>OX438914.1:0-2451000 GCA_949316265.1 Diarsia mendica | reverse complement strand
TTTTTGTCGTATCATTCAACAATGGCCTTTCAATAAAATCGAATAATACTTAACACAAATCTATCAACAGAAACTATGTATTTTTTTAGAGCAAAAGTCGAGAAATTTGTCGATATTAAAGTCATCAGATTAAGAAAATAAAAGATTTAAAAGAAAAAGTGATGAGCAGAATTTGAAGACAAGGATATAATGTTTTTTTTCTGCTCAATAGAATTTGCGATTTAGCCTCTGTTGTCTTACACTGATTGCTGAAAGTGGACTCGGAGTTGCGTTGGGCGATAGAGACCTCTTTTCAACGCCTGATTAAGAGCGTATGCTACCTCAGATTAGCAACCCTATTTGTGGTGGTTCAAACTTCGCTTGTAATGCTGTTAGAATAAAGTTCTAATCAGCTTGCACTACAAAGCGGTTGTTACGTCTTTCGCTGCGGCCGAATAGTGCGAAATTAGTGGTATTTTGCGATTTACAAAAAAACTATTGATTGGACTAAAAAAGTAAAACACTATGACTTTAGTTTGTTGCTTGTAGAATTATTTGGCAAAAAAATCAAAACGATGACATGTATTTTAGTATGGTTTTTACTCGTTAAAAGAAATTTTTAGAGGTATCTTCGCGATTTTTTTCTATGGAGCAAAGTTAGTTGTATTATGTTTTCACAACACTATGGCACTAGCATATATCCTGAAGAATATCATATATTTTTCTGATGTTGATTACTGCAGTGAATCATATACTTTTACGCATTATAAAACTCGCGTTTGAGGTACACACGGCTACACATCAAGCTATACAAAACCAGTTAATCTTGGCCTCACTTAACTAGATCTTTTCGCACAATGAACGATCAGATGATTATACTGGTTTTGTATAGCTTGATGTGTAGCCGTGTGTACCATACGCTCTTAACGCAACAAGAGCGAGTTTTAAGAAATTTAAAAAAAATACGTAGTTAATAAACATATAATCAATATTATGTATGTGTGCAATTCAATAACAACTTAACATAGTCAAAAAAAGATTGTAAATCTATGCGAATTTTTCGACGGACTGTCAATAATAATAATAATAATATTCCACAACTATCACACAACGCCATCTAGTCCCAAGCTAAGCAGAGCTTGTGTTATGTCACAAGACTAACGCCATAAGCGACAATAAATGCCAGCCCTACGAAATTACGTGCATACATTGCGGGAGGTATCCCGCAATGTATGCACGTAATTTCGTAGGGTCACGTTTCAAATAGTAAGGCCGGTCCAGCGCGATTTTTTATCACCGTACAAAATTATGTTCGGAAATGAGAATATGTGATTTTCAAAAAGACAATAAAATTGATTAGACTAAAAAAATAAAAACGTATGTTGACTGTAGAATTATTTGCCAAAAAAATCAAAACGATCACATGTATTTTATTTAGTATGGTTTTTACTCGTTAAAAGAATTTTTAGAGGTATCTTCGCGATTTTTTTCTATCAAGTAAAATTATCTATCAAAAAAAATTAGTTGTTAGTATTATGTTTTCAACAAAAAATAATAATATACCTACTCTTGATTCCAGGATTACTTTCAACAATAACATTCTACCAGCTTGCTTGCACGTCGAAGCAGCTGTCGATGAGACACTATCGTATCAACTTGGTACGATCTGAAAGCAGAGTCTATCCAATTTGTCGATACAATCGAGACGGTAAGTCACACCTTGTTCTTGACACCACTCATTCTCTTTCAGGGTGGATAAAATCGGCAGTCCCGTAGTCCCGTACAAATAGGTCGAGTAGGTATTGACATTTTACAAGGTTTTATTTAACTTGCAATGTTTTTATGTGCGTTTGGTTAAAGTCCAGCAGCTCTATTTACAGTCACAGGCACAGCAAGGTACAACATTCTGTTCTGTCTTTCTCATCCAGTTGCATCTTGCTTGTCCAGTTGTTTGCATATTAGGTACTTAAAGAAACTGATGAACGTTACTGATAGTGACTTGTGTTTGTTGCCATAAGAAATAAGAACTTGTTGAAAGATTTAGTTAGAGCCACAGAGGCTTTTAGTACAAAACTTAAACTTCTTCTTCTTCACTTCTTCTTAGTTCCGCTGAAACTATTGATGTTTTTTAATATTTGTTTACTTTCAGATCAATTTAGACAAATTTTCAGATGAAGAATGTAAGCAGACTTACGTTAACACTACCTCAGTCTGGTTAAATAACGGGGAAATCTATGACACACAAATGTGCTATGGAAGCAGATCGCATCCTTCTAACAATTGTAAGGTAAAAAACACTTAACATAATTATTAATGCGTAGTTGACGCTGCCCTTGACCCAAGAGCTGGCTTTTATCTTTAAAGCGATACCACACAACGTGCTTAAGCCGCCAATCTCTTGGGTACCTAACCAGCTGAGCTGACAGCGTTGGGGCGGAGTTTTTTGATGCCCTTTAGTTTATAGTTTGTTTTTAGTTTGCTTATGTCACTCAGGTTGGCTGGACAAATCTTCAAAACAGCTCGCATTTAACTAGGTCAATAGGGCACTTTATGTGTCGGCTAAACACCCTTGTTTCAGAATAGGTGACGCTACAGAATCTTAGATAATCGATCGAAAACGTGTCCAGCCAGCTTGAAAAATCACTTTTCGCTGGTCTCTCAATCTCGGTAACGGAAGTGGTTTTGACGACTTTTTGCATATCAACGGGCGTCACATAAATATGTGACAGGCATCAAGCTAAAAGTTTTGTGATACGTACAGTAGTTTAGTAGAAAAATGCAAAAATCTGTGTCCAGCCAGCTTGAATTTACGTAGAAAACTTTTGGCTGGCACTTCCGAATCCCACATAACGGGAGCATTTTCGAATATGGTTCCTTTACTAATACTTGGTGACGCAATGTGTGACAGTAATGGTTTACGAGAAATCAATAAAAACTTAATGTAAACATGTGTCCAGCCAGCTTGAACTCAGACTGGCTGGACACGTGTATCTCCGCTGCCTGATGATCTACAACCTTCAAAATGTTTTTAAAATTTTGTGACGGGGACGATAATGATAACCTGAATTTGTCACGGAGAAACTTTGCGTAGTTTCAAAGATATTGATCATTTAAATTTTCCCATACAAACACTGTAGGAAACTATTTTTATCTACCCAAATATCATAAACCCTCTCTAATGCGTTCAAAAACCATAGGCAATGACCAGCATTACCAACCAGCAGAAATTAACAGAACTGTAATGAGCTCATAACCTACTGAAAACAGTAGGTTATGAGTTTTAAATTTGGAACAGGTGTCAAATTCAAGTAAGTGTGCTATTCTAGTATCTACATTAAAACAGATACCTATCGATACGAAACCCCAATTCAGTATGATTTTAATTATAAATCGCACGACATTTTGATCTCGAGTGACACAATAATAGTGACTTTTAGACTACTGGCCCGTGTTGAAAAAAATATGGGTCATGTGAACCACCAGGTGACCTATCTAGAACGATATAGGAGCATAAAATAATAAGATTCAGCACTATGCCGTCACTTGTAAGCTGTCCAACCGAGTGCAGGTGAGAATTCAAAAGTACAGGTAGACTCGGTACATTTTGGTCATATATTTTTGTACGGCATTCTTACCATCGATAGATCCATGAAAAATAATAAGAAAACGCGTAGTGCCGTAAAAAAATGTTGCGCCACAAAGTCGGAATTTTTATTTTATTTTCCGACAATTTCGAGGGTAAATTTGGTCATTTGATTTTGTACGGCATCAGTTTCATACTATTTCAATACTGCTTCTAATCCATTATTCCGCAACGCCGTACAAAAATCATGCGACAAGGGGAAATAATCGAGGGTTGTAACCCCCTCTCTTTCCGCTGGTCCAGGGGGTGATTTGAAAAAGTACGGCTTCGGTTCCAAAACATTATCTAGCACTCAAAAGTACTATTAAAAATAATGCCGTCAAAAAATTATTGTTCATTTTAAATGTATATCAATAATTATCTTAATTTCATCGTAACCTTGATTTTTAAAGCTTTATAGTCATTTGATCCTGTACGGGAACTTTTTTTTTAACATGATATTGTAAAATACAATTGTTATATAGTATTGCCGTTCAAAATAAACTGTTCAAAAAAAAGTTATAGAGAAATACAAAAACTGAAATTTTGCAAATTATTGCAAAAGTTTAAATACCATAGATTAACCCTTTAGCTCGCAACGTTGAGCCGGCTCAACGTTCACTTCAAAAAAAAATTGCTCAAAAATTTGTAACTTTTTATAAGATTTTATTTAATGCTTACAACCAATAACTAAACTCAATTGTATAAAAATATAATTTGACATTTGTGAACGTATTTTACGTCAGTAATGTGCAAAATGGCGTCACGGTTGCAGCGACTCCGCGGATCGCATTTAGTTTAATTTTAAATAAAATATTAATACGAGTTTTTCTGTTAGTGGGACACCGGCATTTCATTTTTAGTAAGCCATTTCATTATTATGTTTACAAAAAACTTCATTGTACTGAGTAACTTAGGAGCACAGCGTTCATAAAGTGATACGTTGAGCATTCTCAACGTTGCGACGTAATCAGTGAAGTACTTCGTAAGATGTATGTTGAGTATGTTCAACATTGCGGCTGTACTAACGATTAACATAACATGTATTTATTAACTATTTATTATATATATTGATGTTTTGTCATGCTTTGGGTGTGGTTTTGCATGTTTTTTTTTTCTTGCTTCAGTTTAAGCCAATACCGCAAAAAAAAAAGCAGGATATATTATGGTACCTCCAGAGAATTCTCTATCAGATAGTAAGTACTACAAACGCTTATATCTGATGGATTACGACGATGAAGTTATATTTAATTGAAGACAAGACGAAAGAACGTGGAAACTCTGATTGGAGCACCCAATGTAGGTCATGCCCTTCTTCACTGAACGACTTGCACCTTGATAGGTCTGGAAATGAGCCTCGCCTCAACGCAGTTCAAGTCCAACAAAGCCTGCGTGACTAACGCAAAGTGGCCACAAGTTCAGATATCGTGAAAACGAGACTTGCTGAATGGAATCTGTCTCCAAAGAGAGCTGCAATAGGCCCAGCTTTAACGGTAGCCCATCGTCGATCACGACTTGAACTTGCTCGAGAAAATAGGGATTGGACGTTAGAGTAGTGGGGTAATGTACTCTGTAATGATGAGACCAGGGTGAGTCTACATTTAAGTGGTAGACGTCAGAGAGTATATCGTCACCCTGGAGAACGTTATTCACAGTGTTGCATCGAGGAAACTGTTGCTTTGCTGAGGCGTTGCTGAGGAGGATCGGTAATGGGGCGGTATCTCGATAACCGCACGTACTGCGTTGGTTTTCATGGAACCGACAGGCCGTACTCGTAGATTGACTTTTCGTCGCTACATTACGATAATCCTCGCAGACTATGTGGTACCTTAGATAGGATATATTGGGTATACTATGCAGTTCATGCATGATAACACACGCCCTTATGTTGCTCATGTGATAACCCAGTATCTACGCGACAACGACAACAACATTCGTACGATGGACTGGCCAGCTCGAAGCCCGGACCTTAATACGATAGAACACTTAGGTATGGGATGACCTAAAACAGGTCAGGTTGGAGCCCGAATACTTGCTGTAACAAGGCTTCCAAAGCTGCAAATCGCAATTGAATAGGAGTGGAGTGGTCTGTCTACCTGTCACCGTCGTCCGTATCTCCTGAACCGTGACAGTTAAATGGTTGAAATTTTCACAGATTATGTATTTCAGGTGCCTCTATAACAGCAATTTCTAAAAGACAGAATAAAATAAATATTTAAAGGGGCTCCCATACAATAAACGTGGTTTTTTTTTGCCAAATTATAGATAATGGTACGGAACCCTTCGTCCGCGAGTCCGACTCGCACTTGTTATAATACATAATGAGTGATTGTCCTTTTAATGTCTTTTTCAATTGTATTTTTTTATAATGAATGAATGATAATTGTAAATAAGTGTTTATTTTATAAAAATCTTAAAAACCTACATATATCGCAACGTTGAAAATACTCAACGTTCATTTAACTACCTAATTTTCTCAATACTTCGCAATGTTGAGTATTCTTAACGTATGTTTTTCCAAAAGTTACACATACTAGATTTTTTATTTTATTTTTTTGTACATGTATACACTATTTACATACTTATAAACCAAAAGAAAACACAAAAATATAAATTTTGTATCCTTGCGACTTAAAGGGTTAATGAAAAAAGCAGTTTTCTAAATTTTATCCCTTGTTTTAAATAGTTTTAACATAAATAAATTAGGAAAAAATGATGCCGTACATTTTAATGCAGACCAATCTTTTAGGCTGATGAAAATGACGCTACCATTTTAAGGCAAGCCAGTCATTCTTCCATACAAACGTAGTATGGTGATTACTCCTGATATTAACAATCTGATACAGTACCGCATTGGCATTAACATATTTTTGAAGAGAACAATTGATAATATGAAAAAATCACTATGACGTCTAACTGAACTGAAACGGTGAAACTGCCAATCCCAGTATCAACAGTTTTGTATACTTTTTGGTTTAATATAATACTTCATAATACTTCAAACATTATTGATACATATATATAATTGATTTGTTTCATTGTAATGATGTCATCATCATCATTTCAGCCCGTAATCACCCACTGTTGGGTATAGGCCTCCCCTTTCTTCTGCCAGTCTTCCCTGCTTTGTGCGTCTCTCATCCATCCATTCCCCGAGCTCCTGATGATATCGTCTACCCAACGCGCTTTAGGGCGACCCTGGTTTCTAAGATTTCTGGTTTCATAAGATTTACTTTCAAAACAATTACTGATCTACCTAGGGATTGAAATGAGCTACACGACTAAGAGAAGTCTTAAAATAATTAACAAGGAACAGTTGATGTCAACTGTTCCTTGTTAATTATTTTAAGACTTACACGACTTACTGACAAGACTTCTGACTTACTCAAAAATATGTTGTATTTTGGAATTATCAGTGACAACATGTCTATATTTTGGTATAAATCGATAGTATACAAACCCATATTTAACATAGTTTCTAACTAGGAACCTAGAATCACGAAAAGAGTATGAAAATTAGTAAAAATAAACTATCGTAATGCCGTATAAAAAAATATCGTGATGAATTTCACCTTACATTTCGTTATATAAACTTTTTCTTTTTAATTTTTTCTTTTTCAGTTTTTTTCCCCTTTGGACCAACGAAAATGTACGGCATATGAATAAATATTATCTATGCATAAAATGCTTTCAAAATGAATTAATTTTATGTTGTGTCAAATCACCCCCTGGACCAGCGGAAAGAGAGGGGGTACAACCCTCGATTATTTCCCCTTGTCGCATGATTTTTGTACGGCGTTGCGGAATAATGGATTAGAAGCAGTATTGAAATAGTATGAAACTGATGCCGTACAAAATCAAATGACCAAATTTACCCTCGAAATTGTCGAAAAATTAAATAAAAATTCCTACTTTGTGTCGCAATATTTTTTTACGGCACTACGCGTTTTCTTATTATTTTTCATGGATCTATCGATGGTAAGAATGCCGTACAAAAATATATGACCAAAATGTACCCAGTCTACCTGTACTTTTGAATTCTCACCTGCACTCGGTTGGACAGCTTACAAGTGACGGCATAGTGCTGAATCTTATTATTTTATGCTCCTATATCGTTCTAGATAGGTCACCTGGTGGTTCACATGACCCATATTTTTTTCAACACGGTCTATTTGTTCGTTTGCCTATGATTTAAAAAAAATGACAGATATCCGAAACGCCGCCATTTCGAGCTGTCATTTGTTCGTTAGCTTTTTATTCCCTTTCATTGAGTAGACAAATTTTCTGATAAGTTCTTTATTTCTGTCGAAAATAAAGTGATAGTGACTCAGAAATTAACATGAACACTCCGCCAGATATCGTAAATGCAGCGACGAATGCAACGAAATAACCTGTTTATTTTTTATTGCATTACACTGGTAACAATGCTGGTCATTTCCCTATGGTTCCTGAGCCCATCATAGAGCCCTTATGATATTCGGGTAGATAAATTAGTGTATGCAACTATACATAATTAGGCATTACAACACTCGTGTGATGCTATTAAGAAACTCGCCTTCGGCTCGTTTCTTAAACCCACACTTGTGTTGTAATGCCCTTCATTATGCACAGTCGCATAATAGTACATTATGATATAAGTGCGGTAAGTTGAAAATTACAGCCGAGGCGATATTGCTAGCCCGAGCCGTAGGCAAGGGCTACAAGAGAGCAGAGGCTGTAATTATCAAAGCGCACGTATGTCATACGACGTTTTATAACACATTTGCGAGGAAATAAATAAAACTCGGACTTTCTTAAACGAATAAATCTTTTATTTGTTCACAAATTAGCGATGCGCGGGCATCAGTGCTTTTTTTTTTAAGGCAACGGTACAAAAACAGCCAGTATTACTAATAAAGTAAATTAATATTTTTTTTGTTTCTGTTACAGATGTAATTTACTGTCAAAATGAATTAAATTAAAGATCTAATAATCTAATAAATAAATTATCTCCCAAAGTTAATTTTATTCATAAAATATTGACCACTTTTCTGACATAAAAACTTTTTGATTTGCTTTCTTTGCTTTTTTTTTCTTAAGATTTAAAAAAGTACCGTTGGTTTTAGACGGAGCATGATAAACCGTACGTGTTACCTTATTAGAAAGAAACTCGTGCGTTTTACTTTACGATTACGCACAAGTACGTAATGACATACATTACGATATTGAAATTGGTGAAATAAGAGGCCCTTTACGAGCAAATGTGTTATAAACTACTATAAAACTTCATTAGATAATTTAGCAATCTAGTATTTATTTGTAATCTTTACGTTTAATCGGATAAAATATGAACGATGAATAGATGTTCCGAGAATTGATGGAAACAACTTAATACATTGAAATTGCAAGATGAAATCTATTATACATTATTAGTATCATTTAATAATTACTAATTAATTTGCTGGCCACTTATAATAACAAACATTTAACGTGACTTAATTCAAATACCACAATTATTATAATCTTTGGTTCGGAAACCAAGTAAATATTTTAAGCCACAATAAAAACTTCTATAAAATACGTCAGGCTATAAAATATCATTAGAATAATATTCAGGTTTATTTGAGATAAGGACCTTTGTTTTCAAGATATTTACGATGATTATTAAATCAACAATAAACTTGACGCAATGTCGCCATACGTCAATATTATTTTTACATCTGACAGCTGACGTTGCTACTTCAGTTTAAACTTTTTTTATAAACGAATTTTGTAATAGCTGTGCTCGGAGTTTCCTTGCGTGATCGAATCAGCAGTGCAAGTACGAACTTTGCATCGATAAGACATCGAGATCGTTATCGTTGTCAGTTTTATCGAGCTTGTTATCGAATTTGGAAGTATAGTCGACCAAGAAATTGGTTTACCACTTTTGATGACATCTCCCAGTAACATAATTATTCGCCAAGGATGACAGATTGACAGATTCTGACGTGAAAATAGCAGTTGATGTTTTGTACGTGCAAATGATATTCAACCTTAGAGTGGTAAACCAATTTCTTGGTCGACTATACGTAACACGCGTCGACAAGATTTCGTTCGACACCTGTCAAAATGTCGTTTCGTACTTGCATTTTCGATAAAATCGTTTAAATTTTAGAGTTATCTACCGATCGTTAAAATATTATTTACGTACTTGCGACATCGATTCGATTCGATAAAAGCTCATTTTATCGAGAATAACTGTCAGATTTGATTTTTTGACTGGCCTGTTGGTCTAGTGGTTAGTGACCCTAACTGCTATGCCGGAGGTCGTGGGTTCGATTCCCACCCAGGACAAATGTTTGTGTGATGAGCACGATCATTTGTTCTGTGTCTGGGTGTAATTTATCTATAATATGTATGTATTTAGAAATATATAAGTATGTTTATCAGTTGTCTAGTACCCATAACACAAGCTCTGCTTAGCTTGGGACTAGATGGCGTTGTGTGATAGTTGTGGAATATTATTATATTATTATTATATTATTTATCGAATCGAAGCGAATCGAGTGCTACGTACTTGCACTGCAGAAACGAGGACATCCGCTTGAGAACCAAGGTTACCGACGTAGCCCGAAGAATCGCCAGACTTATGGGCCTACTACACGCACGCACTTCCCCATGGGTTTACTTGCGCAAACTGGCTTGAACGCGGAGCACTATGCGTGTGGTTGGGAAAACAAGCCCCGCGCAAGCCCCGCGCAAACCCCACGGCACGGCCTGAGCGCGGCTTGAACGACTTGCTAGAAATTTTACCCGCGAGCCCGGCCTGCGCGCTTTTCTGTGTGAGGCTAGTCGTCGGTCGTACGTAGTCGTCCTTCGTTAAAAAATGTCAACCTTGAGAATGTATGACCGCGAATTTTTGACTGAGTTTTTAACTATGTATAAACCTATGCCTGCTATATGGAAAATCAAATCGAAAGATTATTCCGACCGTAATAAAAAGAGCTATGCCTACGCAAAACTAATAAATAAGATGAAAGAAGTAAGAACTGATCTTTTACTTTTTGACTGTTGCATTGTCATTTTTTTCACTAGCAAACACCTAAAAAATATTAGCATAAGAAATAGTTCTTCACTGGGAAACATTGTTTACACGTCGACTATCGTCGACGATTTCAACAGGAATCAGGCCTGCGCGTACTTCACAGCCCATGGGGAAGTGTGAGCGTGTGGTAGGCGCATGAGCGTGTGGTAGCGCCCGGGAGCGTTCAGTTTTTTCGTGAGGTAAGCGCGCAGGCCCGGACTGAAGGGAAGTGCGTGCGTGTAGTAGGCCCATAAGGTACCTAAAAGGCAATGGGCAGGCCACATTGCTCGCAGAACGGATGGCCGATGGGGCCGAAAAGTTCTGGAATGGCGACCGCGAACCGAAAGACGTTGCGTTGGAAGGCCTCCCACTAGGTGGATCGACGACCTGGTCAAGGTTGCGGAGACCCGCTGGATGAGAGACGCACGGGACCGGTCAATGTGGCGACCATGTGTGGGGAGGCCTATGTCCAGCAGTGGACGTCTTTCGGCTGAAATGATAATGATGATGATGATGATTTTGTAATAATATCAAAAGATGTTGATAAGAAACTGTTGTCAAGTTGTGTTTCACATGTAAACAAGTTTATAATCATTATAGGCATAGGGTATTTTTTTGTGTCCAATTAACTGGAATAATCTATCACGGGCGTAATTATTTTGTCGCGCGGATATTTTTACATTGCGATATATTTCAAGATATTTGATTAAAATATATAGAGTGAAATACACAAATATTATTCTATATTTTTCCGTTCTAACGAACACATTTATTTAGATATAGATTAACACAATTTGGGTTAAACAAGCTTCGCATAATTTTATTCTCTTTAACATAATAATAATAAAAATGGTTACAGTGAGTCAATCTTAAAAGATAGACATATACTGTCGCGGACTTTGTTTTAGAACTTTTGAAGAGGAACAATTACTTCTTGTGATATTTGCATTGCTTTATTTTTACTTACGCACGCAACGGAAGCTCTCATAAAAGAATTTTCTTTACCCGTTTTTGCAAACAGTTTTCATTTATGCTCTGCTCCTATTAGTAGCGTGATGTTATAATTATAATCTATAATTTTCCTCGATAAATGGACTAGCCAACACATTATTTTTTTAATAAAAACTATTTTAAATGCGAACCAGTAGTTCCTGAGTTTATTGCGTTCAAACAACACGCACGATATGCGTTCTTGTAAACATATCCACGACCCGTTAACTATTTAAAGCATCCTACACATTGATGTATTATAACCATCCTACAGCATGTTTTGAGTGCGTTTACCGTAAAACGTAATTATTCGGTTTTCTAACACTATCTTTGGCGTAGGTATAGTTACTTAATTTGATGCTCCGAACGCTTGGTTGACGATTTCATGAAGGGTCTATATCTACACCATCATCATCATCAGCCTAGATCATCTGATAGAGGCCTCTTCAATCACACGGCACTCAGCTCGATTGTCCGCAACTCTCATCCAGTTGCTACCAAACACCCTGCGAACATCGTCGCTCCCAAGGCTGAGTGAAATTATTAATCTGCATTTTTTTTCCAGATTGATTACGGCCATCCACTCCTGGTCAATACTCAATTCTCGCGCTGCGTTTACACCGTCATTGGAGTGCAATCGATCGGCGACTTCTGTTCTTACCTATTCAACAGGATCCCAAATTTATACACCAGGGTAGCACCTTACATACCCTGGATTGAGAGCGTGGTGTGGGATGGAGTGTAGGCTGGTGAATTGTTAAATGTTAATTAATTATTTAAAAGAGTAATTAAATTGATTGTTGTTGAAATAAAATGTGTTTGTTCTGGAATACTTACCTAAGATCCTTATCATCATCTGTCTAGTATTTTCCCAACTATGTTCCGGCCAGCTTCCAGTCTTAACAGATGCAGGTGAATACCAGTGTTTCACGTGGTAAGACGCCTATCTGACCTCAGCTACCCAGTTAGTATAGGGTAATACGATATTATATTACGATATACACCATCCCACTTTTTTGTCACTGATAGGTCTGTGAAAAATAGATGTGCGTGTGAACTGAGGGACCAAAAATAAATCCGCAAAATGAATATCCTAGGATTTAGTAGTACACTTAAAACAATTGTAGAAGGAATCTGGGAATTTGTAAACAAATATATCGAAAACTACGACCCATAAAGTGTGGTCCCTCAGTTCTCACAGACGATTAACCAGATCTCGGAAAGTATCTTAAAGAACAAGATTTTGTGAATACAGACATTTAGTAGAGAATTTGAAAAGATATTTACAAAATAACAGACCACAAAGCATTAAAGATAAAAAAATATAACGACTGCTGAACTGTGGTCCCTCAGTCCACATAACAAAGATAAACATTTTAGCGAATCTTACTGAATAAAACCGTTCTTTTTCTACATACAGTTTTAGTAGAAGTCTTAAAACATATTGTAAAAAAAAATGAAGCTTAAATATCGAAGCATTTTGAAGATAGCAATGATTAATACTGGTCCCTCAATCCTCACATCCACTGACATGGGTCATACTCAGAAAAAGTGTACATTTTGAATTTGTAACTAAACTGATAGGTAACGATACTGAGCATCTCCGTCACGAAACTGATGTTGGTTGCGCCTTTAATTCATTCAATCAGCGAGGGCTGGGAATGCATTCACTCCCTCCGTTCGCGAGTGAACCTAACCCGCGAACGAACGTCACATTCTTCCGTACACTGCCGCTGCGACAAGACGCTGTCGTCGCTGCGTCCGCGCCACCGCGCCGCCCGCCATTTTTCGTTCTCACGCGTTATTAAAACTGCAAAACCACCCTCGCTTGCTTGCTAGCAACCCTTCGCATCCATTTCTACCACTCGCAAAACCGGACGCTGGCTACCAAGCATTGTGCACGCTGCCTAAAGTCAAGCTTCCACGAAGAAATCCTCAAGTCCTCGTGGTGCCATCGCCAGGTGAGTGAACTGCTTTTCTTTAGCTCTCGTCTGGTTGGATTGTTTTTTACGGCGCACCATATTTTCTCCCGCTCATACTATAACTCGCATATAATCCTCGCATTTTTACCCGCATCGCTTCACCATAATTTTGGTCCATTTCGAGTCGGACTGAGCCAGTATATACCTTTAAAATATTCCCCATCTCGCTATTTAAGTATTCCCTACTATAATTACGCTTATAACTGTGCTTGTTCAAGTAAATTACGTTGTTCATTATACCATTTCAATATCACATTTTTTATAAATTATAACTCGAACAACGGGAGCTTGGGTGACGCAACAAAATGGCGTCGGAAGCAAAGTTGAAAATGATCGTTGCAAAAAAAGAAACTATTTTCGAGAAAATAAATAGCTTATTCAAGATTGCAAAGAAAATAATTCCTTCAAATATTGATACTAGAAGTAAACAAGAATTTCTAGCCGCTTCTTCGAATATCGAAAAGTTATATAATAATTTTAACGATCTTTGTGATCAACATAATACATTATTATTAGAGATAGACCCTGATTATAAAATAAGTTTTAGTAATTGGAGCTCGTTCGAAACATTATTTACAGAAATCCAATATAAACGTAATACCATATTAGAGTCTACCCGCGCTAATGTAGATATTCCCGCTGTGGAATCTTACGTTTGCCGCTTACCGCCATTGGAGTTATTAAGTTTCTCTGGTCAACCGGAAAGTTGGCCACTGTTTTACCAATGCTTCAAAACTAACGTTCATGATAATAAAAAACTAACTGATGATCAGCGTGTACAGTATTTGGTAGGTAAATTAAATGGCAGCGCAAAAAATATATTCGCGGGAATAATTCCCAATGCGTCTAACTATCTTACGATATGGAATTCTTTAGTGACAAAATACCAGGACAAGAGGTTACTTGGGTCTATGTACTTAAATAATATACTTGACATAAAACCTACCTCGGGTTCACCCGGTCAATTAAATGATTTTATTGAAAGAGTTCACTCATCTTGGTCCGCGTTAAGACTGTTAGACATTGGCGATTTATCCGATTTCTTGTTTACTCATCTCGTTTTAAAAAAGTTAGATTCTCAAGTATTACAAAGTTTCGAGTTATCCGCCCGCGAGAAAGATATACCCACAAGTGATGATTTAGTTACTTTCGTACGGCATCACATAAAGGTTCTTGAACGAACAACAGCTGTTCGTCAAACCACGTCACCGCAAAATAATCAGGGGACTAACTTACAAAATAGGTCGCGTTCTTCTGCAACGAAAACTTCGCATAGTTTTGCAGTAACAGAAAATGAAGTTAATAATAATGTACCCACTTGTAAGTTTTGTAAAAAATCTCAACATACTCATTTATACGAGTGTTCAGAATTCAAAAAATTAGATGTAAAAGATCGCTTTAAGTTCATAAAAGAGAATAAAATGTGCATCAATTGTTTTAGTAGTAAACATTCCACCCTTAATTGTGGTTCTACAAATACTTGTAAACACTGTAACAAAAAGCATCATTCATTGTTGCATTTTAATAATCGCGAGACAAGCTCGCAACAATCGCAACCTAGTGTATTGGAACCGTCGCCATTGCCGGGCGCTCGCGCACTGGACAGCAGCCCTCAGTCGGTGTGTATGCATAGCAGCCATGTCGCTCGCGCGTCGCCGGTCGTGACATCTTCGTGTGTCGGGTTGAATGAATGTACTAATTCTAAGAATTCGATCGCGTTGACGTCGCGTAATAATAGTATAGATTTATCTTGTGACCAGTTGAAAACGTCAGTTGTTTTACCAACGGCACAAGTTTATGTTCCGATAAATGGAAAACGCTTTGTTATAAGATGTTTAGTGGATAGTGGTTCACAAAACAACCTTATCACTCTCGCATGTTGTAGAAAATTAAAACTAAATATTCAACCGCTTGTTAACTCGTCTTTAAAATCAGTAGGTACGATTTCCACTCCCATTAAGGGTTACGTGTCTCTTACAATACAGTCGCGCGTAAGTGACGCTCAATACGAATTAACCATGTTAGTGATTGATCACATAGCTGATCCGTTGCCAGTTCGCGCGGTACAAAGGTCCGTGATGGATCATTTCATAGGTTTACCGCTCGCAGATGAATGTTGGGACGTACCTGGGAATATAGACGCTATTCTTGGTACGCAAATGTTCGCGTTTGTTTTGCTAGGGAAAAAGGTTATACCAGCATCTACCTCTCAATCAGCTGATTCTGCGATCACCGCTCGCTTCATACCTCATGCTTTAGAAACCACGCTTGGCTATATTGTCATGGGTGAGGTACCTTCTGTCAACCATGACAGTGTAGCCTGGTCCTTCGGCCCGTTAGTAGATAATTTAAATAATTTAATTTTAAAATTCTGGGAAATCGAGGAAGTACCTACTGTTAACAAAAAGGGTCCGGAATATCAAGAATGTGAAGATTTTTATAAATCGACCGTTTCGCGACATTCATGTGGGCGATATATTGTGTCGTTACCTTTTAAAGGTGAACCTAAGTCTTTAGGTAACTCCATCATTCACGCTCAGCGTAGATTGTCCGCGCTAGAGCGAAAGTTTCATTCGCTTCCCGCTTTACGTCAAGCTTATAACGACGTAATAAATGATTATATAGATAAGGGTTATCTGTCGGAAATACCTTATTCTTTGTCCGCTATAAATGAAGGCTACTTCATCCCGCACCACGCAGTTGTAAGGCCTGAGAAGTCGACAACAAAAACCCGCATTGTTTTAGATGCAAGCGCTAAAACTGATAGCGGCAAGTCGCTCAACGACTTGTTGCATACAGGGCCTAATTTGCAGGCAGACTTATTTTCGCTTTTGCTAAACTTTAGATATTTTAAGGTAGCAATTACAGCTGATATACGTCAAATGTATCTTAGAATTTCATTGTCAGATAAAGATCGTAAATATCAAAAAATATTATATCGCTTTAATGATACCGAGAGTATTCGTATTTTCCAATTTAATTCTGTGGCTTTCGGCCTCCGCTCGAGTCCATTTTTGGCAATGCGTACCGTCCGTCAATTGGCGGAGGATTATCGCGAACGCTTTCCTCTCGCGGCAGATGTTGCCATGAGAGAACTGTACATGGATGATCTAACAACTTCTGTACATTCTGCCGAAGATGGTACTCGTTTAGCTGACGAGCTGCTCGCTTTATTCAAGTTCGGTGGATTTGATCTCGTCAAATGGGCGAGCAACTCATCGGAACTTCTCGCTCACTTGCCGGAGTCGTATCGTGCTGTGATCGAGTTCACAGATGATGATGACACACTGAAGGTTCTAGGTTTAAAATGGATACCTACTTCTGATGTGTTCTCGTTCACTACCGCCGCCGCGACTACGTGTAACACCAAACGTGCTATATTGTCAACTATTGCTCGCCTATTTGACGTGCTCGGGTTCGTCGCACCTGTCATTCTCTACGCAAAACTTCTTATACAAGATCTTTGGCTTTCTAAGGTGGGGTGGGATGAAGAGCCCCCGGAACTCATTACTAAATGTTTCGTTAAACTCAAATCAGAATTACCGTTATTAGTTAACTTACAAATACCTCGCCACTTAGGTGTCGCGGCCGACTGTGTTATAAATTTGCTTGGCTTTGGAGACGCTAGTATGAAGGCTTACGGCTGCGTCTTATACCTGCACGTAACGAACCCTAACGGTAATATATCCATTCATTTAGTATGCGCTAAGTCTAAGGTGGCTCCTCTAAAGACTGTTTCACTGGCAAGGCTTGAATTGTGTGCCTCGCTACTTCTGGCTAAACTTGTCAAACAAGTACATACGGTTTTTGATAATCGCTATCCTATAAAGGATATTTTCGCTTTCAGTGATTCTACGATCGCTCTGTCATGGATTCATTCATCTCCACACCGGTGGCAAGTATTTGTGGCCAACCGTGTGACTGAGATACAGGAAAATCTATCTCCTGACCGCTTTTTTCACATCAATGGGATAGAAAATCCCAGTGATTGTTTATCAAGAGGTTTATTACCCTCGCAACTCATTAATCATCCGCTTTGGTGGTATGGTCCACCTTGGGCTTGCCATCCAACCGCTGAATGGCCAATTGTACCATTCAAACCGTCTTCTGTTGAAGGTTCTATACCTGAAGCAAAGAGCTCTGTTACTCTAACAGTCATTCCTGATTTGGATTCTTCGATACTTCTGGAGCTAGCTCTCAGAGTCTCGTCTTGGAAAAAATTATTACGCATTCTGGTATATATCTTGCGCTTTCTGCGTAAGTTACCTCTCGCTCCGGTAATTCAAGTCTCTGACCTTGAAACCGCTGAACTCGTGATTCTTCGCGAATTGCAAAGCAAACATTTTGCTGATGAAATAAAAAATATTAAAAAGGGTAGATTACCTTCTCCTTCTTTAAGAAAGCTCGATCTGTTTGTTGATGACAACGGATTGCTCCGCGTAGGTGGTCGACTAATAAACGCACATATACCTTATGAAAGTCGGCATCCATTGTTGCTTCCTCGTCGACATCACTTAGTCGATCTACTAATAGATGATTGCCATCGATCCAATTGTCATACCGGTTCACATCTTCTTATGTCTTTATTAAGGCAGCGATATTGGATCATATCCGCTCGGAATATTATTCGACAACGCATACGCCAATGTAACTTCTGTTTTAAGGTTGCGCCCTCTCATCCTACACCCATGATGTCAAGTTTACCCCCTTCGCGGGTGCAAGAAGCTAAGGCCTTTACTCACACTGGCGTTGATTACGCTGGGCCTATAAACATTACTATGACGCGAAGGAGGGGCGTTAAAAGCCAAAAGGCATATATTTGTCTCTTCGTGTGTTTGACTACTAAAGCCATACACATTGAAATTGCCTCAGACTTGAGTTCGGAAACGTTTCTTGACGCTTTCAAGCGTTTCTTGTCTAGGCGAGGGCCAGTATCAGTTCTCTATTCCGATAACGGAACCAATTTCATTGGTGCAAAGCGTCAATTGGACGAGTTATATACTTTCCTTTCTTCTAAAGATACGTCTACCGCATTTCAAACTGAATTGAATAATCGTAAAATAACATGGCGTAATATCCCTGCTCGTGCACCCCACTGGGGAGGCATTTGGGAAAGCAACATAAAATGCATAAAAACTCATCTATATCGTTGCATTGGGCAACAATTACTGTGCTATGAGGAATTGTTGACAGTATTAACTCAAATTGAGAGTGTCTTAAACTCTCGCCCATTGTGTGCGCTGTCGGACCAGCCGCATACAATTATTACTCCTGCGCATTTTCTAAACACAACCCCTTTGCAGTCGTTGCCTGCCTATGAGGTTGACGCATCTGTAAGCCTTCATAACAGGAAAAAACTGTTAGACAGTTTAGTCCAAAGCTATTGGAAAAAATGGCATGTAGATTATTTGCATACACTTCAACTGAGGCAAAAATGGAATACTCCTGATGTACCTATTCAGCCGGGTTTACTTGTTCTCATCCACCAGGATGATTCACCGCCGCTTCGCTGGCCTACCGGAATTATTGAACAAGTATATCCGGGTAAAGATGGAATCGTGCGAGTCGCGTTAGTACGCACTACAGCAGGGATTTTCAAACGCCCCGTCGTTAAGTTGTGTCCCCTTCCTTCGCAATAATTTAAACTTAATTTACCAATTAGCACAGTTATAATTCGTTAATCTTAAGTATGTAATTTAGTAAATCTGTAATTTAATCCACACCCTTTCACCTTTTAAAACTTAAACTTTAAGTCAATCCATTTGACCTCGCTCCGCTTTAATCTAAGATCCTCTCCTTATCCTTTCCGTTTGTTTCGAAAATCCTAAGGATTTCCAAAGGGGGGAGGATGGTTGCGCCTTTAATTCATTCAATCAGCGAGGGCTGGGAATGCATTCACTCCCTCCGTTCGCGAGTGAACCTAACCCGCGAACGAACGTCACATTCTTCCGTACACTGCCGCTGCGACAAGACGCTGTCGTCGCTGCGTCCGCGCCACCGCGCCGCCCGCCATTTTTCGTTCTCACGCGTTATTAAAACTGCAAAACCACCCTCGCTTGCTTGCTAGCAACCCTTCGCATCCATTTCTACCACTCGCAAAACCGGACGCTGGCTACCAAGCATTGTGCACGCTGCCTAAAGTCAAGCTTCCACGAAGAAATCCTCAAGTCCTCGTGGTGCCATCGCCAGGTGAGTGAACTGCTTTTCTTTAGCTCTCGTCTGGTTGGATTGTTTTTACGGCGCACCATATTTTCTCCCGCTCATACTATAACTCGCATATAATCCTCGCATTTTTACCCGCATCGCTTCACCAGATGTCATAAGGTATGGTGCACATGGATTGGGCGAATAAAACACCTGATTATATTTGGCTTATCAGTCTTATTTAGATTAATAAAAATAAAAATACCATAAACATTGGTAATTATTTAGTTAAATTCCATTAAAAAACCTGTCGGAAACTATACCTGTGTATTAATACACAGGTATATAGATATGCACTTTTAGTTTTTGTGAACTAAGCTTAACAATTTATCAGTTTCGTAACGTAACGCAATTTTACGCAATATAACGAAAATGATAATAAAATCTGAGAAATCATAACCTCTAAAAATGTTTTTACGTAAACCACTGTTTTACCACGCAAGCACTGAGTGTATTCTTTTAGATAATACAAAAGATATGAAGAAAACATGGTAAGTAAACAAAAAACATAATAAACTTACCAAAATAATAGTCGTTTATCACCCTGAGGTATTTTTTGTAAATTTTCACTTGCTAAACGTCTTGACTTCACGACTGCGGCGAAAACATGATGGCTGCTGTGACAGTGATTTTGACGTAAGTAATCACGTTGCCAGATTAGAAAAAAACTATATATACCACCTTAAGTCATTGCGTTTCAAATTTTATCACGCGTTACTAACCCTGAGTAACGAAACTTCATAATTTTGGGACAACATTTGTTTAATTAAAATAAATCCTTCTGTATATGATTTACGGATAAAATTAGTCTTATTTAGTTACTTGATTCATCAAGAATAATATAACCACAGTCAATGTTAAAAAAAGCGATGAATAATCGTAACAATTCATCTCTGAAAATGTGTAATCGTCATTGGGACACCAAAAAAATGTATGGGGATATTTTTATCAATGTTTTGAAAATCAAAAAATGTAATCTTATATTGAATATTTAATTGAAAATACCATAGAAATCATCGTAGAATTAGACGAATATAACAAAAAGGGGGTATAAAAGAAAATATATCATAATACTAAATATTTACGTAAATTTGAAGTTGCGGGACAAGAAAAGACACCAAATGTACACTTTTTCTGAGTATGACCATGTGCGTGTCCTAGCTGCTTGACGAAAGGAATATCAGAAAGTCTAGTGTACTTAACTTTTAGTAGTAAGTTTCTTCTAAATAATAGGTATCTAAAATTGTGTATTTCTTACTTCTTAACTGAGATAATACTATTTTTCTAATCCTATGAAAATGTATAAAGAAGTGTGACCACACAATTAAACAAAATGTAGACAGTACTATTATACTTTATTTAACACTAGCTTTTGCCAGCGGCTTCGCCCGCGTGAAAATGACGATTTTCCATACAAACTTTCATCCCCTACTTAGGAGTTGAATTTCGAAAAATCCTTCCTTATTCCTTGTCTACATTACAGGGAATCTCTGCAATATTTCAGCTTTCTAGGTCCAAGGGTTTGGGTTGGGCGTTGATGAATCAGTCAGTCAGTCAGGACTTGTCTTTTTATTTATATAGATAGAAGATAGATAGATATCATTTTTTAGACGAAAGGTTGTATGGTTCTCGTCGGGGCTGCGGGTTGTTCGAAAGAGATACCGCAGTCTCGGCACAAAGGGCTAAGAATGAACATGGGTGGTTTTTAGTCAGTAGAAGTCTGACACGGCCTATACCGCTCGATGATGGTTGATGCTTATGCTTATTGTTTTCAACGTACTCAGAGTGTTTTTGATGATAAATAAGACAGGAAACTGAAAATAGGTGGGATTACACTTTAAAACAACAATAAAAAACAAACATTACAGTTTGTGATATTAGTGTCATAAATCAGTTGTCAATGTTAGTCATTTCCCTGTTGAAAATAACGTGGTATAAATAATACATATTAATTATATTTCTTGTTCAGCACAGGTACTTAAATCATTTTCGTTAATTATAAAGGTTGATTTTCACGGAGATTAAAAAGTAGAAAGGTGATTTTGAAATTGATTTTCGCCACAGAATTTGCGTGTGATATCATAGCCTCATAAATAGCTTTAAAATAATAATCATCGTAAATCTTGAGAACAGAAATGTTCTTATTTCTTTTAAGGGTTCCGTACCTCAAAAGGAAGAAATGGTGCCCTTATAGGATCACTCGTGTGTCGGTCTGTCTGACCGTCTGTCACATTCAATTTGCTCCGAGTCTAATGAACCGATTAAGGACGCATTTACGATTGATAATTCAAATCATTACTTTTTTAAACAAAAGTATGTTTATTAAATACAATGCTTTGTATTTTTTAAATGTTTTTGCTACAAATTGTAGGTAGATGTGCAAGGTACAAATCTTAACTATAAATATAATTTTAGATATGTCCAGTTTCTCAATAAATGTACCGAAGTAAAAATATTTCACTTCGGTACATTTATTGAGAAACTGGGTTTGAACTTTTTTTGTATGAGAGCTGGCATAGGGACCCACCGCCATTTTGATTTTTTTTCAAATCAAAATGGCGGTGGTCGAGCGGGTCAATCTTTAGGTTAAGCGGCGCTTGCCTAGGTTGGTCTGTGGATGGGTGACCGCCCATTTCATACCGACTTTCCTCCGTGCCTCGGAAAGCACGTTAAGCTGTTGGTCCCGGCTGTCATATATAGATCTTTGGCAGTCGTTACAGGTAGTCAGTGACCTGGAAATCTGACAACCAGTCTTACCAAAGGGTATCGTATTACCCAGTATAAACTGGGTTGTGGAGGTCAGATAGGCAGTCGCTCCATGTAAAATACTGGTATTCAGCTGCATCCGGTTAGACTGGAAGCCGACCCCAACATAGTTGGGAAAAGGCTAGGCAGATGATGACTATCTGTTTCATAAAACTCGCCTAGGTATTAATTGTTTTTGTTGGGTGGGATATCATCAAATAACCCCTCCCGCTCTTGGGCAGAGCGAAAGGAAGTGTCAGACTTCTACCAGACTAAAAACCACCTATGTTCCTTCTTAGCCCTTTATGTCGAGGCCACGGTATCTCTTGCGAACAAACCGAGCCCTGACAGGATGTATCTATTAAGATTTGTAGTTTTATAGTAATTCTTATTAGTAACTAATAAAACACTATTTGTTCCATAATGTTTTTCACAAAATCTCTTTTTGTGAACAAATTGTGCATTTTTGTTGTTGTTTTTGTTTTTTTTTTTTTATTTTGTAACATACCTACTTATGCATTAAATTAACCGTACAACATGTTTTTTTTCTTTTTGGGGCATGGGAAAGCATCAATCATCATCGAGCGGTATAGGCCGTGTCAGACTTCTACTGATTAAAAACCACCCATGTTCATTCTTAGCGCTTTGTCCCGAGACTGCGGTATCTCTTTTGAACAACCCGCAGCCCCGACGGGAACTTGGACTGGCCTGTTGGTCTAGTGGTTAGTGACCCTAACTGCTATGCCGGAGGTCGTGGGTTCGATTCCCACCCAGGACAAATGTTTGTGTGATGAGCACGATCATTTGTTCTGTGTCTGGGTGTAATTTATCTTTAATATGTTTATCAGTTGTCTAGTACCCATAACACAAGCTCTGCTAAGCTTGGGACTAGATGGCGTTGTGTGATAGTTGTAAAAAAAAAAAAAAAACTCCTAAGTACCCCATGAAAGTTTGTATGGAAAATCGTTATTTTCACGCGGGCGAAGCCGCTGGCAAAAGCTAGTGTTAAATAAAGTATAATAGTACTGTCTACATTTTGTTTAATTGTGTGGTCACACTTCTCTATACATTTTCATAGGATTAAAAAAATAGTATTATCTCAGTTAAGAAGTAAGAAATACACAATTTTAGATACCTATTATTTAGAAGAAACTTACTACTAAAAGTTAAGTACACTAGACTTTCTGATATTCCTTTTGTCAAGCAGCTAGGACACGCACATATGTCAGTGGATGTGAGGATTGAGGGACCAGTATTAATCATTGTTATCTTCAAAATGCTTCGATATTTAAGCTTCATTTTTTTTTACAATATGTTTTAAGACTTCTACTAAAACTGTATGTAGAAAAAGAATGGTTTTATTCAGTAAGATTCGCTAAAATGTTTATCTTTGTTATGTGGACTGAGGGACCACAGTTCAGTCGTTATATTTTTTTTATCTTTAATGCTTTGTGGTCTGTTATTTTGTAAATATCTTTTCAAATTCTCTACTAAATGTCTGTATTCACAAAATCTTGTTCTTTATGATACTTTCCGAGATCTGGTTAATCGTCTGTGAGAACTGAGGGACCACACTTTATGGGTCGTAGTTTTCGATATATTTGTTTACAAATTCCCAGATTCCTTCTACAATTGTTTTAAGTGTACTACTAAATCCTAGGATATTCATTTTGCGGATTTATTTTTGGTCCCTCAGTTCACACGCACATAAAAATAGTATTTGCTTTTGGTCACTTAGATAATTATTATATTTATGTCCAATTGAGAAGAGCTTCACATTTTTCAAGTCAGCGCATTCAAAATATGACGAATGACAACATCACGCATTTTTTTTTGTTTTTGTGGGGTGGGAAATCATCAAATGACTCCTCCCGCTCTGGGCAGAGCGGTACGGAGTGTCAGACTTCTACAGACTGAAAACCACCCATGTTTCTTCTTAGCTCTTTGTGCCGAGGCCGCGGTATCTCTTTCGAACAACCCGCAGCCCCGACGGGCGTCGGCCCCTTCCATGTTGCTAACATTTGTTTGAGGCGCGCGTGGAATACGAACATCACGCCTGGAATCCCCGTTGAGTAGGCAGAGATTGTACCTAATATTACACTCCTATTCCTCCAGTGATCGGTGGAGACAATACCTTTGATCATATCAAAGGTATTGTCTCCACCGATCACATTTTTAGGGGTACGATAAATCAAAATATTTGAAATCTTTTTTCAGGGCGGATTCAGGAGTTTTTACGGGATGCAGACTGGCAAGAATAATAATTTGTGTAGAATAACTGTTAAAAATAAACTTGTAGGTAGTATTTTTACACTAAGGTTCAATAAAATACTGGCTGTACCCCACGACTTTCGTTCCCGTGAAATTATTATAAATTATATTAGTTCCCTAGTAGTAAGTATCGGATTTTGTTAACAATTTCAAGACCTTTTTTTCAAGGGAACCTAAATATTTTTCTAAAATAAATGTGTTAAGTTAGACCTTTTTTTTTGGGCTTTTAGGAAATCATCAAATGACTCCCGCTCTGGGCAGAGCAGTAACTGTAGGGAATAAAAACCACCCATGTTCCTTCTTAGCCCTCGTGCCGAGGCCGCAATCCACTCGATCGCTTCTTATCGCAACCACAGTTGCAAAGAAAAAGTTGTCAGTTTTGCTTCGTGCAACCGTGGTTGCAAGGCGACGAAGTTTTTTTAATTGAATTTAGTCTCTATACCAAACGCATAGAGTCGCAGTAGTATGTATTTAAACCAAATACAGATATATTTGTCGTAGACGTGCCCATACTACCATCACGGTAGCTACTATGTTCCGATCAATATTATTTCTTTTTACTTTGAATAGTATTCTAGACCTAGAAGGCAGAGAGCGCGTGGTTAGAGCCGGTACTCGGTCAAAACACGCCATAGGAAGTTTATTAATTATTGGATGAAAACTTACTTAATAACTGGTTTTTGGCTGCAGCGTCATCCGCGTGAATGTTGATTAAACTACAAAAAATATCGATTTTACATAAATATACCTTCATCCCCTAATTAACTCCTTCAGGGGTTGAATTGACGAGACATTTGGCGCAGTGGCGTATCGCGGGTTCGATCCTCGCACGGAACAAATATTCGTATGGCCAACGTAAAGTTGTTCCGGGCCTGGGTGTTTGTGTACGTGAGTTTAAATGTTTGTAAACGCACCCACGATACCGGAGAAATTCCTGGTGTGGGACAACGTTACTGTTAGCCTGTGTCATACCACTGCTGGACAAAGCCTCCAACGCAACGGGGCAACGAATTATAAAAAAATTAAAAGACGTCCTTTCTATTCTTTGTCTACATTGTAAAGGGAACCTTTGTGCAAAATTTCAGCTTTCTCGGTCCAAGCATTTGGGCTGGATTTTTCTTTGTAGGACTTTTCTTTTTTCATTTCAAACAATGTTTTGCAAAATTTTTAGCTGTGTGGGAATTATTGTAATCTCACCCCTATTTTTGGTCTAATTTGATCGGACTAAAATTTTAGCTTTCTAGTACTAAGAGTGTTTGAGCTATAGTGTGGTCAGACAGACAGAATAAAGAAAGAAAGAAAACATTATATTTATTTTGACAGGACGGACAGACTGATATGGCGAACACTAAAAAGGTGGTTATGTTAAAAGTATAATACTTACTAGTTTCATAATTATGTATTCAGTAAAAAGCTGTTATTTTGATAATACAAACAGACACTTCAATATTATTTATTTGTATAGATCATCAAGTCTGACAATTTGATTGTATGTGATTGAAACTCCACAACCGTCCGGAGGGGGGCACGGTCCCCCCCCCCCTTAATCTTCCCTTGAGTATTATACCCAGACAGACACTATATTTTGTTTTGTATTAATTATTACATGACATCACCATTGCTTCCACGACGGTAAAGAAACACGTGTCATTAGGAAACCGGCTTACCCAAGAACAAAATAAACTGGCCAATTGCGGGTCGGACTCGTTCATGAAGGGTTCTGTAGCAACCGTCGGGGCTGCGGGTTGTCCGAAAGGGATACCGCAGCCTCGACACAAAGGGCTAATAAGGAACAAGGGTGGTTTTTAGTCAGTAGAAGTCTGACACTCACACTGAGCCCAGAGAGGGAGATATAAAATTTGATGATATCCCAACCCCCGTTTGTTTTTTTAGTGTTTGTATGAATGACAAAGTTATATTTGCGGTTTTTTGAATGTTATTATTATTATTATTACTAGCCATCCGTGTCCCACTGCAGGGCAAAGGCCTCCCTTCCCTCTTTCCACTTATCTTTGAATGTGCTTTATCTCAAAAACTGCTGTTACTATATCTCATTAAAACCAATTTTGAAAGTTTTCATTGCAAAATATAGCATAATTTTTATATTTTTATAATTTTTACTCTTTTAAACATTATTTACTCTTTACACACCACCATTTTTTGAAAACTCAGTCGTTTGCAAGAGTTTTCAAAAAATGGTAGCAATAGACATCTCACACAAATAGGTTTACTAAGCAAATTTTTTTGCCCCCCTTTAATTTTTTTTTTTGTATAAATGTCTTAAAGCTGTTTAAAGAATACCTACCCAGTTTCAACTGTGTAGTTTTAATACTTTTTAAATAAAGCGGCTGCGACATGCGGACGGATAGACAGACATCACGAATCTATAACAGTTCCGTTTTTTACCATTTGACTATGGAACCCTGAAAAACGAAGACGTGTGACGTCAACTAACCCACACAGCGGGTGGTGGATTACGGCCCACTCACACTGTCAAAGGCTGATATTTTGACGCGTACTTCCTTATATTGATACAAAATATGTTTATTAGACTCTCAGTGGTCAAGACAAACGCGTGTTTCATCAATATGAATTTTATTTTATTATGTCTGTGTGGCAGTTTGAGTGGCGTGTTATGTGAATATTTAAATCTGAAAGAAGGTAATTTCATTATTGAACTAACGTTTGTTTATTTTTTTTGTTATTGCTTTAATTTCTTTTACTCAACTTGCCGTGTTAGTTTGTTTGTTAGCATAGTTTAGAATCTTGCAAGTAAAGGGGATAGAACCGATGTGGCATTTCAACCTGGCCACGATTTTGTTTTTTTTTCGAAATCGTGGCCTACGATGAAAGTGGTATGTATGAATAGAGGACATATACTTAGACAAACAAAAAATGTCCCGTAACATGGCACCCCAAAGTGTCACGTTACTGAGATATTTGAAGGTAAAGGTCGACAATTGAGTACAACGACAATCATTAAAATCAGATTTATTACGTTTATAGGCGTTAAATTGATATCCAAATAATAGTTCCCAGTTTGATTATTATTATACGCACGAAAAAATCGCTTCGCATCGCAATGAAACGCTGTTAGGTATGTCAAAGAATAGTTTTATCGTGCTCCTAGTAGTATGTAATGTGTGTACTCTCTTTCAATAAAGAAATAATTATAAATAGAATAAACAAACAAACAATCAACAAACAAACAACCAACAACCAACCCACCAATAAACCATACAAACAAACCAACAAACATCCAATAAACAAACAAACAAACGTCCATTCAATAAACTGTAATAATAATAATCAACGCCTATAGATAGACAGTTAAAAGGTCTATTTTTGATGTGGTCATTGTATTACTTATATGTCGATCTTTACCTTCAAATATCTCGATAACGTGACACTTTGGGGTACCATGTTGCATGACATTTTTTGTTCGTTTAAATGTCCTCTATCTATTCATACCACTTTAATTGTGGGCAGCGATTTCGAAAAAAATACAAAATGGCGGTGGGTCGATATGCCAGCTCCCATACAAAAAAGTTCAAACCCCTTTCAAACCAGTTCCACCCAACCGATTGAACTGAAATTTCTTCATTATTTTGAATCTTGCATCAAATCCACCGCCCCGACATTCGTCACGGCGACGCGACTCGTGTACGAACTTCAATGGATTTGTATGGCGGCAGTCGCTTGAAGACTAAAATCGTTGAGTATCTAAGATTTGAGTAGCTTTGTGTACGAAGGGGCTTACATGGAAATTTGTGAAACCAATGTGTTTCTTGCCGGTTCATTTCCATAGAAAACGCCCAACCCGAAGCGCGTAGGTACCTTATTGTCGAAGTTTTGTAAGTGCCCATGTGGCATACGTGAAATAATTTATTTTATTTTAATTGAATATTTTTTTCAGGAGACGAATGTGAATGGGAAGGGCTGCAGGGGAAATGTGTGGAGGAGACCAGATGTCTCACCACCATAGATTATGACAGCCCGAAGCATCCTGTAAGTGCTCACTTTCTTCCAAAACAGCTTCCTTTCAGCACGTTGAGCTGGAGAGAAATCAGCGGTTAAATACATTTTGACCGCGAAGATGTTGCAGTTTTGTAGGACAGCAGATTACTTTAAATACTCAAAGGTATATTTCCGGGGGCCTTAAAATCATGATTGTATTCATTGTAACTTCTTTTTGATATTAATTAAATATTCCACTCTTTGATATATATGTATTTATACAGTCACGACATTGATGTATTAAAACCCTACATCAATGAGTCACGAGCAGCTAAATTCAAACCCGATTTTCTCGTAAAACAATTTTTTTTTTCATTGAGGCTTTTTTTTGTCCTTTTTCTTTAAGAGTTCGAAATTTTTATGTCCGTCATGACGTTAGGTAACAATCAATACGGTAGGAGAAAATCATTATTAAAAGTTGTTTCGTGTAAATATCGACACCTGCAAGGAACAACATCGTAATAACTCACTTTTTGGCAGTTTTAAATTTGTTGGTGCAGTGACTTAAGCAGTTGGCTACTGCGCTGCGTGTCGCGGGTTCAATCCCCCGCACGGAACAAATATTTGTATGGCTTATGCCGATGATACGGCAATAAATAAAACCACTGGTAGTTCTAGTTCATAGGTACATTTTTAAACTATCAAATAAATCCTAACATCGAAATAAAAAAATTGTAAAAAAAATCGAATCAACTAAAAATCGCATAAAACTGTACACGAAATACAATACAATTTACAAATAGATATTGGTTTACTAACCTTAGGAATAATTTGCGCCGATTAACGTGTGGAAAAAAATAGGAAAAAAAGAATTTGGCAAAACATTATATACGATTTTGGTGTTACGATTTATTTGAGAGTTTAAAAATGTTCCTATGAACTAGATCTACCAGTGGTTTCATTTATTGTCGCATATCGGCACCACCCTGTATTAGTGCTCGCATCTGTACACTCTGTATGTACCTAATTTTGACTAAGATGACTGGCCTATCTATACTATATACTATAATAATATTGTAGAAGTAAAGTTTGTGTGTTTGTATATTTGTTAAATTGTAAGGGGTAATCTCGGGATCTACTGAACCGATTTTAAAAATTCTTTCACCAATAGAAAGCCACATTATTGCTGAGTGTCATAGGCTACTTTTTATCCCTGTGTTCCCACGGGAACGGGATCTACGCGGGTGAAACCGCGGGACGTCCGCTAGTATTTTACATTTATCAATGACGTATACCTATGTTTTTATTCATCTTTCAGGTATGTTACAACAAATCCGGAAGAAAAGTCATATGCTGTACGGATTGCGAACTCGTTAATAGCACCAAGTAAGTTTATTATATCTTACTATTTCGTTGCTATTATGGGAGCGTTTAAGTACTTAATACGTAACGCAATTTTTGGAGATTTTGATCCCCCCTCCCCCCATGTAACGCGCCGTTACGGTTTTCTGTATCCCTCCCTCCAGTAAAACGTTACGTAACCACCAAGCGACCATTTTTACCTCAATCTTGAGAAAAAATACGTTTTAAAAATGCATGAAAGAATCTGTCTATACGCCCGCTCTGAAGGGTGTAAAAAAATACAATGTTGTAACGTGTGGTTCATACGCCCCCCGTCCGTCCCAGTAACGCATCGTCACGTTTTACAAGACGAGGGGTTTTGTAAAACGTGACGTTCCCCCCCCCCCCCCCCCCAAATTCTTTACGTAATACTTGAACGCTCCGGGGAATATTCGGTCACTTTAGAACAAATAATGTAACAATTTCAAAATACATATCTAACTAGTTGATTTTGTTTTAGAAACGCAATATTTTTACCACCATCGGGACTTTTCTTCAAAAATGGCCAGAAAGCAAGGGACAGTGAGTTATTCCACATCAAATTAATTTGTTTCCTTCTTTATTTCTACATGGACCTGTAATCTTTTTTTTTAATTTAGTTTATACGTGCGTGGGTGGTAACAGATAGGTCGTTAAAATGACATTATAATAATTATAATAAAAGCCTTTATTAACAATCTTATAAATGTTACATTTCATCTTATATACTGCTAACTAAACTACTAACTATAATAATTACACATGGTTGTTCGTGAAAGTAACTTAATTAAATGTTATTATTTGTATTAGACACCGGTTTCGTGATTATCTTACTCTTCAGCATAGGCCTCCCCAAATATTCTCCACAACGGTCTATCCCTTGCTATCCTCATCCAGTATGGTCCTGCTACCTCCTTGATATCATCCTCCCATCTTCGAAGCTGCCTACCTTTGCTTCTCTTTTTATATCTAGGGCACCATTCCGTCACTTCGTTAGTCCACTTTTCTGTTTTACTTCTTGTTAAGTGTCCTGCCCATTTCCATTTTAATTGTTTAATTTGGTATTTGATATCTATAATCTTGGTTTGTTTTCTTATTGTTTTTAACCTAATTTTGTCTTTTAATTTTATGTTGAGTATGCTTCTTTCCATTCGGTGTTGACAAGTTTCTAGTGATTTGATATTTTTCTTTGTACAACTCCATGTCTGACATCCGTAGGTCATGCTTGGGAGAATGCATGTATTAAATATTTTCTTCTTCCCTTCTATTGGTATATCCGAGTTTTTCATAACGTCTTTTAGAGCCCAGTATCTCTTCCATCCTAGGTTTATTCTATTTTGAATTTCTTTTGTTGTGATGTCTGTTGGAGATATTATTTGGCCTATGTATGTATATTGGTTTACATATTCCAGTTCAGCAGCATTTTCAGGTTTATTTGGAGTTTTAGCGTAATTTGTCATTAACTTTGTTTTACTAGTATTTATTGATAGTCCTACCTTTTCGCTTTCGTTTATCAGTTGTTCAATCATAACCTTCAGAGTGTTTGGATCACCACATATTAATATAAGATCATCTGCGAATCTTAGATGGTTTAGTAATACTCCATTTACATTTATACCATATGTCTTCCATTCCAGTTGTCGAAATATATGTTCTAGGGTTGCCAAAAACAGTTTGGGTGATAAGGGATCTCCCTGTCTAACTCCCTTTCTAATAGGGAAACATTTTCCCACCTTTTCTGTGCGTATTTTAGCTGTCATATTTACGTATATGTTCTTAATTATGTTAATGTATTTCCTGTGGACCCGTTGTGTGGTGAGGGCCTCCCATATTTTCTCATGTTTCAACGAATCAAATGCTTTATTGTAAATTTGTAATCTATAAATGCTAAGAAGTAATTTATTCTATATTCATTGCATTTCTGGATCATTTGTTTGATGGTATGGATGTGGTCGATGGTTGAAAAACCACTTCGAAAGCCTGCCTGTTCTTTCGGCTGATTCTCGTCTATGACCTTTGTTATCCGGTCCAGTATTATCTTGGAGAAGATTTTGTATACGTTTGACATTAGCGAGATGGGTCTGTAGTTCGATATATCATCTGTTCTCCCTTTCTTGTGAAGTAAGATTATTGTAGATGTAGTCCATTGAAGAGGTACATATTCGGTTCTTAAAATTTCGTTAAAAAGGTTTGTTAGTGTGTTCAAGACGGTCTCTGATACTCCTTTTAAAAGTTCATTTGAGATGTTATCTTCGCCAGGTGCTTTTCCTCCTTTTTGTGATTTGATGGCTTTAATAACTTCATCTTTCAATATAATAGGAGCTGGTTCTTTTTCGGTATTCATAACTGTTTCGCTACTTGTATTTAATGTACTTGGTTCGTCGTGTTAAAGATCACGATAGAAATCAGTTGCTGCATTTAATATTTCGCTTCTTTTAGACTTATGTTTTTTAGATTGGTGATGTGTTACGTTTGTAATCCAGTTTGTGTGGTCTTGAAGTTCCTTCCACGCACTCTTGATTCCACCAAATTTTGTTATGTTTAGTTGTACTAACTTCGTTTTTTGTGCATTTCTATATTTCCTTATTTCGGTGTATATTTCTTTACTTATTTCGTTTATGTTGTGTCTATTATTTTTCCTGTTCTTAAATAAAAGTGCTCTTTGTTTTATTAATCTTCTTGCTTCAGATCCTATTCTATCTTTAGATGGTTTATCTTTTTCTAGGATTTTATTAGTTCTTTTTATTTCTTCTTCAAAAGTATCATATTTTTCCTGGACTGTTCTTAGTTCACTTATTGGAATTAGTTTTGTTTTTAGGGATTCTAGAACTTGGCTTGGTAATGGCAGTGTGATTGGTTGTTTAGTGTTTTTTATGTTTCCTAGAATTTTTAGGTTCATTTAGGTGTAATTGCCCTCGGAGTAATCTGTGATCAGTAAAATAGTCAAAATTGTTGAGGACTTCTACGTTTAAGAAAAGCTTCGGTTTATTTGTAATTATGAAATCTATCTCATTTCTTATTTTCCCGTTTGGAGATTCCCACGTCCATTTTCTTCTTTGTTTTCTCTTATGAAAATGACATTAAGTTATCTTAAACCATTTTTTCTCAAAGACAATCGTTTGAAAGATCAAGATACTTTCAAAATTGTAAAATTAATCCCCCCTCCCCCCTTCTTTATCTTTTAAAATAAGAGAGTGAAAATTTCTGAAAGTGGAAATAATATAAAATGAAAGTGGGTTTCCCTAATACTATGGTAAGGAACCCTTCTTGTACGAGTTCAACTAAACAGTTAAAAAAACTCTAGCTCTGATTCAGTGCGTATTTTCTATATTTCCAGTATGTCTGCAGTACATACATGAGCTCCCGTACGAGTGCAACGAAGGTGGCTACCACGCGGGGATAGCGAGGGACTTAGACGAAGCCAACAAATGCTATCGGTACAGTGAGTGGGAAGTGGAGGGTTCATCTGACCACAGAGAACCCAGAGTAGAACATCCTTATTTGGTAAGTGCCACAAAAACAGCACCGGACCTGTCGTATATAGCACGCACACCTAAAAAACGGTTTTAGGTACTGAATAGGGTAGTTAAAACAAACAAAAAACAAATTAGTCCGTCAGATACATTTCCAAAAAATATTTGACAAGTATTTTTTCTTTTTGCACGTAAACCAAAAATGAAGACGATACAGTGCTTCGAAAACTCGTGTGAGGTCACATCGCACTACATTTTTTACCACGTAGTGCCGTCAAAAGCCCCCACTCATAATCTTTGACGCGTTTTATCTTCGTAAATTTTTATTAATTCGATAAAGCAAAAAACACGTATCCAATATTTTTCGATAATATAAGTGGTGGACCAATTGGAATCATATTTTTTTACCCAGGACGCATCCCTATTATCTGAACCGTAGTGGTTCAGGGGAGGAGGCGAGAATTAAAAAAACTCCGCACTTTAGTATTAAAATATTCATTAGAATCTAAATCCAACTGACCGGATTCATGGGAACCTGACCGGATCTGCATAGCTTTTCACAAACAATCGAAACGGAACCGAATCGACCTTGACACTTTATCGAACTTTTTTTAAATCTTTATTGAACGATTGCCAAATGCTATTCACTGATTCGATCGACAATAAACACACGTGATGAGAAAATATATGTGGCCAATATTATCTTTATGGTTGAACAAGCCAGTCATTCTTCCATACAAACTTATGAAGGTGATTACTCCTCTGTTTGACGGTGTAGGTTCAAAATTAAAAATTGTATCAACTGGTCTTATCATTATCTAGGTCTGTATGGAAGCAGACTTGGAAAACATATATTGATTTGGAAGTTATGAACGTCAAAACTTTCATATTTTAGCACTAATTTTAACTCATCTTTGGGCGTAAATAAGTAACGTATATAGTATGAAAAAGAAAAAAGTGAAACCATACGGACATAGATTAGTTATTAAAAAAATTAAATAATTTGATTTTGAACAGATACATTCAATAGATTTTTCATGAAACCAAATATACCAAAGGTCTGCATAGAAACAATCGCGCGCCCGTTTTAGTTGTGTCCCTTTCGCTCTATGCATTTCGCTCGTGATGTCGGGTGAAATAGCATGTATTTTAGCCCCGCCCACCAACTAGTTCGTGCCGTTGGCTTGTGTACCCTTAATGAGTTCATATAAGTTTTACTGAATATCGTCGAGTAACAAAAAATATAATTGAACACATTACATAAATGATTTTTATTTTAAATGGATACGCAACGACTCTTGCTTATGGTATAGTACAAAATGGCGTCGTAATTCTGATTGGATTGCGCTTCCGGTAGCAAATAGCTGTCGGCAAACACAATCTTCTTTTCTTCGCTTCGGTTTTGTGAATAGTGATTTTCGATAGTATGATGGTTCGATTGGATACGACTGCCAATCGAATGGTTGTGAATAGCAATGCTGGTCGGATTGGTATGACGCTGGATTGCAATCCCTAAAACGTGCAATCGGGTGACTTTGACGCTGGTGTTTACTTGTATTAATGTTTTCTTGTATTAATGTTCCGTATGGTGTCGGACGTAAAGAATAGCACCATCCCATATCTTCCCGTGGGTGTCGTAAGAGGCGACTAAGGGACTTACCAGAGAATGGGCAGCAGCGTTCTCTGTGCCTTTGTAACAACCATACTGCGATCGCCAACCCGCCTGCCAAGCGTGGCGATTATGGCAAACCCCCCCAAAAAATGATGAGCGCAATGCAGAAAAGGCCCCTAGTACCCGGCAGCCCGTCTACCCTCGGCTACGGTAGCGGTCGAGGCAACGGCGTGGCAAGGGGTGCTAAGAATCCCCGGACGGGATCCGGCTACCAAACATACCGACGACTGGACCTGGCAACATTCAACACGCGCACACTCCGGGCCGACGAGAAGCTAGCGGAACTCGAGGAAGAATTAAGCAGGCTGCGATGGAGTATTGTCGGATTATCTGAAGTCCGAAGAGAGGGGGAGGACACGATAATCCTGAAATCCGGCAACCTGCTCTACTTCCGAGAGGGAGACCGGCAGTCACAGGGTGGTGTTGGGTTGATCGTCCACAAGTCTCTCGTGAATAACGTGGTGAAGATCGAGAGTGTGTCGAACAGGGTGGCGTACCTTATACTCAGAATATCCGCAATGACATCTGTACTTTTATTTACCTATGTACTACAAATAAAAATATTTGAATTTGAATTTGAAGATATTCGCTGAAGGTCATACAGGTCTACGCCCCGACCTCGGCATACCCCGACGATGAAGTAGAAACCTTGTATGAGGATATTTCTAAAGCCATGCATGGTTTCAGAACTTACTTCACCGTTGTCATGGGGGACTTCAACGCGAAACTGGGCAAACGAAGCGATGATGAACTTCAGGTGGGGCAATTTGGAATTGGACAGCGGAATCGCCGGGGTCACCAACTGGCCAGTTTTATGGAGAAGGAGGGCCTCTTTATGATGAACTCCTTCTTCAAAAAACGTGAGCACAGGAAGTGGACCTGGCAGAGCCCCGATGGTGCGACTAAAAATGAGATTGACTTCATCATGTCTACCAACAAGCAAATGTTCAATGATGTCTCTGTGATCAATTCGGTGAAAACCGGAAGCGATCACCGAATGGTAAGAGGCACATTGAACATCAATATAAAGCTGGAAAGGTCACGACTGATGAAGTCTACGCTCCGTCCAGCACAGATCCAAATCCATAACTCCGAGAGCTTTCAGCTTGAACTTCAGAATCGCTTCGAATGCCTAGGAAGCTCAGTGGACGATTACAACGACGGGTTCGTGGAAACTGTCCGTACGACTGGGTCTAAATTTTTTAAGATACGTCGTGCAAATAAGATCAAGAAACTCTCAGATCACACTCTCCAGCTCATGAAGGAGCGGCGTGAGATGATCCTGCAGTCTTCGGACGAGGCTCGGCAATGCCGGCAGCTCAATAGACGGATCTCCAAATCCTTGAAGAGCGACCTCCGCCGCTTTAATACCGAGCGTATTAAAGACGCAATTGAACGGAACAAAGGCTCCAAGGTATTTGCAAGAGATCTGGCTATTGGGCAGAGCCAGCTCACGAAACTGAAAACCGACGATGGCAGGATCGTGTCCGCCAAACCGGAGCTTCTGAGAGAGATCGAGAGTTTTTATGGGCAGCTGTACACGTCAACTAGTCAACCCGTCGAAAATCTAGCGAAAGACCCCAGAGCTAGACTGACCCGACACTATACCGAAGACATCCCGGATGTCAGCCTGTACGAGATTAGGATGGCTCTGAAACAGCTTAAGAACAACAAGGCGCCGGGTGATGACGGAATTACGGCCGAACTGCTGAAGGCGGGTGGCAAACCGGTCCTTAAGGCCCTTCAGAAGTTGTTTGATTCCGTCATACTCGAGGGGAAAACGCCACAGGCTTGGTGCAGGGGTGTGGTGGTGCTCTTCTTCAAAAAGGGTGACAATGCCCGGTTGAAGAACTATAGGCCCATCTCACTTCTAAGCCATGTCTACAAGTTGTTTTCAAGTGCCATCACGAATCGTCTCGCACGCAGGTTCGACGATTTCCAGCCTCCCGAACAAGCCGGATTCCGAAAAGGCTTCAGTACCGTAGACCACATACATACGCTGCGGCAAGTTATACAGAAGACCGAAGAGTATAACCTGCCTCTCTGTTTAGCGTTTGTGGACTACGAGAAAGCCTTCGATTCGATCGAGACTTGGGCTGTACTGCAGTCTCTCCAATGGTGCCAAATTGACTACCGGTACATCGAGGTGTTGAAGTGTTTGTACAAAAACGCCACCATGTCAGTCCGACTTCAGGACCAGACCACGGAACCTATCCTTCTGCAGCGCGGTGTGAGACAGGGAGACGTCATATCTCCGAAACTGTTCACCGCTGCATTGGAGGATGTCTTCAAGGTTCTGGATTGGAAAGGACTTGGCATCAATGTCAACGGCGAGTACATCACTCACCTTCGGTTTGCCGACGATATAGTGGTCATGGCTGAGACCATGGAAGACCTCAGTAAAATGCTCGATGACCTCAGTAGAGCTTCTGAAAGAGTGGGTCTTAAAATGAACATGGACAAAACCAAGGTTATGTCGAATGTTCATGTAACACCCACTCCTATCAAGATCGGAGACTCTACGCTCGAAGTTGTGGACGATTATGTCTACCTGGGACAAACGGTCCAGTTGGGTAGATCTAACTTCGAGAACGAGGTCAATCGTCGAATCCGACTCGGCTGGGCAGCGTTCGGGAAGCTGCGCGGTATCTTCTCGTCCAACTTACCCCAGTGTCTCAAGACGAAAGTCTATGACCAGTGTGTGTTGCCAGTGATTACATACGGGACCGAAACGTGGTCGCTCACAATGGGCCTTATCAGAAAGCTCAAAGTCACCCAAAGGGCAATGGAGAGGGCTATGCTCGGAGTTTCCTTGCGTGATCGAATCAGAAATGAGGACATCCGCATGAGAACCAAGGTTACCGACGTAGCCCGAAGAATCGCCAGACTTAAGTGGCAATGGGCAGGGCACATTGCTCGCAGAACGGATGGCCGATGGGGCCGAAAAGTTCTCGAATGGCGACCGCGAACCGGAAGACGTTGCGTTGGAAGGCCTCCCACTAGGTGGACCGATGACCTGGTCAAGGTTGCAGGAACCCGCTGGATGAGAGACGCACGGGACCGGTCAATGTGGCGACGCCTGGGGGAGGCCTATATTCAGCAGTGGACGTCTTTTGGCTGAAATGATGATGTTGATGATGTTTTCTAACCACCAGGCATTGTTGGGATTCGGCGAGGACTTTGCTTCGGTTGTTTGGGGCTTTGGGGGCACCATCATCAGCAATAAGTTTATCCTGGTCCCTGGTCGGCGTTTTCAGGATGATAAGTAAGCCCGTAATTTTTACTATTTCCACAATTTACGACTCGTATACAGGGTGTAAGAGATAGTCCTCTGAAAACTGACATAGAGGGTGCATAAGCTCCTAATAATATTTTTTCGTTTTTTTTTGTATTTTTAGTTTTAAGTCCTTTATTCAATTTTAAAATTACATTCTCTTGGAACACGAAAGGATTTAAAGATTAGACCTATTGAAACGTTGGTGTACTACAAGCTGAGACTACAAGGTACCCTTCTGCCAAACGTTTCGGATATTAAAGATGTGATGTTCTGTTATGTGATCATCTTCTCAATTGTTCACAGTGGTGCCCCACTCAGGTTCGTCGCCCTAGGTGTTAATAATCTACACTCAGATGATATAACTGCCTGGCAAACACATTCGGTGAAGAAATTCTATCCGCATCGATACTACCACACTAGTGACAATGAGAATGACATTGCCCTAATTGAAACTAAAGACACGTAAGTATTAAATCTAATACAGCTTTTTTGACTAAAAAAAAATATGATTCTTATTAGTTCGCCTGTTAGATTATCGAAAAATATTGGATAAATATTGTTTTAATTATATTTTTTTTTTAAAACGTTGCCCCACACTATATTATGTTCTAACTACTTGTGAAAACCTGTAATTAGCCATTCTGTTTTATAAATCAAACTATTGTAGGTCTACCTAGCTCAAAGTTTACCAAAAATAATAAAATAAAATAAATAAATAGGTACGTATTGTTTGTTTTATCAAATCAATAAAAAATTAGAAGACATAGGTAACGTGTCAAAGATTTGAGTGGGGGCTTGTGACGTCACTCACCGGTAAAAATGTCAGGCTCTATGTACAATATGACGTCACACGACGGAAATCTATCTGACGGGCTATTTCAACTACTTTATTGATGGAGGTAGCTATAGTAGGTACCTAATGATCGATCGATCTCGACCCTTTTCTCAATTCTTCCCCTTTTTGATAGTTTGTATAATTTTAGTTACCAATGTAAATTGTAGTTTATAAATATTGTAAATAAAGTTATCTATGGAACATAAAACGAAAAAAAAAAAAAAAACTATGGATTTTGTTAGAACCTCTAATGCAAATGAGAAACTGCACCTTTTACAAACTCACGCTTTCAGTAAACACCTGTTTCACGTAATAAGACGCGGGCCGCTTTCGTGTGGGGCTCATGACCACATGACATGTGGAGACCAGTTCAAACAGGCATACTTCCCAAGAGTGTGTTTCTGCGGTCATCTGTATTACCTCCTACATGAAACCGGTCTACCGTCAAAGCAAGAGTGAACAGGAATCTTCTGGGCACTCTCATTCCACCATAGACCTCAACAATCGATTTTTATCAGGTGTCATCGAGGTCAAGAGCAGGCCCATTAGCAGTAAATATAATAAAAAAATTATGATCTACTCTATATTCCAGGATTACTTTCAACAATAACGTTCTACCAGCTTGCTTGCACGTCGAAGCAGCTGCCGATGAGACAGCTATCTCACCAACTTGGAAGGATCTGAAATCAGAGACTTTCGGGAATTACGCCGATACAATCCAGACAGTAAGTCATCAGTCATCAGTTAATGTAGAACTAGGGTAGAAAGTTGTGTAGCGGCACCACAATAAGTACTAAACCAACATAGTACAAAAAGTGCTACAGCACCATCTAGGACACAAATAAACATTAACTTTCTAAATCACGCTATTGAAGTTATCCGCGACAGAGAAACCCTTGTCTTTGGGTCATAAAGAAGTTTACGCCCTGTTCTTCACATCCTTCATCATCTTGCAGGGTGAATACAATCAGCAGTCCCATACAATTATCGACCCACATTTTGCCAGTTGTTGGACGCCATTCGATGACAGCCTTAGACAACCTGTCATCACTGCGCCTTGCTGGGTGTCCTACCCAACTCCATTTTAGTTCCGTAACGCGAATTCTTATATCGAAAACCTTTGTATGTTTTCGGATTTCGATGTTAGGAATTCGATCTAAGTTTTATTTCGAGCATGGAACGCTCCATGGCTCGACACTGTCGAAAGCTTTCTCGTAGTCTACGAAAGCCATTCATATAAGTCGGTTATATTTTTGGCTTCTCTTGACTTCTCCATCAAAAGCTTTACTGCTGTCTTCGTGCATATGATCGGTGGTCGAATATCCGCCGCGGAAACCGGCCTACTCGATGGGATGGGCTTTGTTAAGTTTTCGGGTAAAACGAGAGAAATAGTTTGTATATTTGAGAGAGAAGGTTAATAGGACGATAGTTAGCTAGTTTTGAAGTATCGCCTTTTTTGTGGATGATGGTGACGATGGCATTCTTCAATGATTCCGGAGTACAAAAATCATACATGACCCTATAAAAAAGTTCCACTAGAATCTTCTGGACTCGTTCACCTCACGCTTGTAGTAGTTCAACTGTAATTTCATCTTCGCAGGGAGACTTATCTGATTTCATTCCGGATAGAGCTTGTTTGACCTCGCATGCTATAATTGGTGGCGAGACTTCTGAACTTTATTGTTTAGTAGGAGGTACTCTAATATCGTTATGGGAAGATGGTTCTGCAGATTTCATTGCATATAGTTTCTTGTAGAACTCCTCAACAATACTCATTTTCTGAGTCCGGTCCGTCACTATGATGTCATTGTCATTCCTAAGCTTAATAATTTGTTTGGGACATGCGTGAGTTTTCTTCAAAACAATTTTGGGCCTCTGCATGATTCTGTATGACTTATTTATTAAATATGTTTGTACCTATTACCTGAAAAGTATTCCAAAGTTAATGAAACGTTAACAGGTTATATGGGCAACCCCATATAACCTGTTAACGTTTCATTAACTTTAAAGTTAGTTAGTTATATGGGGTTGCACTAGGAAGTCCAATCATGAGTTTTTAACCGACTTCTAAAAAAGAAGGAGGTTCTCAATTTTTTTAATGTTTGTTCGGGCATAACTCCGTCGCTCGCCAAACGATTTGAAAAAATCTTTTTTTGTTGGAAAGGGTACACTTCCCAAATGGTCCCTTATTTTTTTTATCGAAATCGGACATGCGGTTTTTGAAAAATCAACAAACTCAAAAAAAGCTACATTGTCCACATTATGACCCATGAACATGTGAACCACTAAAAAGTGAAAAATAAAAACGTTTTAACAAAAAATAAAACCGACTTATTAAAAAAAACACAAAAAAGTGAAAAAAAAACTTTAGAAGAAAAATCAGTTTCTGAAGTCGGTGGCAAAAAAATGAAATCAAAGAAACAAAAGTCACCGACTTCAGAAACAGATTTTTCTTCTAAAGTTTATTTTTCACTTTTTAAGATTTGAATTAAATATACGTCGTTAGATTCGTCTTGATGGCGCGAGTGTTTTAAGGTACTTACAAGTTACATCAAAATTAAAAAACAAAGAAAAATTGCGGATTTTGGGGGCCAAATCGCGGAGTTCAAATAAAGGGTTTTAAAAGGAGATTACAAAAATATATTACACTTATATGTTTAAAAGAAATTCAAAGTGACAAATCCTTTAAACAAGCACAAAAGTTAAATCATCTGCGAAGAATTTTACGCGACCAACGAAAGAACAAACACAAAAGAACTAAAAAGTTGGAAATATTAAGAGTAGTTAAAAAACTAAAAAACCCGACTGAAAAAAACTCAAAAACAAAAAACAAGCACATTTTAAATTAAGTAAACAAAACTTGAAAGCAGGCGGGGTCCATTCTATTTTCATTTTTTCTTTTCATAATTTAATATTCGTAAGAACCCCGCCGGGTTTTTTTTGTTAAAAAGTTTTTTCGAGCTCGTAAACCGTGTGCTATTAATTTCATGTCTTAAATCTACTTTGATAATTCAAGTGTGTTGAGTCCAGCTGTTTGCACATTACAGTACCTAGCTGATGAACTTTACTGAAAGTGCCTAACTTGTTTCCAAATCATGGTCAAATACTTTTTTGACTTTGACGCTTTTTGATTTTGACACAGGCCTTTTTTTGGATAGTGGTGAATCATCAAATGACTTCTCCCGCTCAGCCCCCCTACTGCGTATCTTTTTAACGTCAGTGGCTATCAGAAATGTCCATAGATTAACTGTGAATTGGTAATGTTTTCTTAAAAACTCACCATTTGACAGTTATTTGATAGACATTATAAGTTATCCACTGTCATTAAATTTAAAAGATACGCAATAGCCCTGCTGGGCAGAGCGGTATGGGAGTGTCAGACTTCTAATGACTAAAAATTACCCATGTGCCTTCTTAGCTCTTTGTGTCGAGGTCGCGGTGTCTCTTTCGAACAATCCGCAGCCCCGACAGTACGAGACTTGAACTTAATAGAATCCTCTTAGTTTCACCGAAACAACTAATATTTTTATATTTATTTGTTCCGTTTCAGACCAATTTAGAAAAAATCTCGGAAATAGAATGTAAGCAAGAATACGTTGACGATCTAAATGGGAACTACGGAATAAACTATAACAAGCAAATGTGCTATCGAAACAGATTGCGTTCTCTTGACGTTTGTAAGGTAAAATACGTTTTTAGAAACATAATTATTGACGACTAGCTGACGATTTCGTTGATCAAATCTACATCGTCGCTTCACCGAGCCTGAGTGATCTATCTATCTATCTATAATCTATATAAATAAAAAGAGAAGTCCCTTGGACCTAGAAAGCTGAAATTTGGCACAAAGGTTTCCTTTATGATTCAGACAAGGAACAAGGAAGGATTTTTTGAAATTCAACCCCTAAGGGAGTTAAATAGGGGATGATAGTATTTATGGAAAATCGTCATTTTCACGCGGGCGAAGCCGCTGGCAAAAGCTAGTTATTAATATTCTGCATATTTTTTTGCCAGATTGAATCCGGACAACCACTCCTGATCAAGACTCAATTCTCCCGCTGCGTTTACACCGTCATTGGAGTGTACTCGTTCCAAAAAAACTGTTTGATGAAACAAAACGGGTCCCCTTTTGTATTCACAAGGGTATCAACTTACATACCCTGGATTGAGAGCGTGGTGTGGCCCCCAAGCCCAAGCGTTCCTCTGTAGGCTGGTGAATTGTTGAATGTTTGATGATTGAATAAGAGTAGTAAATAGAAAAGATTAACTGACACGACTGAAAAAACTGAAAAGCAAAAAAACAAGCACATTTTAAATTAAACAAAACTTGGAAGCAGGCAGGGTTCATTTAAATATTAAATCATGAAAAGAAAAAAGAAAATAGAATGGACACCGCCTGCTTCCAAGTTTTGTTTAATTTAAAATGTGCTTGTTTTTTTGCTTTTCAGTTTTTTCAGTCGCGTTTTTTAGTTTTTTAACTACTTTTTTTATTATTGTATTTTTCTGCGATTGCTGTGCACTTCTGTAAGTGAGGAATAATTCACTATGCTTAAAACTGTCTGTGATGTACTTTAAATAAAAAAATAATAATAAATAAATAAAATGTGTTTGTTCTGGAATACTTACCTAAGATCTTCATCATCTGCCACTAGTGGTCGCAAGCGCGACTGCAGAGCGTGAGGTCCTGGGATCGATTCCCGGGTCGGGCAAAAAGTGCTATTGGGTTTTTCATTAGAAATTTCCCAGTAGTAGCCCGGAGTTTGGAAGTTGGTGGTATAATACCCCCGTGCCTCGGTGCGCACGTTAAGCCGTTGGTCCTGCGCCTGATCTCTCTCCGGTCGTGTCGGATTGCCGTCCCTGAGGACTATGAGAGAAAAGGGAACAGAGAGTGCGCTTGTGCCTGCGCACACACGCCTGCACTATAATATCTCCCGCGCAGATGGCTAATCTCCGCTGGGATTGGCCGCCGTGGCCGAAAAACGGCCAGGAGGACTATTATTATGAATAGTATTGTTTTCAACTGTGTACCGGTCGGCTGCCAGTGAATACCAGTAGGTATTTCACGTGGAGAGACTAAAGAGGCATAAAATCCTACGTTTTTAGGGTTCCGTAGTCAACAAGGAACCCTTATAGTTTCGCCATGTCTGTCTGTCCGTCTGTATATCTGTCTATCTGTCCGTCCCACGGTGGGCTAAAAATCGGCTTATATAGACTTAGGCATTTTATTTTGCAAGTGCCAGTTTTTATGCCGGATATCACTTATATTAGTTATAACAATATACAAAAATGTCACCCGAATTGATTCTGCACAAAAACGAAGGAATTAAAATTTAAAAAAATTTGTCAATAAAAAGTATAAACACCTGTGCGAACACAGACTTTATACACAATACAACACACATACCTACAACATAATGCACTCCTATTATTATTATTAAGCTGATTTTCAGCCCACGGCGGCGTCCGTCCGTCCGCACTATTGCTCAAAGAGCCTTAGCACTAGAAAGCTGTAATTGGATGAGTTGCGTCGACAAAGTGGTAAAATAAAATCTCGAAAATTATATTTTTTTGGGTTTATCCAGTCATTTGTAAGTGGGGATGATTTTTTTTTATTGCAATGCCCGTGATGTGGGATATCGTTGGATAGGTAGGATATACGTGTATAAAATATTTTCCTAAGCATAATGTATGGGAGCACAGGTCTTAAAACTGCGAATATGTAAGGTTGTTTGTTTTATTTTTACAATAAAAATCATCGGTCGGAGGCAGGGAGTTAAATCAGTTTAGTAAGTCCATATAGGTATTTTGATGTGCAACTACGGAACCCTACATTGTGTCTGGTCCGACATGCACTTAGCCGGTGTTGTCACTGAAGAACCTATCTATTTTAGCCGTAGCTTCAGCGTGCTGGCCGTTTTTCAAGACACGCGAACTGAAACGACATCAACCGACGTTCGAAAGAGATACCGCGGCCTCGACACAAAGGGGTAAGAAGGAACATGGGTAGTTTTTAGTCAGTAGAAGTCTGACACTCCCTTCCGCTCTACCCAGAGCGCGGCGGGAGGAGTCATTTGATCAATTCCCAAACACGAAAAAAAAATGGCGTTTTCGAAAAAGTTCACCTTTAGCGAAGGGCATCTCTTAAGTAAACGGGAAATTGCTTTAGAGATGCCCATCTCTAAAGCAATTCCCAGGCATTAGGCAATTCCACTGCCGTGAACGTGGGTAACCGGTTCGTTCGTATGTCAATCATACATACATACATACATAAACTCACGCCCTTTTCCCATGGGGGTAGGCAGAAACCACAGAACGTCACTTACTACGATCCTTACATACCCCTTTTTTAGAGATGCCCATCTCTAAAGCAATGGGTTCCCCGTTTCCAAATTCGACGAAAATAGAAAATGTCTCATCGTCCAAAATAATGCGCCTGCTACCAATACCCAGAATCGCTTGACATTAGAAACTAGGGATGGGTAGTAGAAAAAACAGGATATTTATCGTATCGACATTTTTGTATCGGTAATTTGTCAAGTGAAAAATGTCGATATCTATTCAGTTTTTCCATGAATTTTAGGGTTCCGTAGTCAATAAGGAACCCATATAGTTTTGCCATGTCCGTCCGCACTATATCTCAAAGACTCATTGTACTAGCGAGATGTAATTTGGCATAAATATAAAAAATAGTTACGCCGACAAAGTGGTAAAAACTAAATTTTGGATTTTTTTTTTTGGTCTTCAAACTGCAAACTGCAAGTGTAAGTTTGTTTTGTGTTACAATAAAAATCATCGTTGTGAATGTAATAGACAGGGGCGCAGGGCGGTTATCAGTTTAGTAAGTTCATATATTTTGATGGGCAACTACGGAACCCTACCTTGTGCGTGGTCCGACTTGCACTTGGCCGGTTTTTATACATATTCCTAAAACATTCAAAATTCGTGGAAGATAATAGATATGAAGATAAAGTACCGAAGACATGAAAGAAGTATCTTGAAACATTAATACGAAACCAGATTGAGTTAAAAATATATCGAAATTGATGCGAATTTAAAACGCGATATATCGATGTTAATTATTATTTCTTTTTGGGGTATACCTACCCTAAAAGAAATATAGAACATCGATATATCCAATCCAAATTCGACGAAAATAGAAAATGTCTCATCGTCCAAAATAATGCGCCTGCTACCAATACCCAGAATCGCTTGACATTAGAAACTAGGGATGGGTAGTAGAAAAAACAGGATATTTATCGTATCGACATTTTTGTATCGGTAATTTGTCAAGTGAAAAATGTCGATATCTATTCAGTTTTTCCATGAATTTTAGGGTTCCGTAGTCAATAAGGAACCCATATAGTTTTGCCATGTCCGTCCGCACTATATCTCAAAGACTCATTGTACTAGCGAGATGTAATTTGGCATAAATATAAAAAATAGTTACGCCGACAAAGTGGTAAAAACTAAATTTTGGATTTTTTTTTTTGGTCTTCAAACTGCAAACTGCAAGTGTAAGTTTGTTTTGTGTTACAATAAAAATCATCGTTGTGAATGTAATAGACAGGGGCGCAGGGCGGTTATCAGTTTAGTAAGTTCATATATTTTGATGGGCAACTACGGAACCCTACCTTGTGCGTGGTCCGACTTGCACTTGGCCGGTTTTTATACATATTCCTAAAACATTCAAAATTCGTGGAAGATAATAGATATGAAGATAAAGTACCGAAGACATGAAAGAAGTATCTTGAAACATTAATACGAAACCAGATTGAGTTAAAAATATATCGAAATTGATGCGAATTTAAAACGCGATATATCGATGTTAATTATTATTTCTTTTTGGGGTATACCTACCCTAAAAGAAATATAGAACATCGATATATCGCGTTTTAAAATATCGACTATAAAATATCGTTAATTATTTTTCAACACCCTTCCTGCCCTCTATATCTATGAGATCGCATTATTTGTAAAACCAATAGGGAAAAGTTTGGTAACCTGCACTCCCGTCGACATGCCGACAAAGTAGTAAATAACATGCCCTCAAAAACAGCCCTACTATCTAAAAGTTTTTTCGGAATGTCTTCAAGAATTTATAATAAACTTCCTAAGCAATTAAGAGAAATTGAAAACATTAATCTTTTTAAGAAAAAAATGATTTCTTAGTAAATAGACCATATTATACACTAGTGCATAATAGAATTATCACTACAAAGTTAAGTTAGTACCTTACTGCAAATTATATGCGAGTAAACAGAGCATTTTCAATTTAACCGGGTAATACCGTTTTTTTTTTAAATTTTATTGGTTGAGTTGCTATGTTCTTAAAAAAGTTTCGATACAAAAAAGATTGTGTTCAATAGTAAAAATAAATTAATGCTTGCTCATTTCATGGAACTTTGAATTTAAATAGATAACTTTAACTAACTTTAACTTGTATGTACGTTTGTAATAAATGAAACTTTCACTCAAATAATATAACTTGTAATATTATAAATATAACTTTTTTTTTAAATAAATAAACCTCATTCTTTTAGTCTATGGTCGACCGCCATTGTTACATTATGACCATTTTAGTTTGAATTTCATGGTGGCGCCACTGGTCAAGAAAAATGCATCGCTACTAGGGCATGAATATCGGAATCTCGGAATCTCGTAATATCGGAATCTCGGAGCGAAATTTCCGATATTACAATTCCGATATTGGATCACTCAATATCGGAATTGCAATATCGGACATATTTTTCTATATTTTGAGTTTTAAACTGAACCTGTATTTTAGATCCATGTGTAGCGCCAAGCGCGACAGCGCACTACCGTATCCCGGTAGCCAGTTCACTAATGATGCGATAGGAGAGCAATATAAGTCACGAGTGACATTGAAATATCAAAAAACAATTTAATCACTAGAGTCAAGGGTGTAAATGCCACAATTTTCATCAAAACATCTAGGGAGTTTAAGTCATAGAATCTCGTTGTTTCTAATTGTCATGGTCGCTTTCAATATAATTTAAGTCATTGATTTTGTCATGAATTTGGTGATTCCTCAGTTCCTCACTAATCAATATAGGGAGAGAACTTGTTATATAAATTAAAGAATAACACTGCATTTAGCGGTACAGTAGGTACTTACTACGATCTACAATTATGTGTTTGAAGAATCATGAAAGTATGTTTAAGCAGTTTGGACAGAGTATAATATAAATACATAAAACACTACCTATTACAGTCGGCAAAAATGTAGCTTACCTCTGTCATGAGTTGGTGACAGACGATGGCTTTCTAATAATCTGATAAGGCTGATGATGATCAGCCTATAATGTTCCCACTGCAGGGACTCAACCCTCCTCTTTAGGAGAGGGATGGACTATAATGCACCGCACGCGGGCCTAGTGGGGGTTGGCAGATGTCACATGTCTTCGAATTTTTTGGTTCTAAGACATGCCGGTTTCCTTACGTTGTTTTCCATAACCGTTTTGAGAGCAGCAGTGATTAAATAAATTACACAAAGTAATGCGCCTGCCTGGGATCAAACCCACGACTAAGTCGGGGCTGCCCCACCACTGGGCCATCATTTCAGCCAACTGGGCCATCGCTGCTGTTAATAATGCTTTAATGATATTTCTTCTTTTTATCAAAGAATCCAAGTTTTTTGTTTCGTATTATTCTTTTTTCAAAACTAAACCTAAATAAATTATTGCAATATACACATTATTATGAAGATACTCGGGTGGTTTTTATGTTAATTAGATTCAAGGCAAATCGCATTGAAACTTTTCTATAACACTATGGTGATACGGTAATTTTTAAATTTTGTGTGACACGATATACAGATTTGTATGTAGGATGACGTTGCGGTACCGCTCCGGCGCCGTACCGCACCGTTAACGCATTGAGTGGCCTCACTGTTGTCGTATATGTCATTATTTTTTACAAGAAATCGTTTATAAAAAGTACCTTTATAGAAATCGAAATAGTACCTATTATAAAACTTTAACATTCAAAATAAAGTAATTTCAGTCTAAAAATGGCATTTACGACCTTTCTACGCCGAAGTAGCGCTATTTGATTTAATAAGTAAATAAATATTTTAAAACAACCAAAGTTTGAACCAAATGATATAATATATTATTCAAAAATGTTTTTTATTGCACTCAATCCAACCTCATACCGAATTTGTGCAATTTATAAATAAAATGTGCAATTTCAAATTAAATAACGTTATTCCGATATTAATATCGGAATTCCGATATTGAGATCTAATATCGAAACTCAGTATCGGAATTGAAAATCTTCCGATATTACATGCCCTAATCGCTACGTCAAACTTAGTACATTTATTTTAGTTCTGTGTTTTCCCGCCTGCACAGATAAGTTGGTCGAACTGTAGATGCGCACGCATAGGAAAATCGGTATTTTTTTCCCGCTATTGTGAAAAAAAAAATACAGAACTTGCTATAACTGTTGAAGATGACTTTTTAGTATTATTTTCTTCACAAGTGTGTTGAAAAACGTCGTATGATACACGTGTGTATTGATGATTACCGTCCTCGGCTATCTTAAGACCCTCACCTGACGGCTCGGGTCTCAATGGCGCCTCGGCGGTAATCACCAACATTACACACTTATACCATAATGTACTATTATCTAGGTACCTACCCAAATATCATAAACCCTCTGTAATGCGTTCAAAAACCATAGGCAATGACCAGCATTACTGTTACGAGTAGACATATTTTCTGATAAGTTCTTTATTTCTGTCGAAAATGAGTGATAGTGACTCAGAAATTAACATGAACACTCCGCCAGATATCGTAAATGCAGCGACGAATGCAACTAATAACCTGTTTATTTTTTATTGCATTACACTAGTAACAATGCTGGTCATTTCCCTATGTATACAACACACATACAACGTAACGTAACGTGTGTATGTATTACAACACTCGTTTCCTAAACCCACACTTGTGTTGTAATGCCCTTTATTATGCACAGTCGCATAAACTACAATTATGAAATAATATGGACATGATATATCGAGGGTTTTTTGCCCAAGCCTAACAGAACCTGCGTGTATTCGGTTTTGGGACTTCCCAGGCATTAGGCAATTCAACTGCCGTGAACGTGGGTAACCGGTTCGTTCGTATGTCAATCATACATACATACATACATAAACTCACGCCCTTTTCCCATGGGGGTAGGCAGAAACCACAGAACGTCACTTATTACGATCCTTACATACCCCTTTTGCCTCGTCCACATTCATACATCTGGTCATACACGCACGCCGTTATGAGTATTACGCACCTGTCCTTTCTGAAGAACATCACCAATAAGGTCAGTGTATGTCTTTCTAGGGCGTCCCCTCCCGGCGGCGTTGCTACTCACATCTGCCTTGTAATCAATCCTTGCGATTGAATTCAACACGATAGGATTAGACAAGTTATTATTTAATTTATTTTTGTTTTTTATTGTTTGTTGTGTGCACTTGTGGCATGTGCTAAATAAATATGTTTTCTTTTTCTTTCTTTCTTTTATTTCATTTCGGTTTCGTGTTACTGACTTTCCACAGGATCTACACACATAATGTAAATTAACCCTTCGCGCAGCCGTCAACCAAGCATTCTCTACAATACATCAAACTAAGTACCGATACGCAACAATTTTTGCTGGGAAACGACTTTTGTTTTGGGGTCAAAAATCACATTTTACAGTAAAACTCAATGTAGCACTCTTAAAACATTGTGCTAGTAAGCTGGAGTAAAGTAAAGTTATAATCTGAAAAAAACTAGTATTTAAACAAACAGCTGTAAAAAATTTGGAACTTTGTTTGACCCCCCAATATCTCCGTAACTGGGAGGTTCCTAGGAATGGTCTAAAACAAAAACATATCGTAGTGGTGAGGAGAACAAGTGCCTTTCGGTTGGCGCTAAGGGTACTTTTACACTCTATATTATGGTGTGTAGCGTAGAAAGATAATCTTTTTAGCCGACTTCTAAAAAAAGAAGGAGGTTCTCAATTCGGGTGTTTGTTTTTTTTTTATGTTTGTTCGGGCATAACTCCGTCGCTTGATAACCGATTTGAAAAATTCTTTTTTTGTTAGAAAGGGTATTACTTCTGAAATGATCCCATATTTTTTTTTATCGAAATCGGACAAGCAGTTTTTGAAAAATCAACAAAACTCAAAAAAAGCTACATTGTCCACATTATGACCCATGAAAATGACCACCAAAAACTGAAAAATAAAAACTTTTCTGAAGAAGATTTTTCTTCTAAAGTTTATTTTTCACTTTTTTGAGTTTTTTTTTTTGAAGTCGGTTTTATTTTTTGTTAAAAAGTTTTTATAATTATTTGCTCTCATCATCATCCGCCAGCCTTTTCCCAAATATGTTGGGATCAGCTTCTAGTATGACAGAATACAGCTGATGAACTGGAAACCAGTATTTTACATAGAACGATCTATTACAGCCCAGACCTCTACAGCCCAGTAAAAACTAGGCAATACATCAATACTTGAATAGACTGGTTCTCAGACTTTTGGGGCACTGACTACATGTAATAACCGTCATTAGGGGATCGGACAAAAAAAAAACGAATTAGTCCGTCAGATAGATTTCCAAAAAATATTGACCACATAATTTTTCATTTTTCACGTAAAAAAAAAATGAAGACGATACAGTGCCTTGAAAACTCGTGTGACGTCATATGCTAGTACATTTTGTACCTTCAAGTGACGTTTCAAGCCCCACTCCATGATCTTTGACGCGCTAATTTCTTCGTAAATTTTTATTGATTTGAGAAAACAAAAAACACTTATCCAATATTTTTCGCTAATCTAACTGACGGACTAAACAGAATCACATTTTTTTGAGTCAGTCCAATCTCCTTTTGACAGTCGGGACAAACAGCTGAACGTGCAATCCGAAGTGTTTATTAGGTATATCTATGCACGGAGTAAGCTCGATAATATAATAATTATTTATTTATTTCAGACACAGTCCATAAAAATTAAAATGACATAGCACACAAATATAAAACTAAAATAAACAATACAAATCAAACTTCACATAATGAGTGTTGGTGAAACGCTAGCCTAAATACCGACCCGACCCTTTTTTAGGGTTCCGTACCTCAAAAGGAAAAAACGGAACCCTTATAGGATCACTCGTGTGTCTGTCTGTCTGTCCGATCTAACCCCCATCTCCGAAACTAATGAACCTAAAATTCTGAAAAAAATAGTTCAACACGTATAGATTACAGGAAAACCTATAAGAAGTCATGGTACGGAACCCTTCATGTGCTAGTTCGACTTGCACTTAGCCATTTTTTTTTTGTGGTGTTTGGAATCATCAAATTGAACTCCTCCCGCTCTGTGTAGAGCGGTAGGAATTGACAGACTTCTACCGACTAACAACCACCCATGTTCCTTCTTAGCCCTAAACAAAAAAGTTTTTTATTTAAATTTTCATCACATCGCGGTCGCGGTACGGTCATCGCTCAATAATACTATAACGTTTTGCCCTGTTCGCAATAGTTTGCATCCACAGAACTGCGTCTTAAGTTCACAAAATATATGTAAGTATTTTATTTTTATCTTATCTCTGTATGCTACATAGTTTATTTATTTATTCAGTCTCGCCGCATCTCTGGCACGCGCTGGTTGTGTATATTTATTTAAAAAAAAATTAAAAACAAAAAATGATTCGCAATTTTTTATTATTTTTAACCTTGAGTTTGTGTGTGTTAAGTGAATTAATTAATAAGCATGAAGGTTTGATAAATTTAATTATTTTTATTGTTATATTTTGTTTTTAAAGTCTTACTTCCTCGTATTTGCAGTTCTCGGCTAATCAGTAACCGTTCTCTTCTTAATAATTATCTTAAAGTCATTCGTTCACACGTTCATGGACAAATGACTCACATTCTAAAATCTTAAAACAAAGACAAATTTATTATCTCTACAACAAATTACAAATCAGTTTTGTGCAAAATCAACAAGAAATTCACATAAAAAACTGGCCAAGTGCAAGTCGGACTTGGACATGAAGGGTTCCGTACCATCCCGTCGGGGCTGTGGCTTGTCGAAAGGCTAAACGCGGCTTCGACACAAGGGTGAAGAAGGAACATGGGTTTGGTTTTTAGTCAGTAGAAGTCTGACACTCCCTTTCGCTCTGCCCAAGAGCGAGGGGGGGTTATTGGATGATTTTCCACCCACCAAAAAAAAAAAAAAAAGGGTTCCGTACCATTGCAGTAGATATTGAGAAATTATCCATGTTATTTTAGCACCATGGACTTCTTATAAAAAAAGGCTAGTAGAATCATATTGTGTACAACATATAATATGCCAACGGGCAAATAGATAAATAAAATCGTACAGAGAAATTTACAAAACTTTATCAATAATAAGAAACAGTACCTATACACTCATTTTTTTGGAGGTTAGGAACTCATCAAATGACTCCCCCCGCTCTGGCCAGAGCGGTAATAGGGAGTGCCAGACTTCTACAAGTTAAAAACCAACCATGTTCTTTCTTAGCCCTTTGTGCCGAGGCCGCGGTTTCTTTTTGAACATCCCGCAGCCACAATGGGGTAGATCTCTGCCTTCCGCTTTACGAACGTGCCGCGTGATGTTATTTTACAGGCGCCAGCTGTACGTGGAAGGGAGCCAGTGGTGTCTGCGTCAGTGTGTACCAGTGCGAGAGTGCTCAGCTGTTCCTGAAGACGAGGGAGTATCCTCCGGTAAGCGTGTCTATCTTCTTCTACTTGATCATCTATATCAGCCATAAGACGTCGACAGCACAAAAGCCTCCCCTATAGAACGCCACGGGCTTCTTCTACTTAATTAAATCAAATTATTTTATTACTAGCTGATGCCCGCGGCTTTCATCATCAGCCATTAGACGTCCACTGCTGGACAAAGGCCTCCCCCATAGAACGCCATAAAGATCGGCAGCCTGCCGTTTGCATCCAACGGTTGCCCGCGACTCTCACGATGTCGTCGGTCCATCTGGTGGGAGGCCTGCCAACGCTGCGTCTTCCGGTTCGTGGTCGCCCGCGGCTTTACCCGTGTGGATGTCGGTCAAATTATATACTTAAACCTTCCTCGAGAACCACTCATTCCATTGGTGAAAACGGCATGTAAATCGATGCAGTAGTTTTTGAGTATATTGCGAACAGATAGGCAGACGTGTCGGAGGACTTTGTTTTTTAATATGCAGTGATGATCAGGCAATTAAAGCCCATAGATAAAATACACAAAAATATTCTTAAGTTACTGTGATAAACTCATCATCATCATTTCAGCCGAAAGACGTCCACTGCTGGACATAGGCCTCCCGTAAGTGTCGCCACATTGACCGGTCCCGTGCGTCTCGCATTCAGCGGATCCCCGCAACCTTCTCCAGGTCATTGGTCCACCTAGTGGGACGCCTTCCAGCGCAACGTCTTCCGGTTCGCGGTAGACCCTCCAGAATTAAAATTATAAAAAAATAACCCAATACGTATTTAAAACTTTACTCAACTACGGCGTCGTGTTTCGCTGTGAGGTGTCACGTAACCGTCCTCGGAAACACCTTTCGGCCAAAATTCCTTCTTCAAGCAGGTCTGTAGATGTTGGGTTGGAACTCGTACCACGACAGACTTTAACTAAAGGTGAATGATTCAGGGTAACCCGCGAAATGCGATGTTGGACTCAAGTGTGCCAACCTAAACCACCTACGGGTTGTGTTTGGGCTTGTGAAAAAATTCAGGGTAGTAGCATCTAATATAACGAAAATAAAAGGAAACTATCACGGCTAAGTAGACTTTACAAGAGTAATAGTCAACCAACTTATAAAATGTACCTACTCGTTTGAAATATTTTCCTATACATAATGTATAGGAGAGCAGCGGTGGCCCAGTGGTGTCGATCCCGACTTACGAACAGTAGGTCGTGGTTTCGAACCCAGGCAGGCGCATTACTTTGTGTAATTTATTTCATCACCGCTGCTCTCAAAACGGGGATGGAAAACATCGTGAGGAAACCGGCATGTCTTAGAACCAAAACATTCGAAGATATGTGACATCTGCCAATCCGCACTGGGCACGCGTGGTGGATTATAGCCCATCCCTCTAATAGAGAGAAGGCCTGAGTCCCTGCAGTGGGAACAATATAGGCTGATGATTATGAATGTATAGGAGCGCTGGTCTCAAAACTGCAAATGAAAGTTTGTTTTATTTTTACAATAAAAATCATCGTTCGGAGGCAGGTAGGCAGGGTGGTGAATCAATTTTGTAAGTTCACATATTTTGATGGGCATCTACGGGACCCTACATTGTACGTGGTACGACATGCACTGACCGGTTTTTTTTTGGAGGGTGGGCAATCAAATGATTGCTCCCGCTCTGTGCAGAGCTACTTCATACTGACTAAAAACCACCCAAGTTCCTTCTTAGCCCTTTTTGTCGAGGCCGCGGTATCTCTTCGAACAACCCACAGGCCCGACGGGAACCTCATATTTGCCCTTTTTTTTTTGGTGGGTGGAAAATCATCAAATGACCCCCCCCCCCCTGCTCTTAGGCAGAGCGAAGGGGAGTGTCAGACTTCTACTGACTAAAAACCGAACCCATGTTCCTTCTTTGCCCTTGCGCCGAGGCCACGTTATCTAGTACAAAAATCCGCGGCCCCGACGGGCGTCGGCCCTTGCGGGCCCCTCCTTGCTGACTCTTTTTGAGGCGCGCGTGGAACACGAACGCGCCGCCGACACGGTCTGTTGCCGTCATGACGACGGCCGGACGGCGAGCTAGCCCATTACTCACCGTCCACAGGCCCGCGTCTACGGTGGCCGGAAGCCATCACGTGGCCCCCGACGCCCGGAGCGCCTTCCGCGCCTTCCGCGCCTTCCGCGCCTTCCGCGCCTTCCGCGCCTTCCGCGCCTTCCGCGCCTTCCGCGGCGGCTGGGACGTTGAGAGGTTCTCTCCCTCTCTCGTTCCGCCACTTCCTTCGCTAGCATCACTGCTTCGCAGAAGGAGGCGACGGCGTCCCATTCCTCCTCGCCCCGGACCATGGCTTGCACCAGGGCCGGACGTGAAAGGTCGCCGCCGCCGATCGCCGTTACGAGAACACGTCCCTATCTCCACCCATCGTCTCTCCCTCCGCCTACTCACTGCTCTCACAGTCACGTCTGATGAGCAGACGCGAACCAGAGAGCAGCGAGTAGGGTTTCCTCCTGCGACAGACGCGCTGCCCGAGGACCCGAACACTGTTCACGTCTCCGGGCGGCGCGCCTCCCGCGTGTCCCTCTTTGTCTGGTCTCTCGCCTTGGACCTTTCCGGCATGAGTATATCTACCGGCAGAGCCCCAAGGGTCATTGAGACACGCAAGCTCCACCACGACGGCAACGTGGGAACACTGCGGTGGGGACCTCATATTTGCCCTTAAAATAAAAAAATAAAAAAGTAACTTTATTTCAGACCTTGATCCATATTATGATGTTAGTTATGCACACTAATTATAAACTATGGTAGAGCAAGATTCAGGTCAAGAGTAAACCCATTTCATATTAAAAAAAGACAGGAGGTGTGGCTTATTCTCTGATGGGGCCCCATTACTAGCTTTTTATCTGAGATGGGGCGATATGTTATTTCATAGAATCTAGTCAAGGAACTAATTAAATTGGTAGTTCTTTATGTATTTGAGCCGTTTGGAATGGAAACGCTAGGGCCATGGATCTTCGAGTGCCTACCTAGTATTTTTTGCTAAGCGGTTGACCGACTCTTCACATGACCAGAGGGCTGCTCTTTTTTTGACCAGAGACTCAGCATTCAATGTGGCAATGCTGCTAGCCTTCTGTTTTCCTGTTGACAGCTAGGTGTTTCCTTTTTGATACTTGTACATATCTACAATAATATTATAAAGAGGAAAGATTTATATTTTTGTGTGTGTGCATGTTTGTAATGAATAAACTCAAAAACTACTGCGCCGATATCAAAAATTCTCTTTATCCCTGTATTCCCACGGGAACTGGAACTATGCGGGTGAAACCGTGTGACGTTCGCTAGTTTTATTATAATAATAATAGTTCTGTAAATATTGTATATTTCCTTGACCTACTGATAGGACACAATACAAATATTTTAAGTTCTTATCTTGCTCTGAATATGAATTACTGTTACAAATGTGAAAGTTTGTAACTAGCATATTTACGTAGTTTATAACAAAGTCACTCTGTTTGTACGCGCAATCATCATCATCAGCCTATAATGTTCCCACTGCAGGGACTCGGGCCTCATGGGCTATATCCATCACCCAAGCCCGGTGTTGATTGGTAGATGTCACATGTCTTCATTTTTTTGGTTCCAAGACATGGTTTTGTGATGATGTTTTCCTTCATAGTTTTGAGAGTAGCGGGGATGAAATAAATTACACAAGGAAATGCGCCTGCCTTTTTTTGGAGGTTGGGAAATCGTCGAATGACTCCTCCGGCTCTAGGCAGAGCTACCACTCTTCAGACAGACATCAACTGACTAAAAACCACCCATGTTCCTTCTTAGCCCTTTGTGTCGAGGCCGCGGTATCTCTGTCGAACAATCCGCAGCCCGACGGGCACCGGCCCTTGCAGACCCATACCATGTTGCTGACACCTCTTTGAGGCGCGCGTGGAACACGAACACGCCGTCGACACGGCCTGTCGTCATAAGACGGACAGACGGCGAGCTAGCCCATTACTCACCGTCCACAGGCCCGCGTCTACGGTGGCCAAAAGCCATCACATGGCCCCCGAAGCCCGGAACGTCTCCTGACGAGATGTTCTCTCCCTCTCACGTTCCGCTACCTCCTTCGCTAGCATCACTGCTTCGCAGAAAGAGGCGACGGCGTCCCATTCCCTCTCGCTCCATACCATGGCTTGCACCAGGGCCGGATGCTAGAGGTCGCCGCCGCCGATCGCCGCTACGACCGACCCGACCTTCTGTTATTAGTTTAATCACGAGCTTCTCAAGCACTGGTTGTACCTAAACATGTTTAATTTATTATTAATGCATACTTTGTAAATTCCTCATGATCAAATCAATTATTATTATATTACTTTCAGATATGCTCATTCAAGGGCAAGGAGCCGGTTATCTGCTGCACCGATTGCACTATAATTGACGATGTTAGGTAAGGAGAAACTCCGATCAAACGACGCCTCCTACAGCGTCCATTCTTAGAATAGAGTAGTTGACTGATAAAAAATATGATTCTGTTTAGTCCAACTTTTAGATTATCGAAAAATATTGGTTAGCTACGTATTTTTTGTTTTATCCACTTAATAAAAAATAAGAAAATAAAACGTGTTAAAGATCGTGATTGGGGGCTGGTAGCGTCACTTTCTGGTAAAAAATGTACCAAAGTGTGACGACGCGCAACTTTTCGAAGCACTTCATTTATTATTTAATAATAATAATTTATTTAATTTCAGACAGCAATGATCCATTATGGTTAGTAACAATTAGAACTTAAAAACTATGTTAATAGGCACAAAAAATAATAATAATAACAATCTTAATTATCCATTATGGTTAGTAACAATTGTACTTACAAACTACACTTCTGGACACATCTATTGGCCCACCTTAGAGTTTAGGTTTCGATGGCCCCTACCGAAATATGATTGCTAGATTGAACAAAAACTGTTGATGCAGTTTTAAACCTGATACATTTTACCATCTTTTTCGATCGTATTGTTTTAAATTTGAATTCAGAATACCATACGACATGGAGCTACGCCTAACAAGTCGGATATGCGCCTTGTTAAAGGCAATTGATTTTTGAATAAAAAACATGTTTTATCAAATAAAGGTTTAATTTAATAACGCGTGTTGCCTCCATGGGCATCTACCACAGCTCTCATACGATTAGGCATAGAGTTTATCAACTGCTCTATGCAATTTTGAGGGATCATCTCCCATTCCTCTTCTATGGCAGTTTTCAACTCCTGCATCGTCTGGGCAACTGGCTGACGACCCCTGACACGTCTTTTTAGCTCGTCCCACATGTGCTCAATGGGGTTCATGTCTGGGCTTCTGGCTGGCCAGTCCATAACTGTGATGTTCACATCCCGAAGATATTCCCTGACGATGCCGGCCGCATGGGCTCTTGCATTATCATGCATAAAAAGGAAATTTGGGCCCACATAGTCCGCGTATGGTATCACGTGAGGTTCTAAGCACTCACGAATGTACCTTTCAGCATTTAATGTTGGCAGCCGTGGTCCTGTAACAACCTCAAGTTGAGTTTTGCCGCTCGCGGATATACCGCCCAGGACAGTCCATGAGCCACCGCCATAAGCAACCCTCTCTTCAAAGCAGCATTGTGCGAAACGCTCTCCCTTACGTCGGTAGACCTTCTTCCTTCCATCATTGCCATGTAACACAATTTTAGACTCATCAGAAAAGAGTACACGGCTCCAATCTTGCTGTGTCCAATTTAAATGACTGCGTGCGAAATGAAGGCGCGCTGTTCGGTGGGCTCGCGTTAGTTTGGGCCCATTAGCTGGCTTGTGTGGTACCATATCGCGTTCTTTTAACCTTCTCCGAACAGTTCGAGCGCTCACAGATACTCCGTGGAAGTCGCGAAGTTGGTTTTGTATCTCAATGGAGGTAAGGTGACGATTTCTCAAGCTGGTCGTCACGATGAATCGATCCTGCCTTTCAGTTGTGACCCGAGATCGTGGTCTTCCTTGGCGACGAACAAAGCCGCCAGTCTCTAGGTACCTCCGATAAACATTTCGGACCGCAGATCGACTTAAATTAAGTTGAGCACTCACGTTTCTTTGGCTGTGTCCGGCCTGAATAAGTGCCACAGCTTGGGCAGCGACTTCAGGTGAAGTATCCATAGATTATTGATAGAACCTCACCTTAATGTTAAGAATAAGTAATGTTTGTTGCAAAACCAAAGATATCAATCACTTTTTCAAGAATTAAATCCAAGTAAACCAAGTTTTCTTAGTATTCGATTGTTTGATATCAACAAACAGGCTCCAAATTGTCTTTTGTTTCTTTAAATTCTGTGTTCGAAATTCAAAAAAAGACTATTGAATGAAATTGTGAATGTGCCAGGTTCAAAACTGCATAAAAACTTTTTGCTCGACATAATATAAAATTTTAGCTAGGACCAAACGAAACTGAAAATACAAGGTGGGCCAATAGATGTGTCCAGAAGTGTATGTTAGTAGGCACGAAAAAACAATCATAAAATATATAAGTATTACAAATTGAAAATGACATTATAAATTAAGAAAGAAAGCAAAAAAAAAACAAAAAAGCAAGCAAGTAACCAAGAAAGCAGCGCAAGAAAGTAGCCTCCTTGTTACATCGCGTGCGAGGCAGTGGCAGCAGTATCCTGCAGATTCCTGCAGATGATTGTGTCTCGTGCGGATTGCCCTATCCAGAACAAATGGATGCAAATCATGATGGGTGTTGACTAACATAGTATAGGTTTAAGATCTTACTAACCCAATATAGTTGTAATAATTTATCCTGTTTTATCGTAGTTATTTTATGTTAATTTGATTTGATAATGTAATTGTAATGTATTTTTATGTGTAATTGTATGTACCTAATGGATTAATTTTTTATCCGAAATAAATTGATTAATAATAAATTACAAAATTGAAATAGAAATTATAAATTAAAGAATTTTTTTTTTTTTTTTTTTTCTTTATTAGTAAGAACCAAGTTCTTACTAGTTAATTGCAATCTAGCCTAAGAAGACTAATAAACAATTTAAATCTAACTTATTATGCTACGTTATAAATTATGTTAATGCTAAGAATAGTGTCCATAATTAGGTATGCACTTTTACACACGTTCGTAACACTTCCTTAGAGTCTGGTAAAATTGATAAAACACTTTGTTCATGTGTTATATAAATAGCACAACATTGTTACTATTATTGATTCACTTACACTACACTAATTCAAATGGTTTAGTTCTCTTTAGTCTACGCACTATGTCTGTGTTGTCTAACAGCTGGATTGCCTCAACATTCACGTGTCGATGGAGTCTGTGTTCGTGGGCTTCAGCAAATTTTTGTGTGATGGTGGTGACGAATTCCATGTCGAGGTCACGGTGGAGGTCATCGTTTCTTATGTACCAGGGTGCATTTACAGCAGCCCTGAGTACTTTATTTTGGAACTGTTGAATTATTTTGACGTTGGTTGGCTTAGTACAGCCCCAAAGTTGGATACCATACGTCCAAATTGGCATCAGAATATGCTTGTATATTATCAACTTATTATGTATTGATAAACAGGATTTCCTTCCCAGTAACCAATACAAACGTTTATAACGAATATCGAGTTCCTGTTTTTTCTTTTTGATATGGGCTTTCCAACGCAGCTTGGCGTCGAGAGTTATGCCAAGGTATTTGGCTGTATTAGCATAAGGTATTTGCATACCATTTATGTAGAGTGGGTGGTAGTCACTGTGTTTGTTTGTGAAGTTAATGTGAACTGATTTTGACTCATTCAGATTGATCTTCCACTTTTGTGTCCAGTCGTAAACTTTGTTCACAGCTAGTTGAACTTTCTCTACTGCTTCTCTGTGGCTTGATCCGGTGGCCATAATAGCAGTATCATCTGCAAAGGTCGCTATGGTGCTGTTTTCCAGCTCTGGGATGTCACAAGTGTATAACAAGTACAAAATTGGGCCAAGCACACTTCCTTGAGGCACCCCAGCTTTTATGGTTTTTAGCTCGGAATATGCGTCCTCTTGGCGTATTCTAAACATTCTTTTAGTTAAATACGACTCTAGGATATCTACAAATTCTGGTAGCATGCGTCTGAGCTTAAATATGAGACCCTCATGCCAAACTTTGTCAAAAGCTTGAGCGACGTCTAAGAACACGGTAGCACAGACTTCTTTATTTTCTAGCGTTTTTTCAATAACATTAGTTATTCTATGTACCTGGTCTAACGTTGAGTGTTTTTCTCTGAAGCCAAACTGGTGATCTGGAACTAGGTTTTTATCTTCTATTACTGGTTTTATCCGTTTTAGTAACAGTTTTTCAAATAACTTTGATAGTACGGGTAACAGAGAAATGGGTCTGTATGATGATGCTTCGTGGGGAGGTTTCCCAGGCTTTGCAATCATAATGACTTCAGCAACCTTCCATGGCTCAGGTACATATTTTAAGATAAATGAAGCATTTATTAGTTTGGTCAGCTTTACTATGGCTTTGCGTGGGAGGCGTTTTAGAATTTCCCCTGTGATGAGGTCGTAACCGGGAGACTTTTTTGAGCTAATGTTGTTTTGAATTTCTCTCATTACTTCCTTAGGAGTCACAAGCTTGATTCTTTGGTTTTGTGATAAATTTACACTCTCATGTATTTCTACAGAGCTTTCGTTGGGTTGAAAGGTTTCTTCTAAATGTTGAGCAAATCGGAACGCCTTTTGGTCATTGCTTATTGCCCATTTTCCGTTGCTATCTCTGATGGGCGGTATTTGTATAATCTGCCTTTTTAGATTTCTCGTCGCTTTCCAAAGTGAGTAATCCGTTGATTTGTCATTGGTAAGCTGAAGAAGGTTGGTATTCAGAGATTCATCCTCAAATTGTAGAATTTTTCTCTTTAGTCGTTTAGTTAGGTTATTTAGTGTTGTTTTATGACGCGGGAACCTTGTTTGCTGCCACAACTTCCTTTGTTTTCTTTTCTCTGATAGTAAATCCACAATTTCTTTAGGATAGATAAATCCCTTATATTTGCGTTTTAGCTGAGGTGTATTGCTCCACGCACATTGTTGAATATTAATAATAAATTTGTTTACTTCTGAGTCAAGCTGATCTTGCGTTTTTATCGGAGTTTTAAGGTCGATAATATTATCTAGATCAAGAGCAAAACTGTCCCAATCTGTGGACTTATTAACCAAGGTTAAGTGGCTTTCTTTTAATAGGATTTTTTGACTTAGCATTAGTATAATCGGAGAATGGTCAGAGTTCATAGTAAAACTTTCCTCCAAACTGATGTAATTGGTGGATATATTTTTGCAGATGAAAAAATCTATAAGATCCGGTATTTTCTGGTGGTCAGTGGGCCAGTATGTAGGTTTGCCTGTACTCATTACTTCACAATGTGTTTCTTTAACTGCACTTAAGAGCTGTCTTCCTTTAGTTGTAGTAAGTCTTGAACCCCAATGCGTATGCTTAGCATTAAAATCGCCGCCTAGGATAAATCGCTGGCCTAATAATTCAAAAAGATGTAAGTATCGCTCTTTTCTTATCATGTGCCTAGGAGGCGAGTATATGGCTGCAATGGACACTTGACAAAACTTAGTTTTAACAGATACTGCCACTGCTTGAATGTCTTCTTCTTCATATTTACACTGCACGTAGTGACTAATGTTTTCTTTAATTATAACCGCACTACCCCCCCTGGCAGAGTTGCTAGGGTGGAGGGAATTATATATCATGTATCCTCTAAATTTGATAAAAGATTGCTTTGTGAAATGCGTTTCGGAGATTAAACACACGTCTATATTTTCTGTATCTAGGACCGCCTGCAACTCATGCTGATGTTTGAGGAGTCCATTGGAGTTCCACGCCATTATTTTAAGTGTGTTATTCATTTTTGATTATACAAGACAGCTGTTTTAGTGCTGGATTCTAGCTTCTCTAATCTCTTATCAAATGAGGTAATGCACTTCAAGATCTGGTTAATCTTATCCTCTAAGTTCAGAGGTTGAGATCCTTGTTTTGCAGCTTGTGCGTAAGTACCAATGTTGGTTACTTGCATGGCTGGTTGTTTTGCAGTTGACTGGACACTTGCTTTCTGCTCCTGTTTACCAGGGTGTGTTATAGGAGGAAACTGTTGGGTATTAGGCACCGTAGGTTTCTTTTTTAAAACTTTATTTTTCATAATTTGCATCTGTTTGGCTACTTCACACCCTCTATAATTGGCAGGGTGAGGTAGGCCGCAGTGGATACATTTTGGTTTCTCTTGCGGAGATTTGGTACAATTGGCTGTAAGATGCTTGCCAGTGCATTTCACACACCTTGGCTCTTTTTGACAATATTTATGTGTATGCCCATAAGCTTGGCATCTCTTGCATTGGGGAATGAGTGCTGGATTTTTGAGTGGGTGTATTTCAATTTTACACCCTAATATGTACTTAATGCCGTAGATTTTGTTGACATCTTCATCGTTATAAAATGATAAAACGAACATGTTGAGTGGTTCTTTGGTCTTCCAGCTCAATTTACTATCTACCTTTTCTATTTTTAAGCCTTTGGTTGTTAAATCTTCCTTAATTCGATCTGGTTGGCAAGAAGAGTGTAGTTTCTTTACCACAACTCTAATTGGTCTAGCCTGCTTGTTTTCGTATGAATGCCAGTGGTAGTCTTTTTCAGACAAGAACCTGGCAATTACTCTATATGAGTCTTCTGATTTGGCGTTAACCTTCACACAATCCCCATTCATCATTTTTGCTGTAAATGATTCCGCTGGTTGGCTTTCTATTAACGAATCGTAGAACGTTTGATAGTTCTTGATTCCGTCTATTATGATTGGCGGTGGTAAGGGCACTTTTTTGACCGAAGTCACTTTCTCATTTTTTTGATGATTGTCTTGTTGGGCGCTTCCGGGTTGTTGTTTTGGAGAGAGGGAGGTGTTAAGCTTCCTTTTCTTCCTGCTCTTGGCCCTAATCCACTCAGTCTCTTTAGCAAGGTCATCCTCGTCTGTACAGTATTCCACGTCGTTTTTTGTAGTCTGGGCAGGTTCTGTAGTCCCTTTTGTTTCTTTAATGCAGTTCAATTCACCTTGAAGTGTCTGAACTTGTTCCTGCAGGGCATCAATTTGTACATTCAATTTACGTACCATGACTTGCAGGTTTTCTCTATCTGTTTTCTCTTGGAGATAACAGTCATATAACTGCCTTTCTAGGTCAGTTTTAATAGTAATAGACTTTTTTGTAGCCATTATTAAGTTGTAAGGCGAGTTTAACACCTATACAATAAGTTATTGTAAACACTTCATGATTTCCGCACTTGTAACTAGGTCATGACACTGACCCCGATATATTGACGTAGGTACGCCGCGACGCGACGTTGTTGTGATCCGTCAGCAGAAAACTCTCGCGAAAGAGCTCGCGCGCGCGATCGTACGTCCGTGCACTATACTAGGTAGACAACAACTGATTATTATTGATTATTATTGACTGATTATTAATTAAAGAATTGAAATTATAATTTAAGCGACAAATTAAAAAAAAAAAAAATTGTCCAGTATTTTTTGGAAATCTATCTGACGGACTAATTAGATTTTTTTCTCAGATTTTTTTAGTTAACTACACTTTTGACAACGTTGTAAATTGCAGTCAAATATTTTACTTTTTTGATTACATACATATTAGCATGCCTGTGATTCCCGAAGGGTTAGGCAGAGGTGTACACACGGCTACACATGGCATCAAGCTATACATTTCCAGTTTAAGCTGGTCTCGCTTGTTTACGATTTCCGTACAGTGCGAGATCAGCGTAAACTGGAAATGTATAGCTTGATGTGTAGCCGTGTGTACCTGATAGCACACCCATTTTTATGTTATATTTAAGTCCCTTATTGTTGGAGGTGAACCTATTGATATCAACCGGGCAAAAATTCAGACACCATGGTTGTTATTCACAAATTTCTAGACGAAAATCCTCAAAAACACTTTGCCCTACCCGAGGATCGAATCAAGGTCCTCATGTTAAGTCATGATTGCGACCACTAGAACATCGATTCAGCTTCTTACAAAAGTCTTACTTGAATCAGAACGTCAGTTTATTATGATTGTAATCATCATCATCATCAGCCTATAATGTTCCCACTGCAGGGACTCAGGCCTCCTCTCTAGGAGAGGGATGGGCTTTTATCGAACACACGGGCCCAGTGCGGATTGGTAGATGTCACATATCTTCGATTGTTTGGTTCTAAGGTATGCCGGTTTCCTCACGATGTTTTCCTTCACCGTTTTGAGAGCAGTGGTGGTGAAATAAATTACACAAAGTAATGCGCCTGCCTGGGTTCGAACCCACGACCAACTGATCGTAACTGATCGAACCTGAACTGATCGTACTGATCGCCACCACTGCTCGTGATGATTATGATGATTTCTTAATATTACGGTGTCAAAATTCTAGCTCTCTATGTTCACTATAGATTTGGTTATGAATACCCAGGCAGGCAGATTACTTTGTGTAATTTATTTCATCACCACTGCTTTCAAAACAGTGAAGGAAAACATCGTGAAGAAACCGGCATGTCTTAGAACCAAAAATTCGAAGATATGTGACATCTACCAACCCGCACTGGGTCCGCGTGGTGGATTATAGCCATCCCTCTCCTAGTGAGAGGCATGAATCCCTGCAGTGGGAACATTATTTAGGCTGATGGTGATGATAGAATTAGGTATTGCAATAGTTTTTGAATATGGCAATAGGCTGCGAAATTCAATATTTCTTACATTCATAAAATTTTCTCTTTCAGAAACGTTGTATTCAACCCGAGAACGGAGTTGCTATCTTTAACAGGACAAAAGTCTAACGACAGTGAGTAAAATATTTATACTAAACATCCATATTGTTTTTAATAGGGTTCCCGTACCTCAAAAGGAAAAAACGGAACGGTGTGTTCTTTACTGTTTGTTTTTAGTCAGTAGAAGTCTGACACTCCTTTCCGCTCTGCCCAGAGCGGGAGGGGTTATTATTTGATGATTTCCCAATTTGACAAGATTGTTTTTAAATCATTATTTTATTTATTTATTCTGTATTCATGGTAAAAAGAAAATCTAACCCATCAAGAGCTGAAATGCTAAAATTTTCTAGCTGACTTCGATCGTTGTTACCACTGGGTTTTTACGATTGTCCAATTATTCAATGCGTTAGTAGTAAAAATAAGTTAAATATAATTTAACCATTCCATTCCGTATCCTTACATAGTATAAAACAAAGTCGCTATTTTTGTCTGTTTGTTTGTCTGTATGCTTAAATCTTTAAAACTACGCAACGGATTTTGATGCGGTTTTTTTTAATCGATAGAGTGATTCAAGAGAAAGGTTTAAGTATGTAATTTGAACGACATCCACGCGGGTGACGCCGCGGGCAACAGCTAGTATATTATATAAATCCTTACATAGTATAAAATAAAACAAAGTCGCTTTTTTGTCTGTTTGTTTGTCTGTATGCCAGTATGCTTAAATCTTTAAAACTACGCAACGGATTTTGATGCGGTTTTTTTAAATAGATAGAGTGATTCAAGAGGAAGGTTTTAGTATATAATTTGAACGACATCCACGCGGGTGAAGCCGCGGGCATCAGCTAGAAATAAATAATTTTGAAAGAAGGTGGGACTCTTTCCATTTTCATATTTCACTAGTTGATGCCCGCGGCTTCACCCGCGTGGTCGTCGGTCAAATTGTATACTAAAACCTTTCGCGAGAACCACTTTATCCATTAGTGAAAGAAAACAGCATGAAAATCGGTAGTTTCTGAGTTTATCGTGAACAGACAAACATACAGAAAGACGACAAAAATCAAACAGGAAAATACTAATCACTTTAGCGTTTTGTCTCAATCATTGCTTTCTCATTCCAGAATGTGTAAACTTCGTAGACAAATTGGATTATGATTGCAAAATAAATACAATAGCGAACTATACAAGAATATTTGATGCCGACTCAAGCTGTTACAATATTGGAGTCACCACAGAGGAGATTTCCGTACAAATGCCTCCTTCTCGTGAGTCTTACCTGGTAAGGACAAATATTCATATATTTTTTTACTATCATTCAAAATCAAAATTCATTTATTCAAACTAGGCTGATAATCAGCACTTTTCGAAGGTCAAAATTTACTTTACTTTACTACAGTTTTACTACAGTGAAACTTGGTTAACTGGAACTTGGATAAGTGAGAAACCTCTATAACTGGAACTCATACTGGGGTCCCATGAGACAGATTTGAATATCTGAGACACATTTAACCAGGTTTCACTGTATTTACATTTTTATAAGACAGTCCCCCAAACCGCCCACCCATCGACACTTCCTAGTGTTTAGCTGGAAAGAAGAAGTGGCGGAACAAACTCCCCAGCACACATCTGTCTGTTAGGTTGGTTAGAAGAACCAGACTCGATACAATAGCAAGGTGTCAGTTACATTTAAGATTTACTACAGACACAATCAGTAATAAACAAAAGTATATAAGTAACAATAAACAATGTAAAAATAAAATAATAAATACATAACATAACAGTAAACTAATTACATTGTATAATTATTATTGTCTACAACGTTGGTCTCATAAGGTCCTGGACACGATTCCTCGGTCGGATAAAGTGTTTTAGGGTTTTTCTCAGTGGCAGCCAGGGATCTTGGATTTGTGTACGGTTGATGGCAATAGACTCAATCGTGAAACTCGCCCTAAGTTTTCATAGCAAAATTCTTATACAAAATCGCATCTATCTTTACTAACACAATGAATTCCTTTCCAGGCATTGCTGGGATACGGCGAAAACATTCAATCAGCCGAATGGCTCTGTGCAGGGTCTATTATCAGCGAAAAATTCATCCTAACAGCGGCTCATTGTCTGTCCAATGATAAACTGTAAGTTTATAACCAAAGTTTTTTTCAGAATGATTAGTATCATCTTCATATTTCGAACATCATCATAATCATAGGGAGCCTTCCCTTTTCTGGCATTCAAACCTGGTCTGCGTGATTTTCAACAAGGTGGTTCTGAATATAATCCAGCTGATGGTCTGCTAACACTTCTTTTACTTTCTTAAGGTCACATTCAGTGTAGGTTTGACTCCATCAGCTTTTTCTAATCGTGTCGATGGCAGATTTCGTTTTGGCACCTATTTATATAACATAATGGTTTTCTCCTTATTTTTTTTGTTCTCTACCACAGTGCTGTCTTTGACCCTAAGGTTGACTGGTAGAGAATGCCTTGTGGCATTAAGTCCGCCTATGTACCACTCTTGTGCATAAACTTCAGCTATGCGGACTTCACTAGCTGATGCAGTCATAAGGTCGAAATTCCACCAGCTGCCATGCAATTATAACGTCTTACCCACCTTTTCTTTTAAAACAACAAAGAGAAAGTAAAAAAAAACAAATCTAAGACATTATAAGGCCTAAGGACACGCCACAGTTGTGGGCCTGTATAGTCCAAGACAGGAGCCCTAAGACAGCTAAACGAGGTCACAGCAGACCGAGGAGAAGATGACGGGACGCCTTCGATGGTTTTCTCACAGTAAAGTGGAAAAAATAAGGGCAGGCCTTTGCCCAGGAGTGGGAGAATTCAAGCTAACATAAAAAAGATACACCTAGATATCTTGCTTTATTAATTTCAGAGGTCCAGTAAAGTATGTAGCAGTAGGCATCAACAAACGTACAGATTCTCCAAAGCAGTGGCAGAAATACAACGTGAAGAGGGTCACAGCTCACCCGGAGTACCAGCCACCTTCCAAGTACAATGACATCGCACTGCTGGAGACTGAGAAGACGTAAGTACATAAAAGGTGTAACCGACCTTTATACCGGGTGTACCGGACCTTTCACGACGCATTCAACCAAGCATTGTGTACAGACACCTGGAAAAATGCATGGACAATTCAGAATTAGTATCGTGTGAAGCGAGAAATGACACCACTTAACGTAAACTAGTTATCGACTATAATAAACGCTCACAGGAAAATACACATTATGGTATCCATACAATTTTGCAGGTGACTGTACAAGAAATTAAGTAACCCTACGAACAAAAGATTGCTAAGAAACGACTTTTTTTGGTTAGGTTGAATTCTTCATAACGCCAGATTTTATTAATGCTGGTATGAGTAACTTGGGAGAGACCCATGTCCACTAGTGGACTGATAGACTGAGTTGATTGAATGTGAAGACGCAGATGACGCTATAGGAGTAGGTATATCTAGATTGTAATGAGACACGTTCAGGAGTCCCCCCTGGACGCCCACTGCTGGGTCTACCCTTTGTTTTTCTTTTGATGGTGGGTGAGATACATAGAGTATTAAACCACAGTCTTTGGTGAGATATCATCAAATGACCCCTCCCGTTCTGGGCTGAAGGGAAGGGAGTGTCAAACTTCTACCGAGTATAACCCACCCATGTTCCTTCTAGCTCTTTGTATTCCGGGGCCGCGGATCTCTTTCGAACAGTCCTACTGCCCCAGCAGGTGTCGACACTTAGCGCGCGTGGAACATGAACGCACCTGTCGTCATAAGATGTACGGACGGTGAGCTGGCCCATTACTCACCGTCCACAGGCCCGCGTAAGGTATCTGTCCTCCTCTATAAAAAAGGGAGAATAATAATATGCAATAATACCAATGAGCTATGGAGCGAAGTATACTGGGTGTCAAACTTACGGACCGCATCAGAAACACCATACTTCGCTCCAAAACGCAAATAGCTGATGTTGGTCTTACAGCTGCGACTTTAAAATGGAACTGAGCTGGTTCCATCTGCCGCATGTCGGAGGAGCATTGGGCAAAAACTACCACTCAGTGGATACCAAAAAGCAGAAACGTCTACGTGGACTGCTGGACTCTTTCAGAAAGGATTGGTCTACAATCGCACTAGATCGCAAAAATTGGAAAGAGGGAAGGGAGGTCTTTGCCCTGCAGTGGGACAATACAGGCATAAAATAAAATAAATGAAATAATGATAAATCTTTTCGGTATTTTCAGGATAACTTTCAGCAGGGAAGTGCTACCAGCATGTCTACATTCAGATCCAAATATAACAGAGATATTTGCGGAAGGAAATATTCTTGTTTGGCACAAGGATGGTAAAGACCTGGGAGTTTTGAAACAGGTTAGAGTTCTACGACGATTTCAAATTTTCAACTAATGGTTTAGTAATTGGCTGGTTTTAAAACTTTTCGTATGTTTTAGTCGACTTTTGAACTCGATCTCACAGGAGTTGCTTTCCAAAGGTTGTTAAGTGTATTCAAAAAGCTACCAAAATCTTAAAGAGAACTGCCAATCAATCTTAAAATTTGCATTAAACAGATGGCTTATCGATAAAACCTTTTATTCTGTAAATGAGTACATTAACTTAAGAGATTTACGTTGACATTTTGCTATTCAAATTAATTAATTGACATTTTACTATTACTATATTTTACTATATTATAACATAACAATTATTAAATTCGATTTCAATGTATTATTAAAGCATGCTAGTTTCAGTGAATTGTGTGAGCTACTGTAACAAAACCTGGCCATCATCATTGTACTTGAAAATGTCAAAAATTTACGAAAATTTTAATACGATGTGTAAAAAAAAACGATAAAAATATGGAGTAGCTACACGCCACATAATAGAAGTTTTTGGTGGGGGCACTTCTATCCTTGTCGCGTGAAACGGCCATTTGTACTACGTAACTATGGCGGTATTATGAATATGACGTCACATCTATGTAGCGCTGTATCTGTCTAGCGAATCGGTTAAAACTAAGCCATTTTTTTAAGATTTACTATTACTATTTATTTTTATTTTTGTCTATTTTTATATTTATTCTACTGTTTCCGAATCACAAGTAAATTAATTTCATTTCTCACTTGTTAGAAAGGGATGGATGAGGTCAACGGTGGAACGAGTGTGCTCAGAAACTAACTCCAGTTTCTGAAAGTTCCTTATAAACTCAATCTCTTACTCCTTCTTCATTATTTTGTGGTTATTCTTACCCTGGGGGCCAATTCTCGGTTTTAGAGATGGTGTCATTTTTTCGAGAAATTTTAAAAGTTGCTATTCTGGGGATGTCGAATTCGACATTTGTCGAAGGCTAACGTTAGAGTTCATGTCGAGTGCTTCTGGAGATGTCATGTCGATTATATAGATACGTCATTTCTGAGTGAATTTGTTGAGTTTTGGATTGTACACTGTGTTTTCTTTTCTTTAGTTTTTAAATAAAATAGGGCTTGCCATCTCATACTGGAAATTCGATTTATACTCTTTGATTTGTGCATTGTGTTTTCTTGAAACGACGACCTTCGCGCAGATAACAGACTCTGTAATTTGTGTACCTACGATAGGACTTGAAACCACTGCACACTGAAAGATGGACGAGTTTATTAGTATTTTTATCTCGGAGTTGTTGGAAAGTGGCGAGCAACTGGCCAATACACGGCGACAACAGCTATCCCGCCGTCGATATTTACGACTTGAGCGAAACCGAAGTCATTAAAAACTTCAGACTAAATAAAGATTTAATAAGGGTTCTAATACTTAGATTTATTGGCTCCTGTAATTCAGGATACCACTAAAATAGACCTGAAAACGAAGGTAAATAATTGTTTGCTTCATAATTTTATTAGTCACTGACAGACAGTCAGCTGTCAAACTGATTATTTTTACACTAAACGTTTCGTTTTACTTTGGCTTTGCACGGGACTTATTCAAATTTAATATGTAAATTATGTCCTAATTTTAGGTGTTTCTCATAATTATGTTTACTTGTTTGTTTGTGAAACCAATTAATACTTTTTCTTTCTTTCTTTTATACTTAAATAGTTAGGTTTAGTCAGCGTTTTAAAACAAAATCATTCATTCACTCATAGCTACCTAAAACGGAACGCGCGATTCTTCATAATGGTTACATTAGCTTCACTCGACTCGACATTTTCGTGACATTTATTTCTATTTTGACTGAGAATACGGAATTCTGCTCAATTCGAAATTTTTTGTTAGAGATAGAGATATTTTTGATAGACATAGAGATAGACTTACGAACTCGAACTCGATAAATGTCGAAAATCGAGAATTGGCCCCCTGCTGTCAGATAATTTATGCCACCCAAAAACCTTTGACTTGGCTTATCATACCGTCGAGAATATGCATGCTTTAATAGGCATGCTGGTTAATAATCGACTGAGGCGAAGCCCAAAGGAGGGTTATATATTTGACCTTATGTACCTATGTTTGTATGTAGGTATGTCCGTTTCTTTGTTCCCTCATAACTCCTAAACGGATGAACGGATTTGGATAAAATATACGCCGTTAGATAGGTCTTGGTTGTGCGAGTGTCACTGGCCATATTAAAATTTAAAAAAAAATGTGGATTTTGGGGGCCATATCGTGGAGTTCTACATTTTTAGGGTTCCGTAGTCAAGGAACCCTTATAGTTTCGCCATGTCTGTCTGTCCGTCCTCGCTTAATCACTGTGACCGTTAGCACTAGAAAGCTGAAATTTGGTACCAATATGACTGTGTATTAATCACGCCGACAAAGTGGTAAAATAAAAATTGGAAAAAATGTTTTATTAGGGTAGCCCCCCTATATGTAAAGTGGGAAGTGTTTTTTTTTAATTTCAAGCCTAACGTGTGATATATTGTTGGAAAGGTATTTAAAAATGAATAGGGGTTTACTAAAATCATTTTTGATAATGTCAATTATTTCGGAAATAATGCCTCTAACTTTTGAACCATAGAAAATATGAAAAAAATCTGAAAAGTAGAACTTTATAAGGACTTTCTAGGAAAATCATTTTGAACTTGGATGGAAACAACAGTATGTATGCTTACCAGTAACTAACTACGGAACCCTACACTCAGCGTGGCCCGACACGCTTTTGGCCGGTTTTTTTTATTCTCCCATTACCATCGAGTAGGGTATCAAAATGAAGGTTTTTTAGGAGATAACAAAAATAATTATGCAACAATATGTTTTAAGAAAATTAAAAATGACAAATCGTATAAAAAAGTTAAATCGTGTGACTAACTAAAAAGCTGGAAACAAAAAAAGTAGTTAAAAAACTAGAGAACCCCGAGTGAAAAATAAATAAATCTTAAATTAAACATAAGTTGGAAGAATTGGGATCAGGCAAGAGAATGATGTTAATTCCATACATTGTTAGTAGGTAAATATATATTAAATGTATATTATTATTCAATGTCTACCTATACCTACATTACTGATAATATTTAAAAGAATTAAGAGGAAAGCGGGCGCTGTCTCTCTCCGTCTATCCGTCTGTCTCTCTCCACTACCGCTGTCTCTCGCCGTCCCCCTGCCCTCAAATTCGTGCGTTAAGGACAACTGCAGAGCCGACTCAATAGCTTAAGTAAAAGTCATATTTCTAGGTTTGGCTCTCGCTTATTCCGCCTCCAATATTGAAACAATTTAAAAGATATTTTAGACAATGAATAAGGAGGATATCATACTACGCCGCTATGTAAATCTTTTTTCGTTAATAGTTGTCAAATTTGTACACTAGGACTCTGTAAACAGCGATCTAAAGAAGCAATTTTGAGCATTTTTTGAGGTTGACCAAAAAGGAAAACCTAGGGGCATAGAAATAGTTAATATTTATTATTCTGTAAAAAATCATTGCTCTAGGGTCATTAACCAAAAAGAAAACAGGCGAGAGCGTTTGTATGGAGAAAAGACCACCCGCATTGAGCGTATGCTACCTCAGATTAGCAACCCTATTTGTGGTTGTTCAAACTTCGCTTGAAATACTGTTGTTAATAAAGTTCTAATCAGCTTGCACTACAAAGCGGTTGTTACGTCTTTCGCTGCGGCCGAATAGTGCGAAATTAGTGGTATTTTGCGATTTACAAAAAAACTATTGATTGGACTAAAAAAGTAAAACACTATGACTTTAGTTTGTTGCTTGTAGAATTATTTGGCAAAAAAATCAGAACGATGACATGTATTTTAGTATGGTTTTTACTCGTTAAAAGAAATTTTTAGAGGTATCTTCGCGATTTTTTTCTATCGAGCAAAGTTAGTTGTATTATGTTTTCACAACACTATGGCACTAGCATATATCCTGAAGAATATCATATATTTTTCTGATGTCGATTACTGCAGTGAATTATATACTTTTACGCATTATAAAACTCGCGTTTGAGGTACCATAAGCTCTTAAATGTGCACCCGTGCGAAGCCAGGACGGGCCGCTATTCTATACAAATTCTCGTGTCACAGTGTTAGTTGCCATACTCCTCCGAAACAGCTTGACCGATTTTTATGAAATTTTGTGTGTACATTCAGTAGGTATGAGAATAGGTCGTAAAGTACTTTTAACTCTCCTAACACCACCTGAAGGTAGGGTAGGTAGAAAAAGGTGCAATGCAACGCATGCAGGGCACATCAAGTGCTACTAATATTATAAATGCGCTAGTTTGTGGGGATGGATGGATGTTTGATACTCTCTCACGCAAAAACTAATAGATGGATTTGTATGAAATTTAGAACACATTTATTTTATAACATGGATTAACACGTAGTTTACTTTTAAACCCGGTAGCATGGCGATTATCGAACTCCACGCGGACGAAGATTGAAAAATAAATTATTAGAAATTTATTTATTTTTAAAAATCAAATTACACTGCCATTCAAAATATAAATAGTCTTTACGTTACACATATAATTGAATTCGAAAGAAGCAGTTGACAAAAAATAAAGTAAATGTCATGCAAATTAATAATGTCATAGTAATTTTAATATTCGTCACATTTAGTCACACACACAGTTATCTTCCAAATATTATTTTACGTTTTATTAACATTTTTTAATTAGGAAGGTGTTTATTTTTTTCTTAAATAAAAACGAAATCATTTATCATTACAGATCACCCTTCAGCATTTCGATGAAATCCAGTGTTCCATTTTCTACCCACCACACGATAAATTAATAAGTGGCTACAATGACACCTCGCAGACTTGCTATGGAGACACCAGAAAACCCGCAGACTCCTGTCAGGTATGAATCTTACTTTTTACCCGACTACAGCGAAGCTAAAAAGAAGGAGGACAGTCGTAGTCACATGCCACCTTGCTAATGGCAACTAGTAGCTGACTTATCATCTGTATCAATGAGAACGCCATGAAGGAGTATCAGGTATCATTAGCCTGCGCCTTCGGCTCTCCTCTATAATAATTTTACTTATAATACGTTAAAATTGAAATAAACTAAGTATCTACTTACTAGCTAGACGATAAATCAATTAATTTTATAAGGCGTTGATAGATAAGAATATAAGACATTCTTGTCTTGTCTTTACTTTCTTGTTTTCTACTTTTAAGGCGATTTTATTTCGTAGTCGGGTTTTTTTATGTAAACTTATTTTTTAGTCTTCCGTAACCGAAGGGCTATAATCCACCACGAGGGCCCAGTGTGGGTTGGTAGATGTCAAATGTCTTCGAATTTTTTGGTTCTAGGACATGTTGGGTTCCTCACGATGTTTTCCTAAACCGTTTTGCAACCTACGGGACCCTAAAACTTAGCCTCAGCTGCCCATTCATCTATATGTCAGCGAGTTGACAGAATCTGTTGCCGCTAAAATAACAAAAAAATACAAAAAAATAAAGGGGGCTAACCTACTACTTACGATGGTACGAACGGCGGGAACTTTCATGAGCGAGTCCGAACGTAACCCTTATAGATTCGTCATGTCTGTCTGTCTGTCTGTCACTCTGACTGTCCGTATGTCACGAAACTATTAGGAATAAACAGTTGAAAAAAAAATGGAACAGAAATGAAATAAAATCGTCAAATCTAAACGTGCGGGATGTTTTTATTAAATAGGTCTTTAAAAACGACATTGAGGTTTCTAAAACCAAATCGAACTGATCTTACTTCAAATAAGTGACCATATTTTCTCCCCGTAGAGCGACAGCGGCAGTCCCTTGCTAGCTACCTCCAAACTCTTCGAATGTGCTGCCAGCATTCTGGGCGTGTCATCAATTGCCAGGACCTGTGGTTCCGCAGCCAGCTCAGGACTCTTCACCAAAGTTATACACTACATACCGTGGATCGAGAGTATTGTTTGGCCTTGAAGAACTTTATCAATCTTCTTATATAGGTATAGGTATTAAAAATTCTCGTGTCATATGTCATAGTGTTAGTTGCCACGCTCCTCGGGAACGGCTTGATTGACATTTATGAAACGAGAAGTTGCGAAAAGGCCCCACTTCCTACTGCAAAGTTACTTATCTCAAAAAATCGCTAAAAATAAGTATAAAAAAAAAAAGATATAATAGGGTAGTTGACTGACTAAAAAAATATGATTCTGTTTAGTCCGTCAGTTAGATTATCGGAAAATATTGGATACGTGTTTTTTGTTTTATCAAATTAATAAAAAATGACGAAAATAAAGCTTGTCAAAGATCATGGAGAGGGGGCTTTTGACGTCATAGTCTGGTAAAATTGGACCAACCTGTGACGTTGCACGACTTTTCAAAGCGCTGTATCCGTCTTCGTTGTTTGTTTACGTGAAAAAAGAAAAAATACGTGTTCAATATTTTTTTGGAAATCTAGCTGACGGACTAATTAGATTTTTTTAGTCAACTACCCTATTCCGGTGATCGTCCTAATTGCTCTAGGGGCAGAATATCTGTAATATACCTACAACTTATAATTTTAGTTTTTTTAGGATTTAAAAACAATTAAACATTGTATTAACTCATTGCGATTGTTTAAAAATATTGTTTATACCTACTAGGTATTTTCTTAAGTTAACTCGAGAATATACCAGAGATCGCTAGGTGGCGATTATACCGGTGATAAGCTGTTATAACTCAATCCCAGTAAATATTTATCTTAGAAATAGTAAAAGTGTGCAAACGAACCTAAATACGTGTTAAAAGTTTGAAGAGACAAATATACTGCCTGTGTTAATAGTTTTAACAAGTTTTAATAACAATATAATTATTGTGTTTTATCCCTTGGAATGCTGTGTGCACAGCACACCGTACGCAAAAAGTCCAAACAACAAAGACAATAAACAAAACTGCTTCGAATTCCCTAAAGTGCAGTATGAGGAAAAAAGCGGTTTCGAGAAAACCGCGAAAAACTTTTTAACACTGTTTTTTTTTATATTTGCTACGAGAACTAAGTGACAACAAAGATGGTATTTTCAAAGACATTGTTAATTTAGTATTAGATTTTAAATAAAATGGTTTTTTTTAAATCTTAGCAGTTACTGCACGCAAAAAGTTACACATACTCGTATTATGCAGATTAAAATGCGGTAAAAATACTTGCTTTTGTTTTTAATTTTAATTTGTGTCTTGAACTAATTGCACATGCTAGTATGTAACAATTTCTTCCAAGTTACGAGTATGTTTTAGGTAGGAATAAACAAAAACATAAATACCTACTTAACGCTCGGTACATTTTTATATGACATGCATACATATTCAACATAAACTCTAAATACTTATGTATGATTCGGTATCATCATCAAAAGCAAATGCTGCAGGTGCATCTTCGGTCTCTACAGCCGATAAAGGACATTCTCTAGAATACCACCATTCCAACGCCTAAAATTTTTCCACATAAAGACGCTGCGAGACCGTCGCCGTTCGCGCGATCTGATTTTTCTGTACAAAATCGTCAACGGAATCGCAAAATGCAGTGATCTAGTCGAGCGTATTCCGTATTCAGTCCCTTCTAAACCCCCCAGATATCCAATCACCAGACTGTTTTACATTCCTTTCCGCAGATCAAACCTCAACGCTCCCTTGCTACGAATATGTAAAAGCTATAATAGATCTTGCACATCAGAAACCGATTTATTCGGTGTTTCTCTCAACAAGTTTAGGAGATCAGTCTCTGGGGTACGGGAGTGCACTAATTTACCTCCAAACAATTAAATTTTGTAAAATCAATCCTGTATTTGCTAGAAGCATTTTATTGAGTATGTACTTAGTATATAAGTATCATCATTATTCATAATAATCATTTCATTTAGTTTTAAGTAAAATTCATAATTTTATTGTGTAATTTATTGTATTAAGTAAGTATTAAGATATTTTTTTTTATATTTTGTTAAGAATAATTTTGTAAATATTTTGTTGTCATTATGGTGAATGCTGTGTATACCTATTATGGGCTTACATACCAGCACTTTTGTATTATAATATTTTATATTTAACTTTAAAATATGTATTGCTGTTGGTGTACCTAATAAATAAATAAATAAATTCTGTTTTCTGGCATCAATGGCCCCAAGTTTTCGTCATCCTCGTTCCGAAAAGCATAGAAAGCCGTAGGTAACAGTTTTTTAAAGTGTGTGCCCCCCACTTCCCCGCTGGCGAACGACTTAAAGAAAGACTCAAGCTGTGGTGAGAAAGTGTTTGCCTACTCCCAACTGGACACGAGTTGCCATGGCTGACCTGGAAGTCCTTAAATAGACCACGGACACGGGGTGACCGAAGCAAGGGAAACCTGTTCAGGTGGAGATTCGTAGATGACTCTGCCCTGGAGTGTAAATGCGACGGTCGATAAGTGACACAGGGACGCTATAGGAAGCCCCCGGGACCGAAGCTTGACTTGCCACTTAACAAAAAATATACATGCGACGCCACGTATATATGGTGCGTTCATACTGTATATTACGTGACCGTGACGCTGCATGCTGTATGGAGTTTTTTTTTATATTTAATTTTGGAGTAGTAGACTGACCTGAACGTGATTCGGTGATGTGAGATGCCGAACGGTTCGATCCCGTACGAACAAATATTTGCATGGCCTTCACATAGTGGTTTCGGGACTGGGTATACAAATTTTATAAGTTTTAATGCGTAAGTAACTCTGTCTGTGTGTTGCGCTTTCACGCTAGGGTATTTAACCAAAAAAATATAGTTAGTGGATATGTGTTTTTTGTTTCATCAAATTAATACAAATTGACAAAACTAAAACGTGTCAAAGATCAAGAGTGGGCTGTGGGGGGTTGTGACGTCACTTTCTAGGTAAAAATGTACTAACCTTGTGACGTCGCACCACTTTTCGAAGTCCTGGCTGACTGACTGACTGACTCATCAACGCCCAGAAATAAGGAAAGATTTTTCGAAATTCAATCCCTAAGGGAGTTAAGGGGGTGGGGGGTGGGAGTATAGGGGATGAAAGTTTGTATGGAAAATCGTCATTTTCACGCGGGCGCGGGCTGGCTAGTCTTAAATAATAATAACATTTTCCAGAAGCAGCCTCAGAGTCAGAGTGTGTGCCCGTCTGATGGCAATATACTCGCACTCTATTAGCTGGCACTTAAACATAATAATTGTAGGAATGTGAGTGTATATGAGCCACAATCTCTGCCTAACTCTACGCGGTCGGATCACTGTGTCGCCCAATTTCTCACAGGTCATGGTAACTTTAAGAGTAAATTATTATCATTCAAGCTTGTTGCCTCGCCTTTTTATCAATGTTCTACATCTGACTGCGAATTTGAACAATTTGCACATCACATTTTATAAAATGTGATGTGAAGATTGTTCAAATTTTATGTTTTCTTTTTTTTTCTTTTTTTGGCAGAATGAACGTAATATTATGTTAAATAGTGTACAGGTTACATTCGGAGTTATTTACTATACGAACCTTGTAGAAACTAGAACAAATTTCCGTGCGTTCAAGCATTTTTGTCATACCATTGGAATCAAATATAACAGCTCACAACTTAGGACCCAGTAATATTAATGACAATAATATCCGTGGTGCTAGGCAACTGGGCTTTCCCAGTTGTATACGTCCCTGTATGCCTAATTGGCCTTGTTCTGTTTTGTCTCCTGCTGTTAAAGAGGGAAGTGAAAATAACTCTACGCGGATTCCAGGTGTGTTGTGATTGATCATATTTTAGACCAGAAAAAGTGTGAAGCTCTTCCTAATTTTCATGTATCTGAGTGACATAAAGGGAGTGAGTTACAGGACAGGACAAAGCTATTTTTTTCAGATAGGATCTTCAGTGACAGAAAAGTCGGATGATGAACCGTATATAACCCTATACTTACTGGGTTGTCGAGGTCAGATAAGCAGTTGGTTAGGTTAGTTACTGGAATTTGCCCCCGACATAGTTGCGGAAATACTAGGCAGATAAGGATCTTATTTTTTATTATTTTTATTCATTTAAAAAATCGTTGCCCCACACTAGGAATTTCTCCTGTATCGTGGGTGCGTTCACGAACATTTTAACTCACATACACAAATACCAAAACCCGAAACAACAATCTGCAAGCCATACAAATATTTGTACCGTACAGATATCGAACCCGCGACACGTAGCGCAGGGTCTTAGGTAAGTATTCCAGAACAAACACATTTAATTTCAACAATAATCAATTTAATTACTCTTATTAAATAATTAATTAACATTTAACAATTCACCAGCCTACACTCCATCCCACACCACGCTCTCAATCCAGGGTATGTGAGATGCTACCCTGGTGTATACATTTGTGGGCCCTTTGATTTTGGAAGAACATCTGAAGCCGATCGAGTAGAATCCAATGACGGTGTAAACGCAGCGGGAGAATTGAGTATTGATCAGGAGTGGATGTCCGTTATCAGCCTGGAAAAAAATTGCAGAAGAATAATTTCACTCAGGCTTGGTAGAACGAGACTCGAGAGCGACGATGTTCGCAGGGTGTTTGGTAGCAACTGGATGAGAGTTGCGGACAATCGAACTGAGCGGTGTGTGATTGAAGAGGCCTCTATCAGATAGAGAGCATTGCTGTAGGCTGATGATGATGATGGTGTTAATATGGACCCTTCACGAAATTGTCAACCAAGCGTTAGGAGCATCAAACTAAGTAACTCTACGAGTCTACGCCTATTTTATTGTTAAATAAGGGTGGAGATTTTTACAAGAACGCACATCGTGCAAGTGAAGTGCTACTAAAATAGCTTAAAAATAGTTTTAAGTTACTGATTATTTCATTAATTAAAAACTATAAAATAAACTAAACTACAATAAACTATAAAAGGGCAAGGGCAAACACTGCTCCTCAACGCTGGCAGCCGATAATGTACCCAAAAGACTGGCGGCATTGCCTCGTTATGTATGGCAACACTAAGCCTTTGGCCAATTAATGTATTGTTAGCTGCGTGGCGTCTCAAACCTACACCCCTGCGTCTCCGAACAATACCCCTCCAGAAAGCCCGGAACATGTGATCAAGCCTATATAAGCCAACGTGTAGCGTGCCCAAGGGCTTTTGCCCGGTTAAGCAGAAGCCAGTCTCCTAGACTGAACTGCGAGATGCCATATCGAAAAAAAAAAAATGCCCAAGGGCTCATTCTGCTCATTCCCGAATCCGGCGCGCGCGCACTTACTAATTCTTCCCTTTGATTCTGTTATTTCGTTGTTGTGTTCACTTCATTAGTTTTGTAACGTAAACTCATTTATTTTGCGATGTATTAGATTACTTTGTGTTTTAATAGATATTTTTTGTGTTCTAAAGTGATTTCATTTCAATTCCTAAAATCAGAAGCGGGACGTTCTCTCGTTTTCCCACATAATTAAAGTTAAAATTTCGAAAAATACTGGCCCCTGAAATAGACGTAAACGTGAGTGCACGCCACCGCCGCCCGAGCTGAATCATCTTAGTATCACCTTAGACGCAAAACTTAATAAGGCCTTGGAGCGAAGTTCAATTTCAGAACCACGATCGAGTGTGGAGCAGCAGTCGCGCTCTATCATCACCAGCACGCCCGGCGCTGTTGCTGTCGCCGTGCCGCCGCCTCCGCTGGCACCGGCGCTGTTGCTGTCGCCGTGCCGCCGCCTTCGCTGGCACCGGGTGCTGTTGCTGTCGCCGTGCCGCCGCTGTCGCTGGCACCGGCGCTGTCGCTGACGCCCTCACCTTCAACGTCGGCTGGAGTAGACGTCGCAGTGCGTCTTATCGACACGTTAAGGAGCTTTCTTCGCTTTGGAAACCCGGTGAGATCAAACCATTATTATGTGTCTGCCGGGTATGCTAACTGGGCGCCTCTGTCCATGTTATATTGTGTGGCACTGAGACGTGTCTCAGCCGGAACATGCTAACTGGGTGCCTCTGTTCATGTAAGATATGCTAACTGGGTGCCTCTGTTCATGTTATATTGTGTGGCACTGAGATGTGTCTCAACCGGAACATGCTAACTGGGTGCCTCTGTTCATGTAAGACATGCGAACTGGGTGCCTCTGTCTGTCTGTCTGTAGCTCTGTCATGTACACCGAGTCAGATAAATATTCCACATTCGCGTTATATGTGCGCAAATCCTTGTTGCGTAGGACTAAGTAATGACCTTTTGTGTGCAATCATAGTGCGTGGTATTAAAAATCCGCAGTTTCGTGCAGTAGCTATGAATGCAAAATTAAATACCGAAACCATTATGGATTTTTTTAACAATTTATGTCATGCCAAGTAAAATTACTGCAAATATGAACAAAAACAATGTTGATTCTAATCGAATAACTAGCTGTCATGATAACGGTAATAAAAGGACCCATAGTTTTACAGTTTGTGATCAAAAAAAAAATTTTTTCGTGCGACGCTCATGGTCTTAAGAGCAACACTTGTCCCAACCGACCTAAAAATAGAAATAACGGTTCGAATACAAAAACCATAAGCGATAGTCAGAGCACTGATTCCAACACAAATTTATTCCCCGAAAATAAAACCTCTAAGTGTAACTTTTGTAAAAAATCGGGACATATGGAAGAAAAGTGTTTCGCTAAACAGCGGTCAGAGTCGTGCAAATTTTTTTGGGGCAATTCAACCAACAGAGAATATTATGCTTTTAAGGCCCAGAAAAAGTGTATTAGGAGTATATGTGGGCTTAAACAAACCGATTCATGTAGAACAAGAGTTTCCAAGATTACACATTTTAACTCTTCCATCATTATACATTTATGAAGCAGCAGTAATGATAAAACGCGATTTAAATAATAATGGGACATTGAGAAGTGCACGTTATAAACATGAATTAAGTGAAATTAGGTGTAGAACAGTTAAGTTTAAAACGAGTAGGTATATTTGGGATAGGTGTGAAAATTTAAAACAAACTTCCAAAACATGTAAAATGCAGTGTAACCTTAAAAAGTTTAAAAAAAAAGTCTATAGGAATTTTTGATATGTAAGGCCTACTACTCAATTTATTAATGACTTTTTTAATGACAAAAATATTGATAATTTTGATTGACCTTTAGACAATGACTGAATGAGTAATTTAATTTGTATGACATAAATGAATAATTTAATTTGAATGATATTAATGAATAATATGTGAATGACATCAATGTTTCATGTAGGTAATTATGATGAAATCAATGGATAATGGTGGTTAAAGAATTTAGTAAAATGTAGTGAATGTTTTAAATGTAGAACCAGCATCAAAAATTGTACACCTTATAGGGTATGTTGCAGCGATCCAATATATCGTAATCATAAGACCTAATATTTCACCTGTCACAAACAATAAATGAATTTGAATCGTTAACGAGCTCAAGATATGCGTGTAAATAAAAATAGTTCAGCACCAAAAACATTCGCTGTGGATGATCTAGCTTAAGTAATAAAAATATCACAATCGATTGGCAAAACTACACAATCTGCCGCCGAAAACATGCTGCCATGGCATGGTGAATTGACACCTGAGTACTGTGTCTCATTCTTGGAATGCAAGTTTAAGGGCCGGTTTCACCACTTGCTGATAAGTCCCTGATAGCCTATCCGGAACTTATCTGCCAGATAAACTACAACTTTTGATAGCATTATCTGTCAGATAACTGTCAGATAACTATCTGACACTTTATCCGTAACCGGTGAAACTGGCCCTTAGTGTTCTAAAAGTAAACTGTTCATAACGCGCGATAACTTGTTGATTTTTGCATCCACTTGTCGTAGTACTTTACGTATGTTTGAAGCAGCGTGCTTTACGTGCTTTTGCTTGGTTGAAGCTGTTTTACGGTTTTCATACTAATGAAATATGTTTTTACGATAACAGTTTCAAATAAAATAGAAAGGAATGAAGAAGGAAACATCGTTCCGTGGCAACAAAAAAATTAGATTATTTATGAGAGCGAAAGCCCTTTTAGCCACTTAAAGAGAACTTGAACAAATTCTCAACACACATTTGACACTTCACATTTATTTTCGAACGCATTAAGTACATGCCAAAGGGTAAAAGTAGAATTCCCGAGTTTATTTTGAAATTCAAGTGGACTGAAGTGTCCATAAATTCATATTAACTGAACAAACTTCACATACTTGTTAAACTTTTGTTGTTGTGTTTTTGTTTTTTTTTTATGAACCGAGCTATTGATCCAAGATTACGTTCTAAACTTTGCTTGAGTGTAGGTATGATCTTTGTTTTGTTTCTGAGACGTGAATACAGTGTGTTACAAACACCTACATATCGACTTGTGGCTACACTTAACGCTACGCCGGTCCAGTTGGTATCGCAATCGCTGTGTAAAGCCCGAGGACAGTTGGCCATTTCCCATTGCAGTGCTCTGCATAAGGTTTTGGTTGCCATAGATACCGTTTGCCTTTGTTCCTACCAGTTGGTATCAGTTGTGACCCAGGAAGTACCCATGTTTTCGAGACAGTCGGGGCGTGAATGGCAATCACTGTGTAAAGCCCGAGGACAGTAGGTTTGCCATTTCCCATTGCAGTGATCTGCATAAGGTTTTGGTTTTGTATTATGGAAATAAATATGCTCATTGGTGGCCTTTATGAGGTTTTGAGTTGGCTATGTGTTTTGTGCAGCTGCTGGGCCCGGTCGTTATCATGGTGGATTTGGCTCTTATGATTTGTGATTTTACCTTACCTAAATTAGTATTACGATGCAGTTCATGTCTCGGTAGCATTTAATCAAATACACTCATTCATCAAGGAAATAGCACTGATCAAAACAAAACGAAAAAAAAAGAAGGAAATGTCTGCTGTCACATCTAACAATTAGTTGCTCACTGTTTGTTTATGATATGCAGGTTCTCATGATGAGGAGAAAGAAGTAGATGGACAGTCGAGCCCCACGTCGGCTACACCCAGGAAGGCCGAGACGGAGGTAGCTGCCGCTGACGACGCTCCAGTGGTTGCTGAGGCCTGCGAGGACGCCGGCACGTCAGGAGAGGCCGTGTTAGCTGCGTGGCGTCTCAAACCTACACCCCTGCGTCTCCGAACAATACCCCTCCAGAAAGCCCGGAACATGTGATCAAGCCTATATAAGCCAACGTGTAGCGTGCCCAAGGGCTCATTCTGCTCATTCCCGAATCCGGCGCGCGCGCACTTACTAATTCTTCCCTTTGATTCTGTTATTTCGTTGTTGTGTTCACTTCATTAGTTTTGTAACGTAAACTCATTTATTTTGCGATGTATTCTAGATTACTTTGTGTTTTAATAGATATTTTTTGTGTTCTAAAGTGATTTCATTTCAATTCCTAAAAGTATGTAATATGTATTCAATAGATAATAAAGTTCTTCTTCTCTGTCGTCACACTCTTGGCAGAGTGGTCGTGGTCGTCATGACAGGGGTGGTGGCAAGCTTAACAATTCGACGCCATTCCTCTCGCACTGTTGCTTGCCTCGTGCATTCGTGGAGCGGACCATTTAGTGCATTTTTGATTTGGTCGGTCCAGCGCATTGGTGATCTACCGCGCGCCCTCGTGCCCTCGGTTTTGCCCTGGACCACGAGTCGCTCCACAGACGTGTCCTCTCGACGTGTAATATGTCCAAAGAAAGTGAGAATACGGCCTTGAACGATGGAAGAAAGACGTTGTTTTATATTCAGTTCTTCGAGAATTGAGACGTTGGTTCGGAACTGTGTCCAGGCTATGCAAAGCATTCGCCTCCAACACCACATTTCTAAAGCGTCTATCTTCTTTTTCTCACTTTCTCTTAAAGTCCACGTTTCGGCACCATAAAGAAATATGGGAAGCACTAGTGCCCTGACAAGTCGCATTTTAGTGGCCTTTGTGATGTTTCTGTTTCTCCATATCTTCCCAAGCCGATCCATGGCGGACCTGGTGATAGCCATGCGCCGTTTGATCTCTTCCGCGCATCCACCATTGTTCGAGATCAGTGCTCCAAGGTAGATGTATGATTGTATGACGTCACAATTCGCAATTTTCGTTACTTCGGGCGAGTTATTGTTGAGACGATCAACAATCATGATCTTCGTCTTGCTGCGATTTATCTTCAAGCCGAAATCAAGGCTCACTTGTTCCATTTTGGCTAGCAGGGATTCCATATTGCCGATGCTTGTGGCAAATAGGGTAGTGTCATCTGCGTAACGCAAATTGGAGATTGTATGGCCTCCAATAGTGACTCCGTCTGACCAGTTCTCGAGTGTTATTCTCATAATGAGTTCCGTGTAGATATTAAATAGAAGTGGTGATAAGATACAGCCTTGACGGACCCCGGCACTTGGATGAAATTTACTCGATAACACGTCGTCTGTTCTTACCGATGCTGTTCCCTCTTCATAGAGTCTTCTAAGGAGATAATAAAGTTAGGTGCTTATTATTTTAAACTATAACATTATAAAGCTGAAGATTTTTTTTGTTTGAACGCGATAAACTCAGAAACTACTGTTTCGCATTAAAAAAATCGTTTTTATTTAAAAAAAAATTTGTTTTGGATACTTAGTCCATTTATCGAGGAAAGTTATCCTACTAATATTATAAATGTGAAAGTTTGTGAGTATGTATGTTTGGATGTTTGTTACTCTTTCACGCAAAAAATACTGAACGGATTAGGATGAAATTTAGACAGAGATAGTTTATATCCTGAAATAAAATGAAATTTATTTGCTAGAATTGTAGTAGGTAGGTACAATATTGATGGTCAGGTTTTGTTAAAATAGCTCACATAATTCGCTAAAATTTAAAAATAGGTACATTGAGGTTGTATTTAATTTGGTATGTTTTTATAATATAAAAGAGACTTAAAAAGGGGATAGAACCGATGTGGCATATCAACCTGTCCGCCATTTTGATTTTTTTTCGAAATCGCGGCCCACGATGAATGTATTATGTATAAATAGAGGACATATAGACGAACAAAAAATGTCCAGTAACACGGTACCCAAAGTGTCACGTTACCGAGTTAATTGAAGTTTTTTTTTTTTGTATTTCAATAAAAAGGGCTTTGTCGCACATGCGATTATGCCGCCCTGATTGGTTTTACAAATTTTAACACTCAGTCAATATGTGATGAACATCATCAACGGACAAAAATCAAACTTATCTGTTGTTGATTTTGCCGTAAGGTAAAAACTTATTTCACGGTATGTGTCCGGAACGAAGTCTGAAGGCAATAACAGTGTAACTTCTATTCAACAACTGGTTTATCTATCCACGGTGAGTTCAAGGGATGCGGATCTCGAGATCTTTGATTATTCATGATGGAAACATATTTTTAAAAGAAAAACCTCTATTAGGTATTGTCTTCTTTAGAAAATAAGATATTGCCCAATCCACGATTATTTGAACAACAGACATAATTTTGTTTTTTAGAGTATTATTCCTAAAAAATAATATGTTTTTAATTTTATCTACCAGCCATCCGAATGAATGAGAGTCTTCCTCACTTGTGTGGTCTTCAGTAGCGTGCATCCCCTCCACGTATCCTCTTGAATGTTTATAATATTAATAATATTTGAAGTTAAAGATCGACAAATGAGTACAACGACCTGAGACAACGACAATCATTAAATATTTTTAAAAAATAGCCTTTTTACGTGTATAGGCGTTAAATTGCATCCAAATAATAGTTCCCAGGTTGATTATTATTATACGCACAATAAAATCGCTTTGCATCGCAATGAAACGCTATGTTATGTCAAAAAATTGTTTTCTCGTGCTCCTAGTAGTGTTTTCTCGTGCTCCTAGAGTATTAAAATTTAATGTCTTGTTATTTCGTAAAAATCATTTTAATAATTATGACAGACAATCATTATGACAATTCATATAAATGGCCTCTAGCGCGTTTGGACAGTAAAGAGTTTCCAATTCCAACATACAAACACACACAACATCTCTCCCTTCCTAGCTGCTGCGGATCAAAGGTGCACCCAAGAGCTGGTCGAGGTGTCGGCGCCAGACATAACCGTTATCGGTACGAACTTCGTAGTGCAGTCGGCCCAAACGTTTTATGACTCTTCCAAACTGCCACCGCTGCGTGGCACTCGTGTAGTCACGAGCCTGTATCCGATCGCCTGGGTTGAACTCTCTGACTTTGACCTCCTGAAGCGCTGGTGCTGTCTCCTTATCTTTTCTTTAAAACATAGCATGTAGTGCCATGCGTATTTCTCAGCCAAAATAAGCTGGTACGGAGTTTGACCATTAGCATTTGGCGTCCGTCGGAGACGAGTTTTAACTGTCACTAATTTCTCTAATACCTCCTTCCCCCTCTAAACTTCGTAATATTCGCTTAACTGTCTGCACAAAACGCTCAGCTTGTCCATTTGTTGCAGGGTGGTATGGAGCGGAGGTTTTATGAATGATCATACAATCTTTTAGGTATTTTTCGAACTCTTATAATAATAATAATAATATTCCACAACTATCACACAACGCCATCTAGTCCCAAGCTAAGCAGAGCTTGTGTTATGGGTACTAGACAACTGATAAACATACTTATATATTTCTAAATACATACATATTATAGATAAATAATTACACCCAGACACAGAACAAATGATCGTGCTCATCACACAAACATTTGTCCTGGGTGGGAATCGAACCCACGACCTCCGGCATAGCAGTTAGGGTCACTAACCACTAGACCAACAGGCCAGTCATCAGTTTCTTCCGAAACGAACTGTCGACCATTGTCTGAAACCAAGACGTGAGGTGTCTCAAAAGTGCAAAATTGTTCTTTCAATTTGTGTATGCACCAAGAGCTTGTAGTTGACTTGGTTGGTATAATCTCAGTCCATTTTGAAAATGCATCAACAATAATTAAAAGTTGGTATCCGTGCATAGGTCCAGCGAAATCAGAAGTCTTTGCCAGGGACCATTTGGCTGTTCCCAATGGTGTAGTGGTGCTTTCTCTGGTTCATTTTGTTGCAATCTACAGGTTCTACATGACTTTAGTCTCAATCTCGTTGTCAATTCCTTTCCAGTATACGAAACTGCGAGCCAATAACTTCATCTTTACAATTCTTTACAATGCCTGGGTGACCAAAGTGTAGTTCATCTAGCACTTTTTCGCGAAGTGGTTTTGGAATGAATACTCGTGATCCTCTCAATAAACAACCATCGTGCAAAGTAAAGTCATTGTCCTTGTAACCGAGTGTTTTTAGTGATTGGCCAGTTTCCAATGCGTGTAGCAAAGATGTACAGTCGGTGTCATTTCTTGTTTCTGTTGCTATGATATCTGGATTAATATCAATGGTATGAATTTGCTCAAACTCAAACCGTTTATTTCAATTAAGCCATTACAGGCACTTTTGAATGTCAGAAGGACGGAAGAAGAACGAAACTACGAGTGCAATACGTCATTCCGAAAGCCACCACGCCGAACCACACGCCACTACTAGTGACAACGAACCACCGAATGCCCGCAACAACGAACACTGCGAGCGCGAAAGCACGCAGTATTGTATTGACAATGACACTATAGTGGGTATTATCTATGACTAGCTTTTGCCAGCGGCTTCGCCCGCGTGAAAATGGCGATTTTCCATACAAACTTTCATCCCCTATTTAACTACCTTAGGGGTTGAATTTCGAAAAATCCTTCCTTATTCCTTGTCTACATTATTAAGGGAACCTCTGTGCAAAATTTCAGCTATTTAGGTCCAAGGGTTTGGGCTGGGCGTTGATGAGTCAGTCAGTCAATCAGTCAGTCAGTCAGTCAGGACTTCTCTCTTTATTTATATAGATTGACACATTTTCTAACCTCAATGCAACGTTGATTCCAATTTTTTTTTATAGTATTGAAAATCATAAAGCATCAAAATAAAAATAAATACATAGTAGGTAACTCACAGAACAGAAAAAATACGAGGTAACTCACAAAAAGTGAAAACCGAGTGGGGATCGAACTCGCGAACATGTTGACAATTTTTATAAATCTCACAACATTATAAAAAAATACAAAAAGAAGACCCTGGCTGAGATTTGAACTTGCGTACATTTGCTTACGGGGAGGTCGCCAAACAGTTACGCTACTGACATCGGTGATAATCGATTCGAAATAGCCGTTCTATTGATTGATATAAATAGTATGACAGATATTAGCTGTCAAACAGTTGGGGCAAATGGAAATAATGCTAGGCCGCCCGTCTTGCGGCAGCGACGAATTTAGCGTGGACCATGCCTTATGCTGCAAGACGGGCGGCCTCATCACACGCAGACACAACGAGATAAGAGACCTTTTCTGTGAACTGTGCCAGCAAACCTGGGGCAACGTCACGAAGGAGCCAGTCATCACTGAAGGCGACTCAGGACTGCGTGGAGACTTCGCCTGCCGCGGAGTGTGGATTGCCCAGAGGGAGGCGTTATTTGATGTCCGTGTCGTTGACACCGACGCTCCCTCCTACGCATCACGCCCAGTAGCAGCTGTCCTCCGCTCTGCCGAAGAAGAAAAGAAAAGGAAGTACTGCGGCCCATGCGAGACGCGTCATGCCACTTTCACCCCCCTGGTGACTTCTGTGGACGGAGTTTTTGCTCCACAAATGACTTCATTCATAGCACACCTTGCCGAAGCACTAGCAGACCGCTGGAGCAGGCCCCTTTCTACAATTACAGGCTGGTTACGTGCGAGAATACAAACAGCCATCATCAGAGCAAGTAGTATGTGCATTCGCGGTACCCGTCATAAATGGCAACGGATAAACATCTATGAAGATGGTGCTGCTCTTCCCCACGTCTTGTCATAAACCTTTCCATTAACCTGTCACTTCACCTATTATTAGTTTGTTTTTATTTTATGTATGTTATTTTTAAGTTAGTTGCTTGATAATAAAGTTATATATATTTAAATCATTGAAATAATGCTATGTTGTTCACCCCCCTAAGTTATTATAGCGATATTAGAAGAGAAATAATTAATCGAGCCACAATTTTTTTAATTGGCCACAGGATCAAACTTCTAATTTTATAACTAAGCCACGGGAAAATTATATAGCCTCTAATATACCTCTATATACTCGTCTTCTTTACAACGCCCACTAAATATTCTATGAAAGCATCAAGTGACGATCAACATTTATATTAACTTGTCCTTGTTATTTATACATAGGCACCTAATTTACTAACTCAGCCACGGAATTTATATCTCACCACCATTTTACATTTTACAGCTTCAACACAAGGCTCTCAAAAAATATAAATGAAGCGACCGTAGTCAACATCATTTATTATAACTTCGCATGTAAAATAATACATCACATTCTTTTATCGTGAAAATAGCAACAGAAAGATTTGGCGCGAGCGCGCGAGACGACAGCGACCGGCCATTTGCACCAATCAGAGAGCGTCAACGTATATTATATATGAAATGTCAACTTTTAAAACACTTTAGATTATTATATTTACGTTAAAAATACCTATTAGTTACAGAAATGTTTTTACCATTGTCTAATTGACTAGTCACAGGCAGACTGTATGATTCGTTATTGCAAACTGAGGGAAATAGGTTAGGTTAGGTTAAAACTGTGACCAAACGCGCGCGGGCCGAGCGAGCGAAGCGAGCGGTGTCGCGGCAGCGGCCGGCGCGGGCGAGCGCTACTTCCGAGTTGCTTGCAGAAATGTTTTCACAATTTATTGTCTAGTTTTCTGATAAAAATGAAGCTCTGAAGCGATTCTGTCGATAACTTTTGTAGCACAACATGTAAATAAAATCGATCTTTAGGACATTCGATACTCTGAACTTCAATATTTAGGTCATTAAGTACTCTGAACTTCTATATTTAAGCCTTTCGATGACACGACAGGAGTTTATACATACTATTAGTGGCTATAATATAATATTTGATGACAATTTTAATTAAATTTTGATGCTCAGTTAATGTGGCATGAGTTATAATATAAACGTACTGAGTTAATAAATTAGAAGCTAATTGAATATTTTTTTGATGCCATATAATAATATTTTAGAAGTTTACTGTTTGAATTCATGTTACAAATTTAGATGCTAAAAAATAATCACGATGCTGAGTTGTATTTAGAGTGGCTTTAAAAAAGATAACTTGTGGCTAAGATAGTATTATTTAGATGCCACAATTAACGAATTGTGGCTGACTTAGTAATTTAGAAGGCAAGTTAGATTTTTAGATGCAAATAATGCTATTGCTGAAAACCAGCGCTGTGCTGTGGGTCCCCATAGCACAGCACCATGCTGAGTGGTAACCTATTTGTCGCAGTAGTGTTCCGTTTTAAGTATAAATTATGTAAACGCAAACTTGTTTTTTCTTTTTTGTACCAATTTTTTTTTTGTTAATAATAATAATTAGTTGTAAGTTTTGTGTTTACCTGCATTTTTTTTTTATTTCTGCGACAATAAATATTTTTTCTTTCTTTTCTTTCTTACTATTTAAAAGAAACCGGTTTAATTAGCACCCTATTTGAATAGCCCATGTGTTATTCCAGACTATAATCTATCTCTGTGCCAAATTTCATTCAGATCCGTTGAGCCGTTCTGGCGTGAAAGCACAAACTTTCTCATTTATAATATTAAGTAGGATAGTGTTACTGGGCTCTTGGAGTTCCACATCAGGGGTACCAGATCTTCAAATTTATTCTCTGAGCAGAAACTGCTCATCACGTGGAACAATTTTTGCTATGGTACTACTTTTGTATCTCTTATAGTTTAGCTGGTCTGTTGCGGTTCTGCATCAGGTGTTCAAGTTTCCAAGATAAATTATAGCCTATATGTTGCCCTGACTTAATACCTATACAACAAAACAAAAACCATTCAAATCCGTCGAGTAGTTCCGAAGATTAGCGTGTACAAACATACAGACAAGCAGACAGAATTATTTTTTGTATTCGTGCTCTATTTCTAAAAAAAAATATACAGGGGGGTTTAGAAACACGGGGGCGTGTTTCTAAACCCCCCTGTATATTTTTTTTAAATATATTTAATGTACAGACACGGTTTTTTTACTGTTTTATTATATTAATAATAATAATATGTATAGATTAGAAAGCTACACCTTTACCGAGTAACATATAATAATATATTATGCTATACTTATTATATTTTCAAAAAACGCGCGGACGAATAAAATTTTAAAGCTGAAGAGTTTGTTTGTTTGGTTGAACGCGCTAATCTCTGGTTGGATTGGAATTGAAAAAAATATTTTTATGTTGGATAGTCGATTTATCGAGAAAGGTTATAAACACGGATAGAAGCTAAGTATATATTGTGACGCAGACGAAGTTGCGTGGGTCAGCTCATAAAAATGTTATACTTAGGTATGTAAATTGTGCTTATGTTAAAAAAATGAACGTAAAATAAATGAACTCAAAGTTTGACCAAGTTTGATTTAAAGAGAGTAAAAGTAAAAAAACAATTTTCAAGCTTTTTTGTTCTAATTTCATTACCTACTTTTTATTCCTCATTCCCTTTCAATATTTTTTTTTAATAGCCTGTACTGTCCCACTGCTGAGCAAAGGCCTCCCCCAACTCCTTCCAAGAGCTCTTTTCATGAGCCACCTCGAACCAGCCCTCGTGGTGTGCGGCCAGATCATCTCGCCACCTCTTTCTGGGCCGGCCTCGGCGGCGCCGTCCGTCTTCCGGCAACCATCGTGTTGAGGCTTTTGCCCAGAGGTCTTCGTGCATGCGGCTGACGTGACCCGCCCAATCCCATTTTATGTGTACATTATTCTTCAAATCAATACCTTTAATTTTTTTTGCTACCCATAAATATTGAGGAAGTTGTAAAAACAAACGTAATTCGTCATTTTGTCATGGCGGCCATCTTGGATTTGAAATTTGTTTTAGTGTACTAATCAAGCCCTTTCATTTGATAGGTACCCATATTGATAGGAGTTGTGAACAAATATGTCATCCGCCATTTTGTGGCGGCGGCCATCTTGTATCGATGTTTTTCAAACAAATCTAAGAACACTCTCGACTAATTCACCTTTCAAACAAAAAAAAACTAAATCAAAATCGGATAATGCGTTCGCGAGCTACGATGCCACAGACAGACACACACATATACAGCCAGACAGACACGTCAAATTTATAACACCCCGTCGTTTTTGCGTCGGGGGTTAACAAACTATAAATTAAAGGGCATCAAAAAACTCCACTACAATGCTGTCAGCAGCTCAGCTGGTTATGAACCCAATAGATTGGCTGCTTTAGCACGCTGTGTGATATCGCTTTATAGATAAAAGCCAGCTCTTGGGTCAAGGGTAGCGTCAACTAGGCATTCATAATTATGGTAAGTGTTTTTTACCTTACAATTGTACGTAGGATGCGATCTGTTTCCATAGCACATTTGTGAGTCTTTGATTTCTCCATTATTGAACCAGAGTGTAGCGGTAACGAAAGCCTGCTTACATTCTTCATTTGAAAATTTGTCTAAATTGATCTGAAAGTAAACAAATATTAAAAAGCATCAATAGTTATAGTAATTATAGTATAAGATATGTTGTACACAGAAGCTGTTGGTAAACCTAATAATAAATAAATAAATAGTTTCAGCGGTACTAGAAGTGAAGAATAAGAAGTTTAAGTTTTGTACTAAAAGCCTCTGTGGCTCTAACTATATCTTATTTCAAAAACTTCTTATTTCTTATGGCAACAAACACAAGTCACTATCAGTAACGTTCATCAGTTTCTGTACCTAATATGCAAACAACTCTACAAGCAAGATACGTTACCAAATTAAACTCAACACACTCGAATTATGTCAAAGTAGATTTCAGACATGAAATAGCATACGGTTAACGAGCTTGGAAGCTCAGGACAGACTTCCTAGTGAACCCCCATATAACCTGATAAAGTTTTTCCATTAACTTTGAATACTTTCCAGGAAGTAGGTACAGACGATAGCACATCAAGTTAACCGAAATTGTCAATTAATATGGAATCAACCTTGAATTTAATGCTTTATTTGACAGAATGTTGTAGGTACCTTGTAATACCTAACTGCTGAACTAAAACCAAACGCACATAAAAACATTGCAAGTTAAATAAAAACTTGTAAAATGTCAATACCTACTCGACTTAATTCTAAGGGACTACCGATTTAATCCACCCTGCAAGAAGATGAGTGGTGTCAAGAACAAGGTGTGGCTTACCGTCTGGATTGTATCGGAAAATTCTAGAGGCTCTGATTCTAGAGACTCTGATTTCAGATCGTACCAACTCGGTACGATAGCTGTCTCATCGGCAGCTGCTTCGACGTGCAAGCAAGCTGGTAGAACGTTATTGTTGAAAGTTATCCTGGAATCAAGAGTAGATTACTATTTTATTATTATATTCATTGCGAAATGGGTCTGCTCTTGACCTCGTTATGTGTTAAAGTATATGATTCACTGCAGTAAACAAAATCAGAAAAATATATGATATTCTTATATACGCTATAAACGCTAGTGACAAAAAAAATCATTCATAGAAATAACATTTACAAAATATTTTATCACAAAACAATTTAAATTTATCGAAATATATTTGTCGCCGCGAGAATGTCTTTCGGCTATGATCATTATAATCTAATTGATAACCAGCTTATATTGATGAACCTGCCATCTCTTGAGATGCTGGTACAATAATTACAAAGGTCAATTAGTGCGACAGTGCCATCTATTGACTTATCTGTTAACTTCCACATAGATGGTTTTTAATTAAATGCTCCATAACTCAAATAGTAATTTATTAAACAGAAGTCTTTAACTAGAACTATAGTATGGAAAGAAAGAAAGAAAAAGTATTTATTGATTTCACAACAGGACTTGATCTTAATGACAAAAAATTAAAAGTTAACAAAGTAAACATGAGATACACTTAAAATTAGGTATGGCGGTGTGGTCTCGGCGGTGTCTCTCGACATCGCCAACGCCTTCAACACCATGCCCTGAAGCTGCATCAGTGAGGCACTCCGGTATCACCGGGTGCCGGCCTACCTTCGTCGTGTAGTCGGGGACTATCTGACAGACAGGACTGTCATCTACCTACCCTGGTCAAGACGGACAATGGAACCGGCGAGAGATGTCGTGCGGTGTTCCGCAGGGTTCGGTTCTGGGGCCGCCCCTGTGGAACATCGGCTACGACTGGGTGCTGCGTGCCGACCTCCCTGACGGCGTCAGCGTCGTCTGCTACGCGGACGATACGTTGGTGCTGGCACGGGGGGAGTCGCACGAGGCGGCGGCCACGAACATGACACGCGGGGTTGCGATAGTCGTTGAGAGAATCCGGCAGCTGGGTCACGAGGTGGCACTTCACAAGTCGGAGGCCATGGGCTTCGATGGACGTGGGAATGTGCTACCGTCGGGATCCCAGCTAATGGTGGGAGGGGTTCCCATCGGCGTACTTTGAAGTACCTAGGACTCGTCCTCGACAGCCGGTGGAACTTCGTGGAGCATTTCCGACGTTTGGCTCCCAGACTGAAGCGGGCCGCGGCTGCCTTTAGGTGGCTCTTGCCCAATCTGGGGGGGCCAAACGCCTCCTGCCGGAGTCTCTATGCCGGGATCGTGCGGTCCATGGCCCTTTACGGGGCCCCGGTGTGGGCGCGTGCTTTGTCGAAGCGGGCCGCCCACTACCTGAACGCGCCCCATAAGGTGCTGGCCGTATAAGGCTAGTCCGTGGGTACCGCACGATCTCCCGCAAGGCGGCGAACCTCCTTGCCGGATTGCCGCCATGGGATCTGGAGGCGATAGTCCTCACGCGCTTGCATGAATGGCTCGTGGATGTGCTACACCGGGAGGTCACTCCGTTGCCGCTCTGCAGACGGACCTCCGGTGTGATCTCATGGCGGCATGGAGACGGCGACTGTCGCAACCCAGCGCAGGGCATGCCACGATAGTAACGCTAAGTCCCCTCTTTGAGGAGTGGCTGGAGAGGCGCCACTATTTTGGATATATTGCACCCCCCCCCCCCCTCCCCCAATCGATAAAAACAATTACTACGAAAATCATATCTTCATGCTTCTGTTCTCATTTTAGGCGTACGAATAATCAGACCTCCTCCTCCTCGACCTGTGTCTGTGTGTGTATACGTCATTTATTTACTTTTATTTTGTTTATTTTCCATTGCATTGTGTTGTACATTATTGCCTGTTTTTTTTACCCGACTGCGGCGAAGCCCAAAAGGAGGGTTATGTGTTTGACGTGTATGTGTATGTGAGGTGTATGTATGTGTATGTAACGTGTGTGCGTGCCTGCACCATTGCGAAGGGCCGCTGTGCCAGTATTAAACTAGCATCCAATAGCAACGGTAGTTTCATTCGGTAGCTGACAGATCACTGGCGACGAGGTACCCACGTGTTTTTAAAAAGTAAAGTTTGTGAAAAAAAAAAAAAAAAATGACGAATTTCATCGGAAATCTCTTGAACTTCGATCATGACGGCCAAGAGTGGCCCATATTTAAAGGACGGCTACTGCAGTTTATCAAACTAAACAGTGTAAAACCCGAAAACAAAAGTGCATTATTACTGACTCATCTTTCGGACAGCACCTACCGCCTTGCACGGAACCTACTTCATCCTGATATACTGGAGGAAGTTACGTTCGAGGATCTAGTCAAAAAGTTAGACAAGCATTTCACACCGAAACGATGTGTATTTGCGGACCGAGAGAAGTTTTACGAGGCGAGGAGGTCCGATGGCGAGAGCGTCGAACAATGGGCGGCTCGTGTGAGAGGATTAGCAGTAAACTGTGAGTTTGGAGAGGCGTTGGATATGCTGGTGCGAGACCGTTTTATACTTGGGCTTGCACCATGCCGGGAACGTGACCGGCTGTTTGAAGAGGACGCCAGCAAACTCACTTTTGCTAAGGCGTTGGAGGTAGCTCAACAGGCAGCGTATGCAAGATTAGCACGATCCAGTGCTGCAGCGGCAGTTGACGCCAACGCAACCATCAAGGCCACGGACATCAAGGAGGAACCTGTATACCGGCTGAGCGGGCAACGTGGGCAGCGGCAGCGCGCGCGTGGCGAGCCTAGCGAGGGCCAGCCTACCCGCAGCTCGAACGACGGTTCGGAGAAAGTTCGTCGGTGTACAGTGTGCGGTCTCAGAAACCACGACGCTGAAAAGTGTCGTTATAAAAACTATCGGTGCCAAGTGTGTGGTGTGAAAGGCCATCTAAAGAAAATATGTAGTGCTAAAAATAGTGAATCAAGTTTACATTGTTTAAACACGGACGAAATTATGTCGAAGCAAAGTGACTGCGAGGAATGTGAGCTATTTAACGTAAGGTACGTTACCAACTCGCCAATAACGGTTAAAGTGTTTGTTGATTCTGTAGGATTAGATATGGAGTTAGATTCGGGGTCAGGAGCTACTGTAATTTCCGAAATGTTATACAGAAAACATTTTTCCAACCGAATTCTGACAAAATCAAACCTAAGAATGTGTCTTTACAATGGCCATAAAATCTCGCCCTTGGGATTTTTTCAAGGTCGAATTACGTACTTAAACAATACCAATGACATAAAGATTTTTGTATTGCCGAACGGAGGCCCTCCGTTACTAGGACGAGATTTTATGTCGAAGTTTAGGATATATTTTACTTCGGAAATAAATAACTTCCAAACTAAATCTGTAACTGAGTCCGACACGAAAGAAGTGCAGCAACTTTTATGTAGGTACTCCGACTTATTTACTGACGAACTAGGTAGGTTCAATAAATTTGAAGTGAAACTAATATTAAAAGAAGGTACCCAACCAAAACTTTTTAAAGCGCGTTCTGTGCCTTTCGCCTTAAAGGAAAAAGTAGAAGAGGAGATAGACAGATTGATTGTGTTAGGAATATTACAACCGGTTAAATTTCCAAAATACGGAACACCTATCGTTCCAGTTCTAAAAGAAAACGGGAAAGTTAAGATAGCTGGGGATTATTCAATTACGTTAAATAAAGATTTACAAATAGACAAATACCCAATGCCTAGAATAGAGGAGGTTTTCGCCAAGTTAGGTGGAGGTGAGTGTTACAGCAAAATAGACCTAAGTAATGCTTACAACCAATTCGTTCTAGAGGAATCGTCGCAAGAGCTGACTACGATAAGCACATCGAAAGGTTTTTATAAATATACTCGACTTGTTTATGGCTTAGCGAACGCACCAGCCATTTTTCAAAGGGCGATGGAATCACTATTGATTGGCATAGAAGGTGTTAGTATATGGTTAGATGACGTTTGTGTAACTGCTCCGACTAGACAACTACATTTCAGTAGGCTGAACGAAGTACTGAACAGATTAAAAGATGCCGGATTAAAATTACACAAAGAAAAATGTTGTTTCCTACAAGATAGTGTCACTTACCTAGGCTACATTATAGATAGACATGGATTACGAACATGCCCTAAAAAAACTGAAGCAATAACAAACGCACCGCGGCCAACAAATGTCACAGAAGTAAAACGATTCATAGGAATAATTAACTATTATCGTAATTTCATACCAAATGCATCAGCTAAGTTGCACCCGTTGCATGAGTTACTGCGTAAAGGAGTGCAGTGGGAGTGGGCTGAACGTCACGAACATGCATTCAATAGTGTAAAGGTCGAGTTATCATCAGAAAGAGTGCTAGCTCATTTTGACCCCGCAGCACAGTTGGTATTGACGGTAGACGCGGGCCCGGCCGGCCTGGGCGCGGTGCTGGCGCAGCGCGACAAGCTCGCGAACGTCGAGCGACCGCTGGCGTTCGCCTCAAGGTCATTATCTACAAGTGAAAAAAACTACAGTCAGATTCAGAAGGAGGCGACTGCCATTATTTTTGGTGTCAAATATTTTCACCAATATCTGTATGGACGTCAGGAACCGTTTATCCTTAAGACTGACCATCGTCCATTACTCTCGATATTTGGTAAAAAAACAGGTATTTCAGTTATGGCGGCATCAAGGTTACAGCGTTATGCGATAATATTAAATAAATAAAATAAAATAAGCCTTTATTGCTGTAACTTGCATGCTTAGTACATAAAAATTAAGGAAACTACTTGACTAACGTTAAGTTATACAAACTAAATAAATAAAATAATTAAGTAATTGTTTCGGAAACCGGTTTTTCTTTTACAGCTTGTCCTTCGACAAAGGCCTCCTCTAAAGCTTTCCATTTTGTTCTGTCTTTTGCAGTACGTGTCCATTCTGGACCGGCTATCTTTTTCATGTCGTCTTCCCAACGTTTAGGTTGTCTACCTTTATTTCTTTTACTATCTCGCGGGTACCATTCTGTTACTAGTCTTGTCCACTTCTGTATTCCTTCCCTTAGCATGTGTCCTGTCCATCTCCATTTTAGGCATTTATAGACGGTATATATACTTCTAAATTTAGTTATTCTCTTTATATTTTGTAATTTCACTTTGTCTCTTCTTTTGACTCCGATTACGCTTCTTTCAATTCCATTTTGACATACTTGAATTTTTTTAAGTTGTTGCTCAGTCGGTGCCCATGTTTGACATCCATACGACAGACATGGAAGGATACAGGTGTTATATATTTTCCTTTTTTCTTTGATAGGCATGTCTTTGTCCTTCATAACCTCGCTCAGAGACCAAAACCGTTTCCAACAGTTTGCTATTCTTCTATCTATTTCTTTTTTCATTGTATCTTCTGTAGATATTAGTTGACCCAAATAAATGTACTCAGTGACATACTCTATTTGTCCACCATTTACTATTATGTCTCTTTTGGTTGAGTTTGTCATAACCTTGGTTTTTGATGTGTTCATTGATAGGCCTACCTTGGCGCTCTCATCTGATAGTTGTTGTAGCATGTCTTCCAAATTATGTGGGTTCTCAGAAAACAGGATGATGTCATCCGCAAAACGTAGATGGTTGAGTTTGTCTCCGTTAATGTTCAATCCATTTGTTTCCCAATCCAGGTTTCTAAAAATCATTTCTAGAACCGCAGAGAATAGCTTCGGCGAAATGGGGTCGCCCTGCCTGACACCTCTTTCGATAGCAAATTCTTCCCCTGTTTTTTCTAGTTTGACTTGGGCCGTACTCTTTGAGTAAATGTTCTTTAGTATTCGAATGTATTTGTCCTCAACACCCTGACTTTCTAGTGCTCTCCAGATGCTATCGTGATCCAGGGAATCAAAGGCTTTATTGAAATCCACGAACCCTAGATAGTAGATTTTCTTGTATTCTTTGTATTTTTGAAGCACCTGTCTTAGTACGTGAATATGGTCTATTGTCGAAAACTTACTTCGGAAGCCAGCCTGTTCTTTTGGTTGGTTTTCATCAAGAGTGACAGCAATTCGTGATAGTATTATCTTTGAGAATATCTTATATATATTTGTTTTTTTGCGATAATATTATCTGCATACAATTATAACGTCCAATACATTAAAAGTGAAAATAATGTCGCGGCGGACTATTTATCTCGCTCGCCTCTGCCAGAACCTGACTGTAGAACGGAAGGACAAAATGATTTGTCATTCCTTAATTTCTTAGACGGTAACGTAGCCCCGTTAACATTCACTGATATAAAAACAGAAACGTGCAAGGACGACATTTTAAAAACAGTCATTAAATACGTGCAGATCGGCTGGCCGCGTAAGATTAAATGTAAACAAATACAGCCCTATTTTAACTGCAAAACAGATTTAGAGGTTGAAAACGGATGTATTTTTCGAGGTCACAGAGTAGTGATACCAGCGGTGTACCGAAATAGGTTATTACAAGAACTACATTCGGGTCATTTCGGTGTAGTAAAAACAAAGAGTGCAGCACGCAGTAGATTTTGGTGGCCATCGATTGATAAGGACATTGAGGAATGGGTGGGCGCGTGCCACACGTGCGCCGGCACTCGGGCCGCGCCACCGCGAGCGCCCCCCGCGCCCTGGCCGCGGGACTCGGCTCCGTGGCGACGCTTGCACATCGATTACATGACTATTAATCAACATGTTTATTTGATAGTCGTAGATTCACATAGCAAATGGTTGGAGTGTTTACATATGAGTTGCGGTACTTCAAGCCGGGCGCTTATAACTGAATTAAAGAAATTGTTTTCAACGTTTGGTCTACCGAGGGTCATAGTTTCGGATAATGATGCGAAAATTAAGTCGAATGAATTTAAACATTTCTGCGAAATGAACGGTATCCGATACATGACGTCCCCAATTTACCACCCTTCCAGTAACGGACAGGCCGAAAATTCTGTAAAAACATGCAAGAAAATGATAAAATGTATTATTAGCGATAACAGCCAGCAAAATGTGATTAAAGAAAAACTTTTAGGATTTTTATTTAATTATCGAAATACACCACATTGTACAACGGGTGAATGCCCCGCAAAGATTATGTTTGGCAGAAATATAACAACAAGGTTGGACCTGTTACTGGAGGATAGTCATAATAACAAAGAATCAAATAATGATAATTTAAAAACAAAAAGAACTTTAGTCGTAGGTGATATTGTATGGTTAAAATGGTATGTATCAAGGAAAGAAGTATGGACTTTAGGAAAAATAATTAAAATAATAGGTAATCGCATGTACGAAATATTAGCTAAGGACTACAATGTAAACTGTAGAAGGCATATTGACCAGATAAGGAAATATACAGGTGCAACCGCTACTGATGGAAGCGAGACGGAAGGCGCACGTGCTGATGTCGTGAGCCCCACGCCTTCAGCGCCTCCGCGCCCGCGCACCCCGCCGACGCCGGCGGCACAGACGCCACAGATTATATTACCTCCTGCTATTGACTCGCAGGCTACAGACCGCAAGGAAAACAATATTGAGGAGGAGGATGAGTGGGCTGAGGCTCAAAGTGAAACCGACGCTGACAACCATAATAATATTGAGACTAATCAACAAATAGTCGATGATTGTCGCGATCGTTCCATTGAGCCACAGCCAACAAGACCGGCTCGTACTTGTAGACGTAAGATTAATTATAAGGTTTAGATAGATTGTTATAAGTGTGCCACCTGCCGATAGTGACGGCCTTTTGGCAGTTATAGTTTATAAGTTAGTATAAGCAAAAGGTAGAAATATGTATAAGTGCCTTACCTTATCTTTTGTTATTCAGTTGTTAAGTTAAGAAGTTGTAGTTAATAAGTTAGTATAAGTAAGTATTATTAGTAATCCTACCAGTGTTATTTAATATGTCTGTATTTACCTTTGAAAATAGTGTTGGAGGAGTGAGGTGTATGTATGTGTATGTAACGTGTGTGCGTGCCTGCACCATTGCGAAGGGCCGCTGTGCCAGTATTAAACTAGCATCCAATAGCAACGGTAGTTTCATTCGGTAGCTGACAGATCAGTATGTCCGTTTCTTTGTTCCCTTATAACTCATAAACAGATGAACTGATTTGAATGAAATATACGTCATTAGATTCGTCTTGATGGCGCGAGTGTTATAGGCTACATAAAAATTAAAAAAACAAAGAAAAATTGCGGATTTTGGGGGCCAAATCGCGGACTTCAAAAAAATTTTTTTTCCAATGTCATCGAGTAGGGTATCAAAATAAAGGGGTTTAAAAGCAGATTACAAAAATATATAACACTTATAATATGTTTAAAAGAAATTCAAAGGGGGTTCATTTGAATATTAAATTATGAAAAGAAAAAATGAAAATAGAATGGACCCCGCCTGCTTCCAAGTTTTGTTTAATTTAAAATGTGCTTGTTTTTTGCTTTTCAGTTTTTTCAGTCGGGTTTTTAGTTTTTAACTACTTTTTTTATTTCCAGCTTTTTAGTTCTTTTGTGTTTGTTCTTTCGTTGGTCGCGTACAAAAGGATTTTCCACTTTGATTTTCTTTTTGGCTTGTCATCAATCAACCATTATGAGATCAATGATCGACCATTCTGACACTATTGAATAGCAGACTCGGGGTCGGGGCCCTGTTCTTTCTCCATTCTGTCTCGATTGAAACGCTCATCTACTTTTAGCGTCAAATACATATTTTTAAATCGTACAACCAGCAAAAATTGTCTAACGCTTTATCCCTCTGGATAAGTCGCTTAGGGTACCTAGCACTAATTAATTAAAACTGTTTGATGATAACTTCTTATCGTACGATAAGAAGTTATCATCAAACAGTTTGACTTGTTTTTTATTTTATTTTTTAGTTTACTTTTTGCAATGGCAGGCGTGTTTATAATTTTTTTGAGATATATTCATTTATAAAACCACAAATATAACTAGTATAATTATATAGATAAAACAACGCACAACCGTAATTGTGTCTTGATGAAAAAAAATAATGGTCACTGATTTATTACCATTAGTCAAAATTTGTTTTCACTCATCGTTTTTTAGGGTTCCCCACCCAAACGGTAAAAACGGGACCCTATTGCTAAGACTTCGCTGGCTGTCCACCACGTTGTATCTCAAGAACCGCATTTCACAAATTATGTATTTTTGTTGCCGCTATAACAAAAAATACTAAAAATAAAATAAATATTTATGGGGGGCTATACAATAAACGCGATTTTTATAGATAACTAGCTTTTGCCCACGGCTTTGCCCGCGTGGATGTCGGTTCAACTACAAAGTGACGATTTTCCATACAAACTTTCATCCCCCTTTTCACCCCCTTAAAGGTTAAATTTCCAAAAACCCCTTCTTAGTGCTCCCCTACATTATAATAGGAAGCCGTGTGCAAAATTTCACATTCCTAGCCCCAGTAGTTTCGGCTGTACGTTGATATGTCACCCAGTCAGTTCTCCTTTTATATTTAAAATAATATACATATATAGATAGATGGTACGGAACCCTTCGTGCGCGAGTCTGCGAGCCGGATTCGCGCACGAAGGGTTTGGACTTGGCCGGTTTTTTATAGTTTTGGTGTTATTCTTCTCTCATTCAGATTAAAGGGTAAACTCACCAGTAATTGGCCACTTTCATTAATTGGCCACTATCCACTTCAAATGCATAAATTAAGAGTGTTTCACACAGTACGCAATTTATAATTTATAATTCATACTACTTATTTAAGTAGCTTTCATTACATTAACATATTTTTTCCACTATGACACTAGCGACAATAATATCGACCATTTTGTGACAATCGATGTTCGTGATCTGACATATAGGTATGGTAAATCATTAGAATAGTAGTTTATGCGACTGTGCATAATGAAGGGCATTACAACACAAGTGTGGGTTTAAGAAACGAGCCGAAGGCGAGTTTCTTAATAGCATCACACGAGTGTTGTAATGCCTAATTATGTATATAGTTGCATTAAAATGCCGCGCATTTGCAAATGGCGCCACATGCACGTGGTCAAAATTAGAACTACAACTTTCATCTCATTTACTCTTTAGTATTAAAGTGAGACAAACGTATTGAACAAAAGCTCTTCCAAGGAGATTCGTTCAGTCAGCTTATTTATTCTAGTAATGTGAAACTCCTTGGTGGCATTTTTGTATTACTTTTTATGGAAATTAAAAAAAAAAAAACCGGCCAAGAGCGTGTCGGGCCACGCTCAGTGTAGGGTTCCGTAGTAATAATTCTTTTTTTGTTTGAAATACGGGCCAATGAAACTTGACCTCTGGATTGTATAGGCGCTCATACGATTCAGGGACCAAATTATATTGGTTAACTGCAGTTTCCATCTGTTGTTTCCATCCAAGTTCAAAATAATTTTCCTAGAAAGTCCTTATAAAGTTCTACTTTTCAGATTTTTTTCGTATTTTCTAAACTTATGGTTCAAAAGTTAGAGGGGGGGGGACGCTTTGTTTTTTACTTTTGGAGCGATTATTTCCGAAATTATTGACATTATCAAAAAATTATTTTAGTAAACCCCTATTCATTTTTAAATACCTTTCCAACAATATATCACACGATAGGGTTAAAATTAAAAAAAAAATCACTTCCCACTTTACATATAGGGGGGCTACCCTAATAAAACATTTTTTTCCAATTTTTATTTTAGCACTTTGTCGGCGTGATTGATACACATATTGGTACCAAATTTCAGCTTTCTAGTGCTAACGGTCACAGAGATTAAGCGAGGACGGACAGACGGACAGACAGACAGACAGACAGACAGACATGGCGAAACTATAAGGGTTCCTAGTTGACTACGGAACCCTAAAAACCGTAAAGAATACGAACGGTGCTATACAAGGGGGTATGGACCGTGCGGTAAAATAGGTACTTAGGTGAGAGTACCTATTTTACCGCACGGTACTTAGGTGAGAGTACATATTTTACCGCACGTTCCGTTGTATAGTGCGTAATTTTTAACTTTCGAACAATGTATACAGGCTCCGTAAATGCATTTTTCGAGCAAATGTGTTGAAAAATTCTTAACGTAATGCTTTAAGTAAAAAAATAATTTTGAGATATTTTGTGAAGTAATCGTGAGTGGATCGTCTTTGATGTGTTGTTTATAATAGTAAGTGACCCTTCTCAACAGTTTTATTCTGTCAGCATCTACTGTTAACCGAGATTGGTAGGTGGCTAGTATCTGAACGAAAATATGCACATTTTCAATTATTGGCCACCCATGCCAGTTACTAGGTTAAAACCTAATATTCGAATTTTATGAAAAATCAAACGTATTTAGAAGCCGTTTATGGTACACTATTGTATAAAAAAATATCTAGTAAAAATACACACATTTATTAGTAACTGGCTGTGGTGGCCAGTAAGTGAAATTTGCATGGCCAGTTCCTCACGGAATGTTTCTTGTTGCTTACTAGACAAACAAACTGTGGTAAAATGATCTCTATTATGCTAAGATGTTGATTTTATAATCGAACTAGCTGACCCGTACAACTTCGTCTGCGTCATCTAAGGGAATAATCCCGTTTTTGAAATATTTTTTATTTATTCTTCTCTCCTATTGGTCGTAGCTTGATTTTTTAAAGCCTACTAGCTTTTGCCAGCGACTTCGCTCGCGTAAAAATGACGATTTTCCATACAAACTTTCGTCCCCTATCTAACTCCCTTAGGGTTTTAATTTCGAAAAATCCTTCCTTATTCCTTGTCTACATTATAAACGGAACCTCTGTGCAAAAGGGGATAGAACCGATGTGGCATATAACCGCCATTCGCCATCCGCCATTTTGTTTTTTTATCGAAATCGCGGCCCACATTGAAAGTAGTATGAATATATAGACGAACCAAAAATGTCCAGTAACACGGTACCTAAAGTGTCACGTTACCGAGATATTTGAAGTTAAAGATCTACAAATGAGTACCTACAACGACAATCATTAAATATTTAAAAAATAGTCTTTTTACGTGTATAGGCGTTAAATTGTATTCAAATAATAGTTCCCAGGTTGATTATTATTATACGCACAATAAAATAGCTTCACATCGCAATGAAACACTATGTTTTGTCAAAAAATTGTTTTCTCGTGCTCCTAGTAGTATGTAATTTACCTACTCTCTTTTAATAACCAGTAATAATAATAATCAACGCCTTTATACACGTAAAAGGTCTAATTTTTATGTGGTCATTGTACTCATTATGTCCATCTTTGCCTTCAAATATCTCGGTAACGTGACACTTTAGGTACCGTGTTACTGGACATGTTTTGTTCGTCTATATATGTCCTCTATCCATACATACCACTTTCATCGTGGGCCTCGATTTCGAAAAAAAAAACAAAATGGCGGTGGGTCGATATGCCAGCTCCCATACAAAAAAGTTCAAACCCCTTTCAGCTTTCTAGGTCCAAGGGTTTGGGATGGGCGTTGATGAGTCAGTCAGTCAGTCAGGACTTCTCTTTTTATTTATATAGATAGATTTTGATTGTTTTTGATGATAATTTTTAGATGGTCAGTCATTAGTATTTTGGTGGCTACTTTCTAAAATTATATGACCAATTACTAGTTAAAATGACTACTTTTTCATTAGATTAAACTATTTCTACATAAATCTGTTTTATTTAATTTTTTACACATGAATTTCGATTCGCAAATAGACGCTAAGGTATTAAAATGACAATGATTTATTTAGGTACTCATTATGATTTTACACTGACATGAACTGGCCGATGAGCTTAAGTGGCCAGTTACTGGTGAGTTTACTAGTTAATTTGATCACCAGTATCATATTTATTACACATTTAACTGTTTGTTTTACACTTCCACTGGTCCTGGGTCTTTGAAGAATTTCGTAGATTTCTCTTCATCGTTTTAATGGATAAACACTTGATGTGGATTGCGGCTATCTTTGTTCACTTTAACGCATTATTCGCTTATCTTTACTTACCTATACGTATTTTAAATTATAAGGGCCGGTTTCACCGGTTACGGATAAAGTCCCGGATAGCCTATCAGGAACTTATCTGCCAGATAAACTACAATTTTTGATAGCATTATCTGTCAGATAACTATCTGACACTTTATCCGTAACCGGTGAAACCGGCCCTAAGTGTATAGTGTCTGTGAGATAAAGAGAAGGAAGCACTATGTCATCTCTAGCGCACGTGCGGTCGTAAAGCAGCCCAGTGCCCCAGTCAGCTGTGAGCGGCGGTAGTGAGAGGGCGCGTGTGTCTAAGAGCCGACAATATAGAGTGATATACCACATTTTGGCGACGAGGATTAACAGGAGCACTGTGAGTAAACTTGTTGTGATGATATTAAAAAAAAAAAAAAAGTTTTGAGATTTGAGACTGAGATTGCTCAGACTAATTAAACTCACAGTACAAATTACGGTGAGGCCCCATAAAGTAAACATTCTATTCGGGTCTAGTAGATAATCATATTTAACTACAAGTTACCTATGAGGCGAAACAACAGCGTTGTTTTGCTGGTGCTGTAAGTTATTATTATCAAGCGGGCGGGACGGTTGTTTATATTTCTCATGGTTAACTAAAACAAAACTAAGTACCCACTTAGGTGTTGCTTATGCATGATTTATTTATAAAAGAAATATTTATGTCATACCATCAACGAATGAATACATTTAAAGCTAATGTTTACAATTCCTGCCTGTGAACCAAGGGGGCCGGGTTCGATTCCATTACCGGTTGGCTCAGAATTGAATAAATTTTTCAGATTTTAAATAAGTATATGCAAAATGTTTAGTACTAGACTAGACCAATATTAGATTATTGTATCAAGTAGGTAATGATGTTCGTATAAGAGAGAACATGAGTCTCTTCCCGTATGGACTAAATCACAGGTGACGCCTGATACATAAATTTGTAATGTAATGATGTACGTATCAGCGTGATGAGACACGGATGAGTGACGTCTGTGTTGAGCCCTGATGTTACCAGATGATGCCTGGTAGTCCAGAAACAGGTAACGCCTGTAAGGATTTCGTAATGCAAAATGTTACCAGATGATGCCTGGTAGTCCAGAAACAGGTAACGCCTGTAAGGATTTCGTAATGCAAAATGTTACCAGATGATGCCTGGTAGTCCGGAAACAGGTGGCGCCTGTAAGGACTTCGTAATGTAAAATGTTACCAGTTGATGCCTGGTAGTCCGGAAACAGGTAGCGCCTGTAAGGACTTCGTAATGTAAAATGTTACCAGTTGATGCCTGGTAGTCCGGAAACAGGTAGCGCCTGTAAGGACTTCGTAATGTAAAATGTTACCAGTTGATGCCTGGTAGTCCGGAAACAGGTAACGCCTGTAAGGACTTCGTAATGTAAAATGTAACCAGATGATGCCTGGTAGTCCGGAAACAGGTAACGCCTGTAAGGACTTTGTAATGTAAAATGTTACCAGTTGATGCCTGGTAGTCCGGAAACAGGTAGCGCCTGTAAGGACTTCGTAATGTAAAATGTTACCAGTTGATGCCTGGTAGTCCGGAAACAGGTAACGCCTGTAAGGACTTCGTAATGTAAAATGTTACCAGGTGATGCCTGGTAGTCCGGAAACAGGTAGCGCCTGTAAGGACTTCGTAATGTAAAATGTTACCAGATGATGCCTGGTAGTCCGGAAAAAGGTAGCGCCTGTAAGGACTTCGTAATGTAAAATGTTACCAGATGATGCCTGGTAGTCCGGAAACAGGTAACGCCTGTAAGGACTTCGTAATGTAATTTGGTACAGGTGATGCCTGTAAGTACATGATGCGATGCGACGTAGTTATGTCAGTGTTTGATACATGGAGGTTTTATATGGGTGATGCCCGTAATTTGAAGTTTTGTGTACGGATAACTCCCGTTTACTGAAGTTTAAAGAAAATTGAAACAATACTGTTAGTCTAATATGGACTATGGTTTAAATGTATACTGTATGAAATAAATAATGAATGTGTCAGGTTGTTAAAAGGATGATGCCCATTTGGTGACCTAAATTGGACACTCTTTATTTGTTTCATTGTCCACAAATTAAAATATGATGTCAAGCCTTACCTTAGAACAATTTGGATGCGATGGTGAAGCAGAATCTGTTGGAGCTAGATGGGAACGTTGGAAAAGGAGTTTATATATTTACCTGGAAGCTGAAGATGTGAACATTTGTTCTAAAAAACGTGCAAGTTTGTTACATTGGGGCGGACCAGGACTCCAAGAAATACTGTTTAATATACCGGGACTGGCGACTGAAGGAGACGATCGTGACATAGACGTTTTTGAGGTAGCAATAAAGAAGTTAGATGAATATTCTGCACCTAAGCAAAATAAACGGTATGAGAGACACATTTATTCAGACAATTGAAACAAGAAGAAAACGAGAATTTTGAAAAATATGTAGCTCGACTAAGACAGCAAGCTTTGAAATGCCAATTTACGAAGGTGGATGACATTTTGATTGATCAGATTATCGAAAAGTGTTCGTCGGAAGAACTCAGGAAGAAATTACTTCGCGCAGGTGGAAAAATTACCTTAACTGAAGTAATAGCCGGAGCAAATACTCTAGAGGTGGTGGAACGTCAATTAGGTGATTTTAGTCAGAAAGAGAAAGATCAAACTGGTAATAAAATAAATACAGAAGTGAAGAAAAATATACTCATTAATAATAGTAAAAAGGCGTGTTTCCGTTGTGGTGACTGGAATCATCTAGCTTTCGATGAGAAGTGCCCAGCTAAAGGAAAAATAATATGTAACAAATGCAAGAAGGTGGGCCATTATCAAGCTCAGTGCAGAGGAACAAACCTAAAGCGAACCAATGAAGATAACAAAGCGGAAAAGGGCGGAGACGTGAAACGATTTAAGAAGTCAAGTCAAAGAGTGGAAAATATTAAGCAAGCGAACGCAATAGAAGATAAAATTGAATATGTTTTTAATGTTCTCCATAATGATTAGCTTGTTTAATAGGTCGAACTCAAGTAGAGATGCTGATTGATTCAGGATGTCAACACAACTTAATAACAGATAAGACATAGTTAGAAACCAGGGAAAATATTTTGAAGACAGGAAAAGTAAAAAAAAAAACATTTGTTGCCTATGGAAGTAAAATCCCTCTCAAGTTATTAACGTCTTTTAATGTAGACATCCGTGTGGGATCAAAAACGCAAAACGCCACCTTTTACGTAATAGACAAAGGGACCCGTAATTTATTAGGCGAAACAACGGCAATAGCATTGGGAGTACTAAAACTCGGATTAGACATAAATCAAGTTGAGATGACACCTTTCCCTAAATACAGAAACATTCAAATACAAATTAATACTGAGGTAAAACCGGTCGCACAACCTTACAGACGAATACCGATTCCACTGGAAGAAAAAATCAATTCGAAAATAGACGAACTACTGCAGAAAGATATACTAGAAAAAGTAGAAGGACCTTTTGAATGGATATCGCCGGTAGTACCGATTCTGAAAGCAGACGGGGATGTTCGTCTCTGTATTGATATGAGGCGTGCAAATTAGACCATCAGGCGAGAAAATCACCCTCTACCAACGATGGAACAGCTACTACCAAAGATCCAAAATGCTAAAATGTTTAGTAAATTAGATAAGACGCATTCCATCAATTAGAGCTTCTACACAACATATTACAACATTTTTAATATCTGTTAAAGGATTATATCGTTTTAAGAGGTTAATGTTTAGAATCACCTATGCGCCGGAAATGTTTCAGAAAACACTTGAAAGGGTGTTAAGGGGTAGTCAATTTTATCGACGACATTTTAGTTTATGGAAAGGACAAGCAAGAACATGACAAACTGTTTCAAAAAGTAATAGAAACATTAAGGATGAACGACATCATGTTAAGAGAAGATAAATGTATTTACGGAACAACCAAAGTTCAATTTCTAGGACATGAGTTGTCAGATCAAGAAATTCGACCACTAGACAAATATGTATCAGCTATAAAAGATTTTGAAGTTAATTAAGATAATGAAAGTGGTCCACGTATTAATGAGCTTGTAAACAAAACTCTCAGTGATTGTGAACGTCGGTATTGTCCTAGGTAGTTTTTGAGTTTATCTCCAACAGACAGACAGACCCGGCAGAGGACTTTGTTTTATAATAATAATTATATATGTTGTGATGCGATACTATTTTTTCTGAAAGGAGCTCAATGTTATGATGACAACAGCGCGATCTGATATATTATCTGTATATGGTACTTACGTGTTCTCAGTTTCAATGAGGCCAATGTCATTGTATTTATAAGGTAACGTGAAGTTTGGGTGCGGGAGGAGTCTCTTCACCGAATATGTTTGGAAGGTACTCAAAATCCATTTAAAATTGTTCCCTCCAACTGCGACGAACTTGATGGGACGACTGCGAACAATTAGGAAGATGGTCGTATTACACACACACCCAATCCTCGAAGGGTTAAGCAGATGGGAACCTTGTAGTTCACCCATATTTCAACAGGCATTTTTAAATTGTCTGTGATGTTACTATAAGTAGTGGTAAATAAATAAATAATAAATAAATAAATTGTATGTTATAGAAGGTGAGGCCACTGCTGTCAACGCAGCACAAATCCCGATTCTGAGAATACTGCAAAGAAACTCTTGATCGAAATCCACACCGACACCTGCTTAGCTATCACAAACAATCGAATCGAACATACGCATGTCTATCTCGCTCACTTTCATAGTGACAAAAAAGATAGACATACGACTTGTCGAAATCGAAGCCGAATCGAAGCGTTGTGAACGGGGTCCTGTAGGCTTAGCCAAGTTGACAATCTACAAGCGTAAACGTTAGTAGAAAACGACTCAAATGTATGGGAGTGACGTCATCGCAACGCTAAGTCACGTGGTCAGAACAAACGAATAGAAAATTCGTAGCCATGTTGACAACATATCGTATCGTTCAAAATAATAGAATGAAATCTGATCCATTCTATAACGTTGATCGCTACATCCCATATAAATGCTAGCCAAGTCACACTTTTGACAAGCGCAAACGAAACGTTGGTGTAGTATTTCAACGAAAGTGTAGCGTATGCCGAGACCCTGGAGATAACGCTAAAAAATGGCGTCTATAAACGATCCAGCTGTCTTGAGACCGAGAAGTGTTTTGTTTATTTATCTTAATTTTGGATTCTATGTGTCATTTAGCATTTAAAATCTATACTTTGTAATATTATAATTATATATTGTGGTGCGATATGGGTCAAACACAATAATTGTTTTGTTCATTTCGAAAGAAGTACCTAGTATTAAGTTCAAGCCGCTTATCACGTCATTGTTTATGTTGTAAAGTTTCAAGTTCCCAATTATATTAGATTTTAACAAATGAAGGTCACGAAATAACTAATAATGCACGTACCTTCCCATTAATTCCAATAAAGCTGCGAACTGTTCTGGGTCAGCTCGAGATCTCGATTCCATTTTATAAAAGTTATCACTTCATTTATGTATCTTTCATCCAAATGCAGAATATCATATTATTTCTGGACACAGTATTGTTTAAAATTACATTCCGCGCTGTGATATTATAATACACCAATTATAAGAAGAACTTGTCCTTTATTTCACTTACTTTTTTAACATTAAAAAACAATTTATTCCTTTCATAACAATTCAAAACAAAACTTCAACCCGCGCATAATGTAAACAACTGTGTCTTTGACGTTAGTTTGACGTTAGTAGATACGCTCACCATAGACTAAAGTGTAGGTTTTGTCTACATTTATTAGAGAATGAGCGATCGACTCAGTTGTGTGAAGTTGGCTACTAACTTAGCGCTTTCTACAAAGCGCTTGCGCCGAAGCGTTCATTATTATAGAAAGAGAATAGATACGAAGCGGTTGTAACTTGTCTAGGCCCTCTGGCCCGACCTAGGAATCGAACCTACGATCAGCAGTGGCACTTGCGACACTAAAGCAGCAGCAGCAGCTGCATTCTCAAGTATTCCTTCCTCAAGTATCCCTTGAGGATAAAGTACTGAACATTATCCCGTACCTACAAACAGATTTACAAACTTTCTAACTAAAACAAATATGATTCTGTTTAGTCCGTCAGTTAGATTATAAAAACACGTATCTAATATTTTTTTTAGATACGTGTTTTTGGTTTTATCAAATTAATAAAAATTGACGAAAATAAAACGTATCAAAGATCATAAGACGTTACTTTCTGATAAAAAATGTACCACGTGCGCTGTGACGTTACACGAGGTTTCAAAACACTGTACCGGCTTTGTTTTTTACACGACTGCCCCAAAAAAAAGAATGTTATGTTTTTAGCGTTCATGTATATATGTTTTTGTTAACGTGAAAAAAAAAACAAAAAATATGTGTTCAATATTTTTTGATCTGACTTCTATCTGACGGACCAATTGTTTTTTTTTTGTCAACACCCTATTCAGTATATTATACTAAGATGACCAGCACGAGAAGTTATTGCAGGAACATTAAATTTAAATAAAGGAATAGTCACTGTTTAAAAAAAAAGTTATAAGAAAAATACCGCTGGAAAACATTGAAAATAAGGAGCTAAAATGCACCCTGTCAGTTTGCGGAGGACGGTCCCTTACACCCTGTTTAAATGAGTCGTAAAATGAAGATAATAACTCAAAATTAATTGAACGGGCTTACGGATTATCCCGCAAATCATAAGCATTGGTCAGGATGTACTTATTGCTGATGATGACGCCTCTTAAGTACCATTTAACTGACTCCAACTCCTCGCCACGTCCGCGTCCCAACAATGCCTGGTGGATAGAAAACATTAAAGGTTAACACCAGCGTCATGGTCACCCGAATTGATGTTTTAGAGATTGCAATCCGACGTCATTGTCCGGCCAGGTTCCCATCGATCCGGTCTATCGGATAAGATTCTGATGTAGAAATCCTCACACGCAGCATTTCCCCAGTGGGGAACCACTACGTGCAGTGGTGTCCCAGTGGTGGCTGCCCCGACTTACGAACAGTGAGTCGTGGGTTCGAACCCAGTCAGGCACATTATTTTGTATAAATTATTTCATCACCACTGCTCTCAAAACATTGAAGGCAAAACATCGTGAGGATATCGGCATGTCTTAGAACCAAAAAAATCGAAGACATGTGACATCTACTGGGCTCGCGTGATTGATTATAGCACATCCCTCTCCCAGATAGGAGGCCTGAGTCCCTGCAGTGGAAACATTATAGGCTGATGATGATGATGACGTACCTAGTGATTCAGGTAATTCAGTACTTAACATTTATTTATTTATGAACATCGTGTTATGAGTGAGCAACTGCTCTAAAACAAATTTTAGCGTTGATTCAGCAGTTATTAAGGCCGAATCTCTTCTGCATAGTGCCTCTACAGCCAATCTCAGCTCAGCGTCGAATGACTTGTACTCAACTCATGCCACGACGCGATTATTTTACCAAATCGAGCCATTACCGCCGTCTTATCGTAAGCGACATTTTTACTTAAACAGCGTTTTTTATCGCAGACGACTTTTTAAACTATAACGGACTTGTTCTTCGACTTTTCCCGCCAAAAGAACAAAGTTATAGCAAATGCTAAGTTTATCGTTAGCACAACATTTTTCTATATTTTACAGTAACCGACATAATCAAAATTATCGTAAGTTGCGTAATTATCTAAGAATTGCAGCGTAAGCGACCCAACTTGTTATCGCAACCGACACAGTACATCCAAATTTTGTCGTTTACTATAAACAAAGTGGCAAAAAACGTAGTGACGTTTTTTTGAAAATTTTAACCGTTACACCTAAGGTTTCAAAAATCATTATTATACGTCAAAATTTCAACTTAATAGCGCAATTATATAAAAAGTTATTCAAAAAAAACCTTCTCCTGTAAAATTTGGTTTTTGTCGGTTACACTAAGTCGGCGGTAATGGCTCGAAATATTGCTGTAACGCTTCCGAAGACGGCGACATTGCCGCTGCGATCAATCGATGATTCCACATTGGGCACCCGCTTTAACGGCACCTGAGGTAATGGCACCTGAGGTATTCCACATACGGCACCTGTCAATATTTTTCGCAGGTGCCATTAGTGGAATACTTTATTATTTAAAATTTTATTCCACATACGGCACCTACGGATCAGTATGTACTACTAGTGTTGGGGGGTGGTTTGTCTGAACGGACCGCTGTCAATTCTTTCTGGTCCGTTCAGACGTAGACAAAAAATGTGTACATCCGAACGGACCGGTGTAAAAAAAAACAAATGAATAAACAATAATAAGTTTAAAGCGGCAGTCCCATTCCTTGGAGTAATTCATCAACTCGTCAGTAATTATTCATCATTTGGGACGAGTTGATTGGACTTTTACGCGAACAGATTTCTGCGCGCCAAGACACTTGTAGAACAGGGTCGATAATTTTTGAAACCAAAAAAAATTACAGTAGGATGAAACCCATTAGAAAAGGAGGGGAATATGATCAAAATGAAAGGAAAAATAAATTACGGTCGATCCGAGTTCGGGAAGTGGGCGTGGGGGAGGTTTTAAGGGGGGAAAGCGGTTTATCTCGATTTCCGGCAAAACTACAAGTCCTATGAAAAAAAGTTAAATGGCAAAGTTGTAGAAAATAAAAAGATCTACAACTCTGATTGTAACACTTTTTTCACATAACCTCAAAATGTATGCGAAAAATTCAAATAACCAAGTTTCTGGTTTTTAATTTTTATCTTTTACAAAAAACTTTTTTTTTTCACAAAATTTAGTGAAAACTTACCTTTTTATGCCCTAAATACACTGTCATTTTTTTGATTAAAAATATTTATTTTTCACCCTAATATTGACTTAGTATCGAAAAATCAGCCATATTTTCAATCGAAAATTCTGACGTCAAAATATCAGCTTTTTTAAAAAAGTCGGTGGACGTTGTGTTCCTTATAATCTCTACTTTCTGATGATGTATAAAAAATATACATTGCAATGGTAAATTTTCTCAGAAAATGCAAAATCATCTGATGCGAAATAAATACCCACTACCAAATAAGGCCTAGACAAGAAATTATAAGCGTATTTATTGCTGTTTTATGCCTATTTATTGTTATTTTAAGATAATTTATATATCGTGGAGACCTACGGAAAATTTTGGCCCATCAAAAGGTATTTCACAGAGTGGGGAAGGGGCTAGGAGGGTTTGGCCCTTACTACCTGTTATTTCGTAGCAGCTGATTTTGTTTTTTCCGAGAAAATTTACCATTGTAATGTATATTTTTTATACATCATCAGAAAGTAGAGATTATAAGGAACACAACGCTCACCGACTTTTTAAAAAAAGCTGATATTTTGACGTCAGAATTTTCGATTGAAAATAATATGGCTGATTTTTCGATACTAAGTCAGTAATAAGGTGAACAATAAATATTTTAAATCAAATAAATTACAGTGTATTTGGGACATAATAAGGTAAGTTTTCAACAAATTTCGTAGTTTTTTTTTTTTTTTAAAAAGATATAAATAAAAAACCAAAAACTTGGTTTTTTTAATTTTTCACCTAAATTTTGAGGTTATGTGACAAAAGTGTTAAAGTCAAAGTTGTAGATCTTTTTATTCTCTACAACTTTGCAATTCAACTTTTTTCCATAGGACTTGTCGTTTTGCCGGAAATCGAGATAAACCGCTTTCCACCCTTAAAAACCCCCCCACCCCCACTTCCCGACCTCAGATCGACCGTAATTTATTTTTCCTTTAATTTTTGTTATATTCTCTACTTTTTCCATTGGGTTTCATCCTTCCGTAATTTTTTTTAATTTTTTACCATTTTTGAAGGCCAGGACACTTCTTATCTTGCGCGGATAGATTTTTGCGCCAAAGGACACTCTTGCGCGAATGGACACTTGCGCGACTGAAATAGCATGGATTGCAGCAATGGTTTTTTTTTTGGATTTTCCATCATGTGTGTCGTTTTCATGGTTTTTGGGGTCCCTGATAAGATAACTAATGAGGTCAAAATGAAAATCCAAGATGGTGCAACGAAATTTTATGGTTTTTCCATCATGGGTATCGTTTTCATGGTTCTAATATCACAGCCAGTTTCCTTAATCACAAATGTGATTAAGGAAACTGATCAGCCTTGACTTTTAAAACAAATACTTTTCAGGTTTCGTTTCTCGTCATGGGTGTCGTTTTTATGGTTAATAATAGCGCAAAAATCTATCCGCGCAAGATACGTGATGGTGCGCAAAAGTCCATTCGAGCAAGTGTCTTGGCGCGCAGAAATCTGTTCGTCCCAGATGGGACGTGGGCATGTGGGACGAGTCGATGAATGGGACTGCCGCTTTAAACTTATTATTGTTTATTCATTTGTTTTTTTTTTTACACCGGTCGGTTCGGATGTACACATTTTTGTCTACGTAGAAAGAATTGACAGCGGTCCGTTCAGACAAACCACCCCCCAACACTAGTAGTACATACTGATCCGTAGGTGCCGTATGTGGAATAAAATTTTAAATAATAAAGTATTCCACTAATGGCACCTGCGAAAAATATTGACAGGTGCCGTATGTGGAATACCTCAGGTGCCATTACCTCAGGTGCCGTTAAAGCGTTTGCCCAATGTGGAATACCTCATGACTACCCACTAACCGCTGTCGCTGGTTGTCACTAACAGAGCAACAAGTAGGTATTCCATTGTTTGACAAATATACTATCGTGGAACTGAAGACGAGACAATTGCCAATGTCATGTTGCTTTCGGAATTATAACCATAGTCAATGGTCGCTGTGGTCTGTAATTGCTATGTGGTTGACTTTAATATATTTTTTTAATTGTTGTCCCACTCTAGGAATTTCTCATGTATTATGGATGTGTTTGCAAACATTTAAACTCACTAACACAAACACCCAAACACGGAACCTCTATCTGTAGGCAATACAAATATTTGTTCCGTGCGGGGATCGAACCTGCGACACGCAGTGCAGCAGTAAATCACTAAGCCACTGCGCCACAGCGCCAACCATGCCGTTTGTTTCCTGAATTGAAACTACCTCAAAAATCGACAGCGGGGTGTGGCTGTGGATGTTTCATCTCCTATTCTGACAAAATCCTCTCCGATGCAGTTAAAGCAACGTGGCAAGTGCGAGTGGGACTCGCTTATGAAGGGTTCTGTACCATCAGAGTAAGGGAAACGTTCAACTGTCTCGCTAATTACGGATCATACGATACAGCCCGCAGACAGACGGACGGATGGACAGCGGAGGTTTAGTAATAGTGTCGCATTAAAGGGTCTCGATCTCGAATATGGCTAATAAGCCTTTGTGTACAAAACCCTAAAAAGTAACCAAGAGAAAGTAAGAAGTTTATGACTTATCAGCACAGTAAAGACGGTACTGCACGCCAGGTCCGGTACTGTTTTTTTGGTACTTACTATATAAGGATATGCACTGGGCTCGATGTCTTCATTAATATCCCTCACTTTCCTCTCATTGTATCTATAGCATTTATTCTCAACGTCTAACTCCCTCGATATTCCCGCGTAGTAATCACTTGCTTTACATTTATGAGGGAGCTCTTGAATATACTGCAGACATTCTGGAAATATCGAAAACATGACCTTTATTTCGTTACTGTATCATCGTAATACGGAAACCCCTTCAATTTGTGTTATTTGTTCCATGTATTTTTTTTTTGTATATTAATTGACACCGACTAAGTTTTAACTGTGTTGCCTTAATAGTTTCTGAATTAAGTGGCTGTGACATAATATGAATGGATGGACGGACAGACAGACAGACAGACAATACATGATGAATCTATAAGGGTTTCGTTTATTGGCATTCGGCTACGGAACCCTAAAAAGAAGTCCAAAGAGAGAAATAAAGAAGGAAACAAATTAATTTGATGTGGAATAACTCACTGTCCCTTGCCTTCTGGCCATTTTTATAGAAAAGTCCTCCCGACGGCGGTACAAATATTGCGTTTCTAAAACAAAACCATCTAGTTAGAGACATAAAGGGTTGTCGTTTGTAATTGTTCTAAAATGTCCCAATATTCTCTTAGCAACAAAATAGTAAGATATAATCAACTTACTTGGTGCTATTAACGAGTAAACAATCCGTACAGCATATGCCTTTTGTTCCCAATTTGTTGTTACAGACCTGAAACATGATTATAATAGTAGTTTATGCGACTGTGCATAAATGAAGGGCATTACAACACAAGTGTGGGTTTAAGAAACGAGCCGAAGGCGAGTTTCTTAATAGCATCACACGAGTGTCCTACAAAACTGCAATATCTTTACGGTCAAAATGTATGGAACCGCTGATTTCTCTCCAGCTCAAAGTCGAAAGGAAGCTGTTTTGGAAGCAGGTGAACACTTACAGGATGTTTCGGGCTGTTATCATCCAATGTGGTGAGACATCTGGTCTCCTCCACACATGTCCCCCGCAGCCCTTCCCATTCACATTCGTCTTCTGAAAAAAATATTAAATTAATACTACTATATAATATATAATACTACATGGGCACTTATAAAAGGGGACTATAATTATTAATTTTGGTGACAAGAAATTGCCACCAAAATTAACCACACCTTTGTTTTTAACATACATACTTGGACTTTCCCATAAAGTTGATTCTCTGCGATTAACAATTATTTCTCCGAGATATGGACACAATACAATACCGATATTTGTCGGGTCTGCCATTACGTACCAACATGTTCTGATTTCGAAACACAGCACACCTGAAATTAAACAATTTAATTTATTTTTAACAGTCTGTTAACATCATCGTCTCCTGCCTGTCCTATTCATCTTGGGGTGGACGCAACACGTTTACTTCTTCTGTTCTCTTTTGTCATTTACTATGTTTCCTAAATTTAATTTGATATTATGGCAGATTAATTCTGCGATATTTGCGATCTTCCGTTCGGCGCAATAGGGGATCGGACAAAAAAAAACTATTAAATTATCTTCGTCAATTTTTATTGTTTTGAAAAAAACAAAAAACACGTATCCAATATTTTTCGATAATCTAACTGACGGACTAAACAGAATCATATTTTTTTGAGTCAGTCCGATCCCCTATTGCTTTGATTTGACTGGTCCAACTGCCTATCTGACCTCCACAACCCAGTTAGTACTGGGTAAGGAATACCCCTTGGTAATGCTGGATGTCATAGTTTCGCGACACTGACTACTGTAAGGCTGAGGCTACATTAGGCCGCGACGCGACCTGCGACACATGAGCGATTATAACAAGTATTCTCACGTATATGGCTACACCGTACATCAATTCAATTCAGTTCATAAAATTTCGCTCTTCCAGTCGCATCGCAAATCGCTGCCTACTGTAGCCTCAGCCTAACGGCTGTCAAAGATCTACAAAAATGTCAGTCGGGAGCAACGGCTTTATGTGCTTTTCGATACACAGAGGTAAGTCGGTATGTATAGGTTAATTTTCAGACAACCAACCTAGGCAAGCGAAGATTAAAGATAAAATGAAAGAACGACCCAAGCGGCTGTGTGTGTGTGTGTGTGTGTGGTGGGTGTGGGTGTGTGTGTGTGTGTGGTGGGTGTGTGTGTGTGGGCTGTGGTGGCTTAGCCAGGAGCTCCTCCATCATGATATAAGGCTGGATAATACAGCTCTAACAGTTGTTTTGGGAGAAGATTAAAGTACTACGAATCTTGATAAATTCAAAACAAGGAGACATAATGCTACTTACCTTCGGCACGAACGGTCTGCCGCCTAAAGAGCCACAATTTAAGTCGATCAGCAATTTAGTCAGCGGGATCAAGTCTTGGGCTGTTTTGTTCGGCATGTGGAGTACATCTCGCAGATGTTCGCACTTTAGGAGGGATATGCACTTGCCGCTTTCGCCGTCCGGTGTCTGGCATTGTGAAGACTCTGTAAATAAATAATCATTTTGAATCTTCTAAAAACTCAATAAAATCAGAAATAAATTTCAGAATAAAAATCAGCTTCTGAAGTCGTAGGCAAAAAAAACGGAATCAAATAAACAAAATTCACTGATTTCAGAAGCTGATTTTTCTTCTGAAGTTTATTTTTCACATTTTTGTGTTTTGAAGACGGTTTTATATTTTGTAAAAAAAAATATTTTTATTTTTCCAGTTTTAGTTGTTAAATCCTGTAATATTCGCTTTGCATTTATTTGTACTGCATACCTACATGTGGTTTTCCTAAAGAACTTTTTGATTTTTGTTGATTTTTAAAAACTGGTCTGCCGATTTCGATTAAATTATAATAAAGCCTGCTGGAAAGTATACCCTTCAAAACCAAACGAAGTTATCAAATCAGTTCAGGTGTCTTCGAGTGATTGGTGAACATACATTCAAAAACAGAATCCGATGAATTGAGAACCTCCTTTTTTAATCAGGTCAACTTAATAGTCTGAAAGAATACAACTATCACTCCAGAAGTACGTTTAATTTGAAAGAATTTTCTTTCAACTCCTAACCGTTGGAAATTGTACCTTCCATCTTCAGTGCATCCACACGAAATTATAATTGTCAGACGCAAAACTTAAACAGCTTTAGAAAATATATGAAAAGGTTATTATGTACCGAAGTTTGAGGGTTGCCCTCAATTTTCCTGGGATCCCATCATCAATCCATTATTGTGACTGTACACCGTACAAGGAGACTTCCCGGACCTTATGAAATACAGCAAGGTTATACCACGTTTCAAATACGGGGACAGTAAAGACACCAATTACTATAGAACCGTATAATAATAATAATCAACGTTTCATAAGTCTGTCGGATCAGGTCACGTACGTCATCCAGCGCAATTACGTGTTGGACGACGCAGCGCTTGATAGGCTGCGCTCGGAGGTACTAATCAACCGACACGGACCGCAGTACACAGCGTCAGTAATTGACGCGACCTCAACGCGGTCCAATCCTACTGCTGTTCAGGAAGATGATGATGGGCCAACCGTATTCGACGGTATAAGCGGCGGGTTGATTCGGATAGTTCGTCCGTTGCCGAACTGGAAATTACCTGCTCCGGACAGGAACACCCATCCCGATGTTCAAAATTCCGAAGGTCATAATACCTTTAATTTATAGTCTCTATTATTCAAAATCACGAAGTTATTTAACCGAAAGTCTTAAATGCAATTTGTTTGTTTTCCGATTTTCATATGTTCTAAGCAAACCGAAGCTACGGTGGTGAGCATTAAAACCATCTGCGACGATAAAGCACGCGTAGCCGCTGGAGCCGTGACAGAAACTATGCCTGCTGCATGCTTGCTGCATGTTTGCTGTGTGTTGTATGTATGCTGCATGTTTTCGGCATGCTTGGTGGTATGTTTTTATTTTTTACAAAAGTTTGAAGATGGGAGACAGGAGCCCATACTAAGTAAAACCTTGAGTGCTTACAGCTAATTACTAGAATAGACTAGTAGCTGCAGTACTCAGAGACTGTTATTATTAAATTACTGATATTTAATGATTACTTAAGCCGTCACTTTACTAAAGATTTGACATAATTACTTTTGTATGACAAAACTGTCAAAACCAAAAAACTCCAAAAGCCGTCACTTTAGTAAAGATTTGACATACTTTTGTATGACAAAACTGTCAAAAGCTCTCTGGGTGCGGTAGTAAGATTTCCTCATTTTGATTAGTTTGTGATTATGATCGGGAGTGTATATTGTGTGGGTTAGGTGATTTTGTGAGTGTGATATATTATGAGTTGTGCTTGTGATGCTATGGGTGTGTGTGTGTAATTGTCAGACGCAAAACTTAAACAGCTTTAGAAAATATATGAAAAGGTTATTTATGTACCGAAGTTTGAGGGTTGCCCTCAATTTTCCTGGGATCCCATCATCAATCCATTATTGTGACTGTACACCGTACAAGGAGACTTCCCGGACCTTATGAAATACAGCAAGGTTATACCACGTTTCAAATACGGGGACAGTAAAGACACCAATTACTATAGAACCGTATAATAATAATAATCAACGTTTCATAAGTCTGTCGGATCAGGTCACGTACGTCATCCAGCGCAATTACGTGTTGGACGACGCAGCGCTTGATAGGCTGCGCTCGGAGGTACTAATCAACCGACACGGACCGCAGTACACAGCGTCAGTAATTGACGCGACCTCAACGCGGTCCAATCCTACTGCTGTTCAGGAAGATGATGATGGGCCAACCGTATTCGACGGTATAAGCGGCGGGTTGATTCGGATAGTTCGTCCGTTGCCGAACTGGAAATTACCTGCTCCGGACAGGAACACCCATCCCGATGTTCAAAATTCCGAAGGTCATAATACCTTTAATTTATAGTCTCTATTATTCAAAATCACGAAGTTATTTAACCGAAAGTCTTAAATGCAATTTGTTTGTTTTCCGATTTTCATATGTTCTAAGCAAACCGAAGCTACGGTGGTGAGCATTAAAACCATCTGCGACGATAAAGCACGCGTAGCCGCTGGAGCCGTGACAGAAACTATGCCTGCTGCATGCTTGCTGCATGTTTGCTGTGTGTTGTATGTATGCTGCATGTTTTCGGCATGCTTGGTGGTATGTTTTTATTTTTTACAAAAGTTTGAAGATGGGAGACAGGAGCCCATACTAAGTAAAACCTTGAGTGCTTACAGCTAATTACTAGAATAGACTAGTAGCTGCAGTACTCAGAGACTGTTATTATTAAATTACTGATATTTAATGATTACTTAAGCCGTCACTTTACTAAAGATTTGACATAATTACTTTTGTATGACAAAACTGTCAAAACCAAAAAACTCCAAAAGCCGTCACTTTAGTAAAGATTTGACATACTTTTGTATGACAAAACTGTCAAAAGCTCTCTGGGTGCGGTAGTAAGATTTCCTCATTTTGATTAGTTTGTGATTATGATCGGGAGTGTATATTGTGTGGGTTAGGTGATTTTGTGAGTGTGATATATTATGAGTTGTGCTTGTGATGCTATGGGTGTGTGTGTGTGCGTAAAGTGCGTGTGTTTTTCCTCGACCACTGGGCTGTCACTGAGAAAATATGGGAAAGGTTAAAACTGTTATTTTATGGGGGTTTTGATATAGGTACACACGGCTACACATCAAGCTATATATACAAAACCAGTATAATCTGATCGTTCATTGTGCGAAAAGATCTAGTAAAGTGAGGCCAAGATTAACTGGTTTTGTATAGCTTGATGTGTAGCCGTGTGTACTTATAATTTGAAGTTTAAGATAGTTTTAATGTTTTTTCAGACATTATTTGGCTTACGTTCCCCAAAAAATCGACGTGGAGAAAGCAATAAAAGGCGACAGCGCTTTAAAATTATTATTTGTTGTTAAAGTTCTTTGTTTACAAACATTGTAGCTTCTCGAGGCGGGGAGTATAGTTGGAACTTGCCTTAATAACCATCCTCGCCTTAATACTTAAAAATAATGAAAATAAATGTATTTTCAGTCAATGGCTTAATTGCCAATAGCCTCGACCAACATCTGAGGAGGCTCTCTTTAAGCAGCAAAATCAAAAGCTTAATAAAGAAATCGGTACTTTTGGACACGGCTCGTATTGTATGGAGGTTCTTTTCTCTAGAGCCTTGACTACCGGTAGCTTGGACCCTGTTTTCAATACCAGTGGGTTAAATTTTTTATTATTTTTAAATGTTGTTCATTGTTTGATGATTCCAACCTTTCAATCCTCAGAGTTCAGTTTTGTGAAGTGATGCCGCCGAGAAACGCATGAGTTAAAGCCCCATATATCTAAATATTAAGATCAACTGAGCGGCTGTTATCGTTACAAAGGCTAGCCATGTACATACGAGGAAAATATAACTTCTAAACTTGTTTTAAGTGATTAAAATTCAAGAACTACTTTTTTAACAATTTGACATTTAAAGCTAGACTTTTGATTACCTACCTATTATTTGAGTTGAAGGTTGCGGGAATCCGCTTGATGCGAGACGCACGGGATCAGTCAATGTGGCGAAACTTAGGGTATGTCCAGCAGTGGACGTCAGTGGATGATGATGATATGGTTTATGATGATGTATGGTGCTATGGATTATCATAATGGAGGGAGACCAAACAGCTGTCACATTATAAGCGAAAGAAATTAATTTACTTAGAAATACATCGCTAGGTTTACTTCTTTGTATTGTCTTTTTAAACTTAATGTAAGGAATTTTATAAGTAAAAAGTAGTTAGATAATTAGAATTAATGTAAAACTAATCGCCTATCTAGGTAGATTTTGTTTTTTTAAGTGCTTAATTTATAAAAGGACATCGCCGGCTAACTGTTTTTTTTTTAAACTAAAACGTAACAAATTGCGGCATATTTCGGTAGAACAAATATAGATCTAATTATGTATTGTATTCGTTAAAACGCCAGGTCTGTACCTGGCATGGTCAATCGCCAGGTACAGACACATGATTGGAGGTGTGGTGGCAAAGACTGGAGAACGTTGGTAGAACCAAAACGCAATACTTGTTTTGCGATTTCGGCAGTCTCTCCAGCCCTGTGCCTATGCAGTACTTTTGCGGAAGGCCCTTATCGATCTGCTCTAACGATACCTCGGGTCGCTTGTCCAAAGGGATGGCGATGTAGACTGGGAAGTAACGCAACGAATAAACTCGGGATGGATGAAATGGCGACAGGTCACTGGAACAACTTGTGACCCACGAATGCCCTACAAGTTAAAGAGGAAAGAATGCATTAAGTAAGGAATGAATACAATATAAGACGCAGTTTGAATCAGGCGATCGTTACCTACAGAAAAACGAAAAGGAAGTCGTCTATCTTGGTATAATATGACATGTAATGAGGAGGGATGATACGCATGTGACTAAAAATGTGATGGATATTAATCTTGATGGATGGAGAGAAGAAGGCCAAAGAAATGGTGAATGGATTGTGTGAGGAATGATATGAAAGAGAAAGGACTATGTTATGCTATGTGAAGAAAACGCCGACCCCGAATATAATGGGCAGAGCAGAGGTGATGATGAATGAGTGTCATCAATTCATCATCTGCTTAGCCTCTTCCCAACTACATCGGGTCGGCTTCCAGTCTAGCCGAATGCAGATAATTACCGGTTTTAGACATGTAGCGACACTGTGCAAGACTTACCCGGGAATGCAATTTTTTTTATTTTCTGTTTTTTTTTTCTATTGTTTGGCTATAAGAGTTTTTTTTTTATACAAATATACATGCCAGTCACATCGAATCATAACGTAAAACGTAACAATACAATCTTAATTGAACTTTATATGCAGCTTCGAAAGTATGTGTCGACAAAATACACGAACATTAATATTTTATCTGCTGTCTAACACCGGTATCTATAAACAAGTCATGGTGATTACTTGAGTAAAAGTCATTGTTTAAGATACGATTTTTTCTCTGTAATTTAGTAATTCCTTGATGTTAGAACTATCAAAGGTTAGAATTCTTAGCTTTCATTGACGGTTCTAACTTCGTTTATATTCTTGTCCATTGCATAAAAATGTTTGCATAAGTACCTAATTACTTAAGTTCAAGTAATTACTGTAACTTGATTATAAATACGGATGTAACTGTCGTAATCAGAGAGCTTTAATAATCATTAAAGCTCTCTCAAAACCTTTGCTTTGTGATGGCCTAAGTAATCACTTAGGCCATCACAAAGCAAAGGTTTTGACAGTGAAGAGAAGTGGTAGATATCCTCAAGATGTTGGGAGGAATGAAACGCGGTGACTTCAATAATGTGGACTGTATTACAATAATGATTTAGGTACACACGGCTACACATCAAGCTATACAAAACCAGTATAATCTGATCGTTCATTGTGCGAAAAGATCTAGTAAAGTGAGGCCAAGATTAACTGGTTTTGTATAGCTTGATGTGTAGCCGTGTGTACAGGAAATAAACAACAAACGGTTCCTTTAAATTTGAGAACGCGAGATACGAATAAATTATGATAGCTAGTGCTTCTCTTCATGGTCCTTCGAGCCGGGTGTGAAATTAAACTTAGGTGGAATGGAGTCAAGTTCCCAGAATCTGGAGATATCCATTGGTGCTTGTACGTGTGGGGTGTGCCTGTCATGCGCGAACTGACAGTTTGTATGACAAAACTGTCAAAACCTTTACTAAGTGATGGCCTAGTTAATCATTAAAGTTCTCTGAGTGCGGCAGTTAGTAGATCCTCTCTTGCAGACTGAAATCTGTCACATTCCGTCAATAGATGTATGACAACATCCAGTGCGCTACATTCCTCAGGATTTGGTGAATTGAAAAATGAAAGAAATCTTGATGTTTGTATCAAAGAATGAACAAAAGCAGGTCATTAGTTCAATAATAAAATTACCTTTATCCAGATTAAGGTATTCACTGAATACACCACTCAAACTAAGACACAGACATAATACAATCAAATTCATATTGACGAAACACGCGTTTGTCATGACCACTGAGAGTCTAATAAACATATTTTGTATCAATTTAAGGAAGTAAGCTGCGAAATATTAAAATCCCACTAAAACAAAACTTGTAAAAAAAGCCAAGTCGCGCAACTTCTTCTACCTTAAAAAGTAGCGAGATCCATGTATTACCAAGTCAGTTAATTAATTATTCAAATTAATAGATTGAATTGGTCATCGCATCGCATTCGCCAATGTCACACAGGCCATTCTAATATAATGTTGAACTTTGTAGTTTGTTCTTATTGTATTTGGAAGTTAGGTGCTGATAAATTAAACATCACTTTTCTTCTGTAATATTTCCATTATAATTTGCCTGCCGGTCTGTTACTCGTTACAGGGATGGACTACTACATCTACTCGCTATCGCATTGGCCAATCAGCATCGTATTGGATGTATTGTCTGTGATGTTGCTATAAATAAATAAATTAATTAATTAAATTAATTAATTTATGCATTAAAAATAAAATTTAGGCTTCTAGTTTATCCACAACGAAGGAAGTCGAAATTGGCCTGAATTTTTTCGAGAAAAGGATGGTACGGCCGTGCCGCTTTATTGCTCGACTTGGCGGGGGCACTGCCGTGCCTCGAGAACAGATACCTGATTTTTGTATAATCAGCCTTTGACAGTGTCAATGGGCCGTAATCCGCCACCTGGGAGCCGTGTGGTTAAGTTGACGTCACACGCCTTCGTTTTTTATAGTTTTGTAGCCGAATGGTAAAAAACGGAACTGTTATAGATTCGTCATGTCTGTCTGTCCGTCCGCATGTCGCAGCCGCTTTATTTACAAACTATTAAAACTACACAGTTGAAACATGCTAATATTGTATTCAAAAGAATAAAGGTACTCCCGGATCTGGGATACGGGGATCCTCCAGGGAAACTCTCAAATTTTATAGATACTTCATACGTTTCCATATTGTTTTCTAAAGCTTTTCATGTATTTATTTGCGTTTAATAATCATAATCTCATGTGGATGCGCTGATGATGGAAGGTTCAACTCCTCAACGGTTAGGAGTTGAAAGAAAATTATTTTAAAATTATACGTAGGTACTTCTGGACCAATAGTTGTATTATTTCAGGTTATTATGTTATCCTGTTGGGCCATTGCGTATCTTTTTCAAGTCAGTGGCTATCAGAAGTGACCATAAATTAACTGTAAATTGGTTATGGTTTGGTACATTTTTTTTTTATAACTAACCATTTGACAGTTATTTAATAGACACTTTAGGTTAGCCACTGTCATTGAAAGATACGCAATAGCCCTGCTGGTGATAATGGCACCCCAGAGAAATCTAGGGCAACCCTCAATTTTTATAGGCACGTATTACGAGTTTCGTGCTTTTTCTAAAGCTTTTCAAATATTCGCATCTAGCATTTATCACTTCATGGTGATGTGCTGATGATGAAAGGTAAAACTCTTTAACGGTTAGTAATGAATTAGGCCGAACAATTGAAACGGATACGAAGGATAGCCATGTAGGTACGAGGAAAATATAACTTATAAACTAGTTGTGAATAATTAAAATTCAAGAAACTACTTTTTTAGCAATTTGACATTTAAAGCTACACGACTATTTTTTGTGTTACCTTTTATTTTAGTCAAAATGTTGTAAAACTAGAATTTCTTTATGCGAATAAATTTTTATTATTATTACTAGCTGAGCCACGCAACTTTGTCTGCGTCTCTTTAGATAACTTATAACTTTCCTCGATAAATCAACTATCCAACCAAAATTATTAAGTTAAATCGCAACAAACAAAAAAATTTGTCTTTCCTCTTTATAATATTAGTTAAGATTATACTAAAATGAGAATTACTATAAATATCGCTTACTGTTAAATATACGATGTCGATAACACCCTGTATTTGTAAACATTATTTTGTTTGAATTTGAATTTCCCGGAGGCCAACCAGAATCCCCCGTACCTACATAGCGACGCAACCCGCGTAATTATATTTCCGCGCGGGTATTTACCCACGACGGAACGGAGACGGTATATGCATTTGGGGTGAGAGGTTGTTTGTTTGTTTGTTTGTGTGTTTGTGCAAATACATGTTGCCATTTTTCTCCAAAACTACTAGTCCGATTTTGATGCAGTTTTCAGTTATGGGTTAAGGTTTGATTGGCGCATGTTCTTAGATAAAAAAATAAAAGTTAAAAGTTAAAAATAAAAAGCAAAATTAAAAATTTTGAAAAAACCCACGACTGTTAAAAATTAATTGAAAAAAGGATAAAATAACATAAAACACCCACCTTAAAAAAAACCAAGAATGACCGTCGGGAGCTGAACATTGCAAAACTAGTTCATTTAATGGCAGCCCCCGACGGACATTCTTGGTTTTTTTAAGGTGGGTGTTTTATGTTATTTTATGCTTTTTTCAATTAATTTTTAACAGTCGTGGGTTTTTTCAAATTTTTTATTACATTGCGATATCTTCTAAGATATTTGTTTAAACTGTATAGAGTAAAGAGCACAAATATTCTATATTAAATTTCCGTTCTAACGAACACATTTATTTAGATATAGATTAATACCATATGGGTTAAATAAGCTTCGCAAAAAATTATTCTTTTTAACCTAACATTCTAATAGTAAAAAATGGTTACAGTGAGTCAATCTTAAAAGATAGACAGATGCTGTTGCGGACTTTTTTTTAGAACTTTTAAAGACGAATAATTACTTCATACATGATATTCTCGTAACTTAAACCGTTTTCGCAGCGCACGCAACGCAGCTCTCAAAAAGGAATGTTCTTTTCCCGTTTTTGCAACATTTCTCATTTATGCTCCGCTCCTATTGGTAGTAGCGTGATGTTATATAGCCTATAACCTTCCTCGATAAATGAACTATCCAACACAAAAAGAATTTTTCAAATCCAACCAATAGTTCCAGAGTTTATCGCGTTCAAACAAACAAACTCTTCAGCTTTATAATATTAGTATAGATGAAAGCTATCAACCAAACCAATTAACTCTCTTCAGCTTGTATAGATTTAAGGTCATACGGATATGTAGGTACGTTGAGTTAAAGAGAAGTATGAAAGAAGAAGACATGTTGCGGCGTCTCCAAATAAGTTGGGATAAGCACAGGAGAAGGATTACAGTCATACATATTATTATGTATGACTGTATGTTACTTATTATTATGAAATAAACATTGGAAATAAACCAGTAAATATAAATGAGTGTCATGATGGGCACAACACCGATGACAGAAGTCGTATCATAAACTACAGGCTGATTTCTATCCTTCCAGCGCTCTCAAAACTTTTAGAGAGACTTAATTAATAATAAAAGGCTGGTGGAATACTTAGAATCCAAACATCTATTTTCAACAAACCAATACGGATTTCATGAAGGAAAATCAACAGATCAAGCTGTTCATGATCTCATCAACTTTCTTAGCAACAACCTTGATAGAAAACAAAAATCTATCTCTGTTTTCCTTGACTTAGCCAAAGCTTTTGATACGATTTCTGTCCCGATCTTACTCAAAAAGCTGGAGCTGCTTAGAATCAGAGGAACCCAACTAAAACTCTTTGAAAGTTACTTAACTTGTCGGCGACAAGGTGTTAGGATTGGTGATGTAGCAGTGGAGACCTCCCAGTCACGTACGGGGTTCCTCAGGGTAGTATCTTGGGTCCAACCTTATTTCTCGACTATATGAACGACCTCACTAGTCCCAAGGTTCGCCATGGCATAATTACTTACCCTAAAATGAATCGTTGACACTTGACACACTTAAGAGCGGTTAATTTGGAAAGGTTTCTACCACCCAAAGGCCAACGCTTATGATTGTCATATTGTGGCTGAGAGAGTAACTATGAACCAGCATGAAATAGGCGTAGATAATAAGTATTGAAAATAAGCTTACTGTAGTTGTGTTTACTGCAAATAATGATAAGGAGCCTGACATTATAGTCGTAGCAAGAATTCTATAATCTGCCTCCGACTTGTATAATACCAGCAGACTCCATAAAGGATGATAATTTCTTAAGACGTTTCTTATTTGGTAAGTAGGTACTACTCAGTCTATCTCTTGTGACGCTTGGCGTTGTAACAATAATGTCCAAAAACAATATAACAACAACAGAAAACTAGCCAAATTAATCGAGGCGCGTATCGGTAACAAAGGTGCTAACCGTACTGATTCTCGCCGGGCGAGCTAAGGGAATGCGGGGGGGGAAGCGGGTGGGGCATCGCATTCTAGAGATGCGTCAATTTAATGTGACCGTGTAGTAATGGTTTACCTGATGGAAGTTACCAGCTAAAGTTATGTGCTCCTAGAGGTAGGATCATTATCATGCGAATGCAACATTGTGTTATGCCTCTTTGTACAATACTTGCAGTGACCAAGTGGTCAAGTAGCCTCCAAATGACCTGGGCGTAAACAATTCAAACCAAAAAGGTCTTTCGCTTTAGATAAGCGTGCAGCGACTGTGAGCGCCTTCAATATTGATCATAACTAAATATTATGCTAGCATATTCAGTCCTGGTATCGATCACCAAGACGTGACCTGCGCAGTGCAGCTACACTTTGTTAGACAAGCGTTCCTTTGTGCAACGCCGCAGTGCGCAAACCGCGGTCTGCGGTGCATGATGTGTCGGTATCTCGAGTAGCCACCGGGGCTCCGGGCTCTGGAACACTAAACTTCCTATCGCTCGAGACACGTGTTTTCAACCTAAATTTAAAATCTAAAGATAAGGAACGTTATAGTATGCGTGTGTGACTTGAGTTTCCAAAGCCTAAAAATAATTTAAATTATCAATGTAAATCACGGTTTGATGGAGCATCACAAACTAGGTACAAACGTGGGAGCTCCCAGCTGGTCTAGCTAGACGAGATGGTCGAGACGCCTGTACTTGAGGTGAGAATTTACTGTTCTGGTCGATGTGTGGTCTTATTTAATTCTGGTTGCATTACCTAAACTAATTAAAAACTCCCAAATGTGGAGTTTCAAAATGTAGTGAGGAAAATGTTGAGTATGCATGTAGAATTGTAGATAGCTATGCATATGCATAAGAGTAGAGAACGACCAAGTAAGCTAAGGACTAAGGATGGACTGTGTGAAGGATGATTTATGGCTAGAAAGGAGGTGACCACTGCGAAGTATAGAAGAAGATATGCTGCGCCGTCCATAAAAATTGGAATAGGAAAGAGCTGGAGAATGGTGACGTGGAGAAATTCCAAATTATTTTTGTATCAGGCTCAGAAATTACAGTTTTAATTTTCTAATCAATTTGAGTCAAGTTTCTACATGATTTGATTGAAATATCAAATCTATGTTCCGGGATTTGGCAAAAACTACTGCATAGATTCTGTTCAAATTTTGCACAAATATCCCGCAAAGGCTTATTCAAATGTTGGTTAAATTTAAAATTTTATGATTAAGCAGTCAACAAGGGACGCGGAAAAATTAACTACATAATACGCTAGTAAAATATGTGCTTCAAATATTACAAATCGAAGTCAATACTTTAAGACTTGCGCAGTGCAGCCAGAGTTTTCTAGACTAAAGTTCCCATGTTGCAGATTGCGGCCCGCAGTACGCCTCACGCCGCCAATCGCTCTTCACGTCAGTGCTTCGTGCCACTCCGGGGCTCCGGGCGCTGGAGCCCTAGTGCAATGTGTGCCTCTGAGTTATAGATGGTTGTAAGTGATTCAGTTTTTCTTTCTTAACTAAAATTTTGATGACACTATATGAACGTGCTGACTAGTAATCATTTCAATACGAAAAATTTAGAAACACTTGACTGTTTTCGAACTTGGTTTAGTGAGGTGTTATTTGAGACAAGCCTAAAGCCAAGTGCCTGCTTATTAACAAAATTATGTGGAAAATGTAATCGACAGTAGCGGAGGAGCACAAGGGGGCAGAGGGGTGACACGCAAGAAGGGGGCGTGTTTCTAGGATCAATAAAAGTGTTGCGTCACTCTCTTCCCTCATTGGTTTATAGAGCAACGAGTACGACTGAAAATTTTAGGGGCGAGAAATTATTAACATTATAAGGGGACCAAGATGTTACGTCCAATAGGGTTGTATGAGTAGATATATTCCGACCACCCCGCCATTTATACTGTGTGTTAAGCCCAAACGTGTGAGAATGTGCGGTGTGCGAGTAGCTCGCAGCACGCATGTCCCCTGAGCGTGCAGCTCGCAAGCAAGCGAGTAAGCAGCTTTCTGAATTGTTTTGTTTTAACTTTTGCAGAGTCCTGGTATCGATGTTGGCGTGTTCAAGAGCTGGTCCTTCGAGCGAGGTACACGAACCTTAGTGCTTCAAATCAATGAAGGTGAGTGAATATCAATTTTCGTCACCCCTGTTCTCCTGGAAGTATAAGGCAGAGGTATGAGGCGCACCTATAATTGTCATCAACTCATCATCCATTCAAAAGCTCAGACCCGGAACTGCTGAAGATTAAAATAAATTTCTTGGTACTCAATAATTTGTTTTTATTCTACAGGTCATGTCACGGTGACTTGCGAAGCGACGGGTACACTCCGAGAAGAAACATCGAATGAAAGATTCCTCTAATCTTCGGTATTTTGTGCTGACCTGACAATATCTTAGTCAAGTCATGTGACGAGTATTCAGAGAGATGGTCTTTTGTCAAAGTGAGTCTGCCAAATAATAACGCTTCGTATGACTGGAGTCACCAGCCCTGCTGAACTGTCTCGCCTTCTAAAAGACAAGGAGGAAGAATCACAGGTGACGGTCAACCTGCAGTCATTGAGAGGCAAGATAACAGATAGAAGAAAGAAACGATGGATAGACTGCGTAGCGAAGAAGTTGCTAGAATGCTGGAGGCTACTGATGATTACTAATAGAGAAAACAAACCATGCTGCGTTGACCACGAATAAATAGGTATAAAGGCAAGAGGATCCACCTTTATTAGACGGCCATGAAAATTCTGTGACGACATCAACGTCATTGAGGAACTACACATTAGACGTCACGCAAACCCTACTTCATAGAAGCGAAGTTGATCCATAAGATTAATATTTAATTATACAGAATCCCGACGACAACCGTCAGGCAGTGAGCCATCAGACACACCCAGATTAGAGAATCCGGCACAACAGTGGAGAATGAGGAACTTCTCGCTCTGTATGTCATATCGATAAAGTTTCATAATAGGGCGAGACATGGAAGGCGAAGGTACAGAAGAATGTTAATTTTGCATCGTGATAGAACTTACACTTTAAGATATCATAAGACCCCATAGATCCCGCCGGGGCTGCGAGTTGTCCGAAAGAGATAACGTGGCCTCGACACAAAGGGCTAAGAAGGAATATGGGAGGTTTTAGTCAGTACAAGTCTGACACTGCTCCGCCCAGAGCGGGAGGTTATCTGATGATTTCCCACCCCCCAAGCAGTAAGCAAGACCCCGTAGATGGGGTGTAAGTGGCTCTACCACTACCTGCGGAGCCAAAGCCAACCTCACCTGCATGTGGTGCACCCTGCTGACTTCACGAACGAGGCTCTGGCGAACAGGTCTTGGGTCATGATGGACCTAAGGCCAGAAGAAGCGACAAATATTATTGATCGTTGAATATTTATATTTAGTACGTAAGAATTTTTTATATAAATGCTAACATTTATCACACAGATAGTCTTAATGCTACAACTTCTATAAAGTGTTTAAATATAAGTCTTAGGTTAAGTACTTCAATAGTTTTATTTTGAAATTCCCCAAAACACAGAGGTTGGTGATGTCTCGGTGGCCGCTGTTAGGCCCGGTATTCATGAAAGCGGAGAGGAGCGGAGACAAGAGGATCCGGAGATGTGCGGAAATCGGCAAATCACATTAGTTAAAATTTACATCAGGGGGTCTAAAATGGCCACTTTTGCAGATCATAATGTGAATTGCGTTTAAAAGCGTAAAATGGACCTTTCATAATTAAAAACTGCGTCTGTGACTATTTTACGAATGTTAACGCAATTCATATTATTTTCCTATTATGATGTATTTTACTAAATTGTTACAGACGCAGATATTATGCTGGTTATGTTTACCTTGTTAGCTTTTAATTTTTTGTCAATTTGGTTTGTCCTGGTGTGAAACCAATAAATACTTTTTCTTTCTTTCTTTCTATATTATAATGAAAGGTCCATTTTACGCGTTTTAACGCAATTCATATTATGATCTGCCAAAGTGGCCGTTTTAGACCCCCTGGTCTTTCGCTCTTCCTGTGATTGGTCGATTTTGGCGGGCCTTAGCACTCTCACTGTCATGGGATTTGCTGGCGGGTCCCAAGTTTTCGAGTGCAAAGGGCCAGTCTTATTTTAAAGAAACATTAACAGTAGGCCATGGATGTCGCCGGCCGCCCCCAAGCAATACTAAACATAAATAATAATAATATAATATTCCACAACTATCACACAACGCCATCTAGTCCCAAGCTAAGCAGAGCTTGTGTTATGGGTACTAGACAACTGATAAACATACTTATATATTTCTAAATACATACATAATATAGATAAATTACACCCAGACACAACAAATGATCGTGCTCATCACACAAACATTTGTCCTGGGTGGGAATCGAACCCACGACCTCCGGCATAGCAGTTAGGGTCACTAACCACTAGACCAACAGGCCAGTCAAATTTTTCTTTATTAGCAGGCCAGTAGTAAAAAAATCTGTATCAATTTAGGGGGTCACAGCGGATCCCACGGCGTGCTCACAGAATTCTGGCCTGCTGCATCGGAATCGTTGGGACCCGCCAGCGGTCTCCATGGCTTGCTGAACTGGAACTATGCTACTATGCTGGCAGTGAGAGTGTGTCATCACTTCATATTATATACCGAGAGTGTGACTGTTTACTGCACTAGTTACGACACTAATGACGTATAGACTGACAGCTCAAAGAGGCTCAGTGACAGAAATATTTTACTTAATACACTTTCAGAACTTTATTAGTACTACAGTTTCTAGACAAAGCCGTGTGCTGGCGCGACTTTCCTGTACTCTGTGGTCCTAAAACTACGTAATATTATGACTGAAATTTAAAATATCTTACTAGTTTTCAGACAGATTATTATTTTGTAAATTATTGCCTCAGATCAAATAGCAGCCAGATAGAGCGCGTAGAACACGAGATTGCTGTCACCAAGGCAAATACAAATTCAAAAGTGAATACAACCACGCGTCAGTACTAAGCTACGCGTCGTATTGATTAGACGTCACAAGTGACTTATTATTTTATGTCAAATCATGCCGTCTTGTGTCTTTAAACATTGTAAAAGTTGTTCCCAAAAACAAAGAAAAGAAGATGGAATATCTTTCCATAGGTTACTATTGTTTATTTTATTGTTTTGTTATTTATTTTCCCATAATATTTTCAACACACTCAGAACGAAAAATATTGACAGTTATTCGTCTGTGTTGCCAGTTTACATCGAAATAGGTCTCCTTGAATTAGGGGAATTTGCATTGTGTGTAGGAAGATCGATGAATTTATACATGTTTATGCAGAAATAATTTTGTATAATCTATACTAATAATAGTATAAAGCTGAAGAGTTTGTTTGTTTGTTTGGTTGAATGTGCTAATCTCAGGAACTACTGGTTCGAAAAATACTTTTGTGTTCGATAGCACATTTATCGAGGAAGACTATAAACTATACAATATCATGCTACGACCCTTAGGGGCTGAGCTGTTGGTGACACCGCGGGGAACAGCTAGCATATTATATAATTATTTTTGTTTGATAAAACTGTTCTTTATTTTAACCAACCAAAAGGCGCTTTATTTTCAATTTTGAGTTTTTAGCAACCGCTAAATATTGTTTATCATCTACCTAGCCTTTTTCCCAACTATGTTGGGGTCGGCTTCCAGTCCAACTGGATGCAGCTGAATACCAGTATTTTACATGGAGCGATTGCCTATCGGACCTCCACAACCCAGTGAATACTGGGTAATACGATATCCTTTGGTAAGACTGGTTGTCAGACTTTCAGGTCACTGACTACCTAATGACTGCCAAAGATCTACATATTATGTTTATTTATGAAAATATTTTTTCTTTCTTTTTTTTATGTTTTTGAATTATAATACCTATAAATAATAAAAATGTTAAAAGACCAATTTCCAGAAAGCGTTATAAAGTATTGTTCTTGTCTGATGTTAATTAATAAACTCAATGAAGTGAAAGTAATTATAAAATAATAATAAAATCATTTAATTCAAGTATCACTGACTCATAATAGAAATAATAATACATTCTTATAGTAATACTAGCTGTTCCCGGCAAACGTTGTTTTGCCATTTTCAGAAAAAAATAAAAGATGAAAAATAGATGTTGGCCGATTCTCATAGATACCCGATACGCACAAAAAATTTCATCAAAATCGGTCAAGCCGTTTCGGAGGAGTTTGGCATCGAAAACTGTGACACGAGAATTTTATATATTAGAGATTACATACACAACATTCAATACTATTCAATAAAAAAAATATTTAGCACGGCGGGCACAAGCTAACTTAAACCTTAAATAACTTTTATTCCACCATTATTTATTTAATAATTATTATTCTGTTCAATTGATATTACTTTAAGCACCTATATGCTAAAGTGCATTAACTCCAATTTTATACATTAGTACCTACAATAATAATTGAAAAAAATGTGGGAGTTTTTACCAATACCTAGCAACATTACACACACGCAGATGCACATATCCCTACACTGTCGCTCCTAGCTGTCACGCACACATAAATATTAGGTAACTTCACATTGTTTTTTGCGCATGTTCTATCTGGCTATTATTTGATCTGAGATTATTGCATCACTATTTCTCTCAAAACGGTGAGGAAACCAGCATGCCCTATAATACAGATAGAAATTAGATTGCATGGGTGTCTTGCAGCCACGCTCGGTCATCCAGGGCCACATTAAAAATATGGATCTAAAATGAATTGCGAATAATTTAGTAAATTTTGTCCAATTAATGTTATTGTGGTTTCTTCCAAAGAGGAGAAGACCAAAGAAAATACATCATCATCTTCCGCCATAAGACGTCCACTGCTGGACAAAGGCCTCCCCCATAGAACGCCTTAAAGTACGGCAGCCTGCCGTTTGCATCCACCGGTTGCCCGCGACTCTGACGATGCAGTCGGTCTACCTGATGGGAGGCCTACCAACGCTGAGTCTTCCGGTTCGTGGTCGCCACTTGAGAACCTTTCTTCCCCATCGGTTATCTGGTCTTGATCCGAGTTGGATTCTTCGGGCGACCTCTTTGTCGAAGTTCGATCAACCCAGTTTAACAGTTTGTCCAAGGTAAACATAGGTAACTATCAACAACTTCGAGAGTATCGCTCCCAACAATTACCGGTACGGGTGGAACACGGACATTCACATAACTTTCGTCTTGTCCATGTTTATTTTAAGACCCACCTCTTGAGAAACATTACTGAGGTCTCTGAGCATTGTGGTCATTATCCTCCAGCGATTCAGCCATGATGACTATATCATCGGCAAAACAAAGGTGAGTGATATATTCGCCACTGATGTTGATGCCGAATCCGTCCCAGTCCAAGAATTCGAAAACATCCTCCAATGCGTTCGTGAACAGTTTCGGAGAAATAACGTCTCCCTGTCTCACGCCTCTTTGCAATTGGATTTGTTTCGTGCTCTCGTCCGGTAATCGGATCGACATAGTGGCGTTTCTACATATACACTTCAGCACATGGAGCCAAATAACCATGCTCCATGCTTCAGCACCTCGATATACCTACCTATAGTCGATACGGCAGAAAAAAAATGAAAATACTTAAGAGATCCAATAACTGATACAGGTGAAAACCGAATGTAAGTTTATTTTAGAGAGTCTATCCGGAATATTATGAAAATGTTTGCTTGATGAAAGATGAAGCCTGTCAGGGTTGCGGGACACAGAGGGCTAAGAAGGAACATGGGTGGTTTTTAGTCAGTAGAAGTCTGACAGCTCCTACCGCTCTATGCAGAACGACAGGACTTATTAAAATTTGATGATTACCGATAATCCAAAAAAAAAAAAAACATTAAGATGAAAATTTTTATTCTAAAATAGGGGGGAACCTAGGAAGCGCAGGGACCTTTTTACTAAAATTTTGATTTATGGGGCTATTGCATTAAGTAATTAATCTATAGTCTGTCAGTAATGTCAGATTGCACTTTGAATGGTTAAGGTTCAGACCAATATAAAACTGGTGTTTACAGAGTTGTAGCTCATTCGAATCGGTGTCAACATCACCTTTTAGGCGGCGTCCTAATTGGCAACGGTCGTACGACCGAACGATGCGTCCTAATTGGCAACGGTCGTACGATCGAGAACGATGCGTTCTCGTCGCACGACGAGATTAAACACATTAATTTCTTAGTGTGTCATATTTGGTATTGTTCGTCGTGACGTTGAGCTCCTTGAGTTATAAGTCGAGCTCCACGATAACTGACAAATGCTTGCACTGACTGGACGGGTCCACTCAAATCTGTGTGGTGCTTTATTCAAAAGACCATCTCAGACACTAATCTGCATGATCTTCATGTATTTTATTATTATTTTCATATTGTGAATGTGAGGACCGTGTGGGTTTTTATTTAATTTTAACGATTGTTTGGCAGTTTGAGTACTTTAAGCGACCCACCCAAATGTCCTTTCTTTGGTATTGTTCGTCGTGACGTTGAGCTCCTTGAGTTATAAGTCGAGCTCCACGATAACTGACAAATGCTTGCACTGACTGGACGGGTCCACTCAAATCTGTGTGGTGCTTTCTTCAAAAGACCATCTCAAACACTAATCTGCATAGTCTTCATGTGTGTATTATACCAAGATTATGTTTGTACCTTGAACATATTGTAAACCCAAACGATTTTAAAAGAGTGTCCATGAAGTTTCTTGCCATTCTTCTCATGAGACCAACGCTTTGGAATTGGCAACTACAGTACACTCACGAGTTATTATGCCTTGTGACTGGGACTGTAGCTTAGTTTATTAAGCTTCAGTAGTTTACTGCCGCACTCGGAGAGCTTCAGTGGTTGCTTGGGCCGTCGCTTGGTAAGGGTTTTTGGCAGTTTTGTCATACAAAACTATGTCAGGCCTTTGCTGGGTGGCGGCTTGAGCAATCGTTGGATATCTCTGAGTGCCGCAGTTAGTTTAATTCGACTATTCAAAAGTGCCTGTTACTGGCCTACTTGAAATAAATATTTTTGACTTTGACTTTGACTTGACTTTGAAAGCATGCAAGTGATCGCGCGAAAACAGTGAAATGCTTAAAAACTATCGTTTTTTAAGCGAAAATAGATGTTTTAAAGGCGAAATTATTGTTTTTAATTTCGTTGTGCGACGACAACGCATCGTTCGGTCGTACGACCGTTGCCAATTAGGACGCCGCATTAGTGTCCCATCATCAAAATACCACACGTTTAATTTTGAATTCATTTGATAAATAGCCAAACTGTTAAGGACATGTCCGAGAGGATCTTGTTGGCACAAAATATAAAAATATTTTATTTCACACTAAAAATATTTTATTTTACATGGGCACTTGTAAACCGTCGACTAAAAGGGTGTGTACGACTAAACGCCGACAGACTGAACACCGACAAGACTTTACTTCGACGGGACTTTTCGCCAACAAGACACTTCGCCGACAGGACTCTTCGCCGACTGGGCGCATCAGCGACTCAAGTTGTCTCCGAAAATCAGATCAGATACACTTAGTGGAATAAGGCCACTATGACAACATCACGTAACATCACACCTGAAATTCCCGAAGGGTTAGGCAGAGGCCTCGTCGGGGCTGCGGGTTGTCGAAAGAGATACCGCGGCCTCGACACAAATGACTAAGAAGAAACATGGGTGGTTTTTAGTCAGTAGAAGGCTGACACTCCCTACCGCTCTTGTCAGAGCGGGAGGAGTCATTTAATGACACAAAAAAGGCTGTACAACTTGTAAACTTTAATGTTTAGTATAAATACTAAACATTAAAGTTTACAAGTGGTATAACCCGGTTCATTAAAGAAAGGAATCTAAAATGGCAACACATGGCATGTCCTCTCGCTCGCTCACTATTGTGTGCGAGCGTGAGGACATGATAAAAACCGCCATTTTAGATTCCTTTCTTTAATGAACCGGGTTATACAGCATTTTTTTTATACCTGCATCGTATTACCTACAAATTAAAGTCAATACTTTGATGACCTGCGCAGTGGACTCTGACTTTTCTAGACTAGTCTTCCTTTGTGCAGTACTGCAGTGCGACATTTGCTGTCTACCGTACTTAACGCATTGATTCTGTGAGTGACCACTGGAGTACTAGCCAAGTAAGGATCATAAGGATCTAAGATGAAGGTAAGTGCCACAGGATTTCTATTTAACCTCGTTGTCCATACAGTGTGATAAGTTAAACGAAGGACATATTGAAGGAGGGTTTCAATATTCTATTCTCGTCCCAAGTATGTAAAAAATCATAACCCCCGCTTTCCAGATCTCGCTTTATTAGACGTTTCTTTTTCGCCATTGCCTTAAGTCAGTTTTAATATAATTATGAAGGGAAAATGGATAGGTAAATACCTAATAGTCATCCACGCACATTTTCTGTGATAAGTGCAAGGGTTGAGAGGCTTTTCCGAAATATTTGGTATGGTTCTGTCTGTTATTTCATCAGAGTTTGTTTTTTTTTGTTTACCTATATAATAATTTATGGTAGTCTAAAATTGTCAATTCGCCTTTTCTATTTGAAACGAAGCAATTATGGATCCGTAAAAGCCCGTATTATATTGCAGAAAGTTATCTATAACATTAACAGTGTCCACCCATGTCTTAATTATTATCATTAAGAACCTGATAAATTTAGATTTCTAAAATGTATTTTCTGTATATTTTCCAGGTTTCTGGTGGACCAAATCCATTGTGCAGTCAGTACGACGATGTGGAACTCCGAGCTAAAGATGGAGGTAAGTACTCTAGAGTTTATAATACTATCAATATAATACTATAAAAAAAACAAAGTCGTCCTCCGCGTCTGTCTGTCTGTGTGTGTGTGTCGCAAAATACTGCACCGATTTACACCGGTTTACACCAATGGATAGAGAGGTTCTCGATGAAGGTTTTAGTATATGTACCTATATTGTTTATCGAAATTCAACCCCTAGGGAAGTTAAATTGGGGATGAAAGTTTGTTGGTTTTTTTTTTTGTTTTTTGGCGGGTGGAAAATCATCAAATAACCCCTCCGCTCTTGGGCAGAGCGAATGAGAGTGGCAGACTTCTACTGACTAAAAACCACCCATGTTTGCGGTATCTCTTTCGAACAACCCGCTGCCCTGTCAGGAACAACCTACAGCCCTAACAGGAAAGTAATGCGCCTGTCTGGATTTAACCTAAGGCCTACTGTTCGAAATTCGGGGCCGCCACCTCAGGCCACCGCTGCTCCCTATTACTGTTTAGGTTAAAAAGTAGGAATTCAACGTTTTTTAACAAATTGTTGTTTAAATTCACAGGCCCCTGGTGGAACCTCTCATCATCTGCCCCCGTGGTGAATCCAGCTGACGTCGTGCAATCAATCACGATGCTCGGACGAGTCCCTGAGGGTCTCAAATGAAGTGATGAAGAACAAGATGACCATTAGTCTAATAAATAATTGACATAGATTATTTTTATATTCACAACTATTTTTATTTATCGTATAGTTGCTTAACCTAGTGTCAGAGTATTTATGCCAGCCATGGGTCTTTGACGTGGTTTTTCATGCCATCATCATCTGCCTAGCCTTTTCCCAACTAGGTTGGGGTCGGCTTCCAGTCTAACCGGATGCAGCTGAATACAGCTGCTAGTATATTACATGGAGCGACTGCCTATCAGACCTCCATCACAACCCAGTTAATACTAGGTAATACGATACTATTTGGTAAGACTGGATGTCAGAATTTTAGGTCACTGACTACATGTAACGACTGCCAAAGATCTATATGGCAGCCGGGACCAACAGCTTAACGTGCTTTTCGAGGCACGGAGGAAACACAGTAGCTGCCAGGAAGTCTGGATTTATGCCAGGTTAATAACAATAGGCTCGTTCCCTGTTATGTGGCACCTCTGCCTAACTATTCCGGGATGAAACGAGTGATGTTATATTATGTTATAAGTGTACAATAGTGGCACAACTGCCTCCGTTGTCGAGTGGTTTAGGCGTTTGCCTTTTGTGACCCGGTGGTTCAATTCTCACGGGAAGCATACTTTATAAAGTTGTTTCCAGTTTGGCTAGGACATTGCAGGCTTGAATAACCTGATTAAAAGATGGTTCCGTGCTTCGGAAGGCACGTAACGTATAAGCCGGTAGTCCCGGCCGCAAATGGCGGTCGTCAAACCATGTCAGAGGGCTTTTTTTTCTTTTTTTTTTGCGGGTGGGAAATCATCAAATAACCCCCCCGCTCTGGGCGAGCCGAGGGGAGTGTCAGACTTCTAATGACTAAAACCACCCATGTTCCTTCTTAGACATTGTGCCGAGGCCGCGGTATCTCTTTCGAACAACCCAGTCAGAGGCTCTTGAGGTGGCTTAGAAACTCTGACACTAGGGCGTGTGGGGTCGTTAGACCTTACTGCCCACACAATATGAAAAACAGGTTCAGGGGGTTCTTTAAAATAAAACAACAAATCCCTTAACCTAACTTATATTCTATTTCTTAACCTAGATGATGAAGAGAGAGATAGAGAAGAATAATTAAGACTTAAAACTAATTTCTTTGCTTCGTTTTTTCTCAATGCTGATGTTCGTGGTTATAAATAATAATTGATGGCAATCATGAGGGTAGTCTAGTCAGAAACCTTCACTTGCCATCCTGGAGACGATGCTGTACCGTCTCATGTGCCTGTAGTCACACCGGCACCCACACCCCACCACCATTTCACTTGGCGGCAGAAACATGGCGGTAGTACTTCCCCGGGCGAGACCCAGCACATCAGGGACTCTCCTACCTTGGAACTATTTCAAACTAATCATAATTCCACAAGAATACTGCCACAATAGGCAAACGTAGTAGAAGATTTGTCTATTGTTGCTGTCCATCTAATTCTTGGTGGAGAGAAAATTAAGTAACTGTAACATTAGGTAACTGTAAAGATAGTCGTAAAATGGAGAAATAAATAAATAAATTAATTAAATCGTTTGCGTGGGGCCGATTGTTAAGAGCGTATGCTACCTCAGATTAGCAACCCTATTTGTGGTGGTTCAAACTTCGCTTGAAATACTGTTAGAATAAAGTTCTAATCAGCTTGCACTACAAAGCGGTTGTTGCGTCTTTCGCTGCGGCCGAATAGTGCGAAATTAGTGGTATTTTACGATTTACAAAAAAACTATTGATTGGACTAAAAAAGTAAAACACTATGACTTTAGTATGTTGCTTGTAGAATTATTTGGCAAAAAAATCAGAACGATGACATGTATTTTAGTATGGTTTTTACTCGTTAAAAGAATTTTTTAGAGGTATCTTCGCGATTTTTTTCTATCGAGCAAAGTTAGTTGTATTATGTTTTCACAACACTATGGCACTAGCATATATCCTGAAGAATATCATATATTTTTCTGATGTTGATTACTGCAGTGAATCATATACTTTTACGCATTATAAAACTCGCGTTTGAGGTACCCCAGGCTCTTACCCCCTTATTAATAAAAAAAGCCAATAAGCCTGCTTAAACTTACGCTTGGTTTATCTCGCATGCCGTCCCTTTCATTTGAATATTTTTGAAGTGAGACGGCATGCGAGATAAACCAAGCGTAAGTTTAAGCAGGCTTAACTTTTTTTTATTAATAAGGCCGTTAAGGTTGCCGGCTGCGGGTCGTATGTCAGCTATCGTGGGACAGGTCCGATGCCCTCCACCCACGGCACCCAGGGAACAGGGTAGACGACTGACTAAAAAAAATATGATTCTGTTTAGTCCGTCAGTTAGATTATCGGAAAATATTGGATACGTGTTTTTTGTTTTATCAAAATAATAAAAATTGACGAAAATAAAGCTTGTCAAAGATCATGGAGAGGGGGCTTTTGACGTCATAGTCTCGTAAAATTGGACCAAGCTGTGACGTTGCACGACTTTTCAAAGCGCTGTATCGTCTTCATTTTTTGTTTACGTGAAAAAAGAAAAAATACGTGTTCAATATTTTTTGGAAATCTATCTGACGGACTAATTAGATTTTTTTAGTCGTCTACCCTACTGGAAACAGAAATAATATTATGTTAATAAATAGTAGGTAGTGTCTTGGTGGTCTAGTGATCGCAAGCACGACTGCTGAGCTAAAGGTTTTGGGTTCGTTTATCAGGTCGGGCAAAGAGATATTGGGTTTCTCCATCAGAAGTTTCTCAGTAGCTAGTGCCCACTACTCTTAAAATGAGGCCGTCAGCGCAAAAGTGGCCTAACCCACAATTTTTCATATTCGTACTTATCTATTGCAATTTATCTAAAATATAATAAATTTTCATGCAAAACCGGCCTATCCCTAGTTTCATCCATGGATAGCAGATGGCGTTGTAAACATTCTTTTTGCGTCTAATTTTTTTGCCTGCGACGCAGTGTAAAAGTGGCCTAACGCACGCACGCAGTGTAAAAGTCAGCAGCTGAAATTGATACTATTTTCAATGATGAACCTATCGATGACTAGTTTTAATTCCATTTAAGTACTGTTTAAATTAAAATGTATTTTTTTAATAATTTGAAAAATAAAAAGGTGGTTTCATTTACATATTCATTTTATTTTTGGCCTAACCTTCTAGATATTAGTGAAAATATATAGTTTCTTTAAATGCAAAGGTGGCCTATACCACAAAAAAAGTATTAATTTGTGATTATTTTCCAAAATAATCTTCTTCATCTCAAAGAATGTACCATAATAACTAAATAAAACACACCTGGAAACTAAATTCAAATATAATATAATTACTATGTATTCAATTTAAATTCATGAAAATTCAAACCTCATTATCTCCATACTAACTATGTTGAGCTTAGGCCACTTTTGCGCTGACGGCCTCAAATGTGGGTGTACGTGTACAATAAGCAACGCCTAACCCTTCGAGGATTACAGCTAGGCGTGTTGTTATCTTAGGTAGAAAGGAAATCTTAAACCTTTACCTCCACTCCTAGTCTTCATAGCCAGTCGACTCGAAGTACTAAACCAGGCGGATGGAGCACATGGTTTAGCTTTCAAAGGCGAGGGGGAGAAGACTGTCGCTGACCCTGGACCTGAAATATACATTAAATTTTTTTTCACTCTCTGACTTTCATCACCCAGGTATTGAACAAAATAAAGAAAGAAAAAGTATTTATTGGACACACAGGACAAAAGAAATCGATAAAAATTGTGGTGGTTCAAACTTCGCTTGAAATGCTGTTAGAATAAAGTTCTAATCAGCTTGCACTACAAAGCGGTTGTTACGTCTTTCGCTGCGACCGAATAGTGCGAAATTAGTGGTATTTTGCGATTTACAAAAAAACTATTGATTGGACTAAAAAAGTAAAACACTATGACTTTAGTATGTTGCTTGTAGAATTATTTGGCAAAAAAATCAGAACGATGACATGTATTTTAGTATGGTTTTTACTTACTCGTTAAAAGAAGTTTTTTAGAGGTATCTTCGCGATTTTTTTCTATCGAGCAAAGTTAGTTGTATTATGTTTTCACAACACTATGGCACTAGCATATATCCTGAAGAATATCATATATTTTTCTGATGTTGAGTAAGTACTGTAGTGAATCATATACTTTTACGCATTATAAAACTCGCGTTTGAGGTACTTACCGCTCTTAAAAATAATAGGTACGTATAAATAAAATAAATCCCGTACGAGGACAAAAGGCCCCTATCTCGGCATGGTGAAATACAATAATAGGTGTGACCCGTTTGTCAGACCAAGGTTTCTAACCATCTCTATCAGAATCTGACGACTGTCGAAGTAAGGCGTGTAAATAATCATCGACACAAAGGGTAAATTATTATGCATAGTCACGCAGCCACGGACCAACCTCGCGAGCTATGACTCCGACCAAAACGCCCCAAAAATTAGAAACATCTTCAACATTAATTCTTATGTCGAAAATGGGCCATGCGTTAAAAAGCGAGCATCCTATTGGTCCATATTATCATTGCAGCTCCGCCCATGATGGCTTTATAAACACCAAACACGCTGGCACATCAATCAACAAGATCAAAGAAAGGCAACTTATTTATCGATTTTAGAGGCACGCCCAATCACCCCGGGTCGCCATCGCCATGACACTTGTGTAAGCCCCCTGCCCCCCGCATCGCTATGAAACCCCAGCCCCCCTTGATTCCCCTCTCCGTATTGTTATGATACCCCTCTTTTACTTAGCCCCCCTGACTCCCCCTCCCCGAATTTATCGACCACCGCGTTTTATGAGTGTGCAAGGTTTGTTAGGTTAGTTAGGTATATCTATGTTATGAAGGGCCTGGAATCCTGTTGAAGCCGTTACTCTTGGATCAAAGTATATTTACATATATAATATACATCATCATCATCATTAGCCTATATGTTCCCACTGCAGGGACTCAGGCCTCCTCTCTAGGAGAGGGATGGGCTGTAATCTACCATTAGTATAGTCTTCGAATTTTTGGTTCTAAGACATGCCGGTTTCCTCACGATGTTTTCCTTCACCGTTTTGAGAGCAGCGATGATGAAATAAATTACTAGTAATGTGCCTGCCTGGGTTCGAAACCACGACCTACTGTTCGTAAGTGGGGGCCGCCACCACTGGGCCACCGCTGCTCTCGAATCTAGTTAACTATAATTACTTAATGTAAAAATATCCTTGAAGAACCCCAAGGGCATCATTTTTTGTTTTGTTGTCTTCAATATTTCCGTTACTAGAAGGTTCACAGCTATACTTGTGAACCTTCTAATAACGGAAATACTGAAGATCAATGATTTAACGTTTTTATAGGTACCTACCTACTATTACAGGGTGGCGAACCCTTCACGAAACCGTCAACCAAGTATTATGTAGGTACATCAAACTAAGTACCTCTACCTACCCCTAGCCCTACGCAAAAATTCTGGGAAACGATTGGTTTTGGGTGATAGATCACATTTTACGATAAAACTCAATGTAGCACTCATTTAAAACGTGCTAGTGGATGCTTTTGAAAAACAGCTGTGACAAAATCAAGTCTAGAATCTATAATTTGCTAGTTTCGGTGCTGTTGCATTGAAGAACTTAGGCACTGTTGGAGATTATACGAATATGGGTATAAGTGTGTCCTTATTAATGTCGCTGTGTTCAAATGTATCAAAATAAAACCAAGTATATTATTAATTTTATTTAATGTATTTTTTATACATTATGTTGTATAAGTAATGTAGACCTTACTGCCCACACGTTAAGAAGAAAAAGAATCAAGTTTTAAATAATCATAATACATTTTTAAACCTATTATAATAATTTAGTGATTTGATGTGTTTTTTTATAGCCTAGCCTTTTATCATTTATTTATGACCTGACCTAATTTAATTCTTAAACGAGCTAACTTACTCGCACTTTTTATTAATAAAAAATATTTAAAAAAAAAAAAAAAAAATTAAATATTACCTAACCTAACTTAATACAATTCTATCTTTTTACCCGACTGTTTTCTAAAGATACATTTGGCGTAGAAAAGCTACATAAATAACTTTTAGATGGCCAAATGTATCCCTGAGCGAGCAGAGCCTACTCCCAAATTTTTTAAAACCTAACCTAACTTAATACATTCTTATATCTTTTCTAAAGATACATTTGGCGTAGAAAAACTACATAAAAAATTTTTAGATGGCCAAATGTATCCCTAGGGCTAGCCAGAGCCTCGTTGGTCGTAAGCAGGGTGCACCGCGGGCAGGTGAGGTTGACTTCGGCTCCGGAGGTGGTATTTGAGCCACTTGCACCCCGATGTTTGCTCGGTTGATCATGTCACGAGATGGTAAGTAATTCGTAGAACAGCAGCTGCAGTTCCCGAGATGTTGTTCGATTGGTTTTTCTTCAGTCTTCAGAAAGTGCCTGATCCTGAAGACTGGAGTGTACACTGGCAGATGAGTTTGGAGCGGCTAATGCTGCTCCTCTATGTGGTATCTGTAAAGTAGAGAACACAATAAAATGTTTAAAAAATATTCACATGTCAGAACGAATATGGGCACGGTACGCTGAACAGGCATGCGCATTCATCATCATCATTTTAGCCGAAAGACGTCCACTGCTGGACATAGGCCTCCCCAAAGTGTCGCCACATTGACCGGTCCCATGCGTCTCGCATCCAGCAGATCCTCGCAACCTTCACCAGGGGGTCTAAAACGGCCACTTTGGCAGATCATAATTTGAGTTGCGTTAAAAAGCGTAAAATGGACCTTTCATTATACTAACTGCGTCTTAAACAATTTAGTAAAATACATCATAATAGGAAAATAATATGAATTGCGTTAACATTCGTAAAATAGCCACAGACGCAGTTTTTATTATGAAAGGTCCATTTTACGCTTTTAAACGCAATTCACATTATGATCTGCAAAAGTGGCCATTTTAAACCCCCAGGTCAGGCATGCGCATTGAAAATGTGTGGAAAATAAAATGGCGGACATTTAAAAAATCAATACACAAACGCTTACCATGCGTCCAATTGGGCGGAGTCTCGGTCAGCTCAGCACGCTGGCCACACTACGCAGCACGCGAGCAGACAAGGAGTCCACTTGATCATCCAATCTATAACACAATGGAAGCTTCTAAGACATTGACAAAAACAGCTAGGGTTTGGGGACACAATACTTATTTTTCTTCTAACCTACAGACAGATGTCTTGCTGATGCATCGTCGCCAAATTCTCCGGTCTTGTGCTTCTACATCAGATTGAGATTTCCACAATTCTTAATTCCAACAAAATGGCTGCCGCGCCTTTCACATCAATCGTTACGTACTTAGACTTTGATCAATATTCTAAAATGATTAAGTTATGGAGAATATTAAACACTCACCTGCTGTTAGGTCTATAGTCTACCGGGCGCAGATCTTGGTGAATTTGACTGACGCCACCAAGACCTACGCTAGCGAACACCAGTCCACCGCCCACCAGCACTACCTGCACGACCGAGGGCGGGCGGTGAACTAGCCCAGCCAGATAAAGGAAGACTATTCTAGAAAGACCTAACTACAGTGCGCAAGTCAGAATCAGAACAGTAGTGTGTAGTGGAAATTATTAAGTAAGGGACGTAGTACGTGCTGAGGAACTTTAAACTTTCAGCGCTGGGTCGAACGTTGCAAATGCCTGCTCACGCTCAATGTCGTTACAGCATTTCGAATGTCCACAGCTGATAATTTACGATCAATACCCACCACAAAGTATTTTGTGCGTGTAATGGTGGCGCCACTTGTTAACCAAAGATGTTAAATACGGTATATTTCATTTTAGTTCTGTATTTCACCGCACGCAAATTTATAAGTATGCCTTTGACGAACACAGCTTCCATGTGAGATTTTCAACGTTCGACGCAGTGTTAAAAAATGAAAATGCTGCAGCATGCTTGTACTTAGAAATTTTATTTAAATGTGCTGAGCACGGGCGATACAATACTAGATGGTTTTAGGAATTTTGGTTAGACAAAGATTTTCGTGGAAGATTTAAAACTGCTTGGCAAGAGGTGATTATAATGAATTATGGTCATCATCATCATCAGCCTATAATGTTCCTACTGCAGGAACTCAGGCCTCCTCTGTAGTAGGAGATAACATATTAATAAGATGAGTACCTATAGGTATCCGATAATAATATGTTAATTTAGGTTATGAACTATCTATGTGATTAATTTCGTTGCAGGATCCAATCCAAGACAGTTCAATTGTTTCTCTGGGAGTTCATCGAACTTCATTTCATTCGCTTCTTTAGGATACTTGTGTGAAGGTGAGGTGACCATTCATACACTCACATCTTTCGTTAGGATAATCTTTTTAATACATTCTATGTCGTCCGCGATTATAAATTCCAAAGACGACGAACCAAACCTTCTGTACGACTTTTGTTTAGCGTAATAAATATAATAACTGCATAGCACAACGCACTTTAAAATCGATACCCCGGGACCTGCGCAGTGCAGCTAGACCGCCTAGCGTTCCTTAGTGTTTTGCCGCAGTGCGACATCCGCCGTCTACTGTGTTTGTCGCGGATCTTTAGTGTCGGGAACGGGAATTTGGAGGCTCTAAGCCTTCAGGATCGCGTCTCTTAAAATTGGAAACTAAGGTTAGTGATTCGGAGTTTCTTTTGAAGGGATAAATGTGTCCTTTACTTGCAACTGGCATGCGTCATGATTGGGTGCATGTGCGGCGAAAGGAGCACAAGTATTGAAGCAGGTAACGTTCTGTGGTTCCTGCTTACCAAGGACAGAGCGTGAATTGAGGTATGTATAACCTTTTAAGCTGCGCTACGGGGGGAGAGCACAGAAGCAAGGGGTCGGAGAGGCACGGTAGGAAGGCGCAGGGGCTAAAAATACGTAGGTGCGGTCTTGGGATCGATAAAGGCATGCGCGCATTCCGGCGTGGTGCGTCGCTTCACACCGCATTGCAGATATTCTTCCTACCAACGTGCAGACCTGCGCAGTGCAACTATAGACTTTTCTAGACTAAGTCTTCCTTTGTGCAACGCCGCAGTTCGGTACCCACTATGTGTGGCAATGGTCATGTTCTTTAGTGTCTGTGTTTCGAGTGTGTAGACCTTTAGGATCACGTCTCCTAAAACTGGAAGCTACGGTTAGTGATTCAGTGTTTCTTTTGAAGCAATAAATCTGTAGGATCAGGTCCGGCGTCCGAGCATGTTAGGATCGTAGCAGATAAGATTTCTGGTTCAGTCCTATGACTACCAGGGAAAGGACAAGAATTTATATAATTATGTATGTAAAAATATGTGTGAGGAGGGGGCAAAAACCAAAGCGAAGTAGGTGCAGGGGTCCAAGTGGTGGCAGGGAATAAATGTAAGGGGAAGGTTGGGATATGGACGAAAGACGCGACATCTATGTAATGTTACGTAGGTGTCGTCTTCCGATCAATACAGACATGCGCACATTTTGGCGTGCCGCTGCGTATACCGCATTGCAGATGCTTCTTATAACAACGTTACATGCGCAGTGCAGCTAGACTATACTCTATGTGCATTGTGCAACGCCGTAGTGCGTCTTTCGCTGTCTGCAGTGCATGATGTGGATCGGTCTTCAGTGTCTGTACCCAAGTTTTTGAGGCTATCTTTAGGATCGCGTCTCCCAAAACTGGAAATTAAAGTAAGTGCGCTCAGCTGCGGGTTGTCCGAAAGAGATACCGCGGCCTCGGACGCAAAGGGCAAACAAGGAACATGGGTGGTTTTTAGTCAGTAAGGCTGACACTCCTTTTTACTCCACCCAGAGTGAGAGGAGACATTAAAATTTGATGATTTTCCACCCTCCAAAAAAAAAGAGTAGTGATGAAGTATTTCTTTTGAACAGATAAATCTGTAAGGTTAGGTTAGGTGCCTAGTAGTCCGTCCAGAGAAAACGCTAAAACGCGAAAATTGAAGGAAGGTGGGGGGGGGAGAGCACAGAAGGAAGGTGAGAGAGGGGGGGGGGTAGTACGGTAGGATGGCAGGGGGGTGCGGGGTAAAGAAACGTAGGTGTGGTCATACGATCAATAAGGCATACGCACATTCGGGCGTGCAGTGTACGGTCTCTCCTATCTAGAGCCTCGAGTTCAGTCTGAGTTTCATTTGAGTGTGCCATAAGTGTAAATTATGTGTGTGTTTTGTATGTGGTTTCTTGTTTTTTTGGTTCTTGGCGAGTTATTGCGTGTTTTATTTATACTGTTAGTAGATGTCCTAGGCATTGAGTCGGATATTGCACGTATTACTAATTGTGCGTAAAGTTTACAATATGAAGTGGTCTTGCTCTTGAAACGAAACTTCAGGATGCGCTTCACTTGGTCAAGGATAGACAGAGATGGCGAAACATCGTCAGGAAAAAGATACACTCAAGGGAGGATCACGATCCTCAGAATGAGGAGTAGGTACGACTTGAGTAAGAAGAAAGTAAGAATAGTAAATGACAGTAAAAAAAGAAAGTATTGAATATTGAGTAACTGACAGTTTTTCTTTACTTTTAGATTACGTACCTACAGTAGGTAACCATTCTTTTTTTTTTGAGATAGTGGTCAAACGCGAACCTATCAATAATAATAAAAAAAAAAAAAAAAAAAGGTTGGGAATTCATCAAATGACTCCTCCCGCTCTGGGTGGAGTGGAAGGGAGTATCAGACTTCTACTGACTAAAAACCACCCATGTTCCTTCAGCCCTTTGTGTCCAGGGGCCGCGGTATCTACAGTAGGCGATTCCTACACATACTTTAATTCCAGGAAACGAATCCTCGGGGGTGGCACGGAACTAAGTTAGTAGAGGCAGATTTGTAACAAGAATAGGGGGATGGGTGGAAATAGGGGTGTATGGAAAGAAGTCGCGGGGCGTAGGTGTGGTCCCGATCAATACAGGCATGCGCACATTCGGACGTGCCGCGCGCTCTCAATTCAGATCCTCCTATACCAACATCGTAACCTGCGCAGTGCAGCTAGAATTTTCTAGATTAGCTTTCCTTTGTGCAACACCGCAGTGCATCTCGCGCCGTTTGCAGCGCATAACATGCATCGGTCTTTAGTGTCGGTTCCGGAGTTTCAGAGCCTACCTTCAGGATCGCGTCTTCCAAAACTGGAAATGAAGGTATGTGATTCATTGTTTCTTTTGAAGAGATAAATCTGTAAGGTTATGACAAGCTGCTAAACTTGGTCAACGTGATAGGAGCATATAAGGATCGTATCAGGTAAAGTTCTGTGTTTTCTACCGTCTGTTCACAGAAAAGCTGCACCGTTCGTCATGGAGGCACGGAAGGAAAGCGGGAGTGCGGGGTAAGGATACGTAGGTGTTGTCCTACCGGGATCAGTAAAGGCATACGCACATTCGGGAGTGCGGTGTACGGTCTCTCCTATCTAAGGCCTCGAGTTCGGTCTATTTGAGTGTGCCATAAGTGTAAATTATGTGTGTGTTTTGTGTGTGTGTTATTCTTTTGATTATTCTTGTCCTTTTTTTGTCTTGTAGTTAGACAGATAGTAATTGTCCGAGGCATTAAGTTGGAAACTTCGCTCCAGATTTTAAACTTTACGTACAAGTAGCAAACTTGTACGTAAAGTTTAAAATCTGGAGCGATAGCAACATTTCGCCAATACCAAAGTGTAATTGGTCAACTCGCTGGTCTTTTCAAGTTTCGGGTACGAAGCAGAAACTTGGACCTTGAGAAAGGCTGACCGAGCTCTTATGCTGCCTTCGAAATGTGGTGTTAGAGGAAGATGATTCAGATACCCTGCACTACATTCCCCACCAACGAGTCTATCCTACGCGAGCATAAAATAAAAATCAGACTCTATACGACCATCACTGCAGACATTTTTATATTTTTCGGCCATGTAGCGAGAAAAGTTGACAATAACCTCAAACAACTGATGGTTACCGGCAAGGTGGATGGTAAACGGCCAAGACGCCGCAGTCTTTTGTGATGGTCCGACCAGATAGACTCTTCTCTTGAAACGAAACTTCAAGATGCACTCCACTTGGTCAAAGATAGGCAGAGACGGCGAAAAATCGTCAGAGAAAAGACAGACACTTTTTTAACCTTCTTTGAGCAAGCTCTGCATGACGTGTTTCGATCCCTGGGATTTGGAGTCTGTAAACCTTCAGGATCGCGTCTCCCAGAATTGGAAACTAAGGTTAGTGATTCAGTATTTTTTTTGGTGAGTGAACAAAGAAAAGAGGGAGACGTAGATAGGGTGCAGAGGAGATAAAGGTATGTGAATACTTTTGTACTTATTGGTTATGGCGCAGAGGTTTATGATGCTTTGTGACCAATAAGACATGAAAAAAAATAGGGGCAGGGGTCCAGGGAACTATATACACGAGGGTTGCAGGGAAATAGGTCAGTAAAGTTAGTGTAATATTTCTTTTAAAAATGTGTAGTTCTCGACCAGCGTGCGTCTTAGAATGTATGACGTGTAAAGTTCGTAGTAGTGAAGTTTTGTGGTGTCTGCCCACCAAGGAAATAACACAAACTTATGTATGTATGTAAAAATCTGTGTGGGGAGGGAGCAAGATACAAAAGTGACATAAATTAGGCGCGGGGGTCCAAGGGGTGGTAGGGAACTAGGTCATTAGGGAGGGGTGACTCGGAACAAGGGTGAGGGGAAGGGTGGATCTCTGAACGAAGACGCGGGGCGTAGGTGTGGTCCTACAATCAATACGGACATGCGCACAACCGGGCGCGCCGCATTGCAGATCCTTGTACCAATATTGTGACCTGCGTAGTGCAGCTACACTTTTCGAGGCTATCCTTTCTTTATGCAACACCGCAATACGGGGCGTACCGGCCGGGGCTTCATCATTATCATTTCAGCCGAAAGTTCACTGCTGGACATATATCTTCTCCAAGTGTCGCCATATTGACTGGGGCTTTGGAGTTTGGAGTTGAAAACTAAGGTAAGTGATTCAATATTAATCTTTGGTGGGACCACAAAAAAAAGAGGGAGACAGAGCTATGGTGCAGAGGGAGTAAAGGTATGTGGATACTTTTGTACTTAAGTGGAAGCTGTTCTTGATGCCTAAGAGCACATGTTCATTGTACTAGGTATTTGAATGTAATTTTAAGTTGTGAGAACTAATATGTGAAAGCGGTAGGAAACTAGGTCAGTGGGGGGGTGGAATCTAGGTGAGGGAGAGGGTGGAAGCTAGGTGATGGGGGGGGGGGGGGGATAAAGATACGTGGATGTGGTTTTATGATCAATACAGACATGCGCACATTCGGGCGTGTCAATGCCACGCCGCTGCGCACCGCATGGCAGATGTTTCTTATAACAACGTGACCTGCGCAGTGCAGCTAGACTAGCTTTCCTTTGTGCAACGCCGCCGCCGCCGTCACCCGGACCTTTTAACGATTGATCACAGTGTGCCGTCTGCCGGGTATGATGTGTATCATTCTTTAGTGAACGTTGGTACCGAGACTTTGCTTTCTGTAAACCTGACTTTGTAGTCAGGATCGCGTCTCCCAGAATTGAAACTTCTGTTTGGTTAGTAATTCGAAAGACTTACCGCGGCCCCGAATACAAAGACCTAAGAAAGAACATGGGTTGTTTTTAGTCTGTAGAACTCGGATACTTCCTTCCGATCCTCCCAGAACGGGAGCAGTCATTTGATGAATTCTCACTCTCCAAACAAAAAGGTTACTTTTGAATGACACTTTTTTCAAATCTGTTCTGAAGGTGGAGACGCTCTTTGCTATTGTCCTTTAACCGCTTTATGATCAAACTTACATTATCATAATTATAAGATCAAAAAAATAAAAATAGGTAAAAAAACTTTTTAAGTTAAACGGTTTTATGTTAAACATACATTGCAATGTTTAAGATAAATGTACTAAAAACCAAAAAATAATAAAATAGATACAGTCGTGGGAAAAAACCGTGGGGCACGTCAATTGTAATTTCCGCAGCACGACAGTTCCGAATTGACGTGCCCCACGGTTTTTTCCCACGACTGTATCTATTTTATTATTTTTTGGTTTTTAGTACATTTATCTTAAACATTGCAATGTATGTTTAACATAAAACCGTTTAACTTAAAAAGTTTTTTTACCTATTTTTATTTTCTAGTTTTTAGCCGCCATCTTGGATTTTAATTTTATATAGTATATTGTATTCTGCTTGTTGAGCCCTTTCATTTGATACCCATATTGATGGGATTAATAAAACATAAATTATCCGCCATTTTGTAGCGGCGGCCATCTTGAATTTATAATGATAATGAATAAACATAATTGTATTGTCACCAAAATCCAAAGTGTATACAAAATTTCAGATTAATCGGTTGACAGGAAGAGGGTGAAATTTGAATTACTAAATTTGATCCAAGAATAAAACAAACGGGGTGAGCTAAATAAAACCGTTTAATAAAAAAAAAGTAGTTAAAAAACTAAAAAACCCGACTGAAAAAACTGAAAAGCAAAAAACAAGCACATTTTAAATTTGAATTCTATTTATAATTCTATTTTCATTTTTTCTTTTCATAATTTAATATTCAAATGAACCCCGCCTGCTTCCAAGTTTTGTTTAATTTAAAATGTGCTTGTTTTTTGCTTTTCAGTTTTTTCAGTCGGGTTTTTTAGTTTTTTAACAACTTTTTTTATTTCCAGCTTTTTAGTTCTTTTGGGTTTGTTCTTTCGTTGGTCGCGTAAAATTCTTCGCAGATGATTTAACTTTTGTGCTTGTTCATAGGATTTTCCACTTTGAATTTCTTTTAAACATATAAGTGTTATATATTTTTGTAATCTCCTTTTAAAACCCTTTATTTTGATACCCTACTCGATGGTATAGGATTTTTTTTTTTTGAACTCCGCGATTTGGCCCCCAAAATCCGAATTTTTTCTTTGTTCGTTAATTTTAATGTCAAGACGAATCTAATGACGTATATTTCATTCAAATCGGTTCATCCGTTTATGAGTTATGAGGGAACAAAGAAACGGACATACATACATACATACTTACATACATACACGTTAAACACATAACCCTCCTTTTGGGCTTCGCCGCAGTCGGGTAACAAATAAAATAAAGAGTAATATTTTTTGTTTTACACAAAGATAAGTAGGTACTTATTTAAAATTAAAATCTGCGTTTTTTTTGCAGGTGCCGTGGATAGCGCTACGTATTGGCCCGAAGTTCAAAATGACCGTACTCATCATTTTTCCTCGTCCAGTGAGCACGCCAGATCCTCTTCCGGCGCACTCATCAGCGAGCGTCACCACGCGTACTCACTTCCATGCCTCTCCAGAGCCCTCGCGAGGGCCCAGTTTAATCTGTACCCACTATGGCCCGGACCACCTTCCACCTTCACTGCGGCCACCTCCAGGGGCAATTGCACGACATCACTCGATGGCTGTGGATGTAGCGCAGAGTTCAGTGCAGCTTATGGCCCACCATGGACATGGGCACGCTGCCGAGAGCATGCTACGGGCGAATCCTTGCCTTTTATTCCATCCAAGGTAATACTAACTATATTATAATATTAAAAATGCGAAAGAACCTCTGTCTGTCTCGCTTTCACCCCAAAATACTGAACCGATTAAAATGAAATTTAGTAAACAATAAACATAGTCTAAAGCTGATTCGAAGACATGTGACATCTACCAACCCGCACTGGGCACGCGTGGTGGATTATAGCCCACCCCTCTCCTAGAGAAAATGCCTGAGTCCCTGCAGTGGGAACATTATAGGCTGATGATGATTACTATATTATTAAACATTACTTTTTCAGCGTGTCAAGTTCCACTGACAACTTTATTGAAATTGAAGACTCCGATAATGAATGAGGTAAGTCGGAATTCTTTAAAATACACGATAGAAGCTAATTAGGTAAAGTCTTAACATCAATACTTTAATTAGTATTTTTTTGAATCCCCATTTACTTAAATTATTTCAATAGTAAAAAAAAGTCTGGGATGGTAAAGCCATTTCTAGTTAATCCAATGTTCAAATCAGGGATGGCCTCAAAGAGATGTCAGTAACATGGAAGGGTCCGACGCCGAAGGGTTAAGCAGAAGTGTACCCAAAATAGTACACCCACATTTCGCCATATATACCTATCTTAATGCAATTTACCCAATTTTAGGAGAGTGAACCCGCTGAAGCACTTGAAAAATTAATTGCTGGGGTGGGATTCTACGTCACATCCGTTGCACCAACCCTGTCCCAGCTCACAGTGAGGGTTTCACCAACTTCTGGAGAGCCGAAAGCCAAGAGGCCCAGCCAATTATTGCTCCAGATATTGTAGCGGTAACCATTTTTATTTTCTTAGTCTATATTATTGTCCTACTGCTGGACAAAAGCCTCCCCTATAGCCTTCCACTCTTCCCTCTGTGCGGTTTTTTCCGTACAATTTGTCACAAACGCTTCTAGGTCGTCACGACAGCGTTTTCGGGGCCTCCCTTTTTTTAATTTATGATCGTAATTTTATTTCAATGGTAAAAAACAACAATAAAATTGAATTCATGACTTTTTATACTAGACGTTATAATTTTTGAGCTCGCTGCGCTCGCTTTTGTACCAAACATTCACAATCATTTTGAACTTACTATGTAAACAGTTGAGAGAAGGTTCGGGAGATGATCATCATCATCATCTCTTGCTCTTAGGATGATGATAAATGCAACTAATAAAAAAACTTCATTTCAGATGGAGAGAGATATAAACTATTTGTCGGAGGGAGCTGGCCATAATCATATATAGTGCCGTCAGGCAGAATAATATGTTGGCAGAATATTTTCATATTCTACCTGACTGGCATGGGATGCGTAGGTGAATTGCCATCGAGAGAAGCATTCATCTCACGATGGCTACAAGAAGCTACCATTATCATCAATGATGGGGGACACTCCTGCAGTGCTCCAACTCCTGGTAAGACAGTCAGCTTTTCTTTTCTTTAGTAATCATCTTCCCGCCCTCATACTCGTACCATTCTATTTGTGTAGGCGCAACGGGTCCCCTACGTTTCTTCGAAACACTATTCTTCGAAAATTGTTTCACCGAACACTATTCACCGAAGCCTTCATACTGCGACGTTTTGTTTCAACACGTTTTCTTTTTCCGTCCTTGTTAGACGTCACGGTTGCATTTACCCCATTCTTTTTCATATTATTTTTCACACAATTCATCTATCTTTTCTTTGGCCTTCTTCTACTTTTATAGCCATCAACAACGTTCATATTCAGAACTTTCCTTGCGATGTTTTCCTCATTCTTCCGCATCACATGACGGACCAAACCAACCGATTCATCATCATTTCAGCCGAAAGGCTGGACATTATGGACATAGGCCTTTCCCAAGTGTCGCCACATTGACCGGTCCCGTGCGTCTCGCTTCCAATGGATTCCCGCAACCACTTTCAGACTTCCTCTTATGTAAGTACATTGTATACTCATTTCTTGATTCTTCTTCTAAACGAGTATTTTGCCCTCACGGCAAAGTTAGCAGGGCTAGGGTATTAAATACCCTCAAACTTTCCATTAACATTACATTATTTCTCATTACAGCTCCTCGCTACATCTGGGAAGACCACAACTCCTCTGCATCACTTATTGACAGAGATGAAGATATCACCAAATAAACTAGTACCTACTGAACTATCTCTGGTCTATAACACAACCATGAAGCAGATGGGGCAGCCAACCAGGTCTCACAACCACCCAGCGTTTACCCAACCATTGTTGGTTCGGCTTCCAGTCTAACTGCCAACCAACCGATTGCTGCCCAACTTTTGAGTCATTGCTACCACATTGAGACTTTTTCTTATGTAAGTACCTAGTCATTTTTTAATTTATTCAGTTGCGTAACACCACACATCCCCTTAGCATTTCCATTTCAGCCACATGCAAATCCGATTCATTCGTCTTTTTTGTGGTCCCACATTTTGATCTATACAAACGATGCTACCAAATAAAAGAAATATGTGTCTTGCCTCATAAGGACGCATTAATATAGACGTACATCGTAACATACAGTAATGTAGTATGTTTTACATCAAAATATATCTGCAATGAAACCAAAGTGTTAAAGGCAGAGGTCTACCTAACTGTACACCCACATTTTCGTCTATCTATACTTCTATACCGATATTATAAAGAGGTAAAGTTTGTGTGTTTGTATATTTGTTAAATTGTAAGGGGTAATCTCGGGATCTACTTAACCGATTTTAAAAATTCGTTCACCAATAGAAAGCCACATTATTGCAGAGTGTCATAGGCTTTTTATCCCTGTATTCCCACGGGAACGGGATCTACGCGGGTGAAACCGCGGGACGTCCGCTAGTTATCTATCTATATAAATAAAAAGAGAAGTCCTGGCTGACTGACTGACTCATCAACGCCCAGCCCAAACCCTTGGACCTAGAAAGCTGAAATTTTGCACAGAGGTTCCCTCTTTATATTGTACACAAGGGATAAGGATCGAAGGATTATTCGAAATTCAACCCTTAAGGGAGTTAAATAGGGGATCAAAGTAAAAAGGGGAGGAAAATCGACATTTTCACGTGGGCGAAGCCGCTGGCCAAAGCTAGTAATGTATAAAGTTCCATGTAATAGGGGACGAGCCTTTTGCTCTTAACTGGGCTCTAACTCCGGCTTCCGTGGTTGCTACTAGGGTATTAATACCCTCAAACTTGCCATTAACATTACATTATTTCTCATTACAGCTCCTCGGTACAACTAAGAAGACCCCCAATTTCTCATCAGCACGGTCCATTGATGGAGATGAAGACATCATCAAAGAAGCAGTACCTATACTCAACGCCCTGGTCCATATAGCTAAAGTGTTTTAAATAGAGAAACTGCTTGTAACCTTCATAATTGTTTAACTTTTTCATACACAGGCTCTAAACGGAACTGTAAACCAAGCATTGTGTACATAAAACTAAGTAACTATGCAAATATTATTGCTCGAAAAAACTTTTTTATTTTTGATGAAAAATCACGTAAATTACGGTAAAACTCCATGTAACACATTCAAAACTTTGTGCTGATGGATAGGTAGGTACTTTTAATAGTAAATGGGTCATGGAAGTAATTAAACTAATGTTAACGTATAAAACAAGTAGGTACTAAAAAAAACTTTTGCAAAACTTTGGTACTTTGGACTCCAATATAACTAGAAGTTTCCCAGGTATGGTTCTCAATAAAAAAAGCGTAAAATATATTTTTTCTCAAAACTCAAAAAAAACAAAACTAAATTGTTAATGGGTACACAGTAAAAAAACATAAAAGAAAACTTTAAAAGTAATAAATTATATTACAACATACCTAGTAAATTATAATATTATTATAATTATTTAAAATAAAACTTCGTTTGTGTGTGTGTCAAAGCGTTTGTAACAGTGCGAGAATCAGACAAGCTAGGCTGTGTTTGAACATGGGTGGTTCCTACTTACCGGTTTTCGTTTAAAAGAAGAAAAAAAAATACCTACCCATTTGATAAATTGATTCGGGCTCATTCGGGTCGAGACTTATTAGCTAGTATAATTATTGCCTCCCTGAATTGGTCGAGAATGCAAAGCTACAAACTGTATAGTGAATGTTTAAATGTAAAAAATAAATGTAGGTAATGTTGAATTCTAAACGTCGTAAAAGGGGACAGGCAAAAGTCACAGAAAGCCATTTGCGACGATCCTTAAACTCATGTTTATTTTTGTTAATGTACCGAATTTTAATTGTTAAAAATATTATTTTTTAATTGTAAACTATAAGATCCGTGTTGTCAGTCTTAGTCTTGAATGAAATTACGATACATGTAAAAATTGTTTGTGAAATAAATGACAAAGAAACTTTTTGGCATCTTGTCCACGTTCATACATCAGTTAAAATCACCAACACAACCTTTTCCAGACTGAGGCAATACATCCTCCCTCAGAAAGGTGTCATGTATCCTAGCAGTTGAACATAAATTGATCAAAAAACAACCTTAACTTACAGGTAGTAGAGTTCCTAATGTGCTGGAGCTCGCCCGGGGAAGTACTACCACCATACCTAGTTCTGCCGCCAAGTCGCAAGTACGCTGCTTGGCGGCAGAAGTTAGAAGGGTATGGTTACCGGTGACATCACGAGCACAAGAGACGTAACAGCTTCGTCTCACGATGGCACGGCGTCTGTAAAGATTCTGATTCAGGCACCGCAGCAGGGATCTTTATTCTTTAACCAGGTTTCCTGCTTGCATTTAAACGCCATCACTTAGCGTAGGTACACATTTTTTATACAACGTTAAAATATTAAGACAACACATAGGTATTATGTAGACTTAACATAACTGACATACTGACATACTAAACTTGTAATTTTAAGATTGTAAATAAATTAGATTTAAGGTATTTTGTTGTTTTATTTCGAAACACCTCACTGGAGACCTTCCGAACAACAACATCCATTTATTCTCAGGCATACTCAGCTGTGCCCAGTGGTTGCGGCCCCGACTTACGAACAGTTAGTCGTGGGTTCGAAGTTTCGAACTAGGCATTACTTTGTGTAATTTATTTCATCCACTGCTCTCAAAACGATGAAGGATACCATCGTGAGGAAACCGGCATGTCTTAGAACCAAAAATTCGAAGACATAGACATCTACTAACGCGCACCGGGAACGCGTGGTGGATTACCCACGCCCATGGCTATAGCCTATCCCTCTCCTAGAGATGACGCCTGTGTCCCTGCAGTGGGAACATTATAGGCTGATGATGATACCTTACTTATTAACATATAATAGGAAATATACAATTTTATTTGTGTCAGTAAATAGAGCCTAAAATCTTTCATTTAAAAAAAGATTATTTAAATGCAAGATTTCGAACAAGAAGATTCACCACTGATTTATATGCATATTGTATTAATAATCACTTACTTCGAGAAAACCAGCAAGCCTGAGGAGATATTTCTCGACGACATGTAGACAAGTCTCTCAAAAAACTTTTTAACAAAAAATAAAACCGACTTCAAAAAAAAAACACAAAAAAGTGAAAAATAAACTTTAGAAGAATCAGTTTCTGAAGTCGGTGACATTTGTTTGTTTGATTTAATTTTTTTGCCACCGACTTCAGAAACTTTCTTCTAAAGTTTATTTTTCACTTTTGTGTTTTTTTTTCTGTTACTTAAAAAGTTTTTATTTTTCACTTTTTAGTGGTTCACATGTTCATGGGTCATTATGTGGACAATGTAGTTTTTTTATGAGTTTTGTTGATTTTTCAAAAACCACTTGTCCGATTTCGATAAAAAAAATATGGGACCATTTGGAAAGTATACCCTTAAAACAAAAAAAGATTTTTTCAAAGAAAAGAAGATTTTTTCGGTTAGCAAGAGACGGAGTTATGCCCGAACAAACATAAAAAAAACATCCGAATTGAGAACCTCCTTCTTTTTTTAGAAGTCGGTTAAAAACTCTGACACCGGGCTATGCACAAACCTCATGATAAACAAATATTTTACAAGGACCCTATCTGACCTCCACAACCCAGTTAGTACTTGGTAAAAGCCTTTACCTATGTACACAAGTAGAACGCTTATCGGTGTTCGGCACAAAGTTTATGAGAAGAGACCACCAACTGCATTCGTGAACAGGAATCGATAAATGCAAGCAGATCGGCGCCGCCAGTAGCCATCGTTCTACGTGTATATGCCCTTATAATTACAATGATTTATAAATGAAAAGAGGTAGATATCGTTTTAGCACGCACAAATTGTTGAGAACAAACTAAGGCAATTGTTGCAATTTAGCAACTAGCTATCTCTTTCTATCTTATATGTTCCGTATTATCTATCGCTGTCGTAGAACGCAACGATATCTGAACGAAATTCAGTATGAACATGGCGTATCTTTCTTTATAATATCATTGCCCCTATACGATTAAATACAGTGAACTACTGTTCGGGTGCCTCCGTCTACTCAGCTATCTTCGGCTGCTCAGTGAAAGACGGTGGCGGCGGGTGGCAGCGGGATTTGCGACGTGCTTGACGCGGGAAGTCGGCCCCACTTCGCGCTCTTTAGGCCGGTTTCCACCACCAGCGGAGAGATGTGCCAAAATCGACCAATCACAGAAAGGGCGAAAGGGCTATTGTGTGTTTTAATGTCAGTGGCTATCATAATTAATGTCCATCAATTAACTGTCAATTGTTTTTTTTTAACTAACCATTTGACAGATAGTTAACCCTTCGTATGCCGTAGCATAGATCTACGCGAGACACAATGGCTTTTTAATTGTGTCCAATTACACGGCGTACCAGAGGTTAATGCGACACTAGGATATGATAGTAGACTTGACATTAAAAAAGTACGCAATAGCCCTGCAGATGCAAATAACTAATGTGATTGGCAGATTCCCGCAGATACAACAACTTCCGTCCCGCCATCTCGTTTCGAGATACAAAGCCCTCAAAATATAGTCAAATTGTCTTGTTCTCATTTCCGACAAGCAACCCCTAATTCACTGCGTATAGACGTTCATACGAATTCACATAAAAAGGTAGTTGCCTATGCAATAATATTGTGAGTGGAGGTATAAGCCCCACCCACTTCTCCTAACAACACCATCTGCCTAGCCTTTTCCCAACTATGTTGGGGTCGGCTTTCAGTCTAACCGGATGTAGCTGAATACCAGTATTTTACATGGAGCAACCTATCTGACCTCCACAACCCAGTTTATACTAGGTAATACAATACCCTTTGGTAAGACTGGATGTCAGAATTTCAGGTCACTGACTACCTGTAACGACTGCCAAAGATCTATATATATGGCAGCCGGGACCAACAGCTTAACGTGCTTTCCGAGACATGGAGGAAACTCGGTATGTCGGGCGGTCACCCATCCACAGACCGACCTAGGCAAGCACAGCTTTAAATAAAGATCGAACCGAGTGGCAGTTCTTATTAAGCCACGAGCTCCTCCACTTCTCCTAACAATATTAATAAAATCTACAACAGATGGAGCTAGGAGTACTTTACAGGTCACGTGATGGCCACAGTATCGCCAGCGCGTTCAAGTTCCACGTACGCCTCGACGAGATATTAGCAAATTGAAAGGGGCAAGGTCCGACGTCTGCTGGGGCTACGGGACTGCTCAAACGGGATGCGGTGGCTCCAGAACACGTAGGGCTAAGAAGGAACATGGGTAGCTTTTGGTCAGTAGAAGTCTGACACTCTCACTCTCACGTATAATCTGGTGGTCCCGGTCACCAAATGGCGGTCGTCAAACCATGTCAGAGGCCCTTTTTTTGAGGTGGTGGAAAATCATCAAATGACCCCTCCTGCTCTTGGGCAGAGCGAAAGAGAGTGTCAGACTTCTACTGACTAAAAACCACTCATGTTCCTTCTTAGCCCTTTATGTCGAGGCCGCGGTTTCTATTGCGAACAACCGCAGCCCCGACGGGATGTCAGCGGCCCTTGAGGCAGTTTAGATACTTTGACACTAGGGTGTTTAGGGTCGTTAGACCTTACTGCCCACACGATAAGAAGAAGACCTAATTGTAAAGTAAATTTATACTGTTACAAGCACGGAACAGGACGTTAAAAGAGAGGTGGCTATTTAGGGGATTTCCAAAATGAAACAAGCTTAAACTTAACCTAAGTTTTATTTCTAAGACCTTATAATTATAATTGTGAAATTTTCAATGTGTTAATTTTAAATTGAAGCTACCAGTCCCATATTGATTGCTATCGACCACTGCTAGCTTCGGCACCTGCAATACTTCTTTAAAGAAGTATTCCAGGTGCCTGTGTTATAAGGAGACGAAGCTGTACCGTCTCATGTGCCTGTAGTCACACCGGCACCCACACCCTTCCACCGGAACACAGCCACGCTGCTTGGCGGCAGAAATAGGCGGTACTCCCTTACTTCTCCTAAAATTGTTTGTCCGAAAATCATTATCCATAACACGTTTGCCATAAACTTCATTAACCATAATGTTCAAATTGCCGAAATTTTGTTTAACATAATTATCTTTAGTTCTAAAAGTATTCTGTCATAATATCGATTACTATAATAATTGAATCTCCTAAATTTAGATGACCTAAATTAATATGTCCTAACTATTGCTTTACCTAATGTGTATTATTCCGAATGTTCGTTTATAATAAATTTTATAGTCCCAAAAAAAAATTCGACGTGTCTAGTCGTCCGATTAGCGGATGAATAAAATTAATTAGTCGTCCGATTAGCCGGATGAATAACCAAAATTATAGGCTGTTGCTAGTCGTCCGCTAAGTGGATGAATCACCGTCTCGCGACAGTATCCTTCATGGGCGGCATGGGCACCGGGCCGTAGGCCGACGAAGGAGGCCGGCGGAGGCCCGGCACTTCGGGGACAGAAGACAATAGTGTTATGTAATATGCGAGCGAAGCGAGCGCGCGTCATGGAGTACAACATGCGTTGCATGTATGAGTGACGTGACCAAAAGCTTTGTTATACTTTGTTCTAATAATATTATTATGATAAATAAACATTATGTTATTTTAATTTAGGACTTAAAACTTTTATGGAAAACAATTTTATGTCTTTCGTATATTATTGATTGTAATATTTATGACAAATGGATTTAGGACATATTATATTTAGGGATTTCAATTTTATAGCATGTGATATTATGTGATATTTAGTTCGGGTAAGTTATCATTCGGACAAATGATGATTAGGACAAAAAAAGTTATGGCATTTTAAATTATGGATAAAAAAGTTAGGTGACACAATAGAGAACCGAAATAGGCATGGTGGTAGTATCTTCCCCGGGCGAGCTTGCACATAAAGCTCTACTACCTCGAAATAAAACTAAAACTTAAAATAAATACAGATCAATATGGGAAACTGTGAAAGTAATCATAAATCCGTAAGAATACTAAAACAATAGGTTACTGAACAATGCGCAAGTAATACGCATTGTCTAGTGCCAATCGTATTTTATTCTTGCCGGAGAGAACTAAAAAGAAAAGTGCTGTCCGAATGGGCCGTATGTCAGCTGTCGTAAGCAGGCGCGGTCCGAAGGGGGGGGTCACAGGGGACATGACCCCCCCCAAAATCTAAGATCAAATTGTAAAATCTCAAAAATTTGCCAAATAATAAAATAAAATTTCTAGCCATCCCATAACGGGGTGCACAGACCGCGGCCCGCGGGCCGCATATTCCCTCGTGCATTTGAAGGAAAATATAGCTAAGGTTTACAAATATTAGGTAATTTGAATCACGCGCGTTACTAAGCGGGCTCGCTGTGCAGGTGCATGATGCGTACTCAGAAATGTTCGTGGAACTCAAAAATCCTGACTGGTTGTGTGATTTGGCGTTTATAGTAAGCCTTACAGATCAAGTCCTGTTGCAAAAAATAAGGACAACTAAGCAGTGGTATTTTCCTTACTTTAAGGCGCTGCGCTGGGGCGGCTTTTTGAACTAGCCCTACGTAAATATTTTGGTCTGCCGCATGCCACTAAAATGTTCTAGCTCGCTACGCTCGCTCTTACCGCCGCGGTTTTCTGAGTGTCCAATCCATGAATACGTTACTAGTAAAAGTGAGTTAAATGTGCATTTTATTAATAAGTATTAAAATAAAAATCAAATAATATTAATCACCTTTCCTAGGTGAAAGCCAAAAATTTTCGAGCTCGCTTCGCTCGCTCTTATATTTTAGTGGGCCCATAAGTGAACAAACTTTATCGGTATCGGATAATAAAAAACATAAAAGCGAAACCACCCTGCAAATGAAAGTTTGAAAGAAATTTTACGAGTGTTAAAAAGATTGTAAGCGCAAAACAATGCCACGCTTCAGACTATTAAATTATTTTTGTACTTAATTAAATTTTTGGTAATTTTTTATTTTTAGTTTGTTCTGGTGGCCCGCCACTAGGTTATCATTTGCCCAAGTGGCCCTTGGTCTCAATAAGTCTGTGCACCCCTGCATAACAGCGATAAATTTATAGTTTGCTGACATCTAGTGGTGTTTTTTTTATTAACTACGTACGATGGCCAAAATAACTTTGAAATGACATCTAGTTTAGAAACAGTACCGGAAATAGTACCAGACGTCTCAAATATTCATTAGTGTAGTGAGTGACCCCCTCCAAAATTTCAGGCTGCGACCGCGCCTGGTCGTAAGACAGGTCCGATGCCCTCCACGGCACCCAGGGAACTGGAAACGGAAATAACATTATGTTAGTAAGAAGTAGGTCATCATCATCATCATCAGTATATAATGTTCCCGCTGCAGGGACTCAGGCCTCCTCTCTAGGAGAGGGATGGACTATAATCCACCACGCGGGCCCAGTGCGGGATGGTAGATGTCACATGTCTTTGATTTTTTGGTTTTAAGACATTTGGTTTCCTCACGATGTTTTCCTTCACCGTTTTGAGAGCAGTGGTGATGAAATAAATTACAATGCACCTGCCTGGGTTTGAACCCACGACTTACTGTTCGTAAGTTGGGGCCATTACCACTGCCGCCACTGCTCTCCAAAAGTAAGTACCCAGTAGTAAATACCCAGAGTCCTTTCATATACTGTGAAGCCAGTTTCAACATTCTCGGACTCCTGAGCGTGAGGTCCCAGGTTGGGTTAGGTGGTTTAGGGTTGTTCCTTCATGGATATCTTAGAGGCAGCCATGAAATCAGGAAAGTTAGGTAGGTATCATGGCATCCCTGCATAACCACTTAGGGGAGCAGGATACTAAGTTATTATAGCTCAAAGATTGAAAAAAATCTAAATCACTTACTTCCCGCCCTGGTCCTGATCGCCAGCCCACTCGAAGCAAACCACGCAGATGGAGTGCATGATTCAGTCCTCAGCTCAGGCGAGGAGGAGGCCATCTTTGAAGACAATGGACCTGTAATAAAATTGTACATAAATAAATATATTTAAGCTATTATTGTAACGTAGAAATCCGTAAGACCATACGAGTGCGACCAGCTCTCCTCCCTAACTAAACCGCCACGTGTGTGGTAGCTTGAGCCAGCACCGGCTGCCAACCGGCTGAGTACCTACCTAGTTCAGCTTTTGTCTTTCAATCGATACACGAGCTCGAGCTCGCATAAAATTAGAACCAACATTAACTTTGCAGCCAAACATGGTCCTTGTAAACTTGTTCAAATATATATTCTTACTATCAACTCGGCATTAACATAATTTACATGAAACGTGAAAATACTGGAATCCTATTGGTCAATATTAACATTGCAGCTCCACCAAAGCCATGCGCACGTCTATAGCCAATGAGGTTAAAGAACGCCGCTATGCTCTTATCGATTGTGGAACCACGCCCCGTTCCTCGACCATTGCCATTGCCACTGATCTTTGCCACCCCTCCCCTCCACTCCACTCCTCTGGGCAACTCTGCACTCTTACAAGGCCCAACCCAAACTTGTCTTTCTCCCCACCAACTCATAGACAAAGATCACCATTGATGAATATTAACTATTAAGAAATCAGTCTCTATCAATATAATTTGTAACCACGCATTTCGATAATCAACGCTATCACGAAAGATAACTAAAATCTTGTGTATGTTAACGATTTATACGAAGGTAGGTATATAGTAATTTTGGCACATGGCTGAAAATTAATTCATCTACGCACTCAAGCATTAATGAATAAGAATCACTAAATCACTGACCTTCGTCCAAGTCCGTGGGATACGCGGCGCTGTGGGGCACCATGGCCCGCGCCGCTGCTGGCAGCACCAACGCGACCTCCACGGTACACCGCAACTGGTGCACTGCCGCATTGCGGCGTTGCACAGAGGAAGGCTAGTCTAGACGGCTAGCTCCACTGCGCAGGTCTCAAAAGTATTGATCGCAGTGTGATATATGCTGCAGTTTACATGTATGTATGTAGGTACTTATATTTTTGTCGGAGTCGGAAAGTGTGCAGTACGATTTAAATTAACGCCATCTGTTAATCCAAATTAACATTTTTGTCTATTTTAATTGGTCATAGATGTAATATTTTATCTGTGGTATGTATCGAGCCTGTTGATTGCTTGCAACATTGGTATAATCCTTTTTCATTGTTTAAGTAATCTGTGGTCAGGAAGCATAACTCACTGTCAAGAGTTCCGTTGCCGGCATTGAGGTAGGAAAACTTAGGAGGTAGAAAAAAAGGTTTCTAAGTCAGTGGTTGCCGGAGTCAGTCGTCATGTCATCTTGGGACCGGGGACTCGGTCGCTCATGGAGTAACAAAGTCAAATAAATTCAGTGTAAAATCAATGGTTGTGAGAATATTCATCATTTTATAGAAAAGTGCCAAGTAAAGGAGTTGTTCAAAATCATCATCAGTTTCATTTACCGCCACCAATGTGTGAGAATCACCTCCAGTTACGATTCGAACCCGCCGGCTGGAGTGAACGATCAAATCCCGCACACCATCTGTGAATGGGCGATAGTACTAATTGTAAGGCAGGTTAGCTAGCATTCGTTTCGGGTGCGAAATTTTATATCTAAGGCCGCGCTCACTTTGGCCAGGAATTTGTCAGCATGAATGTTTAATAAAGTGGTAAACACGATTTTTTAACTTCTAACTCAAATAATAGAAAATCTTGCCAACGATTTATGTCAGTCTCTTTAAAAATAGTGGTTTGTCCCGATACCTTTTTCTGGGCTTGATTGAAATTATTTGTAATAGACCTCTCTCGTTGTTTTGTCATTATTTTCGTTTTTCAAACTCAGTGAGGCAGAGGCAGACGATGCGGCAGTCGCTTAGAAACAAATCTGTTAAATATTATATCTGGATACCTTTATGTTAAGGCTACTCTGTTCACCAGACCATGTTGTCACAGCGTCATTACAAAATTACCAACGATGGTCAGTTAGGTTTACTTCCCATGTTGTAAACAGCGACCTGGGCCCCGAAGTCTGCTATTCAATAGTGTCAGAATGGCCAATCATTGATCTCATAATTGTTGATTTTGACAACACCAAACATGTCAAAAACAAAAATTATGAGATCAATGATTGACCATTCTGACATTTAGATTCTTCAGAATACTTACCACACTTGTAAACCCCAAAGGTTTGACAGAACTATAGGTAGGTACCTTAAATTACCTACAGCCTGATTTTCAGTATAATAAAGTCCCATGAAGTCCCATGGGTGCGAGTCTATTGCCATAAACCGAGCCCAAATCCAGACTCGGTTGCAGCTACTGAAAAATACTAGATTGAAAAACCAAAACAACACTTCGCTTGATCTGGGAATCGTACCCAAGACCTCATGCTCAGTAGTCGCACTATTGACAACTAAACCAACGAGGTAGGTGCTGTGCAAGAATAAACTGACAAGTTTAGAACTGGGGGAAAATAAAACAAGAAATGCCCTAAACCTAATTCTTAATTTATTAATCTTATCATCTAGAAATAGTGTAATTCCATGTTATATAAATGTTTAATGCAATCCTTTGACCAATGTAACAACAGAGTATTTTAATACTTAATCTAAACTTATCAACTATCTTAGAATGGCAAACTAGCGTGCACCACCCATGCACCAACCAGGTGGTAGGTGATCGCCGCAGGCTGTGGACCTCTTGCGCTCGTGAGGCACCACAAGCGCCTGCCATCCTGGAGACGAAGCTGTAACGTCTCATGTGCCTGTAGTCACACCGGCACCCACACCCTTCCACTGGAACACAGCCACGCTGCTTGGCGGCAGAAATAGGCATGGTGGTAGTACTTCCCCGGGCGAGCTTGCACATAGAGCTCTACTACCTCGAAATAAGACTAGAATTTTAACTGAATACAGAGAAAAATATTTAAAATACTCAAACTCATCATAATTCTACAAGAATACTACCTAGTAATAGATAACCCGTTGTAAACGCGTTGTCTATTGTCCATCCCATTTTATTCTTGGTGGAGGAAACAAATGACAAAATAATGATTAAATTAAATGTATAAACAGAAGAATTTTTTAATGGTGGGCCGTATGTCAGCTGTCGTTAGACAAGTCCGATGCCCTCCACGGCACCCAGGGAACTGGAAACAGAAATAACAATAATTAAAAGACGAACGCTCTAAGGAAAGACTTAAGCAGAGAGATTGCGTTTCCCTACCCAACCCATTTGAGCCACTTGTCGAAAATGTTCTACCCGGACACAAGTTGCCTGATGCCTGACCTGGAGGTCTTTAAATAGACTCCGGACACAAGTAGGCCGAAGCAAGGAAAACCTGTTCAGGTGGAGATTCATCGATGACTCTGCCCTGGAGTGTAAATGTGGTCTTGGCCCACAAACTATGGGTCAATTGATATCGTGTCCAGCCTGTCCTGTTACTTGCCTCGTTAGGAACTGAAAGAGTGCCAAACTCGTCGCCAAATTTTGGGCCAACTCAATTTATTAATAACGTTAAATAATAATAATTATAGTTCACAGGATGAAAACAAATCTAAATCACTTACTTCCCGCCCTGGTCCTGATCGCCAGTCCACTTGAAGCACCAAACCACGCAGATGGAGTGCATGATTCAGTCCTCAGCTCAGGCGAGGAGGAGGCCATCTTCGAAGACAATGGACCTGTAATTGTACAAAAATAATAATAAATAAGTAAGAAGACAGTGTCTCGACAACTCGTGTGACGTCACATCGCACTGCTTTTTTACCACGTAGTGATGTCAAAAGCCTAAACTCGTGATCTTTGACGCGTTTTATCTTCGTACATTTTTATTAATTTGATACAACAAAAAACACGTAAGTATCCAATATTTTTTGATAATCTGACTGACGAACTAAACAGAATCATATTTTTAACCGACTTCTAAAAAAAGAAGAAGGTTCTCAATTCGGGTGTTTTTTTTATGTTTGTTCGGGCATAACTCCGTCACTTGCTAACCGATTTGAAAAATTCTTTTTTTTTTTTGGAAAGGGTATACTTCCCAAATGGTCCCATATTTTTTTTATCGAAATCGGACAAGCGGTTTTTGAAAAATCAACAAAACTCAAAAAATAAACTAGGTACATTGTCCACATTATGACCCATGAGCATGTGAACCACTAAAAAGTGAAAAATAAAAACTTTTTAACAAAAAATTAAACCGACTTCAAAAAAAACAAAAAATTCAAAAATCAGTTTCTGAAGTCGGTGGCAAAAATTAAATCAAACAAACAAAAGTCACCGACTTCAGAAACTGATTTATTTTTGAGTTTTTTGTGTTTTTTTTTAAGTCGGTTTAATTTTTTGAAAGTTTTTGTTTAGTCAGGAAACATCCCTATTGTCAAAACACTATCAAACTGTTCGACCCGCAATGAATTGGGATAAGGGTTAGAGAATGTCGATTCGTGACATTCACGTAACCTTATCACGACGTATCATTTACATGATAAGGTTCCATTGGTCAATAGTATCACCATAACTCCACAAAAGCATATATTTATCCAATGAGGTCAAACAGAGGCGCTTTGTATTTATTGATCGTAAACCACGCCCACTCCGCCATCGCCATGACAGCCACATCTTTGCCCCCCCCCCCCCAAACCCCTCCCTCCGTTCCTTGGGACCACGATCACTTTATCAAGTTTCACCCCGGACTCGTATTTCACCCCACCGTTCACCGCCTCACAAATCACACAGAACAAAGATCACCATAGCGTTGCGAGAAATCTATCTCTATACCTATTTGCCACACATGCCTAACAAAAGTATCACGAAAGATGACTGGAATCTTGTTATTTCATTAAAGATTTATACAGATATGGCTATAATTGGAACCAACGCAAATATCATGGTTTTCTAATACCAACAATTTAAACAGAAGACCGTTACGAACATCACACTCGAAATCGATGCATTAATAAACAATAAAATCACTAACCTTCGTCCAAGTCCGTGGGATACGCGGCGCTGTGGGGCTCCATGGCCCGTGCCGCTGCTGGCAGCACCAACGCGACCTCCACGGTACACCGCGACTGATGCACTGTCGCATTGCGGCGTTGCACAGAGGAAGGCTAGTCTAGACGGCTAGCTCCACTGCGCAGGTCTCAAAAATATTGATCGCAGTGTGATGTATAGTATGCTTCAGTTTTCATGTATGTAGGTAGTTACGTACTTATTATTCGGAGTCGGAGAGCGTGCAGATTTAAAATAACGCCATCTGTGATTGAGTACAGGTACTAATTGCGAAAATGGGTTCATTTAGTAATTTGTGCGAATGTGTTAGTGGGAAAATAATTGTTATAAACTGATAGTTTCATTTAAAAAGGTTTTTTTTAGTTTATCTACTACTCGTATAGAAAGACTTGCCCATGATTCATAATTCATATTATGGTGTTCGTAATTTTTAATTTCAGTTATGCAGATAATATTTTGTGTAGGTACTCTACTTACGACGTCGTCGTCGTGTAGGTAATTGTGTATGATACGCAAAGAGTATTCAACCATTGAGGAGTTTTTCAATAAAAACTACAATGTTTCGTCAGTGGAAGATCATAATTATCAAGACTCTCACTAATAGTTCTAAGTAACTTAACTAACAAGGTAAAACTGGGGATTACCAAAATAAAACAAGGAATTTCCTAAATATAATTTTTATATGATCTAATAAATTAATAATATACACTTAAGATACTTAAATCTAAAAACTGAAAACTGATAGCATTTCTTCATGTTGTCTTGTATCGTGTGTGTTCAAATAGAATATATTCCCAATGACTATATAGTTTATTCTTAAGAGCTATTTTTGAATGGGTCACAAGCGGGCAGCCCAACAGATAGTAAGTGGTCGCCGCAGCCTGAAGACACCTGCGCTCCTCAGAGGCATCACAGGCGCCTGCCATCCTGGAGACGAAGCTGTTCCGTCTCATGTGCCTGTAGTCACACCGGCACCCACACCCTTCCACCGGAACGCAGCCACGCTGCTTGGCGGCAGAAATAGGCATGGTGGTAGTACTTCCCCGGGCGAGCTTGCACATAGAGCTCTACTACTACTTAAACCTAAACTAGAATCTCCACAGAATACAGTCTCCTTTTTATCGTGTGGGCAGTAAGGTCTAACGACCCTACACACACACCCTAGTGTCAGAGTTTCTAAACCGCCGCAAGGGCCTCTGACGTGGTTTGACGACCGCCATTTTGGCGGCCTGGACCACCGGCTATACGTGCCTTCCAAAGCACGGAACCATCTTTTTATCAGACAATCTGGTGATTCAAGCCTGCAATGTCCTAACGAAACTGGAAACAACTTCACATAGTATGCTTCCCGTGGGAATCGAACCCACGACCACCGGGTCACAAGGCAAACGCCTAAACCACTCGACCACGGAGGCAGACTTAACAGTGAAGCCACAGTTCCGACACAGTACCAAATATTCTTTTACCTATACACACTCTAGGAACGCATTTCCACTTGTCAGTATCAGAAGTGACGCAGTGCTCTTAGTATCAATGCCGACACCGAGGAAAACGGTATTTTGTCGGAACACATGCAGTCCGCGACATAAAACAAAAACAAAAAGATTACGAGTGATTGATAGAAATGGATTTGAAATACAAAAACCCATTTGTGATGCCATCTATCATTGCTAGCTCCGTAGTATTGAACAGAGGCATAGCTACAATCACTATACTGAACTGACACATTCGCGAACACAGACACGTTTATAGGGTTCCGTATCTCAAAAGGTAAAAACGGAACCCTTCTAAGATCACCCGTGTGTCTGTCTGTCTGTCCGACCATTCTCCCCCCCCCCCCTTATCTGCGAAACTACTGAGCCTAAAATTTTGAAAAAATACAGAAATTAATTCAACACGTATAGATTACAGGAAAACCTGTAAGAAGTCATGGTATAGAACCCTATAAGTGCCAGTCTGACTTGCACTTGGCGTTTTTAATAAAGCTCCGTAAACTAAGTATTGACTGAGTGACTGACGTGTGGAACTGGATTGAATCACTGCCGCAACTATAGTGACATGTAAAAAAAATATTTTAACAATGATTCTAAACTCTCTTTTAAACATGATAAAAAAAATCTGCTCTTGGAGAGGAGAGCAATCTCCTCTCCGAGCCGGTCTGTGTGCACGGAATGCACGGACCCTTATTTTTGGAAGTGTGGGAAATCATTAAATGACTCCACCCGCTCTGGGCAGAGCGGTAGGGAGTGTCAGACTTCTACTGACTAAAAACCACCCATGTTCCTTCTTAGCCCTTTGTACCGTGGCCGCTTTATCTCTTGCAAACAACCCGCAGCGTGAACTGACCTAGTGTCGTAATTATTGCAGTAAACAATTGCATGCTCGGTGTATGTGAAGTGTTGACACTGCCGCCTGCAGCAGCGGCCGCCGAGACATCATCATGCGATGTGTTTTAGGGAATTTCAAAATAAAACGAATGAAATACTTAACCTAAGACTTATATTTAATTAAATACCTAAGTGATGTGAAATTATATACAGACAGAAAAATATTTTAGTGCTTATTTTTTTTAGTTTTTCATTTTGTGTTTTTTTTTTTAGTTTTCGATTTTGTACTTTTTTTTTGGTTTTCGATTTTGTATTTTTTTTTGTTTCAATTTTTTATTTTTTTTCGATCATCTAAATAAGAATTAGCATTATTTGAAACTCCACTTTAAGATTATCTATTTGTTTTTTTTTTTTTCCCCTTTTGTTGTTTTTTTATATATTTTTTTTTGTTTTCAATTTTTGTATTTTTTTTTTGTTTTAGTCTTGAAGCATTTTTATATGTTAAAATCTCTACGTCGAATATTCAATAAGCAATAATTTCGATTGATCCCAGGTCCGTGATCATGACATCGTGAATTCGTGACCCAAGACCTGGGATTGGCCAGAGCCTCGTTTGTGGGCTGCAGGGTGTACCGCGGGCAGGTGAGGTTGACTTTGGCTCCACAGGATGTGCGTAGAGCCACATACACCCCATCTATGGAGTCCTATGAGATGTCTTCCAGTAAATTCCACAAAGATGCATAATTTACTTTCCTCATGCATCGCGTCGCCAGGGTACGTCGTGACATGACCTGTAGAATAAAAACAAATTATTGTAAAAACAAATAACAAAAATATCTGTAGCAGTTCAGTCTGAACTTTATAATAGTCGATGGCAATAGGTGCACCTGCTATCTTATGGTACATAAAGAAAACTGGCTAATTTGAGCCTGTGTACTCTAGGTGCACTTCTGCTTTACACTTCGAGTAGAACAGGTGTGATGAATATAGATAAACACTCACCTTCTTTTGTAGCAGTACTAGGGCTCCGGAGTCTCGCTCGAAGGACCAGTTCTTGACAACGCCAGCATCGATACCAGGACTCTAAAACAGTTAAAACAATACAATTTAGAAAGCTGCTTACCCGCTTGCTTGTGAGCTGCACGCTCAGGCGACACGCGTGTCGCGAGCTACACGCACACCGCACATTCTCGCACGTTTGGGCTGTATAAATAGCGGGGTGGTCGAAATATCTACTCATACAACCCTATTGGACGTTACATCTTGGCGGCTTGGCCCCCTTTTAATGTCAATAATTTCATGCCCCTAAGATCTACATACCTACCTACTCGTTGCTGTTTAAACCAATGAGGAAATAGAATGACGTAGCACTTTTATTGATCCTAGAAACACGCCCACTTCTGACGTGTCACCCCTCTGCTCCCTGTGATCCTAGCTAAGTACTGTCGACTGTTAAAAAGCACACACTTGGCTTTAGGCTTGTCTCAAATAACACCTCACTCAGCCAAGTTCGCAGTTTACAGTCAAGCGTTTCTAAATGTTACGTGATAAAATGATTACTATTCAGCACGTTCATGTGTCACCAAATTAGTTTAGAAAGAAACACTGAATCACGTACCTGGGTCATTGTCAAACCTAGGTATTTTTTTCGCGAAAAAATAAAACACGTGATTTATAAAAATCAAAGGTATATTATGACTCTTAATTTAGTTTACAACAAAAATGAGTATCAGTCTGAGATCAATAATTCGAAATAGGCGATTTATAAGGAAATAACGATATTTCGGTTCCATCGAAAAGACTAAATGTCCATCGAATGGACTAAAATGTTATTTAATGACAAAAATAAAACAAAATGCGATTAAGATCTTGAACAAAAACAATGTTAATGCTACCACACACACATAATCACAAACAATCAGTTATCTAAAAGTATTCAAAAAGTAAATAAAAAATGTTTTGTGTCTGTCTACCGAAAAGACAATTCATTTCGGTGGTCAAAATATTTCTTCGTCGTCAGAAGACCAGAATTGAAAGCTGGGTCGCTGGCACATGAAAGTGGGGTTTGGTGGCTCTTCTGGTTTTGACGTTGACGTATCTGAGCTGTTAGAATATACATCCGAAAAAAATCGTTTTTGGACATTACCTCCAATCAGCAGTGATGGACTACCTACTCTCGCCCACTTTCAATGGTTGCTGCATCGAGCCACTCGCAATTTGACTGGACCATCGGCTTGCCACTGGACTGTGCATAGGAGTCAAGATTAGAGTCGGTGAATTCATCCTCTCGGTGGGAGTTGGTGTGTCATTCCGGGTAGGACTTTGCAGAGGAGTCGTCAGGACTGGACTTGATAGAGTTGGGACATTATTTTGGAGTGGTCTTGGACATGGTGCTATGTCAAGTATTTTGCAACCTAAACCGTAATGTATACAAGTATTTTCTGGACTACATTTCATACAACTCAACCTGCGAAACTGAAGAACTATTGGTTTACGGCGACTCCAAGTAACCTGATGGACTTTCATGCTTCCACGAAACGGCGTAATATTGCTGTTTTTTATTTTACTCTCAATAGACTCCACATGCGTCTCATCAACTCTAATGACTTCAATACCTTTACAGTTTTGAAGAACACACTCTCCATGAAGGCATCCAAATTATGGACATCGTTTCCTTGAGCGACATGCTTATCAGCCGTACGCTTAAGACAACCACCCACGCCATCAGGGGCTCCTTTGCCGTGTCCACTCTCACTGTAATGCCAAATTATATCATCTACGTTAGTCTCCTCGCTCAAGTAAGCAGCAATTAGGTGAAACATCGTCTTGTTTCTGTACTGAGTTGAAAGAGAGTAAAACTGTAGCAGGAGATGTTGTTAGTAAAAAGTTTTACGTAAAGAATAAAAATCAAGCGAAAATGAAACAAAAATAGGTCATTAATAATTTACTGATAAAAACACCAGTAACCAGAAGCAGTTTTACAAGTTACAATAACAAAATAACCCATGTATTCAATAAAACATTCCACTCTGTGGACATTCTGTCGTTTCGGTGGAAAAGGTCCACCGAAAAGATGTCCACCGAATGGACTTTTAGCGCAAAATCATTCGCACCACCCGCCGTTTATAGGTTATGTCTAAAGCCAAGCTATATTTATAAAGTTCAATTGTTTAACTAGTTAATAAGAATGTTTTATGAATTTATAGTGATTTACTTAAAAAAATACAGCAGTAACCGAAAAGACAAATCAACTTTGACACAACCAAATATTTTTCTTAACACAACAACAACGTTTTCTGCGTATGAGTCACGGCAAAATGGCCGCTAACAGGTATAGAGCGTTAATGGATGCGTTCAATTTTACGTTCCGTTCCATTCATTTGACATTTCCTTAATTTTAGTCAGAATCGAAATTAATGTTCACCGGAAAGACAAAAAATGTTGTGACAAGATTCAATGATGCAAAAAGTGTGTTTAATTTCTATCTACTTTTTTAATACTTTTTATGTTAAATGGTAAAAATACGTAGATTGGGAAAATAAATCATTTTTGTACAATAATAAAACACATATATTTTTAAAGCTACATTCTATTAAAATGGTAGAATCCGAACAGTCCACCGAAGTGGACTTTCAGTTACATTGTGATGATAAAAAGGAAAAAATATATTTAAAAAAATATTAAATCTGTCACAGTACGATGCAGTACGTTTTTTACTTTATTATTAAGTATGGTGTAAAATTAAAACCAATTATTACGTGTCTTAATTTTATGATTTATGAACAGATTTTTTTAGGGTTATGACAATGACCCACCTCCATCTTTAAGTCAGACACACATTCCACTAGGGATCCTTCACCCGGAGCCCCGGAGTGGCACGAAGCACTGACGTGAAGAGCGATTGACGGCGTGAGGCGTACTGCGGGCCACAGTCTGGGACATTGGAAACAAAGGTTTAGTCTAGATAACTCTGGCTGCACTGCGCAGGTCTTAAAGTATTGAGATATGTAAGGCCGCGGCTGCACTACTAAGGCGATGGCGATTTTGTGAAATTAAACTAATTGTATGGCGCAGCCCGCTTTTAATACACACAAATTAGAAAAGTGCGCACGCTTAGGCGACACGTGTATTGCTACAGTGACTGTGAATGCAGAGACAACAAATGAAAGAGATCGCTTACAGCAAGTCGCGTGTCATGGCGACGGTGGTTTAACGCAAAGAAAACAATTGACGAACGCGAGTGTCGCTTGAGGCAAGTTGCTACCTGATGCCCATAAAATCCTATTGGACGTAACATTACACATTCGCCCCCTTTTAATGTTAATGATTTCTCGCCCCTAAAATCTACAGTTGTACTAGTTGCTCTATAAACCAATGAGGAAAGAGAGTGACACAACACTTTTATTGATCTAAGAAACACGCCAACTTCTTACATCTTAACCATTGTTCCCCTGATACCGTGGACATCGCTATCAAGAAAATGATTCGTAAGAATCAAATCAAATAATTTATTTTTGCTGAATACACTGTTTTACAACAGTAACAGTAGTAATAACAATTACAGCAATACGTAATCATTGTTGTTAACATAAATTGCTAAAGACGTCGTAACTTGGCCAGCAATCTCTTTGAACACATTGAAAGAGATTGATCACCAAGTAACGATCTGTTTTGTAAGACAGAGTCAGAGCCCGAAACAAAACAAAACACGATTTTTTTTCTACACGCTTAGGTATTTTAAACTAGTTTAGGTAATGCAACCAGGCTGGGTTGCATGCCCAAGTAAGACAAGACCACAACGATCACAGTAAATTCTCACCTCAAGTACGGGCGTCTCAACCTTCTCGTCTAGCTAGACCAGCTGGGAGCTCCCACGTTTGTACCTGGTTTATTTTCCTTGATACATTATTCTAAGGCTTTACAATACAAGTAGCACACGCATACTATAACGTTCCTTATTGTTATTAAAATTTAGGTTGAGAATCGCCTGAACGATAGGACGTTTCGTGTTCCAGAGCCCGGAGACCCGGTGGCTACTCGAGATACCGACACATCATGCACCGCAGACCGTGGTTTGCGCACTGCGGCGTTGCACAAAGGGACGCCAGTCTAATAAAGTGTAACTGCACTGCGCAGGTCACGTCTTTGTGATCGATACCAGAACTGAATATGCTAGTAACCTGTTCACTTATTTACCGTACATCTATTACGCGATAACATTTAATCGCGCTTCGTATACAGCGTGTAACGGAAGGGGGGTATCAACCTTGAAGGAAGTGAATGTGCTCATGAAACTCAACAACTTTCACCAAAGAACATAGGTCGAAATATGAAAAAAAAAATTGGCCCTCCCATAGTAAATCAATCAGCTGGTAGTCAGTTTTGTAAGGGAGGGCCAAATTTTTTTTTCGTGTATTGTGTGCGCGTGTTTGTGGATGTATGTCACATGCTTACGGCATTTTCATTCTCATACAGGACAGTTTCCTCACGACGGCGACGCCCTGACGTACCCTGCTATATAGGTAATCCTAGTGCAGACACCCATCTTCTAGGCACCGTAATTTAACTCATGTAAAATGAATGAGTCATGTTTGTGAAGAGAGACAAAATTATTTTTAATTTGAAGCTTCTCCTTTACCATTTTGAAAGGATTGTTTTTTTTTTAAGGTTGGAACTGACCCACTTTTGGACAAAGGGCTTCCCTCATTCTTTCTACTTGTAAGTGATATTGATCAAATAATTAGCACGATTTAGATCAGCGAAATAATTTACATAAAGTCATGTATGTAGTAATGTAGGCTAGGATGAACTCGTTAGTCTGCCTGACTGAAAATGTATTCCTTTTAGAACCACGAGAATAGTTTAGTCAACTATCAGGCAAGTCATAAACATTTATTTAGGATCACAGAATACGGAACTTAGATACGGTCTATAGATACGGCAATACTTATAAGATTTGAAGTTCCGTCAGTATGTTGCGAGCCTTCCAGACTCAAAAGTATAAAATGATATAATTATATGTGATCAAGCGCCTGTATTTTTTGAAGCATTTTTTTTATCTTGCTCTAGGGGCAGAGATGACGACGACGATGGAAAGAGCTAACCCAGAAGAAGCCTATTTACTCGCGACATGGCTCGCGAGATTGGGGTTAATGAAGTCGCGAAAACCGACGCAGGTAGCGAGTTCTACTCTTTGGCTTTGCGCATACTAAGAGATGAACATCGACAAGGTACCTACCGGTGATAACCTGCGGTACGTCTAGTCTCCCGATGGAAGAACGGAGATGGTGGAATCAGCTCGTGGAGCTCCTGTGCACACTCTCCGAAATACCGATGATGATGTCTCAGTGATGTTTTTTTTATTATTATTATAAATGGGCTTGCTCTTGACTTCAATCTTGCCCTAAGAGCAGAGATGATGTCGACGATGGAAATGAATAAATGAATGTTGAAATTAATAAAGATTTATGATTATGAATATGTCTCTAGCAGTGGCCGCCGAGACGTCTCCATGCTTAGTGTTTTCGGGAATTTCAAAATAAAACAAATATAATCCTTAATTCTAACTTATATTTATACTTATATCTAAGACAAATAAAATCTTGATGTTGTGTTTATTTTAAGAAGAATATAAAAATATTTTAACCTAGATTATGTACACGTAAATAAAAAAAAATATCTCCTTTCTTATTTTCCCAGGGTTTAGTACCAACACCTGGGTTTCGCCAGAGCCTCGTTGGTGTAGTCAGCAGGGTGCACCGCGGGCAGGTGAGGTTGACTTTGGCTCCACAAGAAGAAGAATAAGTGGAGCCACTTACACCCCATCGGTGGGGACTTATGACATGGCTCAATATAAGTTTCCTAAACATTGTTCGACCTCTGCGTTTGTTTCAGTGTTTCCTCTCAGAGTGTACCGTCGTGTTGCAAGTCGCCGTGACATGACCTGTAGAATAAAAACAAATTATTGTAAAAACAGGAAATCTAGCAGTTCAGAATCAGATTTTTTGTTCAGTTGATGGCAATATGTGGACCTGCTAACTCATGGGACTTAACGATAACTGGTAAATGCGGGACTGTGTACTCTAGGTACACCTCTGCCTTATACTTCGAGGAGAACAGGTGTAATGAATATATATTAGACAAACACTCACCTTCATTTGCAGTAGTACTAGGGCTCTTGAGCCTCGCTCGAAGGACCAGTTCTTGACCACGCCAACATCGATACCAAGATACTGTAACAGTAAAAACGATACAATTTAAAAAGCTGCTTACCCGCTTGCCTGTGAGCTGCACGCTCAGGCGACACGCGTGTTGCGAGCTACACGCACACCGCACATTCTCACATGTTTGGACTTAACACACTGTATAGATGGCGGGGTGGTCAGAATATATCCACTCGTACAATCCTATTGAATGTAACATCTTTACACCCTTTTAAAGTTGACGTGTCACCCCTAAGATCTACAGTCATACTCGTTGCTCTATAGACCAAAGAGGAAATAGAATGACGCAACACTTTTATTGATCCTAGAAACACGCCCACTTCTTACGTGTCACCCCTCTGCCCCCTTGTGCTCCCCCGCTACATTTTCTACATAAAAATTTTTAGGCTTGTCTAAAAAAACAGCACTCAGCCAAGTTCGCAATTTACAGTCAAGTGTTTGTTTTTAAATGTTACGTAACAAAATGATTACTAGTCAGCACGTTGATATAGTGTCACCAAATTAGTTTAGAAAGAAACACAGAATCGCTTACCTCCAACTTTAACTCAGAGACACACATTGCACTAGGGCTCCAGCGCCCGGAGTCCTGCAGCGGTTCGAAGGACCGACACGTGAAGCGCCGTAGACCGCGTTTGGTGCACACTGCGGCGTTGGACAAAGGAAAGCTAGTCTAGAAAAGTCTAGTCTACATTGCGCAGGTCACGATCAATACTTGAATTTGATATGCATAATATACCTAGGTATACTATTTAGGCAGTGGTCCGACCGCCGACGACGAACGAGAAACGAGTTGAACTAGAAACTTTAAACGTGTTGGCGGAATCGAGTGTGTAGTTTCGATAGTTTTGTCGTCGGGCTATAAGCGAGTGTGCAAGTGCGACGAGCGATTACTCGCGCCACTCGTCCACGTAGCTCAGTCCTGTCATCCTGTGCAAACCTATAAAACATTATCGTTACTCATTCAGCGATGCTCGCTGTAACGCTGAGCGAGTTCTTTTTTTGAAGACTCGTCGCTCAGCGACAAAACGAGTAAAGCGAGTCGTCGAGTAAAGTGAACAGTCAGAGCTCAGACCAACAAAAAAAGGAAGACGACGCGCCACGAACTTCAAAAGTGAAGCCAACTTTTTATCTATGTGTGTAGAACTGTAGACAACCCAAGTAACATTTCATTCGGGCCTAGGTTGTAAAAAATGCCTTTAGGTTTTCTAAGGGTCGTAAAAAGGTTAATGCTTTGCTATCTGGTTATATTAAGTACTTGAGAATGATTAATAGGTCCTAATACTAGTTGTTTTATATTACAACCTTGGAGCCGCTGACAAGAGTTTAAATTAACGTTATTTTGACTTGTGTTTCAAGAGCCTAGAGTCCTAGGATCTTAAAGCTGTTGTAGACTCCTGATTAAGTTCTGAAAAGGCTAGCATTATGCTGAATTGAGATCTAAAGGTTTAAGTTTTAACTTTGATATGACCATAAAGTTATGGAATGTTGAAATTGCTTATAAGTAATTTTTAAAACCTACCTCAAACCTTAAGGTTGTTTTAGAGTGTCTAGGCGAATAAATTAGGACTGCGTGGTGACAACCCAAACCAATAAGCTATTGTTTATGAGCTGAAAGCATGATTAACGTCCTACAAGAATATTTTAAAGCTATAAAGGCATCCTCAAAAAATATCAGTTGTCTCCGCTACTTCAAAGCATTACGTTTTCTTGAAGATGAATCAACACAGGGTGATGTCAAAAAAACGGAGTGGAAATTTTAAACGTAAAGTGCGTAATTTCTTACGAATGATAAATACATCGTACGATTGTATTATGGTACGAAGTGTGGTGACTGGTAAAAACTGCATAAGGCTCTTACAGATCGGCGACCGTTAGCGATCGTCGGCGACCGTCACCCGTTGTCCTAATTGAACGACAAACGCGGCAAAATAGTCGTTGTACGTACTCTTGTGGCCTGTGTTGTCGCCTTAATCAGTGTGCGATGAAACGCGACGAAGTGCGGATTTGATTTTTGCGCGACGATACGCAGTGTGAATTGCTTATTGACAGTTGAAAATAAGGTCTAACAACTGCAACAATATAACGGGTGATTCATTTGGAGTTACTTTTTTGTCTATGTATTTTTTGACAGATAAAGCGTCAGTCATGACAACATAACCTAATATTTTCATTCACTATAGTTTGACATTTCATCATGGAAAGACTAAGCACGGCACAACGCCTACAAATTATTCAACTTTATTACGAAAAACAGGAATGTGTTTCGTGCACTTAGAGCAACATATTATGGTTCACATAATCGCCCTACCGAACGCACTATTCGCTATACCATCGAAAAGTTTATCACACCCATGTGATATCACACCCTTAGACTTTTTTCTGTGGGGTTATGTAAAGTCCAAAGTTTATATGGATAAGCCGCGTACGATTCATCAACTGGAAGCCAACATTACTCGCGTTATTCGCCAAATACTGGAAATGCTCGGTCGGGTCATCGAAAACTGGACCTCCAGAATTCGCAGTTACGGACAACATTTGAAAGAAATAATCTTTAAAAAGTAAATGTAAGGAATGGTTCTTTTGTATTATAATAAAGATTACCCGATAAATTAGTTTTATTCATATATTTTTTAGTTTTGGAAAAAGTAACTCCGAATGAATCACCCATTATAAGCGAAAGTGCTTAGTAATAAGCCACAATACCTCTTAAACAAACGTGGCTTATTTCTTAATGTCGGATATAAATGATAAAACTCTTCGAACTTATTTATTTCTAAATACATGATATTTGTTGTCTTCCTTCTTTGTTTACGTTGTTTTTGTAGGGTAAAGTATTTATAACATTATGAAATTTCGAGTAACAACGCAGTACCTATACATGTTACGTTTGTCGCTCACGAATGACTATAAAATAGGACACACGTCGCGTGATGTATTGGTCGCATTACGTCGCGTCGCGTTGCGTCGCTACGTGTCGCGTCCCGTCGCTCACCTAGGACAAGGGGACTGTCGGCGACCGTCTGTCGGCGAACGTCGGATCGCAGATTTGTTAGAGCCCTTATAAATTTAAAAAGATGGAGAAGTACGGCTCATCTTGACAATGGGTGACCCCATTGTGGATTAAAATTAGGCTGTTCGGTTGTTCGATATTGACTATTTTAACAGATCATTGACACCGTTGAAGATGCACGACCTTCTGAAACCCCTTCAGTTTTAACCACAGATGACACGACATCGTCTGAAATATTTGAGGAATCAGTTTCAACCACAGATAACACGACATCGTCTGAAATATTTGAGGAATCACAAAACAGTCAATCAAATTATGGTGATGATGGCAGTTTATCTGAAGATAGTGAAGATTTTGAAGCTCGTACATTAGAAACAAGTGTTGATACTGCCCGAGTACTTGACTGAATGAGCAGCAGGCCGTCGTCCGCGTAACCGGTTAATGAACAGCCGCATGGAAGTGGAATCGCGAGGAAGTCATCGAAGCCTACGTTCCATACATACGGACCCATAACCGAACCCTGAGGGCATCCCATGGTAAGGGACTTTGACATAGAATGATGTCCGAGTTTGAGATTCGCGGAACAATTTAAGAAGTACGAGTAAACAAGATTGTATATTAGGTGTATATTCGGGCAACCACGAATTTTCAGTTTAAGGAGTAGCATCGGCCACCACGCGTTATCAAAAGCCCCCACAAAATTAAACATGTTGCTTTGAAAGATCTTTTAGACATATTTAATAAACGAACGATCCTGAAACTTCCGAAGGATCCTAGATCCTTACTACATACTCCCAGTGGTGATAATATGCAAATAAAAAATATTAAAGGCGGTCAATACTGGCACTATAGGCTTGAAGTATGTCTTCGAGATTTTTTTCATGATCTTAAAGTTGATGAAAAAAAGCACCCTGTAGCTGTTTGTTCAGCACTCTTGTCAAACCGTCGATCGCACGTCCTGTTTCAACCAAAACCTAAAAGCAACTAATTGTGCGCAGGGGTTGTTTTCGCGACTAGCAAGTCTTGAATTACTCCTAGCGATAACCTTAAAGCTGCGAAAACAGCCTATGCGTTTTAAGTGGCTCCGCGAGATTACTTTTAGCTCTTATTTTGGCAAACATTAAGAGCTTCTATCTGTAACAGTTCTGAAATTGGTAATTTTAATGCTTTCTAGTAATTTATTAACGCCAGCCATTTTTTTTACATAAAAAATCAATTTTAAATAACAAAATCAAAACAAAAGGCAATATTTTAATTCATTAAGGCTAAAATAAGTAACTTGTGGTATAGCATTTAAAATATATGTTTTTAAATGAATAGAAGTTTTATTTCTAATGCAACGTACCACCAACCGTGTATATTTATAATTTTTATTTCATTAAAATATCTTCAAAATTATAAACTAACGCAAGGCCCGTCTCGTATTTAGCACTATTATCCTAAAGTTTCACGATGAAGTGCCAGTCGCACAATTTTTGTTCTTCCTGACTTCAGCAAGATTTATTTTATAAATACTTACTACATACTCAGTTAGCCATTTTGAAACTTGGTAAAATGTCAGCGAATGTGGCGCCATTATATTGGTCTTTCTGTGTAAAAAAATCTTACACAGAAACATTTTAAAACCTGCGAGTCCTGGAAAGGTATTTTTTCATGTCCATCAAAAAGGTTTTAAGTTGTCATAGGGTTACATACAAGACTAATTTAGAACTTAAAAGCTGCCTTGCAAGGTTATATTTACGTTAAATTAAGGTTGTGAAGGTTATATTTGGGTACTGTGTAAGTAATTCGAAAGGTTCTGGATTTGACCTATAGGTTTTGCTATAGCTCTCAGAAATGTTCTAAAACGTGGGCCCTTTTTGCACTCAGGAGGTTAATATAAGGTTAATATAACGTTATTGAGCCTGTTAAGACTTACGAGCAAATTTCCATATGAAGGTTCTAGAACCTTTTCAAAACCTTTCTAAAACCAAAAATGTTACTTGGGAATGTCTCGTGAAGTCGTGACGTTCTAGGAGAAATGCGTGTGGTTTTTGAGGTGGTTTTAGTGTAGGTGTGTGCGTGAGCTTGTATGTTTACTTGCTGTAAGCGTGTGGTTTTGTGGCTTCACTGTTGGTGTTCGCGGCGCGCCGTCTTTCTTTTTTTCTTGGTCTGAGAGTCAGAGAGCAACTTTTAATATATGCATCTCTTTCGTTTACAGGGAATGTTAATTTATTGTGCGTTTCTTGAAAGAGAAAATCGCCAAAAGTAAGTCGTTTTCTCGCCGGTGGTCGGACCACTGCCTTACGCATGTGATGCGGAGGAAGGAGGAAAATGTTGTGTGGAAGGTTTTACTTTTGAATATGAATGTGGCGGGGTATACGAGTAGAGGAAGACCAAAGAAACGATGGATGGACTGTGTTAAGAATGATATGGTAAGAAAGAAGGTATCTCATGATATGACGAGAAACAGAGAGGTATGGAAGAGGAAGACATGCTGCGCCGACCACAAATGAGTTGGGATGGGCAAGAGAATGATGGTGATACATAAGTACATGTGATTGTTTCCTGAAGTACCCCAGGCTAATAAAACTTTCGTTTTAGTATACTAGCTGTAGCTTGCAGCTTCGTTCGCGTGGAAATTTATATATTTTATTTCCACGCTTTTGCCAGCGGCTTCGCCCGCGTGAAAATGATGATTTTCCATACAAACTTACATTCCCTATTTAACTCCCTTAGGGGTTGAATTTTGAAAAATCCTTCCTTATTCCTTGTTTACATTTTAAAGGGAATCTCTCAAAATTTCAGCTTTCTAGGTCCAAGGGTTTGGGCTGGACGTTGATGAGACAGTCAGTCAGTCAGACAGGACTTCTCTTTTTACTTATATAGATAACTGCGACTTTGGTGTTTGCCACGCTTGCCTGGGTGCCTGGGTGTCCACTCGTTACAGACCGAGTTTCCTCCATGCATCGGAAAGCACGTTAAGCCAGCCGCTATCATTTGTAGATCTTTTGGGTTTAAAAGATTCTTTATTTATTCTAAAAGAACATACATTGTTCACATATCGAATAAATACATAAATAAGGTAACATTTAGTCCAGTAGCTAACAGTTTAGAGATAATAATACATTTCGCTTTAAACAACATTGCTTATAATCATTACCAATAAATACTTATTACTTAAGATGTGGGTATAATATATGAAACATATTTTGCACATGATCATTTAGTTAGTTAACATCTACCCGTAACTTGTGAGTGCTTGCTATTGGGTCGCTCATTAGAAAACTGGTTTGAGTCAACATGATTATATACACAGTTGGAAGTCAGTGGCCTGGTAGTCTGACAGGAAGTCTCACCAAGGAGTATCAGAATCCCGTAGGTCCCTCAGGTCCCGTTTGGGCTGCGGGTTGTTCGAAAGAGAAACCGAGGCCTCGACACAAAGGGCTAGAGCAGGGGGTTATTTGATGATTTCCAACCCTCCCCCCCCCCCCCCCAAAAGGGGTATCATAACTACTCAGTACTAACTGGGTTGTGCAGTAGCTCAATCTCATCATCATCATCAGAGGAAATGAGCTGTTCACCACGCGAGCTCAGTGTAATTTAGTAGATATCACATGTCTTCGACTTTTTGGTTCTAGTTTTTGAGAGCAGTGGTCATGAAATAAATTACAAAAATGAATGCGCCAGCAGCTTGGGATCGAACCCACGACTAACCGCTCATAATAGAGTAAGATCCCAGGGCCGCCAGACGTCACGTATTTTCTGACGAAGAAAATGTGCACGATTGAGTTATAGTGAAAGAAAGAAATAAAACAAACAGTTTTCATTATTGTTTATATTTTGTTTTGGATAGCCATCTCGAAGTAATGTTAGTATTACTCAGCTGCGTCCCGTTAGACTGGGCGCCGACCCCAATGTAATTGAGGAAGTCCAAACAGTGAGAAATAGTTTAGCCTTATTTCTATAAAGAAAGCTGCGTTTCATGTCATATCCGTAAAACTCAGCTAGCTTTCTTGAGGTACGTTCAGGAACGGATTCAAAACTTAATTGGAAGAAGCTCAAAAAAAACAGAATTTCTAAACGAAGTATCCGTTTTCTGATCCCCTCCGTTTGTATCCGTACCTGCCCTATTTGACCCCTAACACAACATCGCACTATATTTAAGAAAATGCTCAAACTTTTTGAAAAGGACTTGTCTTTACTTATGAAAATGCTCAAACTTATTGAAGAGGACTTTAATCTAAATTTTATTAAAGAATACGAGAAACAAATACTGTCGTTGCTTGTATCCTTAGAGACGCATATACCAGAAACTTTTTCGACGCAAAAAGTTAGTAATATATGCCTCGTTTTATATACTGTCATAAAAGGGAATAAAATAAATATCTACGCAAATAAGGTTTTAACTTGTAAAGAGAAAAAACCTCATATTGTGGAGATACGCCAGAGCCTCGTTGGTTTTGAGCAGGGTGTACCGCGGGCAGGTGAGGTTGGCTTTGACTCTGTTGGTTACTGAGTCACTAACACCCCATGTTGGGTTGGAAGGTTGCTGGCTGCAGCGCGATGACCCTGGCTTTGACAGGAACCTGAAATGTGAAAAAAACGTGACAGTGCCAAAAGGCACTGGGCTTGTGTGAAACTGTTGATGAAGAAGTGAGAGAAACTATCATGATATAATCTATCTAAAAGTGGGAATTTGTCGAAATGCCGGGTCACTGACTATCTACTACAAAGACTTATAAATGACAATCGGGACGAACGGCTTAACGTGGTTTCCAAAGCACGGAGAAAATTTGGTATAAAGTATAGGTGGTCATCTATCCGCGGGCCAACCTACACAAGCACGGTATAACCTTAAGATTGACCCGAGCGGCTGTTATTATCTAGCCACGAGCTCCTCAACCGTAGTCCTAACCAAACACCAATATTTCTTCTTACGGATAAAGTAGTTTTTTTGTAGGAAAATCATCAATTGACTCCACCCGCTCTGGGCGGAGCGGAAAGGAGTGTCAGACTTGTAATGACTAGAGAAAAACACTTTTCTAAGAACTCAGGTTAAAAAATGGTTAACAAAATAATATTACCATTGTCTTTATCATGATTCATGTTACGAGGCGATTGCGGCGGCTCGAAGGACCAACTTGCGTTGCGTTCTAATTGGCCACTTGATCTTCTGGACTCGACCACTAGAAATCTGAAAAAGTTTTTCTAATTATGGTTAAAAGTTTCATCATTAAAACTAAATTCCGGCCTTCTACGCATTCTTAAAAGAAAACAAAACACTGGAATAATAATTATTGTTGTAATTAATTAATTATTATTAATGACCTATATAATTATTACTGACTGAAGTTTTGAAGTACCTATCTCTCTTTGTTGCATTAAAATAGTGATTATAAATTTAAAACATTTTAACTAGTTAATAATTCTAATTGAATAAACAAACAAAGTCTTGTTTCTTACACAGTCTTATTTGCGTAAGAAAGCCATCATCACGAATTATTACGATATAAACTTCTTTAAATATTAATCCATTTCTCATTTAATTTTGCAATTATATATTTCAGTAAACTACATACATAATATATATTTCACACACCTATATGCTATGAACCACACATTATTAGTGTTACGACGGTCATCTAGAATCTTCGACAAACTTCGCTAATAACTGTGTAGTACCTAGAAAAGACGAGTAGGTACGAGTTCATTTTTTTAGGTATAGTTACATTGTATTCAAGGTCAGCCGACGCGCGGCGTCAGCGGCAATTGTCATTGTAATTTCGACCGTATGCCGAGGGCGTAAGGTAACTTCTTCCTTGTCGGTTCTTTTATCTTTAAGTTTATTTTTTGTTAATGTTTTTTTGTAGATGCTTTCTTGAATAATAGAGAATTATCTCGAATTTCTTTTGTTTGTTTGGGTATAAAAGGACCGATAGAGGACGGAGTCAGTCAGTTCACTTTTAAGCGAGACAACGGAAGGTTCGAAGAGTTATCTAGTGCGACAAAGTGTTCAGTAGTATTGAAGTGATTGTGAATAAGTGTTTATTGAGTAATAAAGTTAATTCGTGTGTTTATTTGGTAGTGTTTTTATTTATCCCATACCCAGCTCGTAACAATTTGGTGTCAGAAGCGGGGATAAATAATGCCGATTCTACCGAAGGACGACACGGATAGTATCCGTACGAGGAGTCAGCGGCAGCAAGGTATGGACCAAAGGCGATTTGGGGACTCCCCGACACAAACACCGGGCGGTGCCCAGCCTACGTCAGAGCCAGTCGCTGGCCCATCTGGAGCTACTCCAGCGGCGCCTACTACATCAGCGGCGCCTGACTTGTCTGCCTTAATGGCACTGCTGCAAGACCAGGCACGTCGTCAGGAGGAGCAGGCACGTCGTCAGGAGGAGCAGGCTCGTCGTCAAGAGGAGCAGGCTCGTCGTCAAGAGGAGCAGGCTCGTCGTCAAGAGGAGCAGGCCCGTCGGTTGGAGGAGCAGTTGCAACGGGACAAGGAGGAGCAGGTCCGACGCCAAGAAGAACAGATGCTCCTGATGAAGGATCTTCACGCATCAGTTGGGAAAGAGCTGAGCGTGGTGAAGGAGCAGGTACAGCAGCACGACAACCGTATCGCAAAGGCCGAAATTCAGATCGCCGATGTGAAGAAGGCCTTAAGTGAAATTAAGGTTGGAGACGGGTCTGTAACTTCGGTGATTGCTGCCCCTTCGGTGCGTGGGTTTAAAGTGCCTCCATTCGACGGAACATCTTCATGGTCGGCCTATAAAATTCAATTCGAGGCCGTTATGAAAGTGAATGGGTGGACCAAAGCGCAAGCCATGACCGCGCTCACCTTGGGTCTTCGAGACCAGGCCCTTAACATTCTTGAGGCCCTCGGCAAGGATGTGACCTACGAACAGCTGCTGGAGGCATTAGAGTCCAGATACGGTGACGCGCACCTGGAGCATGTTTTTCGTGCCAAGTTAAGGGATCGCGTTCAACGTAGTGCCGAGAGCTTACAGCAGTGGGCCCTGGAAGTTGAAAAGCTGGTTCGGAAAGCATACCAGTCCGCCCCTGCACTTATTGATGGAAATCTGGTACAGGCGTTCATCGATGGAATACGCGACTTGGAGGTTAGAGCCGCTGTGAGACTTGGGCATCATGAGACGCTGAAAGATGCCTTGGCCCATGCCTTAGAAGTAGAGGCAGTGAGGCAGGACCACCGTACGCACCGGGTCAGGGAGGTTGTAGCGTCACCTGCACGCGACCGCCCGCAAGGATACAGCCCTAGGTGCTACACTTGTGGAGAAAGGGGTCATCTTCGATCAAGCTGTCCTAAGCGCAGCTCACCAAGAGAAGACCAACCTCAGCAAGGAAAGGTGGCTGAAGTGGCTGCCCAACCACAGCAGGGAAACGAGTAAATGCCAGGACTGGGGGGCGGGTGCTGGCTGGTTTTGAAAGAGCCCCGAGGATCTCGATCTCACAAGTACATGACGGGAACAGCCTGACTATCAACGGCGAAGTCAACGGAACTCCATGCAAACTGACGTTGGATACTGGAGCTTCTCACACGGTCGTCAATTCTCACCTGGCGAATCGGTTTCTTGGGGGCTACTTCAATAACCGCGACCACCTTCAATTATTAACAGCTACCGGTCAGCACATAACCGTCCGAGGCAAGAAGGAGGTGGAGTTAAAATTGGGTGATAGAATTTACCGACACAATGTCATCGTGGCCGACATAGTCGACGATTGCATCTTGGGCTTGGACTTCATGCGGAAATATCGTTGTGAGATCGACATTGACCAAGGAGTGTTGAAATGTGGTTCAGAGGAAGTCTTCATGGAAGGTGCACCATCAGGGAAAGTGTACTGCCTGAAGGAAATTGTTCTTCCTAGCAGATCAGAAACGATCGTGCCAGTTAAGTTACCACAGAACTCTGGACACAAAGATCGAAGTGTTCTGATAGAAAGGGTGGACAATGAGTTTTCATGGAAGATGGCACGAACTCTGGTAAAGGCCAACAACATCTCAGCTGTACGAATCCTGAATCCAAGTAACAAGGAGCAAGTAATCAAGAAGGGCACCTTGATCGGCACTTGTGAGGAAGTGGCTTGGATGCGTCAATTGCAAGATCTACCTACCGGAAGCAAAATTAGTAGTGCCAAATTCGACGTGTCAACGCTTCTTGAAGACTGTCATTTAAGTGAAGGGGAAATGAACAAGGCTAAGAAGATGTTACTTCAGTACGCCGGTATTTTCTCTACGGGTGATGCTGACATAGGAAGAACTGGACTGGTTCAGCACAGAATTAATACAGGCAACGAGTTACCTATCCGTCAGCGACCAAGGAGACTGCCAGTTGCACGGGAAAAAGAAGTGGAAACCATGATTGAGGGTATGGTGAAGGATGGTGTCATAGAGCCTTCATCCAGTCCATGGTGTTCTCCTGTGGTCCTGGTAAAGAAAAAGGACGGCAGTATGCGCTTCTGTGTGGACTATCGACGACTGAACGACGTCACGAAAAAGGACAGCTATCCACTGCCTAGGATCGATGACACACTGGATACGCTGGCGGGAATGAAGTGGTTTACCACACTAGACCTGAAAAGTGGTTACTGGCAGGTAGAAATAGACCCCAGGGATAAGGAGAAGACTGCATTCTCAACAGGAAAAGGATTGTGGCAGTTTAAAGTTATGCCTTTCGGTTTATGTAATGCTCCTGCAACGTTTGAAAGGCTGATGGAGCAAGTACTTGCCGGGTTGATTGGGGATGCATGTCTTGTCTATCTAGACGACATAATCATTGTGGGCCGTACGTTTGAAGATCACCTTAGAAACCTAAACCGAGTGCTGTCGAAGATCCAAACAGCAAACCTGAAATTGAGTCCGAAAAAGTGCTCGTTTTTCAGGAAACAAGTGAGCTTTTTAGGACACATAGTTTCGGGGGAAGGTGTTCAAACAGACCCAGAGAAAGTAGTCGCCGTCAAGGATTGGCCAGTTCCGAAAGACAAGACACAGGTCAGAGCATTTTTGGGTTTGTGCTCCTACTATCGCCGGTTTGTGAAGAATTTCGCCGACATTGCGAAACCTCTACACAGACTCACTGAGGAAAAGCAACAATTCTGTTGGAATGAGAACTGCGACGCCGCATTTCAAGAATTAAAGGGACGTCTGTGCAATACTCCTATTTTGGGATATCCTGACACTGAAAGTGACTTTATAGTCGACACAGACGCAAGTAATACTGGAATTGGGGGCGTGTTATCTCAACGGAAAGGAGATCAGGAGATTGTTATAGCTTACTTCAGCAAGTCTTTATCCAAACCAGAAAGGAATTACTGTGTAACGAGACGAGAGCTGCTCGCCGTAGTGAAGACATTGCAGCACTTCAGTAAATATTTGTTGGGACGGAAATTCCAGCTACGAACCGATCATGCTGCATTGAAGTGGCTATTACAGTTCAAGAATCCAGAGGGTCAAGTGGCGAGATGGATTGAACTACTGCAAGAGTTTGACTTTGTAACCGAACATCGCAGTGGGAGAACTCACGGTAACGCAGACGCCTTGTCAAGAAGACCTTGTCCTGAAGACTGCAAGCACTGTGCCAGGCAAGAGACTAAGGAAGTAGTGCCCGTGAGGATGCTTAGAACGGATCTCAGCGATGAATGGAAGGAGACTCTACAACAGGCTCAACAAAGTGACTCGGACATCAAGCCAATCTTCGACTGGGTCAAAGCTGGTGCTCCGAAGCCCAAGTGGAGTGATGTGGCTGCGATGAGTTCCATCACGAAGAGTTATTGGGCACAATGGAACAGTTTGGAGATCCAGGATGGAGTCTTGTGCCGAAAATGGGAAAACGCTCGAGGGGACAACTGTCATCTACAAATGGTTGTCCCTAAAGCTAAGGTACCGGATGTTTTACGGCTCTACCATGATGGATGCTCAGGAGGACATATGGGGGTAAAAAGGACTCTACTGAAAATCAGAGAACGCTTTTACTGGATCCACTGTCGAGATGATGTGGAAGACTGGTGTCGCAAATGTACCAGCTGTGCGGCTGTGAAGGGACCCCACACACGAAGCAGAGGTGCATTGAAAGTGTACAACGTTGGAGCTCCCTGGGAGCGGATAGCACTGGACGTTGCGGGACCATTTCCGGAAAGTGACAGCGGAAACAAGTACTTCATGGTTGTCATGGACTATTTCACAAAGTGGCCAGAAGTCTTCGCCATTCCTAACCAAGAAGCTACAACAGTCGCAGATAAATTGGTTCAGGAAGTCTTCTGTCGTTTTGGAGTACCCTTAGAAATTCACAGCGATCAAGGGAGGAATTTCGAATCGCAAGTTTTTCAGGAGACTTGTCGATTGATGGGTACCCACAAAACCAGAACCACCTCTTACCACCCACAATCTGATGGAATGGTGGAACGATTCAACCAGACGTTGGAGAGATATCTGGCAAAAGTTGTGGAAAACAGGCAAAGGGATTGGGACAAGCACATACAGCCGTTTCTTCTGTCCTATCGGAGTGCAGTTCACGAAAGTACGACTGTAACTCCAGCCTTCGCGAACTTTGGAAGGGAATTACGGTTGCCTGCAGATTTAATTACTGGAACTCCCCCTGATGTCCCACGCAGTGTAACGGATTACGCGAATGACCTGCGTAACAAGTTAAATGATGTGTATGAGCATATCAGGCAATCCGGACAACAGATGTCTGAGAAGATGAAGACTCGTTATGACCGGAAGGCAAACAGTCGTGGTTTCGACGAAAGTTCGCTGGTGTGGTTGCATAACCCAGTGCGGAGCAAGGGAAAGTCTCCGAAATTGCAAGCAAAATGGGATGGACCATACCGAGTTGTGACCAGGATCAACGATGTCACCTACAGAATACAGAAGGGTCCGCGAGGTGCGCCTAAGATTGTGCATGTAGACCGATTGGCGCGATATTACGGGACTAATGATGCTCGGGACGAGCATGTCTAAGGAGGGGGCAGTGTTACGACGGTCATCTAGAATCTTCGACAAACTTCGCTAATAACTGTGTAGTACCTAGAAAAGACGAGTAGGTACGAGTTCATTTTTTTAGGTATAGTTACATTGTATTCAAGGTCAGCCGACGCGCGGCGTCAGCGGCAATTGTCATTGTAATTTCGACCGTATGCCGAGGGCGTAAGGTAACTTCTTCCTTGTCGGTTCTTTTATCTTTAAGTTTATTTTTTGTTAATGTTTTTTTGTAGATGCTTTCTTGAATAATAGAGAATTATCTCGTATTTCTTTTGTTTGTTTGGGTATAAAAGGACCGATAGAGGACGGAGTCAGTCAGTTCACTTTTAAGCGAGACAACGGAAGGTTCGAAGAGTTATCTAGTGCGACAAAGTGTTCAGTAGTATTGAAGTGATTGTGAATAAGTGTTTATTGAGTAATAAAGTTAATTCGTGTGTTTATTTGGTAGTGTTTTTATTTATCCCATACCCAGCTCGTAACATTAGTTTCACTTTGTCTTTAAAATGACCTTTTATATTGAACAATCTCAACACGTTTCAACAAATTCATAGTCTAGAAAAAATCCTAATTGACTAACCTTAATTTTAAATCCAAACATCACAAGTCACTTATAGGACTCCAAAGCCCGGAGCCCCGGTGGCGGCTCGAAGGACCAACACGTCTTGCAGGGCAGACGGGTGAATACCGCACTGCGGCGTTGCACAAAGGAAAAGTCTAGATAATTCTAGCTGCACTGCGCAGGTCACAATCAATACTCTTCGACGTGGGGTGCGACGCAGCGTCCCGTCTGAGAAGTTAACAATGTATAGGTACAGGTACGTAAAGTGGGAAGTGATTTTTTTTTTAATTTCAACCCTAACGTGTGATATATTGTTGGAAAGGTATTTAAAAATGAATAGGGGTTTACTAAAATAATTTTTTGATAATGTTGTCAATAATTTCGGAAATAATCGCTTCAAAAGTAAAAAACAATGTGTGTCCCCCCTCTAACTATTGAACCATAAGTTTAGAAAATATGAAAAAAATCTGAAAAGTAGAACTTCATAAGGTCTTTCTAGGAAAATCATTTAGAAAAAAAAAACCACCTTTAAACTCATAAGTGGGAACACTTATTGTGACGAACGGGAAACTACGGAACCCTACACAGAGCGTGGCCCGACACGCTCTTGGCCGGTTTTTTTTTAACATGTGTGTTCTCTACTTTACAGATCCCATTGCAGATATACGAGCAGCTTAACCCCACCACCCCTCCTCAGGGGCTATGCTGCCAGGGAACTCTACAGTCTTCAGAATTAAGCTTTGAACACTGAAGTATCTCCAATCTAACAACATCTCGGGAACTGCAGCTGCTGTTGTACGAACTACCATCTCGTGACATGATCAACCGAGCAAACATCGGGGTGCAAGTGGCTCGAATACCACCCCCGGAGCCGAAGTCAACCTCACCTGCCCGCGGTGCACCCTGCTTACGACCAACGAGGCTCTGGCTAGCGCCTAAGGACACATTAATTGGCCATCTAAAAGTGATAAGCACGTAGGCACGTCACCATTTTTCTACGACCAAATGTGTCTTTAGCTTACGATTATATTATTGAATCAATTTATTAATAATTATATACTTATTGATAGATAAAATAGCATAGTGTCCACTAAATTAAAATAATAAAATAAGTAATAATAAGTACCTATGCTTTGTTTTATTAGCCATCATTATTCGTCATTATTCTCTTACCCTTATCCCAATAGGGATGTGTCCTGACTACAAAAAATATGATTATGTTTAGTCCATCAGTTAGATTATCAAAAAATATTGGATAGGTACGTGTTTTCTTTTTTATCAAATTAATGAAAATTGACGAAGATAAAACGCGTCAAAGATCAGAGAGGAGAGATCTATCTGGAGCGGGGGCTTCTGACGTTACTACGTGGTAAAAAATGCAGCGCGATGTGACGTCATATGACATGAGTTTTCGAAGCACTGTATCTGTATGTCTTCAATTTTTGTTTACGTGAAAAAAAAAAATACGTGTACAATATTTTTTGGAAATCTATCTGACGGACCAATTAGATTTTTTTTTGTCAACTACTTACCCTATTTATTTGGGGTCGGCACAACATGTTTTCTTCTTCCATACTACATATTCATAAAAAAATACGGCTTTCCTCGTGGTCATACTACACTTCTGGACACATCTATTGGCCCACCTTCGAGTTTAGGTTTCGATGGCCCCTACCGAAATATGATTGCTAGATTGAACAAAAACTGTTGATGCAGTTTTAAACCTGATACATTTTACCATCTTTTTCGATCGTATTGTTTTAAATTTGAATTCAGAATACCATACGACATGGAGCTACGCCTAACAAGTCGGATATGCGCCTTGTTAAAGGCAATTGATTTTTGAATAAAAAACATGTTTTATCAAATAAAGGTTTAATTTAATAACGCGTGTTGCCTCCATGGGCATCTACCACAGCTCTCATACGATCAGGCATAGAGTTTATCAACCGCTCTATGAAATTTTGAGGGATTATCTCCCATTCCTCTTCTATGGCAGTTTTCAACTCCTGCATCGTCTGGGCAACTGGCTGACGAGCCCTAACACGTCTTTTTAGCTCGTCCCACATGTGCTCAATGGGGTTCATGTCTGGGCTTCTGGCTGGCCAGTCCATAACTGTGATGTTCACATCCCGAAGATATTCCCTGACGATGCCGGCCGCATGGGCTCTTGCATTATCATGCATAAAAAGGAAATTTGGGCCCACATAGTCCGCGTATGGTATCACGTGAGGTTCTAAGCACTCACGAATGTACCTTTCAGCATTTAATGTTGGCAGCCGTGGTCCTGTAACAACCTCAAGTTGAATTTTGCCGCTCGCGGATATACTGCCCCAGACAGTCCATGAGCCACCGCCATAAGCAACCCTCTCTTCAAAGCAGCATTGTGCGAAACGCTCACCCTTACGTCGGTAGACCTTCTTCCTTCCATCATTGCCATGTAACACTAGTCATGAGTCTAAAATTAGACTCATCAGAAAAGAGTACACGGCTCCAATCTTGCTGTGTCCAATTTAAATGACTGCGTGCGAAATGAAGGCGCGCTGTTCGGTGGGCTCGCGTTAGTTTGGGCCCATTAGCTGGCTTGTGTGGTACCATATCGCGTTCTTTTAACCTTCTCCGAACAGTTCGAGCGCTCACAGATACTCCGTGGAAGTCGCGAAGTTGGTTTTGTATCTCAATGGAGGTAAGGTGACGATTTCTCAAGCTGGTCGTCACGATGAATCGATCCTGCCTTTCAGTTGTGACCCGAGATCGTGGCCTTCCTTGGCGACGAATAAAGCCGCCAGTCTCTAGGTACCTCCGATAAACATTTCGGACCGCAGATCGACTTAAATTAAGTTGAGCACTCACGTTTCTTTGGCTGTGTCCGGCCTGAATAAGTGCCACAGCTTGGGCAGCGACTTCAGGTGAAGTATCCATAGATTATTGATAGAACCTCACCTTAATGTTAAGAATAAGTAATGTTTGTTGCAAAACCAAAGATATCAATCACTTTTTCAAGAATTAAATCCAAGTAAACCAATAAAACCAAGTTTTCATAATATTCGATTGTTTGATATCAACAAACAGGCTCCAAATTGTCTTTTGTTTCTTTAAATTCTGTGTTCGAAATTCAAAAAAGACTATTGAATGAAATTGTGAATGTGCCAGGTTCAAAACTGCATAAACACTTTTTGCTCGACCTAATATAAAATTTTAGCTAGGACCAAACGAAACTGAAAATACAAGGTGGGCCAATAGATGTGTCCAGAAGTGTATATTAGTTTTGCACCTCCTGTAGAAAAAGAAAATATATAGAGTGCCATATTATAGTGGCTAAGCGATTGGACTGCTGCGCTGTGTGTCGCGGGTTCGAAAAGATGACGTCATGCGTCGTTACCTCGCTCTGAGGCGTTTGTCCATTGGCGATTGTCCATAGCAACGGCGTGTTAATTGTTTGTTTATAGCAATGTAAGTGCTGTATTTTCTTATGACGTTGTCACGTTCAAGTATGGCCAGTAAACCGACTTTACAGACAACCGATTTTTAGTTTTTTTTGTTTCTCATCTCCTACTTGTACCATAGTGGCCAAGTTTCCGTGCCGGTGAGAATCTCACAATCACGTGTGGCCAAGTTTCCGTGCCGGTGAGAATCTCACAATCAAATCTATTTAGTGTATTTTTATACAATGACTGGAAGAAATTAGGTACTAAATGTTGAAAATCAGTAGGTACAAACTAAGAGACCGTTTTTGGTGAAAACGAACTTGAACCTTTTTATAATAAAATACTTATTGGGGACACTAGCAGTACCTAGCAGCGACCCACGGGAACATAACATCCTATGTGTTAATTCAGGTTATAAACTATCTGTGTAGGTAGGTAGACCAGGTACCAAATATATTTTATCCAAATCCGTTCAGTAGTTTTTGCGCGAAGAAGTAACAAACATAACACACTCACACAGTCACACACCACAAAATAATATTAGTAGGAAGTAGGATATTATTAAATACATACTTCCTACTATAAAAATATCGGGAACGTATCAAAACTAGGTCACCCATTTCATTTACCTTTTTGCTAAGAAAGAAAAATGCAAACTGTTGGTTTGAATCAGCTGTCTTCCGTGATTGACTACTAGCATAGTAGCATCAAAAATCATAACAGCAAAAAACTAGGTAAGTATGTACACAATCCCGGGCAAAAAACGTAAGAAAAATCGAATTTCGCGGGCTACCTTGTCGCCTTCACCTGAAGGTTGATGTTCCAGGGTAGCCCGCGAAATTCAAATTTTCTTACGTTTTTAGCGATTTGCAGGTCAGTGCTAGGTTGTATGTTAGTGAAAATATGATTTGCGGATGTAAGACGTATGCAGTTACAGAATTATTATCATCAAAATCGTCATTACAACCCTCCAAGTTCATGTAACTCTCAAGAATGACCTTTTGATGAAATACTCATTCTTGACAGTTGACCGTGAACATCCACCTTAAAGAATTATCCTCCAGCTCCTAAACGTTAAAGAGTATTAAAGGTAAAGAAGAAGTCTCATTATACAAAAGAAAAAAACCTTGTTTAAAAAAAAAAGCAATAGAGTCTCCAACAAATGGAACAAAATCAACACACATATTATCTCGATTAATTTAAGTGGGCATTCGATAGTAGGTAGTAGGTACGCTTGCCATCAACCGGGCAGAAATCCAGACTCCGCGGCTGTTACTGATATATTCCTGATGTATAAACTCATTAACACTTTGCGCGACCCGGCAACCTAACCCTGGACCTCATGCAGCTTATAGAGAGGGTGGTCAAGCACTTAGTTTTTTTATTTAAATTACCGCCTTTTTTCATGGACAGTTTTCTACGGTAGACTCTAAACATATTTTCCTGAACATAATGTATAAGTAAGAGCTCAAATAATGTGGACAACTACCTACGGAACCCTACATTGTGCGTGGGCCGACATTTCACACTTGTAATTATGTTTACCAACAGCGCCCCCTGTACATACTGTCATTTGAACGCTTTGATTCTGGAATGTTGGCTCAAAATCCAAGTATCCATCTTTTTTCACATTCTAATCAATAAAATATTTTAAAAACCAATGTGTCATTACCATAGAGTGTCATTACTGTCAGTGAATGAGAAGCCGCGTCCCGCGTCCTCTGCCATCTTTGATAGAAATTCACACATTATTCTTTATAGACTATTGATAAACACTTCTAAGTACTTAAACGTGGCATTTACGCTAGCACAGCGTATATAAACTTATAAAGAACCCTTTTTAAAGTGTACATATTGTTTAAGTTAACCTAAAAAAATACCAGTGTTTTGTTAAATTTTCTCTTGTCAAACTGAATATGGTCCGCGGTACTGGTCGTGGCGGCAGGGGCATGGGTCTCCGAGGTGGTATGGGGCGGCCCCCATTCAATAGGCCCCGCGTTATGATGCTGCGGCCCCCTTTTGATCTGACACTTGCCGAGGCGACCTTTCCGCGATGCAAGCCCGCTCCTGACGATTCTGCTCTTACGCAGGTATACAATAAATTATTACTTACCACGTTTTATTTGGCTTCTGGTAACGACTTTGGTCAAAAGGAGTTAGGTATATTAAATAAATCTTTGGATGACTGGCGTTATTCGGGACTGTAAACAATGAACTTTATACATTAGTGTTCACACTGACATTATATTGATAAAATCATGATATATGCAATTACAGGCCCTGCTGAAGAGACATGCGGAGCTATGTCCAACGCCCGCTGAACAGTCGGCAGTGCTGAGTCTCGTAACAAAGCTTCAGACAGTGCTGGACAACCTCGTTGTAGCACCTGGTGAATTCGCAGCTGCTGTAAGTGTTCATTTATTATTGGAAAGGTAAATGGGGTATTGTATTGCCTAGAAACCGAATTGTAGAAGTCAGAGAAGCAGTCACTCCATAAAATACTGGTAATCAGTTATGTCTGGTTAGGCTGAAAGTCAAACTCATCCTAGTTGGAAAAAGGCTAGACAGTTTTGTATGGTATGATGTAGCTGATTTGGGCCTAAACGATTCCATTCACTGACTTAACCCAACCAATGTTGTTGCATGGACAGTCAAAAATGTACTTGACACAATATCTTGAAACAACTTTTAAGATATATTTATGAATATTTGATCACCATATTTTTCAGCACAAAACATAAACAAAGCTTGTGAAAGTGTTTCTGGCAGATATTAATATATTATTGTTGTACAAAAGTTGTTTAAAGACTTTAATTTTGAATCATTTGAATGTTTCGCTGACCTCTTCCGGATATGTCTGAGGTACAGCATTTTTACAAACAATATAACATATTCTGTTTAATTGTTTTGAAACAGTAAATTTTCAGTACTTGATGTGTATTTTGATCTGTGCTTTGCATGACTTCCGGCCACTGGTTTCTGAGCTATTTCTCATAACTGTCTCCTTCTACTGTTGTTCTTACAAATACTTAACCCTATTCTTGGCACTGTATACAATTTGATACATTGAACTTTATGAAAATCTAGAGACGTTCCAAGACGTACTTTCAAAAGATTTATTATTTTATATGGTAGAAAATATAATCCAAATTCTACAAAAAAATACTATTTTATCATTTAATAATCCAAAAATGCAGTAGAAAACAAAATAGTAAACCGACAAAAGGCGTCTTGGCGTTGCAAGATAAAAACACACAAATTTTATTACATTTAGGTCAAATTATTTACAAAAGCTGTTTAATTCAAATAGGTTACTATATTTGCTACTTAGAAACGCTACTTTCGAGTACCAAAATGGACTGAAATCGTATGTAATTTACAGTTCTTTCTTAGTGTATCAGATATGATACACTGCCAGATAGCCATACTTTTAGATAATGTTTTGCCTGTATCAAATATGTTACATTGCTTGATTTGTATGGTTTCAATTTATTATATAATTATTACAATATACAATATATTTTATATATATATTGTCAATATTATTGTTTATTTTTATTTTCTGCCACATGTGGTTCATCGTCTTAGTATGAAACAACAAAGAAGCGCTCGGTAACTTGGAAATTACCAAGTTTTTGTTCCGGAACCAAGAGCTAAATTGAATTTATTTGAAATTGAATGCACTACTGAGGTTGATTGCAGTATTGCTTATTCCCAACGGACTTCGAAACCAGTTCGCTGCCTCTATCATTGCCATGTTCATCAGGAAATCTTAATTTTTGATCAAATGACGATAAACCAAGTAGTTGCTTCAATATCTTTGGTACTATACCCTCAGTCATTGCAATCAAACCCTTGTTTGCCATATTTTATTGCCCAATCAATTCGTATACAATATCTGTATAAAAGAAAAAGAAAAGAAGACGGCAGCTTCATTGTGCTAAGCCTAGGCCATTGTGTCCGGTACGATCCTTGTTACTTCAAGTAAACTCACTGGGAACCTTTTTGTAAGTGGCTTCACGACTGGCAACCTCCTTGCAACTACCTTTACCATGAGCCAGCAACTTGACACGTTATAACCAGGTGCTGTAATCATTGTTTTCACCTTCTCTGTCTGCGGCTACTCGTTCTAAAAGACTTAGAGTGATCGCGATAAAGAGAAAAGTAATACCAGCTAAAAGATTACAACTTAACTTGCGTTGCTGTAAGTTTATAGGTTCTGGAGAAGTGCTGTAACTCGTTTGACCCTCGTGAAGAGACGAGTGTCACTGAAAGCTGTTTTGCAGATGACTCTCTCATAGAACAACAAACAAATATATATAGCACGCAAACAATTGGCAGCTCAATAAATACCACAGATGATGATTTTCTGAGGATCCTTTCATTTATGGGGGTAAAGTAAAAAAAACCAAAAGGGTATAAAGCCTACGCAGTATACCTTACGCAAAATACACGCTTTGGACGTGGTCACGAGCCTGTTTTGCCAATAATTAAGATTTTATAAGGTCTAAAGGGCGTTACTACTATGATTTTTAATGTTTACCGACTAATACTAAAAGGGGGTTCTGTTTTTCAATTGTATGTATGGAAGTACAATAAAAATGTGTCATAAATTAAATGTTTTTTTCTCGTTAGCGTGTATTTTTTTTCATTTTTGTTTTGTTATAATAACGTTGGAAGCCTGGCAGTGTAGCAAATATGATACATAGATTTTATAAGGTAGATTTCTAGGAGTCTGGCAATGTATCACATGTGATACATTCATTAAATCTTATAATAATATAAATAGATTTTTATTATTATTTTTTCTCCTCTCTATGAATACCTAAGAGTGCATTCTATGTAAAAAATTTCAACATTTCAAAAAAAAAAATCTCTGCCAAGTATAGGGTTAAAGAACTTGTATTAATTTTCATTGTTTAATTCTACAGCAGCTAGAAGAGGTCCGTCAAGTGGGATCTTACAAGAAGGGAACCATGATGGCCGGTAAGAATGTGGCCGATATCGTCTGCATTATGAAGACTTTGCCTACCAAGGAGGCGGTCGAAGGATTGTCCAATAAGGTAAGATATACAGCTAATATAAAATTAGGATAAAGGAATAGTCAAGGAATAAGGAATGATTTTTCGAAATTCAACCCCTGGGGATAAAAGTTTGTACTGAAAATCAACATGTTCACGTATGATCTCAAAATGATGAAGGAAAACATTGTGAGGAAACTGGCATGTCTTAGAACCAAAAAATTCGAAGACATATGACATCTACCAACCCGCACTGGGCCCGCGTGGTAGATCCCATTCCTCTCCTAGAGAGGAGGCCTGAGTCCCAACAGTGGGAATGTTATAGGTTGATGATGAAGAGCATGAGCAAAGTTTGTGGCATTAAGTCTGCCTATGTACTACTCTTGTACATGAATCTATACTAATATTATAAAGCTGAAGAGTTTGTTTGTTTGTTTGTTTGTTTGTTTGAACGCGATAAACTCTGGAACTACTGGTTGGATTTGGAAAATTCTTTTTGTGTTGGATAGTTCATTTATCGAGGAAGGTTATAGGCTATATAACATCACGCTACTACCAATAGGAGCGGAGCATAAATGAGAAATGTTGCAAAAACGGGAAAAGAAAATTCCTTTCTGAGAGCTTCCGTTGCGTGCGCTGCGAAAACGGTTTAAGTTACGAGAATATCATGTATGAAGTAATTATTTGTCTTTAAAAGTTCTAAAAAAAAGTCCGCGACAGCATCTGTCTATCTTTTTAGATTGACTCACTGTAACCATTTTTTACTATTAAAATGTTAGGTTAAAAAGAATTATTTTTTGCGAAGCTTATTTAACCCATATGGTATTAATCTATATCTAAATAAATGTGTTCGTTAGAACGGAAATTTAATATAGAATATTTGTGCTCTTTACTCTATACAGTTTAAACAAATATCTTAGAAGATATCGCAATGTAAAAATACCCGCGCAGAAAAATAATTACGCGGGTTGCGTCGCAATGTAGGTACGGGGCATTCTGGCTGGCCTCCGGGAAATTCAAATTCAAAATATTTACTGCATCATAATGTTTACAAGTACAGAGTGTTATAGTATATTTAACAGTAAGAGATAGATTTTATAGTAATTCACACTTTAATATAATCTAAGCTAATCTAAACCATCTAAACTATTTGTAATAAAGAGGAAAGATAAGATTTTTTATTTTTTGTTACGATTTAGCTTAATTAATGTCGGATAGTCGATATATCGAGAAAGGTTATAGCTATATTTATGTGACGCAGACGAAGTTGCGCGGGTCAGCTAGTTTTATATAAAGCTGTAAACTCCACAGGTGAACGAGGAACTAAACAAGCTGATGAGAGCTGAGACGCCCAGCACATCAGTGTCCACAGCGTGCCACGAACGCGGCTTCACGGTCACCGGCTCCACGGCCGCCGTGCGAGTGCTCATCACCACACTGCATCAGAACCTCAGGAAACTGGAGCCCGAGGTACACAACACAGTTCATCATCACCTAACTGCCTCCGTAACCCGGTGGTCGTGAGTTCATACTTTGTAACGTTGTTTCCAGTTTGGTTAGGACATTGCCGGCTTGAATCACCTGATTGTCTGATAAAAAGATGATTCCGTGCTTTGGAAGGCATGTATAAGCCGATGTGGGTGGGGGCTCTTATAAATTAAACGCTTGAGTTATCAACAAGACAAACTAACATACAGTGTTACATTATTCTATGGCAGATGGCGCTACTAGTTCCCAATGTGTAATATTGACGATATAAAATAACAGAGACACTAGGAATTGCTCCTGTATCGTGGGAATGTAAGTGCGTTCACATTTAAACTCAAATACACAGACCCGGAGCAACTATCTATAGGTCATACAAATATTTGTTGAAACCGCGACACGCAGCGCAGCAATCCATTGCTTGAGTCACTGCGCCAACCGTGCCAATATAATAAACAAATCAACAATAAAATAAACCATGGCAACTAAGAAATGACCAGTCTCTACTGCCAGCGCCCGTTCACGAACATGACGCATGGATCAATAATTAGCTGACATCTCTAATTTGGCTACAGGTGCACCTCGAGTACAAGATCATCAGCAGTCACCTGGCCGCTATCCGCCACAGTCGCTGGTTCGAGGAGAACGCTCATCATTCCTCCATCAAGGTCAGTTCTACAGGCCAAAATATTTTGTTTCACAGACCGACAAAAGGTGTGTTAAAACCATCTGCGACGATAAGCTTGCAAGGGACCCGGAGCCATGCCTGCTGCATGTTGCATTTATGTATGAAATGAAATGTATGGCAAAAGACGATTCAGATCTTTCGGCAATATGATGGATCTACTTTTGAATGATTCTGGAAATGAAGTTTATGCTCAAAGATGATTCTGACTTACAAAATTATGTGTTTTGAATTTTTGGTAAATGAGTGTACGCCAAATGATTTTCGGCGAAATGATGTTTCTGCCATCCACTGCTATCTATACTTCTATACTAATATTATAAAGAAGTAAAGTTTGTGTGTTTGTATTTGTTAAATTGTAAGGGGTAATCTCGGGATCTACTGAATCGATTTTAAAAATTCTTTCACCAATAGAAAGCCACATTATTGCTGAGTGTCATAGGCTACTTTTTATCCCTGTATTCCCACGGGAACGGGATCTACGCGGGTGAAACCGTGGGACGTCCGCTAGTGTAAAATAAAATTTGGACATAAAAAGTTCTACTATAAAAGGTAGACCCCTTCCAATCGATCCTGATGCCGCTGAATACCAGAAATTTACATAGAACGTCTGGCTATCGGACCTCCACAACCCCGTTTGTAATAGGTAATACGATGCCTGTGGTCAGCATTTCAAAGCTAGTGTAAATATGACGAGTTCAAGCGAATATGATCGTTTCTAAGAGCTACTGTAAAAACTAAAAATTAACTCACGACTCTCTCTATATTTCCCTGCCCTCAGGTACTAATCCGCCTGCTCCGCGATATGTGCCAGCGCCACTCGGGGCTCGAACCCCTGACCCCGTGGATGGTCGACCTGCTCGCTCACCACTGCATCATGAACAACCCGGCGCGACAGGCGTTGCCTATCAATGTGGCTTTCAGGTAAGACGAATGATGCTACATAGTTCTCACATAATATACCATCTCAACATGAATGATATAATGTACCAAGATTTTGTAACAAATTCTAATTTAAAAGAGTGTCCATGGAGTTTCTTGCCCGTTCTTCTTCATGAGATCTACGTTAGGGAACTGGCAACTACAGTACTTTCACAAGTTATTATGCCTTGTGATTGTGACTGTAGCGTAGGAGTGCAATGCGTCGTTTCGGGAGCTGCGTCGGGCTGCGCGGCGCCGGGTGTTACCGGCGGCGAGTGCTGTGGGTGCGGGGGCGCGCGGCGGCGTGTGCCGTGGCGGCGGGTGTGCGGGGCTCCGGGTCGCGGCGGTTCCACGTTGCGGCGTGCATTCGTTGTTCCGTGATTCGGGGTCTCGAGCATTCGTTGTTGCGGTGTGCGTCGCTGCGTGCTTTCGTGCTCGCAGTGTTCGTCAACAGCATTCGGTGGCGTGTGGTTCGGCGTGGTGACTTTCGGAATGACGTATTGCACTCGTAGTTTCGTTCTTCTTCCGTCCTTCTGACATTCAAAAGTGCCTGTAATGGCTTAATTGAAATCAAATTTTTGAGTTTGACGCGTCGCGAGACGCATTTGCCAATAAAAGTCCTCAGTCCAAATTGGTCTTTCCGCTTGGAGATTAGCCAGAACAAACAGAACCAACTTTTTTGTTATTAACTTATTAGTACCATTTAAGCTTTCACATGCATTCAGTCAAAAGCTATCATTTTGAAATTACAAACAGGCACTTCAATTTAGATCTATTTGCATAGATCTCCTCGTTTTAAGTTATATGTTATACTAGTTGATGCCCGCGGCTTCGCTCACGTGGATGTCGGTCAAATTATATACTAAAATCTTCCTCGAGAACCACTCTATCCATTGGTGAAAACAGCATGAAAATCGGTGCAATAGTTTTTGATTTTTCCGCGTACAGAAAAATAGATAGGAGCGGCGGAGGACTTTGTTTTATAATACGTAGTGAAGTTTTTTTTTATTATCAATGGGCTTGCTCTTGACTTCAATCTTGCCCTAAGGGCAGAGATGATGTCGACGATGGAACGAGCTTACCCAGTAGAAGCCTGTTTACTCGCGACTTAAACAGATTAGGGTTATATGAACTCGGAAAAACCGACGCAGGCAGGGAATTCCACTCCTTGGCTGTGCGCATAATAAAGGACCCAGCAAAGCGCTTCGTTCGAATGTGTGGAATGTCGACTAGGTATCGGTGGTACCCTGCAGTACGTCTAGTCTCCCGATGGAAGAAGGGAGATGGTGGGATCAGCTCGTGGAGCTCTTGCGCACACTCTCCGAAGTACAGTCTGTAGAAGACCGACAGACATGCAACTTTGCGACGGTGGGCCAGGCTATGTAGCTTGTTAACCAGCTTATCGATTGTGGTTCCCTTACAGACGCGCGCTATCCCTGCTAGCCGGCGGACTGTTCCTGCCGGGCTGCGCGGGTCTGGCAGACCCGTGCGAGGCGGCCCACGCTCGCGCTCACACCGCGCTAGACCTCGCCGAGCAGGACCTCGCCGCCGCCACCGCACAGACGTGAGACCGACCATTTATTTCCTTTATTTACTTTTTAACAAATTTTTGGAAAATTGTACATAATTTTCCAAAAATAAAATTGTGTCCCACCGGTATCAGGAACAGGGTCTAAGCTACCAACGGTCAGGGCTCCAGAGAAAGTCACCTCCAAACTTTTACTATTTTTTTATTTGACATTGAAGAGTGGAATCTCCTAGCACAGGTATATCTTTTACATATAAAAGGATTCCTATGTAAGATTAATTGTAAAAAATTGTGCAAGTTTCTGAAATATTAATATTTTTATTTTATTATTATTTACTTATTAATACGAGAGCTGTACTCCTGGATACGGTCCAGGAGTACCGCTCTCTGCATCAAGCAAGCCCTTGATCCAGTTGCCTAACGAGAGCCTCCTCAAATGTTGGCCTTGGCAATTCAGTCATTAAATTGGTTGAAACGACGGATTTAAATGTCTGTAAACGCACCCACGATACAAGAGAAGTTCCTTGTGTGGGACAAAGTTAAAGAATATAGTACATTGTTCACCGAGAGGAGAAAGTGACCGATTACCGTCGAGGGTGTCGTTTAAAGCCCGAAGCCGTAGGCAAGGGCTTTAAAACACCCGAGATCGGGAATCGCACTTTCTCTCGAGTGATACATAGTGCTTTATACTACACCTACGAAGAAAATAAAAAACTAAATTAAAATTCTAATTCAAATTCAAAATGGCGCCAATGGCGTCTGCAATTGTCACATGTTCTTTTTTCAAATTGTAATCTGAGCGGGAGAGAAAAGTGTATGAAAATCCATTCTCTCCCGCTCAGATGCGTTTTCTCCCCGCATATTTGTTCGATATGCAATGACGTACTTTCTACCGTAAATTTGATAAAGTATCAAGGTACTTTCCAAGCAGGTGTAGTATAAAGGTTTTTTCTCATTTCAGTGTTGTATGTAAAGTTGTATTTGTGTGTACAGACTACTCCGCGTGGTAGCCCGAGGCGGGCACCGCTACGTGCTAGGTCTGCAGCCGTTCGAGGGCGGCAAGGACATCTCCACGGAGATCACGGTGTGGGACGGAGTGGTCGTGTCGCCGCTCGCGCCTGCTTACCAGGAGAATGCCGAGGCTATGGATACCGATGATAAAGGTACGTAATCACGTAGCTAATAGTACACGAATAGGGGAGCGTTCATCTATTACCTAAAGCAACTTTTTTCTTACTTTTTTCTTTCTTTCTAGTAAAACGTTACATATCCAGCAAGTGACCATTTTTAGGGTTCCGTACCCAAAGAGTAAAAACGGGACCCTATTACTAAGACTTTGCTGTCCATTTGTCTGTCCGTCTGTCTGTTATCAGGCTGTATCTCAAGAACCGCGATACCTAGACAGTTATATTTATTTTTTATTTCGGTGTTAGGATTTATTTGATAGTTTAAAATAGGTTTCATTGGGTCCATATTGGCTCACCTAAAGTTTTTTACCCGAAATTGTTCTTCCTAACGATTTGTAATCCGAATGATCACTCCTCCTAAAATTTTTCATCCGAAAGTTTGAATTCCTACTATTTGTAATGCTACTGGCGATGTTCCTAACACTCATGTTTCCGAAAATTGTAATTCATAATATCGTTATTGTAAACATATTTCAACTCCTACTGTTTTTTATCCTAACGTTTTTATCCCTAAACATAATTACCATAATATTTTCACTCATACAACTGTTTAGAATGATTAAAGGTCGTTTCACTGATTTTTGTCTTAAAATGAAATAAATGAATGAAATTCAGGTCAGAGTGTCGTCTTGGGGGCACTATGAAAAAAATACTTAGAAAAATTTCGCGACCAATTTCCAGGTAGCGCTCGCCGGCCGCTGCCGCGGCACCGCTCGCTTCGCTCGCTCGGCTCGCGCGTAGTTGGTCACAGTTCTAACCTAACCTAACCTATGGATATCTTTGCATAGTATATAAGGTCCCATTAAAATAGGTGGACAAATTTTAACACACCGTTTAGTAACTAAAGACACCTAAACAAAAAAAAAACACTTAAAGTGATTTTATTTTGACTTAAAATAATAAATTGCCGGCACTCTAGAACAAACTCATCCTATAAAAGTAGGTATTTTAATGTCTTTTTCTTATATATTTTTTTACTATTGTTCTTATTTTAGCGGTCTAAATGATTTCTAAAATTTTGTCCACCTATTTTAATGGGACCTTTTATAATACTGATTATTATGTTTAAAAAGTAATATAAACAAAAAAGATATGACTTTGAATAATAGTGTAAAAGATGGTTATGTTGAGAAAATATAGGAAAACAAATAATAGTGTAATAGATGTTTATTGCTACTGACATTATGAAGTTGAATGCTTAGGAATTAAAACATTACAGACAGAGACTTTAGGAATTGCGATCGTTAGGATGAAAAATGTTAGGAAGAACATTTTCGGATTTCCAATTATCGGAGTTGAAATTTTAGGTGAACTTTGGCGCACCCGTTTCATTTATTGTCGTATTATCGGCACCACCCTGTATTTATTTTGTTTCCGTTTCCGTGGTGAAACCCATATCATATGAATAATTTAAGTACACTTATTATTTATATTTTTTCTTCATTTCCAGATGATGATCATGACGGAGTAGCGGCTTAGATTTATATTATATAATTAGTTTATAAGTTTCATATTATATCCAAACATGAAGAGATCTTCTTTAATAAATTTATACCTACTGGGATAAGTACCAAACATGCTCTTTTTATAGACCTCCCCTTCATTAGTCGGGACTCATAATAATAATTGAATAGAATATGTATTTCTTCGTTAATGGACAGCAGCAACACAAAAGAGCAGCACATACATAAACAAATAACAACAAACAGCTTAACTATTAATTATTCAGCTCAACTGCGCTGAGCTGAATTGGATTTGCTATTTTTTCGTTGCCTTGCATTATTTCGACAACATCCCGAACTTTCTCAAGTGTAAAACCGCTCATGCTTTCTAGATTATATGTCAACTTTAATAGGGATGTTAACTAAAAAAATCTAATTAGTCCGTCAGATAGATTTCCAAAAAATATTGGACACATATTTTTTCTTTTTTCACGTAAACAAACAATGAAGACGTGTGGTATTTCGCTATTCTAAACCACGTATTTTATTTATTTCACTGAGTGAGCTGTAGTGTTCTCATCTAATCCACACTTTAATACTTACATTTACATTTTACATTATATACTTACACTTCACATCTATCATACGCTTTAATGGATTTTACATTACTATTCTGCGAATCGGTCTAAAACGATTCGTTTTCTTGTTTATTTATCTAAAAATAAAGTAAATAATTCTCATATTTTTCATTGTTATGACACTATACGTCAGGTTGTCAAACTGTCAATACTTTTTCTTTTAATTTTTCTGTCATAGTTTCTTACTGGCTTAGTCTATGAAGGTTACTTTTGATTTATATAATTTTAAATTCTTTTTATCAATATGTTAGCATAAATATTGTATTTTATAATAATTAATTAACACGCTCTCAGAATTCTACGTAAAGGTTTTGGATTAAATATTACTGGCTGTTTTGAATACTGGCAAGTTGCATTTTTATGACAATATGAAGTCACGAATTTAAACTTCTGAAAAAGAAAAAGAAAATGACAAGCTGTGGATCTATAAAAACTGAAATGATTTCACACGCGCGGACTTCTAATCTGAATCTGTTCGAGGAAACATCTCCAAGGACTCTAAGCTCTACACTGGTACATTGTTGCTGTTGGTCCTCCTACTCAAGGTGACGCTGACGCTGAAGAGGAGGTTCATTGTTGCTGCTGGTCCTCCTACCCAAAGTGACACTGACGCTGAAGAGGACCATCCTTATCACAACCAGAGTGACCTGCACTGCCGTGGAACCATAAGCCAAGGATAACCACAACCGTAAAGTTTTTTAAAAACCTCCTCCCTCCTCCCTTCTGAGTGTGTGCTTTTTATAACTCTTATTGTATTTTTTACTTTCCCTTTATAAAAATATGTTCAAGTCTACTGTCTCAACTCTTTTATTCCTCTAAATTCAGTAGATTTGTTACAGTTTGGCGCCCAACGTAAATTTAAAGCTTTCCCTCTTTTCAAAATTCTAAAAAAAACTATCGTAAGTTTATTTTCTTTTGGACTCTTATTTGGCTTAGTCTCTTTTTTATAACTAATAATACTAATTTACTTTTCCTCTTCAGCACTCTTCCTAAAAACTACTCACAACTACTCAACACATCTTCATACATATTATTCTACACCCCCACACACATTCCTTTACCGAATGGTAATTGGCATCCATTCTTCACTTGTAAGTTTTTTTAAAACCATTCGTGGTCACTTACAAGTTGGGGTTTGGCTTACTCTACGACGTACTGTAGGACAATATCCTATAGTCGTTACCAACTTACCACTTACTTACTAACTTAACTCTCTACTTATACCTCACTACTCTGCACCCCACACACTTGCACACCACTACGTTTACTCACGGGTAATCGTACCCAGTCTTTGCTTGTGAATGTTTTTAAAACCACTCGTGGTCATTTACAAGTTGGGGGCTGGGACACTCCACGACAGCTACAGGACAATATTCTGTAGTTGTTTATACAAAACTCACAATATTTCTAATACTTCACTACCCTACACACAAAATTTACCTCTTATACACTCGTCTAAAGTCCTCTTATACACTCTGAGGTCCTCTTATGCACTCTGGAGTCCTCTTATGCACTCTGGGAGTCCTCTTATGAACTCTGGGAGTCCTCTTAAATACTCTGAGTCCTCTTAAATACTCTGAGTCCTCTTAAATACTCCGAGTCCTCTTAAATACTCCGAGTCCTCTTAAATACTCCGAGTCCTCTTAAATACTCTGAGTCCTCTTAAACCACTCCTTATACACTCCTCTAGAAGTCCTCTTATAAACATTTACTTTTTTATTGTTATATTTTTTATTTTTTTTATTTTATCTTTTACTTTTGTAGGTATATATTTATGAAAATAATTTCATTCTTCATATTACTCAAAACACTCAGCTCACTCTTTCTTGTTCTTTTCGGCTTTTTATATTTTCCCTTAGTCTATAATACATTATTTTTCTTTTGAGCGGTAGCAACTCATTAAATAAGCCCCTAATGCATTATCTTATCTTAGAGGTATTCTTAAAACCCTCTAAACCTCTTGAGCTCTAAACTCAAGTTCCTCTTGAGCTCTAAACTCAAGTTTCCTCTTGAGCTCTAAACTCAAGTATCTCTTAAACTTGAGGTTTTTCTTAAACCTTAAACTTTTCGAGCGGATAAGCAACTCGTTAAATAAGCCCTAATGCTCTCTTCTAAATTGGGTTTTCAAACAGGTGCGGGTTACGACACCTAATTAAATAAAAAAGCCTTCGTTTAATTACAATAAATATTTCTTTGTTGGAGTATGCGTCATTGAATGTGAACCATATCTCCTACGTGTGATTGACTGAGTGTTTGATGAAAGCATGAAAGATGTTGTGTATAAGATCAAAGACTTATTTTAACCTTCAAAATTTTCATTGGAGTTGAAAATTTTCCGGGGTTGTTGGGGAAATGTGGTATTTCGCTATTCTAAACCACGTATTTTATTTATTTCACTGAGTGAGCTGTAGTGTTCTCATCTAATCCACACTTTAATACTTACATTTACATTTTACATTATATACTTACACTTCACATCTATCATACGCTTTAATGGATTTTACATTACTATTCTGCGAATCGGTCTAAAACGATTCGTTTTCTTGTTTATTTATCTAAAAATAAAGTAAATAATTCTCATATTTTTCATTGTTATGACACTATACGTCAGGTTGTCAAACTGTCAATACTTTTTCTTTTAATTTTTCTGTCATAGTTTCTTACTGGCTTAGTCTATGAAGGTTACTTTTGATTTATATAATTTTAAATTCTTTTTATCAATATGTTAGCATAAATATTGTATTTTATAATAATTAATTAACACGCTCTCAGAATTCTACGTAAAGGTTTTGGATTAAATATTACTGGCTGTTTTGAATACTGGCAAGTTGCATTTTTATGACAATATGAAGTCACGAATTTAAACTTCTGAAAAAGAAAAAGAAAATGACAAGCTGTGGATCTATAAAAACTGAAATGATTTCACACGCGCGGACTTCTAATCTGAATCTGTTCGAGGAAACATCTCCAAGGACTCTAAGCTCTACACTGGTACATTGTTGCTGTTGGTCCTCCTACTCAAGGTGACGCTGACGCTGAAGAGGAGGTTCATTGTTGCTGCTGGTCCTCCTACCCAAAGTGACACTGACGCTGAAGAGGACCATCCTTATCACAACCAGAGTGACCTGCACTGCCGTGGAACCATAAGCCAAGGATAACCACAACCGTAAATTTCTTAAAAACCTCCTCCTTCCTCCCTTCTGAGAGTGTGCCTCTTTTATAACTTATTTTGTATTTTTTACTTTCCCTTTATAAAAATATGTTCAAGTCTACTGTCTAAACTCTTTTATTTCCTCTAAATTCAGTAGATTTGTTACAGACGATACAGTGCTTTGAAAACTCGTGTGACGTCATATTATAAGACAATAGTATGACATTTCTTAGCGAGCAGTGACGTCACAACCTCCCACTCAAATCTTTGGCGCGTTTTATCTTCGTCAATTTTTATTGATTTGATATAACAAAAAATGCGTAAGTATCCAATATTTTTCGATAATCTAACAGACGGACTAATTAGAATCATATTTCTTTAGTCAGTAAACATCCCTATTATATTTATTGATTACTAGCGGACGACCCGCGGTTTCACCCGCGTAGATCACGTTCCCGTGGGATAAAAAGTAGCCTATGACACTCAGCAATAATGTGGCTTTCTATTGGTGAAAGGATTTTTAAAATCGGTTCAGTAGATCCCGAGATTACCCCTTACAATTTAACAAATATACAAACACACAAACTACCTCTTTATAATATTAGTATAGATAAGTCATGATTATAAGAGTAAACTAACTATATAAATGAATTAAAAGCTATTAAATAAACTAACAAGAAACTAAAAAGGCATCAAACAACCCGCAGCCCCGACGGGGCCTCTGCCTAACCCTTCGGGGATTACAGGCGTGATGTTACGTTATGTTGTCATTGGTGGCGTCCACTGAGTGTATCTGATCTGATTATCGGAGATAACTTGCGTCGCTGATGCGCCCAGTCGGCGAAGAGTCCTGTCGGCGAAAAGTCCCGTCCCGTAAAGTCTTTTCGGTGTTCAGTCTGTCGGCGTTTGGTCGTACACTCCAATCCGGAGTGTCCGACACTATCGGATTACAACGAGCTTTCCAAAGCATTTCAAACTTAACGGATAAAGATGTGTTGTTGCGATGATTGTGGGAAAAGGGAGGATCCTTTGACCAAGCTACGTTCGTTCGTAGTGGCCTTTATAGCCCATTTGTGAACGGTGGCCTACTGGGTTTTATATACCTACTTAGTTTTATGTCGCGGGTAACTTTTAAAGAGTGATTTAGAACTTCGATGCACTTTAGTTAGATGTTAGTAGGTACTTAATTTGTAGCATAGATGGCACTGCAGTAGTTTAGGTTCTATGTACTTTTTGTAGTGCCGATACAACCACAACCCTGAGGAAAAGGAGGTGGGGCAAATTGGAAAGGAGCAAGACTAGGCAGTTCTTAGGAGGAGGGACAAGTTTTTGCACACCATGAAGAAACATGGGTGGCTTTTAGTCAGTAGAAGTCTGAAGTCTGTCCAGAGCGGGAGGAGTCATTTGATAATTTCCAACCATCCAAAAAAAGGGGGATATTAAATATTAAACCACTAAAGGCACTTCACAATTTTATTTTATTTTTTTGTTCCAACATCTTTTCTCATCAAGGCCACACGATGTCCTCAATCCAAGGCACGTAGTAGGAGACCCTGATGTAGACCCCGAAGCCTCCGCCGATGCCGCAGGCCTTCCCGTGTGACGTCACACCTATCACTGTATACACGCATGATGATAGCTCCGAGTGCACCTGGAGGGGGCCACCGCTGTCACCCTGGGGGTTAAAGGTTTTTGGGTAAGGTTCTTTATAAATATCATAATCTTAACATAAGATCCCCCATAGGGTTTGGCGACAAAGGTGTACCAAATGTCCAAATAGCAGGTAGTAGGTACAGCCACATTTCGCCGATTATGATTAACCTTTCGTATGCCGGGAACGTAGATCCACGCTGGGACACAGGCCTCCTCTCTTTGAGAGGGAATGGGCTATAATCTACCACGCGGGCCCAGTGCGGATTGGTAGATGTCACATGTCTTCGAAATTTTTGGTTCTAAGACATGCCGGTTTCCTCACGATGTTTTCCTTTACCGTTTTGAGAGCAGCAGTAATGTGCCTGCCTGGGTTCGAACTTCGAACCCACGACCTACTGTTCGTAAGTCGGGGCCGCCACCACTGGGCCACCGCTGCTCTCACGCGAGACACAATGGCTCTAGAGCTTTTATTGTGTCTAATTACACGGCATACGAAAGGTTAAGTCCCATGTAGGGAGCCTATTGCCAAAACCGGGCACAATGACTCCGCGACTGTTATTGTAAATGGAAAAAGCCGGGAATCGAACATTGAATGAACCACGGGGTCTTTGTACCATGTTAGGGGATGGCGCAAGTCGGCGCAACACATTCTCACCAGTCAACCACAGCGAGAATGTTAAGCCTGCAATACATGTTGGCCGAGCTTAGACCAAACGCGAGCCTGGACAAATTGACACAAAGCAAGCGCTACTGTCTACACGTTTGGCAAGTTTGAAGAAAGCCAATGCATAGCGCTTGGACAAACATGTGAACACCATTGGCCGAGCGCGCGCGAGTTCCTTTGATTTGTGCAGAAAAACCGACACCGCTCCGAAGTGAGGCAAGTGATCGCGAGCGACTGCAAGTTATGACAAGCTACGCCAAATGAGGTCTATACACGTTGGCGCTCGTCTTCACTCGGCCAACTAGGCGAGTGACACCGAGTGATGGCAAGACAAGGCAAATGTACCGTCTACATGTTGGTATTGGCCTTCACTCGTCAACGCTCGCCCAACATGTATTGCAGGCTTTGAAAAAGACCTGCACGTATCACGCTATCATTTTCTCAATCAATATCCTCTTAAGCATAAATTAATTATTGTCCTATTTTCTTTCACTACTTATAGCCCGATCAGCCTGCTGATCCGATGCTGAGGATACTCAAAGCGCTCATGAAGACCAACCCTGGCTGGACTTGTTGGCTGATTATTGGAAGATGATATTGTTAGAACATTTGTGGTTCTGTGAGAACTGAGAAGACAGAGGTTTTTGTTGTATCTAATAATATGTAAATAAATGATAATTACAAATTAATGCGAAAATAACTTTTATCTTACATCTTTTGAATTTGGACAAAAATTGGCACCCAGTAGACCTAGGCGATTCAAACGTTTCTGTTAGGTCGCGCGGCTCAGGCTTCGCACACGTCCACACTTACGAGGCACGGCCGCCCGGCTCTAGTGGGGACGCGGCTTATGATAATGTCACTCAGACATGTTAAAAAGAAGTATGCTGATAATTAAAAAAGTATGCGTTTGAGGTCTGTGATTTGGAACAAATGTGACTGTACACATTCGGAAAGCATGCTACAAATGAGCATACTACCTAGTAGCAAACTTAAGTATGCTTTTCTAGTAGCATGTGTATTTCGGGCTAAAAGCTTAAGCTTGCTTGCTTGCTTTGCTTGATATTGTTTGTCAACAGAGCAAAACACGCTCAATCGACTCGTCTTGCAATGTTAATTAGGTAATGTAAGGGCTGAAGGAGGAGTTTGTGAGTGAACTGTGTTTCTCCATGGATATTCTCATTTTCCCTCGCAGCTACCTTCAGGTACAGACGTGGTGTTATGTTCTTACCTCACAAGTATCGTTGATCTGGTCCTTATCACCGTAGCACATTTGTGTGGTGTGGTTGTACCCGTGCTGGAGCAGTCTGTGTGGTGGGTAGAAAGATGTGCATTCTTCCTCGCTGTAGGCACTGAGAGCTACCTAAAATATTGAGGGGAAATCACAACATATTATAAAACAAAGTCCTCCGCCGCATCTGTCTATCTGTTTGCGATTTACTCATAAACTACTGCACCGATTGTCATGCTGCCTGTTGTTACCAACGGATACAGTGATTCTCGAGGAAGGTTTTAATATTATTTTTTTTCTAAATTCAAGCCCTAAGGAAGTCAAATAGGGGATGAAACTTTGTTGGGATATTATTCGACATCCACGCGGGCAAAAGCTAGTATTTAATAAATTATGTTGATAATGGATTGTGGACTCACTCGATCACGCAGATGGTTCTAACCCCTGCTTGTAAGATAATGCCGGTTTCTTCACGATGTTTTCATTTATGATTTTGAGGAATTGGTGATGAAAGAAATCGTACAAAGCCCTCCTGCCCTCTGTGCCCTGGTCCTCATCAGAAAGCTAGATGTCACTCAAAGGGCTATGGAGAGGCCAGGGCTATGCTCGGAGTTTCCTATATAGTGGGATCGCATCAGAAATGAAGACCGTAAGAGAACCAAGGTTACCGACGTAACATAAAGAATTGCCAAACTTAAGTGGCAGTGGGCAGGCCACATTGCTCGCAGAACGGATGGCCTAATAGTTCTGGAGTGGCGACCGTGAACCGGAAACCAATGCGTTGGAAGGCCTCCCACTAGGTGGGCCGTGCACCTGGTGAAGGTTGCGCGGACCCGCTGTATGCGAGACGCTCGGGACCGGTCATTGTCAATGACACCTGGGGGAGGGAGGCCTTTCGGCTGTAATGATGGTGACGAAAAACTCACAGTTTGTAATGTATCAGCTAATCTCTTCCGATATCCAAGGGATCCCCATCCAGTCGCAAATGCCACGCTATTGTCAGTGTCACCGGTGTCCAGGCAAACGGGCAATATTACGTGGCTGAATTGTATCCTGAAATGATTATTAACATAGACCCATTGCAGTTTCCATCAAGGCTGAGAAGTGCAAGGTTTTTTTTATTTATTTATTATAAATGGGCTTGCTCTTGACTTCAATCTTGCCCTAAGGGCAGAGATGATGTCGACGATGGAACGAGGAAGGAAGGAAGGAATGGGATGGAAGGTTCTAAAAATCTAATTACAAAAGAGACGTGGAATAACAAACGAGTAAATATTATAATTGCGAAAGTAACTCTGTTTGTCTGTCTGTCGCGCTTTTACGCCAAAACTAACCGATGGAAATGAAAGGGTATAGAACCGATGCGATGTGGCATATCAACCTGGCCGCCATTTTGATTTCTTTTCGAAATCGCGGCCCACAATGAAAGTAGTATGTATGGATGGATAGAGGACATATTGACGAACAAAAAATGTCCAGTAACATGGTAGGTACCCAAAGTGTCACGTTACCGACACGTTACTGTCAACTAGGTACCCTATTTTCACTGTTGGGACAGAGGAAGGATAGATTTCTCCTTTTGTGAGTGGAGGTTGCGGATTGGTGAATGTCACAAGGCTCCTATATTTTTACTTCTAGGACAAGCCGGTTTCCTCACGATGTTTTTCTTCACCGTTTTGAGAGCAGAGGTGATAAGTCACACACAGGGACAGTTACAGCACAGTTAATAATAATAATAATATCCACAACTATCACACAACGCCATCTAGTCCCAAGCTAAGCAGAGCTTGTGTTATGGGTACTAGACAACTGATAAACATACTTATATATTTCTAAATACATACATATTATAGATAAATTACACCCAGACACAGAACAAATGATCGTGCTCATCACACAAACATTTGTCATGGGTGGGAATCGAACCCACGACCTCCGGCATAGCAGTTAGGGTTACTAACCACTAGACCAACAGGCCAGTCAAAGTTGGCACAGTGGCTGAGCGATTGGACTGCTGCGCTGCGTGTCGCGGGTGATTCTCACACGGAACAAATGTTTGTAGGTACGGCCTACAGATAATTGTTCCGCACCCACGATAAAGGACAAATTCCTAGTGTGAGGGGCAACGTTTTTATACAAAAAAGCTTACCATCGGTCAGTGACTAGCAGTGCGATGTCATGGTACTTAGAAGGCGCCTTATACTCTGGATGAACGATGATATCCTGTACGTTGTACAGCGCCCATGATTCGGGAGGGTCCGAGCGTCTGAGTATTCCTAGAGCTATATATTTCACTGGACCTCTATGGAGAATAAAGTCAACATTACTCATCACGCGTCTTAACCTCCGAAGGGTAAGCAGAAGTGTAGGTTTTAAATTATCAAATGACTCCTACCACTCTGGGCCTTCTTCTTCTTAGCGTGTCGATGGCAAATCTTTACAAAATACATTAAATAAATTTGGCCCAATATTCAGCTACGCGAACTCCACTCGCTGATGCAGTCATTAGATCGTCAAGTGTGCAGGTGTCACGGCATGCAGCGCAAGATGGAAGGTGGGCCATTGTCTGTGGAGATACGCCGCCGCCGCATACACACTTGAGATCTGAACCGTCCGTGAACCCCCATCTGAAGAGATTGTCTTTGCTACGGCCGGCTGGTTTCGGAGTCTATTTAGAGATTTCCAAGTCGGCCACGGCAAAGCATGTCCAGGTGGTAGGCTTTCAGACGGCTCGATAAAACCGTCAGGGGGCTTAAGCAGGTCTTGCCAGAGCTCGCGTCTTGCTGTGGAGGCATTGCTGATAGCTGGACTAGTTTTTTCGTGGAAGGGAGTGTCGGACTTCAACCGACTAAAACCACCCATGTTGCTTCTTAGCCTCTTGTGTCCAAGGCCACGATATCTCTTTCGAACAACCTGTAGCAGCGGCTTTTTTTTTAAACCTTGTTTGGTGTTCGTGTCTACTATAATTAGTATAGATTGCATAGCACTTACGAGTGATGTGTAGACTGGCAGTGAGCAGCGGTAAGGATGTACCGATGGCTGATGAGAGTACCTCCACACAACCAATCGGCAGTTATTGCGTCGTCTCCATATCCTAGCAATGCCTGTAAAAGCAGGGGAGATACATCAACATTACCTGAAGCCTGTAATCCTCAAAAGGTCAGGCAAAGGTCAAGGAAATCGTTATTAGTCTCATGCCATAAAAAGCAGTATTCCGGTGTGCTACTGAGGAAAAATCCAATTAAAATCCGGTATCGAACCAAGAACCTTATACGCAGCAGTAGCTAATAGCGTTTGCGACTACTAGACCCACGAGGATGAGAGACGCACGGGACTTGACGGGACCTAAAAGACCCGCTGAATGAGAGACGCACGGGACCGGTCAATGTGGCGACACCTGGGGGAGGCCTATGTCCAGCAGTGGACGTCTTTTGGCTGAAATGATGATGATGATGAGACCTACGAGTCAGTCGGTATACGTTTCCTGCCCCTGTCCTATTCTACTCGGTGTTGGCGCATGGCAACAAGAATTACTTTAGGTATTCTCCATACGTCACGGCATCATTTATTTCTTTCTTTTTCATTAACAATTTCTCACACAATCCTCCATCTTTACTTTCGCCACCCTTCCCCTCTCCATTCTTATCCATCAGTCTTTTAGTTACATGAGCACCTCAATGTTAACAAATATTTACCATGTGAGGGTACTGCCCCTTCACGGCGTCCAGCCCCCCCGCTACAGCCAAGACGGCCGTCGGGGTATAACCATAGCAGTTCCTGTCGTCATCGAAGTACCTCTGCACACCTCCGAACAGGTTGCAGGCGTACGGCTCGTCTACTATGTACTCAAGACATTCTGGAAAAAGAATACTGATCTTTAATTTAATACAGATCCATCTAGCGGAACATTCAAGAAACTCTTTGAAAATTTTCATAGATTTAAAACTCGTTTGAAGTGTACAAGTCACTAGTCGCCCGGACGTGTAGGCTGCGGTTTCACTGAGGCGGAGACGAGCTGTGTCGTGATGGCTTGAAATTCACATGTCTTCTCCACTCCAGCACTACAGCCCCGCTCCGCACAGCTCCACTCCGCCTCAGTGGAACCGTGCTCAGAGGTATCCCGCGAAATTGGTTTTCTTACGTTTTTTTGCAATTTGCCGGTCTGTGTCAACAGTGTAAATAAAATAGGATTCGCGACCATAACAAATGTGACTTCTGAGTAATAAATTGATTAAAATCACCAATACATAATACAACCGTCTCTTGCTAATAAGCTTCTATGTATTTGTTTGTATACTTACTGTCGTGAGCCTTTCTCCCAGTTTTGAAGTAATGAAGTCCAAATCGATCCGAAAGAATGTTTCTGAAACATAAACAATAAAAATAATTAGGTAAGTAAGTATTATAAGTACCTACCTACTTAAATTATTAGTTTAAAATAAAGTTCAAAAACTTTAACACTGCAATGGGTGGATGAAATAGCGGGAGGTCACGAGAACAATTTTGCGACACCTGCATGAGTTCTTGAAAGAATCAGAAGAAGGTAAAAAACCGGCCAAGTGCGAGTCGGACTCGCGCACCGAGGGTTCCGTAAAAAAAATATATTATGTGATGTAACTAAAAATTTATGGTTTTCGTAATTATTCCTTTATCTATGCTATAAGACGTTGCTTCGTACCAAATTTCAAGATTCTGAGTTCACGGGAAGTACCCTGTAGGTTTTGATTCCCTTGCGAGTGTCGAAAATTTGCGGCATAAACGGGAGTATCTTGATGTAACTAAAAATTTATGGTTTTCGTAATTATTCCTTTATCTATGCTATAAGACGTTGCTTCGTACCAAATTTCAAGATTCTGAGTTCACGGGAAGTACCCTGTAGGTTTTGATTCCCTTGCGAGTGTCGAAAATTTGCGGCATAAACGGGAGTATCTTTTGACCGCGTTGACTTAGAAGTTTGATTTTTTCACAGCTCCAAGAGACCATAGACTTGAGTATTTGATATGAATTTCAGCTTGATACCTCCACGCGTTCCTGAGAAAAAAGGTCTTGACAGACAGACAGACAGACAGACAGACGGACAACAAAGTGATCCTATAAGGGTTCCGTTTTTTCCTTTTGAGGTACGGAACCCTAAAAACATTTAAAAAAACCACAGAAAAACAGTCTAATTGATAACCTCCTCCTTTTTTTGCAGTCGGTTAAAAAAGAAGTGACTGATGAGATGACGAATTTTAGGGTACTTAAGTATACCTAGGTACCTAATATAATTATCTTTGAGGGAACGACAAAAATCTCCAAAAATTGCGTTAAGTACGTAATACTTGAACGCTCGCTAAATAGTGTACCTTTAATAAATAACATGAGTAACTTACCCTGTATCATTCACCAGTTCACAATCTGTACAGCAGACGATCGGGATAATACCATTGTAAGAACATAGCTGAAAAAATATAAAATATTTATCAATACGACTAGGTTCAACACTTTCAGTGTCTTTCACACTCGTAGTTTTTTAGTAAGTCCCGCAGTCCAACAGACGTTGCCCCGTTGCGAATCCCTTCCAATGTGCGACAATTTTTTTTAATTTGGAGGGTGGGAAATCATCAAATGACTCCTCCAGCTCTGGGTAGAGCGGTAGGGAGTGTCAGACTTCTACTGACTAGAAACTACCGATGGTCCTTCTTAGCCCTTTGTGCCGAGGCCGCAGTATCTCTTTCGAACAACCCGCAGTCGCTACGGGTTCAATTTGCGCCTGCAATAGCATTTCTGTTTTACTTCACAAGGTACGATTTCGTTTTTTTCATTCATGGCTCGGGATTTGATTGGATCCAAAACCTCATCATCTAAAATGTTACAGCGGCAGGGATTACAGACCCCTTATAACGCTTCGATTCAGATAACGATCTCGATGTCTTACCGATGCAAAGTTCGTACTTGCACTGCGGTTTCGATTTCGACAAGTCGTATGTCTATCTTTTTATGGCATTAAGAAAGTGAGCGAGATAAGCATACGATATGTTCGATTGGGTTTTGATTCGATTGTTTGTGAATAGCTATGCAGGTCTAATGTTGTGATGATTCGAAAAGGACTTAGGTACCTGTGGAAGCTTTCTCAGTCTCTTCAAAAAATGCACATACTGCATACATCTGTATATGTCTACGCATGTTCCTACCAGGCCATCTTCCGACAGGCACTCGGAACCTGGAAATTAGAGATAGAGCGATTAAGTTAAACTATATTATATTCGAAAGAGATATCGCAGCCCAGGACACATAGGGCTAAGAAAGAACATGGGTGGCTTTTACTCAGTAGAAGTCTGACACTCGCCCTTGCGCTCCGCCCAGAGCGGACGGAGTTCCCAACGTCCAAAAAAGAAGGAGTAGGTACCTACATGAAGGCTCATTTACGGAGACACGTGAGGCGTCGCGTATTGCGATAGTTGGTGCGGCCCGCCCTGAATTCAAACATAATTATGGCGTTGTAGTAGAGGATTTACGGCGGTTTTTGCCGCTGAGCCCGTGGTTGACGCTGAGGCGCAGCGGCAATTTTCGATGAAGCTATACCCGTGGTGGAATCTTCTGCCAGTCTTATTTGGAAGTCGCATAACGCAGACGTACTCTGACCAAAGAGTTAACCGCGTGTGCCGCGGCAATGCCCGCCGCGTGCTTTGCTACACGTTTGAGGATTCACCGCAGGTGCAGCGGTGGGCCTCGCCACTCGTCCCGTCTCGCATCTCCATGAAAAACATCTTTTATTGCCTTATGTTTGTGTTTACGTGTGTTTGTGCTGTGTTTACGATTATGAGTACCGCTTTACGCGTCGCCGCATCATAAACAGAAAAAAACGTCTGGCGCACAATGCCACACGCGACGCGCCACGCCCCGCGTCTCCGTAAATGAGGCCTGAAATGATTTGTAAGCTATTGACAATTTTCTAGGCCCTATCACTTGAACAAGAAAGCTTTCTTATTATAGCGCTTACTAAAATTCGGTCAAATGCTTTCGAACTAATTGCAGACATGACTCTGGGCACGAAATCGATAAATAAGGTCCAGTGTCTGCAGCAGGCCCGCAAACTACTAGCTAGGGGTCAGTTTCACCGAATCTTCACTACACATTATCTAATAACAAGTCCTCCACCGCGTCTGTTTGTCTGTCTGTTCGCGAAAAACTCAAAAACTACTGCACCGATTTTCTTGCTGTTCTCACCTATCGATAGAGTGGTCCTCGAGGAAGGTTTTAATAGTAATAATTTATACGCGGGTGAAGAGCTAGTTAAATATATTAAGAACTACAGCTAAAAATAAACACACGTACCTACTTACCTTCTGTCAACTCATCGTCATCGTCACATAACACATCAGAAACCCCGATCAAACAGAATATCACTACAAATAAATTAGAATACATTTTATTATTTATAGACGAAGTCCTCCAAACGTCTGGTTTTCGACCAGTTTTGTGCGGAACTAAAGCCTTTATGCGAAGCTAATTCATTATTAGAGTAGGTATGCATTAGAGTTTGCCCAAATAGAATTATGTCAGGCCGTTTTACACTAACTATTAACGATCGATAACATCCGTAGGTTATGTAGGTACTTAGGTAAGTACCTACTTAAATTATATGTAAGTACCTGTTATTGTTAAGTCACCTTTTTTGTCCAATTCTGTTTTTGTTGACAGACGACAGTTTGGGATGCTATACAGATAAACACTCATCTTTGGGATTGGACTTTGGATTCGGCAGGGATTGCTTAACAAAAAAGCATTGCAAAGCCGAAGAAAATACCAATCGTTTCCTAGAAAAGTTGGTGCAATAGGGTAAACATACCGGTTATCGGCCGTTTAAGCGGCTTGCTGACTTCAGAGTTGATTTCTAGCATTAAGCTGCACTCTCAGACTTTTCGTTTTTTTTTTCATTTCATTGTACAATAGTCTAGTTTCATAAAACCTAACGTTTAAATACGTATCAGTAATACATAATTTAAAAAAAAATATTATTCGTCAAAATAACAAATATACCGGCTATCGGCCTTTTCACTCAGTTATCGTCCACCAGTGCACTGGTTATCGGCCATCTAATTTACGGTAGAAAAACGACTCATATTCAATAGGTCATAAGGTTTATAATAGTATGAAAGTAAAAAAATGTTCAATTCACAAAAAGCGGTATATTTTTACTCTCTTCTAAGACTTAAAAATACAATTAAGTAACAGATTAAAATATCAAATCAAACAAATAGCTACTTTTGGCTTTCATCATTTCAGTCAAAATACTGCTGGACATAGGCCTTCCCCAGGCGTCGCCACACTGACCGGTCCCGTGCGTCTCTCATCCAGCGGTTTCCTGCAACCTTGACCAGGTCATCGGTCCACCTAGTGGGAGGCCTTCCAACGCAACGTCTTCCGGTTCGCGGTCGCCATTCCAGAACTTTTCGGCCCCATCAGCCATCCGTTCTGCGAGCAAAGTGCCCTGCCCATTGCCACTTAAGTCTGGCGATTCTTCGGGCTACGTCGGTAACCTTGGTTCTCAAGGGGATGTCCTCATTTCTGATTCGATCACGCAAGGAAACTCCGAGCATAGCCCTCTCCATTGCCCTTTGGGTGACTTTGAGCTTTCTGATGAGGCCCATTGTGAGCGACCACGTTTCGGTCCCGTATGTAATCACTGGCTACACACACTGGTCATAGACTTTCGTCTTGAGACACTTGGAAGTTGCGCGGTATCTTCTCGTCCAACTTACCCCGTTGGACGAGAAGATACCGCGCAACTTCCCGAACGCTGCCCAGCCGAGTCGGATTCGACGATTGACCTCTTTCTCGAAGTTAGATCTACCCAACTGGACCGTTTGTCCCAGGTAGACATAATCGTCCACAACTTCGAGCGTAGAGTCTCCGATCTTGATAGGAGTGGGTGTTTCATGAACATTCAACATAACCTTGGTTTTGCCCATGTTCATTTTAAGATCCACTCTTTCGGAAGCTCTACTGAGGTCATCGAGCATTGTACTGAGGTCTTCCATGGTCTCAGCCATGACCACTATATCGTCGCCAAACCGAAGGTGAGTGATGCACTTGCCGTTGACGTTGATGCCAAGTCCTCTCCAATCCAGAACCTTGAAGATATCCTCCAATGCAGCGGTAAACAGTTTCGGAGATATGACGTGTCCCTGTCTCACACCGCGCTGCAGAAGGATAGGTTCCGAGGTCTGGTCCTGAAGTCGGAGTCCTGAAGTCGGACTGACATGGTGGCGTTTTTGTACAAACACTTCAACACCTCGATGTACCGGTAGTCGATTTGGCACCGTTGGAGAGACTGCAGCACAGCCCAAGTCTCGATCGAATCGAAGGCTTTCTCGTAGTCCACAAACGCTAAACAGAGAGGCAGGTTATACTCTTCGGTCTTCTGTATAACCTGCCGCAGCGTATGTATGTGGTCTACGGTACTGAAGCCTTTTCGAAATCCGGCTTGTTCGGGAGGCTGGAAATCGTCAAACCTGCGTGCGAGACGATTCGTGATGACTCTTGAAAACAACTTGTAGACATGGCTTAGAAGTGAGATGGGCCTATAGTTCTTCAACCGAGCATTGTCACCCTTTTTGAAGAAGAGCACCACCACACCCCTGCACCAAGCCTGTGGCATTTTCCCCTCGAGTATGAAACTCCAGTTTCATCAGCGTTAAGAATACGACTCGGATCATCTAATATATCTAATGCATTTCGTTCATCCAAGAAAGTGTGTAAATCTGCAAACCATTTTCGAATTGAACGTTCTTTAATGGCTTCTCGCGCCTTATTAATAGCTTCTGGCTCTCGGATGCTTATGTTTGGATGGCGTTTGAGAAAGCTGATATACCATCGTATTCCAGGTTTACCTCCTGGAAAGCGATGGTCTATGCCCAGGTATATTGCAAGCTCAGCCACCGTATCCAGAAGGTCATATTTGTTTATTGGAATTCCAGCTTTCGCCAACTCAATTATCCAATCAACGATTTTCTTTTCTCCATCAAAACCAAATATAGGGTCTGGGCCAACTTTTCTCCTTTGATCAGCAACACGACCGGAAAGTCTGTCCTGCATAGTGGATCTTGGAACTCCGTACTGCCGCGGCATGCTTCTCTTATGCCGCGAATGTTGCTGCGTATATCTGAAAGCGCACTTGTCAGTGCCTCTTCACTATAAGCAACTCTTCGGAAAGGCTCTTCATTTTTTTACTTTTTCTTTCCATAACTGACGGGTGCCATCTGCAAATAAAAGTGTTATTCCTACACCAAGCACACCAACCAAAATGTAGCTATTATCACATATTACCGGTAAATAAGCTTGAATAAGTGGCAATTATTAGTAAACTAGCTACGCCCCCGCGGTTGAAAAGTAGGCGTATTCATTCAGAGTAAGGCTATCTCTATGCCAAATTTAATTTTAACCCATCTAGCCGTTGCAGCTTAAAGGGGTAAGAAACAAAGTCAAAATCAAATATAACGGCCAGAAATAGGTTACATTATTACCACTTATCGGCCACCTTTATTTCAAACGGCCGGAGATAGGTTTTGATTTTACTGGTTATCGGCCGTCAAACGGCCGGAAATAGGTTTATTTTTTACTGGTTATCGGCCGCTAAACTTTACATATTTTAGAAGGTTATATCTTTGGAAATATGAGGTATACTGGCGGCCGAAATCTAGCTTTAAATTCACAAAATTGTAGCTGTTCACAAATATTATGGAATCTATGTTGGTGAATTTAAGGTTTCCGCAATAAAGGCAACGAGAAATGACGTGAATACACCGGTTTTGCGACCACCCGGTCGGAAACTAGATTTTGAAATTTATCGTTGACGTATTATCCGACCACCAAAAATATCACAAATTATGACAAGTTTGATGAGTTTGGGCACATAAATAATGAAATTAAACATGCTAAATACACACAAACCAAATCAATCACAAATAAACCAACAGTAACACTTAAAAACTTACCTTTGAAAATCAATCCACGTGCTATTTTTTTTCTTAATTTTGACACGCGTCCACACACTGAATTTTGAAATGGCGACTGAGGGGTCAGTTCGCAAATTTCGAGGTCATGCCTTTGGATTATGAACCGTGAAGTTCGTCCCGATCGAATAGCGCGAAATTAGAAAGGATCGGTCTATAACACTGTCTATTATTCAAAATAACGTGCGAAGTGGCCGAAAAGGGGTAGTGGCTGGTAAACCGGTATGTTTTATCTACACGATCAAAATGCGGCACGGCTTTTATAAAAACTTATTCCTACTTTTCTGTTGTTTTATCTGGTCACTGACTGTTTGGAATCATTATAACTAGTGTGAACAAAAAGTTAGTCTGTACATGATAATGCCAAAAAATACAGGTTGAAAGGGACATCGGCTCACAAACGGTTAAATTTGCGTCAATATTCCTTCCACTTTGTATAATAAGACGAGGGCAGGAGCACAAGGGTGATTCAGATTATGCATCTAAACTTCTTGGTTTAGGTACCTACCACTAAAGTGTAGGTAGGTAGGTACTCTTTCGCCATCTGTGAAAGCTGGTCTCATTAAATAAACAGGATAATAATTGACGTCATAATTCTTGGGATTTCTATTAAATAGCAAATAGGTATTTAGGTATGGGGCAAAAAAATGCGGAAACTCTAAAGGTCATTGAACGATTATCATTGCAAATATAAAACCTGTTTAAAATAAATAAAGTAGATACGCACCTGTTCGTCATCATGAACTGTGTTAGGGTCGGCTTCTAGTCAAACCGAATGCAGCTGCTGAATACCTACCAGTATTTTATATGGAGCAACTGCCTGTCGTAAGTATGTCGTCGTAGTGATACATACGGGACCGAAACGCAGGGCCTGATTTAGAGTTCTGACCGCCCTAGGCTAACTATGAATACGCGCCCCCAGCCTGTCCTGTCCTACCTTTTCATACAGGTGCAACTAATTAAATTACAAGTACTTACCTACAGAAGAGAGCTTACGTAACCTTTTTTTTGGCAGGTGGAAATCATCAAATAACCCCTCCTGATCTTGGGCAGAGCGAAAGGGAGTGTCAGACTGCTACTGACTAAAAACCACCCATGATCCTTGTTAGCCCTTTATGTCAAGGCCGTGGTATCTCTTGCGAACAACCCGCATCCCCGACGGGCGTCAGGCCTTGCGAGCCGCCCCCTTCCATGTTGCTGACATCTCTTTGAGGCGCCCGTGGAACACGAACGCGCCGTCGACACGGCCTGTCGTCGTCATAAGACGGACGGACGGCGAGCTAGCCCATTACTCACAGTCCACAGGCCCGCGTCTACGGTGGCCGGAAGCATCACGTGGCCCCCGACGCCCGGAGCGCCTCCCGCGGCGGCTGGGACGAGAGGTTCTCTCCCTCTCACGTTCAGCCACCTCCTTCACTAGCATCATTGCTTCGCAGAAGGAGGCGACGGCGTCCATTTCCTCCTCGCTCCGGACCATGGCTTGCAGCTCAGCTCAGCGCCGCGCCCGCCCGCCCCCTAAGTCCTTGCGCCCTAGGCTCTAGCCTTATTAGCCTGTGGGTAAATCAGGCCCTGCCGAAACGTGGTCGCTCACAATGGGCCTTATCAGAAAGCTCAAAGTCACCCAAAGGGCAATGGAGACTTGGAGAGGGCTATGCTCGGAGTTTCCTTGCGTGATCGAATCAGAAATGAGGACATCCGCATGAGAACCAAGCTTACCGACGTAGCCTGAAGAATCGCCAGACTTAAGTGGCAATGGGCAGGGCACATTGCTCGCAGAACGGATGGCCGATGGGGCCGAAAAGTTTTGGAATGGCGACCGCGAACCGGAAGACGTTGCGTTGGAAGGCCTCCCACTAGGTGGACCGAAGATCTGGTCAAGGTTGCAGGCACCCGCTGGATGAGAGACGCACGGGACCGGTTAATGTGGCGACACCTGGGGGAGGCCTATGTCCAGCAGTGGACCTCTTTTGGCTGAAATGATGATGATGATGATGAACTGCCTGTCCGACCACCACAATCAAATGGTCGTCAGACAAACAGTCGAAAATGAGTAGGTACCCCAGTTAGTACTGGATAATACGACGACACTCCTCGTTTATACTGGTTGTCAGAATTTCGGGCCGCTGACTATCTGCAACGGCGTCAAGCAAGATACACAGACTCGGGGCCTTTATTATGCTGGTAGACAGTAATGAGGTAGGTACAGAAAGCCTGTCACTCTCCTTACAGGCTCGTTTTGCTTAGCCAACATTTACCTACATACTTGCACGCACGTTAGCTAAAATCCAAGTAATGATTTTGTGACGCATAATTAACAAACTCTCAAACAACATGTCACCACTATTTGCCGATGTTAAATCAATATTACGACGTCTCACTGTGTGTCGATGATCATGACCGTAAAAACAGCGGTGTTTACGACTAAAAACATTTGTTCTCTTCCATGATAATATAAACTAGCTGACCCCCGCCACTTCGTCTGCTTCACTAAATATAGCATATCGTCGCTGTAGAATGAATACCTCGTATGTCAAAAAAGTATTTTTTTTTTTTTTTTGGGGGAAATCGTACGAAAACCACGTATTTTATAACACGGTGAAACCGTGAACCCAATTATACGACTACTAATGCCATCTATGGAGTAAAACGAAAACCTCGTATCTATGCTTTGTCGGCCATCTTGCTGTCACTGGTGAGAGAACCACGTAAAAAGTGCATAGTGTGGGAGTTGCTCTGTAATTTTGTGATTTTTTGTGAAAATTGTGGATAAAGCGATCTAAAGTAAGTTTTATTTTATTTTATATGTGTTTACGTACGTTTTGGTTGTATTTTTACAACTGGGGAGTTATTGCTTAACATCAAATATGCGTTCGTTTATTTGGCTCACATTGCAAGGAAAACCATAGAGAGGAAAACCTCGTATGTCACCGGTAATTTAAACAAGTTAGTGACATACTAGGTTTTCACATAAGATTTTAACGGCTTTATATCATTAAACTATTCACTGCTAATAGTGAAAATAAAGTGGTATTTTAGGGAATCTTAGTTTATAATCAAAAACAGCTGGAAATATTACGTTACTATTAATTTGATAGCAATAAATTAAAACTCACACGTGAAAACCACGTATAGTTGTAAATTCAAACAACATACGAGGTTTTCATGTCATGATTGCTACCGGTTGTACGGCTTTTCGTTAAAAATAATTGTTAATAAGTATCCCTTTTTTCAGGAAAAATGTTAAGTAGAGGAAGAAAATTAGTGGCAGCGTGTCTGAATAATTCACCACCTTAATCATCCTTGCTGATTTAGAAGAATCTCCACCTTTGTTACAGTCAGATCTAACCCTTGAAACACTGGCAGAATGGTCTGTATTGATGTCTTCATCAGAAGGGACACAGGAAATATTCCATCTATTACAGCAAATTCAGATCTTGAGAATGATGAAACAATCACAGTATCCGAAATTCCACCATCGGCGCCGTCTACTTCTGCTATGAGAAACAATGAAAACACTGAGAATATGGATTTGCAGGTTCTAGCGACTGGAGATGAAACAGATTTCAGCAGCGACGATTCTGCAAGATCCAGATTTTCAGCCAAATAACAGCCCTGAAATTTTGAGGGAAATGTCCAATTGTAATTATCAACGAAAAAGAGCTAAAAGAAATGAAACCTCGGTGTGATCATAATCCACCAATTACTACCAAGGCGAATACATCAGCCAAATGCCAGTGATTGTTTTCAACAGTTGTATCATTCAAAGTTACCCATTACTAGGGTAAAGTACAACCATCTTCTGGAATTAAAATTTGTGATCCCTCGAGATTTACATCCATTCTTTGACAACTTGCCCCATTCATAAATGTTTAATTTGTTATTGCTTTTTTCTTATAGTTAGGTATTGTTGTTAACCAAAAACTTGTTCATTTTGTATTCATTAAACTTTGTTGTTTTACTCTAATTCAGTGTATTTATTTTGAAAACCTCGTATCTATGTAGATTTATAAACAGAAAACCTCGTAAGTCATTTATCTGGCGTAATCCAGTTAAGTAAGGGATTAGTTATTATCATAAATAAGTCATTTTTATAATTCAAAACATGAGACAAAAGCACATAAAAATATTTTAAACATTGACGAAATGAAACGTTTTTTTCGATTCCTGTAAAGTTTGGATTTCTGGACATAGGTACGAGGTTATCATTCTACAGCGACGATATAATAACCTTGAAATCTTGAAATGAACAATGCAATACAAAATAATGTTTCAATTCCAGCCAGTAGTTCCTGAGATTAACGCGTTCAACCAAACAGAAAATCTTCAGCTATAAAATATTACTTTAAATGTTCTCAAAACGGCGAAGAAAAACATAGTGAAGAAACTGACAACTTTCAGCCGCAAATTAGAGGGCCATCCACCAACTCGGACTGGGACCGTGAAGTGGATCACAGCCCGCTATCAATGAGGTAGGTCTGTGTTCCAGATGTGGGAACGTTCTGGGTTGATTCTGGTTGAAATGGATGTACCTATTGCCCATTTAAAAGTGCGGTAACTGAGTACGGTCTGTAGAATCAACTTTAACCGTCGTTAATTTATTTAAATTAAAAAAGGCGTAAAATTGGAGTCACTGGCATCGCTAAAACTGGTTAATTAATTAATTGGTGATAACTAAAGGATTATTAGCAATTAATAGCTGAGCCACACACGGAAACCATAAAATTATCATAATATCGGGCTTATTTTTCCGATGCTCATGCTCAGCAGCTATAGTAAAAAAAAGTTCTTGCTACAAAACACCAAGTTAGTAGGTTATGACGAGACACTCCAAGAAATGCATGTTCACTTGTATTGAAAGATAACGGGTGCTAGGTAAGTATTTGTAAATGGGTACACACACGCCACTATCATAATGTTGTGACTTGTATTTCAACCAAATCCAAATCAAAAATATTTTTTTTACTTACAATGTTTAACATGAAAATTACTCTTTTTTTTACTTACATTTTTTTAAACTGGCAACAGGATTGCTGATATCATTGGCCGCGTTCCGTATTACAAAATAATCGCTCACAGCGCTCACGTCTATATTTTGCGTTCCGAATTAGATATCACGATTATGACAGGTAGGACCTGAAGGCTTAGCCAAGTTGACAATCTACAAGCGTAAACGTTAGTAGAAAACGACTCAAATGTATGGGAGTGACGTCATCGCAACGCTAAGTCACGTGGTCAGAACAAACGAACAGAAAATACGTAGCCATGTTGACAACTTATCGTATCGTTCAAAATGATAGAATGAAATCTGATCCTTTCTATAACGTTGATCGCTACATCCCATATAAATGCTAGCCAAGTCACACTATTGACAAGCGCAAACGAAACGTTGGTGTAGTATTTCAACGAAAGTGTAGCGTATGCCGAGACCCTGGAGATAACGCTACAAAATGGCGTCTTTATACGATCCAGCTGTCTTGAACCCGAGAAGTGTTTTGTTTATTTACCCTAATTTTGGATTCTATGTGTCATTTAGCATTTAAAATCTATAATTTATAATATTATAAGTATGTATTGTGGTGCGATAAGGGTCAAACACAATAATTGTTTTGTTTATTTCGAAAGAAGTACCTAGTATTAGTTCAAGCCGCTTAAACACGTCATTGTTTATGTTGTAAAGTTTCAAGTTCCCAATTATATTAGATTTTAACAAAGGAAGGTCACGAAATAACTAATAATGCACGTACCTTCCCATGAATTCCAATAAAGCTGCGAACTGTTCTGGGTCTGCTCGAGATCTCGATTCCATTTTATAAAAGTTATCACTTCATTTAAGTATCTTTCATCCAAATGCAGAATATCATATTATTTCTGGACACAGTATTGTTTAAAATTACATTACGCGCTGTGATATTATAATACACCAATTATAAGAAGAACTTGTCCTTTATTTCACTTATTTTTTTAACTTTTAAAACAATTATTCCTTTCTTAACAATTCAAAACAAAACTTCAACCCGCGCATAATGTAAACAACTGTGTCTTTGACGTTAGTTTGACGTTAGTAGATACGCTCACCATAGACTAAAGTGTAGGTTTTGTCTACATTTGCTAGAGAATGAGCGATCGACTCAGTTGTGTGAAGTTGGCTACCAACTTAGCGCTTTCTACAAAGCGCTTGCGCCGAAGCGTTCATTATTATAGAAAGAGAATAGATACGAAGCGGTTGTAACTTGTCTAGGCCCTCTGTCATCAATTCGGAACGCTCGGTATCGCGTTTACAGTGCTCACTCGTCACGTGATAACAAAAACATAACCTGCATGAGAGAAATTCGTCGCCCGTTAGGCTCGTCTTGTTTATTTACTTGAATATAAAATAAATATAAAATAAAATATAATATGGTTATGAGACTCCAAAGAGATTTCAAAGAACTAATTGAATGTATTTGTGCGACTCCAGCCAGTGAACCTCAGCTGTGAACACACACACACCCGGCCACACACACACACACACGCATCAGCTATCAGTCATTTTTTACTTTGATTTTGACAGCGCTCACGGTGATATTTATTTCGGGCATGGTCGGTGTAATCGCAAGATGGCGCATGTCATGACGTCATCTATGACGATTCAAGGGACATCGATATCGCGCTCACAGTAATTCGGTACGGGTTTATGGACGCTCAAATCAATTACAGCGTAATTCGGAACGCACCCATTGTCAATGTCAAATGTCAACTTGACAACCTGACATTGACATAAACAAATTGATAAAATGACGTGGAGACGAGGTTATAAATTGTAGAAAAATATATGTTTTAACAGAAACAGACGCGTTATAATAGTTTAAAATAATAGTAAATAACTAAGTAGCACAAAATGATCGAGATCACAGATACTCAGAGTAAGTATTTACATTTTTATGTCATAGTTTCTAGTTTTGCGACTTTTACGATGAGTAAGCTACAAAAAATGCACTTATTTTCACTAATTCTTTTCTGAAAACACATTTGTGATTGTTATCTACATCTGTAGAATGTTCCCTCTGAATTCTGTTTGAAATTACGATGGCGAATTGTAAAACATCCTAAAAATCTGCTCTCAAAATGACTCAGCTTTCAAAACCATATTAAATTATTAATACCTATTTTACTGTGAAAGAAAGGACTTCTAAGCACTGTACCTAATTCTATGGTAAATACTTCTGTAACATAATAGATTACTCAGTGTTCTGGCAGTGATTTATCACTGTATCAGTTTAAAAAAATATTTTAAAAGGTTTTTAGTCAACTCACATAGGTACTCTCTATCATTTGATAGAACAATTTAAATATGTTGATAGGCAGAGAGATTAATTTAGCATGAATTGTTATTTTGCTGAACTAAATATGCAATAACTACAATAGTATTATGCCAGTCCCATAGCAGGGGGAAACCCTGGGCTTTGAAATATTTTATCAGCCTAAGTTTTGCCATTTTATTTCACATTTAAATAGCTAGTGTCACTACCAACAGTCATAATTTTCAGAAGAGTCACATGTAAATTACAAGCTTTGCCATGAACACAATTTTATTTTATACATACTTTTATTGCAGGTTTTACATGTGGCTGCTATTTTGAAAATAAAAATTAAACTGCAGAAATTAGGCAGGTCACACTTCATACAAAATCTTATCCCTTTCAAATGATGAAATTTATGCATATGGTGTGTTCACAATATTTAGCATCATGGAATATGTCTCTGAGCTACATACTACTTACACATAAAAAAATAATAATGTTGAATTGTTGGTGGTATCTTATTATGAAGTTGCAAGGCATTCTAAGGTCAATCACATAAACTTTAATTTAGGGTTCCAAACTTGCCCGTCGGGGCCGCGGATTTTTGTACTAGATGACGTGGCCTTGGCGCAAGGGCAAAGAAGGAACATGGGTTCGCAGCCCCGGGAGGGTTCCATACCTCAAAATTAAAAAACGGAACCCTTATCGGATCACTCGTGTGTCTATCTGTCCGACCATTCCCCCCCTTGTCCTTATCTCCGAAACTACTGAACCTTAAATTTTGTAATATAGGTATACAGAAATTAGTTCAACACTTATAGATTACAGGAAAACCTATAAGAAGTCTATGGTGCTAAAATAACATGGAAAATCTCTCAATATCTACTACAATGGTAGGGAACCCTTCACGAGCAAGTCCAACTTGCACTTGGCCAGTTTTTTTTTATTAGGTCAAATTGCCCTTTAGTTATAAAGTTGATGTTTTTCTCTCTTTTTTCCTTATATATCTGTTAATGTTGATGCTATCAGATTTATTGATAAATTTATAATCCTTAATTATAAATTATTGATGATTTTTGAATGATGCATATTTAATCTTCTCAATCTAGCAAATTATCAGCAGTAGCACTTTAGGCACTTGTTTCCAAGCATCATTGATTTTGGAGTTGAAGTAAACCTGTTTATAAAATGGAACAAGTTTCAGTAACATTTTGACCAATTATATTAGCATTAGAACAATAGGAAGAAAAAATACATGAATTTAGCTCAGTCTGAGAGGCACGCAATAAATTCTATTCAATAAAAACAAAAATTGTATTCCGTCATAGAAATAAATAATATAGTTAAAAATAGGTTTTGCAATTCATACATTGTTCAGTATAAGAATAGCTCATACTCTGATAGGAAAATAAGCCAGCAAGTTTCCCACAATATCTTTCTTATCATCTATATCCTCTTTTTACAACAATGGTACCTATGGTTGGCGCATTGGCTGCTGCGCTGCTTGTTGCGGGTTTGATTTCCGCACCAAAGAAATATTTTCATAGCCGATCTGGCTGTTTGTGAGTTTAATAGGGATGTTAACAAAAAAAATCTAATTAGTCCGTCAGATAGATTTCCAAAAAATATTGGACACATATTTTTTATTTTTTCACGTAAGTAAACAAACAATGAAGACGATACAGTGCTTTGAAAACTCGTGTGACGTCATATTCTAAGACATTAGTATGACATTTCTTAGCGAGCAGTGACGTCACAACCTCCCACTCAAATCTTTGACGCGTTTTATCTTCGTAATTTTTTATTGATTTGAGAAAACAAAAAATACGTATCCAATATTTTTCGATAATCTAATAGACGGACTAATTAGATTCGTATTTTTTTAAGTCCGTAAACATCCCTATTGTTTGTAAATGCACCCACAATACAGGAGAAATTCATAGTGCGGGCAAATTATTATTAAAATGAAAAACTATGCAGGAGTTGGCTTCCAGTATAGCAAATGCAACTGAATAGTTGAATACTGATAGTCACATTTCCACAGATATACCTGCTGTGATTTTAGACATAAATTCTAGTGGTCTTACTAGACCACTAGAATTTATGTCTAGAAATCATGTCTCCAATCATTTGAGACATGATTTCTTTGCCAGAATATCTACTAAAGTGTTTGTTGTATGTTGTTTATAGAAATAGGCGTAGGCCTGGCCGGGTTCGGCATGACATTCCTGTTTCTAGGAGTGCTGCTGCTATTTGATAAGGGCTTACTGGCCATTGGAAATGTGAGTATTCATTTAATACAATAATTATTGATCATTTTTAGGGTTCCGTACCTCGAAAGGAACAAACGGAACGTCTGTCTGTCCTACCATTCCATTTCAATTTTAGGCACTTATATCCGAAACTACTGAGCACATAATTTCAAAAAAATACAGACATTAGTTCAACACTTTGGCTGAGGCTACAGTAGGCAGCGATTTGCAATGCGACTGGAAGAGCGAAATTTTTGAACTGAATTGAATTGATGTACGGTGTAGCCATATACGTGAGCATTCATTTACTTGTTTTAATCTCTCATGTGTCGCAGGTCGCGTCGCGGCCTAATGTAGCCTCAGCCTTAGTCACTTATAGATTACAGGAAAACATAAGAAGTCTATGGTGCTAAAAAACATGGAAAATCTCTAAATATCTACTACAATAGTACAGAACCCTTCATGTGCAATTTGTTTTTCAATACATCTTTTCTTTTTCAGATCCTATTCATCAGCGGCCTAGCATGCGTCATCGGTCTTCAGCGGACGTTTTTCTTCTTTTTCCAGCGGCATAAGATCAAGGCTTCCGTGGCCTTCTTCGGAGGCATCACCATCGTGTTGCTGGGCTGGCCCATGATTGGCATGATCGCTGAGATATACGGGTTCTTGCTGCTGTTCCGGTTAGTTCGCTATTTTATTTATGTGTGAGGTAAATGATCTTCCAATGATGGTTGTTCGAAAGAGATACCGCGGCCTCGGAGCAGTTAGCCGTGGGCTCGAACCCAGACAGGCGCATTACTTTGTGTAATTTATTTCATCACCAGTGCTCTCAAAACGGTGAAGGAAAACAGAGTAAGAAACCGGCATGTCTTAGAACCAAAAAATCGAAGACAATGTGACATCTACCAACCCGCACCTGGCCCGCGTGTTGGATTATTGTCCATTCCCTCTAATAGAGAGGAGGCCTGTGTCTCAGAAGTGGGAACATTATAGGCTGATAATGAATGTTCAATAACTTTTATAAAAATGTACAATGTTAAAACTGATACATATTTCTATCAACAGAGGGTTCCTACCAGCAGCCGTGAACTTCCTAAGAATGGTGCCAGTACTAGGATCCCTGCTTAGTCTACCAATCATAAGAGGGGTGAGTTTAAACTAAAATTAATGACGCCAGAGCCTAGCTTTCATTTTATAAAAGTAATGGCTAGAGGATGCGTCTTATTTTATTATTGCTTAAAACTAATCTGCCTTATTGGATTTAGAATGATGTCGCTTACCTAAGCATATAAGTATAAGCTTATATAAGTATGTTTATCAGTTGTCTAGTACCCATAACACAAGCTCTGCTTAGCTTGGGACTAGATGGCGTTGTGTGATAGTTGTGGAATATTATTATTATTCCCTTTATTCATTATATTAACAAATTTTATACATTTTTAAATATTTCCCATAAAACAATAATAAAAAACATTTAAAAATATAAAAAACTGTAGCCCACCGGTATCGGGAACAGGGTCCAAGCTACCGGCGGTCAGGGCTCCAGAGAAAGGAACCTCCTAACAATGCGAGCCGTGTCCAGGAGTACCGCTTTCTGCATCAAGCCCTTGATCCAGCTGCCTAACGAGAGCCTCCTCAGGTGTTGGTCGAGGCTCTTGGCAATTAAGCCATTGGCTGTTACGACTATCGGCACAATGATCGCTGAGTCCACATCCCACATGTCGACAACCTCGCGAGCCAAGTCAAGATACTTGATTTGTTTATCTTTCTCGGCTTTCACGAGGTTCTCGTCATGCGGGACGGTTATGTCAACAATCATTGCGCGCCGCTCTGATCGATCCACCACCACTATATCAGGCTTATTAGCGATAATAGTCCTGTCAGTGATGATGGATTGATCCCAGTACAGTGTGATACTGCCATTATCGAGAACTGGGTCGGGCACATACCTGTAGTACGGCACTTCCGATTCCACAAGGTTGTATTTCAGAGCAAGTTGCTGATGGATAATCCTGGCTACAAGGTTGTGTCTATGCAAGTATTCTCCGTTAGCCAGACGAGAACACCCGGAGATAATGTGACGGATTGATTCGCCCGATTAATTATTATTATTATTATTATACATTGTCACCCAAACTAAATATCTAAACATAATTTCAACTTAATCGGAAACCAAGTAATAGGTCATATTTAACTTACACGTTTGTTTTTTTACGCTTTAAACCATAAATAATCAATTAAGCCAATCAATAATCTACTTCTGATGCTGACTGTACAGTCTGCCAAAAATCTTTTGATGGTGGCGGAACACGGAACTACATATTTTCTACCTGGCAATACCACTTTTCTGTCAAACTGGGCATGTCATTGGTTTGTCACTGGTCAGGGTTGCTAGATCGCTAACAATGACCTCATTTTTACACGACTGCCCCAAAAAAAAAGAGTTATGTTTTTAGGGTTCATTCATGCATGTTTTTTCATACTCTATTATACAAAACTGTGCACCTCTGTTTAACCTTTTGACTTTTGAGCGCCACAGTCACGTATAGACGACAAGGCGAACAAGCAAAAAAGTGCCTTAACTCTGACGACATAAGGTACTTTTTGGCTTGTCGTCTTACTTGACTGTGGCGGTCAAAAGGTTAACAATTCCGATTGTAAATTATTAATTTTTATCTTTTGACAGATCGTGGACAGAATAGCGGGCGACAACGGACGCAACATGGTATGATCCTAGTGCGTACATATTGTACATTTATATATGTAACGTTACATATATTTGTAGTTTACAAACTATACATAAACTGAGTGTATGTGAAGTGAGTATGGGCTATTGTAAATTATATTGTTCTTAATTTTCTGTGTGTGGGGCGGTTAAACGGGAATAAAAATGTGTGATTTTTCATGTAAAAGGTGAATGGTTATGTATTTGAAGCATATTTTATAGTTTTTATGTATGTATTTTCTCTACAGATATAGGTAGGTTTGCCTAAATAACGCAAGTTGCATGATCCGTTTGAAAACCAAGTGTCATTTTTTTACTATAGTTGCTGCCAGATAAGATGTCAATAGCGGTCATTGCCCTTTTCCTAATATCTATTCGTACGAAGCAAAATACAAAATACCGTAATGAACCATGCATCGTTTTTCATTAGAAAAAATGTTGAAGATCACGATAGATGACGATTCAAGACGGCACGGTTGGCGCAGTGGCTAAGCGATTGGACTGCTGCGCTGCGTGTCGCGGGTTCGATCCCCGCACGGAACAAATATTTGTATGGCCTGCAGATAGTTGTTTCGGGTCTGGGTATTTGTGTATGTGACTTTCTATGTTTGTGAACGCACCCACGATACAGGAGATATTCCTAGTGTGGGGCAACGTTTTTTAAATAAAAAAAGAAAAAAAGAGACATAAACAGGCTTTTTTGGATTTCAAAGTTAAGAACTTTAATAAATGTAGGTGGGTCAATGACCACTATTGACATCTTATCTAGCAGCAACTATAGAATTACGTTCTTGAGTGTAACGTTGTTATTTAAAACTAATTTGTAAATTATCTTACTGCCACAGCAGCCACGATAAGTATAAAATGCTTAAGGACGCATTTACGATTTCGAAGTGAAAATTTTTACTTCGGTACATTTATTGAGAAACTGGACATATCTAAAATTATATTTATAGTTAAGAATTGTACCTTGCACATCTACCTACAATTCGTAGCAAAAACATTTTAAAAATACAAAGCATTGTATTTAATAAACATACTTTTGTTTAAAAAAGTAATGATTTGACTATCAATCGTAAATGCGTCCAGCCGGGCACGCGAAGAGGTGTTCTTGCGTTATCTAGGTATGTCTATATCTGTAATAATCGCCAATATATTTTTCTTGTACAGAGTGAAACTTTTATTAAAATTAAATTACAAATACAAATTTAAAAAATAAATTAACTTAAAAATATGATTTTCTGTACAATATTTTGAAGTTGCCCCAGCTAGTTTTATTTGACCCGTATTTGTAAACGTATATAATTTGATTTTTTTACGGTAATTGCTTAATAATAATAATTGTATTATTTTACATTCCCTTGTAGTTCCTTACTGGTAAATACTCTGTCAAAACCTAAAGATTATTTATTTTAAAAATATAGTAGTACCGTGCAACGAACCCAGAATTTTGTGAATCTCCCTAGAATCGAACCCACACACACTTGGCTGGGATTTGTATCTGTGTAATATATGTGTAAACGGATGGATAGATTTTGATGCGGTTTTATTGTTTAAGTCAATTCCCGAATATTGTTCCAACCGATTTAGTCGATAAATCGGCTTGAAAATCCTTTCACGACTGGTCGAAAGCCGATTAGCAATCGGTAATAATTATCTGTCAGTGTCAGTGACCGGAAATGCTTCCGTAATCGTCCGTACCGGTTTGACGGATTGTTTAGTCGAATGATGTCCGGTTTCTGAGGTCATCAGAAAAATCTCATATGGTGAATGCGACAAGGTAGCCCGCGAAATTCGTTTTTTTTTTGTTTTTACGCAGTTTTCCGGTCAGTGTTAAGTCGTATGTTATTCAATATGCAAACATGCATTACTTTTAATCCGGCCTGTAAAAATAAATAATAAAGGAATAAAAGAAAAGAAAGAAAGAAAGAAAAAGTATTTATTGCCGCAGAATTACACACAATAAAAAAGCAGTAAACACAACTTACAACTAAAAAACAAAATTGGTACAAAAAAGGAAAAAAAAAGTTTTAGTTTACAACGTATCAAATAAAAAAAAACAACTGCGACAAATGAAAAAAAAATTATTAAATTCTCTAAACACAGAAACCGGACAATAGTCTTGTCCACTATTGGGCAAAAGCCTCTCGAAGTTGTTATCTTATAAATATTGTGATCCTATTTTGCGTTTTTATGATAAATAATATAATGTAAATTTTATTATGTTTTACTGATTAAAATAATATACTTATCTTGTTCAAAAGAGCCAAATAAGTCGTTCTGCTATCAAATCCCATGTACAGTATTTTCGTGGTCTTTTCACAGTCAGTTTAGAGGCCTTCCTAACTGCAAATTAGCCAACTTAATAGCTGAAAGGATCCTTTGACGCGTGGCCTAAATTGGAACTAACGCCGCCATCTTGTTTTTCAATACGTTTAGTTTTACCAACAGCATCCAACTGTCAACGTCTTTGAGCCGCAAAAGATCTTTCTATCACCGTTATTGTTGATGAGCTGAAAGACGATTGGTTCAGTTCACTTGACATGAGGTTTGACGACAGACTAAATAAATGGCAACCCACTAAAATATTATCATTTATATTTATCATGAATATAAGATAAATCTACCTATAAAGTACCTACAAGAATCTGAATCGAATAAATCACTTATTTTCTATTTGTTTAAATAATTAATTACCCCAGTTTCAAAAAGTCATGACCCAAAAAGATGGTTGCTTTGGTTTTAAAGTTGACTTGCTCCAAAAAATTTCCGCATGCCTCTATCCCTCTACATCGGCTAGGCGAAAAAAGTAGTGCCATCCCACCCTTGCCATTTAATTTGTTTTCATTCTACGGACCATATTTGCAGATTATTATTTTTTAATTATGCACTTGAACAGGCTTTCAAAAACTGGGGTTACTTATGATAGGGGTTTATATATTTTAGTCGCCAAAAGTGAATAAATTTCTCAATTTTGATACCTTGACATCTCGGAAACGTGATGCCTAAAAAGATTATGCCTTAAAAATAGTTGTTTCTTTGATGCCAGCTATTGGTTCTAGGTATGGCTGCAAATTAGCAATTATAAATTAAATATGAAATGGCGTATGAGTACGCAGGCTAAAATATTTAAACCTATTCTTTTTGTCTACTAAATACGTAATGCAGTCGCATTTGGAATGGTACAGGTAGTGCCCACCATTATCTGAAGCCCTCGTTAATGAGATGAAGAGGGCAAATAGTGTGAGAAGAGGGATCAGGTAATGCTGGGTATTGACTGTACCTTAAGCTTGAGTGACGTTTGAGTATTTGGCCGATATTCTGTCGACAAAAATATTATAGTCGCAACGTACTGAATTGTCGTCGCTAGGAATAGCAAATTGTAATATACTTAATGTAATTTTATTCCTATAGATAACTGTAACTTTACGACTTAGCCAAAGGGGCTGTCGTTAGAGTATTTTTTATTAATAATGTTACTATTTTTCTTACCACCTTGTCAAATATAAGTATTAATGTAATAAAAGGCTTTTATTTGCATGTGGACGGACTACCTTTTATGAACGCTGTAAAGGCGACCCGCAAAATGTTACCACGAATACATCGCAGAATCGTGGACTTCACGGAGTCGATATTTGTTATTGAATACATGGTAACAATTTAGGGGTTGATATCCCTAGCATGTATAGTTTATCAAAAACACATTTTTTTTAAATCAGAAAATGGCATCAAAATTTTTCCAATCGTTAATATTACCTACCTATATATACGAATTTTGAAATATATATTTAGTAAATGTGAAATACTATAAAATATATAATACTTGCTTTTTATCACTTATATTTTTAAATGAATATTTGTCCCATGCTGGGCGCCATATATTTCCTTAGGTTGGTATTACATGATTCCTTTTTTTCCCAGGACGGACAATCGTGATTAAGTCGAATGGGATCGTGTGCCACATTCCATAAGATAAATTTATTTATAATAAATTTTATTTTTGCGTTTAATTTGAAAAGCGTTTGTTTTAAACCTTACAAATACTTCTGAAGCAATGGGTAAGCAGAGAATCTAAAATCTTAGTAAACCGACTTACCAAACGCACGGAAATAACGCGCTGGCAGCATCTAAGAGACGTTAGTAATTATATAATACAGGATGGAAAAGATATCCACGCACATTAACACCACACAGAATTTTTTCATCAGAAAAAAAAACAGCTGTTTCCTAAAAAGCGCCATACTTTGGTATACAGTCAAGATGTATGGAACGCCTTTTTTTACCCTTACATCCCTATACAAAAATCGCTATATTTCTACCCTCTAATCCCCGAACGCACACAAGCACAACCGATCCCAAAGAAATTTTGTGAATGTTTGTTGGTTCCAGCTTGACCGATAGGATAGTTAAAATCAAATTCATTTATTTCGTGAACACAGGATACATAAATAATTATGTAATTATAATTATCGACGAGAACGTCTTAGACTCAGACCAAGAAAAAAAGAAAGACGGCGCGCCGCGAACACCAACAGTGAAGCCACAAAACCACACGCCTATAGCAAGTAAACATACAAGCTCACGCACACACCTACACTAAAACCACACGCATTTCTCCTAGAACGTCACGACTTCACGAGACATTGTCTACACACATAGATAAAAAGTTGGCTTCACTTTTGATGTTCGTGGCGCGTCGTCTTTCTTTTTTTGTTGGTCTGAGGTCTCAGAATCAAAAAAGTCGAAGACAATGACATGAGACATCTGTCAACCCCATCCCTCTCGTAGAGAGGAGGCCTGAGTCCCTGCAGTGGAAACATGGGATGATGATGAATTATCGACCTGATATATGCACCATGCTAAGTAGGGATAGGTCGCTAGCAATCGTAATTATAAGTTAGGCGTATTACTATTAAGAAATCCCGACAACAGCCATTAGACCAGCGAGATGAAACTTCAAAGTCAGCACATGTAAATAATTTAAAAATCCTCGCAAATGTTTTCTTTTAGAACAATGTTTCTTCGAAGCAACAACAAAACGTATTCCATCCCCGAACCGTAGAAGCGAGCTATCATCTGTGGGACATCGATAACGTTAATGGCGGCGCGTAGTTGCCCCTGTGCTGCCATCTCTCAAAATTTCCCTTAGAAACAGGGAAATTTGAATTTGGTGTTTAATTTGGACTTACGTTACAGACTTACATAGGATTTCGGTGATAGTGCTTAAATTACAATAATTTCTTTATTTTATTGAAATTATCATGGAAGATTGAAAGGTATTGTGAAAAAGGAATGTATTTACGGGTACGTGTCTTTGTTGTTATTTCAGGCAGGAGGCAAAAAAAAAAAAGAAAAGAGGAAAAAATAAGATATTGTAGGTCAATTAGGGATAATAGTGGACGATTTACTAGTCTATCTTCTTGTAAAAGCGTTAACTATAAACGTAATGTAATGGGCGGTCACCCATCAACGGACTAACCTAGACAAGCGTGGCTTAATCTGAAGATCAACCCGAGCGGCTGTTATTATTTACAAACATTAGTAAGTAACATTCATGTTATTTAACATTTTATCAAACATTAGTAAATATCATTTAATTTACTTATAAAAAATATTAATCAAATATTAAATATTAACCTAATAGTAAAGAAAAAAGATTTTCTTTACTGTTATTAATTTACGGTCACATCCCATACTAAAAAGCAGCAAAAAGAAACCTATTATCCATTTCACCTTCTCGACCTAATCATTGTGAAACACCTTGTCAATACCTCTCGGGTATACTAATTTAGAAATAGGGCAACCCCAGTCGCTAGTACCCGCCCGTTCCCGGGCCGAGAAACACGTTGGTACCTCGGTGAACGTCGCTATTTTTACCGAAAAACGCAGAAAATATTACCGCGGTAAAAAAATACACGAGTAAAAATATTAACCATGAATAAAATTCGAGGAATGATTATGTGAATCTAGTGTTTTTTGTTAGTAATGTTATTTAATTCGATGTGCTGAATTCAGACGCGTGTGAAAGAGACATAAAAGGGACGACGCGACGACTGTTATATTTTCCCGATTTTCTTTCTAAACGGTTGTCTGTCAGTGTTTTTAATTTTATTTTAATAAACCTGTGATGTTATGCGAGTGTTTGCCTGTCAATATTTAAGTAAGTATTTTTTTCGTATTTTTATTAAATAACATAAACATATTGACATTTTTAAAAAAAAATAGGAATCATACGGCTGATTACAATAATTGCCGTTTCACATTTTCTGTTTTTTTTCTGTGTGTATTTTTATTTGTTTTTTTTTAAACACCATGTATAGTGTTGCATTTTTTTGGCTAATAATATTAATCTTCAATTAAAAATCCTGGTTTTCTTTCATTTTATACCTACATGTACCTTTTTCTTAATACCATGCAATATAAAGACAGGAATATCATGTACCAGAATATTGAATAGACCCTCGCAATAGAAACTAAATGTTCATATTTACTTACGTAGCAAGCAGGGATCGTCACGACGAAGGTACAAAATGTATATTTTTAATGTTTGCAGCCCTGGATCTTGACCATAGACATAGAGGCTAGAGGAGAATACTAGGATAATGGCGCTAAAAGTAAAGTCAAAATAAAAATAAAATAAATTGCTACCTATCTACGTAAAATAAAGAATACCTATCAAAAAAAAAACTAGCTCTCTCAATAGGTAAGAAAGAAGTCGGTCCAGACAGATGACAATCGCCACTGACGCCGCAATTAACGTAGCCACCTACTGAGCTCTAACAATATTTTAGTCTATCCAAAGTAGGTGCGAATAGAAGAACAAATTAAATGACAATCGGATTGACAATATTTACGGTAGCTTACGTCTCTATACAATATGTTGCTGACTCTCAATCATCTTATAAAACATCGTTTACGCTGAAAGAATACCTCTGGTTAGACATCAAGACGTTTTTCCGACTACTGTCCATTCATTGCTATTTTATCCTCTTGATTTAATTGCAGTACAGTGACCTCTCCTCTCAGTTCTAAGGTTTATGCCAGCGGTTAAATAATTGTGAAAAGATTGTACCCGTAACTCCTGTCGTACGTATTCCTGTAAGGTTGTGACATTCGGGACCGGGCGACGGTCGCAGCGTGTTTTGGTAGACATTGTGGCGTCTCCCAACTTTTGTGGGCGATGTTGTTTATTAGAATATCGGATAGGAATCGAGCTCTTATTCTGAGGAGAAAAAAGTTATACTTAACTCTTTAAGGGTCTAAAATGGTCACTTTGGCAAATCATAATAAGTTATTTTTAATAGGAAATTAATATGAATTGCGTTAAAATTCGTAAAATGGTCACGGATGCAGTCACTATTATGAATGGTCAATTTTACGAATTTTAACGCAATTCATGTTATGATGTGCTAAGTCACTGGTCGTGTAGTGGTCGTTCGAGAAGATTTTAGTATGAGTATCGATATCTAATAGAGAGGATAGGACCAAAGAAACAACGACACGTCTGTGAAGGATAATATTACTAAAAAGGAGGTGACTGCTGAGATGACAAATGATAGAGAAATATTGAAGAAGAAGACATGACATACTGTGCAGACCCTAAATAAATTGGAAAAGAGCAGGGGAATAATGATGACAGCTATTAACGAAAGCAATAACTCGACAAATGCGTGTTTCGAGAAAACAGTTACATTGTGAAAACGTATATTTCTTATTCAGCAAATACAACGATGAAGTTTGTCCATTTTTCTTTCCACGTTCTGTAAAGGTGAAAATGCTTGAATTCTTTCTTTATAAATCCTTACTAATATTATAAATGCGACATTTAACTCTGTCTGTCGCGCTTTTACGCCAAAACTAATGAACCGATTTAAATGTGTAGGTACACTGATAGTCTAGAACCTGAGAAAGAATATAGGCTTGGTTGTAAGGGGTTGAAAGGGAACCCCGTCGGGGCTGCGGGTTGTTCGAAAGAGATACTTACCACAACCTCGGAAAAAAGGGCTAAAAAGAACATGGGTGGTTTTTAGTTACACTCCCTTCCGCTCTGCCCAGAGCGGGATTGGGGGGTTATTTGATAATTTCCCACCCTACAAAGTAAAAAAGGGGTTGAAATGGGGGGATTAAAAGATTACTTTTGGTTGCGATAACCGACATCCATGCGGACGAAGCCACGGGCATCAGCTAGTTCTAATAAATTCTGCATAAAACAAAGCCCTTTTCAATCAACCCTGCTAATCCTTCATAATTACTTGTAGAGGCCTGAGATATCCCTTGGGTGCAGTTCTGAAGTTTGAGGGTAATTCAGTAACGTTTAACGTCATGTCATATTTAAGCAGCCCTTAAAGGCAGGAGGGTTCGTTGCTGTTCCGGGAAAGCGAGTAGATACAGGGTGTTTGGTGCAGCGTGTGCCAAATTGAGATGGTCGACCGGAGGGGTCATCTGCTATCCTTACAGACCCCTGGCAAAACTTACTTAATTAATACTTATTTCTACCGTCAAGCAGCTTAGCTGCAGCATGGGCACCGCTGTTTATATTACAGGCATAATTATCAGCATTGTTTCAACGTATCTACTCTGGTACTTATTGCATAGGCGGCGGTTACCATTTTCCAAAGACTATATAGCTATGCCATTTTCCATCAGACGGGCCACCACTGCCACCAGCTTATTTGCCGTACCTACATTTGCATAAAATATCTGGTCCATTCGTTCCAAATAAAACGAAGTAGGCGAAAAATCGATACCAAGATTCGTCTGTTGCTTATCTGGTTTAAAGGCGATCCATTCTGATTTACTTGTACACCAGGGACTAGCCTGAATAATAGGCTATCGTTACAAAGCTAGGTTGTGTTAAAAATGCATGACGATCTCACCTTGGAGCGAATCTCTGCCTTGAGTCAATACTTTACGAAGAAACCACTGGAGGAATCGTTGCTTTGCTCATTATTTAACAAACACGGAGTAAAGGAAAATATCGCAGCTCTTAGCTTTCAAAGCGGTGAGGGAAAATATCGACAAAACAATTTTAAAAGCAATAAAAGAATACTGGACCTTTTACTAAATCGGACACGGTGATCAGTCTCGGCTGTCATTTAAAGATACATACAGTCTTTACAGGGTAATTAGTTTTTTTTTGTCAAGTACCCTATTGTTGGATACTAGTACCTATTTATATGCATCCGGTAACACTGGTAACAGTGGTAACCAACCCCTATATACATTTTTGGGCAACGGTTAGTTACATTTTTATGTGCAAATCAGATGTTCTGAGTCAAAACTATTAATTCAAAAACTTGGCTAACGTACCTATTAGTTGAAAAAAAAGACGGGTTGCACTCCGGGAGTGCCGGCAGAAGTGAAAACTTGATTATTAACGTTGAGCATGTTTGATATTTTGGAATGGTTAGGGAATAATTTTGCACCAATTGCTTTAACAGTATAAAAGTACTATCATTTATGTGGTAGAATACAATATTCATTTATTGCGCTATCGTACACAAACATGACAATTTATATTACATTAAAAATTTAACACTTTAAAACTATTACAATTATTTTACATTAAAAAGTTTATCTCTCCGAAAAATCAACTTTCATCCATAATTTCAACGACTTTTTCACCATCATCATTACCAGAACTATCATCGCCAATCTCTAAAACTGATACGATAGGTTTATGGTAGCTGAAGTAAGAAACCTCTAAGAAACGAACAGTTTTGATTCGAACCTATTTAAATGTCTAATAAAGACCGCATCAATAGTAGTTTTGTATTTCGTTGTGCTAAGATTGCGATCATTCGACATAGTTAAACCAAATTCATTATTTAACAAAGTTTTCCTCTTTATAATATTAGTGTAGATACGCCATTTTCATACTGAATGACGTTCAGATATCGTTGCGTTGTCATTCTTCTGATCTATGATCTTAGAAGAATAAATAATGTTGTAAAAAGGTTCACCACACTGAACGTCAACGTCAGACTACGACAGCGACAGATAATACGGAACATAAAGAGATAGAAAGAGATAGCTAGTTTTAGTGTGTTGCGCTTGCTTGTTGCTTTTTTTTAGTTTCCGAGATATAGCCGTTTCAATTTTGACAGCTGTCATCCGAAATGTAGATCTCATTGAGACCTATCACTTGTCCCTACACACAACTAGTCTTAGGTCGATAGTTTCCGAGATATAGCCGTTTCAATTTTGACAGCTGTCATCCGAAATGTAGATCTCATTGAGATCTATCACTTGTCCCTACACACAACTAGTCTAAGGTCGATAGTTTCCGAGATATAGCTGTTTCAATTTTGACAGCTGTCATCCGAAATGTAGATCTCATTGAGACCTATCACTTGTCCCTACACACAACTAGTCTAAGGTCGATAGTTTCCGAGATATAGCCGTTTCAATTTTGACAGCTGTCATCCGAAATGTAGATCTCATTGAGACCTATCACTTGTCCCTACACACAACTAGTCTAAGGTCGATAGTTTCCGAGATATAGCCGTTTCAATTTTGACAGCTGTCATCCGAAATGTAGATCTCATTGAGACCTATCAGTTGTCCCTGCACACAACTAGTCTAAGGTCGATAGTTTCCGAGATATAGCCGTTTCAATTTTGACAGCTGTCATCCGAAATGTAGATCTCATTGAGACCTATCAATTGTCCCTACACACAACTAGTCTAAGGTCGATAGTTTCCGAGATATAGCTGTTTCAATTTTGACAGCTGTCATCCGAAATGTAGATCTCATTGAGACCTATCACTTGTCCCTACACACAACTAGTCTAAGGTCGATAGTTTCCGAGATATAGCCGTTTCAATTTTGACAGCTGTCATCCGAAATGTAGATCTCATTGAGACCTATCACTTGTCCCTACACACAACTAGTCTAAGGTCGATAGTTTCCGAGATATAGCCGTTTCAATTTTGACAGCTGTCATCTGAAATGTAGATCTCATTGAGACCTTTCACTTGTCCCTGCACACAACTAGTCTAAGGTCGATAGTTTCCGAGATATAGCCGTTTCAATTTTGACAGCTGTCATCCGAAATGTAGATCTCATTGAGACCTATCAATTGTCCCTACACACAACTAGTCTAAGGTCGATAGTTTCCGAGATATAGCTGTTTCAATTTTGACAGCTGTCATCATTATTATTATTATTATTAATTCCTTTATTTATCTTTAAACAAACTTAATACATTTTTAAATATTTCTCATAAAAACAATAAAAAAAAACATTTAAAAATATAAAAAATTGTAGCCCACCGGTATCGGGAACAGGGTCCAAGCTACCGGCGGTCAGGGCTCCAGAGAAAGGAACCTCCTAACAATACGAGCCGTGTCCAGGAGTACCGCTCTCTGTATCAAGCCCTTGATCCAGCTGCCTAACGAGAGCCTCCTTAGATGTTGTTCGAGGCTCTTGGCAATTAAGCCATTGGCTGTAACGACTATCGGCACAATGATTGCTGAGTTCACATCCCACATGTCGACAACCTCGCGAGCTAAGTCAAGATACTTGATTTGTTTATCTTTCTCAGCTTTCACGAGGTTCTCGTCATGCGGAACCGTTATGTCAACAATCATTGCGCGCCGCTCTGATCGATCCACCACCACTATATCAGGCTTATTGGCTACAATAGTCCTGTCAGTGATGATGGATTGATCCCAGTACAATGTGATACTACCATTTTCGAGAACTGGGTCGGGCACATACCTGTAGTACGGCACCTCCGATTCCACAAGGTTGTATTTCAGAGCAAGTTGCTGATGGATAATCCTGGCTACAAGGTTGTGTCTATGCAAGTATTCTCCGTTAGCCAGACGAGAACACCCGGAGATAATGTGACGGATTGATTCGCCCGGACGGTGGCATGCCCGACATATGTCAACCGTACCGTCCTTCACAATAAATCTCCGGTAGTTATTCGTCATCATAACTTCATCCATAATTGCACAGACAAAACCTTCGGTTTCTCCGAAGAGTTCCCCGGAACGTAGCCAGGCTACGGACGCCAAGAAGTCTACATCAGGCCCGTGTAGGGCCCGGAAAAAGCGTCCGTGGAGCTCCTTGCTCTGCCATACCTCCATGCGATCGTTAGTGTCAAGCACTACAGGTTTGCGCCAGTTCTCTTTAGCCAAGGAGAGCGGGGTGAGGCCCGTGTCCACCGCGACAACATCTCGATGCATCCCCACGTCGGCTTCCAGGAAATATTCCCTGAGACTGCATATCTCACGATTGTGGAGAGTCTTAGCATTTAAAAAGCCTCGACCTCCACACTTCCGCGGGATATACAGCCTCATAACCGAAGAACGTGGGTGATGCATTCGATATGTCTTCAACAATGAACGAACCCGCCTATCCAGGGCGTCTAGCTCTGTTTGAGTCCATTTGAGTATGCCGAAAGAGTACATCAAAACCGGCATGACCCAACCGTTGAAGGCACGCACCTTATTTCCGCCTGATAAAAGACTATTAAATACCTTTCTCAGGCGGCCAAAGAAGCGCTCCCTCAACGATTGCTTCATGTCGGTAACGTTGATGCCCAGCGCTTCCGACATACCCAAATACTTATAGGTTTCGGTTGCTGAGAGGGATCTAAGATTTATGGAATCTGTGAGCTGGGTTCCCACAGACTCCACAATCCTCCCTCGCTTTACATGCATGACCGCACATTTGTCCACACCGAATTCCATCCTGATGGCGCTACTAAAAGCTTCAGTAACCTTCAGTAGCTCCATCAGTTGCAAATCGTTGGTGGCGAAAAGTTTTAGGTCATCCATGTAAAGGAGGTGAGATATAATCTGACCACCTCTCTTCAACCGATAGCCTAGACCTGAATCCTCCAGCAGCGTGCTTAGAGGATTCAAGGCTAAGCAGAACCAAAGTGGACTCAAACTGTCGCCCTGAAATATACCCCGCTCTATCCTTATCGGCTCGCTATTCCTCTGGATTTGTCGACATCCTGGATAGCGAAGGACTGTCCTCCATTGCCCCATACACGACATCAGGAAGGTGCGCAGGGTTGCATCAATTTTATACAACTCTAGCACCCTCATGAGCCATGTATGTGGCACCGAGTCATAGGCCTTCTTATAGTCTATCCAGCATGTCGACAAATCCTTTCGGGAGCGACGAACCTGCTGGCTAATGGTCATATCAATAAGGAGTAGCTCTTTCGTACCACGGGACCCGTTCCTACAACCATTTTGAGAAGTGGACATGATAGAATTATCATCAATGTGTTTGTTAATTTTGGTTCTCAAAATGGATGTAAGAACTTTATAGACTGTCGGAAGACAAGTAATCGGTCTATAATTTATTATTATTATTATTATTTTTTATTATTAATTATTATTATTATTACCCGACTACGGCGAAGCCAAAAGGAAGGGTAATGATTTTGGCAGTCTATGTATGTAGGTATGTATGTATGTATGTATGTTCCACCGTAGCGCCTAAAATACTGAACGAATTTTAATAAATGAGGTGTCAATAGATTCGTAAGAATAGCCCGGGTGACATAGGCTATATAAATTTTATAAATTCTTTTTATGACGGAATTTAAATGTCAAAAACTTACCTCAAAAATATTAAATTGAGATAATCATAACATGTTTGGTATCAAATGAAAGGTCTTGGAGAGCAAAAACCAATATTTTATTCGTAGTCGGGTTTTAGATTTTTAAACTTGTTTTCGGAATGTGTTTTTTCTTCTCAGCTCTTAGACTGGATTTTTACTACATTTACGGGTCGAAACCAAAGCAAATGTAGCGTGTGGTGTGTTTGTGTGTGTGTGTGACGTGTGTGAGTTTTTTTATGTGTTGTGATGAGGTCCTATTTCATTCTCTTCTATCTGCATAAATTTCCTAACTATTCTGCACGTATTTAAAATCGCAGCTTTTTGTAGTATAATGTAGAGAGTTTCTTTAAGGTCTAATAATTTTAAGCTATGGAGGAGATGATTTGGGATTACCCCTGTTGTGGAAAGAACTATTGGGACTACATATACTTTTTCTTGTTGCCACATTCTTGTAACTTCTTCTTTCAATTCTACGTATTTACTTATTTTTTCAGTAATTGTTTTCTGTATGTTGTGCGTGTTGGGGACGGCAATATCTATCAGGTAAGTAATTTTGTTTATTTTGTCCTGTAGGATTATATCCGGCCTGTTGTGGTGGGTCGTCCTATCAGAGAGAATACCGCGATCGTAGAAGAGCTTATGTGTTTCGTTTTCTAGGGTAGGCAATGGTTTATAATTATAGTAAGGAGTGTTGGTATTTTGGATGAGTGTATGTTTGAGTGCCAGTTTTTGGTGAATGATATTGGCCACTTGATTGTGCCTGTGTGTGTAGTCGGTTTGCGTGAGAGTTGTGCATGCTCCTGTTATGTGCTGAATGGTTTCTGGGTGGATGTGACATTTGCGACATTTATCATTAGTTAATGTGGGATCTTTAATTATGTACTTTCTGTAATTTTTTGTGTTGATTATCTGATCTTGAATTGCTATTATAAATCCTTCGGTTTCTGGAAATAAGTTACCTATCTTTAACCACTTATTTGACGCTAGCGTGTTTATGTGGGATTGCTCTAGGTCATGAGGGTGCCGACCATGAAGTACTTTTCCCTTCCAATCTTCAATTTGTTGTGTCTGCGGGTCAACATTGGTTATGTTTTGGGTTTCTATGTGATCGCTTAGGTTAACTGGAGTGTAGTTAAGATCGTTTTTTACTATGGCTTTATGTATGGGACTAGTGCGGGATTTTGTGTGGAAGAATGATTTTAGTCGACTAACTTGTTTCCGCCATAGGTGCTGGATATCTATAAGGCCTCTCCCTCCATGTTCTCGTTTAATAGTTAGTCTCTCTATGGCGGATTTAGGGTGAAGATTGTTATGTTTTGTAAGTGTTGTTCTTGTAGTTCGTTGTAATTGTTCAGTATCTGTTTTAGTCCATTTTATAACTCCAAATGAGTACGTTAGTATGGGAATAGCAAAGGTGTTTAGGGCTTTAATAAGATTTTTACCTGAGAGTTGGGTTTTACAGACAGCGTTGACTCTCTTCTTGTACTCTGTAGTTAGTGTATCTTTTATTTTAACGTGGTCAAGACCTTTTAGTTGTGTGTACCCTAAATATTTATACAAGTCAGTCGGTTCCAATGCGGTTATAGTATCTGACTCATTCACAGCATAGTCACCGGGCCGGACCTTGCCTCTAACAATGTGAAGTGTTTTACATTTCTCTAATCCAAATTGCATATTAATATCCTTACTAAACTCTGCCGTAATATCTACTAATTTCTTCATGTCCTTTTCTGATTTTGCATACATTTTGATGTCGTCCATGTATATAAGATGCGATATTGTTGTTTCATCTGTAGAGTGTTTTAGGCAGTATCCGGCCCCGCAGCGGTGCAGCAAATGAGATAGGGGGTTGAGGGCGAGACAGAACCACAAAGGTCTCAGAGAGTCACCTTGATAGATGCCTTTTCTTATAGATATCTGTCGCGTGGTGATATTGTTGTTGTTGCTATTTATTTGTAATGTGGTTTTCCATTGAAGCATTACATGACGGAGAAAATCAATTATTTTTGGGTTTATTCTATAGATCTCTAGAATTTGTATCAACCAGGAATGCGGTACACTATCGAAAGCTTTTTTGTAATCAATATAGGTGCAATGGAGATTCCTGTTTTTTGAGGTGGCGTGTTTATGTATAGTGGAATCAATAATGAGCTGTTCTTTGCATCCCATGTGTCCCTGTATTATTATTATTATAATTATTATTATTATTATTAATTATATTATTATTAATTATTATTATTAATTATTATTATTAAGCGCCCTGCGCTGCCTAAACGAAACAGTAGGCCCAGGCATACATTTTCGCCGCGCCGTAGAGAGGGGATAGCTGTCTACTCTCCATCCGTCTTACGCTTTTTCGATCAGGGTCACGTGGTCACGTGTCCTGACGCGAGTTTAAGATTTTATACCCATCACAGAACAATTTCCCAAAGTGCTCAACGCCGCTAAAGAAGTTTTCACTTCAAAAAGCACCTTCTTATTTCTCAAACTCAAAGCATCTATCACTAAGACCATTAAAGTCACTTGAATGTCAGAAAACAAAGAAAGCGAAGCTACAGTCACAAGATACCTATACCATGACTTATGAAAGTGCTGTAGTTGCCCAATCCAAAGCGTAGATCTCTAAGGAGACGAATAGGCAAGAAACTCCATGGACACTCTTTTAAGTCAAAATATTGGTACAAAGTTCATATATAATACTAGCGGACGTCCCGCGGTTTCACCCGCGTAGATCCCGTTCCCGTGGGAATACAGGAATAAAAAGTAGCCTATGACACTCAGCAATAATATGGCTTTCTATTGGTGAAAGAATTTTTAAAATCGGTTCAGTAGATCCCGAGATTACCCCTTACAATTTAACAAATATACAAACACACAAACTTTACTTCTTAACAATCCAATCCATAGAACAATCCAGCCATGTTCTATCCTATTCTATGTTTTCCTATTCTTTCACAACTACCATATAGGTAAGCCATTATCTACTGACAGCGACATTGCGACTGTAAATAATTAAAAGCTTGCCTGCAAATGCCACTTGCTACTGTTTCTCACGGTATTATAATATGCCCGTGGAAATAGAACTGCATTTTGTCAGGTGTTCAGTCTCAGACTATATAAAAGCTTTTCTTTCTAAAAAAACCTTTGACATGCTACGTTTCATGGCTTGAAGACAAGGGCAAGATAAGTGGATTTCAGAATATCGCTAAGCACCTTCCTAGCGATATTTAGTTGAATTCAAGAATCACGGTTCTGGCAAACCAAAGCTTAATCATAATAACCTAGTAAAACCAAGTATTTTTAAAACAGTAACGAGACACGACTACGATCAATCCGAACCCTGCATTTTTCAGTTCATTTGATGTTTCTTGGTTGCTCGTACCTATAGGCTTTTGTTGTGTTTCGTTGCCGATTTGATATGGATGAAATTCTAAGCATAGTTCTCTCCATTCGTCTTCAATCTTTTACCACCCAATGTTGAGTGGTGACTCTTCCAATGTGACTGTATGTGACTCTTCCAAAACTCTCTAGTGTTGTGGCAGTTTTGTGCCCTCTTCATTGCAACTCAATAAATTATTAAAATAAGTTCACAGCCGACCACCCACCAAATTGAACAGAACTACTATCTCTGTTCACATTTCACAACAAAGCAAAATGTGGCGCCAACGTAAACGGGGCTGCCAAAATAAACTGTAATATTTAATGGCGTCCAGTACTGGGAAATATTGGCATTCCGCTATTTACTGCATATTACAGCTGGATATTACTGGCTCACTTTGACACGTTACATTCTATGATTCATTATTCATTTTGCGTATTGTTTGTTTATTTATTAATAAAAATATGTTAATTTAAAAAGTAACACTTACCCTCAGCATAATCCTTGTATTTTCGCCTTTTTTGTCATCGTCATTCGATGACATTATTTTTAAGGGACTATCCCTCCAACCATCCTCCAACCTATTCCCAAACCACTGTAACTCCTGTAAGCCAGACTCAACAGTGGCGACCACAAGGAATTCGAAGATATGTGACATCAACCAACAACTCGCACTGGGCCCGCGTGGTGGATCATACTCCATCCCTCTCTTAGAGAGGACTCCTGAGTCCCTGGGAACATTATAGGCGGATGATGATGATGAAATAATCTGTGAGGCCTTTTCCTGACTAGTTTTGGGTTGGCTTTCAGTCTCGTCGTACGAATACCGGTAGGGGAGACTGGGTACACTTGATCCCTCTGGGACACATGGTAAATTTATTTTATAAACCAACCACGCTTGCTAGACTATTCAAAACTAGAAAAGCTGTTTGTCTATGGTACCGCAACGGTAGGGCGTAGGCGGTACCATAGACAAACAGCTTTGCTTATAAAATAAATGTACCATGTGTCCTAGAGGGATCAAGTGTACCCAGTCTCCCCTATCTTACGTAGAGCGACTGCCTAAGGTGCCTGGCTTTCACAACGTATAGCTACTCGGTAATACGATCTTAATTCGCCTGCCATTATTCCAATTTATTTGGAGTCGGCGCAGTACAAAGACTATAGGTATGGTTTTATATTCTATGGCGCAGTATATCTTCTTCTTCCATCTTCTCTGTTACTCATATCGGCAGTCATCTCCTGTTTAGCATCCTTCACACAATCTATTTGCCTTCCTGGACTCTTATAGCCATCCACATAATGTGTAATGCGCTATCATCTAATAAATAAAAAACCCGACTGAAAAAACGGAAAAGCAAAAAACAAGCACATTTTAAATTAAACAAAACTTGTAAGCAGGCGGGGTCCATTCTATTTTCATTTCATAATTTAATATTCAAATGAACCCCGCCTGCTTCCAAGTTTTGTTTAATTTAAAATGTGCTTGTTTTTTGCTTTTCCGTTTTTTCAGTCGGGTTTTTTAGTTTTTTAACTACATTTTTTTATTTAACACTTTTTAGTCAGTTTTCATTAACTTCGTTATTACTATTATAAGACGGTAGATTTCGATTCGATTTTATATTCATTCCGTACACGTAAAAGAATCCGGTTATAAGTAAGAAATGCGATATTGTTTGTTCTAATAACTTTAAATCGTTATATATCCTAAACGGTTTTATAAAATGAAAAATGATAAAGGAAACCTAATATTCATTTTCAAATACCTATTCAACGATACCCCACTTGACATGGTGAGTCAATTTTTTTTTTTTTCATTTTGACAATATGGCGACTAGTTGTTACTATAGTGAGTATTGTTTATTGTAATGTTTTTAGTGACACTCGCGAGGTCAAGACGAATCGATTGACGTACGGATCATCAAAATCGGCCAAGGCGTTTGGCCTCTACAATGCCACATAGGAACAAACATACATACATACATACATACATACATACATACATACATACATACATACATAGACTGATAAACACATAACCCTTCTTTGCTTTGCGCAGTCGGGTAAAAAGAGAAGTCCTGACTGACTGACTGACTGACTCATCAACGCCCAGCCCAAACCCTTGGACCTAGAAAGCTGAAATTTTGCACAGAGGTTCCCTTTATAATGTAGACAAGGTATAAGGAAGGATTTTTCGAAATTCAACCCCTAAGGGACTTAAATAGGGGATGAAAGTTTGTATGGAAAATCGTCATTTTCACGCGGGCGAAGCCGCTGGCACAAGCTAGTCCTTTATAAAGTCAAGTTGTCAGATTTTCAGGCTTCTAACACCCGCAATGACTTCCAAAGATCTACGATGGAGTCGATGGAGAAGTGATGGGTATGAATTCTTCATCAAATATTACTCTGCCAACTCCCCGTATTATCAACACGAGGGCGATACTCTAAGCTGTTTTGGGTATTAGTCCATTGACCGCTAGACTTTCGCCATAAAAGCTTCCAAAGCCATAATTTCCCCTTTCATACTCCTCCGCTTCTTTTCTGATTAATATCGTTGCGGGATCCAAGACAGTTAAATTGCTTCTCTGGGACTTGTCCTGCTTTTCTGGTGGTCGCTATTGTTGATTCTGGCAGTCATGAGTTACAGTGGTTTGGGAATAGTGTGGCGGGCTTGTCTCATAAAACAGCCACGAGATGTTAAGGGCCAGCTTCGCGGACGCGCCGCGCGAAGTTTAGGTTTTTAGCGCTACACTCACAACGATCGAGGCTCGCGCACCGCACACGCACACATGTACGTATGCACAGTGGGTCGCCACGTCAGACTTTGACTCGCCAACTAAATTGTAACTTTATTGTCACTGATTTTGATATGTGGTCAAATATGTGATTATTAGTGATTATTAGATTTATTAGCATAGCGAGATTAATAATGTACATATATTAAATTGTACTATAGAATTTTATTATTTTAGATGCACAATACAAAATGAAATTGTTATTCCCAATTACAAAAATAATATATTGTACTGAAAACCGTGATCACATAAATCTTGCAATTGCTTAAAAACAAAGTCAACGTCGACCAATCTGCGGCCAACAACCAGTTCATGTTCATCAGGCTGCAGCTCCGGTTCCATGATTAGTGCCGGATATTCTTGATTCTGCAATAAATATAACATATCAGATACCTAATGAAATAAAATGAAGACAGACAAGCACACACACACACACAATGTGCAGGGCTCCTCCACACGGCCGGACCTACAGGGCTACAACGATAAATGCCTACACTGTTATTCACAAATAAAATTTGATACGTTTAACCATCGTACCTATAAAAAAACCGGCCAAGAGCGTGCCGGGCCACGCTCAGTGTAGGGTTCCATAGTTTCCCGTCCGTCCGTCCGTAAAATATGTAAACGAAGTTAAAAAAAAATGCTTGCATATATACGATTATACTACAAACTTAGTCCAGAAATTATTTTGTGCAACTTTTTGTCTTTTTTGTACAAAAACTGTTGTTTCCATCCAAGTTCAAAATTATTTTCCTAGAAAGTCCTTATAAAGTTCTACTTTTCAGTTTTTTTTCATATTTTCTAAACGTATGGTTCAAAAGTTAGAGGGGGGGAGGGGGACACATTGTTTTTTACTTTTGGAGCGATTATTTCCGAAATTATTGACATTATCAAAAAATGATTTTAGTAAACCCCTATTCATTTTTAAATACCTTTCCAACGATATATCGCACGTTAAGGTTGCACAAGCAAGTCATTCTTCCATACAAACGTAGTATGGTGATTACTCCTCTGGTTGACGGTGTAGGTTTAAAATTAAAAATTGTATCAACTAGTCTTGTCATTATCTAGGTCTCTATGGAAGCAGAATTGGAAAAAAAATATTGGTTTGAAAGTTATGAGCGTCGAAACTTTCATATTTTAGCACTAATTTTAACCATCTTTGGACGTAAATAAGTAACGTATATAGTACGAAAATTAAAAAAGTAAAACCATACAGACATAGATTAGTTATTAAAGAATTCAAATAATTCTATTTTGAACAGATACATTCAATGGATTTTTCATGGTATCCATACTACCAAAGGTCTGCATAGAAACAATCGCGCGCCCGTTTTAGTTGTGTCTCTTTCGCTCTATGCATTTCGCTCGTGACGTCGGATGAAATAGCATGCATTTTAGCCCCGCCCACCAACTAGTTCGTACCGTTGGCTTGTTTACCCTTAAGGTTGAAATTTAAAAAAAAACACTTCCCACTTTACATAAAGGGGGGCTACCCTAATAAAACATTTTTTTCCAATTTTTATTTAACCGCTTTGTCGGCGTGATTGATACACATATTGGTACCAAATTTCAGCTTTCTAGTGTTAACGGTCACAGAGATTAAGCGAGGACGGACAGACGGACGGACAGACAGACATGGCGAAACTTTAAGGGTTCCTAGTTGACTACGGAACTCTAAAAAGGGGGAAGTACGGTATCTTCATACATACAAACGCACCGCGCGCGGCTTATATCTGTGCGCCATAGTAGGTATCTTTTTTGTTGGATAATTACGAGAGCAACTTGAAAATGAGATTTTTTGTTTGTTGAGATATCTTAACGACTTTTTGTCAAATGAAAATTCTATGTATAAAACCATTCTATCCGTTTGAATCATATAAATCGGTCCACGCGTTTATCAGATAATTAAGAATTAGTATAATGAAAATGTAAACAACCAGAATTTTTGATGTTTTTGTTCTACGAACGAAATGTAATGTCAAATCAGATGCACAAAAAAAAAACACAAATACACAATAAGAAACACATAGGTACCTACCAGTACATTGTCTACTATCTAATTTACGAGTAATATAATGCAAATTCACAATAATATAAAAAGTATACTTACTCAATTTCAAAACTATTATGGTATCACAAAAGTTTGTCGCGAGACCACTGTGCACTGATTTTGTGTACGTACACGGTTCGACTGCGATCTGCCGATGCGGCGCAAACCGACGTGCTCTCACGTTGGAGGCGCGTGGCAGACTGAGCCACGAGTGGGTCCGTCGACGCTTGCTAAGAAAGCGCTCCGCTTCATAGTAATTTGTATGAAGATTTTGAGCGAAAAACATGGGCAAGTTTGTGATTTTTTTACACAAAATGAGAGTATGTTTATTAAAAAATGAAGCTTTCAGTGACTACTTTATACTTTTAACTTTATTATTTAATAAAATTCATTTAAAAATTCTCAATAATTACGACTCAGTTGTTACAATACGGGAGTGCGATTTACTCGTTTTTAGTGATTTTCTGATTTTTTTTTACACTTATCCATAAGCATTATCTTAAATTAAAAAGTTTCAATAACAAGTTACATTCATTGGCTAGCTGTGTGATTTATTTCAAGGTTGTGGAGCATCGTTTTCTATCTATTTCTATGACATTCCCAACCTTCGATTTCCGGAGCCGGCCCTTAACAACCCGAGTCAAAATGTATATCTGCTCTGGAGATACAATACTAAACGCTATGCTACCGCGTATGTAGGCATCACATTTTGCGGTTAGAGCGGAAACTGAAAACCGAAGCCGATATTCTTCGGTGCTATTACATTAAAACTTACTTCCAACACTGAAATGCTACAATAACCAGTTATTTAAAAATATTTACCAGTTATTTATCAAAAAAGCTTTGTTATCCACGCTCCTTTCCGCTAAAATTGAAAGGCAGTCATATTCCATCTCTATTTCAGATACTCAAAAATTAAAACTGACTTACGAGTATTTACTCTAAAATTCTGAAATAGCCGCAAAGTATTTTCCGGTTATTTTTGTAAATAATAATAATAATAATAATAATTTATTTATTTGTCAGAAAACAATGATCCATAATGGTTAGTAACAATTGAAACTTAAAAACTATGTTAGTAGGCACAAAAATCACAAAATAAATATTACAAAATTAAATAGGCATTTGAAAATTAAAATTTACATTCACGATTTAAAATAAAATTTTCACATTAGTCTGTACGTGAACCATACAGCAGTGGTTCACGTACTGACAATCAAAACGTTCAGAAAACGCGCTCAGGATACTGTTGCGGCCGCCCCGCAACCTACGCACCAGGGATGTGCACCGCTTGCGCATGATTGTGTGAAAACAATCCACACGAGCTTCGGCAAACATCCCCGACGCGCTACAGAAGCGAGGCAGCCTCAAGAGCACCCTGAACGCGTTGTTATACTGGACACGTAGGGCTCTGTACTGTTTCTGCGTGTAATCCAACCACAGACTGCCAGTATAAAAGGACGTACAGAATGCCCTAAACAGGGCTATTTTGACGTCCCTCGAGCACCGAGCAAATCTGCGGGCGATCATATTCGCACGAACAGACAGCGCCCTACGTTCCCTTTCGATGTCTGCATCATCTTTCAGGTCAGAGGTTAATAAATGTCCAAGATATTTAAACATGTCCACTCTTTTAAGTGGGCATCCGTTGAGCTTAATTGCTGGTAAGTAATTTGGACTCCCCCTGGCCTGAAAGACCATGCATTCGCTTTTGCTCGTATTATACAGCAAACCATGTTCTTTTGCATATTCTTCACAAATGCTAATCATTTTTGCCACTCCACAGACAGAGGCGCTCAGCAGCACCATATCGTCTGCGTAACTGATATTGTTAAGGCACACACCTCCAATATGGCAGCCGACATGCATGCTGCTGAGCCCCTCTATCAGTGCATTAATGTATAAGTTGAAGAGCTTCGGTGAGGTTAGACCCCCTTGTCTCACACCGCACTCCAATCTATACGGGGTTATGTAAGCCCCCGACCATCGAACAACATTGACCTGATTGCTGTACCAGTATTGGAACACACGGATCAGTTCGTCTGGCACTGCCGCTTGCTGCAGTTTTTGCCACAGCAGGTCATAACAAACCAAGTCAAATGCCTTCGACAAGTCGAGGAAGCAAGCAAACACCGGTGTACTTCTATCAGTGTAGTACCTGACAGTCTGCTTTAAACACAATATGGCTGTTTCTGTAGAGAGACCGGCCTTAAAACCAAACTGGTTGTCATGCAAAGTTAGATATTTATCCAGCTGTGTGTTAAGCAAACTGTCAAGCACTTTTGATATTACAGTGGCCAATGAAATGGGCCTATAGTTGGCCTTATCGCTGACATCGCCGGTTTTATTTTTAATAATTGGCACCACCACAGTTCTCATCATCCGCTCAGGCAGATAAGAATGTCCTATACAGAAGGTGTAGAACATCGATAAGACCCTGGGCAGATGATGACCAGCATGCTTTAGATGTTCAATATGTAAAGAGGTATGTTATCTCTTTCCGCTAAAATGGAAATTCAGTCTTATTCTGATTATCTCCCGTTCATACTTTGTGGTGATCACAGGCGTCTATGTGATGAACCAAATTTTTGTATCCGTGTTCCAACATTGTCTATACATCTGCTTGTAGTTTGATGTGAATGTTTACATCTTAATCACTGGGTTATGACTGAGCTATCTTTGTCTATTCAATTTAGTTCGATGTTATGATCGTTAATTTCCTGCACTAATTGCTTTATTGGATTTGAATTTGGGTTCAGACGATAAAATATTTATGTTGAGGTTGGCACAGGGACGTGGATTGATTGAGATTTTAACAATTATAGCGAGCCCTTTGATTTATGTTTCATTTTGAATTTATATTGATTTTGTATTGGTTTTTATTTTGATTTGATTGTAATTTATTAATGTCATGGTACTCGTAGTATTGTGGAACCTGTTCTGATTTTTTTTCTAACTTGTTTTATTTTTTTCAGGATTGTAATCAGAAATAAATGAATTTTTTTTTTTATTTTTTATTATTGATAGGTTCGCGTTTGACCACTATCTCACCTGATGGAAAGTGATGATGCGGTCGACGATGGAGCACGCTTACCTAGAAGTAACCTATTCACTCTTGACTTAAAGACCCCTAGGTTATAGCTATCCGGAAATACAGACTCTGGCAGGGAATTCCACTCCTTAGCTGTACGCACAATGAAAGTATTCCCAAACCGTTTAGTGCGTATGGGTGGGATGTCCACCATATAACGGTGGCGCATCGCCGTACGTCTTGTAGTCCGATGATGGAACGGGCTTGGCGGAATTAGATCGTGCAATTCCCTCGCACACTCTCCGAAATGTAACCGATAGAAAACCGAAAGGCTAGCTACTCGTCGACGATGTTCAAGGCTCTGGAGCTTTGACTTGACAAGCGCGTCATTGCCGATGAGCCTCTTGGCTCGTTTCTCAATTGACTCTAGCGCATCAAGCTGGTATTTAGCGGATCCATCCCAGAGATGAGAGCAGTACTCCACACACGATCGGACTTGCGCTTTATATAAGTTGAGCAGCTGTTTCGGTGTGAAATACTGTCTCACCTTTGCTAGGATTCCCAGTTTCTTGGCAGCCAGTCTAGCCTTAGCCTCGATGAACGGACCGAAATTGAGGGTTGACGTAAACGTAACGCCAAGAAGCTCAATGTGATCGGTTAACGGCACGGTCACACCACGGAAAGTAGGAGACTGTTGGAAATCGCTCCTTTTTGCGGAAAAAAGACATGCCTGGGTTTTAGCAGCATTGAACTTGACCAGGTTGGCGTCGCCCCATTCGGAGACAGCCTTCAAGGACAAGTTCAACCGCTCCACCATGGCCTCGCGTAGAGACCGGATCTGAGACCCACTAGCCCGCGCGTTGGACGTGTACCTCTCAGCAACAGTGCTGTCATCTGCATACCCAAAGGTGCCGGGCACTAGCAGACTATTAATATGCAGCAAGAATAAAGTTGCTGAGAGAACCGACCCCTGAGGCACCCCGGCATTGATAGCCAATTGGTCAGACGAGCAGCCATCAATGACCACTCGAATAGACCGATCCCTCAGGAAGTCTGCAATCCAAGCACAAAGTCCAGCAGGTAGACCGAAAGAAGGAAGCTTTGCAATAAGGCTTTCATGCCACACCCTGTCGAAAGCCTTTGAGATATCGAGGGAAACGGCAAGCGCTTCACCGTGTTTCTCAATGGCCTCACTCCAGATGTGAATGGCATACGCTAGAAGATCCCCAGTAGACCTGTTTTGGCGAAAGCCATACTGTCGGTCACTGAGGATATCATTGGCTTCTAGGTATGCCAGGAGCTTTCTATTCAGTACACGCTCCATAGTCTTACAGAGTACGGACGTGACTGAAATAGGCCTGTAGTTGGCCGGATCAGCTCGACTGCCCTTTTTGGGCACGGGTTGCACGTTAGCCTGCTTCCAAGCTTTCGGTACTTTACCAGTCTCAAACGAGAGGCGAAACAGGCGTGTCAAGATCGGAGACAATTCAGGCGCACACGTCTTCAGAACAATTGCCGGTATTCCGTCAGGGCCACTAGCTTTGTTCACGTCAAGATTACGCAGCACCCTACAGACGTCCTTCTGATGGATGCGAATGTCCGACATACTCGTATCGCATCCAGCAGGAGAGGCCGAGGGGCTGGCGTCGCCGCTGTCAAGACGTGAAGATTCCGCAAAAAGAGTGGCAAATAAATTTGCCTTATCTTCAGCGGAGTGGGCCAGTGACCCGTCGGGTTTAAGCAGTGGTGGAAGTGAGGGACGACAGAAGTTCGATTCGACCGACTTAGCCAGGGACCAAAATGCTTTACTACCAGCAGGGTACGAAGCAAGTTTTGTCCCTATTCGGCTAACGTGGTCGAACCGAGCTTTCCGCAACACCTTCTTGCAGGACTTGGCAGCCCTATTAAAGGCTCTCTTCTTCTGACCTACGTTATTTGCCTTACAGATTCGAGCATCGGCCCATGCTAGGTACGCTTCATGCTTGAGCGCTTCAGCGCGATTACACTCGGCGCCAAACCATGGTCGAGCTTCGCCGGACATTGTTAAGTCAGAGAACGGAATGTAGTACTCCATCCCCTGCCTCAAAACATCTGTCACAGCATCTGCGCACTCCGAAGGATCATCTGAAGAGAAGCAAGAAGACTGCCAAGGATAACATGCGAAGAAAGATCGCATCTCATCCCAATCTGCTGACTTGTATCGCCAGACCCGCCGAGTGCCTTTAAGGCTGGGATCGGGCGGGGAGTAGACAGATACAGATTTCACCAGACAGTGGTCGGAACTACCTAATGGTGAAGAAATCTCAACCGAGTAGCGGTCTGGATCTGTAGTCAGCAGAAGGTCCAAGCAATTGGCTGTGTGCGATTCAACATCAGGCACCCTCGTTGCTCCCTGGACCAGCTGGGTGAGATTTAACGCTAGCGCTAGCCTATGCGTCTCTCGTCCAGCATGATCTGTGCACTGGTATGGGAAGAGCCACTCCTGGTGGTGGGCATTAAAATCCCCCAGTAGCACAAACTGGGCAGAAGGGTACCTCTGCTGAGCCACATCCGCCGCCTCACTAAGGTACTGTGTAAGCCTGGTTGTCTCCTGATCACCGCTATGCGAGCGGTAGACACAGGCATAAATAATTTTATCTATGCCAGTGTCCACCAGAGCCCAAAGTGCAGAAAACCTTGAGTCTTCAAGGTTGCGGAGACGCCGATAACAGATGTCGTCCCGGGCGTACATGCATACACCCGCACGTGGTTTGAAATTGTGCTCCAGGGTAAACCCTGGGTATGAAAGGTACGACACGTCTGACGGACATCCGATCTGCGTCTCCGACAAAAACAAAAGAGCTGGTTTTTCAGTCTCGAGGTGGTGATGGACTGCGACGAGATTGGAGTGCAGACCTCGGATGTTACTGAGGTGCACTTTAAGAGAGAGGGAGTGCAGCCGCTGTTTAACTTTGCTCTTTTTTCGTTTTGCCATTTTATAAGGAGTGAAGGAAGGAGAGGAGAAGGAAGTGAAATGAGGCTCCACGCTGCTAACCTTCAGACACGCACTGGAAGGATGGTATCGACTGGGGGACTAGTCTGGAGACTGCGGGGACGCCCGAGCCCCCCCGGAAAGTCCATCGGGCCCTCTCATCTGGTCGCCAACCAGCACGATGGTGCATTCCGGGATTTTTCGACAGTTGGTAGGGCAGCCTTTCGTGTGTGGCTAGCACACTACTTGGGCCCCCAACTACCTGCGGTCGGCCAGCGGTGCACCGTGCCTCGGATCCCGCTACCCTCCGCGACTAGCCTCCCGATACGCCCATACCAGCGAGAGCCAGATTGGTCTGCGTGCAGTGGAGCAACTATTTCGACCCAACTCCTCAATAGGCTACACCGGGCATCGTACCGGAACACGGCTAGGCCGTTTGGCGGCACGTCTTTGCCCGGTGGGTGGTCGCAAGCCTGCGGTCGAAACCTACCACCAGTTATGTCACCTGATTAGCACCACCCAGGGGCCACGTGTAGGGATTCACTAAAGGGTACTTTCCTACGGACGCGGGTGACTCGGCCCCCAATTAATAATAATAAGCCCAGCAGTCAGTTCTTCTTCTTCATATCGTGTGGGTAGTAAGGTCTAACGACCCCATACACCCTAGTGTTAGAGTTTCTAAACCGCCGCAAGGGCCTCTGACATGGTTTGACGACCGCCATTTGGCGGCCGGGACCACCGGCATAAACGTTTTTTTTTATTTTTTTATCCTTTATTAAAAAGAACCAGGTTCTTAATAATTAATTACAATCTAGCCTACAAGACTAATAAGCAATTTTAATCTAACTTAACTTTTTACGTGATAATTATTTTAAAACAGAATAGTGCTGATTGTACTTTAAGAGCGCTATTACAAACTCGAGTAACTTCGAAACGAGCGGCGACTGACGGTTCTTGCGCCTGTGTGCGTGATGTACGCTTCTTCATACACACACGTGCAGAGGCAGAGGTGCGTAACACGTTTCACTGCGGTTTACTTAGAATTGAATTGGGAAAAAATACAAGTTATGGAATGTTTTATTTTATGTGTGTGATAATGAAATACAAATGGGTGATTATTTGAACATGTGCATATCACGCGGCCCTCCCCGAATAACTACTTAGTTAGATATAAAGTTATGTTTTTTTTTAATTTCACGTAAAACATAGTTCGAGCACTATATACAGATGTACATAATATATTCCTATGGTTTTAAACAACTAAGTTATGTTCATAAACGTTTCTCAAATCTCATCACCATTCGTGTCCCAATTTCCAAATGTTAGCAGTTCATGCTCTAAAAGTTATAAAAATACCCTAAAGATCGTATTTTTAAGAAGTAATTTAGATAGTACACAACATGCTTTACTAATTAGCAAAAATATACACATTAAAGAACACTTTTAGGTAATTTGTAACGACTTTGAAAATTGTCCCAACACTTTATACTCACTACCATTTGTTCACACAGTCGCAGGGTTACTTTTTTCTGCGTAGTGTATTGCTATCTGTAAGAGTAACTCGGCGGTCGGGCTCAGTTCTGCGTCTCGACTCGTGCGGGTCACACGTCAGAAAGTGTTTTGACGTCAACTCTAGCCTACCTTAATCGCCCAGAAATCGTGTTTGGCAAACAAAAATCTCCTTACCGTTCGAGTTTCCCCTGGCTTGTCTAACATTTTTATTTATCATTTTTATATATTGTAATAGTCGCCATAGGACACTCTTTGGTTTGATTATGTTCCCAATTTTTTAAGTTCAACAAAGAACGTATAATGTGAAAAAGTGTACAAATACCTAATTACCATTTATATAATTACCATTTTTCCCGTTCGTATTTTGGCGAACGGTAATGAGCAATTTGAAATGGTAATTAGTACCAGTTTAAGCGGACCTCTTATTATATTGAAACTCCTTACTCCGCTAGGCCAGCCCAAGATCGAATTGTTACTACCAACGCCTGATCGATTGTTGATCGTTCGGTGTGAACTGACACTTCTGCAACAAAATAAACCTACTTATCTAGAAAAAAAAAGGAAAGGAAAGAAAAAAAATATATATATTTAAAAAAACAGATAGAAAAAAAAATAGAAATTTAAAAAAAATATTATTATTTAAAATATAAATTTTATTAATTTCAATTATTAAATTTAATTAAATTTAAATTTAATTTAATTAAAAAAATTAAAATTATTATTATTTAAAATTTAAATTTTAAAAATTTCTTTTATAGAAACAGCAAATTCTTTTGTATTTTTCTGTTTATCATTTGCCGATTGATGATTTTGCAGATCTTCCTAAGACCAAATTATTTTATGATTTAGTACAGACGCCAGCACATCGAGCTACCCGAAACTGTCAAATTTTCTCAATCAACTTTGAACCTAATGCTTTAGCTATAAAGTTGAAAATCTATTAAAGAAATTTTCATTGATTTTTTGGAAAACCGGTTGATTTTTGAGTTATTTTTTTTATTCAATCACGTCACTAAATAGCTAAGTTTGATGTCATATAATGTCACCTAAATCATTAATAAATATGTGATTCAAGTATATTGTTCATTTTATTTCTAATTACCAATCACGAAGCATAATTACCATTTTTTAAATGCTAATTACCGTACGTTTCATATCTCATCACCGTTCGACGAAAAATTTCAGCTGTAAATTTAGACCTATAGAGCAGTTCAAATACTGTGCGTTTGATTTATTTGGTTAAGCTACACTATAAACTTTAGGTTAAATCCATAAAAGTTCTAATTGGAAGCATTATTTGACCTTAATTTACGAATCCTGAATATGCTTATCTTCAAATATTCACCCAAATATAAGTAACATAGAAATTTTTTAGTTTTCCATCATGGGTATCGTTTTCATGGTTTTTGGGGTCGCTGATTACGAAAATGAGATCAAAATAAAAATCCAAGATGGCGCCGACAAAAATTTGTTTTTTCCGTCATGGGTATCGTTTTCATGGTTTTTGGGGTCGCTGATTACGAAAATGAGGTCAAAATAAAAATCCAAGATGGCGCCGACTAAAATTTGTTTTTTCCGTCATGGGTGTCGTTTTCATGGTTTTTGGGGTAGCTGATTACGAAAATGAGGTCAAAATGAAAATCCAAGATGGCGCCGACGAAAATTTTTGATTTTTCCGTCATGGGTGTCGCTTTCATGGTTTTTGGGGTCGCTGATTACGAAAATGAGGTCAAAATAAAAATCAAAGATGGCGCTGACGAAAATTTTTGGCTTTTCCGTCATGGGTGTCGTTTTTATGGTTTTTGGGGTCGCTGATTACGAAAATGAGGTAAAAATAAAAATCCAAGATGGCGCCGACGAAAGTTTTTAGTTTTTCCGTCATGGGTGTCGTTATCATGGTTTTTTGGGGTCGCTGATTACGAAAATGAGGTCAAAATAAAATTCAAAGATGGCGCCGACGAAAATTTTTGGCTTTTCCGTCATGGGTGTCGTTTTCATGGTTTTTGGGGTCGCTGATTACGAAAATGAGGTCAAAATAAAAATCAAAGATGGCGCCGACGAAAATTTTTGGCTTTTCCGTCATGGGTGTCGTTTTCATGGTTTTTGGGGTCGCTGATTACGAAAATGAGGTCAAAATGAAAATCCAAGATGGCGCCGACGAAAATTTTTGGTTTTTCCGTCATGGGTGTCGTTTTCATGGCTTTTGGGGTCGCTGATTACGAAAATAAGGTCAAAATGAAAATCCAAGATGGCGCCGACAAAAATTTTTAGCTTTTCCGTCATGGGTGTCGTATTCATGGTTTTTGGGGTCGCTGATTACGAAAATGAGATCAAAATAAAAATCAAAGATGGCGCCGACGAAAATTTTTGGCTTTTCCGTCATGGGTGTCGTTTTCATGGTTTTTGGGGTCGCTGATTACGAAAATGAGGTCAAAATAAAAATCAAAGATGGCGCCGACGAAAATTTTTGGCTTTTCCGTCATGGGTGTCGTTTTCATGGTTTTTGGGGTCGCTGATTACGAAAATGAGGTCAAAATGAAAATCCAAGATGGCGCCGACGAAAATTTTTGGTTTTTCCGTCATGGGTGTCGTTTTCATGGCTTTTGGGGTCGCTGATTACGAAAATAAGGTCAAAATGAAAATCCAAGATGGCGCCGACAAAAATTTTTAGCTTTTCCGTCATGGGTGTCGTATTCATGGTTTTTGGGGTCGCTGATTACGAAAATGAGATCAAAATAAAAATCAAAGATGGCGCCGACGAAAATTTTTAGTTTTTCCGTCATGGGTGTCGTTTTCATGGTTTTTGGGGTCGCTGATTACGAAAATGAGGTCAAAATGAGGTCAGTGGGTCGTCATAGGGGCGGTTTTTTTTTAGGAGTTGGAGTATACGCTTAGGGGCACTATGAGCAGCAAAGAAAACAGAAGAAAAAAAATTAGTTTAAAATAATTTTCGGGACTTGCTAAATTTTCCTGTTTTTTTTTTTTTCAAAAACACCTCATTTTTTTTTGTTTCGTGTTGTCCTTGACCATAGAAATTATTTAGGTTCTGCGAACCATGGTCCTACGACAAACCGTTTCATAGTTATGGTCCTACGAATTTTACTTCGTTTCATCTAGAATGCTCTATATTTCCAAAATGGCAGCTCGGATGAAAACTTTTTCAGGAAAAGAATTGTTGTTCTAGTCGACAACTATGAGATGATATAAAAAAACCGCGACAAAGTGAGAGAAAAAGAAAAATTTAATTTTTTTCTAAGTGTCGGTCGATCTTTCACCTTGTGTATCCATATGGGCACAGAATTTAGTAAAATTTTCAGAAGTTTTTTTTTTTTTCAGGATTTCGGCTATTTTTCTTATTAACCTGGTCCATAGAAACCATTTAAGCTCCGAGACACATTATGGTCCTACGACGCACCGTTTCCGAGTTATGGTCCTACGAATTGGTCAATATTTTTTAAAAATTGTTGTGCCCGACAGGGTCCATGTGAACTATATTTTTATTATAAGATCTTGTAAAACATGTGATTTGCAATAAATAATTGAATTGAATTGAATTTTCCGTCGGTGCGTCGTAGGACCATGTGTCTCGTGTGTCAAGGTGAAAAATCGACCGACAGAAAATTTTTGCAAATATTTCTTTTCTCTCTCTTTGTCGCGGTTTTTTTACACCATCTCATAGTTTTTGACTAGAGCAACAATTCTTTTCCAGAAAAGGTTTTCATCCGAGCTACCATTTTGGAAATATAGAGTGTTCTAGATAAAACGAAGTAAAATTCGTAGAACCATAACTCGGAAACGGTGCGTCGTAGGACCATGTGTCTCGGAACTTAAATGGTTTCAATGGACCAGGTTAACAAGATGCTGCAATAACAATAGCCAAAATCTTGAAAAAAAAAACTTCTGAAAATTTTACTGTTGTGCCCCGAAAAATTTTGCAAATATTTCTTTTCTCTCTCTTTGTCGCGGTTTTTTTACACCATCTCATAGTTTTTAACTAGAGCAACAATTCTTTTCCAGAAAAGGTTTTCATCCGAGCTACCATTTTGGAAATATAAGAGCATTCTAGATGAAACGAAGTAAAATTTGTAGGACCGAAACTCTGAAACGGTGCGTCGTAGGACCATGGTTCTCAAAACCTAAATAATTTCTATGGTCAAGGTCAACACGAAACAAAAAAAAAATGAGGCATTTTTGAAAAAAAAAGAAAAACAGAAAAATTTACCAAGTCCCGAAATTTTTTTTGAACAAAATTTTTTTTTGTGTTTTCTTTGCTGCTCATAGTGCCCCTAAGCGTATACTCCAACTCCTAAAAATCCGCCCCTATGTCGACCCACTGACCTCATTTTGACCTCATTTTCGTAATCAGCGACCCCAAAAACCATGAAAACGACACCCATGACTGAAAAACTAAAAAATTTCCTAGCCGCCATCTTGGATTTTAATTTTGACCTCATTTTCGTAATCAGCGACTCAAAAAACCATGAAAACAACACCTATGACTGAAAAACTAAAAAAAATTCTAGCCGCCATCTTGGATTTTAATTTTGTCCTCATTTTCGTAATCAGCGACCCCAAAAACCATGAAAACGATACCCATGACGGAAAAAACAAAAATTTTTGTCAGCGCCATCTTGGATTTTCATTTTGACTTCATTTTCGTAATCAGCGACTCAAAAAACCATGAAAACAACACCTATGACTGAAAAACTAAAAAATTTCCTAGCCGCCATCTTGGATTTTAATTTTGACCTCATTTTCGTAATCAGCGACTCAAAAAACCATGAAAACAACACCTATGACTGAAAAACTAAAAAAATTTCTAGCCGCCATCTTGGATTTTAATTTTGACCTCATTTTCGTAATCAGCGACCCCAAAAACCATGAAAACGATACCCATGACGGAAAAAACAAAAATTTTTGTCAGCGCCATCTTGGATTTTCATTTTGACTTCATTTTCGTAATCAGCGACTCAAAAAACCATGAAAACAACACCTATGACTGAAAAACTAAAAAATTTCCTAGCCGCCATCTTGGATTTTAATTTTGACCTCATTTTCGTAATCAGCGACTCAAAAAACCATGAAAACAACACCTATGACTGAAAAACTAAAAAAATTTCTAGCCGCCATCTTGGATTTTAATTTTGACCTCATTTTCGTAATCAGCGACCCCAAAAACCATGAAAACGATACCCATGACGGAAAAAACAAAAATTTTTGTTGGCGCCATCTTTGATTTTTATTTTGACCTCATTTTCATAATCAGCGACCCCAAAAACCATGAAAACGACACCCATGACTGAAGAACCAAAAATTTTCGTCGGCGCCATCTTGGATTTTCATTTCGACCTCATTTTCGTAATCAGCGACCCCAAAAACCATGAAAACGACACCCATGACGAAAAATCCAAAAATTTTCGTCAGCGCCATCTTGGATTTTTATTTTGACCTCATTTTCGTAATCAGCGACCCCAAAAACCATGAAAACGACACCCATCACGGAATAACCAAAAATTTTCCTAGCCGCCATCTTGGATTTTCATTTTGACTTCATTTTCGTAATCAGCGACCCCAAAAACCATGAAAACGACACCCATCACGGAATAACCAAAAATTTTCCTAGCCGCCATCTTGGATTTTCATTTTGACTTCATTTTCGTAATCAGCGACCCCAAAAACCATCAAAACGACACCCATGACGGAAACACCTAAAATTTTCCCAGCCGCCTTCTTGGATTTGTTTTTTCTCGAAAGATTCATAAAAGTGAATATTTCAATGCAACATTCGAAAGATTCCCCATTATTTCTAAAATAAAGATTTCTATGATTTTTTATCGACCAGTAAAGTATCATTTACGAATAAACTTTATAGTAAGGTTGCGCAAAGCGTTCCTTTCCAACATAGAACATGACTACAATTTTATTTTATCATAATAAATTACAAGAATACTTACGTTTAAACTGTTGACAACCTCTGGTCTACCTGTATTCGTATACGTAACCCACACTAAGGCGCGCGGGAGCGCGAGCGACATAGGTCCGTCCTCCACGAGCCCTCAGGCGTTACTGAGCATAAGGCGGCCGTACATCTAGTAATAAGGCATTATTTTGGAAAATCGTAATAAAAAAATGAGACGGCGTAAAATTCCAAAAAAATATAATTAGGGAAGGTAAAGTGTTGTACTATAAGTATGTCTATTTTTTTTTTGTTAATATTATCTTTATCCTATGTTTAAACCATATTTAAAACGCATAAATTTTAGCTCAGTATTGCTTTTGAATATCCTTTTTTTTTGCTGCGATTCCATTTATATCTCAATTCTAATCAGGACAAAAACTTCAGGACTATATAACCAGTATTTTGACATTTTTTTCAGATTTTTCTGTGTTGCCAATTTGTCACAAGTAGCAGGGAAAAACCAGATGTTTTACGTTTGCTCGAAATTGGGTGTCGGAAAATTGCTATTTCTCGAAATATTAACATTCAAAACGAAATTCTAATCAGGACACAAACTAAAACAAAGTCAGATTTATAATTTTTCATTGAAATATTATGCCTTTATCTATAAATAAGACGTGTCCAGGACTTGTAAAAGTACGTATTTTCGGCAAATCGCCCAAAGTTTGTGACAGCGCTCTTAAACAAGTCCGTTCCACTTTCTTAGAGTCTAATATTATAATATAAACACTTTGTTCATGTGTCATATGAGTGTCATTGTCACTATTATTTCTACACTAGCTGACCCACGCAACTTTGTCTGCGTCTCTATATTTAACTTATAACTTTCCTCGATAAATCAACTATCCAACCAAAATTATTAAGTTAAATCGTAACAAACAAAAATTTTTATCTTTCCTCTTTATAATATTAGTTCAGATTATACTAAAAAGAGAATTACTATAAATATCTCTTACTGTTAAATATACGATGTCGATAACACCCTGTACTTGTAAACATTATTTTGTTTGAATTTGAATTTCCCGGAGGCCAGCCAGAATCCCCCGTGTTGCCCCGTACCTACATTGCGACGCAACCCGCGTACCTAATTATTTTTCCGCGCGGGTATTTTTACATTGCGATATCTTCTAAGATATTTGTTTAAACTGTATAGAGTAAAGAGCACAAATATTCTATATTAAATTTCCGTTCTAACGAACACATTTATTTAGATATAGATTAATACCATATGGGTTAAATAAGCTTCGCAAAATAATTCTTTTTAACCTAACATTTTAATAGTAAAAAATGGTTACAGTGAGTCAATCTTAAAAGATAGACAGATGCTGTCGCGGACTTTTTTTTAGAACTTTTAAAGACGAATTCACAGCGCACGCAACGGAAGCTCGGCTCGGGAGGAATGTTCTTTTCCCGTTTTTGCAACATTTCTCATTTATGCTCCGCTCCTATTGGTAGTAGCGTGATGTTATATAGCCTATAACCTTCCTCGATAAATGAACTATCCAACACAAAAAGAATTTTTCAAATCCAACCAGCAGTTCTAGAGTTTATCGCGTTCAAACAAACAAACAAACAAACAAACTCTTCAGCTTTATAATATTAGTATAGATTATTTACACTACACTAATTCAAAAGGTTTTGTTCGTTTTAGCATAAACGTGCCTTCCGAAGCACGGAACCATGGTTTTATCAGACAATCAGGTGATTCAAGCCTGCAATGTCCTAACCAAACTGGAAACAACTTCACAAAGTATGCTTCCCGTGGGAATCGAACCCACGACCACCGGGTCACAAGGTAAACGCCTAAACCACTCGACCACGGAGGCAGTTAGCAGTCAGTCAAAACGACAGAATGGAGAAAGATTTCATGTCAACTTATACTGAAAGAGCTTCGTTTATTATTGATAGAATAGGGATAGAATCACCGTGCTATGCGTGCTGGTCGAGTAGTCACGTCACGCACAAGCGCGATCGCTGAGTGTGAGGACCTGGGTTCGATTCCTGGATTGGGCAAACTGTCATGGGTATTTTTTTTTTATTTTTTTTTCAATCAGGAATTTTCGCAGTAGCGTACACGGAGACTGAATATGTGCCCGGCTGATGGCAATAGGCAATAGGGTCGCCCCCTACTACATGGGACTTAAAAATAACTGACGATATATTATGTGTACATATTTCGGGGTTCGCAAATACAGTCAGTCCCGATTACTAATATGTTACACTTAAGTATCAAAGTTAAGAAGCAATTTTCGCCCACTGTATTGATTTCATTTTCAAGTTACGTAACAAAACTCATATTTTGGAACCCCTATTATCATAAAGTAGGTCATATCTCAAAGTTGAAATCGTTATATCACGAGAAATCTGCGTTTGAACTTTACCAAGTGTATAGTTAGAACTTACATGATTTAATACATCCATGCCTCGGAAAGCACGTTAAGCTGTTGGTCCCGGCTGCCATAATAGATCTTTGGCAGTCGTTACAGGTAGTCAGTGACCTAAAAGTCTGACAACCAGTCTTGCCAAAGGGTATCGTCTCCACAACCCAGTCTGGGTTGTGGAGGTCAGATGGGAAGTCGTACCATGTAAAATACTGATATTCAGCTGCATCCGGTTAGATTGGAAGCCGACCCCAGCATTGTTGGGAAAAGGCTAGGCAGATGGATAGTTACATAATTATCTTTAAGTAAACTTCACCTTTATTTTTTTATTTAATATTTTATGAGCTGTCTTCACATGACCGAAATAAATCTCACAATATTTGAATTCGGTCGTTATTGCAAAAATACTGCAGTCTTCAGACAAAATTAAAGAAGAAATCAAGAAAATCCCGACACAATACAAAAAAAACATGCGAATCGCTTAAAATTCTCATAGTACGCGTGTCCAAATATTTGATTATCTAAACTGAATATGATTGCGCGACTTTTTGGCAGGTTGCCACGCGACCAAACAGTACGCATGTTAATTTAATTTTCATCTGTAAAGAGGTCTAATAGTTTTGGCAGCACACTGTTTGACATTTGTGTATAAAATGTCGTAGTTTTAGAGGGAAATAAAATTTATTGTTTGTTTATTTGTTAAAAGTCGCCCTTACAATACTGGCATACATAATAATAGGAATGTTTCCTGATTAAAAAAAATAGGATTCTGTTTAAAAATATTGAATACTTGTTTTTTGCTTTTTAAAATTAATAAAAAATGACGAAAATAAAACGTCAAAAATCATGATTGGCAGTTTGTGAGACGACATTTTCGGGTAAATAATATACCAAACTGTGGCGTGGCGTCACACGACTTTTCGAAGCACTGTCTTCATTTTTGTTTTACATAAGTGACAAAAAAAATGGATCAACATTTTTTTTAAATCTATCTGACGGAGTAATTACTTTTTTTTTGGCTACCCCAATTATTTTTTTAAGATATTGGGTAGTGTGAAACAACCAGACAGCCCAGGGGCCGTATTTTTGAATCAATAGAATTCCAAATCGTGTACGAAATCGCAGAATTCGTATATATAATATCGCAGGGCTATAGAAAGGTGCCCTATTGATTTCCTATTCTTTTTAGGGAAAAAATATGTGAAAACTAGAGAAAAAAATATCGAAATCCCATTGACAGACGTTAGACAATGACATTAAAACTTTTTAATTTACGTTCCGTTCCACAGTAACTCACTATCGGTTTTTAAAATCAACGAGTTATGGCTTTCCGGTTTTTATTTTTCTGCGTGAAATGAAAAATGTTATAAGATTCGAGTTTTAGGGCAACACTCATTTCTATTACTTACTTCAAAAATACGTAAAATTTGGAGCAATCGAAATTCATTTCGTATACGTTTTGCTTTCGTGCATGAATTTAAGATTCCCTTCGAGTGATTCAAAAATACGGCCCCAGAGCTGACCATATTATGTAACACGAAGCCAGAAGTAATCCATCTCAAAAATTATTTCTGGGAAACAATATTGCATTATATATAATGCAATATTGGTAGTGGTCCAGTGGTTGCCCCCGACTAACTGTTCGTAAGTCGGGGCCGAACCCGGGGCGTATTTCTTTATGTATAGTCGACCAAGAAATTGGTTTACCACTCTAAGGTTGAATATCATTTGCACGTACAAAACATCAAGTGCTATTTTCACGTCAGAATCTGTCAATCTGTCATCCTTAGCGAATAATTATGTTACTGGGAGATGTCATCAAAAGTGGTAAACCAATTTCTTGGTCGACTATACTTAATGTATTTCATCACCACTGCTTTCAAAACGGTGAAGGAAAACTTCATGAGAAAACTTAGAACCATTCGAAGGCACGTGTCATCAACCAATCCACACTGGGCCCGCGTGGTGGATTATAGCCCATCCCTCTCCTAGACAGAAGGCCTGAGTCCCTGCAGTGGGAACATTATAGGCTGATGATGATGATGATGATTGGTAAAACCATGATATTGTGCTGACCGTGACAGTGTACTATACACCTCCTGTCTTCTCCTTTCAGACAATTTCAGACATTAATGTTATTTTAAGTACTTAAGCTGACAATCACGGATTGCTAACCAAAAGATATATTTATTTTTCTAGACAGATTGAAAATGCACTTTCAGGATTGGTTTTCCTCAAAATGTTTCATCTGTTCTGTCTATACGCTTTCTATATTATTAAGAGTTGTTTCGGAGCCTTTGCCAAGAAACAGACATAATGCATATTGCTTTTCTAGACTTATAGACTTTTCAAAGTCACTTAGTCAGTTATGTCATAATGTCACAATTTTAGTAATGTTTGAAGAGTTTGCGTGTAGGAGCTCGTGGTTTAATAATAACTGCCACTCGTGCCTATCTTTAGTCAAAGGTAGTTATAGTGACCTGAAAGTCTGACAACCAGTCTTACCAGAGGGTATCGTATTACGCAGTATATCTGGGTGCTGGAGGTCAGATAGGCAGTCGCTCCATGTAAAATACTGGTATTCAGCTGCATTCGGTTAGACTGGAAGCCGACCCCAATATAGTTGGGAAAAGGCTAGGCAGATGATGATGATGACCCAGTTACTTGGTTACAGAGAACAGAGAGAACAGAGAGTGCACTTGTGCTTGCGCACACACTTGTGCACTATAATATCTCCCGCGCAGATGGCTAATCTCCGCTGGGATTGGCCGCCGTGGCCGAAAAACGGTCAGGAGGACTATTATTAATACAAATTGGTAAAACTAGTATTCAGACTTTGAGGTTCTACATAAGTAATGATATCTGCCTGCTTTTACCAACTGTGTTGGTGTCAGTTCCCACTCTAACTAGATGCAGCAGAATATTAGGTACATGAATATTTCTGTCTAACTAATCTCTACAACCTTTTGGGATGGGTATCCAAGTAACATACTAGCGTTATTTAAAGACAAGAGGTTTTTTACAAGCATCTCGGATATAGCTATCAAAATATACTTTTTTATATCTTTATAAAAACGAACGTAATCTTTTTAATGCTTCCTTCTTTATATATTTTACGATTACAATATCTTTGATGTTCTTTAAATAACTTTTGATTATTTATTTTGTATGTAAACATTCTTGTTTTTGGAGTGCGCGAAATAGGTATCCTGTTTTAAACTAGTATTTCTCTAAGTCTGATATTCTCGTTGATCTAGTCATATAGTGGTTACAAGCGTCTCTACCTAACCTTGGGGTATTGGGTTAGAAAACCGGACAAGTGCGAGTTTGACTCGCGCGGCGAGGGTTCCGTACTGGATCATGAGCTGTTAAACAAAAACAAAGTTGATTTATTTGTCCTGCCTAACTTCCGCCATTGTGATCGCCTACTTCATTTTTTTTTTTAAATATTAAATGATTTTTATTTTCCAAATAGGTTTTAACGCCTAACTTCCGCCATTGTAGGTACCTACTTCATTTTTTTTAAATATTAAATGATTTTTATTTTCCAAATAGGTTTTAACAAACACTTTTACAGGTCACCTTTTTAAAACTAGATGTTTATACACAACCCTTGGTGCACGGATCCAACTTGCACATAGCCGGTGCTACACACGATTACCTATCGAATACACGAACATGAAAGCTCAATTTTACCATGTGCAAAAAACATGTGTTTTTAATTTTACAAATCTGAAGTGGTGGGGTCTGTTTACCATCATATTTGACTAGCACTTGTAACTGACAGATCATATCAGATTATTGGCAACACTTGTGCCTTGAAAAATAACACCCGGTGTAATGAAAAGCTTGCATTTTGCGTCAATGCCAATTTTAAAATAAAAGTTTTTTTTAAGTATAAACATGTGGCACAATTCTAATGATATTAGTTAGTGCAATAACTGAATATAAAATACTACAAAACTTATACTTTTTTGGGAAGTAGGTACGATGTTTTGAAACGCTGCAAGAAACAATTTTTTTTTTTAAACGTTGCCCCACACTAGGATTACTCCTGTATCCACCCACGATACAGGAGTTACGTTTACAAACACTTAAACTCATATACACACCCAGACCCGAAACAACTATCTGTAGGCCTTACAAATATTTGTTCCGTGCGGGGATCGAACCCGCGACACACAGCGCAGCAGTCCAATCGCTCAGCCACTGCGCCAACCGTGCCGTCAAATTTTACTTATATTTTTTTGGGAAGTATAATGTTGTGAAACGCTGCAAGAAAACAATAGCCGCCTTATTAATAAAAATAGTTAAACCTGGTTTAACTTACGCTTGGTTTATCTCGCATGCCGTCACTTCCTTTTGAATATTATTGAAGTGAGACGGCATGCGAGATAAACCAAGCGTAAGTTAAACCAGGTTTAACTATTTTTATTAATAAGGCGGTAGATGTATAAAGGGTGTAAAGTACCCTTAACGTAAACGAAGGGCACTTGTTCTCCCTACCACTGCTATCATTTTGTTGTTCTAGAAATCTAGACCATAGCTGGGAACTCCCTTAGTTACAGAAATATTGAGGGTCAAAGTTCCAAATTTTTCACAACTGTTTTTGTAAATACTAGTTAGTTGAAGGCTGTTTGAAGTGTGATTATAGTGTAGTGAGGAAACTGGAATGTCTCAGGATTGTGCAAGTTTCATAATTACCAAGTTTATTTGTAAACGGTCGAATACGATGATTTTGATATTCAAAAGAATAACAAAAAAAAACTTTTTTTTTTTTTAAGTTGACCCTTAGTGCATGTTTACGTACAGGCGCGCGGCGCGTGCTGCGTTTTTAATTCATTTCAAACACATGGCGATGTATTAAAAAGTTAACGATTTCAATCGTCGATTTTACGAGAAGCTAGTTTCGCACGTTAGTTTAAAATGCAGCAATTGTTGCGGTGGACCCGTCTCTCAGTAAATTAATAAAAAAGCATGAGACGAGCCTTCTGCACGCGCCGCGCGACGCCCCGCGTCTCCGTAAACGAGCCCTTACCGCGTTTAGACACGCGCGGGAGCGGAAAATCGCGTTCGGATACACGTGTAAGTATCACTTGCTTCCCTAATGAAAAACACCGTGAAAAATTAATCAGTATGCTTGAGAGATACTTCTCAGCAGCATGTAAAGCCAAGTCAGAGCCCATGGACGGGGGCTGCGGGTTGTTCGCAAGAGATACCGCGGCCTCGACACAAAGGGCCAAGAAGGAACATGGGTGGTTTTTAGTCAGTAGAAGTCGAACACTCCTTCTCTCTGCCCAAGAACGGGAGGGGTTATTTGATGATTTCCCACCTGTCGAAAAAAAAAGAAAAAAAAGGCCGTGGACGGCATAAAACTGTGACATCAGTTTAGGCACGTAACTTAACACACGATAATAAAGTATGACTAGTATTTTACATGAAACAACTGCCTCTGACCTTCAAAACCCCGTCCCTTAGTGTGATAACTGAACAAAATTAAAAAGCTACAGTATTTAAAACAAGCAGTACGGTCGTTAGTATTATAAGTGCAACTAGTGATCATATTTAGATAATTGCCACTGATAGCGAGCCGTAGCGTGTATTGCAACGCGGTTGACCACACAGCATATGAAACCTACTATAGGACACTATTATTTTTATGCTACACTAGCTTTTGCCAACGGCTTCGCCCGCGTGAAAATGACGATTTTCCATAGAAACTTTCATCCCCTATATTTAACTCCCTGAGTTGAATTTCGAAAAATCATTCCTTATTCCTTGTCTACATTATAAAGGGAACCTCTGTGCAAAATTTCAGCTTTCTAGGTCCAAGGGTTTGGGCTGGGCGTTGATGAGTCAGTCAGTCAGTCAGGACTTCTCTTTTTATTTATATATAGATAGAAGATAGATTGGCTAGCGTTTGAGGAGCTCGTGGCCTAATAATAACAGCCACTCGGGTCGATCTTTAGGTTAATCCATGGTCTGTGGATGGCTGACCACTCATTACACACCGTGTTTCCTCCGAGCCTCGGAAAGCACGTGAAGCTGTTATTCCCGGCTGCCATTTTATATCCCTGAAAGTCTGACAACCAGTCTTACCACAGGGTATCGTATTACCTAGTATTAACTGGGTTGTGGAGGTCAGGTTGGCAGTCGCTCCATGTAAAATACTGGTATTCAGCTGCATCCGGTTAGACTGGAAGCCGACCCCAATATAGTTGGGAAAAGGCTAGGCAGACAATGATTGGCTCGCGTTTGACCGCAACTCGGCTGATGTAAACCGATGACGTGGCCTGGGGTCGAGCACACTGGCCTAGAAGAAACCGATTCACTCGAGAGAGAGAAGAGAGAGAGAGAGAAAGATAGAGAAAGAGAGAGAGAAAGAGAGGGAAAGAGAGAGAAAGATAGAGAAAGAGAGAGAAAGAGCTAAAAGAGCTCTACACTGTCATGATCGGCATACAGAGAAACCAGTAGTGAGTTCCACAGACTGGCGGTTCGCACATTCAATGTGGAAACATTGAGCTTTGTTTGAGCCCATAGAACTAAAACCATAATTCTAACTAAACCAAATAGGCCGGTTCAATAAAATACTTTACATTTATTAAATATTTACCTAGTCATAGGGACTGAAGCCAGAACTCAAACTCAAACTCAAATAGTTTATTTCAATTAAGCCATTACAGGCACTTTTGAATGTCAGAAGGACGGAAGAAGAACGAAACTACGAGTGCAATGCGTCATTCCGAAAGCCACCACGCCGAACCACACGCCACCGAATGCACGCAACAACGAACACTGCGAGCACGAAAGAGAAAGCAGAGAAAGAAAATATTTAGGTAAACAGATTCAATTAATTAAAACAAATATTTGCGTGTTGTCGCTCATTTAGAGACTGCTACCCGTGCTGCTACTAACCGCACACACGGCAGATGCGGGTCAGGTCGGTAGAACTGCGGGTATATTTCGAGTTTTATGTGGACGACAACTCACAGAAAGAGATCGTGAGACGGACGCGGTAAGGGCGCGGAAAGGGTGCGGGTCTGTCTGTAATATGCCGTCTGGGTCCGTAACAGGAAGCAGAATCGCCACAACCTCTAGGTACAGAAGCGTTTTCAAAGAGTTACTTAGATGTCAGCTCGTCGTAAGTTTGTCGCTGCGGTTTGCGGTAGCGTTGCGGTGTGTGTAGGTCTATAGGTATAGAATTCACTGCCGAATTCTCTGTTTTCCGATCATTATAATCTGGATTTCTTACAGGTTTGAATGAATTAGTTTTTTTCTAGGCAAGCGTGTTTCAAGCTAGGTCGCATCATAGCTTGACATTCGAGTTGCGTTGAGCCAAACAAAAACCAATCTAGTATCAAAAGAAAGAAAGAGGTTTTCTATCATCCAATCAGTATTACCTGGCAGACCATGAACGCGTTTAATCATTTCCTTGTCCTTGTACCTTTCTACTTGGACTCGGCGAAATACTTTTTCTTCTTCTATTCTCCCCTGTTAAACGTCACGGCATCATTAACTCTTTCTTAAAATTTCTCACACAATCAATCCATCTTTTCTTTAGGCTTTCTCTCCCTCTCGATCCACCAACATGAACGCATTTAATACACACTAGCTGATGCCCACAGCTTCGCCCGCACGGATGTCGTTCAGAAACTACTGCACCGATTTTCATGTTCTTTTCACCGATGGTTCTCGAGGAAGGTTTTAGTGTATAAAATTCTCACAGGTGAAGCCGCGGGCATCAGCTAGTTGTTTTATAATATGTAGTGAACTAGTAATAAAGATAAACCTTACCTCATTTATTCAATAAACGACAATAGCTCACTAGCTTTCTATTGATAAGAACATATCTCAAACATCCGATGTTGTTTGTACCGCGATCTCCCCACCTCGACCTTGCCGACTTCTAAAATAAAGATTGGGAATACACTCCGAAATAAATGTTAGAATGTGTTGGATTTCGTATTCATTCATTATTTTCACTGTGGGGTAGAAGTAAAAATGACTTGCAAAATGTGTCACTATCCTACCATATCCCATCCTTTTCCCACATGCACACCTGGACTATCGCTGTCCTTGTCACCGCCTACGGTGACTGCGTGAAGATTCTCGAACACTTGAACGAGAGTAGCGTTGCTAAGAACATGCTCCCTTATTAATTTTATTATTATAATTGCCGCGAGTGCCTAATTACGAACTATTGTCTAAAACACTACGGAAAGTGCGTGTTCGTGTGGTGAAAGGCATCTGTGCGCGCCCCCTCGTGTGCCGCTCTGAATCCAGCAAGGACTCGACCTCTCTGCTGACCCACGCGGAGGATAGAACTTGGAGACGGTGAATTTAAAGGTCAGTGGTGCTGCATGTTTCCTACCAGATTCCTTTGTCCAAGCTCACCAGTTCGTCGTCCTAATTCGTGTCGCATTTGCAAGGTCAGACCTACTTCTTTACGCCACTTTTCAACCCCCGCAACAATACAGTCCACTAATCAATCAACCAGCTCCCTGCGTCTGGGATAAACGCAAAACTTATATTTCCGCGCAAGTATATGGTGTAAGGCGCCACCATTATTTTTGGTCACTTCGAACCGGACTCTAAATTCAAACCGCATGGTCAGTTATAACTAAATAGTCACTGTACTACGTAATTAAATAGATTGTCGTTTATTCTTTGTATTTTCCCGCACCGACAACTATTTCCTTATATTTCCGCACCCGCATTGCATAGTACAACACAACGTAAAAGTTATTTCTTTCCAAATTCATTCCATTTTTTTGTAGTCCGCCATTTTATATCATTTCCAATATGATCGTGTTTTAGATAACTTGTTCGTAAATTGTTCGGTAAACTTCGGCTCGCTTCGTAAGCGCTCGCGCTCGTTCGCATACCAGTTCGTTTGATATTTTTCACTCACCCGCACCCGCAATAATTCTATATTATTTTCGCTACCTACTAAAATTAATCGTTTTTACATTATAACCGCTTTTAAATACTTTCTTTACATAATCGTGTTGCGTACACTTATCGCCGCTATACTATTTACAGTTATTCACAATGGTTAAACCTAAGAGAAAGAGTAGTGATGCAGATCTGTTCTTCGACACTACGAGTACTAATAAAAACCAGTTATCATTATACGTAGTCAAGCGTGATGTTATTTACAAACGCGTAGAAAATATTTTCGAACTTGCACGCAAAACAAATGATGATCGACAATATTTTAAGTCGTTTTGTTCTAGTGCTTCAAATATTGATACATTGCGTGATGATTATCAACAAGTTTTAGATTCCTATAATATATTAAATTTACAGTTGAACCCCGATTCCGAGGTCGAATATGATTCCTGGTTAACGTTTGAAGAAATGTTTTGTTTTATTAAACAGGTTTTACTCGATAACAAACCCGAGTGTCCCGAACCTGAACGTCAGCCTTCATTACATAAATCTTATTCTCGCCTTCCGCCCATTGATTTGATGTCATTTGACGGTAATGTCAAGAAATGGCCATTGTTTTATGAACAATTTAAAAGCATGATACACGATAACGCATCGCTCACTAATAGTGAAAAAGTATTTTACTTAGTGGGTAAACTAACTGGGCAGGCGTCGTGCGTTTGCGCAGGGCTGGCTCCAACCGCAGAAAATTATATTATTATTTGGGAGGCACTTGTGCAAAAGTATGACAATCCTCGCTCACTCGCATCCGCTTATTTAAACCAATTGTTACAGTTTAAACCGCTATCCATAGCTAGTTCTGATGGGCTAGATTCATTTATAAATAATTTTGATTCATCTGTAGCAGCTCTTCAGCAATTAAAGCTTAATGATTTAACCGAATTTATTTTCTTGCATTTGGCTCTGCAAAAGTTAGACGCAGACACAATTAAATTATTTGAAATTACCTATCGTAAAGATAAAATACCTTCTTACCATAATTTAATTGAATTCATAAAGGAACAAAGTAAAGTTTTGTCTCGTTCTACGAACCTTAGTAAATCGATAGATAATAATCATTCTCAGTCTAAACAGCAGCGTCAAACTAAGCACATCCCTAAACCGTCCAAGTCTTTTGTGAATACAGACATAGGGAGTGGTCCAAGCGTAAGCGATAAATGCGCTTTATGCAATAACAAACAACATGAACATTTATATTCTTGCTCATCGTTTACTAAATTAACCCCGCGAGAAAGATATAATTTTATAAAACTTAATAATTTCTGTAACAATTGTTTAAGTATAAAACACAAGACTTTTTCTTGTACTTCGAAACATACTTGTTCTCATTGTTCAAAGCGACACCACACCTTATTACATTTTGATTCAACTCAAAATGATAAAACAAATTGTAACGTTGGCTCCGTGGTGTCCAAGGTCCAACCCCGCTAATCCAATTCCCGCTACCGCTCATGACTCGCCGCACCCTACCCCGGCCAGCAGTCATGCCGAGTCCGCAGTGACTCATTCGCTCGCCGCTTCTAATGATCCTACAACTATTGTAAATAATGCATCGGTCTGTACAGTTTCGTACGATCGAGCAGCTCGTTATCAAACGACTACGTTGTTAGGGACCGCAAAAGTAAAGTTTGTTGATTCTTTAAACCGCACTCACTTTTTGAGATGTCTAGTGGATCCTGGCTCTCAAAGTGATTATATTTCCGCATCTTGTTGTAAGCGACTATCGCTTCCTATTTATACTCAAACCCGCTATTCGGAAGTTCAAGGCATTGGAGGAGCTTCACAAAAAATTCTCGGTGTTACTTCAGTTAAATTCACGTCTCGCTTTGATAATAAGTGCGAATATTCTATAAGGCCGATGGTAGTAGGACAGATTACGTCACAGTTGCCGGACACCTGTGTTGATACCGCGTCTATTGAATTTATTCGGAACTTACCTCTCGCTGATGACGAGTTTTCACAACCGGGAACTATAGATATACTTTTAGGTGTTAAACTTTATTGTGAAATTTTACTTTCTGATCAAATTAAAAGCTCACATGATGGTATGCCCTCTGCCCTTGAAACGACATTAGGTTACCTAATTTTAGGTGACGCTCCTATTATTTCTCCGCAACCCGCTACCCGCACATTGTGTGCTTTTACTTCTGACTCGCTACACCAGATTGTCGAAAGATTTTGGGCAGTCGAGGAATTACCTTCGCAGTCATTTTTAAGTCCCGACGATCAGCAGTGTGAAAATATTTATACTTCAACCACTGTTCGTAACTCCGACGGCAGTTATTCAGTTGATCTTCCTTTTAAAGAAGACCCAAATAATCTAGGCAATTCTTATACTACGGCTAAAAAACGCTCTTTACTTTTAGAAAAGAAATTTTCTAAGGATCCAAGTTTAAAATTAAAATATGACGATGTTATTCGTGATTACCTAAATAAAGGTATACTATCCCGCACCGCACCTGAGGCATTAGCCGCTCCAGGATTTTATCTACCGCACCATCCTGTAGTTCGCAACGACAAGGCGACAACCAAGGTTCGTCCTGTGCTGGATGGCAGCGCCAAGACCGATACAGGCTTATCACTAAATGATGTCCTTTATACGGGTTGCAACCTACAGGCTGATATATTTCATATACTTTTGAATGTTCGTGTTTATTACATTGCCTTTTGTGCAGATGTGAAACAAATGTATTTATGCATTTATACGAATGCTCCGCACCGCAAATATCAACGAATCTTATATAGATTTTCAGAAACCGACCCGCTCGAGGTTTTTGAGTTCACTCGAGTCACATTTGGGCTTCGATCTTCACCATTTTTGGCGCTCCGCACGCTACGTCAACTCGCTAGCGATGAACGGCATAACTGGCCAACTGCGGCAGCCGTATTGGAAAGGGACATTTATATGGATGACGTAGCTTCATCTACTTCTTCTCTCGAGGAAGCAGTCAAGACAGCTACCGATCTAATCCAGATCTTCAAAACTGGCGGGTTTGATTTAGTTAAATGGACCTCCAACTCGCTAGAATTGCTCGAACATATTCCCGAGTCGCACCGTCAATCTGAATGCATTTCCTTCGACGATGGAAATACATTTAAGATATTAGGTTTGCGTTGGTTACCCGCTCAGGATACCTTTATTTTCGAAATATCAAGTCCCCCACCTATTTGTACTAAACGCGCCATTTTATCCGCTACCGCTCGGTTGTACGACGTCTTAGGACTCGTCGGCCCTATAATTCTTTTCGCTAAATTAATAATTAAAGAACTCTGGCTTTTAAATCTCGATTGGGATGATATACCCCCTTCTCGCATTGTTAAAATATGGCAACAATACCTAATAGAATTACCGCACATATCTAATTTATCATTTCCACGCCATCTAGGTATAGAAACCGGTTCTATGGTTTCCTTAGTCGCATTTTCAGATGCGAGTGAATCCGCATACGGCTGTGTGATTTATTTGCACGTCGTAAATGGCGATCAACCGCCTATTACTTCACTCGTGTGTTCGAAATCACGTGTTGCATCCGCTAAACCTAAAATCACTGTCGCACGCTTGGAATTAAACGGAATACTTTTAATGTCGCGACTTCTTAAAACCGTTTATGACACTTTATCTAAGCGACATAAAATCGAAAATATTTATGCTTTCTCGGACTCTGAAGTAGCACTCTGTTGGTCTGTTGCCTCGCCACACAGATTTAACACTTATGTTGCCAACCGCATTTCTCAAATTCAGGAAAATATTTCACCTGAAAATTTATATCATATCGCTGGCTTACATAACCCCGCAGACTGTGTATCTCGTGGGCTTACGCCTTCGCAGCTCATTCAACATGAGCTATGGTTTAAGGGTCCATCCTGGCTTTCCTTGCCTAGACAAGACTGGCCTATTCAGCGATTTTTACCCAACCGGTCTTCATTACCGGAAGAAAAAACCGTTTCGCACGTGACTAAAGTCACAGATAATGATAACCCGTTTTTAAAATTAGCTTCAGAGTGTTCCACTTGGGAAAAGCTGCTGGAAGCTACTGTTTTTTCGCTTCGATTTATAAAAAAATTGCCGCAAAACGATACAATCACCGCTGAAGATTTAAATACTGCTGAATTGGAAATAATTCGCGCGATCCAGTCTAAATACTTTTCCGAAGACATTAAGAATATTTCTAAAGGTCAACCGTGTTCGGCCAAGTTACGAAAATTGTTTCCATTTTTATGTAACGGACTTTTACGTGTCGGAGGTCGCTTATCGAATTCGACACTAGAATATTCTTCTAAACATCCGATTTTACTTCCCGGGCAAGGACATATTGTTAAATTATTAATTGAATTTTATCACCGCGACAATTGTCACGCCGGGCCGCAGTTATTAATCTCGATATTAAGATCCAAATATTGGATTATTTCCGCTAGACGTGTGGTTCGACAGTACATACACAAATGCAATGATTGTTTTCGAGTTAATCCTAAGCCTACGTTTCCGCCTATGGCTGATCTGCCTAAATGTAGATTAGAGCAATGCAAAGCATTTTTACATACGGGCGTCGATTACGCAGGGCCGCTATATATTACTCCTTACCGCAAACGGGGCGTACGAAGTGTAAAAGCTTATATTTGTATTTTTGTTTGTCTCGTAACAAAGGCGGTGCATATCGAATTAGTATCTAACTTAACTTCTGCTTCGTTTATCGACGCATTTAAACGATTCATATCGCGAAGAGGTCCTTGTAATTTCTTATATAGCGATAACGGGACTAATTTTGTCGCTTCTAAAAAATATTTTAATGAACTTCATGAGTTTTTACAAACCGCTGATTACTATCAAAGTTTTAGTCATGAACTCGCGAAGAACCGTATCACGTGGCGAATGAACCCTCCTACAGCTAGTCACTTCGGAGGGATATGGGAAGCGAACGTTAAGAGCACCAAGTCGCTTTTGTTTCGTTCAATCGGCAATCAAGTTCTCACCTTTGAGGAGATGTCGACCATTCTTATTCAAATTGAGGCAGTGCTAAATAGCCGTCCTCTTTATGTTTTGAGCTCTGACCCATCAGAACCATTAGCACTTACTCCCGCGCATTTTCTATCTACTTTTTCGCTAGAATGTTTACCCGCAGCCGACTTATCCGAAGAACGAACAGATCTGTTGTCTCGTTTCTCCTTAATGGATTCGATAGTTCAATCATATTGGAAACGATTTAAGTCGGAATATTTACATAATTTGCAACAACGCGAGAAATGGAATACTCCGTGTAACCCGATCACAGTCGGTACCGTAGTGTTGTTAAATGTAGATAACGCTCCACCCTTGCAGTGGCCATTAGGAATTGTTACCAATGTATACCCTGGTAAGGATGGTGTTGTTCGCGTAGCGGAAGTAAAAACTAAGACCGGTAGTTATAAACGACCAGTAGTGCGGTTATGCCCGCTTCCGACTCAATAGTCAATATATTTATATATACATATTTTCGCTCATAAGTATTAATTACCTTACGTTATATAGATAAGTTTAGTTTAGAAATTTCATTACATTTATCCGCTCTAGTTGTATTAGTTATAGTAGAAGTTGCTGAATATAGCGACTTTCTTGCTTTTCAAACCTTTTTTTTTTTGAAGGGTTTCTTCAAGGCTGGGGGGATGTTGGATTTCGTATTCATTCATTATTTTCACTGTGGGGTAGAAGTAAAAATGACTTGCAAAATGTGTCACTATCCTACCATATCCCATCCTTTTCCCACATGCACACCTGGACTATCGCTGTCCTTGTCACCGCCTACGGTGACTGCGTGAAGATTCTCGAACACTTGAACGAGAGTAGCGTTGCTAAGAACATGCTCCCTTATTAATTTTATTATTATAATTGCCGCGAGTGCCTAATTACGAACTATTGTCTAAAACACTACGGAAAGTGCGTGTTCGTGTGGTGAAAGGCATCTGTGCGCGCCCCCTCGTGTGCCGCTCTGAATCCAGCAAGGACTCGACCTCTCTGCTGACCCACGCGGAGGATAGAACTTGGAGACGGTGAATTTAAAGGTCAGTGGTGCTGCATGTTTCCTACCAGATTCCTTTGTCCAAGCTCACCAGTTCGTCGTCCTAATTCGTGTCGCATTTGCAAGGTCAGACCTACTTCTTTACGCCACTTTTCAACCCCCGCAACAATACAGTCCACTAATCAATCAACCAGCTCCCTGCGTCTGGGATAAACGCAAAACTTATATTTCCGCGCAAGTATATGGTGTAAGGCGCCACCAGAATGTATCCGTGACTTATTTATTGCGCTGTGAGATAGAATACGTGTGGAGTGGCTGCTAGGGCTGGCACCTGTGGAGAAAAATGTCAGAATTTCTCTGTTCTGCTAGAGGGATGGCGAACCTTTATGGATCAACGTGCCATTTTTTCTAAAGAAATGTTTATTGAGACCTTACACGTGCCCACAAAAAATATTGCTTAGTCTTTATTGGCAGATACTCGTAATTAAACTCAATATTTTTAACTAAAAGTTTTTTTTTGCTACCAAAAAGAAAAAAACTTGACCTATGTCGTAATAAATGTTTCATTTCTACGTGTGTAAGATTGCATCTTGGACTGGACTCCTCTACCAAACGGTTTCTAATTTGTTAAAAATTCGGTGGCGTGCCTAAAATATTCTGCAACGTGCCATCAATGGCACGCGTGCCACTGGTTCGACCAATGATATCTACCTACCTACATAAATATGAGTTGTTATTATAGATATGCTCAATTAGAGTTCAATTTTAATAACTGAAGTTTTGACCATTTAGTTTTGTACATGCCAGGTCGCGAAAACTCACCCCTACATCTGTCTACTTTCTTGACTAAAAAAGATATAAATCATGAGTGGGAGCTTGTGACGTCACTTGTATAAAAAATTCAAAAATTAAGAAAGCAAATAAAGAAAAATGGTTCATAAAACACAATAATAATGTAAGAAACACAACGCGTGCGAACCCTAGCTACATAAACAGTAGTACTAAGTTTATTTATAAAGTAACGACTATCTTATTTGCGAATTTAAAGACTGAGTCGGCACTTGTTTTGTTTAGAAGTTTAGTTACAGACTGGAACTCTGCAGTTAGCATAAATATTTCACCACGTATTGTGATCGTAAAGATGAAGAAGATACGAGCGTCCCACTTAGACATCATCATCAGCCATAATAGCTCACAAAGGAGGCCTTTGTGAGCCCAATAGAACGCCATACGGCAGCCTTTTTTTTTTTTTTGGGTGGTTGGATAATCATTAAATAACCCCCCCACTCTTGGGCAGAGCGAAGGGGAGTGTCAGACTTGTACTGTCTAAAAACCAACCCATGTTCCTTCTTCGCCCTTGTGCCGAGGCCGCGTTATGCCTTTCGATAATCCGCAGCCCCGACGGGCGTCGGCCCTTGCGGGCCCCTTCCATGTTGCTGACATCTCTTAGAGGCGCGCGTGGAACACGAACGCGCCGTCGACACGGTCTGTTGCCGTCATGACGACGGCCGGACGGCGAGCTAGCCCATTACTCACCGTCCACAGGCCCGCGTATACGGTGGCCGGAAGTCATCACGTGGCCCCCGACGCCCGGAGCGTCTCCCGCGGCGGCTGGGACGAGAGGTTCTTTCCCTCTCACGTTCCGCCACCTCCTTCGCTAGCATCACTCGAGAGGTCGCCGCCGCCGAAAGAACGGCAGCCTGTGGTTTGCATCTACCGGTTGCCTGCGACTCTCACGATGTCGTCGGTCCACCTGGTCGGCGGCCTACCAACACTGCGTCTTCCGATTTGTGGTCGCCACTCGAGAACCTTCCTTCCCCATCGGTTGTCGGTTCTTTTAGCGATGTGTAACCCCAATCTATTAATAGGCTTCTTCTGGGTAAGCTCGTTCCATCGTCGACCTCATCTCTGCCCTTAGGGCAAGATTGAGGTCAAGAGTAAGCCCATATTAAAAAAAAATGTGGCCTGCCCATTGCCACTTCAACTTGCATATTCTGAGAGCTATGTCGGTGGTGTTATTGACATATGAGTCTCTGTACACACCACTCATCATTATCTTAATGTCCCTATGATTGGCTCAACACGTTTTTATTCCAATCTCCTCCGTTGACTGTTGACGTCACGCTATCTTTTACTCCTTTTTCTTTCTTTCCCATATTCCCCATACAATCCAGCCATCGGTTCTTTGATCTCCCTTTTCCTCTCCTTCCATCAACGTTTTAGTCATCACTCTTGTACTCACATGCGATTCGTCCCTCCTCATCACACGTGAGTTGATTCCATTTCAACTTTTCTGTAACTGGCACAACTTTAAAACTTCCTCTAATATATTCGTTCCTCTCCTTATCCAATCGCACACGCCATTCATTCGATTATCCGCAACTCTCATCTTGCTGTAACCAGTCGCCCGCCTGCGGAGGTCGTCGCTTCACCTATAGCCTGAGGCTGTCCCTTCTTACGGTTACACGGTCTCCACCCAAGATCATGCATGTCTAACCTAACGGTAATCGATTCTGTGCCCAACATATTCGGCCACTTAAGCTTGCTTACTCTGAAAACGTCACGGATTAGTTCAAGCGTTGATGCTCCTGAACTCCGCACTAGTAAATGTTACTCAAAAGATGAATCAAGAGAACTCATTTGCAGCATGCTTAATTTATCCATCGTCGGGACAGAAGATATGCAATACGAATTGACAGATTGTTAAAGTAATTCTTCAGCAAACTTCAGAAGAATGAAAAATATCAATGTTTGATAGTAGGTAATAGAAAATATGAGATACCTATGTCCATTATTGCCTTGTAAGATATTTATGAGGTCTATAAATGTGCTTACAGTGCTTTCTAAATCACGGAGGATGTTTAGTATGTAATGGACAGTCCACAGAGCAATTTTTACAAGTGCAGCTTCAACTAGATGCACTATCCGATATTGTGCCGAAAATATGTTCAAATATTTGTTCCGAAACATGTGAATACAATGTGGGGAAGCATCTATACGAGTATTACCCGATTGCACCGTCTACCTAAACCTGGAGCAGGCTTTAACAATTCACGTGTCCTATTTTAGCCGTGTTCTGCACTATCGATCTACAATGTACCTGTGTGTTAGTAGATTAGGCACATCTAAAATTTATACAGACTGAGACGGTTCTGGGAATATCCTGCATGAGGTGATATTTTGAGAGCGAACCTTTATTTGAAGCTTCTTTGTTTAGACTTCGGTAACTCACACACATACAGCTCAGTTCACATATGGGTCAGAAATTATATAACAAAGACGAATTATCGGAATAAGGAGTATCATCATCATCATCATCCTATAATGTTCCTACTGCAGGGACTCAGGCCTCCTCTCTAGGAGAGGGATGGGCTATAATCCACCACGCGGACCACTGGATCCGGGTTGTTAGATGTCACATGTCTTCAAATTTTTTGGTTCTACTAAGACATGCCGGTTTCGTCACGATCTTTTCCTTCACCATATTGAGAGCAGAAGTATACCAAGACCTAAATACGAGTCAACGTCTACCCATGTGCGAATTGCTTTCGAAATCCGTTTAGCCGTTTAGGCGTGAAAAGATAACCGATAGTCCAACAGACATCTCTTTGTCTTTCTTTGTAGTCGTGTTCTTCATTACTGAAGGTCGTGTCCCTGATGAAAGTCCTTCATAGTTCGTACAATATGTCTCCATTTCTCTCGATGTTCGGCTTTCCTTAGAGCAGTTGTAACAGAGAGTCCAGTGAGTGCAGTAACTTGGTCACACCAACGGTTAGGTGATCGGCCGCGGGGTCTCTTTCCTTCGATCTTGCCCACTACGATTAATTTGTCTATGTCATCTGGTTGACGACGGGCAATGTGACCAAAATACCCAAGAATACGCTGGAAGACATCGTTGATAGTCTAGTTTTTATGTGGAGCCGAGCGAGTATATAGACTTATTTGTTATTTTCGCGGTCCATGGTATGTGGAGCATTCTTCTCCAACACCACATCTCAAAAGCGACATCAGAAGAGACACAAGCATCCCAACAGACATAGCTACTTTGAAATATTGTAACTATCTACCCTTTTTTTTGGTGAACCTTTGTGACCGGGGCCGACGTATCTCTTTCGAACAACCCGGAACCTTTGCCTTCGCTACGTATGAAGAGACCTGTGCCCAGCAGTGAGAAAATAACGGCTAGTTTTTTTTTTATTCTTCCCACTTATTCTTCCCAGCTAAAACACTAGGAAGTGTCGAAGGACGGGTGTTTTGGAGGACTGTCTCTTGTAAACTTTGACGTTCAAAAGGTGCTGATTATCAGCCTAATTTATTTAAATTACTTTTACTAAAGCGTTTTCATTTTACCTCTATTAAAGATATTTCTTTTAAATTCTACTAGTAACTTATTCTTATTAAACGGCTAAGTGCCTACCCACTGAAATTAATCATGAATTAAATTTTCTACTTTTATGACTCAGACATTCCAATGTAGGTACCCATAGGTAGGTAACTAAGTATTCAATGAAAAGTTAAGCAGTTTTCGATCAAATCGACAGTGACAGATAGGCCAGACACTTGATTGATTCCAGAAGTGTTATTCTTTGCTAATTTTGGACTGGAACACGAATAAATTTCTGCGTTTTCCGGTAGTACCTAAACAGTGAAATCACACGTTTCAGAAACGTGTTTAAGACCTCGTTCATGACCTCAGGTGATGCAACTAATGTGAAGCACCCGTTGCAACGGTGCGCGGTGATATGTCAAACGCAGCACCCCCATAAGAGTCGTAAGGACACTGTGCGAGTATCTCGACCTCGGGGTTGTCACCGATCAAGCTTAGCCAACTAGGGTATGACATCTGGCTAGACGCATAGACGGCCAACGGATATCGTGAAAATTGCTGAAAACACCTGGATAAGGATCGCACAAAACCAGGAAGTTTGGCAGAAGAAAGGGGAAGTCTACACCCAGAAGGGGGTGATAATATTGATGATGAACGAACTTAGCCGATACGACGGGCGACGGTGACTCCCAATGACGCGACACCCGACGCGTCATCACATCTCAACTTGGGTAGCGACTGTACTCAAGGGAACACAAGAAATGCGATTCGTATCTCACTTCCGTGCCTTTATTTAAACCACTAGACGCGTGTCGCCTGAGCGTGAAGTTCGTGGCCAAGCCTTTACTCAGTAAAAACGCGCATTAAAGAAACCTTTTTAAGGCTTTTTTAAAGCCAATTTATGTTTAATATTAAATGTTGGAAAGATCCTTATCTTGATATATGGGCTCATGTAAGAAAATTTGTATTTTATACGCGAACTAATAAAATTCGAATACTTAATATTTTTATGGTTTATACGAATAAAGGGTAACGTACTTTTGGTAACCTGAAAATTTAAGAGCGTTTAAAGATTCTAAGCTTGCTTTTGCTCGCCGCTTCGCCTGAGTGTCAGGACTTATCCCGCGGGAAAGAATTACGTTATGAAATAGCTACGTATGCTATGTCTTTCTTTGTTATCATCAATCCACAGCCTGACTTCAACTGTCGGGTAGGGTAGGACGCCCTCTTTTTGTTTGTGCTAATTTCCAACAACTTTTTATTTTCTGCGGAGAATATTCTTTCGGACACCAACGCCCGTCCGGTGTGGCTCGAACCTGCGTGAGTGTGGTGTCGTGCAGAAGTCTACTTGGCTGCATGCTTTGGGACTCAACGGCCAGGATAGGAGGTGGAGCAATAAGTGCAACACAGTTCCACACCCTGTCGTAATAAGATAACTCAGTAGGATTGTTAGAGGAGTGTCTTCTCGGATTGACTTTCTTTGCACATTTTTTGACGCCCTGTAGTTCTTCCCTTTTTGACACTTGTATATATTTTAGTTCTGTAAATTGTAGTTTGTAAATATTTTTCCTCAGAAATTCTGTTGTAGAACTCGGAATAATAAATAAATGCATTAGATTAGACTTTTGTGACTAAAACTGATCCCAAAATCGATAAAAGGTTGGCTGGTGAATATAAAAGTTATTATGATTTCTTCTTTTCTAGTTGGTTCGAACCCTTTGAAATTTTAATCCTCAACTAGTCAAACTAAAAGCTGACCTTACTCCAAAAACGGCTCAAATCATGATACAACAGTAAAAACATGTACCTTACCGCCGTAAACCTCAAAAATGCTCGCTTTTCCGACCCTTTTCTGCCTTCAAACCTGACTGCTATTACAGAAAGCGTAGCATGAATATAAAATCAACAGCTTTAAGGTCCAACACGGCAGTTACGAGCCAAACTCATGTGCTCGGGGTTTAATAAAAAAAGGGTAAGTTTTTATGATCGGATACATACACGAGTGTACACGAAACATCGTGTATTGGAGATCTTTATTGTGTGTTGCCAGTTGTGTTATTAGTTTTTTTTTATTGAATATGTCACTTGGGATTTTTTGGCGCGCTTTGTGACAGATGTCAAATGTGATTTGAAATGTTTGACAGATACGGACCTTTTTGAATTGGATTGAGGTTTTAGGTTTGTTTTTTACTTTCCTTTTGCATATTTTAAACGTTTATGCCTTTATGGGGCTCGTGGTTAAATAACAACTAGGTTAAGCAGTGCTTACCGGGATCACCGCCGGTTGTCATTTAAACGACCACAACAACATCATTTTATTTCAGGGTACAATGGCCCTCATATAGGTATATAGATAGGTACCTAATAAACTAAATGCAAAACTCTTGTTAATAAATAAGACTTAAGACTATGTTAGTAGCACTTCACTAGTTAACACATCACTTGTGCAGGCAGTCCAGTGACCAGCGGAAACGACGAAACACCACGTCCTGAGGCTAAAAGTCTTCCTTAATTACCTGTGGCAGATAACAATTCGGTACTCGCACCACGAACGCCTTGAAGTTGACATTGCGGCGCGACTCTAGTACCTAAATGCAGCCTCGGCGTGTACCGGCGTGTACCTTAACTTTTGGCGCACGTACTCCACGATGTCCTCCGCTTCAGTGGTGTAATGCAAGCGGGAAATGTACACTAGCGTATTGAGCGCACGAAGGCTCACTTCAGTCAGGGCTCACAGCAGCCTTGACATCTTTGACATTCAATATGGGTAATCGAAAGTCCAAAAGCCTGACAACCAATCTTGCAAAGTTTTACCGTGGTATCCAGTGTGTTGTGGAGAACTGTTAGGCAATAGCTCTGGATACATTCATTGTTGATTGCATTCAGGAGTTGCAGTGGTGTGGGTATAGTGTGGCGGGCTTGCAATAGCTCTATACAAAAAAGGTATTCGGCAGCGACATGCAACCGGCTATAGACAGACAGGTTCCTAAGTTATGACGGTTTTTAAACTCTTGACTTTCTCACTTCAGTCGTTGGGTTAAGGTGCCTTTTTATATGCCCTGAAGTGGTCCTAATGTAGCTTATTGTACGAAGGTTCAAGGGCCGAAGAAGAGAATTTTCAAGAGATCTTTTTGAAGTCAAGTCTCTAAACGACTCTGTGTAAAATCTTGCAGATTCAAGCAAAAGTTTGAGTGGCTCTTGGATGGTCGTAAGGCGGCTAGTTGTCATTCCTTTGACATCGATGGAAGCCCTAGATGGATTGATTTTGAAGAATGAAATACACAAAATATTATTGGGTATGATGATAAAATGTTAGGACACTTTTTTTTTTTTCATTTTGGGGTATGGTCATCAAATGACTCCTTCCGCTCTAGGCATGGCAGAGTAGAAGGGAGTGTCAGACTTCTACTGACTAAAAACCACCCATGTTCCTTCAGCCTTTTGTGTCCGGGGCCGCGGTATCTCTTTCAAACAACCCGCAGCCCTGGCAGGCTTCGCCCCTTGCGAGACCCTGCAATGTATATAGTCGGGAAAAGGCTAGGTTTTGGTCGCAATTATTTCAGCTATCTTTTCTATAGCTCTCTTATTTTCCATGTTCGAACCACGAAAACGGACCCAAAACCTCATTCAAAAACATTTAACATTTAAACCGTATCACCGTATTTAATATGAAACATTTTAATACACAACCCATTTGGAACGGGCCACACGAAAAGATAACCGCTTGACACATTTATTTACGGTATAAACCGGCCAAATGCGAGTCGGACTCGCACACGAAGGGTTCCGTGTGAAATCGAACCGAAAAAATTATTAGTCTGGATTTGTACATGGTTGACTTGATGGCTATAGATTCGCCTTCTTTCTATTACATTATGTGTTTAAAAAATAACTGGCGAAATGTGGTTGTCCTACTAGGTACAAGACTGCCAAACCCTTCTTCTTCTTCCTGCCCTTATCCCATGTCATTTGGGGTCGGCGCAACACGTTGTTTTCTTCTATTCTGCCCTGTTAGTCGTCACGTTATCATTTATTCCTTTTTCCTTCACCTATCACCCCTCACACACTCCATCCATCTTTTCTTTGGTCTTCCTCTCCCTCTCCATCCATTCACATTTATATTCCCTTCGGGGATTACAATTTACAAGTGTGATTTTATGCATACAGTATTTACAGTGTAAATAATATGTTAGTGACCATGTCAGTTTAAAACTACTATCAACACACGTTTATCTTATGATCCAGCAAAATAAAATACGTTTCTTGTCCCTCTTTTATGTTATGTTATTTACTGTTAATGAGGCCGTTCTCAAAACGGTGAAGGAAAACATCGTGAGGAAACCGGCATGTCTTAGAACAAAAAATTCGAAGACATGTGACATCTGCCAATCCGCACATGGGCTCGCGTGGTGGATTATAGCCCATCCCTCTCCTAGAGAGGAGGCCTGAGGCCAAATATACACACAAAAGTACGGTGCAAAAGATACATTCCTGTAACAGACTGATAAACATACAAAAACAGCGGATCCGTAGCAATAGGATCCAGTCGGCATGCTTTAGGTTACCGAACCCTAAAATTTTAAAACCAGAGAGGTTATTAGCAACAAAATGGCGGTTCCCGCGCTTTGCCGCCATTAAGGCTCGGAATTCGCGGCACGATGTTTATCCACCGAGGTTTCTAGATTATGCTAATGTTGGTAACATATTATTTTGTTGGATTTATAGAGCAGTTCCGTTGCAAGCGCTGGTTACGGGGAATTAGCCTTCAGCAGTTCTAGCGCCAGGGTTGTGGGGAGTTCATACAGTGAAGCGGCTACGAAGGCCACATATTATATACTTGGTGCTATTTTACGCCGCGAAAACATTCAATAAGATTTTTTTCTCCAATCGATGTATCAGAATATTTTGACAGCACGGTTGGCGCAGTGGCTGAGCGATTGGCTCCTGCGCTGCGTGTCGTAGGTTCGATCCCCGCACGGAACAAATATTTTGTATGTCTACGGTTCAGGAGAAATTCCTAGTGTTCCTTCTTTACTAGTGTGTTGTATAAGGTTAAAAAAAGATATAAGTAATAAAAAATACCTAATGTCTATTTTTACTACTATAATGTTGCATGTACAGTCACGGACTATAAATGATGAGCCACTTGCCACCATTCGTATTTTAGCCGTGTAATGCAAATCGGGTTTCATCGGTTATATTCGTACACAGAACAAGTGACATACTGCCAAATTGGAAATCTTGAAAGTGGCTTATCAATTATAGTCCGTGACTGTACAAGCGCATGGTTGTATTTTCAACGGTCGGCTCAACGCCAAGGCTTGAATATTGAAGCATTCACTGAGGTGTCGCTAAGCATTTGACGTAAACGTACGTAACGTAAAATAAGATTTTGTTACGATCTACAAACCCTAACCACAACCCCCCAGGGATTATTACTACTACTGAAGAATCCCGAATCCTCCTTAAATATTCTGGATAGCTCATGTCACCTTTACACTAGAAGACTGTAAATTTCGGGTAAAATATAATTCCATAGTTTATAGGGCTAACAACGCAATAGGTATCATCTGTTTTAAATCATTTTGCCACATCTTCACACACACTCCACACACACACACACTTCACTTCTTTTTTTTCTTTTTTTGTCGCAGTCACGATGTACATCTTTTATTATGCGCACAGCCAAAGAGTAGAACTCTCTGCCTGCGTCGATTTTCCCAAGTTTATATCACACCAATCTTCTTCTGGGTTAACTCGTTTCATCGTCGGCCTCATCGCTGCCCTTAGGACAAGATTGAGTTCTAGAGAAGGATAATCCATACTATCCATACTATATATAATATTATAAATGCGAAAGTAACTCTGTCTGTCTGTTACTCTTTCACGCCTAAACGGCTGAACGGATTTTGATGAAATTTGGTACAGACATAGTTTGGAACTTGAGAAAGGACATAGGATAGTTTTTTTTTCGCGAGATAAACCAAAAATCTTCCGGAAGTCACTATTCCACGCGAACGAAGTCGCGGGCAAAAGCTAGTTTTATATAAAAATACCTCTGTAACAGTAAGCGTCTGCAAAATTAACGACGCCTATTAATAAAAAGTAAACAAAATGTGAATTCACACCATTGATATAATAAAACCCATTCACACCCTAAAAGAGATTACACGATCATTTAAAACCGTGTGCACGTCGCCTTACCGACAAATGATTAGTGAAGAAAATGATTTATTACTTGGCGCCCAACGTGGGACCTCGTATCAAAGATGGAGGAATTATTAATGTTGGTACAGACGTGAGCACTAAAATGTATACAAGAATTTTATTCAAATTCAAAATTCAAATCTAAGTGTTCTTTTCCTACAAAGCCCATTACGGACACTAATTTGCACAGACGTCCTCATGAGACTTTACAATGATTAAATTATGTTTGGGCTTGAAAAGAGCAAAGTTTGTGTTTGATGTTTCTTCTCAGATTATTTATCAGGAAATATCAAAACCGTACAGTACTTAACCATAATTTATTATGCACGTGTAAAAGTGTCTTTTAACCAACTTACACAACTAAATACCTACTTATTATTTATCAACTCGAGCTAGGACATAGTTATTTCATAATATGAATTTTAAAATGATGAAAATACAGTAGAGGAAACTCACGTAAATGTTAATTGCATACATATTAATATTCGTGACTGTACACAGACGTAGATTGCAGTGTTGTGCAACTATGGGGGGGACCATTAATTACGAATGGCGAAGGACAGAGCGGTATGACGTTTAATTAATGTTATTTAAAAGGTTTGTCGCGTTCGACCACTATCTCACCATGATCTCACCTGATGGTTAGTGATGATGATGCGATCTACTTTTGGTGAAGGACGCTTGCTCTGCTCACCAATGCATGGTGAACAAAATGACAAGACTTAAAGTGTGTGTGTATGTTTCACACCATTCAAGGGTTCCGTACCATTGTAGTAGATATTTAGAGATTTTTAACCGACTTCAAAAAAGGAGGTTACTATGTTCGTGTGTATGTATTTTTTTTTTTTTTTATGTTACCTGATTTCTCCCCCATTAGTGGACCGATTCTCATTTTTTTTTATTTGAAAGAGTATACTCCTGAGGTGGTCCCATTTTAATTTGGTGAAGATCTGGTGCTGGTCTTCGGAGATATACAAAGGAACTCTTCAAAAATAGACGGCAAATCTGTCGTAATTGCTGGAATCGCTTGGATGTTTATTGAATATACATTATCATGACGTAACATCACGCCTGTATGCTCTGAGGGGGTATGCAGATAAGTACAATACACATTTTTTTAGTTGTTATATATGAAAAATATAGACACGTATTACGTGTTGCGTGCTTTTTCTGACGCTATTCAAGTATTCGCATCTAGCAGTCATCACTTGTCTTCATGTTGATGAGCTGATAATGGAAGGTACTCCTCAACGGTTAAGAGTTGAAAGCAAAAATAGGGGAAGGAAGGTTAAGGGTTAGGTTTCTTGGTTGAATTATAAGTACTTATTACAACTAAAAATGAAGGCTTCTGAAGTCGGTGGCAAAAAAATAAAATCAAACAAACAAATGTCACCGACTTCAGAAGCTGATTTTTCTTCTGAAGTTTATTTTTCTCTTTTTGGTGTTTTGAAGTCGGTTGTTTTTTTTTTGCAAAAAAGTTTTTTTGCATGATATTTTAGCACCACTGACTTCTTATAGGTTTTCCTATAATCTGTAAGTGTTGAACTAAATTCTGTATTTTTTTTTAAATTTTAGGCTCAGTATTTTCGGAGATAAGGAGGGGGAATGGTCGGACGGACTGACAGACAGGCAGACAGACACACAAGTGATCCTATAAGGGTTAAACGACGGTTAACCAAATTAGGCTTTACAAGACTTAGGTATAAAAACAGCTTAGTTAGCGATAAGAATTTTTAGAATCCGCGTGTGTTGAGTATAAATATATGGGAGTTATTCTAGAAATAACTTATAACATCACAATTGTAATTATTGAATTTCACTAAAGTCTACCTTTGTACTATTCTGTGGTACAAGCTAGGCATAGGTACCCAAAGTTTTTTTTTTTTAAACGTTGCCCCACACTAGGAATTTCTCCTGTATCGTGGGTGCGTCCACAAACACATAAACTCACATACACAAATACCCAGACCCGAAACAACTATCTGCAGGTCATACAAATATTTGTTCCGTGCGGGGATCGAACCCGCGACACGCAGCGCAGCAGTCCAATCGCTTAGCCACTGCACCAACCGTGCCGTCAGTTTAGAACTAAGACTCGGAGATAGTTTCCATTTAGGTCGATGCATGGTTGGCTCTTCCGTTCCTGAGACAAAGTTACATGTAACTTCGAAGTAAAGTCAGACGTTGCGCGCGGAGGTGGGCTGATCATTGAATGGCAAGATTTTGAATCTCAGTTGTAATAGTCGGTAGTAAAGATGTAGGTATTACAGTTTTTAAACCAGCCCAGGAACGACCAAAACTCACATTCTATAGATCAATACGTTATACATCGAGGCGAAAACGGGTCTGAACCCCTCCAAATAGTTTTTTTTCTGTCGGTCCATATTGGTATTCCTTGGCAAATATTTTTATATTTTTTAACAATAAGTAAGTCCAACGCTATTGAAAATCTGATTCCTGACTGAGAGGTACCTACTAAACAGATTAGGGTGACCTTAATTCTAGACCTAGCTACTTTGACTGGTTCTTAGGCCCAGATTCAGAGACCACACTTTGTCTTTACTACAACTTTACTACACTTTTCTTTTGTAGGAAATTAGTTTAACACGAAGGACTACATTATTTAAACGCATAATAATGCAAAGTTTACTTTGAGGCCAAAGTCATGATTATCGACTACTTCGCCTTTACTAAGTAAAGAACAGCTTGAAGTAGATCTTTCCATCAAAGTAAAGTCAAAGTGTGGTCTCTGAATCTGGGCCTTAGGCATACCTTGGAGGGGGACGCCCCTCGACCGCTGTTATAAAAGGAATCGACAGGGGCGTCTTTTTTCTTCGGGGCTGCGGGGTGTTCGAAAGAGATACCTACCGCGTCCTCGACACAAAGGGCTAAGAAGGAACATGGGTGGTTTTTAGTCAGTAGAAGTCTGACACTCCCTACCACTCTGCCCAGAGCGGGAGGAGTCATGTATAGATTACCCACCCCCCAAAAAAAAAGGGGCGTCTTTCTGTCTGATGTAGTTCATCCACAGTTTTTAACCCCCATCGGCCCCGACGTAAAAACGACGGGGTGTTATAAGTTTGATGTGTCTGTCTGTCTGTCTGTGTGTGTGTGTGTATATCTGTCTGTGGCATCGTAACTCCCGAACGCATGAACCGATTAAGATTTTTTTTTTGTTCGAAAGGTGAATTAGTTTTTTTTTTTTTTGCTTTTATTATTCATTTACACAGAATTACAAACAGTTTTTTATAGACTTAAACATACCACACAAACCATCGTGGGTTTAACAGTAGTATGCCAGACACGGCAACTCGGTGCCACAACATTATTGATCAGTACATAATTATATAATATAGAATAAGTATAAGTAGGTACTAAAAAGACACTTCCTAGACTGCGACACAATCCAGGAAGTGCCTCTTCAGCACCTTTGAGCAATTGTTTACATTTATTTTGTTTCGTATAGCCAACGGTAACTCGTTCATAATAACGGGGAGCATGCATTCCCACGTCCTTGCTCCATAAACATTATTAGACCTAGGTATCCTAAATGTGGGCTGATATGCCAAACAACGCAAAGGCTCAGGCCTCACGTATTTTTTAATATTATCCAAGTTGTGATAATTTTCTTTTAAAGCGAGTATAAGTACCTTTTCAAAGACATTTACAACTTGACAGTAATTAAATAGACCCGTATCATGATCGTGGAATTTTTGTTTTATTTTTGTGGGTACAATAGTTTTTAATATACGCAACTGTAACTTATAAATGTCCTCGACGTAAGTTTTGTATGTAAGTCCGTAGCTACTTAAGCCATAGTCAATCACTGAATCAGCCAGTGCCAAGTACAATGTTCTTAGTGTTTTATATGGAAGCTTATACTTAAGAATTGATAACTTTGACAATACAGATCTAAGCTTATTACATACATGATCAATGTGCGGCCGCCAGTGGAAGTTGCTATCGATTATTAAACCAAGATACATGTGATGAGTCACTAACTCTAATGTTTGGCAACCGCACGATTGGGCCGAGCGATGTAAACACAGATGCTCATGGGCAACGACAGAAGGCGCGCTAGACACCGTCAGGTAAGGTGAGTGTATATGCAGAAGTTTGGTTTTTTTTGCATTAATAACAAGACCAACGTCGTGCGCCCACTTACATAATAAGTCGAAGTTACTCTGCATCACTCTCTGAGCCTCACGTATGTCTTTGTGTGCAGCAACTAAACATGTGTCGTCAGCAAATTGGTACACGGAGCCTTCCGTGAAGATGTTACACATGTCGTTCACGTACAATAAGTATTCGGTCGGCCCGAGAATCGAACCTTGTGCTGTGCCCTTATCGGTTGGGAGTCTAGTACTTAACGAGCCTGCGACACTCACCGACGTGAAGCGGTTTTTGTGGTAATTTTTAAACCATTCTAAAAATGGACCCCGTATACCATTTTGCTGTAGTTTATTAAAAAGCGTCTTATAATCCAAACAATCAAAAGCTTTGCTGAAATCAATGAGGACAACAAGTACGTGTTCACGATTGTTCAGGCACTTGTTGACCTCATTGCTAAACTTACATAATAATTGCGAGGTATTTTTGTTTTTTTGAAAACCGTACTGTTTATCATTGATAACTTCATTTTTGGTCAAATATTTGTTAATTTGTAGTCCGAGATACCTCTCAATTATTTTATCAATACATGATAAAATAGTAATAATAGTCGGAAGTGTTCTTGGGTATGTTTGACGAAAATTGATACAGCCGTTTAATATTTATGGAGGGTGGAAGAGAGGATGAGTAAATGATAGTAAACGAAAATATCACACCATCTAGGGCCCTCAGAGTAGGAATCACCGTGTAGATTTTGTTAAGTTCGCTATTCAAATACAGAAGTTCCTGATTTTGACATTGACAGGTAGGTATAACTGCAATTGCGAACTGTATAAAGACGTACCTACATTTAATATACGTAAATACTCACGTAAACCACAGTACGTGATGTGGAACGGGTATTATTCTCAAAGTATACCTATTACGTGCCGAAATAACAGAAAAACCTACACAGCATTCAACAAGCTATAAAATTGTTCGACGAAAACGAGCCTTACCAACGACCCCAGTCAAGGCCCATTCTTATTTCAAACGCCAAACAAAACGATTAAAAAGTTCAAAAACATTGCTAGTTAAAAAAAAGCGAACGCATTTTTTCCGGCTTGGCACACTGCCAGATTTGGCGGGAAATGTAACGGCTCAATTAAATATTATTGCTTTCAGTTGTAATGTTTCATGTCTAATGGCTATTTGTATGATACCTTCACGGTTGTCGCGTGCGGAGGTCGGCAGGATACGAGGTAGGTGATTAATTACTGAATGGTGATTCATTTGCATGGATTTGTTTATGTATCCTAACTAATATTATAAATGCGAAAGTAACTCTGTCTGTCTGTCTGTCTTTGCTTCACGCCTAAGCTACTGAACCGATTTGTGTGAAATTTGGTACAGACATAGTTTGGAACTTGAGAAAGGACATAGGAAAGTTTTTTTTTTTTTTTCGCTAGATTAACCAAAAATCTGCCGGAAGTCACTATTCCACGCGAACGAAGTCGCGGGCAAAAGCTAGTTATTAATAATTGTGGATGAATAATATCTACTAGGGATTATATTGCGCTGTTTGTAATGCCAGTTTAAAATAAGAAGGGTATCAATATCAAAAGAGGACTTTCTGGGGCTTTTTGTTAAAGGTCCAAAACTGTTTTTTGTGTCTTTAGTAAAAGGTTATTCTAACCTACATTTTCCGAACGACTGTACAGACATTCCACTACTACCAACTTAAAACTACAGCATTATTACGTTAAAGTTCGACTTGCAACAATTAACTTGTCGCAACTGTATTGCTGATCTAGACGAGATGCTCTTGCAAAATTTCGTCTAGAAAATTCAATAAGATTTAGCTTGATTCAAGAATCGAACAAATTTTTAGTAGCTGTTATCAATATAATCACAAGACCAGTAGCATCCTATCAGTCAGAAGGAAGGCCAGGATTATGATTGTTAGTCTAATTCAAACAAATGACTTTTGTTTAAAAAAAAAGTCTGAACTCTTCATAAAAACAGAGATAACTCTTTTTGCAAACACTCACTGAAAAAGGCCCGGCTCTCCATACACTCTGACACTTGTAACAAATCTAGGGCTATTTCGACAAACTCTTGGCAGCTGACACATGCACCTGCACTGTGTCACCCCGCGAGAGTTTCTAGCCAAACGGTTAATTATAACGTGAATGTGACTAATTTTCATGTAGGTACTCGCTGAAATATGGATTTTGTCGTGCACGTAATGTGACTTTTGCTCTCAAAACGGTGTAGGAAAACATCGTGAGGAAACTGGCATGTAAGAGCCAAAAAAATCGAAGACATATTGTGACATCTAGGTACAGTCGAACAAGCTAATAAGTATACAGGCAGCTAACTTGTACTTACTTTTAAGATTATACAGATACATTTAGAAACTGATGTCAAACGATACAGCGTTTGAAATCAGTCACGTACCACTTACACCACGAAACACTTGATAAAACAAAATTATCATACAATCAATATTTTCAGTGTTCGCTTCGTCTTTATAGAATAGGGGATCGGACTGATTTAAAAAAATATGATTCTGTTTAGTCCGTCAGTTAGATTATCGAAAAATATTGGATACCTACGTGTTTTTTGTTTTATCAAAACAATAAAAATTGACGAAGATAGAGCGCGTCAAAGATCATGGAGTGGGGCTTGAAACGTCACTTGAAGGTACAAAATGTACTATCATATGACGTCACACGAGTTTTCGAAGCACTCTACCGTCTTCATTTTTTGTTTACGTGAAAAAAAAAAAAAATGTGGTCAATATTTTTTGGAAATCTATCTGACGGACTAATTAGTTTTTTTTTGTCCGATCCCCTATTATAAAGATATCTACCCTGTATACTTATTAACTTTTTCGACTGTACCAACCCGCACTGTACAACCATTCCTCTCCTAGAGAGGAGGCCTGAGTCCCTGTAGTGGGAACATTATAGGCTGATGATGATAATGTGGCTTTTAGCAGTACATAATTTGCTAAAAAGGATATTTTAGATGTTGTATTACATTTTCACATTTCATTAGTTATTGCTTGATAATGGATTTTTCCATCAGGAATTGGATTTTGTAATAAGTAGCAACGGAGTTTCCTTATTTTTTATACCTTTACCAATTTGCGAGTTGTGGTGATGAAATAATTTAAACAAACTTATAAAAAAGTCTTCGAAATCGTGACTTTTACCACAGCCGCTAATTATTACCTACATTATATTTTATGTTGACATTACTTTTTACTTTGTAGCCTGAAGTTTAGAGAAACCTTGACCTCTGAATCGTTGCGGTGTTCCTTTTTTCAGGTAAAAATGTAGAAAAAAATACACCTAAAAATTTACCTACCTATACTTCTTATTTTCTTTTCTTTTTGGTTTTTCTCTAAATCTCACTATCAAATCTGACTGTATAATGTATTTTTGTACATTTATATTATCGTGCACCATGCAATGAAGATAATAAATAAGTACTTCTTCATAATGCTGACCTCCTGGTAGTTTGTGAAATTAAATCACAATAACTGTACTGCTGTAAAAATAAAACTAAAAGATTCGGCTTTACACTCGACCTGCGGGTCCATTTCGAGTGGGTCCGGTTGACCAATTAAAGACTCTTAAGTAACGCATTCCAGTTTTTACGAGTGTACAACCTCTTTACTCTCGAATTTAAACTTATCATCAACATTAAAATCTTCAGAATTTGTTCCTAATATTTACTATTTCTTTGTTTCAGAACCGGAATCCTGCCCTCTAACCATCCAATTCTATCTTTATAATCTGTTAACTGTCAAAACCTCCCGCCAAAATGTTCTGTCAATTGCACCACAGCTAAAAAATTGCACGTGAAGAGTAATAAAACCTGACAAACAGCACTGAAAAATATCGAAAATGATTTCTAGAAAATTGTAACTCTTCTTTGAGAAGGAGATAAATCTAAGATGGCGACTCCACCTGAGTCCCCCGTTGAAGAGCATGCTTACGAGTTGGAACCTAGTAGAACTCCCAAACCGATTCCTGTGGCCCTTGAAGAACTCTGCCGGCAGACGAAATTCTCGAAGCAGGAGATACGAGTCATGTACAGAGGATTTAAGACGGTAAGTGATTTTTACCTTCTTTTATTATTTGATTTGTTTTTGGCCGCGCCATTATCTGCGTGATTTTTGTTGTTTTAAGATATAGGTTACATTTATTCTGTGGTCGGCAATAGTGTAACTTTTTCTCTGAGAGATGGAAATTGAACCAGATTCTATTTAATTTTTACTTTGCCATCTCCTTTTATTTGTCCTGTATCAAAACAAAAACAAACACTTTATAATATTGGGATAGATCACTCGTGTGTCTATCTCCGAAACTATAGAGCCAAAAATTTTGAAAAAAAACTTTAATTTTGGTTAAACACTTATAGATTACAGGAAAACCTATCTAAGAAGTCTATGTTGCTAATATAACATGGCAAATCTCCCATTTTACTACAATGGTACGGAACTCTTCATGTGTAAGTCCTACATACTTGCATTTGGCCAGATTTTTAAATAAAGAATAATTTATAAACTGGAAAGGTATTCCAGTTTCCCAAGTAACCTTAAAATTAATGACCTATTACAAAATACTTTACGATCAAACCGTAGTTGTAAACTTGCTCGAAATAATATCAAAACTACTTTGTGGGGATTAAATTGAAGTTAAGCACGATATGCAGTTGTTTCGTGAAATATTTTACAGAGAAAATGACCTTTTGGGTGAAGTTCGAAGGTAATTTGGAGTTAATTAGCCTGAAACCTTGCGATTACGTCTGGGAATAAAATATGTAGGTGCTCTTTCTATTGTGTCTACCGTTTTTGGTTATTGTTTACACCTGAAACGTTAGAAGTTTCAAAGTGAACGGATAAACAATACTCGTAAATCAGTCAATTTTTTATTGCGATTAAAAACGGCTGTTTCCTCGTGGTCATAGTATCATTTTTTCCATCTCCTGTAGAAAAAGAAAATAAATAGGGTGCGTCGTAAATTCGTAATTAGTGAACGACTTGTTTTTTAACTGGCGAGTGTGAAACTCGTGCGTGCGCTTGACTTGACACCTTCCGATTTTACCAACGGGTACGGTAGTTTATTAGACTATACAATCCTTGTTTCTCATCTCCTACTTAATATAATAATAATAATAATATTCCACAACTATCACACAACGCCATCTAGTCCCAAGCTAAGCAGAGCTTGTGTTATGGGTACTAGACAACTGATAAACATACTTAAATATTTCTAAATACATACATATTATAGATAAATTACACCCAGACACAGAACAAATGATCGTGCTCATCACACAAACATTTGTCCTGGGTGGGAATCGAACCCACGACCTCCGGCATAGCAGTTAGGGTCACTAACCACTAGACCAACAGGCCAGTCGACTACGACTACGACTACTTGTACCGCCAATGTCGTCGGCTTGGATTTTAATTCACAATCTTACCGAGTGGTATCTTTACCTACCTAGTATACCAACTAGGTTGTGGAGGTCAGATAGGTAGTCACTCCTTGTAAAATACTGCATCCGGTAAGACTGGAAGTCGACCGCAAAATAATTGGTAAAATGCAGGCAACTGATGATATTTATTTGAATGAAAAGGCACCATTCTCTAGTGAGACAATACAGTAACACTGATTAAGATTTTTAAACAAAGTTTTTATTTTATACAAAATTGCCACAAAGAAAATAGGAAACCTGTAAAAATGTTTTCCAAACTAGGTGACAGAATGGTATTCCAACCTCAGTTTTTGTATCAAAGTAATAAAAAGTACCTTGGAGGCAACCACGAAACCTCTTGAATTAATACAACAATATTTAGTGGGTCGTAAAGAAAACACCACGCCATTTATTTTGTCTATGGTTTTGTAGCTACTGTAGCTATTTTGAATAAGGAATTGGTTTGTCTGTTTTTGGGGCCGTTGTCCTACTGACAATAACGAACAATTTTTATTTAAGATTTTACACTAAAATTTTCATTGATGCTCAAACATGTGTAAAAGATTCACAAATCTGTCTTCTTCTTGGTTTATGTTATGACTTAATCCAAAAAGAGTTTCCCGCTCCTTATTAATAATATTATAATAATCAAGTTAAAAAAGGCTACTTGTTATAATACTGTGTGTCGCCAATATTCGACTACAAAACCACTGACTCAGCGTCCCCAGTTCCAACGCAGACAGAGCCAGGGCACAAACTAGTTCACAACACAATAAAACAGAGCCAATACACATCGACATTGGCACGCAATTTTGCGTGTTAAAACGCAAATACTATGGCGGGACACGGAAACTCAAAAACTTGTGCTTCACTGCAAGCTAAGATATTTTATTTGTAGCAAAGAGTACCTTCTCCAAAAGGTACTACATTGTTTAAATATGATATTCTAGGTAACTTTTTAATTGACAAATTGTAAGTGGGTTTTTCTTTCATGAATTTCTCAGTGAGCCACTGCTGGGCAAAGATGTCTCTCCATGACTTCGATCTAGACTAATCTAGAGCGTATGTGAACTGCTTGTTAGTCCTGTTCAGCTCGTACCGCCATCTCCTGCGAGGTCTACCGCATCCCCTTCTGCCTGTATCAGGGCTCCATATCGTGGTTATTTTAAAATGTTAGTAAATACTACTATTAATATCATAAACGGGATATTTACCATGTTTGATTTATCCGTAATCATGGTGCTTCGCCGAAATATCGGGAACTCGAAACAAAAATCAAACATGGTAAATATCCCGTTTATGATATTAATAGTAGTGTCAGTGACCATGTCAGTTTAAAAACTTATATTGTTAGTAAGTAATCCATCCGACTCGACCAGAGAGAGATTAGAAGCAGGGCCTACGGCTTAACGTACTTTCTGAGTTAGAGAGCTATCATATCGCCACCTTTTAAACTCCGGGCAGCTACTGAGTATTACCAATCGAAAACCCAATCACAAATAAGCATGAGTTGAAAAAAAACTGGCAAAGTGCAAGTCGGACTCGCTTAATTATGAAGGGTTCCGTACCATTGTAGTAGAAATTGAGAGATTTTCCATGTTATTTTAGTACCATAGACTTTTATAGGTTTTTCTGTAATCTGTTGAACTAATTTCTGTATTTTTTCAAAATTGGGGAATGGTCGGACAGACACACGAGTGATCCTATAAGGGTTCCGTTTTTTCCTTTAGAGGTACGGAACCCTAAAAACCCAGGACCTCATACTTAGCAGCAGTGCTTGTGAACATTTGTGACTGCAGACTCTACTACTACATACCTACATGCTATACAGTGCTTGTACCTATTTGTCAAAGTTTGGTCGTTGTGAAGGATTAGGACGGTGGCGCCGCATTCATTGTGTAAGTTTAAATCCGAGCTAGGTTCGAAGTTAGTTTCTAAAGTCGGGGCTTACAGTTTGTCTAAATCTAGGCATAGCTACGTAATAAAGCATTCATTCAGTCTCCTGATTTAGAACCTCTTTAATCATGAATTTCGATTCATTCCTTTTGGTCGATTTGATTTTGAATCTTATTGCTTCTCCGTGCCGCGAAAAGTACATTAAGCTGTTGGTTCCCGCCGTCATTGGTAGGTCTTTGGCAGTCATTACTGGTAGACAGTGCCCCAAAAGTCTTAGAACCAGGTTTACCAGGGGGTACCGTATTACCCAGTAATAACTGGGTTGTGGAGGTCAGATAAGCAGTCGCTCCATGTAAAATACTAGTGTCCAGCTGCATCTGGTTAGACTGGGAGCCGACCCCAACATAGTTGGGAAAAGGCTAGGCAGATGATGATGATTTTGGATCTGATAACTGCATAAGTAACATTTCTCATAAAGACTACCTCTTTTGTATATTTGAACATTCATGATATTATTCCTTCGGGGATAAAATACCTCCTAAAGGAAACCATGCGCTTGCCGTGGGTCACAATGAACGATCCATCATACTCGTATTTATAGAAGTCGAAGCTAAATTCACGTGCATAGCTTAGCGTATCTCGCTATGAAGCAGTGCCTTAACAGCAAAACAGAATCTTATGTTTTTGAACTTCAGGTCACCGTTTCTCGAAACAATCGCACGCAAACGAATGAAAACTAATGAACACTGTGAACATTATAATAATTATGATCACGTTAACAATGAGTAGGGTATGGGCATGGTTCGCGATAAACTCAAAAACTATTACTGCACCGATTTACATGCTGCTTTCACCAATGGATAGAGTGGTTCTTGAGGGAGGTTAGTATGTACCTAATTTATCCCTGGAATAGGTTCCCATGGGTTGCGGGAACGGGATCAAAATTAAATGATTACTTTTGGTCGCGATAACCGACATCCATACAAGCGAAACCGCGGTCATCAGCTAGTGTACGTTATACAAATGTAATAATGTGTCCGGGGCTCCACATACCACACCCCGGTGGATATTTACTTGATGCATTTGCGTCCGATATCCAGAGCTGCGTCCGTAATTGGTTTATAACGGATTGAGGATAAGAATTTGATGATAGGCTCGAAAGGAGTTTGGCCAATGCGATGACGATGCGATGAAAAAAAGGAGTATGGAAGAAGAATAAGACATGATTCAGTCACCCCAAATGAATTGAGAAAATGTAGAGATTGAAGACCTGTCAGCGTCTGGTGTCAGGAACTGTAGAACCTCACCGAAACTTTTTAAATATGAATCAGGTGTTTTTTTAACACCCTACTACGTACTTAACTATCAAGTTCTCATGCTAAATATGCTGACTTAAAAAACATACCAATCGAATTGAGAACCTCCTCCTTTTTGGGAAGTCGGTTAAAAACCTGCGGAGCGCTAACATATTGAATGTTGTGTGAATCATTTACTTGTATTCAAATTAACTTAAACAGATTAACACATCAAAGTGCATTTTAAAACTACAGAAATAAATAAACGAACGTGCTCTCAAAGCCGCTAAACTCAGTGAAGTGGGAATGGGAACTGACCACGTATCGGTTGGATTAGATGAAGTAAAGTAGCTCACCACAACACCACAGGGATTATGTCACTTATACGAGGTGGTGTCGAGGCATGCCGACCGCGATAAAGAGAGCAGGATGAGCGAATTAAAATATCAACTGGAATTTGTAATGCAAATAACAAGAGGAACGGTGTGTAATCCCCTAAATGTTGTGCACTTTGCCTGCGACTTCGTCTGCAAAAAAAGCGATAGAGCTCGACTGACATGCATAATGAAAACTGATTGAAAGCAATAAATGTTTTTTTTTTAATTTGTTTATTACTTCTGGAGATACCTACATACAAACTTACAAACAAAACTTCTTTATAATATTTTCTGGAGGGAAATGTATGGAACAACCACAGCCCTCCAGTTTTATTAAGACCCATACAATCTTATCCGGAAACGAGCGTAAATTACCATACCAAACCAAACCGGGCACAACCCCGCTAACAAAGGAGGTAATTCCGGAGCGTCCATTAATTAACTAAAGGAGTTATAGGGGGGGAGCGGATCGAGCCGAATCTCACGAGGCAGAGACCGCAAATAAAAAAAAAAAAATTATGTAATTTTTTATTTATTTATTTAAACTTCATGCACAAGAGTGGTACATAGGCGGACTTAATGCCACAAGGCAATCCAATACAATAGGTAATATAGGCAATTTTTTCCGCACGATACGGTGTAAAATTGCTAGGAAAATGGGTTTAATTAAGTAAACATGTTTTTCCGACAAAGTATGTCTAAATTCTACACATTATAAATATCCAATGATATAATAAAACAAATTATTAGATAAATCCAAGACAATTAAGCACACGTTCATATAAAATTTACACTATTATTACGCATTTTGAAAAATCTCACGTTAGATTAAGGTGGGCTAGTGGTTCGAGTCACAAGCCCACCACACTATTCCCAAAACACAGTAACTCCTGTGCGCCAGAATCAACAATGGCAACCACAAGAAAAGCGCCGAGCCAATGAAGCTTGACGAAGTCCCAGAGAAATCTCTGGAATGGATCCCGCAACGAAATTAATCAGAAAAGAATCCTAAACAGTACTAAACACTAACCCGAGTAATGGTTTATTAGTATCTTTATAATTATTCTAGTACACTGAAAATATTGATTGCAATTTTGTTTTTCATTACGTTTCGCATTAAGCAACAGACTGCATGTCAAACGCTGTATCATTTCGCATCAGTATCTAAATGTATCTGTATAATCTTCAAAGTAAATGCAAGTTAGCTGGCTGTATACTTATTTACTTGTTCGACTGTACTAATGCGCATTAAGAGGTAAAGGACAGACAGGCTGTAATCTTCGTACCTAAGTTCAAAGTAACTATTCCCAACCAATTTCATGCAAATCATCATACAAAGAATTTTATTCGTTACTTTTTATTTTAATTTAAAGATACTTTACCCCACACTTGAAATATCTCCTATATCGTGGTTGCGTTTACAAACATTTAAAGCCACATACACAAACCCCACCAACCACAAACTATCTTTAATAGGCCATTCAAATATTTACACTACTATTAATATCATAAACGGGATATTTACCATGTTTGATTATTGTTTCGAGTTCCCGATATTTCGGCGCTGTTACAAGCACCATGATCACGGATAAACTGAAGTCATTGCGGGTGGATGTTTATGAGCAGACAAATCGGTCTACCCTCTTTCTAGTTCGTTTTTTGCGATCGGCACCACTACCATTGTCACTCACTACACGAAACATGGTAAATATCCCGTTTATGATATTAATAGTAGTGTCAGTGACCATGTCAGTTTAAAAACTTACATTCAAATATTTGTTCCGTGCAGGGATCGAACCAGCGACCGCAGCAAGTCGCTACCACTGCGCCAACCGTGCAGTCAAACCACATTTATACACATATTTAATGAAGGCACAATATAATAGAGAAAAGTTCAAGGAATAGGACTTTTCCCACCAATGGAAACAGTTCAGGCTAACAAAAAAATACAAGCCTTTAAAAACCTATTACTTTCCTGCTTCCATATGAAGCATAGACTACAACGTTGTTTTTCTTTTACCTGAGAGACTTAAAGGCAGCGACAGACTGTCTCTGACAAAACTTTGCTCTGCGCTTTTGACAGCGCTCCATTCTCTTTGGTACCTATACTAGACTAGCTTCTTCTACGACTTTGCTTGGTACTTTTTTTTTTAACAATAGTTTTTCTTTGATTAATAATAATAATATATCTTTATTTCAGACCAAGGTCCTTATAAGAAAAATGTTACAACGAAAGCAATGATTAAGAACTAGCTTATTGTCAATGACTTTGTCTATGTAGTTGCTTTTTCCCGATACTTGTATCCGTGTGGATGTCAACTAAATACGTTATAAAAAAAAGTACGGAACTCGAAAATATGAAACATGATATAGCTTTATAATTAGCATTATTGTAAAGCAGTTGTTTTAATTTTCGTGTACATTATAGCCTATCTATTATATTCATATTTTTAACACATTGACATAACATCACGCCTGTAATTCCCGAAGGGTTAGGCAGAGGTGTACCTATTAGTAAACTCACATTTCGCCACTTATTTTTAAGTCCCTTGACACAAAAACACAAATGGTTCTACCTCTGAAATCATCCCTTGACATTAAGGCCGGGTTGCAGTAATTTTAAGATTTTTGAACCTATAAAAATCGAACTAAATACGAGTTTTTTAATAAATAAAAATCATTACATAAAAATTGAACATACTCTCTAGTAAATCGTAAAGATAGAAACGCGATTTAGAATGATCGGCTCGATACTTTTTTTTATCAAACATGACTCTAAATCACAATTTCAAACGTGTACTGCTAAGACATTTCATCATGAATTTATATGAAAGTTATATCAGTAGATAGAACTTTTTATTCTGAAGTAAATGGTGAAAACAGATTGTATAATTTCTTTATAGTTTTTCTCCAAGAAGCAAAAAACAGTCAAAATTTAGGCATTATATCGCTCGCGCGGCAGGGCGGGGGGCGAGGTCGTGCGTACATAAAAACAAAGTACTGCAACCTGGCCTTAATTTGATATCATGTTTCTATCTTCAACCGTTACAACTATATTTTCATGAGAATGAAACCACGAATCGGGACAAAGGGTTTGTCAAACAAACAAAATCGCAGGCAGTAGCTAGTTAAGACATAAAAGAACTTCTTTGTCTCATAAAAAATAACAAGCAACCCCTATTATACGATAATCTAAACTGAAAATTCCGCCATTTGCATTTTCCCCAACACACACACACACACACATGAACCGACATTATTATTATTAGTTTGCAAACACCCAAATGAGAACCGGTGTTAACTGTGCTAATGAATGAGAGAGAGAAGACGCTCCACGATTCTTTTAGGAGCGAGAGAGATAGGTAGCTGTGTATTGTTTCTGCGTCTAGCAAAAGGTCAGTGGGGTAGCAAGTCAACGACCGCTCCCGCCAAAAATAGACATTAGCTGTCACAGGTCGCCATGCTGTATTTATAGGGCACTTTGTATTTAGATAAGTTATTATGTAATTATTACTGATGACCTAATGGGCGGTTTCCTTTATTTGACACTAATAAGGGCCGGTTTTTCAATCGCCAGATAACTTTTACCTGATGAATAAATGTGATGTTTTGACAGATGGTCTATACAAAAACTGTCAAAATGACAATCATATTCGTCAGATAAAAGTTAACTGGCGATTGAAAAATCGGCCCTAAGAAAATAATAATAACACCAACTCGGGTTAATAGGGATGGCGAACCTTTATGGATCAACGTGCCATTTTTTCTAAAGAAATGTTAATTGAGACCTTACACGTGCCGTCAAATAATATTGTCTTTATTGGCAGATAATTTAACTAAATATTTTCTATTAAAAGCTCTTTCTTTGCTACCAAACGGTTTCTAATCGAATGTTATGTTATGTAACATCTCTGAAAATAATGACTCGTAGGCATAGTTGAAAATATAGGTAAAAATTCGATGGCGTGCCTAAAATATTCTGCAACGTGCCATTGGTTCGCCATCCTAGGTTACCCACCAGTACCAGTGCCTAGGTTAATCCGTACGTAGATGGATGACCACCAATACATACCTACCGAGTTTCCTCTGTGCCTCGGAAAGCGTGTTAGGTGTTGGTCCCAGCTGTCATTAATTGATATCTTTGACAGTCATTATACATAGATAATCGGTGGCCCAAAAGTCTGACAACCAGTCTTACCAAGGGGTATGGTATTTTACCCAGTACTAGAGCTGGGTTGTGGGGATTAGATAATCAGACGCTCCAAGTAAAATACTGGCATTCAGCTGCATCTAGTTAGACCAGAAGCCGACCCCAAACTTGGTTAGGAAAAGGCAGGATGAAAGACGAAAGTGATCCTCGAAATTACAATAGGGGATCGGACTGGGTCAAAATAATATGATTCTGTTTAGTCCGTAAGTTAGATTATCAAAAAAAATTGAAAAAATATACGTGTTTTTTGTTTTATCAAATCAATAAAAAATGACGAAAATAAAACGCGTCAAAGATCTTGGAGTGGGGCTTGAAACGTCACTTGTGTCGTCAAAATGTCTATCATATTATGACACACGAGTCACACGAGTTTTCGAAGCACTGTATCGTCTTCATTTTAAGTTTGCGTGAAAAAAGAAAAAATACGTGTCCAATAATTTTTGGAAATCTATCTGACGGACTAATTCGTTTTTTTTTGTCCGATCCCCTATTATTGTTTTTCACTTCCGACAGTCGGGTCCAAAGAAAAAATGAGTGAAGCAATACAAATGATAGACAATATTAATCTCATTTACACTTATTAGTAAGGTTTCATAATCTGATTTAAAATTAATGAACATTGACCAATTATTGTTAAGCTCGGACTGACTCATCATGAATATGGTCTGTCTGTGTTTATCCTACGTTAGCACCGGGTGACAGTGTAATTAGAAGCAGCTGAATATCTGCATTTCACATGGAGCGAGACTGTTTCGTTGGTCTAGTGAGGGCTAGCATAAGTTCGATTCCCAAGTCGGGCAACATATTATTAAGTTAGTCCATCTGAAGTTTTTCAATATCTGTATTTGACTGTATCATGTAATAATAGGTTTGTGTGTGTACTAGTACACCTCTGCCTAACCGGATTGCAGGTATAAAGTTACGTTACATGAAACGACTGCCTATCTGACCTCTACAACCCAGATATTGAGTAAACGTTATACCTCTAGGTAAAAATGGAGTTAAAAAAAATTGTGTTCACTGAAAAGTACCTTTTCTATTTTCATGTAGGTAAATAGTTCGAAGTTAGTACAATAGCTGGTGGTAACCAGCTGGTAGCTGAAGATCAAGATGTCCTAGACAAAGTGACACGAAGCATCAGTGAAACCGATGGCCAAAAGTAAAAATGATTTGTATTGATATAAGTTATCGAAAATCTCTTATCAACCCTAATGAATAATGTTTCAAATAAATAAAGATTTATTTCAGAATCATATATTCCATATTTGTTTTAGTAACAATGTAAACTTATAAACTAGTGTTACTAACATTTATTTTAAGCTGTAACATTTCTTCTTAACAACATAAGGCCTGCCAATCCTGGGGAATGTCTTCTGATGTGTCCACCGCCCCAATATCGAAGAGTCCTACCAGCCAGTTTTATAAATAACAGTTATAAATAATAGTTTTAAGTTTTTACATTGTTGTGTGCACTTGTGGCATGTGCCAAATAAATATGTTTTCTTTCTTTCTTTCTTTTCTTTTAAATACGGCGCAACATTTTGAGAGCGATTCAAACATTTCTAGGCCCTCAAGTGGCACCAAAACTACATTCAGTACCACAACTCATTGAGACTATGGTCATAAAAATAAATCGTCCCCCTCCCTTTATCCCGACACATCGTAACAGACACGTTCGCAGTCTATTTTGGGCAACATGTCAAGTAAAGCCGAGCACACATCACCGCTAGTGCCTTTCAATGTCGCTCATGTGTCCGCTGCCGGCGTTCCAAGTGTTATGAACTTTATGACACTGTTTTCTGCAGAAATACACCCAACTCTGGTCAAGTGTGAATCGGAATTGCACATGAAGAGTTCCGTACCATTGTAGTAGATACGTATCGATATCGGATACGTATTTTTGTTTTATCCAATCAATAAAAATTGACGAAGAGAAAACGCGTCAAAGATTTGAGTGGGGGCTTGTGACGTCACACAAATTTTCAAAGCATGTATCGTCTTCATTTTTTGTTTACGTGAAAAACATATGTGTCCAATATTTTTTGGTGCAAAACTGTGTAGAGTCTCTCACGCCATTGTTTATTCACTTCATATAGAAACGTTGTTTTGAATCGTTCAAGGGAGCCTATTATACTTTCATAATACAGTCAACAAAACAGCCAGCCAACGCGACCTTTTTGCTTATATCATTTACGGCATACAGTGTCAAAATCACACACCTCTTTGTGCCGCTGAGTCGGTCAAAAAGTGACACACTGTGGAAGCGCTTCCGTTGCGACGTCGCGTCGGGCTGTTTTGACGTGCGAGCGAGTTCGTGTAGTGCGGGGCATGGGCGGTAGCGTTTTACATTGTTATTTTTTTAAAAGGTATAGTAGTATCTGTTTATCTATCTTGTTATCCAGTAATTGGATTGGAGAGATTCTGATTTAAAAGAGTGTCCATTGAGTTTCTTTCCCGTTCTTCTCCAAAGATATCTACGCTAGGGAATGGGCAACTACAGTACACTCACAGTTATTATGGCTTGTGACTGGGACTGTAGCTTCTTTTAGCTTCGTAGCTTTGTAGCTTCTTGTGGCTTCTTTTTCAAAAGTGCCTGTAACTGACTTGAAATAAATGTTTAGATGATTTTCATTTTGGAAGTCAGAAGCGCACGTAACATAATTGTATATAGCTGTATCACCTTGGCTGAAAACCGACTCTTACTATTGTAAAGAAGGTTGAAATACGTTACATAATTCGGTTAATACTTCAGATCGTAACTGTCATTATAATAGCCAATTGAAAACCAAAATAATTAATAAATTCAGCTGCATCCGGTTGGACTGAAAACTGATCCCAACATTAGTTGATTGATTGGAAAAAGCCTAGGTTGATGATGAATATGCATTTGGTGGAAATGGAATGAGAATAGGGATGTTTACTGACTAAAAAAATATGATTCAATTAGTCCGTCTGTTAGATTATCGAAAAATATTGGATACGTATTTTTTGTTTTATCAAATCAATAAAAATTGACGAAGATAAAACGCGTCAAAGATTTGAGTGGGAGGTTGTGACGTCACTGCTCGCTAAGAAATGTCATACTAATGTCTTCGAATATGAAGTCACACGAGTTTTCAAAGCACTGTATCGTCTTCATTGTTTGTTTACGTGAAAATAGAAAAAATATGTGTCCAATATTTTTTGGAAATCTATCTGACGGACTAATTAGATTTTTTTAGTTAACATCCCTTTATCCATCACAACCTACAACTTTTAGAATAACAGCTCATAAAATACATTTCATGACACTGAAAAAAACCACACTGATTTTAAAGTTTTGTCTAGAATGTCGCTCATAACTTATACCCTAGAAGTTAAGGGTACGAATACCCTCCCATTGTTACGACTTTCCCAACAGTCAAGCTACATATAAAATCAATAGCTAAACATACACATAGCACATAACCATGTAACAATAGGGAAGTTTTTACATTATAGGGACACTTTTATATATGTTTTGTGTTGTATCATGGCAATACTTAAATATTCGTCCGGCACACTTTGGCTTGAATAGCCAGGCCCGTTGGTAATGGCCCCGATATTTGAGGTCGTGGGTTCAAACCCGGACAGGTGATTTACTTTGTGAATTTTAAACCACATCAATCGTAATTTTTCATAGGTTGAAAGAAACTTTCAAAACGGTGAAGGAAAACATCGTGAGGAAACCGGCATGTCTTAGAACCAAAAACATCTAAGACATGTGACATCCACCAACCCGCACTGGGCACGCGTGGTGGATTATGGCCCATCCCTCTCCTAGAGAGGAGGCCTGAGTCCCTGCAATGGGAACATTAACAGAATAAAGATTTAAATTGTATACATTTCTTTGTTTCAGGAGTGTCCAGAAGGAGTGGTACAAGAAGAGTCCTTCAAAGACATCTACGCGAAGTTCTTCCCTCATGGCAGTAAGTATCCATACTTCCATACTAATATTATAAATGCGAAAGTAACTCTGTCTGTCTGTCTGTCTGTTACTCTTTCACGCCTAAACGGCTGAACGGATTTTGTTGAAATTTGGTACAGACATAGTTTGGAACTTGAGAAAGGACATAGGATAGTTTTTTTTTTTTTTTTCGCGAGATAAACCAAAAATCTGCCGGAAGTCACTATTCCACGCGAACGAAGTCGCGGGCAAAAGCTAGTAAAACCATATCTAATAATACTACGTATTTCAAACTTTATAACTGAGGCAGTAGGTAAGTCTTTATAGCGTCTTTATCAAAACAAATGACAATCGAAAAAACATTCTCATAGTTCAGTCAATTTACACATCCGAAGTTACATTTTATCTTCGGGGACGCCGGCAGACACCAGACGGGCGATCAGTCCTTTCGTTGTGGATTATTTCGCCCAGGAAGTTACATTAATTCCCACCCAGCTGAAAATTGGTAGCTGAAAATTGGTAGGATTGTTCAAAATACTATAAATGAAATGTATGTAAAAGTCCTCATCGATCCGACAAAAAAACTTGTGGTCAAAGATAAAAAAAAAATGTTTTTTTGCAAGTATCTTGTTTCCTATGGGTTTATCGCTATTTGTATTTCATATAATCGATATTGTAGAAATTCCCTAAAACAATTAAGTAAATTCCCTGCAACTTTTGTTTCTATACGTATAATTTTTTTATACGTTGAATCGTTTTCGAGACGACTTAGAAGGCGTCCGATGTGAACTGAAAACCGAAGACGACGCGGACGGCCAAAGACATTCAAATATTTATAAGCAATAGACGGTACAGCACGAAGAAAATCGTAATCCAATAATACTCGAACTACTTTATTTAAATAGTAACAATCGCTCTGTCGAGTGTCACACGCCCACTTGTCAGGTGGCCCAAATTCGAGTGTCAACATCGAAAATGTTCGGGATCAACATTTTTGTACCAGAATATTCGCAATTTAATGTTAATAATCTACCCTCAGAATCTACCTAAATCATAATGTGGTACAAATCCATTGTGTAGATACAGTCACTACACCACCAACTTTTGAAAATTATTTGCACCTAATGTATTGTTTAACGTTATGGCAGCAATACTATTACAAATTATGTTTAAGTATTTCAATATACAAATCAAATCCTTTCGTTTGATACTCCATCACTCGGATATATTCGTTTACTATAATTTACTCATCCCCACTTCCACCCTCCATAACTATTAAACAGCTAGACCAATTTTCTTCAAACATACATAAGAACGCTCCCGACTAATTCACCTTTCAAACAAAAGAAGCAAAATCAAAATCGGTTCATGCGTTCGGGAGGTACGATGCCACAGACAGAGACACACACACAGACACGTCGCCGTCGCCGTCGTTTTTGCGTCTGGGGTTAAATATGTCTTCATTAGAAAAGTACTTGTATAATTGGATCAGTTAATGATAGGATTTGTATTGACTACTCACTGTATTGTTCCAGATTCCGCTCTGTATGCCCACTATGTGTTCAAAGCGTTCGACGTGAACTGCAGCGGCGCAATCAGCTTTAGAGTGAGTATAATTTAACTAATGTGTCATTCAATATGTCATTCAAAGACTCAGTCGCAAAAAGCCTCTTTCGCAAAATGTCTTTCTCATAATGTCATTTTCGCAGAATGTCTCTTTCGAAAATGTCGCGTTAGTAACTTAGAACATTTAGCCAGGTTTATAAAAAGGTTGTTTTTCCGATTTCTTATTGTGTGTCACAGTGTCTCGAGGCGAATGCATTTATATGAGTATTCTACTCTTTAATTCATTATATATATATTATTGGATTTGTAAAATGTATATTTTATAAATCCAACGCAACCCTATATTTTTCTATAGTCAAACAGATCCAAAGACTGCAGAAGTATATCTATATATAAAAAGATACGCGAGGCTATATTATGTTTGTGTTATGTTGATGTAACGACAGCAAAAGCAATCGCTAGCTCCAACTTTGAACGTAAAAGCGAGTTTAGAATAGGAAAACTGTGGAGTTTTGTGAACGTGTTAAAAGTAAAGAAATAGAGAAAATACTTTTGTAGACTAGTTCACGAATAATTTTCCTAAGTAAGATTTTTTTATTAATGATAGGTTTGTGTCTAGAAAATCTTCCAAAATGGGAAGAAATTTTTAGCACTATTTTAGCACACCTGTTGTAACGGACGGGTAACACTGAGGTTAATCTAATAATACACCCACAACTCGCTAGTTATGTTTATTCTTCTTCTTATCGTGTGGGCAGTAAGGTCCAACGACCCTACACACCCTAATGTCAGAGTTTCTAAACCGCCGCAAGGGCCTCTGACATGGTTTGACGACCGCCATTTGGCGGCTGGGACCACCGGCTTATACGTGCCTTCCGAAGCACGGAACCATCTTTTTATCAGACAATCAGGTGATTCAAGCCTGCAATGTCCTAACCAAACTGGAAACAACTTCACAAAGTATGCTTCCCGTGGGAATCGAACCCACGACCACCGGGTCACAAGGCAAACGCCTAAACCACTTGACTACGGAGGCAGTTATGTTTATGTGTCCCATGAAATAGGGAGCGCCTATTGCCATCAACCGGGCACAAATTCAGACTCCAAGTTGATATTGAGAAAATGAAATTCCTGGAAATTCCAATGTTAAGGCAAAACCCGACAACCAATATCAGATTCATATGTAGAATAATAAAGTAAAAACTAAAACCCGACTACGACAAAAAAAACGACGCTGAAAAAATATAAAACAAGATTTTCAGAATAGAACAAAAAGAAAAGCCGTAAAATCTTGAAAATCTTGTTTTATAATTTTTCAGCGTCGTTTTTACGCTACATACGCTACGGCTACGTGACGTGTCACAAAACTCGATATGGCGCCCTCTAGCGGACAAAAAGTAATGTGATAAAAATTAAAATGGAGATAAATACGCCGTGTTTGGTATCATTTGAAAGGGCGTCACTTGTACACTTCCAACATATTGCTCAAATTTAAATTGACGCCCTCTAGCGGACAAAAAGTCAGTGTAAAAAAAAATGATTTAACACCAAAATTGCTTAAATAAAATAAAGTAAAACTAAAACCCGACTACGACAAAAAACGCGACGCCCTTTCAAATGATACCATTCACGGCGTATTTATCTCCATTTTAATTTTTAACACATTACTTTTTGTCCGCTAGAGGGCGCCATATCGAGTTTTGTGACACGTCACGTAGCCTATATTCAGCGGACAATTAAGACGGTTCTAACGATACCTCATATGTCGAGTTCCGATTAGTAGATTAGGAGCTATGAGGGAACAGATGAAGATATTCACATACATACATACATACATACATAGCCAGTCAAAATCATAACGCTCCTTTGGCTTTGCCGTAGTCGGTTAAAAATAAAATGTTTACTTTAAATATCAACTCCTTAGTTTCTATATCCGCCATTCTCGAATACAATATACGCTCTAATATCCTTGTTTTGATCGCTGATACAGCGTTCTCATCTCCGATGTATACAGGGTGCTGTTTTGCTCGTATAAACGAGCATTTTATAATAACAGTATGTTACGTTAGCTATACCCGACTTCTGCGAAAAAGGTAGTAATGTGTTTGACTGCCGAGCCCAGAGTGTTAACATGTAGGGCGGGTTGGATTTCCGCGCGGAACAAATATTTGTTGGGCCTATAAATTGTGGTTTGGTTTCTGGGAACAACCATAAATCAATAGCACGACTCTAATCCCTGTAAGGTTAGGCAGATGTGTAAAATGATATAATAATAATACACCAACATTTCAACAGTTATGTTTGTCCCATATAATGTACTACTTATGAGCTCGTACGCCTTATTATAGACACAATTTATAAAGCCATTGTTATAAATCTCCTGGAGATTTATTAGCGGACGGGAGGATAAGATAAGGTAGTTGACTGACTTAAAAAAATATATTGTTCTATAATCCGTCAGTCAGATTATCAAAAAATATAGGATTCGTGTTATTTATTTAATTTTATCAAATTAATAAAAATAAACTAAAATAAAACGTGTCAAGATTGTGAGTGGAGGCTTGTGGCGTCACTTTCTGGTAAAAATGTACCAAACTGTGACGTCACACGACTTATCGAAGCACTATTGTCTTAATTTTTTGTTTACTTGAAAAAAAATGTGTGTCCAACAGTTTTCGGAAATCTATCTGACGGACTAATTAGATTTTTTCTGTCAACTACCCTATTCTTTAAGTACAATAGATGCAAAAATTTAAAAGAATATAAATATTATAATATTTATATTCTTTAATATTTGTGAAGTTGGTGAGACTCAGTTCCCAGATTGAAGAATAGCGTGTTATCTGGGAAAACAAAGTTAGTAGGTTTTATGATACTCTTTCATTTATAGCGTAAGCTTCAGAACTAACGATCCGACGCGGCGGTAACATCAAAGATATATTATATTTTATAGCTTTCCCTGTGGGGCACACTTTGGTTACATTTACTGCACCTAAGCTCCACGAACTAAAATGTAACGATAATCGTCATCATCACCTAGCCTAGCCTTTTCCCAACTATAATAATAATAATGTATTAAATTCATGTAACAGCTGTTATTGATCCATATTTTTGTTAAAAAATAATAATAATAAAAATCGGAGACCAATACATCAAACACTACTATTACATCTAAATTCACCACCAAAATTCATTTTAGAACAAGAATTTAATTTCATGTCAAAATGTAAATTATAAAATGTCAAATGTTAAATATAATATTTAAAAATATAACATATAACATGACCACTACACTACATAACTATGTTGCGGTCGACTTCCAGTCTAACCAGATGCAGATGAATAGCAGTGTATTTCATTTAGCGTCAACCAACCTCACCTCCACATCCCAGTTATTTCTGGGTTATACAATACCTGTGGGTAAAGGGGTTGTCAGACTTTCTGGTCTATACCTTTATCTGGTCTATACCGGATACAAGCTTGCTACAGCGCAGCACATCATCTAAGCTGTAGTATGTTTGCGTAGCGCAAGTGTAGCTAACCTGCTACGACGTAGCTCACTGTACTACGCGAGTGTAGCTGCCCTGCTACGGCGTAGCTCACTGTACTACGCGAGTGTAGCTGTCCTGCTACGACGTAGCTCACTGTACTACGTGAGTGTAGCTGTCCTGCTACGGCGTAGCTCACTGTACGACGCGAGTGTAGCTGTCCTGCTACGATGTAGCTCACTATACTAAGCGAGTGTAGCTGTCCTGCTACGACGTAGCTCACTATACTACGCGAGTGTAGCTGTCCTGCTACGACGTAGCTCACTGTACTACGCGAGTGTAGCTGTCCTGCTACGACGTAGCTCACTGTACTACGCGAGTGTAGCTGTCCTGCTACGACTTAGCTCACTGTACTACGCGAGTGTAGCTGTCCTGCTACGGTTTAGCTCATTGTGCTAAGTGAGTGTAGCTGTCCTGCTACGACGTAGCTCACACTGTACTACGCGATGGTAGCTGTTCTGCTAGGGCGTAGCTCATTGTGCTACGCGAGTGTAGCTGTCCTGCTACGACGTAGCTCACTGTACTACGCGAGTGTAGCTGTCCTGCTACGACGTAGCTCACTGTACTACGTGAGTGTAGCTGTCCTGCTACGACGTAGCTCACTGTACTACGCGAGTGTAGCTGTCCTTCTACGGCGTCGCTCACTGTACTACGCGAGTGTAGCTGTCCTGCTACGACGTAGCTCACTGTACTACGTGAGTGTAGCTGTCCTGCTACGGCGTAGCTCATTGTGCTACGCGAGTGTAGCTGTCCTGCTACGACGTAGCTCACTGTACTACGCGAGTGTAGCTGTCCTGCTACGTCGTAGCCCACTACTACGCGAGTGTAGCTGTCCTGCTACGACGTAGCTCACTGTACTACGCGAGTGTAGCTGTCCTGCTACGTCGTAGCCCACTACTACGCGAGTGTAGCTGTCCTGCTACGACGTAGCTCACTGTACCACGCGAGTGTAGCTGTCCTGCTACGTCGTAGCTCACTACTACGCGAGTGTAGCTGTCCTGCTACGACGTAGCTCACTGTACTACGCGAGTGTAGCAGGCTGTCCTGCTACGGTGTATCTCAACATGAATTATACGTGTTTTACAATATTCTGGTTTAAAATAGTGTTCATGTTTCTTCCCCGATCTTCTTTATAGAAATCTACGCTTTTGAATGAGCAACTACAGTACTTTCACAGATTGTGTTTTTGTAACTGTGACTGTAGCTTCACTTTTTTGTCATTCAAAAGTACCTGTAATGGTCTAACTGAAATAAATGCTTCGAGTTTGAGTTTTCATCATATTACTCCTACATATTTTACAAAATTCTAAAGCCTACGCAAACCTTTGTCAAACATAACTTTGAAATGATACCAACCTTTCCTTCACATTTAACTCAACGGGACATTTAATTAAATTACGTCCTACCCCGCGCAGTCCTAATTGCAAGGACTCTCATAAACATGTGGCGCAGACCATAGAGCCACGGTCGCTGCTAGACACGGCATCGTCAACATTTTACATACACTGTAGTGTGTACCATCGCTGGCGATAAGCGACAAACGGGTAGAAATAGCAATTAATAAAAACAATAAATTGAATAAAATAAAAAAAAAGCTTTAGATCGACGTCATATTAGTTCTCTAATTCTTAGTCCGCACAACTTTGGACACTACACCGATAAAAGTGGAAAGAAGGAGGGGAAGCCTTTGCCCAAAAATGGGAAAGGGCTTAGGCTTACAAAAAATGCCTTTTAGGAGTCCGTTATATGTATATTTTTTTTTTTTAATAAAATTTTGCCCCACACTAGGAATTTCTCCTGTATCGTATTTAGAAAGACGTCTCTTATTTAATTTTTTTTACTATGAATGTTGTTTAATTGTTCCTTTTTATTTTTTTCGTAGTAACGTATTGGATTACTCTGTAATGCTGCTATAATAAGTATTAAATAAATAAATAAATCTCAACATGCATTTACCTATCACCTAAATTAAATATGCATGCAAAATTTCAGCTCTATCGGAAACCGGGAAGTAGGTCAGATATTTTTACACAGTTACAGCTGAAGTTTGATAAGCTTATTAAAACTAGTTATTTGTTTGACAAAGTTCTCGTCGGCGATATGAATAGTCAGCAGACAACTATTCATAAACTCATTTCGCTGACACTGGATCTATAATAAATGTTTTGTTGATTTCTCGAGCGAGGTAATATATTAGTCTAAGAGATGTCAGCAACACTGCAGGGGCCCACAAAGGGCCCTGCTGTGGTTGCGGTTTGTTCGAAAGAGATACTGCGGCCCCAGACACAAAGGGTTAAGAAGGAACATGGGTAGTTTTTAGTCAGTAGACAGAAGACCAGAAATGACTTATAGAAACTGACAGCTTTCAATGGTCAAGTTGTCGGTTCAAGTCCATGCCACCACGACGATTCCGTGCTCTGTAGGGACCAGGTCTCCAAATATGAAGGCCCAGAACGTCCGAAAAAGGTTCAAAATACTTACAATGCCTGTAGCAGAGAAACACAAAACAAATTAAAGTTGAAATTAAAAGATATTTATCAAGCATGCAATATGTTGTGCTCTAGGACTATTTGGAGACCTGCAAATAATTATAAGTTTCAAAATGGTATCGAAACTAATAGCTTTACGAAATTGATTCCTAAAATTAACTTTTTAGGTAACAAACTAGCTTTTGCTCGTTCGCGTGGACGACGGAAATATTTCTACGGGGACTTACTACCGGAATAGGAGTTCAAAATACTTCATTCGTTCACGTAAAGCGAGCGGCGGCGCTGGCCCAGTGGTGGCGGCCCCGACTTACGAAAAGTAAGTCGTGGGTTTGAACCCAAGCAGGCGCATTACTTTGTGTAATTTATTTCATCACCGCTGCTCTTAAAACGGTGATCAAGTCACAGTGTCTCGTACAGTCGAACAATCTAATAAGTATACAGGTAGAGATCTTTATAATTCTAGTACACTGAAAATATTGATTGCAATTTTGTTTTATAAAGCGTTTCGCATTAAGCGACTGATGTCAATCGCTGTATCATTTCACATCAGTCTCTAAATGTATCAGTATAATCTTAAAAGTAAATGCTAAAAAGTTAGCTGGCTGTATACTTATTAGCTTGTTCGACTGTACTTGTAAACAATGCAGAGGGACACCCTAATCCGAGACTCGTACCCCACAGAAGGTGCCCTTAGCGTGTCACATAGCCCTGGGCTTGTGGCCTTGCTCTCAACGCACCCACAGGAGGGTCCAGTGGAGCTGAAGCCAGTAGGTCGACCTGCGATATGCCATTAAAAAAAGACACCGTGCACGTCGTTGAAAAAAAACGAAACAGTCCGAAATCGACCGTCACAGTATTTAAACAATAAAACAAGAATAAATTAAACAAACGAAAACAGTATATTTGGCAAGATAGGAAACCTCAAAACGGTGGTTCCTGCTTCGAACTCAGAGCTAAATTTATGGGCACCATAAATGTCTGCTGGCTGTATGAGCACAATAAAAGTTTTCAAGAGTTTCTGAAGTATTTGGAAATACGCCAGGAATAGAGAAAATTTTATTTTATGATTTCAAATCGATGGCTTTTATTGTTTTAGATTGAGAGATAGAATAAGTTATTTGGCTCTTTGTTAAATTAAAAGATGTTGTTTTGGTTTAGAAGGCATGGTTGGTGTAGTGGGTGAAAAATGGATTCTGCACTAAACGGTCACGGGTTTGCACTTCTTTTGATTTTGCAACTATAATAAAAGAAAAGGATTGCTGCAAATACCTGGTTTTTGACCTCTGTAACCAATTAAGGCGCAGTCAAAGGGGCACCGTAAAAACGACCTGTTTTTCGTCGCAGAGTTAGCCGTATTGCTACTTATTACAATTCCAAAAAAAATACAGTGTATAGTCAAATGTATAGGTAAAAGACTTATGCAAAAATATTTTCTAAAAGTAATCAAGAACCTCGAAAAAAAAATCACAAAATCACAAAAAAATCACACGAAAAAACTTTTTCGTCTCGAAATGCTCAATATTTTAAGTGACAACTGTTATTTTTTTTTTTACTATCAGAAAGGAAATTTAACCAACTAAAGACATATGTAAAAATATTTTAACATTACAGCGTATTTTTTTTTTAATAAATTAAATCTGCGAACTATCGTTCATTTTGGCAGTCACGAGCATCAAACGCATCGCCATTTTCAACCTTATTTGTTTAGGCGATGAGTTAAACGCGCGCTCAAGGTCGCGGGCAGCTAATGTCGCCTTAAGGCGAACGCTTTGAATCAACGCGAGTGCAATATGACACTGGATAACGTGATGGTCAGTTATAAAACCCAGTAAAATTGACCGCCCACGGGCGTAGCGTCATATAAAAATCGCAAAAAAATACGCCTATGGCCGTGTCGACCGTGTTCCATGTTTTTTTTTTGTTTCATACCAAACTCCAATACGAAAATGTTCAAAATTAATGGCTGCAGTTTGTTTTTTCTACACTGGCAAGTTGGACTTGCACATGAAGGGTTCCGTACCATTGTAGCTAGTACATATTGAGAGATTTTCCATGTTATTTTTGCACCAAAGACTTCTTATAGGTTTTCCTGTAATCTACCTGTATAAGTATTGAACTAATTTCTGTATTTTTTATACAGACACACACGAGTGATCCTACAAGCGTTCCGTTTTTTCCTTTTGGGGTACGGAACCCTAAAAAGGTACGAAATACTTCAGCGGTTTTCTATAATTTGTATATGAAACCGCGCGCCATGTCAATTTAAACTTTTCACTCACTGCCATTGCAACAGATTTCAATCAAATATTCCCGAAATAAAACTAGTAATCGGAAACCATTGTGCAGCTAAATTGGGTGCCAGCCACCGCCAAAGTTTTACCGGGAAACCAATTCGAAAATTAATGGCCTGCAAGTTTTGAAACTAAAACTTTTCAAATTACCCGTCTAGAGTATTTTTGCAGCGATGTACTTTTTGATAGTTTAGCCGGTTGATTCATTATTCTTATTCATCATTGGACTAACATGGTGTCAGAGTGTATAAGCCGCGCATGACTTACCTCTTTTTTGTCAGACTAAGAACCCATGTTCCTTGTTTGCCCTTGTGCCGAGGCCACGTCATCTCGTACTAAAATCCGCGGCCCCGACGGGACATGACTTACCTCTGACTTGGCTTTACGCCGTCGAGAAATACCTCTCAACCTGCTGGTTGATTAATTAGGAGACAATCATGGACTGGACAATAATGGATGGACTTCAGTAATGGGCAGTGGTAGTCCTAACCTATCTATATTATCGTTAATCCTGCGTTTAATTTCACTCTCGCACTTCACTTGTGTAAAACCGGGAGAGGTGTCGTACTAATTTGTCACCCATTCCTTTGCCATGCACTTATTCCGATTCAGATTTGTTTTGATAATTGCTGTCGAAGTTCCCTCTCCTTATTCATAAATTACAGTAACGAACAACACAGTAACCCCTCACTGCCATAACACCATGACCATTATTCCCCCTGGCATATTCGACAGCCCGTGAAAAGGTTACGTGCTAATAGGTCGCGCAGTCGATTTCCGATTCGGAACAAAACTAGATACGTGTAGCTTTCGGAAATTATACAGACGTCTGGGTGATGCAGTTTGCACGACAACCAATCAGGCTTGGTAACTAGTTTTAGCGGATTTTGAATTGTACTTTACCATATGTTGTTGTTGATCTTCTGTGAAAACAGACTTTTGAGCTACTTATTAGACGGTTTTCAACGTATTGTTTACACTAAGAACGGAATAGTTACCATGTTTATTATTATTCTTGAATTTACTCTAATCAATATGTAATGTTTAATTTTGAGTTCCCGATATCAGTGATCATGGTGTTTGCAAAAGCACCAATTTCGGCGGCAATTTCTTGAGTTCCCGTTTTTAATGTAAATGATAGTACCTACCTGTTAGTAACCATGTCAAATTTCAACGTTTTTTGAGCTTAAAAATTATCAGGTAGAGAGAATTCTGTATCTGCTTTGTACCTACTCCCGTGTTAACAAACACATCAAAATCGGTTCAGGCGTTTAGAAGTTATGGTGGAATAAAGAAACTTACAAACATACATACATGAACGCTAAAAACATAACACTCTTTTTTTTGGGGCAGTCGTGTAAAAAAGCGTGAGTTTAAAATGTTTCCATATATTTTCCGTAAAGAGGCGAAATGAGTATCGACAGCTCAATGGCCTACTGTTTACATGCCCATAGATTTGTGTTTCACCAGGAGTCGATCCCCGAACAGAGTCTAGTTTAGACATCAATGATTTCAGATTCTGTCACTAGCCTAACGAAATTAGCTCAAAATATCATTTCGTTTAAGTCGTTTATTTTAAAATTGTCAGCGATAAGTTACGTATAACATTAAAATGAATGCGGAACTAACAAATATATTCTATGAAATTAATGTTGTTTACTGTTACAAATTCTAGCATTATGAAAGGTAGTTAGGGTTGCCATTGGCAAATATTCATATTTTTGGAGATATTTTTTGTAAGAAATATTGCTTTAAATTAGGCTGTATTATCTCGCTGAACGGTGAGAATTACAGGTAGTCAGTTTCTCGAAAGTCTGCAGACAACCAGTCTTACGGGGTATTATAATACCCAGTACTAACTGGGTTGTGGAAGTCAGATTAGGCAGTCGCACCACTACTGGTATTATAGCTACATCCGGTTTTTAGTAAGCCAACCTCTACATTCGATGGTCATAGGTTGACAACTCGTAACCCACACTTTTTCACAAAATGAGTTTTATACACCAAAATTTTTTAAATTAAACGCCGAATCTTTCCATTGCTAACTCGTAATTTACAAAAAATGTCATTCGAACAATTTATGCCACAATTGGCAACTCACAGTTAACAGGTATCAACTTGCCCTCACTAGCGCGCGAGTTACGAGATGTCAACGCAAATACAGTTCGCAAGAATTAACTGACAGAGTAAGATTACGGCGGAAGTTTTAATTGTTTTAAAATAGTTTTATGTTTAATTAACACTTTAAGTACGTCTATTGGTTTCCGAAAAGTGTCCTAAAAGGTATATTGGTAATTTTTTTATTTTATTTTACGTAAAATGGTCAATAAAACCTCACTAATGAAATTTTAAGCCATTCTATCATCCGTACCTTAATGTAGCTAATACAATTAATAAGAACTATTGGGTTAATCAACAATATTTGAGGTATTACCTCAAATATTGTTGATTCATAATAAAACCATATTTAAAAGTAGTATTTAATAAGTAGTAGGTGTGAGACAGGGAGACGTCATATCTCCGAAGCTGTTCACCGCTGTACTGGAGCATATCTTCAAGGTTCTGGACTGGAGAGGACTAGGCATCAATGTCAATGGCGAGTACATCACTCACCTTCGGTTTGCCGATGATAGGTATAGTGGTCATGGCTGAGACCATGGAGGACCTCAGCACAATGCTCAATGGACTCAGTAGAGCTTCCGAAAGAGTGGGTCTTAAAATGAACATGGACAAAATCAAGTTCTGTTGAATGCCCTTGTAACATTAACATTAAGATCGAAGACTACACTCGAAGTTGTAGACGACTATGTCTACCTGGGACAAACGGTCCAGTTAGGTAGGTCTAACTTTGAGAAAGAGGTCAATCATCGAATCCGACTCGGCTGAGCAGCGTTGAAGTAGCGGGGATGCTGAGTCTTCTTGTCCAACTTACCGCAGTGTTTCAAGACGAAAGTCTATGGCCAGTGTGTGTTACCAAAGATTACATACGAGACCGAAACGCTCACAATGGGACTCATCAGAAGGCTTAAAGTCACCCAAAGGGCAATTAAGAAGGCTATGCTCGGAGTTTCCTTGCGTGATCGAATCAGAGAACCAAGGTTACAGACGTGGCCCGAAGAATTGCCAAACTTAAGTGGCAGTGGGCAGGGCACATTGCTCGCAGAACGGATGGCTGATGGGGCCAGAAAGTGCTGGAGTGGCGACCGCGAATTGGAAGACGTTGCGTTGGAAGACCTCCCACTAGGTGGACCGATGACCTGGTGAAGGTTGCTGGGATCCGCTGAATGCAAGAGGTACGAGACCGGTCAATGTGGCGACACTTAGGGGAGGCCTATGTCCAGCAGTGGACGTCTTTCGGCTGTCGTGACTGCCTCGTTGGTGTAGTGGTCGCAAGCATGACTACTGAGCATGTTGCCTTTCTCCATCAGGAATTTATCAGTAACAGTCACGGAGTCTGGATTTGTGTTGATCGCAATAGGCTCGCCCCCTATTACACGGGACTTAAAAAACATAACTGGCGAAATGTGGGTGTTCTATTAGACGTACACCTTTGCCTAACCCTTCGGGGATTACAGGCGTTATGTTATCCCTCTTTTTACGATAATTTGCCGCACATTTAATCTAATGAAACATTGTTTTTTTTAAATTGACACCACGTAAGTAACTGTTGACTGCTCGTAACACGTAAATAGTGAGGATTTTTTTACATTGTTTACTCATAACTGTTTTATTGTTGAATACTTAATAAAAAACCTATGTGGTAATTACATTTTTTTAATTATATCAATAAATAATTCGATTACCTACCAACTACTTTTTTGTTTTATTTTATTTTAACTTATTTTCGAAATTATACAGTTTTTTCTCTCTCCTGTAAAATTTGACATAATGCAGTTACGTGCTGTCAACCTATGACCATCGATATGTAGTTTAGAAAAGGCATGCAGATGATGATGAGTAGCTCTCTGAACGAACCGTGATAGAAATTTATTAGGATTTACAAATGATAGGCACACAGGATAGACCAGTCACTTATGGTCATCATATCTACCTGATTTGCAAACTCCCACAAAATTAAGGACACACCTTAACATTGGTCCTTCGAACCGGATAAAGCAGGAACTACGTAGCTTGCAGCTTGGGTTGTATGTTCGATGTCATGACTCGATGCTCTGGTAGTTCCTAGTGGTTGTGCACAGATGGCGCTGTCCTCAACACTAGTGTTAGCTAAGATGAAGAACTCCACGCCAACACATTATGTTTCCCTTTTTTTTGTGTGTGTTGGGAAATCATCAAATAACTTCTCCAGCTCTCGGGCAGAGCGGAAGGGAGTGTCAGACTTTTACTGACTAAAAACCACCCATGTTCCTTCTTCGCCCCTGTGTCGAGGCCGCGTTATCTGTTTCGATAATCCGCAGCCCCGACGGGAGTCGGCCCTTGCGAGCCCCTTCCATGTTGCTGACATCTCTTTGAGGCGCGCGTGGAACACGAACGCACCGTCGACACGGTCTGTTGTCGTCATAAGACGAACGGAGAGCTAGCCCTTTAGGTACTCACCGTCCACAGGCCCGCGTCTACGGTGGCCGGAAGCCATCACGTGGCCTCCGACGCCCGGAGCGCCTTCCGCGGCGGCTGGGACGAAAGGTTCTCTCCCTCTCACGTTCCGCCACCTCCTTCGCTAGCATCACTGCTTCGCAGAAGGAGTCGACGGCGTCCCATTCCTCCTCGCCCCGACCATGGCTTGCACCTGGGCCGGACGCGAGAGGTCGCCGCCGCCGATAGCCGCTACGAGAACACGGCGGGGCTCCGCCCAAGCAGGGCACACCTCCACAGTGTGCTCCACCGTGTCCGCCGGTCGATCCTCGCAGTGGTAGCATCCGGGCGTTTCCTCCCGCCTGATTCGGTACAGGTACCTCCCGAAACATCCGTGTCCGGTGAGGACCTGCGTCAGACGGAAGCTGAGGGCGCCGTGGCGCCTCTCTAGCCACTCCTCAAAGTCCCCTCTTTACCGCCACTATCGTGGCGTGCCCTGCACTGGGTTGCGACAGTCACTGTCTCCATGCCGCCATGAGATCACACCGGAAGTCCATCCGCAGAGCGGCAATTTGCCGCGGCAACGGACTGACCCCCCGGTGCAGCGCCTCCGCGCGCCACTCATGCAGGTGTGCGAGGACTATCGCCTCCAGATCCCATGGCGGCAATTCGATAAGGAGGTTCGCTGCCTCGCGGGTGATCGTGCGGTACCCACGGACTAGCCTAACGACATTATGTTACCCTTATAGGTAGGTGCAAGTGCGTGCAACTGAATTAGAAAAGAAAGAAAAAGAAAGAAAAAAAAAAAATTATTCGTCGCAGCTTAACAAGAACATACAAGGAGAAACAAATAGAAAATAAAACAATATAACGCTAAACGCGAATTGAGACTTAGAACGCGAGTCTAGTAGAACTTTTAATTCAAGAATATTTGAAGTAGCAAATATTCTGGCTGCATCATTGGTCTTATGTTCGCAAGCAAAACTGTTGAGCATGAGCTAGGGGTGCAGTTTCGAAGTCGGAGGAGGATTTTCAGGTACCGTCGTGACCCCTAACTTCGCCTGGTTTTTGACACATTTTTCTAACGTGCTGTCAAATTGTCAAGTATATTAAACCACACTCAATAAAAACCGTTTCTACTTATCTAAGGCTACAGCTAAAGACCATCGACACTTAATAATAATAACCTAGTTATTGAGAATTTCCAAGTAGCTGTGACGGAGCCTGGATTTATGGCCAGTTAAACTTAAACGCAATGACCGAAATAAAACTTTAGTATTAGGTTTGCCTTAGGGAGTGTCAAGACGAATCTAACGACGTATATTTTATTCAACTCCCTTCATCCCTTTAGGAGTTATGAGGGAACAAAGAAAAGGACATACATATTATACATATCATACACGTCAAACACATAACCCTCCTTTTGGCCTTCGCCGCAGTCGGGTAAAAAAACACCGCCCCTGTAAAGCATCGTAACGTTTTACAAGACCCCCTCCCTCTCTCCAACTTCGTTACGTAATACTTGAACGCTCCCTTACCCTTCGAGGGTCGAGGCGCGATGTTATGTTAAATCTCTATTCTAAATCTAATTCTGCTAGCACGACTGCCACCCCTAATCCTATTCAAATCGGTACCTTCCACGCCGTGGCACGCTCACGCTTGGCCGTCCGCCAGTCATCGCCACAACTGGCAATATTGCCAAGTATTGCCAACAGGGGCTTTCCTGCCCATCCGTCTTGATCACCCAGGCTTACCAAACACATTGCCAAGGATTTGTCAAAGGGGAGCTACACACAAGTGGCGGTACTTTCATACGATTGACTTGCCCTTATAACCTACTATTCTTCATGATGTTAATGTTTTTCAACAGTCTGTTTTGCTTATGGGCTTGCCGTATTGTTGGCCCCTAGGTACGCCACTGATTCCCAACTATATTGAGGTTAAAATAGGCTCGGATCGAATCATCACGATGTAGCGGAATATTAGTGTTTTACAATGGAGCAAATGTCTGTCTGACGTCTATAAACGAGTTACTGGATAATACAATACCCTCAGTAAGTCTGGATTTAGGGCAGAACTACACCGAAGCGGAGACAAGACAAGAGGAGAGATTTGACGTGCTGTGAACAACCAATAGAATTTCGCTTACCTACATTTCTCGTCTCTGCCGTCAGTCAAAGATCAAGAGTCCAATATGTTAATGGAGGAGGCTTTTACCAAAAGAGGGGTCCTTAATTAATCTTAAGAAGTGGAATTATCTTGTAGGTATTTTTTTTATTTTTGATGTGAATCATCTATATTACCTACCTATGGGCAGTTAATTAAACCGACTAGTGTGCTGTGTCGTGACGAAAGATAGCATGACGCTTTTATGGCGTGATGTCTCCTTTATACCACGTAAAATCAACTTTATCCTTACCTTTTATACTTAAATAAGTTTTTTTTAGAAAATATTGTTTCGAGTATTTTTATTTAAGAAATACCTGCTGAATCGAATGTGCAGAAAATATTTTATCTAGTCATGTGTAGTCGACCCTTAGAGAATGAGTGAGTGACGAATGCTACCAAAGCGTTTGTAGTCTGGTGGATTATCGTGATGGTCGTAAACAGAGATGGCGTATGGAGCATAGACAATCGATTGAGTGGTCGGATATACGGATTAGGTGAAAATAGATTTTTAAATAAGCATGGACAGTTCAAAGGAACCCTCTAGTTTGGTTTACTGGTGTTTTAATGATATAGGCCTACATGGGCACTTATAAAACGTTGGTTGTTCTTTTGAGGATTTTTTCAGTAGCTGCCATGGAGTCTGCATTCATGCTCAGTTGACGGCAAAGACGGAAGACCCTATTACAGGGGACTTAAAAATAACTGACTAAATGTGGACACCCATATTTAGCCAGTTATTTGTTACTCTGGCAGAAATGCCAGAATGGCCAGAATGGCAGGCCCGAAATGTAAGGCAGGTCTATCTAAGACCTGCCTTACATTTCGGGGACTACATGCGTGTTGTTATGTCATTTTAAAGTACCCCAAATAAACATAAAACCATCTCAATTTACAGGAGCTGCTAGTAACCCTGTCCACGTTACTCCGCGGCTCGGTGTACGAGCGTCTGCGCTGGGCGTTCCGTCTCTATGATGTGGATGGTGATGGTGCCATCACGCGGCAAGAGTTGGCAGAGGTGGTGGTGGCCGTGCATGAGCTGCTGGGCAGGAGGGCTCCGCAGGGGTCACCGGCAGCCAGGGTTGATGATGCTAAAGCTAATGAACAGGTAGGGGGCAGGAACTCTTGTTGTCAACTATGGATGAATTGGAAGTACCTTTGGGGTCTTTAAGACTGAGGCTTCGTGTAGTCCTCCGCTATTGTTTTCTGATTAATTTCGTTGTGGAATCCAAGACAGTAAAATGTCTCATTGTCTCGGCACTTTTCTGGTGGTCGCCATCGTTGATACTGGCTTTCAGGAGTGACAGGAACACTGTGAAGACTTGTCCCAAATAAAAAGTGTATTTGGGGAGCTACTATGTCAGGGCAAAAGTATTGCCGATCCTCCACATAAATTGATGAGCAAAGCAGAAAAACAAATCTTTTTGTATTGCATAAAATCAGATGCTTTAGTATAATAACTAGCTCAGTAATGTGGTGGTAGTGTCACTAGCTTATCATCTGTGGTGAGTACCTACATATGTAAGAAAAACACTTGTTGAGGCTATTTTAGAGCCTTCTTAATCTAAAATGAAGAACGTTTGCTAACACTCCATGCAAATAGCAACCTAAAGACAATGAACATCCATGCTAGAGCTATTATTACTGTTTTAAGCCAATTGTGGCCCCACTGCACCAAAGACCCGGTAGAGAAGACCCGCACCTAAGGGAGCTCCCTTGACGGGAATACTCGCATGTAATGTCTATATAACAACCCAAGATTAGATATTGACAGAAACAAGTGAATCTGAACTGCTTTACGTGCAAATCCCCTGATGAATTTAAAAAAAAAGTCTTGAAATAGACCGTTCACAAAATATATGAACTCACTAACATTACATATCAATAGACCATACTTCACCGCAACCCCTAAACTTGCAGGTGGACCGCGTGTTCAGGAAGCTGGATCTGAACCAAGACGGGGTGATCACCATCGAGGAGTTCCTGGAGTCATGCCTGAAGGATGACGTCATAACCAGGTCGCTGCAGATGTTCGACACGGGCCTATGACGGTACACTGACGCAGCGCAAGCGGCTTCGCCCGCCAGGTATCGGTACTGTGGTTATTTCATGAACACTAATATTTTTTTCTAATTTGTGTGATACTTATAGCTTATAACCGCGGCTTAATCGCCCGCTTGGATTTCGGACTATTTGATCTGAGTTCGGAAATATCAAAATTTACAATTTAGAATAGAATAGAATAGAATAGAATAGAATATGTATTTATTCGCTAATGGACAGCAGCAACACAAAAGAGCAGCACATACATAAACAAATAACAACAAACAGCTTAACAATTAATTATACAGCTCAACTATAATTTTCCATACAAACTTTCATCCCATCCCCTGTTTAACCCCCTTGGGGGTTGAATTTTGAAAAATCCTTTCTTAGTGGATGTAGGCAACTAGGCATCATAAGAGCGGTAGGGGTAATTTTTACCCGACTGCAAGGAAAGGGTTATGTTTTTGATTTAGCATTCGCAAAAAAAAGGGGTTACTAGGAAAGAAATTGCACGAATTTCTTTCCCAGTAACACCTTTTTTCACCAAGCAAGACATACGTCTTGGACCTATTTACGTTCAGACATAAACGTAAACAGGTCCAAGACATATACATTTTGTTGGAACGAGACATGAACACCCGGTAAGATAGGGCCTTACTAAAGATCTATTTTTTTCTTTCCCCACAGGACTGTTGCAAAACGCCTCGCCCCGCGCTTGGCTCTGGCGCGGCGCTGCGGCTGCGCGCGCGACACGAGCTCCCTACGCGCGAGTTACCTACGCGCGAGTTGCCTACGCGCGAGCTACCTGCGCGCGGCGACGGCGTGGCTGCGCTCGCACCACTACGCGCACTACCTGGCCGCACTCGACCACTTTTACAGCCGCGTCGTGCGCCCGCGACTCAGGAGCGTGCTGCTGTTACAGTTCTAGCCGCTGGTCTCGTCTGGGCTTTCCAGATTTCAATGGTTTTTTGGAAGGATTTTGACTCTGTCGTTTGGTTTTGTTTTGGGTTTTATTTTAATCTGTAACTGACGTGTTAGCCACAACCACGTATGATGCTCAGAGCACGACGTTACCACTGGACATCGCATCGCAATCTCCGGCACAACGGTACCTTCATAATAATATGAGAAAGAAATGACATGGATGTCACACAAGTGCACGTAAATAGGTCTCATTGCGCTAGTCGACGTATACAGGCCCTGAGGGCTCGTTGTAAACACAAAAAAAAAATAGTTTTAATTTACAAATTGATTTTGTTTTAAAAACCATAAAAAAATGAAATAGGATAGTTACAATCCAATTAATTCATGTCGGAATTATGAATAGAGGGCCCTATTTGTCTTAATTTTGTGACAATCTTACACGTTCTTCTAAAACCAATCAAAACCAAAAAAAAGAAACTTTCGTTTATTTTTATACCCAGTAAATTAAAATCTTAAAATAGTGAGTCAAAATTGAAATGTTTAATTTGTGTGTTTATTTATATGTTTGCCCTACATAGGTAGGTACAAATAAAACGACAACAAATAAAAGGGTGCACGGTTTAGGTTGGTCGTTTCCTTTGGAGAAGAACCGGTAAGAGACTCCACGGTTACTGTTTTAAAAATATTTTTAGTCTTACTATTTTTTTTTATGTTAATTTTTAAATATTAGAAGACAGCGAGTCACTTCCCTGGATCTTTAAAAAAGTATTTAAACAAGACTTCTGTAATTTATTCCTGTATTTATTTGTTTTTTTAAACAGTTTATAATTTAAATATAAAAAATACCTAATTATTTATCAGAGAGTCGAAACTTCTTTAAAATCACTATGATTTATTAAATATCCCAAAACTATTAAATTACTGTTATAAGCGTTACGTAGCATCTTTAAAGCATTGATCCTTAGATTTAAAAGTTTTAAAAAAGGAAATAGATTACCTACTTAGATTTAAAAACTGAAATTTTAAAAAACATTTTAGAAAACGAACTTTTTGCTATTTATTTTGATTTCCAAGCCTATCATAACTCTATGGTTGACTTATTTTTTTTATAAATTATATCCATGGTTGTGTACCGACCTTATTTTTTGTTTACGTTTTACTTTTTTTGTATAAAAAACTAAGCAACAGGGTAATTGCCGCTCCTATGGTATAACAACACCTGGATATAATTTTTAAGTGTGTTATACTAAAAAAAAGAATTTTGGATGTGCTTACCACGATGAGAATATTTTTCGAAATCAATCTTATTTATTTCTAAGATTCTTTTGGCTTTTTTGGTCCAATTTTATCGATTTTTATAAAGATCTTAAATGAGCTTTGACATCCTTTTGGGCGATCACTTTACAATTTATTATTTTTGTCCATTTTCTCATAATATTTCTTGAATTTTATTTATTCTATCGAGCATGCATACCTACGTTACAATTATGCTGAATAATAACGTACCTATTATATAAAATTGTGCACTTCACTTTTACCTACTGCTAAAATAAACCGAGGAATTGAATTATTATTATTTACTATACATACTTAAGAACAATCCAAATGTTTTACACACTCCATTTACTAACAGCTGTACATTTTTTCAGCAACACATTACTTTAAAAAAAACACGACACTCTTTGCAAAAAACCACATATTCGCATAGAAAGAGAGCATTTTACAAACCGAACAGACTTTTACCATAAACTCTAACTCTTTTATCTTTACTATTTGTTACAAGTTTATGCGTAATCAAAGATTTAGATAGTCTACCGCGAGTCCTAACCAAAGCTGTTAAAGGTGAATGCGACAAGGTAGCCCGTAAAATTCGATTTTTTCTTACATTTTTTTCGCAATTTGTATTAATGTCAAGTCGTAGGTATGTTAAATAAAATAGGATCCGCGGCAGTAACAAATGTCTATTTACTGAGTAATAATGATTAAAATCACCAATACAACCGTCTCAGTTCATATAAGTCTCTTGAGTGACTATTTGATGTCAAAGGGATTCTTGAAACTTTTCTTGAGGATGACTGTGTTCGCGTGGCCATCGCTTCAGTTAGGATGCCGCCAAAGACAGTCTGGAATCACTATACGCATAGCCTTGTTCCATAGAATAGTGCTGCATGGTTCTTCCGGCGTGTTTTAAATCATGGATGGCAATTGTGAAACTTATACCTAAAGCTAGCATTGCTGGTTTCAAGCATTGTCATTGGCAGAAATCTGGTAAGGGACCGTTCAAGTATTTCGTAACGAATTTGGTGGTTGGGTATTGTAAAACGTTACGATTCGTTACAGGGGTGAGTTTGAAATACGCGTTGCGTAACATTGTTTTTTTAACCCTACAGAACGGCCACGTAAAGATTTTCTTAAGCTATTTTTAAATGATTTTTAAACGTTTATTTTCTCAACATTTCAAAATTCAAGCAAAAATGGTCACATGGGATCGAGAGGGAGGTTCAACAATTTCCAAAAATTGCGTTACGTAATACTTGAACGCTCCTTGATTGTCATGTAGTGATAATATAATTTCAAATCCATCTTAATCAATTTCCATAGACAATTTCACAGGTGCTCTTCTGTCAAAACGCCAAAAGAACCATAAAGCTCTGCAAAGACCTTTTTATCAGGTGTTTTAAATCTAAGCTTAAAACTAAGAGAATAATGTTTTAAACAATTTGAACTCCAAGCAATTATCTGTCATATCACATACTTATTTAAGTTTTATTTATTTTAGTAGGAAATACAGCACTTTTTTTAGTAAAATTAATTAATAAGCTTTGCATTTATTTTTGAATTTAGCTGCTTTTTTTAATTAAAAATGTTGTTTACCAATAATTTTGTTAGATTAAGTCATAATTATCTAGTCTTTTTTCGTTTAACTGTAATAATAACTGGAATTGCGTACCAATATAATGGTTATAGTATGATTGCTATCAAATATTTTAATAATCACTGATAATTTAGTAACTTACTGAAAACTCGATTAGTCGACCTTCCTTCACATTTCTAGTCATTAGTAACATAACATAGTCTAGAAACAGAAATGGCTTTATTAAATACAAACAATTAGATAGTCCACTGGATTTAAATAAATAATTAAATGTGAACGCATCTAAAGCCACTAGAAGATAATAGAAGTAATAAACGAAAATTGGTAATTTTCACTTCTTTGGAACATTCAGACATGTGTTGAAGCAGCAGAAAGTACCTATGTATCTGTATAATAAAAGTGATTTTACTCAAATTGTAAAAGTACACAAGTCCTGTATATTTAGCGACAACAAGATAGATAGCGATTGGCGATAGCTATCGTTAAAATTTTCGAGATTTGGTATAAGTTCACATGCTTTTTTAAAACAATTCGATAGTCGGAGGTGGTGTCGAATTTTCGGAGGCGAAAGACGTCTTTTCGCTTTATAAGTCTCTTTCTGACCATCACAAGCCGGTTCGATAAGTGAATTGATCAAACAGGAATTGATTTTTAATTTTGTATCACACACACGCCATGACAGATTTGTAATTATTTTAAAGTTCTTGAGGATATTTCGATATTTTAGTAATATTAATTATTATTAAGCTTAAATTAAGTACCTCGCTGTTCACCTTTATCTTATATTTTCAAACTAAATTTTAGCGCTTTAAATTGACACTTCTTTTCAAGATTTTTTTGTTTCAAAATGTTGTGATTAACTTTGTCAAACAGAATTATTGAAATAATTAACGGTTTTCTGAAAGGATAATCACAACTGAAAAATCGCATGTACCTACTCACTATCAAAGTCATTGTGATGGACTGTGTTTAATTAACCTGAAATATCTATAAAAACTTAGAAATGCCAATACCTACAGAATTTATAGTTGTATAATTAAATAGTAAAGATGGATAGTTAATTTGTCAGCTATTTAAATTCTTGTATCTAAATGGCTCAAACTGGTCAGAAATTTAAATAAAATGCAACTAACCCATAATTCTGACTATTCAGTCATTTTACCTGAATGGTGCTGATTTTATTAGATACTGCTAATTGAAACTAAACAAATTTGATAACATTAAAGCTACACTTACGGTGGTAGCTACAGTAGACACCACAACAACAGAGCAGTCGACACAAACCGTATTGCTGCTGCGGTCGCTTCAGAAAAGCACAATGTTGTTGATTTTGTTTACTACCTACCTCCATTAGAGAGCGTTCAAGTATTACGTAACGCAATTTTTGGAGATTTTTGACCACGCCTTCCCCCCATGTAACGCGCCGTAACGTGTTCCTGCAGTAAAGTGTTACGTAACCACCAAGTGACCATTTTTACATAAAATTTGAGATATTGAGAAAAACAAACGTTTTAAAAAATGCAGGAGAAAATCTGTCTATGCGACCGATCTGAAGGGATAAAAAAAAGAATGTTACGTAACGCCCCCCGCTCCTGTAACGCATAGTCATGTTTTACAAGACTCCCCCGTTACGTAATACTTGAACGCTCCCTTAACTGTTGTCTAAAACAAATTGGTATTATGGGGGAAACCTTCAAAATGCGTCCGGAGACGGGTAAGTGTAGTATTTCTACCTCACTGAAACCACTCGCTCATCATCGGCACATAGGAGGAGGCACCGTTACCATGTAAAAGAAAACAAATTGATACCTAGCGTTACCTATGTTTAGTTCTTTTGGCGTAGGTACTTTATAATCAGCGCCGATACTATCCTGCTATACAATCCTCATAATATAATTATATTACCTGCAGTATAACTTATAGATACCTATAGGTACTTGAATGTTATTATATTTGACTATTTACAATAATCTTAGACTATCTGTTTGAATACATAGGAACCCAGAGAATTGTTACCTACAACAAAACTAATTTTTAATGTTTTTTGATATGGTAAAGGTCGACACATCAAGTTATACAAGTTATACATATCCAGTTTAACTTGACCTCGCCTTGAATCAACTTCGGGTACAATGAAAGATCAGCTTAATTTGGATTAGCATAGCTTGATTGGTCATTGGCTACACGTCAGTGTAGTAATAATTACAGTTTATGCTGACTTTCTATTGAAACTATAGTTGCTGCCAGATAAGGTGTCGATAACGGTCATTGACCCACCCACATTTGTTAAAGTTCTTAACTTTGAAATCCAAAAATAAGTCTGTTCGTGTCTTGAATCGTCATCTACCATGATCTTTAACATTTTTTCTAATGAAAAACGACGCATGGTTCATTTGTTTTGGTTCGTACGAAGGGAAAGGGCAATGACCGCTATTGACATCATAACGGGCAGTAACTATAGTCGTTGTGTGGCCTACTGTACCTAAGTTACCAACTTAAATATTTTTACAGGTACTCTGTTAAACAAATCACAAAACTGCCATCTCTTTGAATCACAACTTGAAATCTGCCCACCTCACAGTGAGGTAAGGCACCATGTTTTAAAAGTAATTCATTGAATATGACTGAGAAACTTTTGTGTCACTTTTTTGTATTTACCTATATTATATTTAATATTACCATTTATTTTTCGCACTTTTGCAAAAATATCAAGCATGGGTCGAAAAACATGTTTTGTAAACTTTCTCATTACTTTTACCACTTTTAAAACCAGTCCCAGTAAATCAAAACTTCACTCAGTTTGTGGTTATATCTAAATGTCATATTGGTAAGCAAAGTATACCTTAGGGTCCGGACTACCTACCTACAGATAGCGCGCGAGTTGAATGCAGTCGGGGTCTGAGGTAAAGAGCGGGAGCACCTCCCCCCGCTATCCGCACGCCCCACCTCACGCGCCTGCAGTGTAGTGCTTGACAATCCTTGTCAACTATCGTACCGCATTCCTAAGCTCTGCATTCAACTCGCGCGCTATCAATACATGTTTAAAGTTTCCATTGTCGTTAACGCTGACGATATTTTACTTTGCCCACCTTCCTAACTCGATAGAAACATGTTCGGCCCATGCTTGTACCTAACTTAATGCCAATTTTAGGCGCCCTTTCATCCAATAATGTAAACAGAGAATTTGAAGATATAGGTTAACTGTCATGGCGACGATTTTGGCGCCAAGAAACGTTTAATATCTCCAGCTTTAAATGTTTCGTTTTTTTTTGTATGATTCTTGATGTATTTTATTTACCACTGTGTGCCCATTATGAACCTGAACGCTTATAATGATATCATGTCAAATATTTATCTGCTAACTGTGTAAAGGTTCATCGGACTTGACAAAGACAATATTTTATTTCAACTTTGTATCTCTGTCTCAGGGCTTTGAATACCGTTAAAAATTAGGTATCGTTACCTCCTTCATTCGAAGGTAACGTTAATTTCATAGGTAACGTTAAGTCTGGTATCGATAGTTGGGTGGACTTTTACCGGTAATTTGACTTAACGTTATCAATGATTTACCGTTAAATGATAGTGTTATCAGGTAACGATACTTGATACCGATACCAAATTAACCCTGTAAGTAACGGTATTTTTCTTTCATCTCTTTCTTACGACGCATTTATGTCGTCATAATACCTTTTTTTTCTGTTTTCACTTGCTGTGAGTTTAGTCGCCACCCAAAACCGAACGCAAACGGTTTATCTGTTCATTTAGTATATAAAATTACCTACGTGGGTTAACCGAAATGGAAGGTAAGTGACTGTAACGGTAAAAGTATCGATACTTTTACCGTTACCAGGGAACATTAATAAACTGATCCGATACCAAATTACCGATACCAGTGATAACGTTAATAAATTAACATTATGAAAATATCGTTACTTACCGATACTTTTATCGTGAATTTGGTAACGTTAACAAGCCCTGCTCTGTCTTTTATATGTACCCGGTCAGATTGTCAAAAAGAAATAAACACATAACCCTTCTTTGCTTTGCGCAGTCGGGTAAAAAAACAAACCTATTTTTTTGGATTTTCGCGCCAATCTTCGTAGATGACAGTATACCGTCCTTTCATTGATAACTAGTGAAAAGACTACCTTCAAATTCCACGTTTTTACATAAAAATTGTCTATGATGTATTTATTTTTAAGGTCAGTTGTGCCCTTAGGCGTTTAAAGAGGAGTGTAATACATTATTGTAAATAATACTTTGTCGCTGTGTGAATACGTCCACGTTAAATCTGATAGTAAAAAGTTCTTCATGTTTTACGAGTGTTTTATTTCTCTAAATCATACCCAAACCACAATACCCTGTCCATGTCCTGAGACACGGCCTTGTCAGACAATAGGACTTCAGGCCGCACATTCAGCGACTATAGTTGCTGCCAATAGCGTTCATTGACCCACCTCATCATCATCTGCCTAGCCTTTTCCCAGAAATAGTTGGGGTCGGCTTCCAGTACAAATCGGATGCAGCTGAATACCTAGTATTTTATTTTACATGGAGTGACAGCCTATCTGAACTCCACAACATACGATACCCTTTGGTAAGACTTGTTGTCAGACTTTCAGGTCACTGACTACCTGTAACGACTGCTAAAGATCTAAATATGGCAGCCGGTGGCAGGTGGTTACTTAACGTGCTATCTATGGCACGGAGGAAGCACAGTATGTAATGGGCGGTCACCCATCCGTAGACCAACCTAGACAAGCGCGGCGTAACCTAAAGATCGACCCATTGACCCACCAAGATTAATTAAAATTCTTAAGTTTGAAATCATAAGCCTGTTCATGTCTTGAATCGTCATAATAGGTATATAGTGATCTTCAACATTATTTGTATTGAAAAGCGGTACCTACATTGTTCATTTGTTTTGGTTCGTACGAAGCAATATTAGGCAAAGAGCAATGACCACTATTCACATCTAACTGGCATTAACTAATAGTCCTCAGGTTGATGAGCACTGCAGCTGCTCTTGCGCGGTTGCTACCCAATCTGGTAGGGCCCAACTACTCCGTAGACTGCTCGTGAGGATCGTGCAGTCCTAAATATATTCGGCCATGAAAAAATCTTAGGTCAGAATTGACCTAGTCCGACACAAATATAAAAAAAAATTATATTCAATTACTTTGCAGAACGAACTTGCAAGTGGCAAAAATAATTTATATTGCCTATTAAATTAACAATATAAATGATTTTTATTAAATGTTACTTTTATCATCCTGGTAACCATTTTGAGGGCTATCATATAAAAAAAACTCGAGGTTTTTAAAATAAAACAACACAATTTTATGCTAAGCGCATTTATTTCAATTGAAAACAAATACTGTTTATTCTTAAATAAGGTACAATCTTTATTAAACACATTCAACATTTATATACACTAATATCTAAGGCCATAACCAAAGCGTTCATTTTGTTCGTCTCTGAACGCGAGATTGCACCGACAGATGGCACTGTTTGGTTTCCGCAAATTCGCGTTACCAATCGCTTTGGTTAGAGCGCGGGCTGTAGATTTCTAAGCGATTGCGATTTTGCGACAAAATTTTGGCGTTTTCGTTGTATTTGCTCACACACTTTCATATGGGTATGTATGTGTCACATATGACTAAGAGAATGGAAACGGTGAGAAGGATCACAGAAATGATGGATGGATCGTGTGAGAAACGATATGAAAGAAACAAATAATAACGGCGAACCAAAAGTAAAATGGTAATAGGATCGCATAGAAATCTTAAGTAAACAACACGAAATATATAAATAAATGCCTCAATACCACACAGCATGGATTCACCACAACGGCAGAAATTGTCTGACGAAAAACCTCATTCTTTAAATCAATCAAAGTTGCAAACTAGTTGCTGATACTAATCGCAACTGCGACTTGCGACTAATCGTGTCGCAGAGTCGCATGTAAAGCCATCTATCCTCCTAGCGGCTACGCTATGTCAGATTTGTTATATCACATTATATTTACAGTATTATATAACATTTTATACTAGGTGTAAGGGCCATTGGCTGGCAAACAGTTACCATGAATTAAATAAATAACTACCAAACAAATGATGTTTAATAGCATTTTTTTATAATAGCATAATAACTGACAGAAGCTTTCAACCTTGAGGTCAGGTACTGACCAACAGGGTATATGCATGATTTATTTTATCACTCTAAACAAAGCGTATTAAGTCAGAAATAGCAAAGTAAACTTATTTTTTAAATATTTATAAAAATACTAAGTTATATGCATTTGAAACTGCCGATTAGACAGAGAGATCCCATAAAGTTCATGGCGTCATTCGTCATATCGACCTACACCATTATTTTTATAGTATTTTCAACATAACATTACGTATCGAAATAAAATAAAAATATGCATATTCCCTATTGTCGTTGGTAGAAAATATAGGTATGTTAAGTTACACCTTACACCGTGTATTTTATATTTTTGTGTGAAACAATTTTCTTACCACCCTGTATGTGTTATACATGGTGTGTCAGTTTTTTTTAGGTTACTTTTTATAAAATATTGCGAATCGCCTCAGATAAGTTATTTCACAGATTAGCCAAAGCGTTGTACAAAGTAGAAAAGTAGATAATTTTGAGTATAGTTTTCTTAATTATTTTCATTTAAATGTACTTATGAGCTATACCATTCTATTATTAAGTAAGTTAAGGGCAATTCGCATATTTTATTACACACAAAAATATTGAAACAATTAATATAATATCAGTGAATAAATGAAAGACAAAGATGGGATGCTATTTTAAAAGAATACATAAGTAAGTAAGTAAAAATAAGTATTCTGATTTTAGTCTTGAAGGGTTTTCCCATTTTTTCCTAATACAAATATTGATATAGAATCTCACTTTCAAAATTTACTATTGTCATAAATTTAAACTACATAGACCAAAAACACAAAATGTCAAGTGATTCCTACTCTGTAATTGCAATTTAAGTACTCATAGGCCTTTTAATATATCTAAAATTAAAATACAACAGTTGACAATTTTTTTAAAATCTCCTATTGTCAATCGTCCATAGATAGCGAAATACTAATGACTAGTTTTTCAGATCTTCAAACCAATAATAATAATTACAAAAATTACCAATTAAAAGTAAAAATAAGAACTAAAATAATACTGTTAAATTAAGTATCTGAAAACACTGTCTTGTACTTACAAATTCGTTTATACAGTTTCAAAATCATTATTTAGGTGCACAACATTGAAAGTACAGCTTGGATTAAAAATAATGTTACGAAGATATTTAGTTTTTTTATTAGTTTTTTTTTAATGTATTATCTATATATTTCCTAATTTACATTAATTATGTTTTTATTAATAATACTGGACAGTGTATGTTCTAGTCTAGATAGTGCATTTTTTTGCATAATTTTTTTCACAAATGTTTATTTTTCATTATAACTTTCTCATTGTACATTATCTTAGCCCATTTCATTTCATTTTCTTATAACCTCTGCCTTATCCTTCAAGGGTTATAGGCGTGATGTTATCTTCCCACAATGTTCCCACAACTGGGCCCCAGCTCTTCTCTCTGTAACCCACTGTGTTCCCAGTGCAAGTGGCATGTAGTCCAACAGTGGGAATTCCAACAAAAAGGAGGTCCCATTAAAATAGGTGGACAAATTTTAACACGGCATTCAGTACATGTAACCAAAGATATCCCAGTAAAAAAACACTGATTACAGAGATTTCATTTTGATTTAAAATGTTGGGTAACCAACATTTTTAGTGTATTTTCATTAGATGTTTTATTTTCTAGTGACTTTCTAATGCGTTTTTCTTGTTTTCTTTATTGTACTATTTTGGTGGTCTGAATGTTCTCTTAAAGTTTGTCCACCTATTTTAATGGGACCTTATATATCTAGTAGTTGTTATAATGAAAAATAAACAGTGTTAGTAAACTGATCAACCGACTACAATAATAGTTAAGGCAACTAATTATATCTAAGTAAACATCTAGCTATAACTACGCAACATTTTCTTATAGGGTGTAAAGTACGTTTATCGAACACATGTTCTCCCAGTCACTGCGATATTTTATTTTGTTGTAGACATTCCATACCAGGGGCTGCAGTCTCTACACTAATAACGACGCTACGAATGTCGTTAAGTCGAGAAATGGTAAACTTTCTATTAGATTTTCAGCTTTATTTCAACAGCATAAGGTTGAAAATCTATTAAAGTTTTTTTTTTTTTTTGATTTTACGACTTAGCGACATTCGTAGCGTCGTTATTAGTGTAGAGACTGCAGGGCCTGGGAACCTCCTAGTTGCTATATTGGGGGTCAAAGTTCCAAATCTTTTAATACTAGTTTTTCAGGTTATAACTTTACTTTAAAAACTTACATTGAGTTTTACCATAACATGTGATTTTTCACCTAAAAAAAGGTAGTTTCCCAGCAACTATTTTTGCGTAGGGGGTACTTAGTTTGATGTACATCATGCTTGTTTGACGGCTGCGTGAAGAGTTCTTTTACACCCTATATCAGGGATGGCGAACCAATGGCACGTTGCGGAATATCTTAGGCACGCCGCCGAATTTTTAACCATATTTTCAATTATGCTTACGAGTCATTATTTTCAGAGATGTATAACATAAGATTCGATTAGAAACCGTTCGATAAAGGAGTCCAGTCCAAGATGCAATCTTACTTTAATTTAATTTACACGTAGAATTGAAACATTTGTTACGACATTTGTCAAGTTTTTTTCTTTTTGGTAGCAAAGAAAGAGCTTTTAGTTGAAAATATTTAGTTTAATTATCTGCCAATAAAGACCAACCAATATTATTTGACGGCACGTGTAAGGTCTCAATAAACATTTCTTCAGAAAAAATGGCACGTTGATCCATAAAGGTTCGCCATCCCTGCCCTATATAGTCAGTTAGTCAGATCATTTTAACATTACATAGTATTTCTAATAGAGGTATACTTTTTTAGACGACTCTTTTTCTATATAAAAACTCGATTAGTAGGTACATTTTGTTGTCTATCTGTTACTCGGTTTATAAAAGACTAAAGTGCAGTCGGTATTGTCTGAAAATCTAATGTTTTTTTTTTGTTTGGTTAATTTTGAGAAAGAAATTTGAAATTAAAGAGCTAGTTTTATTAATATTCAGTTTTAAAGTTGATGACGTAATCAATGGAAAATATTCCATTACTCATTAGAGTAATTAGCTAAGTATAAGGGGCTATATGAAGTAGACGCTGCGACATAATTATATGTTCAAATGTTACAGAATTATGCTGAGACAGAAGCCATTTTAACTGCCGTGTGTGTCTCGTTTTAATCAACTTTAAGTAGGTATATATTCGACGTAATTTTGTTAACTCTATATAATATATTTTCTTTATGTATATTGTATATAATCTAAGCTCGCGGATATCTCAACTGTGATGTCAGGTTCGTATGTGTGTGTTATTTCAAGAAGATGCGTTGTGTCCAAACGGCTCGCTTACACCTAAACCGATATCGGATAAACTCGGCTGATCAAATCAAACATATGTCAGACAGCGCGTACGATGACATGTAAAGAAGCGTTCAAGTATTACGTAACGAATTTGAGGGGGTTTCAGCAACGCGTTACGTTACGTATGAGTAACGTTATTCTTTTTAACCCTTCAGAAACGGTTACGTAGAGAAATTCTATCACGCATTTTTTTTAAATAAAAAAATAATAAATAATATTTTTTTTTTTTAAATTCAATTTTTTGATGAAAATGGTCACTTTTGTGGTTACGTAACGTTACGGCGCGTTACATGGGGAGAAGAATCCCCAAAAAATTGCGTTACGTAATACTTGAACGCTCCCTAAGCACATGCACTTCCGATTAGTCCGACAAAAATCGGTTTTGGTGTAATCATACCGTTACCAGATTCCTGCAAAATGAATGTCCACACTGTTACGTAGTCCTGTCACATCACCGGTACATGGGCACCGCGAGATGTTGATGTTATTTTAGCAGCTTCTCCTGTTCATCTTCACCCGTGTCGCGAGTGTATACGTCACCGTTGTTGCGTGCATCGCTCGCACTGCGGGTGAACGTCGAGCGCGTGTGAGGGGACGCTGACACCGGCTGCGAATTTGGGGATACCTACGGGTGATACATTGCTTTATTATACGCGATGTATGTACAACTGTTACTTAGAGCATCATCATCTGCCTAGCCTTTTCCTAATAATGTTGAGGTCTTCCAGAGATAACAACTGCCTCAATCTGTGGAGGGGATCCCATTACATGGCCCGTGTCTCGGACAGCTCGTGGGTTAATAAGAACTGAGGAGCTCGTGGCTTAATAAAAACTGCCACTCAGGTCGATATTTAGGTAAAGCTGTGCTTGCCTAGGTCGGTCTGTGGATAGGTGACCGCCGACATACCGAGTTTCCTCCGTGCCTCGGAAAGCACGTTAAGCTGTTGGTCCCGGCTGCCATAATTATATAGATCTTAGGCAGTCGTTACAGATAGTCAGTGACCTGAAATTCTGACATCCAGTCTTATCAAAGGGTATTGGTTAAATGTGTCTCAGATATCCAAATTTGTCTCATGGGACCCCAGTATGAGTTCCAGTTATAGAGATTTCTCACTTATCCATGTCCCAGTTAACCAAGTTTCACTGCAGTATAGTAAAGTAAATTTTGACCTTCGAAAAGTGCTGATTTGCCTTGTTTTGATTTGATTTGAGTGCCTAGTTTGAATAAATGAATTTTGATTTTGTATCGTATTACGTAGTATTAACTGGGTTGTGGAGGTCAGATAGGCAGTCGCTCCATGTAAATACTGGTATTCAGCTGCATCCGGTTAGACTGGAAGCCGACCCCAATATAGTTGGGAAAAGGCTAGGCAGATGATGATGTGTCTCGGACAGCTCTTTAAGCCATTGGTCCTGGCTGCCATTTCTAGATCTTTGAGAGTCGTAACAGGCAGTCAGTAGCGCAAAACTGCCTCCGTGGTCGAGTGGTTTAGGCGTTTGCCTTGTGACCCGGTGGTTCGATTCCCACGGGAAGCATACTTTGTGAAGTTGTTTCCAGTTTGGTTAGGAAATTGCAGGCATGAATCACCTGATTATCTGATAAAAAGAGGGTTCCGTGTTTCGGAAGGCACGTATAAGCCGGTGGTCCGGCCGCCAAATGGCGGTCGTCAAACCATGTCAGAGGCCCTTGCGGCGGTTTAGAAACTCTGACACTAGGGTGTGTGGGGTCGTTAGACCTTACTGCCCACACGATATGAAGACGAAGAAGAAGCGCGAAAGTCTCACAAGCAGTCTTATCAAGGGGTATCTTAATACCCAGTAATAACTGGGTTTCTTGGGTCAGAAAGGCATTTGCATCATGTAAAGTCCTGGTATGCAGCTGCATCATAGTAGGAAAAGGGTATGTAGATCATTATACAATACTAGCTTTTGCTAGCGGCTTCGCCCGCGTGAAAATGACGATTTTCCATAAAAACTTTCATCCCCTATTTAACTCCCTTAGGGGTTGAATTTCGAAAAATCCTTCCTTATTCCTTGTGTACATTATAAAGGGAACCTCTGTGCAAAATTTCAGCTTTCTAGATCCAAGGGTTTGGGCTGGGCGTTGATGAGTCAGTCAGTCAGTCAGTCAGGACTTCTCTTTTTATTTATATAGATTATATTTGTGATCAGTGTCGCTTTGCTGAGCAACTTGGATCGTGCTGTTTGTAACCGTGGCTTCATTTGCAGTAGTCGGATAAAATATGAATGTATATTGTATTACCTGTCTCGAAGGAGTCTTGTGTTCACCGCTGATGCTGATATCTTCGTCAACTGACTGCAATAACTGAAAAGAAAAAAAATGGAAATATTAAATTATGTGAGTTATGACGCGTTATTCGGATTCGGAAGGAGCTCGTGGCTTAATAAGAACTGCCACTCAGGTCGATCTTTAGGTAAAGCTGTGTTTGCCTAGGTCGGTCTGTGGATGGGTGACCGCCCGACATACCGAGTTTCCTCCGTGCCTCGGAAAGCACGTTAAGCTGTTGGTCCCGGCTGCCATATATATAGATCTTTGGCAGTCGTTACAGGTAGTCAGTGACCTGAAATTCTGACATCCAGTCTTACCAAAGGGTTTTGTATTACCTAGTATTAACTGGGTTGTGGAGGTCAGATAGGCAGTCGCTCCATGTAAAATACTGATATTCAGCTGCATCCGGTTAGACTGGAAGCCGACCCAAACATAGTTGGGAAAAGGCTAGGCAGATGATGATGACGCGTTATTCGGATCTGTACTGATCATTTATTTATTTACTATCACAATTATGTTCATGGCGAAGCTAATGGATAAAAGGACACATTTACGCTCTCAATAATGTTAAAACTATTCAACATATACCGGACACAAATCCAGTCTACGTAACTGCTACTTCCCGATGGGAAAACCCAAAAACACTTTGTACGACCTAGGAACCGATTCCCAGGCCGGACAATGTTCTAGTGTTATTATTCTGCCGTCATATGGAAAAAAGGCGCCTCGCGCATCTAACATTTTTTTCGAAATTGAGTTACATACATAATATTCGGAATCAGTGAAAAAAATGGGGTTGTCTCCACCGATCCCGGGATCCGATTTGATGTAACACGGATCCCGGCGATTTGTCACCACGGATCCCGGGATCCGTTTCCACAAAAAAAAAACAATTGTTTCCAAGAAATAAATGTAGAAACGGATCCCGCGTACAGAGTTAAGAAGTTAAGCATAATATTTTTCGAAACTGGTTTTCTTTTTTCTACTTTTCGGAGTAGCATCCAATAGCATCATAGCACTAGTCAATGTTAGATACGTCTTTTTTCCTTATGACGGGAGTATTGTGTTACTCAGAACTTTAGTTCAGCATTTCCGCTAGCGACAACTGGACCAATAAGGTGGGCAACTACCTACTATTCATACAAATACAATACTCTTATTTGCACAAGCACAATAGGGGACAGGACTGACTCAAAAAAATATGATTCTGTCTAGTCCGTCAGTTAGGTTACCAAAAAATATTGGATACGTGTTTTTTATTTTATCAAATCAATAAAAATTGACAAAGATAAGGCACGTCAAAGATCATGGAGTGGGGCTTGAAACGTCACTTGAAGGTACAAAATGTACTAGCATATGACGTCACACGAGTTTTCGAAGCACTGTATCTGAGTCTTAATTTTTTATTTACGTGAAAAAAGAAAAAATATGTGGTCAATATTTTTTGGAAATCTATCTGACGGACTAATTAGTTTTTTTTGTCCGATCTCCTATTGTGCCACAAAATGAGCGATAACTCCAGTTACAATATCTAAAAGTAAAATACAATACGAAATAAATACATAATATTACCCATAATGTCCACAAAAAAACCTCAGTTATTCTTATCCCTCTCCAACATCTTAATAATCCTAGAGAGCTGCACCAGCATCAGCTGTTCCGTCTCAACTCTCTTCTTCTCCACTTGCAGTCTCTCTTCTCTCCACTCTCTTTCTCTATCTAAGTCTTTCTCAAACTCTAGGAATCTCTCGTAGTGATCTAAGTGCCGGTCGTTAGACTCGATTTCTTGTTGTATCGATTTGTAATCGATATCGTTAGTTGTACAATCGATATCTCGGTTAGGGATGTGGATGGCTAAGAGGGACTCTTCAGCAGTGGGAGGGGATAAGTCGTGGACTGTGAGGAGGGAGGAAGCCGTGTGGAACGTTGTCGTTTTCTTTTTTTTGCAGGTCTCTGATTCTAAAATGGTAAGGTTGGATTTTTGAACACTAGAATTCAATGTGTCGACACTTAGGGGAGGCCTATGTCCAGTAGTGAACGTCGTTCGGCTAAAATAGTGATGATGATAAGTTTAATAGCTACAGGAAATGATGTATTTTGTAAAGAAAGGGTAGAGGAAAAGTCACTTGTAATATATCGCACCCTTAGAACATAAATGGCACTAAACGAAAATGTTAATTTTACAGTATGGCCGAAAATTTGGCGCATTGGAGCTACCGGGGTCTTTGCATTAGGCGCGTTTCGTTCTATGCGTTTTGACTGTATACTTAACTAAAAAATGTCATTTTTTGTATAGTGCCCTTATGTTTTAAGAGTGCGATATGTTATAATTAATCTAAGTTAAAGTACAAGTACATCATACGGACCCCCAAACAGAAATTTTGTATGAAAAATTATGTGGTGTGGTAATTATTTGCACGTCGGTATCCCTTGCTTGCTTACTCTATTACTATGCATTAATAGAAAAAGTAAAACACTAACCCCGAATTTGATGATCATTAACAGTTTTATTTAAAGCATTCGTCTTGAACCAGAAATTATTTTTGACACACTCCGCACAATCATTGGCGTCCACATCGTTGGCCAAATGTTTGGGCGAACACTCGCAGTTCACTTTACTATACTTCTCGTAGTTGGCCCAACATTTGGCCGAGTCGCAAGCATTGGCGTAGGACTTCGAAGGCCCAGTTTTAGTCAACTCGTTGTAAGACTTGGTTGTAATTCCAGGATTCGACTTGTTGGTGTCAGAATGTGTCCAATATTGGGTGGGTTTGGTCAAATATTTTTCTGAATTGTCGTCCAATCTTTCAGAGGACGGGTAGTTTTGAGCTATTTGCATCAATTCTATTATGTTCATTCTTGGAGGTAACTGTGAATGTGAGAAGAGGGTAGTTGACAAAACAAAACTAATTAGTCCGTCAGATAGATTTCTAAAAAATATTGTACACAAATTTTTCACGTAAACAAAGACATGAAGACGATACAGTGCTATGAAAACTTATGGGACGTCAGATTGCAGTACATTTTTTGCCACTTAATGACGTCACAAGCCATGATGAGCACTCATGATCGTTGACGCGTTTTATCTTCGTCAATTTTTATTAAAAAAAACACGTATCCAATGTTTTTCGATAATGTAACTGACGGAGTAAACAGAATCATATTTTTTTAGACAGGAAACATCCCTAATTCCCTATTGTTAGAAAGGAATATTTGAAGAGGGTACAATCACATAATTGCCCTCGCCACAATAAATACTTGCCAAATATTTTGTTCTTTTGATTCTGTATGCAATGAAAGGGCGTGTGGCAGCCGGACGAAGAAAATGTGGAGTATGAAAATGGATAAGAGCTATAAGAGTAGAGAACGATCAAAGAGACGACGGATGGACTGTATCAAAGATAATGTGGCGCCTCCTGATCAGATGGTCTACGTAGCAAAATGTCCAACAGCGCAAAATGTCTAATGAGCAGTAAGTCTACTTACCAAAATATCGATGTAGCAAAACGTCCAACTATCAGATGGTCTGTATAGCAGAACGTCTATTTAGCAAATCGTCAGATTCTCAAAATGTCTGGATACTCAGGCACAAAATTCAACACACACATTTCATGGGAAGGGAAATGGACACGGCATTACAATATTATGTACATACAGACTAAAGTTTAATACGAAATACAAAAGAGAGCTGGAAAAGCTTGAAGGTCAAAAAGTTAGTCTCTTTGAATTTTTGGTAAACCTTGGCCATATCAAAAGGATATTAGGTGAATAAATACAGGGGAGTTTGTGCGCCAATTTTCCTAATAACATTGAAGAGGCTATTGAAGAGTTATATTAACCCAGACTTTTTTATCAAATAAATTTATGTAATTTACAAATGACTTTTAGTTTCTATCATGAGTGTACACATTTTAAAAATGACGTTTTGCTAAATAGATATTCTGCTATACCTAGGCCGCGTTCCGTATTACAAAATAATCGCTCACAGCGCTCACGTTTATATTTTGCGTTCCGAATTAGATATCACGATTATGACAGGTAGGACCTGTCATCAATTCGGAACGCTCGGTAACGCGTTTACAGTGCTCACTCGTCACGTGATAACAAAAACATAACCTGCATGAGAGAAATTCGTCGCCCGTCCCGTTAGGCTCGTCTTGTATATTTACTTGAATACTCATGGTTATGAGACTCCAAAGAGATTTCAAAGAACTAATTGAATGTATTTGTGCGACTCCAGCCAGTGAACCTCAGCTGTGAACCCACACACCCACCCAGACACACACACACACGCATCAGACATCTGTCATTTTTTACTTTGATTTTGACAGCGCTCACGGTGATATTTATTTGGGGCATGGTCGGTGTAATCGCAAGATGACACATGTCATGACGTCATCTATGACGATTCAAGGGACATCGTTAGCGCGCTCACAGTAATTCGGAACGCACTCCTACTGACCATCTGATAGTTGGACGTTTTGCTACATGGACATTTTGGTAAGTAGACTTACTGCTCATTAGACATTTTGCGATGTTGGACATTTTGCTACTTAGACCTTCTGATCAGAAGATCAGGAGGCAAATAAATTGAGATAAGGGCAAGAGTATGATGATAGCTTTGTATTTCTAACTGCCTGATTTCATTTGAAAGAAAATAGTGCAAAAATTGAACCTTATTACAAGCCGAAGTAGATCCTAAATCGTCTATGTTCCTAGTGGAGGCGACGCTGGCGGATTTGGCTAGCAGTTTCTTAGATATTAAAGATATTGGTAGGTTACTGCTGGACCGGCTTGAGTTACATAAGTGCTGGAATACAATAGGATAGGTGAGGATGGGAAACTACTTCTTTATCGTCTGGGCAGAGCGGAAGGGAGCGTCAGACTTCTACTGACCCCGTCGGGACTGTGGATTATCGAAAGGATAACGCGGCTCCGACACAAGGGCGAAGAAGGAACATGGGTTTGGTTTTTAGTCAGTCTGACACTCCCCTTCGCTCTGCCCAAGAGCGGGGGGGGGGGGTTATTCGATGATTTTCCACCCACCAAAAAAGACTTCTACTGACTCAAAACCACCCATGTTCCTTCTTAGCCCTTTGTGTCGAGGCTGAGGTATCTCTTTCGAACACGACAGGCGTCGGCCCTTGCGGGTCCCTTCCATGTAGCTGACATCTCTTTGAGGCGCTCGTGTAACACTCTGACGCCGTCAACACAGCCTGTTTTGCCGTCACAAGACGGGCGGACGGCTCACTAGCCCAACAGTCACCGTCCACAGGCCCGCGTAGTAGGTGGCCGGAAGCCATCACGTGGCCAAATTGGCGACAGTTTTTATTCTCCTCTGACTTGGCTTCAAGAAGTATTCCACTAGGATACTAGTTTCCACAAGACGTTTTCCTTCACCGTTTTGAGAGCAGTAGTGATGAACTAAATTACACAAAGTAATGCGCTAGCCTGGGTTAGAACTCACGACTCACTGTTCGTAAATCGGGACCGCCACCACTGGGCAACCGCTGCTCTCTACGAGCTCTTTTAAGTAATAAAATGACTATATAATACAAATGAAAGTAGCGGACTTGGCAGACGTCGTTCTGCCCGGAAAGCAGCGCCACCTACCAGGTCCATCCAAGCACCCATTGAAATATCCCCAGAAAGTTGCATTCAAATCGGTACAGCCGTTTAGGAAGAGTTCAGTGACATACACACGTACAGTGGAATTATATATTGATCTGTATAAACCGTGGTATAAACACTGAATTGTTTACCATTATCGATATAACAACGCCAATGCTCTAAAGCTGAAATTACCGCAAGAGTTTCTCTTTCTGTAGTAGAGTAATTGCGCTCGTTTTTATTAAGAGATTTGCTCATATAAGCTATAACTACTTCTTCGTCCTTTATTTGTGTTAACATACCACCACACTAAATTATAAGATAAAAATGTTACCTTATCAACTTCAGTGTCAAATTGTTCGTTCGTGGCTCCTTTCGAAAGGGCGCCCTTCTCCATGAGGGTAGCGCGTTTGGCTGCTAAATGAAGAGATCTGAAATATAAACAAAATTAATTTTATTTTGATTAATACGTGTTTAAAGGGGTATCATTTTACGCAGTACTAGCTGGGTAGTGGTCATATCCCTAGTAGCATTTTTTGTTGGCATTTAGTTGGGCCACATACAGAGGTATGTGGCCCAACTAAATGCCAACAAAAATGTATGTGGCCCAACTAAATGCCAACAAAAATGCTACTAGGGATAGGCAGTCAATCCATGTAACTGGGCATACTTGAAGCCGATTCCAACATAAGAGGGTAGTTGACTAAAAAAAACTAATTAGTCCGTCAGATAGATTTGCAAAAAATAATGAAAACATATTTTTTCTTTTTTCACGTAATCAAAAGATGAAGACAAGACAAGACAAGATACAGTGCTTCGAAAAGTCGTGTCAAGTCGTGTGACGTCACAAGGTTAGTACTTTTTTACCCACAAAGTGACGTCACAAGTCCCCACTCATGATCTTTGATACGGTTTATTTTCGTAACTTTTTATTAATTTGATAAAACAAAAAACACGTATCCAATGTTTTTCGATAATATAATCTAACAGTTGGACTAATTTTTTTGGTGAAATACCGTATTGGGATAAGGGGAAAGGAGCTCATAATGACCTACAGTACAATAATAAACGACGCTGTAGAATCTAAGGTCATATATATTAGCTAGCGAAACTCTGCAAGAATTATATATTTTATTTTTACGAGATAAAAGTTTTACCGTTTGACAGTTAAATAGAAGAGCTCAGTGATGGCTCTGACGGAGTAGTCGGGCACGAACGTGTGACGTAGCATGGAGTCCATGTTTATGTTCTGTAGGGAGCATGTTGATGGAGTTGGGCATTCTACTATAGTTAGTAGTACAAGTAAATCTTACCGTTTGACAGTTAAATAGAAGAGCTCAGTGATGGCTCTGACGGAGTAGTCGGGCACGAACGTGTGACGTAGCATGGAGTCCATGTTTATGTTCTGTAGGGAGCATGTTGATGGAGTTGGGCATTCTACTATAGTTAGTAGTACAAGTAAATCTTACCGTTTGACAGTTAAATAGAAGAGCTCAGTGATGGCTCTGACGGAGTAGTCGGGCACGAACGTGTGACGTAGCATGGAGTCCATGTTTATGTTCTGTAGGGAGCATGTTGATGGAGTTGGGCATTCTACTATAGTTAGTAGTACAAGTAAATCTTACCGTTTGACAGTTAAATAGAAGAGCTCAGTGATGGCTCTGACGGAGTAGTCGGGCACGAACGTGTGACGTAGCATGGAGTCCATGTTTATGTTCTGTAGGGAGCATGTTGATGGAGTTGGGCATTCTACTATAGTTAGTAGTACAAGTAAATCTTACCGTTTGACAGTTAAATAGAAGAGCTCAGTGATGGCTCTGACGGAGTAGTCGGGCACGAACGTGTGACGTAGCATGGAGTCCATGTTTATGTTCTGTAGGGAGCCCATCGCTGACGGAGTTGGGGATTCCGCTGGAACACGAATTGCATGTTATTATCATCAAAATCTTTTATTACCTATGTGATATTATGTATGTATCTTCTATCTATATATATAAAAGGAGAACTGACTGACTGACATATCAACGTACAGCCGAAACTACTGGGGCTAGGAATGTGAAATTTTGCACACGGCTTCCTATTATAATGTAGGGGATCACTACGAAGGGGTTTTGGGAATTTAACCTTTAAGGGGGTGAAAAGGGGGGTGAAATTTTGTATGGAAAATCGTCACTTTTGTAGTTGAACCGACATTCACGCGGGCGAAGCCGTGGGCAAAAGCTAGTAATGTATACATACCAACTCCCACGTTCTGCGTGAGCGCCTGTACACCGAAGTAGGTGAAGGGTCCGGCCTCGAACACCAGGTTCTCGCGACCCACTGTCACCTCCACGCGACCTTCCAGGATCAGCACGAAGTAGTCCACCTGGAGACAGAGGATTTACAATGAGCATTGGAACTGTCACCATGTAGAGCAAGGACTATCGGGGTAATAGGGATGTTTCCTGATTTAAAAAATATATGATTCTGTTTAGACCGTCTGTTAGATTTTCGCAAATGATGGATACGTGTTTTTTGTTTTATCAATTTAATAAAAATTTACGTAAATAAAACGTGTCAAAGATCATGAGGGAGCTTGTGACGTCACCACGTGGTAAAAAAATGTGTTGCAATGTGACGTCAAACGAATTTTCGAAGCACTGTCGAATATTTGTTGGTGTCAAAACTAAGTTGTTATAGTTTTTTTGCTTATCTTTCAAAACTTTATATTATTTGTATATAATAATAATATGTATGTATTTATTCTTATATTTCAAGTATGTATCTTTTCTAATTGGTTTTTGTTTTGCACCTACTATGTATTGTCTCTGCATCACCCTAAGGTAGACTGGTAGAAAATGCCCAAGGCATTAAGTCCGCCTTTGTACGGTTTTATGCATAAAGTTTTAATAAATAAAATAAAGAGAGTACTCACCGGCTTCCCCTGCTGGAACACATAAGTGCTGGGGTCCTTCTTAGTCTTGCCTTTGAGCTTGATGTGTTGTATGACGTCCTGCTTCAGCATGCGACGGAGCACTGTCTCCGATATCGTGTCCGGACGGAACGCGTCTACACCTGGGAGACGAAAAAAAACTGTAAACACGCTTGCCTAGGTCGGTCTGTGGATGGGTGACCGCCTATTACATATCGAGTTTCCTACGCGCCTCGGAAAGCACGTTAAGCTGTTTGTCCCGGCTGCCATAATTATATAGATCTTTGGCAGTCGTTACAGGTAGTCAGACAACAGTCAACTGGCTCCGTGGTCGAGTGGTTTAGGCGTTTGCCTTGTGACCCTGTGGTCGTGGGTTCGATTCCCACGGGAAGCATACTTTGTGAAGTTTCCAGTTTGGTTAGGACATTGCAAGCTTGAATCACCTGATTGTCTGATAAAAAGATGGTTCCGTGCTTCGGAAGGCACGTATAAGTCGGTGGTCCCGGCCGACAAATGGCGGTCGTCAAACCATGTCAGAGGCCCTTGCGGCGGTTTAGAAACTCTGACACTAGGGTGTGTAGGGTCGTTAGACTTTACTGCCCACACGATAAGAAGAAGAAGAAGTGACCTGAAAGTCTGACAACCAGTCTTACCAGAGGGTATCGTATTACCCAGTATTAACTGGGTTGTGGAGGTCTGATAGGCAGTCGCTCCATGTAAAATACTGGTATTCAGCTGCATCTAGTTAGACTGGAAGCCGACCCCAACATAGTTGGGAAAAGGCTAGGCAGATGATGATTTAATATAGTTATTATTTTTATTGTCTTACTTATAGGACAGTTGGCTAATCGGGGTTAAATTCTGATGGAGTTTTCAAAGTTAATTTATTATAATTTAAATCAGACTGTATGGATCAAGTTATTTGAAATAAATAAATTGACTTCACTTTATTTATTTGAATACTCACTGGAGCTCAGGAACTGGAAGGTGGCCAAGGTAAGCTGTGGCGATATATGTATGCGCTGGTTCTCATGCCGCTCGGCGAACGCGGCGAAGTCTTGCAGCTTGTTCGTGGGACGGTTGCGACGGCGTTTGGACCGGTTGTCCACTGTTGGGAAAGGTAATAATTATAAATGAGCTATGACAGACTAAAGTGCTACAAGGATCTCATTGCATACCATTGAAAATCGACCCGTGTTGCGTTTATTATTATTTTAGTCTCGTAGAACTCTAACAGATGGTCTACTACGGTCTACTCACAGAAGACGTTGGTCTCATCCACGATCTCCGCCTGAATCATCTCCTCGATGACGTCTTCTAACGTGACCAGGCCCATGGTCTCGTAGAACTAACTAACAGATGGTCTACTACGGTCTACTCACAGAAGGCGTCGGTCTCATCCACGATCTCCGCCTGAATCATCTCCTCGATGATGTCTTCTAACGTGACCAGGCCCATGGTCTCGTAGAACTAACTAACAGATGGTCTACTACGGTCTACTCACAGAAGACGTCAGTCTCATCCACGATCTCCGCCTGTATCATCTCCTGGATGACGTCTTCTAGTGTGACCAGCCCCATGGTCTCGTAGAACTAACTAACAGATGGTCTACTACGGTCTACTCACAGAAGACGTCGGTCTCATCCACGATCTCCGCCTGAATCATCTCCTCGATGACGTCTTCTAACGTGACCAGGCCCATGGTCTCGTAGAACTAACTAACAGATGGTCTACTACGGTCTACTCACAGAAGACGTCGGTCTCATCCACAATCTCCGCCAGAATCATCTCGTCGATAACGTCTTCTTGTGTGACCAGCCCCATAGTCTCGTAGAACTAACTAACAGATGGTCTACTACGGTCTACTCACAGAAGACGTCGGTCTCATCCACGATCTCCGCCTGAATCATCTCCTCGATGACGTCTTCTAGTGTGACCAGGCCCATGGTCTCATAGAAGGGATCGCCTTCTCCCTCATTGTTGATGCGATGGACGAAGGCCATGTGACCTTTGTGTCCTAGGGAACAGAAGATTCACGTCAAAAAAATATATGCTGTAGATCGCAATTAAAACCAATATTTTTTTAACGAGATTTAGCAGTTACCCAAATATAAATTTAACATTCAACAAACACGATAAAAACAACAATAAATACAAATTAAAAAGCCCCCTTCAATTTGTATTTTGTTTGTATTACCAGAAAAGATTTTCATCCGAGCTACCATTTTGGAAATATAGACTGCTTAGTAAAAAAAAAAAGAAAGCTCCTATCTCGGTAACGGTGCGTCGTAGGACCATGTGTTTCAGAACCTAAATGGTTTCTATGATCAAGGTTAACGCTAAAGTGCAATAAAAAAAAACAAATTTCCAGAAAACAAAAATCCATTTTTTTATAGATATTGTTTAAGTGATTTTCTTTGCTGCTCAGTGTCCCTTAGCGTATACTTCAACTCCTAAAACTCGCCCTAAAGATGACCCACTGACCTGAATATCTAAGTAAAAGTAATTCAAGTACAGTTGAACAAGCTAATAAGTATAATTTGCATTTCAAACGATACTGTGTGTGACATCAGTCGCTCAATGCGAAACGCTTTATAAAACAAAATTGCAATCAAAATTTTCATTGTACTAGAATTATAAAGATTTCTGCCTGTATACTTATTAGCTTGATCGACTGTACAACTCACCCTCCTTAAACTGCTTAAATATGACATCCAAGGTGACATCCTCGAACACGAAGTTGCAGGGGTTCTGGTAGTACTGGCACAGCGTGCGCAGCGGAGTGTTGTCGTCAGGGTCCACGAACGCCAGGTCCTTGATGAACAGCACCGTCACTATGTTGCCGCGACCGCCCTCGTATACTGGGATGCGGGAGTAACCTGGTGGACGGGATATACTAAATAAGTCACGGTCGTCGGGCTGCGGGTTGTTTGAAAGAGAGAGAGATTTGATGATTCGAACGAAGCGCTTTGCCAAGTCCTTTATTATGCGCACAGCGGCACAGCCAAGGAGTGGAATTCTTTTTTTTTTTTTTTTTTTTTTTAATATGGGCTTACTCTTGACCTCAAACTTGCCCTAAGGGCAGAGATGAGGTCGACGATGGAACGAGCTTACCCAGAAGAAGCCTATTTACTCGCGACTTAAATAGAAGAATTCCCTGCCTGCGTCGGTTTTTCCAAGTTTATATAACCCTAATCTATTTAAGTCGCGAGTAAACAGGCTTCTTCTGGGTAAGCTCGTTCCATCGTCAACATCATCGCTGCCCTTTTTTTTTTTTTTTTTTTTGGTGGGTGGAAAATCATCAAATGACCCCCCCCGCTCTTGGGCAGAGCGAAGGGGAGTGTCAGACTTCTACTGACTCGAACCCATGTTCCTTCTTTGCCCTTGCGCCGAGGCCACGTTATCTAGTACAAAAACCCGCGGCCCCGACGGGCGTCGGCCCTTGCGGGCCCCTCCTTGCTGACATCTTTTTGAGGCACGCGTGAAACACGAACGCGCCACCGACACGGTCTGTTGCCATCATGACGACGGCCGGACGGCGAGCTAGCCCAATACTCACCGTCCACAGGCCCGCGTCTACGGTGGCCGGAAGCCATCACGTGGCCCCCGACGCCCGGAGCGTCTCCCGCGGCGGCTGGGACGTTGAGAGGTTCTCTCCCTCTCTCGTTCCGCCACCTCCTTCGCTAGCATCACTGCTTCGCAAAAGGAGGCGACGGCGTCCCATTCCTCCTCGCCCCGGACCATGGCTTGCACCAGGGCCGGACGCGAGAGGTCGCCGCCGCCGATCGCCGCTACGAGAACACGTCCACCCATCGTGTCTCCCTCCGCCTACTCACTGCTCTCACAGTCACGTCTGATGAGCAGACGCGAACCAGAGAGCAGCGAGTAGGGTTTCCTCCTGCGACAGGCGCGCCGCCCGAGGACCCGAACACCGTTCACGTCACCCGGCGGCGCGCCCCCCGCGTGTCCCTCTTTGTCTGGTCTCTCGCCTTGGACCTTTCCGGCATGAGTATATCTACCGGCAGAGCCCCAAGGGTCATTGAGACACGCAAGCCCCACCACGACGGCAACGTGTGAACACTCCGGTGGGGATCATCGCTGCCCTTGGGGCAAGATTGAGGTCAAGAGCAAGCCCATTTATAATTTAAAAAATAAGTAAAAAAATTCCCATCCCCAAAAAAAGAAAAAAGCTAGTTGCAAGTGAGAAAAATACGTCGTGATTTGTAAAACTTTGGCCATTATCATCATCAGCCTATAATGGGTTTGCAGATGTCACATGTCTTCGATTTTTTTGGTTCTCATGTCATGCCTATTTTCTCACGATGTTTTCGTTCACCGTTTTAGAAATAAATTACACAAAGTAATGAGCCTGCCTGGGTTCAAAACCACGACTATTACTGCTTGTAAGTCGGGGCTGCCACCACTGAGCCACCGCAGCTCTCAACTAAATAGGCTAGTTGCCCTTGGAACATAAATTCATGTAACTTTTTTACTGGATACATTATGGTTATTTTGCAAATAGGTTTTTACAAACACTTTCACAAGTCACTTTTTTTTTAAACTAGTTGGGGTCGGTGTTTCGTACCTGACTACTTCGAGAAGAAATATCCGAAACTAACTCTCTCTCTATTAAGGTCAAGACATAATCTTAGTATACACACATGAAGACTATGCAGATCAGGGTCTGAGATGGTCTTTTGAAGAAAGCACCACACAGATTTGAGTGCACCCGTCCAGTCAGTGCAAGCATTTGTCAGTTATCGTGGAGCTCGACTTATAACTCAAGGAGCTCAACGTCATGGCGAACAATACCAAAGAAAGGACAATCCGGGTGATAGAAATCCCAGCAGGTTTTGTTTTTTGGGGGAGTATGAGGAACAGGGTGTAAAGTTCCTCATCCCTCGTTGAAAAGGGAGGACCCACCGACCCGTCGGGGTCACCAGTTTGGGGGGTATGAGGAACAGGGTGTAAAGCTCCTCATCCCCCATTGAAAAGGGAGGATCCTCCGACCGGACGGGCAGTTAGCCCACCGGACACAACACCCGTCCGGTCGGAGGATCCTCCCTTTTCTATGGGGAATGAGGAGCTTTACATCCTGTTCCTCATACCCCCCAAAGTTTAAAATATATTTTACAAAAACCAATCCGAATCTCCTTCCTTTAATAATCGCTTAACAACTACATCTGTGCATTAACTTAGATACACGTGAGGTAGATATAAAACCGGCTAGGTGATTAGCTACTAATGGCTCTTTGTTCACCTCTCATCAATTATCACTTGACATGGTAACTAGTTGAATAATTATGTTACAATGTTATTGCCATGTCCTACTGCAATTTGTATGTACTTACTAGCTGATGCCCGCGGCTTCACCCGCGTGGATGTCGTTCAAATTATATACTAAAACCTTCCTCTTGAATCACTCTATCTATTAAAAAAAACCGCATCAAAATCCGTTGCGTAGTTTTAAAGATTTAAGCATACAGACAAACAAACAAATAAACGAACAAACAGACGCGACTTTGTTTTATACTATGTAAGGAAGTTATATAAAGTGTTTTGCAATTATAAACGCTTGGTAACCGTAAACTGGCTGATAAATTATAATCAGCTCATCTTGTTTACATATAAAATAAGTTCCATGGCTGACAAGTAGACGAGGTAGAGAATAAAGAATAAAAATATACTGAAAGAAATATGTAATTTTAAATACAGCGCGGAAGGGAACGCGGTTTCGATCACCGCATGGAACAAATATTTGTATTAATAGTAGTAAATATTTGTATGGCCTACAGATAGTTGTTTCGGGTCTGGGTATTTGTGTATGTGTGTTTAAATGTCCGTGAACATTCCCACGATACAGGAGATATTCCTAGTGTAGGGCATAGTTTAAAAATAAGGACTTTTTTAAGGGACAGAAAAGGATAGGAGCAAAGAAAAATGCGATTACGAACCCGTTTTTTTTGTGGAAAGTCATCAAATAACTCCTCCCGCTATGGGCAGAGCGGTAGGGAGTGTTAAACTTCTACTGACTAAACACCACCCATGGTTCTTCTTAGCCCTTTGTGTCGAGGCCGCGGTATCTCTTTCGAACATCCCGCAGCCCCGACGGGAACCCTTACTTCCTCTCGCAGACAAGAAGTCAATGTCCCACCAGTGAAAAATTATAACCTGATTATCAAGGATCCTGATTTTAAAAAAGTAACCATGGAGTTTCTTGCCGGTTCTTCTCTATAGAAAACGACCAGCACGAACTGTGCACCTTTTTGTAGACGGTTTACAAGTGCCCATGTAGGCCTATGTGTAATATAATATTTTCATTTTGAAAGAAAGAAAGAAAAAAATGTTTATTTGACGTCAGTACATCAAGCACACACACAATAATACTAAAAAAAAAAATACAAAAATGGAAAAACATAGTAGGTACCTATGTGCTGTGTGCCTCACGGCTGCGCCAAAAAGGTTCATGAAGGTTTTTGAAGGAACCCATAACTCCTTGCCTTTCTTACAAATATCACCAGGTGTATGAATGTGGACGAGGCAATAGGAGTATATAAGGATCGTAGCAGGTGGCGTTCTGTGGTTTCTGCCTACCCCCATGGGAAAACGGCGTGAGTTTATGTATGTATCGTAAATATAGCAAACTGCGCAGTAATCCTCAATCTGCAATATTTCATAACGAGCTAGTTCTAAATATGGAAAGTTTATATTTGCCATAACAGCCGTCCCCTTGGATAACGTCCAGAAATCTATAAGTACTATTTTATGTTATAAGCCGTGTGGCCCAAATGAGATTTACCATTGGTAAAAAATAACGGTCCTTCCCTTCCTTTTCGTGTGGGTAGTAAGGTCCCTACACACCCTAGTGTCAGAGTTTCTAACCCGCCGCAAGGGCCTCTGACATGGTTTGACGACCGCCATTTGACGGCCGGGACCACCGACTTATACGGAACCATCTTTTTATCAGACAATCAGGTGATTCAAGCCTGCAATGTCCTAACCAAACTGGAAACAACTTCACAAAGTATGCTTCCCGTGGGAATCGAACCCACGACCACCGGGTCACAAGGCAAACGCCTAAACCACTCGACCACGGAGGCAGTTGTAAGAGAGAGAGAGAGAGAAGAGACATAAGTACTTAAATATGAGGGGACCATAGGACATGACACCAGCAGGAAAACCTATTATCTCATCATCATCATCATCCACAGCCTGAACTCACCCACTGCTAGGTATAGGCCTCCCTTTTCTTGTGCCATTCTCCACGGTCCTGTGCCAGCCTCATCCAGGTTTTTCCCCCGATGGTAACTATGACGTCTGCCCATTTTAACGCTGGACGACCCACACTACTTTTTCCAGTTCTTACCTATTACCTACCTATTTATTTCTGTACTCTTCCACAATGATGTCCTATTTGACCCTTTGACTGGTAGAGAATGCCTTGTGGCATTAAGTCCGCCTATGTACCACGTTTGTGCATGAAGTTTAAAAAAATAAATAAAAAAAATCTTCATAAAATGTAAAGTACTGGGCCAAACTACACTAAATTTTTATGGGACCAAATGGCAACTATTCCGCATCAAACTAAAAAAGAATCACGTAAATCGGATCATAAATCGCAGCGTAATCGGTGTACATACATAGAAAAAAAAAACATTCCAATCGAATTGAGAACCGCTTCCTTTTTGGGAACTCGGTTAATAAAATCAATATAATGTTAAGGTTTCTAACAGTTTCTATGGCACACCTACCAAAAGTACATTGATTGACCCCTGATAGCACACGGTGACCAATGATAGCCCAAATGTCCTCTGATCGGCCCTAAAAGCTCCACAACACTCACCAGACTTGATAATCTCCGACATGGTCTCGAAGTCCAGTATAGAACTGATAGGCAGCATGAACACGTCCTCCAACTTCGTCATCACATCGGAGACAGTCTTCTTGCGGAGCTCCAGGGCTCCGCTGATGATGTTTACTTCGTCTCTATCCAGGTCATTGACGTCTGTAGTTAGCTGAGGAGCGGGGAGGGGAGGTTAGCAATAAATCCTTGTTTTTATTAATCTATTATAAAATAAGTGTTATTTAGCAATATGCTTGCTTTATAAATTGTGATTTAAAAGCTTTTACATTGTGTCGTGTTAATACAAGGCTTTGTGTTAGGTATTTTTTATAATATTTAGTATTATCAAATTTAGGCCGGTATAAACCGTTTACCTACTAGTCTAGTCAACAAGTGCTTTTTTGATCAACTTTTTTCAGCAGTCTCCGAAAATTATGATTGAGGTGTCATTCGATTCGGAATGGCATCCCGATGGTTTTTGAAAAAATTGAAGTTCCGCTTGCAAAAATTGCAAAAGTTATTAACAATTAACTAAAAAATTTAAAATGGGTTTAGTTTTTTGCAAATATCTCAAAACCTAATTAAAATTTTTCAAATTTGAAATAAGATTCAAAAAGGGGAGGAAATTTCCTAAAGAATGTTCTAACTTTCGGAATTGTAGGACCAATATTAATAACTTTCCGATCGGGTTGAAAATACGCCCGAAAACTGGTACTCCGTCTTGCGCAAGCTACGCTCCATTCGGACCTTTAATGAATAAATGTTATTTAAACTTATTAAATATGAAAATTAAAAATTGAAAAAATTCAGGCGCCTGCAGGATAGATCAATACACAATAATCTGTGATCTAAAAATTTTTATCGCGAATTTTCAATAAGTTATCCATTAATTAATTAACAATTTTTTGTAGCACGAACACTGACATTGCAAGTGCGATAATTATAACACTATTCATCTGAGATTTTTTTCCTTTCGTGGAGCTATTTTTCAAAGGTCTTAGAATAGGCTCTCGTTGGAAAAATTAAAAAATGTTAATTTTCGTTTTTTTATTAACAATTTACTGAAATGAAAAATTTCAAACCTTCATTAGACATTAAAAAAATCTTTTTTTTTATTATAATAATATTGAACCGTTTTTGTATGATCAGAAGCTACTTAAAAATGATTTTTTATATTTTTTATATCCTGTTTTTTAAAATATTTTTATAAACAAATGCGTTGTTTATGAGATAATTTAATGTTTTTTTTTAATATCGTAATCTTTGATAATAATCATGATTTTTTTTTTAAAAACCGTTGCTTAAAAAAATGTGTATTGCTTAAAAACGCATTTGTTGATTAACAATTATTTTCTCCCACTTCTAATTAATATTAAGGTATCATTTTTTTTAAATCACCATTATTTGTTTTTTCTTTTCGATCTAAATAAAAAAAATATTGTTTTATTAAAACTTTCATTGTTTATGTAATAAACAATTTGTAAAAAACAAATAAATTTTTACTTTATATTTTTTTTCTTGTTTTACTTATTGTCACAAAAACAGAATGATTCTTTTTTTTTTCATTTAATTTTTTTTACAGTTTTTTTTTTAATTTTAAAAAAACAAAATCATATCTGTTTTTGTGACAATATTTACTTACTGTCACAAAAACAGATATGATTTTGTTTTTTTTCATTTAATTTTTTTTTCAACTTTTTTTATAATTTGAAAAAAAAAATCATATCTGTTTTTGTGACAATAAGTAAAACAAGAAAAAAAATATAAAGTAAAAATTTATTTGTTTTTAACAAATTGTTTATTACATAAACAATGAAAGTTTTACTAAAACAATATTTTTTTTTATATAACGAAAAGAAAAAACAAATAATGGTGATTTAAAAAAAATGATACCTTAATATTAATTAGAAGTGGGAGAAAATAATTGTTAATCAACAAATGCGTTTTTAAGCAATAAAACATTTTTTTTAAGGAACGGTTTAAAAAAAAAACATGATTATTATCAAAGATTACGATATTAAAAAAAAAAACATTAAATTATCTCATAAACTAAAAATATTTTAAAAAACAGGATATAAAAAATATAAAAAATCATTTTTAAGTAGCTTCTGATCATACAAAAACGGTTCAATAATAATATAATAAAAAAAAAGATTTTTTTAATGTCTAATGAAGGTTTGAAATTTTTCATTTCAGTAAATTGTTAATAAAAAAACGAAAATTAACATTTTTTTAATTTTTCCAACGAGAGCCTATTCTAAGACCTTTGAAAAATAGCTCCACGAAAGGAAAAAAATCTCAGATGAATAGTGTTATAATTATCGCACTTGCAATGTCAGTGTTCGTGCTACAAAAAATTTGTTAATTAATTAATGGATAACTTATTGAAAATTCGCGATAAAAATTTTTAGATCACAGATTATTGTGTATTGATCTATCCTGCAGGCGCCTGAATTTTTTCAATTTTTAATTTTCATATTTAATAAGTTTAAATAACATTTATTCATTAAAGGTCCGAATGGAGCGTAGCTTGCGCAAGACGGAGTACCGGTTTTCGGGCGTATTTTCAACCCGATCGGAAAGTTATTAATATTGGTCCTACAATTCCGAAAGTTAGAATATTCTTTAGGAAATTTCCTCCCCTTTTTGAATCTTATTTCAAATTTGAAAAATTTTTATTAGGTTTTGAGATATTTGCAAAAAACTAAAACCATTTTAAATTTTTTAGTTAATTGTTAATAACTTTTGCAATTTTTGCAAGCGGAACTTCAATTTTTTCAAAAACCATCGGGATGCCATTCCGAATCGAATGACACCTCAATCATAATTTTCGGAGACTGCTGAAAAAAGTTGATCAAAAAAGCACTTGTTGACTAGACTATACGGCTTATAATTATCTAGATGTGCAATCACGAGCATTAATATGTATACACTTGGCAAAGTTTGAACGCGAAATTCTCGTAAAACTTTGAGTTATGACCTAATTTTTGATAATATGGATCTTATAATTATGAAGTTCCGTAACGTAACGTTACATGAAAATGAAATCAATACGACAGCTGAGAATAGGGGATCGGACAAAAAAAAACTAATTAGTCCGTCAGATAGATTTAAAAAAATTATTGGACACGTATTTTTTCACGTAAACTTAAAATGAAGACGATACAGTGCTTCAAAAACTCGCGTGACGTCATAATAATATGATAGTACATTTTGACGACACAAGTGACGTTTCAAGCCCCACTCCAAGATCTTTGACGCGTTTTATCTTCGTCATTTTTTATTGATTTGATGAGGATTTGATAAAACAAAATACACGTATTCAATATTTTTCGATAATCTAACTTACGGACTAAACAGAATCATATTATTTTGACCCTGTCCGATCCCCTATTGTTTTGAAACGTTACAAAGTACATATTGGTGCTGCTGACTGTTTTTCAAGGTAACACATTAATGCCCGATTTCTGAGCACCTTTATCGGTGGTTTATCTATTCATATGAACAAGCCAAAAACTACCTTAAGTCGACAGACTTAAGGCACTTTTTGGCTTGTTCATATGAATAGATAAACCACCGATAAAGGTGCTCAGAAACCGGGCATAAGACAGTCTCTTTTATTTATATTATTTACTACAAGCTTTTAACTATCTTTTTATTTTACTGGTAAGTATTTAAATATAATTGCATTATTTTGGTTAGTTCCTTGCTGGAAACTTCGCAGCGAGATCGCGCTGTGTTTGCTCTTGACTTACTCTATATGCTCTTGACGCAGATTTATCGTTTTGTAGTTCAAGACAACTTTGGCAGATGTCAAACACTCAGCGCCCTCTAGCGGCGAAACTTCCGGCAAACAACGACTTTGCAACAACTTTTGAAATTGACAGATCAACAATAATGACCATGATGACAAAGAATTTAGGGAAATGTATTACTTTGTTAAAATATGTAGTTTGATGTATGTATTATCAAGACAAATATTGTTGAACTGCCAAAACAAAATCTATTTAAATCGTGAGTATTGTACAATAAGACAGTGAAGATACAATTCCGAAGTTGACCGCAACCTCAAACTGCAGTGGTGAACTGCAATGAGCGACCGCAACGACACTACTGTTTCTATGTAAAGTAACTTTAGAACAACACAAAGGCGTAAATTACCTTCAAGAGATTGAGCGGTTTTGCCGCCAAGGGATGCATTCACCTTCGGAAGTATACCATAAGCCCTATTTTAAAGCGAGACCAGCGCTGGTCGGACCTTTAGTAACTTGCGGTTTTAACGACCGGCGCGAATTGGACAGTCAACGCTACCATACAAGTCTATGGCACACGCGACCGGCGCACGAAACCGGCGCCGCGCCGGTCTCGCCCTAAAATAGGTCTACAGTAGAAGTCTACTTTTCATAGTATAACATGCACAGGTTGGCATCAGTAACAAATAAAACCTGCAAAGAAAAATCTACGCAATACTTACAGGTGGTAAATTGTGGAAACCATACATGTGTGTGTACTTTTTGTATGTTTGAAGTATTGTAGATCTATACAAGCTATAGCATGTATCCTCCCCAAAATAAATTTCTACAGCCAGGTGTAACGAAATGTTGGTATGAATGTCAATTTAAAGGTTTCTAAACAGTCTGCTTTCCTTTTATTGTGCACCCCGGCCTCCACTGACGGAAACGTCTCGATAGCCGCTGCTACAGGGGGCATTGTCAACTATTTATATACAGACCGAGCATGTGACCGTTTACAGCACTTTGATACTAGACGAATAGAACGTTACGGCTTAAAGTATAGTATAGTCAAGTAAAAGATATTTCTTGACTTAAAACATTTACTTATGCGACCATTTTTATAAAAAAGATGCAATAATTTAACGAATGAAGAGCCGTCAATTGATCCACTGTAATCACTTTAACATTTACTCAAATAATCACTTTAACGTTTACTCAAGTAATCAATTTAACTTTTATTCAAGTAATCACTTTGACTTTTACTCAAGTAATCACTTTGGCTTTTACTTAAGTTATCACTTTGGCTTTTACTCGTGTAATCTCATCGACTTGTTTATAGATATGACTTTTTCGAATAAATTATTTGCCTACCTTAAAAGTGTCACATTATTACCCGACTGCGGCGAAGCCCAAAAGGAGGGTTATTCTAGTGAGTTATCGCGAGATTTTGTAGTAAATAGATTGATAAATTCAATCCCAATGTTTTGTTAGACTAATAACTCAAACTTTCATTCCGGATACACCCTGATAAAGTGTCTTACAGTTATGTCTACGGAGTAGTGAGGTCTCGGTAGGATTCCCAGGTAGACCAAAGCGCTATAAGGTTGCAGATAGCAAAAGACTTGCTAATAGGAAGGTAGGAGCAAAGGGCCTCTAGCTTCTACGGTAACTGTGGATATGCAAGAAATTACTTATAAATACTAACAAATAGCTCGCTAAGTACATCGTGAAATTTTGACCTATCAGCTGACACGAAAGTTCTTGCTGGAAACTGGCTGGATGAAAGAAAGAAAGAAAAAAATATTTATTGTCACAGAAATATGATACAATAAAAAAGCAGAATTAATGAACGAATGATGGCGATAAATGTCTTTGTTTTGTGGCTATTGGTCGCTTTTCATTAAATATCATTTCGATAAGTGACTTTTGTTGGGGAAAAGCATCCAGCCTTCAACTACGTTTGTTTAGAAATTTAATTCCAGATAAATTTAGACCAGTATTAAATACTTCTCAGAAAGTTTGAGATACAAAATACTGATTTTATTAAATTTTATTATAGATTAGTATCGCCAATTCGCCTCGAACAAGGGTGTTGATGCTTGTGCCTTTTCTGTATCAGAAGAAGCCTTTACCCACCAGTGGGACAGTAGGCTGGCATTATTTCAGAAATGCAAAATAGACGCTGGTTTTAGATAATTTTTGAACCTTTCACGATGCAAATAAACAAAAAAAAAACTTAACAATAGTACACTCGGCGACACAACCAGCTAAAGATTTCCAATACAACAAGGCCTCGCATTGTATAGATTTCCTGTACAATGAGAGATCCGAATAAACTGGACTTGCATAAAGGGTGTAAAAGTAGCCTTAATGAAGCCAAACGGCACGGGTTTTCCCATACTGCGGTCATTTTTTTGTTCTAGACCTGGGAACCTCCTAGTTACGGAGATATTGAGGGTCAAAGTTCCAAATTTTTCACAGCTGTTTTTTGAATAAGTACTAGTTTTTCAGGTTATAACTTTACTTAAATTACCTCCATGACCCAAGCATCCACTAGCACAATGTTTTAACTGTGCTACATTGAGTTTTACCGTGAACTGTGATTTTTCACCCCCAAAAAAAAGTTATTTTATTTAGCAATAATTTTTGCGTTAGGGTACTTAGTTTGATGTACACACGGCTACACATCAAGCTATACAAAACCAGTATAATCTGATCGTTCATTGTGCGAAAAGATCTAGTAAAGTGAGGCCAAGATTAACTGGTTTTGTATAGCTTGATGTGTAGCCGTGTGTACAGAATGCTAGGTTGACGGCTTCGTAGGGTATGTCTTCACCCTGTATCTTGCTCGTCGTGCCTACTACAACGTACTATAAACAGAATCGAACAAAAAAAAAGTCACACCATACCAACGTTAACTACTTAAAATGAGGGGCTACCATTCACTATATAAATTTCCTTATCTTTAGTATTTATACCGATATGGTCGTCTCGATACATACCTTTTTTCTCACGTTTTTTGTACGGAACGCAAAAAGAGACAGAGTCTCCCTCACCTTCACTAGCTCCTTGAGCCTCTCGCGGTTGTACACGCTGCCTATCTCCTCGCCTAGGAAGTAGTCCAGGAGCTTGCTTACGGGGAACGCTAGGGGCGCTGTGAGGGCCATTACTGCCTGTGGGAAAAGGGGGTTATTTTGACGGTATGTGTCTTAAAAAAAACACTAAAAACAGCATGAACAATCTTCTTTCTATCTATGTATTATATATATAAATAAAAAGAGACGTCCTGTCTGACTGACTCATCAACGCCCAGCCCAAACCCTTGGACCTAGAAAGCTGAAATTTTGCACAGAGGTTCCCTTTATAATGTAGACAAGGAATAAGGAAGGATTTTTCGAAATTCAACCCCTAAGGGAGTTAAATAGGGTGTGAAAGTTTGTATGGAAAATCGTCATTTTTGTAGTTAAACCGACATCCACGCGCGCGAAGCCGTGGGCAAAAGCTAGTCAAGAATAAATGAATGAAAGTTTACGACATACGGTAGTATGGGCTCCTTAGCTAGAAAAAAAAACTATTTAAGCTTTTAAGGTGGATGTTCCAGGGTAGCCCGCGAAATTCAAATTTTCTTACGTTTTTAGCGATTTGCAGGCCAGTGCTAGGTTGTATGTTAGTGAAAATATGATTCGCGGCTGTAAGACGTATGCAGTTACAGAATTATAATCTTCAAAATCATCATTACAACTGATTACAACCCACCAAGTTCATGTAACTGTCAAGAATGACCTTTTGATGAAATACTATTATAGCCGCGAATCATATTTTCACAAACATACAACCTAGCACTGGCCTGCAAATCGCTAAAAACGTAAGAAAATTTGAATTTCGCGGGCTATCCTGGAACCTTAAGTAAAAACGCTTTTAGTTTTTTTCTTATTCGTGTTATAGGGATAAGGACATCCAGTCTCTGTGCAATCGTCGGTCGATTTACTTACACTACGCTTACCGATACGCGGCCTCCACTCCAGGACTCGTTTGATCCATGGGCCGCCAGTCCTTCGACAGATAACCATCATACTACCCTAAACACTTGGCTTGTCCTTATAGACTTGGCAATTTCGGGTACACAAAGAAAAACATATATTTTGAATTTGGCAGAGAAAGTGCTAGACACTGTAAACTACATCAATTAGTTCCACGTACCTTAGTGATCATAATACTCTTCGCGCCAACCATCAGGCCATGTCTAGAGCAGATGGCCTGGGGAGTGATCTCGCCGAGGAGTACGATGGCCAGCGTGGAGAATATGACGGCATACAGCCCGGAAGTCAGCTCGTCCAGCAGTATGGTGAAGGTGGAGTTGACGGCCACGTTACCAAGGAGAATGCTGCACAGGAGGTAGTTGCCGTGGTCTCGGACTGGCATGATGGCGCGCGCGTAGTCGCGTTCTTGTTCCGTGCCTGTAACGAGGATTTTACAGTAGCAAGATATTTATTTTAAGGGTATCATTTAAGCTATCACCAATTTAATTAGTTTTGTGTTTCTTAAATAATAGGGTTTGTCCTCAAAATAGTAGATCTGTCACCAAAATGTAGTCACCAAACAATGCAAAATCAGTTCCACAATAAATCACCTAAAATCCTGAGATATAAGGTCTAGTACCAAATAAATGTTTTTGTATGTATTATAATAGGTGTGTCCTAATAAGTATTTAAGCAAACTAATTTAAAGAGATCACCAATAAATCATATTATGTTACTAGAAAATTGCATTAAGTTCAAATAAAAAATTAGGGTTGAGTAAATCAGGTGTTAATAAAACACCTGATTTACTCCATGACGCGCGCTCGCTTCGCTCGCATATTGTATAACACTAATATCTTCTGTCCCCGAAGTGCCGGGCCTCCGCCGGCCTCCTTCGTCGGCCTATTGCCCGGTGCCCATGCCGCCCATAAAGGACACTGTCGCGAGACGGTCGTATTAGTTATTATAAGAACGAAGTTTATATTCATGTAATGCAATATAATTTATTGGTTATCGATCTCTTATTTTACACATATATTAACATTAATTTGATAATTCATACCTGGGAACAATTTTTGTTTATCTGAGAACGAAAATATTTCGTGGCGATAGATCTATTCATTAGGTGATACAACTTGATGACAAATATAAATTTTGGTGATAGAAAATATAGTTCCCTTAATAGGGGATCGGACATAAAAAAACTAATTAGTCCGTAAGATAGATTTCCAAAAATTATTGAACACGTATTTTTTCTTTTTTCACGTAAACAAAAAATTAAGACGATACAGTGCTTCGAAAACTCGTGTGACGTTTCAGATTCAGATTCTTTATTTGTTTGTGACGTCATATGATAGTACATTTTGTACCTACAAGTGACGTTTCAAGCCCCACTCCATGGTCTTTGACGCGTTTTATCTTCGTCATTTTTTATTGATTTGATAAAACAAAAAAACACGTAGGTACTTATTCAATATTTTTCGATAATCTAACTTACGGACTAAACAGAATCATATTATTTTGACCCAGTCCGATCCCCTATTGTACAGTCAGTCAGTTTATAAATCTACTGTAGGTACACACTACTACAACTAACAGTTATGGGTAATACAACTTTCTACAAGACTTTCACAAGTTATTCATGCCTTTTGACGGGGACTGTAGCTTCATATTTTTGTTTTTGACTAGTGGTTCTTGTTAAGTTCTTGTAATAGTCTATTTGAAATAAATGCATTTGAGTTTTCGTCAAGTATTGTAGAAAATTGATTATTGAGCAGTTGTTGGTTTGAATTTACAAAACTTGGAAGCAGGCGGGGTCCATTCTATTTTCATTTTTTCTTTTCATAATTTAATATTCAAATGAACCCCGCCTGCTTCCAAGTTTTGTTTAATTTAAAATGTGCTTGTTTTTTGCTTTTCAGTTTTTTCAGTCGGGTTTTTTAACAACTTTTTTTATTTCCAGCTTTTTAGTTATTTTGTGTTTATTTTTCGTTGGTCGAATTAAAATTAAAATTCTTCGCAGATGATTTAACTTTTGTGCTTGTTTACAGAATTTTCCACTTTGAATTTTTTTAAACATATAAGTGTCATATATTTATTGTCAAACAGAAGATTGGTGGAAGGTGAAAAATACCTATTTGGGAGAGTACAGAATGAGGTTTTGAATAACCGTTTGTGCGTCGGTATCCCGTCTACTCTGTATACACACCTTTCTTCATGTTGAAGGATAATAAGAATACGTAAGTTTTTTTATCTGGATAAGGCAAGACGTTTGAGTTAGATTGGACATCATACCGGCCACACAGTTTATCCATTACCTGTATTCGATATAATCTTGAGCTCAGTCCTGTCCAAGGACATGAGACCGAGGTTCAGCCCGGAGAACAGCGCGGAGAAGGTCAGACACGTCATGATGAGCAGCATCGTGGCCCACAGCGGGAGCAGCTTGTTGTGGGACGCAAATATCTTGTATGAGTCTGTGCCTAAAACATTGAAGAGGATAATAACTTAGCAACTATACTAACTACCCTGTAGATGGCTTTAAGAGGCAAGTTTGGGCATTCCAGCAAGTATTGTGGGCACGCTATTGAGACCGCCAAAATCACAGAATAACCATACTGTTTTGGTCCTACTTCATTTCAGGCCAACAATTTTCAGTCTTTGCCACTACATCTCCAATCTGGACATTTAGGCTACTCCTGGCAACTAAAACAATGTTGTTGAGAAACAGTATACACCAGGAAGCCTCTTCCTGGATGTCCGACGTAAGTCCATTCATTATTACTAGGAAGAACTGCGGGCTTAGAGCCGACCCTTGGTGGAAACCGACAGCGACTTTGAAGTTGCTGGTAGTGCCCGCTGTAGACCAGACTTGGGTACTACATCGACTCTACAATGTACATGGCTCGGGCTCACTGCACATACTTCCCAGGCATTCCTTTCTGCTTTTGCCCTTCACCAGGTACCCGTTCGAATGCGAAATTTTTTGCGCAGTTCTGTTTTCTCACACAGTTGGGGGATGGAAAAAATGACATCGTTCGTTCCTCAACAATGTACATACCTTGATGTAGATATTTCTCTTCATCTTTGAAAGGATCGTCGACGCCAAGCTTGAGGTTCTTAGCGCAGATATACAGCTTGGCCTCGGTGATCGGTGCTGGCGCTACTATGTCGAAAAGAGCCGTTCGGGGTCGTAGGGAGCCCTCTCTTACCTGTAGACAATAGAGTAGTTGACAAAAAATATCGAATTCGTCCGTCATATAGATTTCCATAAAATATTGGACACATATTTTTTCTGGTTTAGATTTACAATTAATGGGAAAAAAAATACTCGTGCGAAGCTGGTACTGGCCGCCAGTATACGTGTATTTTTTTTAATGTCGTTCGGTTTTTATTGGGGGTTCTATCTTTTATTTAATTTTCCTTTCCGTGTGAGTGAGTGTGTTGAAAAACTACGTTCGATACGCATGAATGATCATTGTTGCACTCTCGCTGTCGACACCGGCTGTAATCCTACCTCGAGTGCAATAAAAACCGGCCAAGTGTATGTCGGTCGGACCATGCACCATGTGGGGTTCCGTAGTTAGTTGCCCATCAAAACATGTGGACATACTAAACTGATTAACCACCCTGCCTAGCTGCCTCTGAACGATCTTCTTCTTATCGTGTGGGCAGTAAAGTCTAACGACCCCACACACCTTAGTGTCAGAGTTTCTAAACCGCCGCAAGGGCCTCTGACATGTTTTTTTTTTGTAAAAATAAAAGCTTTCCCAAACTATGTGTTTCGGCTTCCAGTCTAACTGGATATAGCTGAGTACCAGTATTTTACATTTTCTTTGTATTTAAATAGATGATTTACATGAAGCATTTAGTTAACCGTCTTTAAATAGTTTACGTGACTTTTAAAACGGGCAGTAGAACTAATTTTGGGTGTGCCCCAAACTACGTTCGCTTAGGGAGTTAATCATCAAATGGACGTCGTCTGGCTAATAATAATTGTCGTAATTTCGCAAAGTGTAGCGTTCCCCAGGTACCCGGATGACAAATATGACATTAATTGGTTGAACAAATGGCTGTTCAATAGAGTTCACTTGGAGCTCGTTCCAGACTCTATTGTTAGGCAAAATGTAATTTCGAAGATATGAAGGGTTAGGAATGCAAACCTTTTTTTATCTTTCTGGCCTAGTCCTAACTAATATTATAAATGCGAAAGTAACTCTGTCTGTCTGTCTTTCTGTCTGTCTGTCTTTGCTTCACGCCTAAACTACTGAACCGATTTGTGTGAAATTTGGTACAGACATAGTTTGGAACTTGAGGAAGGACATAGGATAGTTTTTTTTTTTTTTTTTCGCGAGATCGGGAACTATGTGGGTAACACCAAAAATCTGCCGGAAGTCACTATTCCACGCGAACGAAGTCGCGGGCAAAAGCTAGTTAGTTAATATTTATTGGTCAAATCTTGCAAGTTCTGAATTTTAAATCAGTTCTCTCCAGTACTCAAGCACTCCTGTGTTTGGTTCTGGAACAATTTAGTTTTATAATAGACAGACGACATGAAATTACAAGCTTTTTTACGCCATTTAACTACAGAACCCTTAAAAATATGTAGCCTTTCCCGAATCGGGTCAGCTCCCAATTGATCTAGACTGCCAGTACTTTTTGTTGTATTTAGAAATGTCAGCGTGACCTTTGGAAACTACGCATAACGTCACCGGGGAACGTGTTTTGCCATATTATGTTGACCTGAGGGTGGGGGTGGCTACGGAAATAGATCGGGACCCTTTGGGCTACCGTGCCTTTCAATTAAGGCAATGGCCATTTATGTGCTAATATTACGATTTAGACCTTACCACTTAATGTTGTATTCTAAAACACTTAAGTATGAGGTTTAATACTTCAAATTTGAATCAATATCAACCAGATCACTAGCCGGGTACAGAGCTTCGAAACAGGCCGAATAAAAAGATAGGCACTTTAATGAAGTTCTGTGAAGAAGACACAAGTTGAGACAAGAGTGAATAGTAGGGCAGTAAAAAATATTTAAAACCACCACTTTTTCGCTGCAATGATATAACATAGCCCGTATAATTGTGACACAAGAGACATATTTTTCGATAAAATGTCATATATTGTAAAGATAACTTGATTATGATGTTAAATATGCACTTACCATGTATTCTCCTTTGAGTAGAAACTTGCAAGGCTGCCCATATGGTTGAGTTTCATGCGTGAAGGCTATCACGGTCCTTGAGGTTATACCTTCGCCGAATAATCTAGAACATCAAATACAAATTACTATCATCAATGTTTAACCATTTGCAACAACAATCATCAAATGACCTCCCACTCTGGGTGGAGCGGAAGGGAGTGTCAGACTTCAACTGACTAAAAACTACCCATGTTTCTTCTTAGCCCTTTCTGTTCCAGGGCCAAGGTATCTCTTTCGAACAGTTCCGCACCCCCGGCAGGCGTCAGCACATGCGGACCCCATCCATAGTGCTGACATCTCTTTGAGAAGCGCGTGTAGACGGACGGTGAGCTAGCCTTATTCACCGTCCACAGACCCGACCTTTCTTATGACTTTATTTAAAAATGATTTACGCATACATGGGAACAAAGATCCGTTTAAAGACAATTCCGTGGCGACCGCAGCGGCAAAGGCCCAATCGTCAATAGTCAGTCGACTGCAATCAAACAATTGACTACTTATTAAAACTACCGTCCGAATCAGTCGACTAAACAATCGGTCTCACACAATCCAGCTATCAAAAATCTAAACACACATAACGCTAGCTTATTTAGCATAAAAAAGGGAGGACTATATTCCAGCATTGGTAATATTATAGACTGATTAGACTAAATAACTTACCTCAATGTAACTCTAGAATCAGCCAACACGCTCGGAATACTCTCCTCTATAATTTTCGGGTCCTTATCCGAGTTCTCTATCCTTAATCCGTCAATATTCACAATAAATGTAGCCGCTCTAACACTAAAGAACTCTTGCTCAGGTATTGTTACATCTCTTGGCTTCCTTCCCGTGCCAAAATCTTTGGAAACCCCATCGGGGATTGTCCCAGGATATTCTGTAGAAGTTTCTTTTGAGATATCTCTCTTGAATCGTTCAATAGAATTTCCGTTTATAGAATTCTCAGTGTCTCTTCTATCATTAATCGTTTTTGCAATATCCAAGTCTTCTTGACTATCAATTCTTTTGACATGCTGTATTTCAGTTAAAGGCACATATTTATCGTTGAATAGAACTTCTATATCTTCTCTTTCTTCTCTGGTTAGTGAGGGAGTCTTGTCGAGGTGGTTTACATCTGTGTCGTGGGATAAGTCTGCCCATTCTGGGTGTCTTTGTTGATTGTCTGCTTGGAGTTTTGTGTAGTCTTGGTATCTGAGGATAAAAGAGAAGTTGGTATTAGTACTTGGAATCATTGTCATCATCATCTGCCTAGCTATCCTTAATCATGGTTGTCGCCATTGTTGATTTTGGCCCCAAAAGTTACAGTGGTTTGGGAAAAGTGGTTGGATTGTTCCAAATAAAGGCTAAGCAGGATTTTATCATTTAAAAGCTTGATGACTTTGATACATCTCAAGATTTAACGTCATTCAGAGGACCTTTAAACAAACATTAAGCTTGCTACTTCTCTTACAAAAAAACTTTCGCGTCACATATGCATATTCACGAGAATTGTCAAAAGTGTTCACTAGAGTTCCAAAACCATTAGCCTAATGAAAAACTCCCACGCTATACCTCTACATACAAGTTCGTGTTTTAGCACGTTTCGCCAATTTAAAAGATCACATTGTAGTTATTTCGTAAGTGCTATGGTTGTTTTAACACCCAGTATAGGTGTTATGTTAGCTATAATGGTGAGCGTTGCGTGGCTTACTTGTTTACTAGTAGATACAATAAGTAGTATAGCCAGGGGTAACACTAGGACCTTGACCCTGGTCTAGAGTACTAAGGAGTTTTAATAGAATAGGAGGGTAGCTTTTACCTGAATGAAAGAGGGCTATGTTTTTCGTATGTCTGTGTCTGTTCCATTGTGACCTCGTGTCTTGGTAGTGCAAATATCACTGTAGTTCTACATAGATTTGAAAAATAAAACAAAGCGGCCGGGTTAGGTTAGCCAATAAGGTTAGTCAATTCAGTACGCAACTTTAGATACCTTATGATATTTTCAATAAAACGAGTCATTCTGAAATCAACATAATTTACACACGCATAAAGTTCAATTCAAAACGATTATTGCAATTCAGAATGTAGACTTACAGGATTAAATAGTAGAAAGTAGAGTTCAGAAACCGGAGGTAAAAGTTACTACAGTAATTTCCCAAGTTATTATGCCTAGTGACTGTGACTGTAGCTTCGTTTTATTTTGTTTTTCTGACATTCAAAAGTGCAGTAATGGTCTAATTGAAATAAATGCTTTGACTCGACTGAAAGATCAACCCTGTGACTCAGGCAATGAACTATTAAACAACAGAGGCGACCCAAATATTAGGGGTAACAGCCCGACTGGCGCCTAGATGTCTCGTCTTGTATCTGGCTGACTGGTATTGAGCAGATAGTTTGTTTGGATGCTTGGCAGGCTGCCAAACAAATGTTTAAGGCTCGGTATTCGGTAAGTCGATCATTGATAACATAATATCAGGCCTGTAATCCCCAAAGGGTTAAGCAGAGGTGTAGATGCTATTAGGTAATAGCATCTACACCCACATTTCGTTAGTTATGTTTACATCATCATCACTATAATAAATAAAAAAATTAAGTTCAAAAATCTAAAACCCGACTACTAACAAAATCGCGGTCTTAAAAGTAGAAAACAAGAAAATAATTCTTGTCTGATATTCTTCGTAGTAGACCGCGATTTTGTTAGTAGTCGGGTTTTAGATTTTTGAACTTAATTTTTTTATTTGAATTTTATTTATGTGTGTACTTAAACTATAATATAATACGTATATTTGTAATGTGCTCGCCAAGACCTCTCATTTGATACCAAACTTGCTATGATTATCTCAATTTAATATTTTTTGAGGTAAGTTTTTGACATTTAAACTCCGTCATAAAAAGAATTTATAAAATTTATATAGCCTATGTCACCCGGGCTATTCTTACAAATCTATTGACACCTAATTTATTAAAATCTGTTCAGCAGTTTAGGCGCTACGGTGGAACATACATACATACATAGACTGTCAAAATCATTAACCCTTCCTTTTGGCTTCGCCGTAGTCGGGTAAAAATTAAGTCCTCCGCCGCGTCTGTCTGTTTGCGATAAACTCAAAAACGAATGCACCGATTTTCATGTTGTTTTCAACAGCAGAATGGATACAGTGGTTCTCGATCTCGGAAAGTTTTTTGAATATTTTTTTTTCGAAATTCAACCCTTCATCATCTGCCTAGCCTATTGCCAACTATATTGGGGTCGGCTTCCAGTCTAACTGGATGCAGCTGAATACTAGTATTTTACATGGAGCGACTGCCTATCTGACCTCCACAACCCAGTTACTACTAGGTAATACAATACCCTTTGGTAAGACTGGATGTCAGAATTTCAGGTCACTGACTACCTGTAACGACTGCCAAAGATCTATATATATGGCAGCCGGGACCAACAGCTTAACGTGCGCACCGAGGCACGGAGGAAACTCGGTATGTCGGGCGGTCACCCATCCACAGACCGACCTAGGCAAGCACAGTTTTACCTAAAGATCGACCTGAGTGGCAGTTCTTATTAAGCCACGAGCTCCTCCCTTCGAAATTCAACCCTTATGGGAGTTAAATAGGGGATGAAAGTTTGTTGGAAATATTTTTCGACATCCACGCGGGCGAAGCTGCGGGCAAAAGCTAGTTAATAAATAAAAACTCGGTATTAAATGAGTGGTCAGGGTCACTGGTCACCCATCCACAGATCAACGAAGCAAGTACAGCTTAACCTGAAGATTAATTCGCTGGTATTATCTAGCCACGAGCTATTCTCTGCTAAGTACAGAATAATGGTAAGTTAGTCGGACATCATTATATCGAGCACCACGTCTAAAAAAAAACGCCGTGTGCATAAACCCTTTAAACCTTCAACCAAGTGAAGTAATTCACCTACTCGATCAACTAATGCATTTTAAAATAGCCTCTCATTCATGGAGTGGCGAACTGGCGTGTCAAGAGCATCGCGTGACGTAGGCTACACGTCATAGCTTCAGCGTCAGGCTATTTATACTGCAGACATTGTAGTAAATAAACAAACACTTGCCAATCTAGGCTAGTGGGTGCATTCTATGCCTCTCAATATCTACCACAATGGTACGAAACCCGGATTGACACATGCCACAATAAACAAGTGCGAGTCGGACTCGCGCACCGAGGGTTCCGTAAAAAAAATATATTATGTGATGTAACTAAAAATTTATGGTTTTCGTAATTATTCCTTTATCTATGCTATAAGACGTTGCTTCGTACCAAATTTCAAGATTCTGAGTTCACGGGAAGTACCCTGTAGGTTTTGATTCCCTTGCGAGTGTCGAAAATTTGCGGCATAAACGGGAGTATCTTTTGATCGCGTTGACTTAGAAGTTTGATTTTTTCACAGCTCCAAGAGACCATAGACTTGAGTATTTGATATGAATTTCAGCTTGATACCTCCACGCGTTCCTGAGAAAAAAGGTCTTGACAGACAGACAGACAGACAGACAGACAGACTGACGGACAACAAAGTGATCCTATAAGGGTTCCGTTTTTTCCTTTTGAGGTACGGAACCCTAAAAAATATAATTTAATATTTTTTTATTGTGGCATGTGTCAAATTATGAAATTAAGACGCTGATAAGAGCCAAATAGGCTTGTTTTGAACATTTTTTTAGCCAAACAAATCTATAGGTACTTACAGTTTGACGCGGCGGAAAAAATATATGTTAATCTTGAACATATTTCTGATAATTTCGTTGTATTCCAAACACGTTTTTGAAAAGTTTTCTCGATACAAAAAAAATGGTAAACTAACCTCTTAAAATGATCTTCCAACAAAAATATCTGTATTACTGACTTATCAACGTACGTTGGTAAAATTTATAACAATAACGTAAGTATCATATTCAAATACAAAATTATATACAAGATTACTCAGACCAAGAAAAAAAGAAAGACGGCGCGCCGCGAACACCAACAGTGAAGCCATAAAACCACACGCCTTCAAGTAAACATACACGCTCACACACACACCTACACTAAAACCACACGCATTTCTCCCAGTACGCCACGAGTCATCGTCTAGATAACAACGTTAAAAAATATAGAAATATGCCGTCCTGTGCAGTGAAAACTTGCAAAAACAACACTAAATTACATCAAAAATCTCAAGTAATAACATTTTACTTGTAAGTACTTCAAATATCATCGTTTTTACGGTTCCGTACCTCAAAAGGAAAAAACGGAACCCTTATAGGATCACTTTGTTGTCCGTCTGTCTGTCTGTCTGTCTGTCAAGACCTTTTTTCTCAGGAACGCGTGGAGGTATCAAGCTGAAATTCATATCAAATACTCAAGTCTATGGTCTCTTGGAGCTGTGAAAAAATCAAACTTCTAAGTCAACGCGATCAAAAGATACTCCCGTTTATGCCGCAAATTTTCGACACTCGCAAGGGAATCAAAACCTACAGGGTACTTCCCGTGAACTCAGAATCTTGAAATTTGGTACGAAGCAACGTCTTATAGCATAGATAAAGGAATAATTACGAAAACCATAAATTTTTAGTTACATCAAGATACTCCCGTTTATGCCGCAAATTTTCGACACTCGCAAGGGAATCAAAACCTACAGGGTACTTCCCGTGAACTCAGAATCTTGAAATTTGGTACGAAGCAACGTCTTATAGCATAGATAAAGGAATAATTACGAAAACCATAAATTTTTAGTTACATCACATAATATATTTTTTTTACGGAACCCTCGGTGCGCGAGTCCGACTCGCACTTGGCCGGTTTTTTTTTTTCGTCTCGTTCTTCAAATATCATCGTTTTTTTTTTTCGTCATCGTTTGTTAATTATTAAATTTTGTAACTTGGAACAAAAAACCTCAACAAACGAAAGCAATGACGTACAGACGAGGGCTGCCATAATATGATTTCAAATTTCCCCATTCGATTAAAAATAAATCAATATGATTTCTTACTTCGATATTCCTGTTTTCTTTTTATTATGTTTATAATATTTTAGATTTCCTGTGAATACTGAATTAAAAAGTAAATGGATAGGAGCTGTTACAATTAGTCGGAATGATTCAGAATGGCTGCCATCGAAAACCAGCGTAGTTTGTTAATTTGATAGAAATGCATGCAGGTTGAGCTCCAAGGTAGCCCACGAAATTCGAATTTTCTTACGTTTTTTGTAATTTGCTGGCCAGTGTCAGGTTGTATGTTAAATAAGATTCGCGACCGTAACAAATGTGACTTTACTGAATAATAATGATTAAAATCACCAATACAACCCTCTCAGTTTATAATGGTTTCTTGAATGCTTCTTTCATCAAATAGTCACTCAACGAACTTTTATAATCTGAGAAGGTGGTTGTATTAGTGATTTTAATCATTATAACGCAGTAAAGTCACATTTGGTACGGTCGCGAAACCTTTTATAATTAACTAGCGACCCGCCCCGGCTTCGCACGGGTGCAAATGGATGTTATTATACATATACACCTTCCTCTTGAATCACTCTATCTATTAAAAAACCGCATCAAAATCCGTTGCGTAGTTTTAAAGATTTAAGAATACATAGGGACATAGGGACAGAGAAAGCAACTTTATTTTATACTATGTAGTGATGTAGTGAAGTGGTGACATACAACCTGACACTGACCGGTAAATTGCGAAAAAACGTAAGAGAATTCGAATTTCGCGGGCTACCCTGAAGGATTCACCTTAAGATGGAAGTGACCTCACAAGTTTTTTTTTTTGTTAATAAAAGTACTTACATATTTTTATTCTTTATTGTTTTTTTTACGGAAGTTTTCACGACAACTCGCAACTTTTTTATAGAGGTTGAAAAACACTGCCATACAATAATTATCTTACTCATACAATATTATTCTACCCATAAAATATTATTCCCCAAATTATAGGGAAAAACTTTAACAAATGGCAACCCTTCGACACACACATAGACAAAAAGTTGTAACACTTTTGATGTTCGTGGCGGTCCGTCTTCCTTTTTTTCTTGGTCTGAGACAAGATTATAATATTCTACTTACTTAAACTCCAAGTGACGTCGTGCACATGACGGACTGAAACATTCTTCAGTAACATTTTTACCGGGCGGTTGACCGCTGAACTGAAAACGTATTTCATGCATTCATACAATTAAAATAGCTTGAAGTACATTCCTTCAGTTTAATAGAGAACAAGAATTATTCGAGAATACCTAGACCTAAATGAAGTACGTTCAGTTTCGGCCTAAAATAACTGCTATAAGAATACCTTTTTACATATAGTGACCTAGTAGACCTTTATATTATACACACATCAAGTGTCTAGGGATCAAGCATTTTTATGCGGATTTCTTGGAACATTATAGGCTGATGATGGGCACAAATCCAGACCCTGTAGCTGCTACTGATGGAAATATCCAATAACACTATGCCCGACCGGGGAATCGTACCCACTAGGTACGTCATACTCAGTAATCGCGCTTCCTACTGCTCGACAAGCGAACCAGTCTGATTGGAGATTGCATTTAATAAGCTTTAATATTTTTACTAAGTATGGACCTACGGTGCTCAAACTTGGTCCCTGACCGAGTCACAAAAGTCCAAACTCAAGGTTTGCCAAAGAGCGATGGAACGTAGCGTATTGGGTATCAAGCTCAGCGACCGAATTCGAAATACCACAATACGCGCAAAAACAGGAATCGCTGATGTGGGTAACAAGACTGCTGGATTCAACATCAGGAGCGATGGGCTAGGGTCGTCACGCAGTGGGTGCCAGAGGATGGGCGTCGTCGCCGAGGGAGGCCTAGAAAACGCTGGTGTGACGATTTGGATGCTTTTATACAAGATTGGCCGGAGAAAGCCGCACGGAGAGAAGAGTGGAAGACTATGGGGGAGGCCTTTGCTCAGCAGTGGGACAATAAAGGCTAACAAAAAAAAAATGGAATAAGTACTTAGTAAAAATATTCAGGAGATTTCATCAAATAAACTGAAGTTTTCAATTATAAATAGTAATGATTCTGTAATTCCGCGAAATTAATAATCTCGTTTGAATGACTATTAATTTAACCACAGAAAATGTAATAGATTTACGTAAAAAACGATGACAAATAATATCATGTTCCAAGAATACTTCAGTCATGAAACCTACATAATTAATCTGCTCAAGCCTCCACGAGTGACGAATTCGAAGTACGTGGGAGGCACTCTGAGTTATCAACTCTACTCTACCACTCCTCTGACTAATCTTTTGACTACAACATGAGTTATTTTTCAATCTTTACTTATATTATAGACTAGCTTTTGCCAGCGGTTTCGCCCGCGTGAAAATGACGATTTTCCATTCAAACTTTCATCCCCTATTTAACTCCCTTATGGGTTGAATTTCGCAAAATCCTTTCTTATTCCTTGTCTACATTATAAAGGGAACCTCTGTGCAAAATTTCAGCTTTCTAGGTCCAAAGGTTTGGGCTGGATGTTGATGAGTCAGTCAGTCAGTCAGTCAGGACTTCTCTCTTTATTTATATAGATACTAGCTGATGCCCGCGGCTTCACCCGCGTGGATGTCGTTCAAATTATATACTAAAACCTTCCTCTTGAATCACTCTATCTATTAAAAAAAACCGCATCAAAATCCGTTGCGTAGTTTTAAAGATTTAAGCATACAGACAAACAAACAAACAGACGCGACTTTGTTTTATACTTTATTTATATACATAGAATGGGTAAAATGTGTTCGTAAGTTTGTACTATGTATCATCGTTCTCCTGCCCTTATCCTTATTTATTGGGGGTCAGCACAACATGTCTTCTTCTTCCATACTTCCCTATTTCTCGTCATCTCAGCAGTCACCCCCTTTCTAGCCATATTCTTTCAAGCTATTTGCGCTTTCAAGTATAAATATCTTTGTTAGCCTTTTGTTTTGGAGGGTGAGAGATCGTCAAATGACTCTTCCCTCTGGGCGGAGCGGAAGGAAGTGTCAGACTTCTACAAAAAGCATCCTGTTTTTTTTTTGAAGATCATCGGATAACACCCCCCCCCCCCGCTCTTGGGCAGAGCGAAGGGGAGTGTCAGACTTCTACTGACTAAAACCAAACCCATGTTCCTTCTTCGCCCTTGTGTCGGAGCCGCGATAACGAACATCAATAACTGTGCACTCAAGCGGAGGTAACACAGAATACATTTACGAGATAGCTGTTACAAAAACTGAAAACTATAAAAAGTGAACTACTTTAATATTCGTCTTATTTTTGCGATGATTGACGCAGACAGAAGGCCTTCAGCAGTTATAGTCAATAGTCGTAAAACCAGATCGAATGCCTATTGAAAATATTTGTACTTGAGCTAGATGCGAATGCAATAATAATTTTATTACAAACTTTGAGGAGAAAAATAAAGATATATTCAGCTGTTTCATTACAACTTACAAGCAAATACATACAAATATTTACGCGCTATAGACGGGGCATCATCATCTGCGTAGCCTTTTAAAAACAGTAAGTACCTATGTTTGGATCGGCTTCCTTCCAGTCAAATCGGATGCAGCTATGTGGATGTATTCTACATGGAGCGACTGCCTGTCTGACCTCCACAACCCGGTTAATAGTACAGGGCAATATGATGCCCTTTGGTAAGACTCATTGTCAGACTTTCAGGCCACTGACTACCTGTCTACAGACGGGACAAGACGATCAAAAATGTGCGGAATCAAAATTTTTGGATGAAAGTATATTCAATATTCGCTCTACATTAATTTACAAGCATCTTTGATTAAAAGGGAAGCTTACCTTATGGTATTATTAACTTGGATTAATTTGATGTTCAATTTCGTTTCCAACAATTTACATTAATCGGATTAGGGATACGGTCTACGGGGAAGTGGGTAGAAAATCAATAAGGCAATTCGACTTTATTCGATGGTTCAGAAGGTAGTGAAACCGGAAATGCTTAGGCTCGGGTCGGGTAATCTACAAAATCTTCAACTTCTAAACGCACTTCGACACAAGCATTGCACTCCAGAAATACACAAACAAACACACATGTCCCGTATGTCAACTGCACATGCGAACAACACGTGCTGCCCAACGTCGAGACACGTGGTGATATTGGCGATCTGCCATCACCATACCTGAGAGATGGTGGGAGTACGTCGTGGAATATTAATTAGGTTAGTAAAACACACGTTATGATTAAGGGACTATATTTTTAAAGGGTTCTGCATTGCAAACCGCAGAGGTACAGTTGCCCAATCGGTGTGATGTAGGTACATACTGTGGTATGTCTATACATCGTCATCATCATCATGAGCCAGTATAATTTTCCCACTGCAGGGACTCAGGCTTCATTTTAGGGGGTCCATGGCGGAAGAATTCGATACAATCTCCCGTTTTCCAGGAGAATATCCCTAAAGTTCACCCACTAAATAGTGCCCCTACAAGTACATTATAAGTCCTTGGGTTTAAACCTCACAAACAACTGCTAAATCTCCGAATTTATTTACAGAAGACGCTGACAGTGAGCGAATGTTTATTTATTTTAGCACCAAAAACGAATTATTCCAGAATATTCCAAATGTATTTTTTCCATTACATTTTATAGTAGGTAATGATAAAAAGGACATCATGATCAAACGTCTATCAAGAAACCTCTTTTCAGTCGCAAGTATAGAGTTTCTGTAATGCATCACAATAGGGGATCGGACAAAAAAAAACTAATTAGTCCGTCAGATAGATTTCCAAAAATTATTGGACACGTATTTTTTCTTTTTTCACGTAAACCTTAAATGAAGACGATACAGTGCTTCGAAAACTCGTGTGACGTCATATGATAGTACATTTTGACGACACAAGTGACGTTTCAAGCCCCACTCCAGGATCTTTGACGCGTTTTATCTTCGTTATTTTTTATTGATTTGATAAAACAAAAAACACGTATTCAATATTTTTCGATAATCTAACTTACGGACTAAACAGAATTATATTATTTTGACCCAGTCCGATCCCCTATTGCGATGCTTTGCAAGTGATAAAATTGTGTATTACGAAAAATAATGTAGATCTTTGATAGTCAATACAGGTAGTCAGATACCCGATAGTCATAGTCTGACAACCAGTCTTAAAGAGGCGTTTATTGTCCAGTACTAGTCCGGGTTGTGGAGATCAGATAGGCCGTCGTCGCTCCATGTCAAATACTGGAACACCCAACGCCAACATGTATTTATTTATTTACACTAGTGGTATTACTTACGCGGAAGATCGAGCTGACAAGGACCTATCTCTGCGTTTAATGACCGCGAAGCTTGCGAATGACATGTGGCAATTACGTGCCAAGTGCAAGTACACCTTACTTTCAATTCACGTGGTAACGTGTGCCAAACACAGGAGTTCACAGGACACACATGAGAAATTCCTAGTATGCAGCATAGTTATAAAAAACCAAGGATCCCTGAAATGCCTCGGCGGCCGTGCGTTCACTTTTAGTATCGTATAAATCAACAAAACTGTCCAAAGGTCGACGAATCCCGCAAGATGTTCTGCTTGCTAGACGATATCGATAGTTTCAGAATATAATTCAGATGTGCTACAATGGTGGCAAAAACTTCTCTCATAACAGCACGAACTGTGTAATTCATTCGTGGTTACTATAGGCAAGGGGACAGTACGGCCCACCCCAAAAATAGTGTGGGCCGTGCTGCCCCAAGGTGGTAGCGACGTTATATTGCGGAAGGGTCAAGGGCTCAACACTGACGTCACAACGGAACTTTTAGTCGCATTCAAACTCAACTCAGACGTTTTAAATTAAACCATCTTCTTAGCGTGTCGATGGCAATCTAAATGAAGTCGGCCCACAACCGGACTACGAGGTAGCTATCTTCAGTGGCATTTCCAGTTATTTACAAATAACAGGATTACAGGACACGTAGGTAGGACACTATAATATTAAGTGGCCCGTCGTTTCTGAAAAAGTACTACATTCCTACAAATATTATAAATGCGAAAGTTTGTGAGGACGTATATGGATGGGTGGATGTTTGTTACTATTTCACGCAAAAACGACTGAACGGATGTGGATAAAATTTAGAACACAGACCGCCTTATTACAAAACGTAGTTAAACCTGGTTTAACTTAGACTTGGTTTATCTCGCATGACGTCTTACTTCAATACTATTCAAAAGAACGTGACAGCATGCGAGATAAACCAGGTCTAAGTTAAACCAGGTTTAACTACCTTTTGTAATAAGGCGGAGATAGTTTATAACCTGATATTTCTTATTCCGGTATATTTGTATGTATGGATCCCGTGGGACAATAATCGAACTCCAGGCAGGTGAAGCCGCTGTCACAAGTTAGTTTACGCATAAAGGCAGCGTCAAACCATCTGAAGGTACCTTCGGCTTTTCTTGTGGTCGCCACTGTTGATTCTGGCTTACAGGAGTTACAGTGGTTTGGGAATAGAGTGGCGGGCTTGTCCCATAAAAAAAACCTACGAGGAATTTATCAGTCAGAAAATTAAAGCCGAGATAAACAGTCACGCGGCACGAGAGGATCATAGTGCCTTTGTGAGGTTTCTCTCTCTGGTCTACTAGCTGATCCTGGCTGGCCCAAGACTGATGGATTATTCAATAATGCCTTTTTTTCTTTTTTTGGTTGGTGGGAAATCAACAAATAACCCCTCCCGCTCTGGGCAGCGCGGAAGGGAGTGTCAGACTTCTACTGACTAAAAACCAACCATGTTCCTTCTTAGCCCTTGTGCCGGGGCCGCGGTATCTCTTTCGAACAACCGGTAGCCCTGACGGGATTACACAATGCCTTACTGCCAAAGTAGTTTAAGAAACTTTCTGAAACGGGTCTTCAACGATCACCGTAGAGACGGAAAGCAAAAACTGTTTCACTAAAAGTGATTGAGATGTCTAGCCCAAAGCTTCGCAGTTACGTAAAGAGCTTAGCCAAGGCCTGTCAAGACAGTCATAGAAGAGTACAGAAGTTCAACTAAATCGTTAGCTGCTTAGCTTTTTTCCTGAGTTGAGGTCCAACTAAATGCAACTGAATACCAGTATTTTACATCTCCTTGGACATTACGTGCGGCAATCTGAACAAAATCCAGTCGTGAGTACGCCTCGCTGTATGCAAAGTGTACAGATACCGGCACGGTTCTCGAGCGCTCGGCGGAAGAGTGGGGATCGCTGTGCGCATCGTACACTTTATGACAAATTAAACGCACACCCGTTTATTATTTATTGGTCGTGAGGTAAGTGCAGCAGGAGTAAAGAACAAATCCCGAGTGACGGCTATGACGCGATGCGCTACGGGCCATTCACTGCACTTTCCCCGCCCCGCGCCTCACTTCATACCACCAAAGGGACCCAATAACTCACTTTTGCGTCAGCGCTCAAGAATCGTGCCGATGTTAATATCGCACTTTAGACACAGTGCGTGCCAATTTACGCATATTATTATCATCATCTGCCTAGCCTTTTCTCAACTATGTTGGGGTCGGCTCCCAGTCTAACCGGATGCAGCTGAATACCAGTATTTTACATGGAGCGACTGGCTATCTGACCTCCACAACCCAGTTAATACTAGGTAATGCAATACCCTTTGGTAAGACTGGATGTCAGAATTTCAGGTCACTGACTACCTGTAACGACTGCCAAAGATCTATATATGTGGCAGCCGGGACCAACAGTTTAACGTGCTTTCCGAGGCACGGAGGAAACTCGGTATGTCGGGCGGTCACCCATCCACAGACCGACCTTGGCAAGCACAGCTATACCTAAAGATCGACCTGAGTGGCAGTTCTTATTAAGCCACGAGCTCCTCCACAACCCAGATAATACTGAGTAATACGAAAATCTAATATGGCAGCTGGGACCAACAGCTTAACGTGCTTTGGTGGCCACCAATCACAGACCAACCTAGGCAAGCGCGGCTTAACCTCAAGATCTTCAGCATCTTAACCTAGTCATGGTCAAATATTACATTCGACTAAATTATGTGCGTGTGTATGTGTGTGTGTGTATAATTTACCTTCTGTCCCCATCTTACTTTGCGCTAATAGTTTAGCCAGTAGAACTACAATATCTAGGCCACATTTATGCGTAGTTCAAAGGTCATGGGGTGGAGGGTGGCATAGTTCGCCCCCCCCACAGACACCCGGTAATACGCTGTCGTAAAAACTACGCTAATGTGGTGAAGTGTGCTGCCAAATATAACGATGTCGTAGGGGCTGTCCGCATTGGCCGTTTCCTATAATGATGTTAATCATCTTTGAAAGAAGAAAACTTTGTTTTATGTACATACTGCCATGGAAGAGAGCAGATGGTAAGTGATAATCATCATCATCAGCCTATAATGATCTCACTGTAGGGACTCGGGCCTCCTCTCTAGGAGAGGGATGGGCTATAATCCACCACGCGGGCCCAGTGCGGGTTGATAGATGTCACATTTCTTCGAATATTTTGGTTCTAAAACATGCCGGTTTCCTCACGATGTTTTCCTACGCCGTTTTGAGAGCACTGGTGATGAAATAAATTACACAATCGAATGCGCCTGCCTGGGTTCGACTTCGAACCCACGACTTACTGTTCGTAAGTCGGGGCCGCCACCACTGGGCCACCGCTGCTCCTTAGTGATAATAGTAGCCGGCTGTGAACAATTGCGGAAACAACGCTGAAATTGTAATACCATATTTCTCTGTAATTACATCGGGACGCATACTCGTCACCTCCGTAGTGGATGGATGTACGGCCCACACCCTCTCTTTAAGAGGTAGTTTGTATCCTAGCACTTAGCAGTGGGGACGTCATAGCCTTATGCTTTTCATTTACTTTACTTCGTAAGTCAATTGTAGTCGTTGTTACCGGCTGACATTTATAGATCTTGGCCATTCGTTACAGGTAGTCAGTGGCCCAAAAGTCTGACAACCAGTCTTACCAATGGGTATTGTATTACCTAGTCTCATCCTGTTTAAATTCTGCTATTCCCTAACTAAGTTGGAAAAAGGCTACGCAAATGATGAAGAAGCTAGAATTTCTAATAAAACCCTCCGGATTGTGGTAGTATAATGTTCTTCAATTCGGGAGCAGTCGTTACCTATGAAGGCCATGAAGGGCAGCCTACAGTAATGACATAGATTTGCGCAGTGTTCAGTTCGGGTGTCAAGGTCTACTTTAAAATATATAAGCTTGAAGCCGTTTAACATCGCTTAGCAGTATGTTTCTAACGTTCACACTTTTGCCGCTGACCGAGTAATTGACCAGTGGCTAACGCGAACGGCCAACAATATTTAAGCGTTTTCAGCATGTTTTCAGACATTTTTAACAAGGGGGAGGGTCCTAATTCGTCACGTTCTTTTTAAAATGCATGATAGCCAACAGTCGTTATATAAATAAATAGAAGGTGTGGTGGGATTCCCGGGCGCGGAATAGGGACAGGGGACAGTAGCTTCTCTCTTCATTAAACGAGTGTAATTATTCTTATTGTATTGGGTCCAGTTTCAGTTAGCTCCAAGATACTGGCGTTTTGGAAAAAGTTGTCGGCGTAGGTCAAGCGTGCGTGCGTGGCCATTGAGTAGACACTGACCTATAGCTACCTATAGAGAGGGCTAAGCGTATACCGTACTCTTGATACATATTCACCGTATTCAGACATAGCTTGGACCAGGCGCTTGAAGTGCCTACGTATGTTAGGATCCTAGCCGGGGTGGTGCTGGCGTTCTGTAGTTTCTGCTTATCCCCACGGGATAAAGGCGTGAGTTTATGTATGTTACGAGTATCAATAATGTACTATATGACACAACTGTGGCTTGGCTGACTAACACCTTATATTCGGCCGTACAGGCGTGAACGAAAAATAATTTTGATACTATAGTTGCAGTAAACGCATCAGTAAACGCCCATCTTAGCTAAGTTAGTTTACCAGAAATTATATAAGTCCTTCGGCCAGGGCAAAAGAAACTTACAAACTAAGCTACTTAATACTAAGGGCACCCCCTGTGCGGTACGAGTCTTGGATTAGGGCGACGCTGTGTGAGGAGAGCAAGGGGTCAGGCTGGATCTAAGTGTAAGGAGGGTTGTGTGTGCGTCAATGTAGAATACGTTTCTTACTGCGTGCAGTTACGACCACGCTGCGCCTCACGCGGTTTTAGCGTAAGCGCAAGCCACACAGAAAAGACGGGCGCCGTCGCGACTTTTTAAAACATATAGAAAATACGAGGCACGGACGTAACGCTGGGCGCAGAGATGACGGTTTTTAACGAACTTTTGGGCGGAATTCCCTGCAACCGCACTCCACACCGCTTCTCCGTCCCAGATCCCATCAGTCCTTTCTATATGTTTTTACAAAGGGCGCAGACGAGTAAGCGTCGTGTCCGCGCCCTGTCTTTTCTGTATGTCTTGAGTCGCGACGCTTCTATACATTTTGTATGCTAGGGATACGGAAGAGAGATATGTCCGCGTCCCGTCCTCGTCTTACGTCTTTTCTGTGTGGCCTGCGCTTTATGTCTTTTCTGTGTGGCCTACGCTTCATTCGTCGCAACGATGAGTCACCGTCGAATGCGTTGGGGCAGTACTTACAACATAATTATGCGGTTATCACTGCACTATTATTGTATGATAACATTATCTATTAGATCATATCTTATCATGTGGGAGTAGTCACTGTGGACAGGGAATAATTTCCCTTTCAATAGCAACAGATAACAACTTTTTTATCCTATTCTTTCAGAATTATTGTTATTCATGCAGTTAGCACTATCTCTATTATTCTTTGCCAAATTACTCAGAATTTTGTTAGGAGTATCGCATCAGACCCATTTTTTTTTTTGGAGCGTTTGAAATCAACAAATGGCTCCTTTTGCTCTGGGCGGAGCAGAAGAGAGTGTCAGACTTCTACTGACTAAAAACCACCCATGTTGTTTCTTAGCCCTTTGTGTTCAGGACTGCGGTAGGTATCTCTTTTGCACAACCTGCAGCGCATCAGATTCATCACCATGTCATCAGTTTCGTGTTTACTAGCCGATTCAGAGCTAAACTGTATTTTAACTATTACTGGATGAAGTTGAATACCACATCAACTGGGCTGGTGAGATCAGAGGCAGTCACTTTGTTTAAAATACTGATGCTTTACTTGGTTACTTGATTAGCCACGGTTTAAAAACAAAAAAGGCAATAAAAATGAATGTTCCACACTTCACAGTAAATTATTGATGCTACAATGTTTTATTGTAGAAGCTGCCTTTGTTCCTGTAGTAATAAAAATGCAATAACAGCGTTCATTACGTACTACATAAATATGTATTTAGTATGTATAATGAACACCGTAGTCTCTACTGTATCAGAATTAACCGAGATGGCTCTAGTAATTGCTTTTGGCATGAGATTACTCCACTTACAAACATGCTGGAGTAATTTTGGTCATAAAATTGATGTTTGAACACACAATCATACACTCATGACTAAACACATTAAATTGATAATACAAACCCAGTAAGTCAGGATGCAAGGGACATCAACGCACCAACAGTTACATCATATTCATCATTACAAACCCCTATTTATACCTAATTAATTTTGGGTGGATTTGAGAATGGTTTAGATGTATTTCATCGGTAACCCACAATGCCTGCAAAAGCTGCTCTATATGGTGCATTACAACTCACTACCTTTTACGGGGATGATGCCCGTGTCCCAGCAATGGGATGTTTTTTCTTTTCCTCAATCTTTTTAATTTATCAACATTTATTACAAAGACCAGCCAGTCTGAACACAGACTATAACAATAGAATCATAACAGACATGGAACAACCATCACTCAACTCAGTTTTTATTATTTAATTTATAAAAACTATAATTATGGAATATTTGTATAACAAAAATTACCTGATTGATTGCCTTACCCAGCTAACAGTAACTAATAGTATTAAAAGTTTCAAAGTTATTACTTACTTTACAGTAATGTAAAAAATATTAGCACAGCATAATTATAATTTCCAATATTGATAATGTACCTAACCAAGGGTTTTTTGACAAGAGGTCTTCAGTGGAACTTAAAACTGTATAGAATGTAGGAGTACATAAGCTAGAGGTAATTGACCTGAAATGACGCGACGTGAGGAAGTCATAAAAATGCAGCTATTCTTGTGCACTTACTGATCTAAGTTAACTAAGTTTTTTCATAGAAAGTAATTTACAGTGACTGATGACTGGTAAAATGCCAAAAATCACCGACACAGTTGGATCAGCTGTGCGTCGAAAACAATGCTATAGAAATCGAAATTAATCACAACAAAGTGAATAAAAAATTTACTCACGAATCTTCGCTTTTCACATCCAAGTAATGTTTAGCTCCCTGATGCGCCCACCTCCCTCCAAACGGACTGTTTTGCACATTAGATTTATAAACACAAAAATATACTTTCGAGTCCAAACGAGGCAAAACAATTTCAAGTTTCGTCAACCACTGCGTAGTAGAAAGCTCCCTCAACTCATAATTAGGGAAAATGACGTCACATTCACCACCCTCTGAACCTTCCACTGGGGTCAATCTCCAAGGATAATGCCCGAGAAACTCACCACCCGTAATACTTAGTAAATATTTACAATTTACATTATCACACTTTTTGCTGTCCAATTTGAACGATATTATCCGTGGTTCAGAGGCATTATTTTCATCGGCGTTCACACAGAATATTAAATATATTAATAAACCACAAGTCCGCATCACATTCAGCACTTGTGCCATTTTCGCGGAGTGCAAAATTGTAAAGAAAATAGATCGCGTCGGCCGCTACAGCGACATGTTTCCGTTTGACAGTTCGGCGGGCAATTGTTGCCGGAACTGCAGTAATTTGAGAATAGTGTTGTCATATCCTGTTACTCTTGATATTATTGATTTATGGGAAAACTTTGATTAAAAATAATTTGAGCCAAATTTTTACTATATTTTTCATAAACAAATTGAAATCACAAGGTTACAAAAATTAAAAGTTTTATTTTCATCTTTGTTTTTTTCCTGAGTAGATTGATTCCGAACGATTCTGTCAAATTTTACAAAGTTGTCTAGTTCGGATACATGATAGGGTAAAAAGTTTTTAGATCAATGAAAACTTTTACATATTATTTTAAAGATTTTTTTCAAAAAATAACATCATATAACTTGAATTTCGTGTTGAGTTCTACATAATAATATGATAAATGAAACAACAATAAATTAATTATCTTCGAATTGCAGTTGTTTTAACTTAAAAGAAATTCGTATCCAAAGAAGTATCCAAACGACACTCAGTCAGGGTTCAGGGACTCGCATCATTCTCACTCCTAATTTGAGAAATGAGTATTTAATTATTAATATTTCAGCGAATGGAGTGAACTTTCATTGATAGCACATGGAATATGTTGAGAAAGAGTGACTGTAGATTTTTTTGGTACTCTAATAAAGCTCCCAGTAAGAGGAGATTGATGAGCATAGTTTGAGACGTGAGATGGGAATGAGTAAGTCTCATTATGACAAACCACTGGTAGTACCGCGATTGGTCAGCAGCGACATAGGCTGCGGTTTAAATTGTACGATGTGCGCTATTGGTACTGTGTTCGTGCATAAAATCGGTTTATTTTGTACAAACATGAGCTCTTCTTAGCAGTGTGACGTCATGATTGACGTCATCGATCGCTACCAACGGCGCACACAAAAATTTGGTAGTACAGTGTGTGCGGAGACGTCAAATTCGAATTTGACAAGTGTCAAGGAAAGCAATTGACTTGTTTTTATTTTGATTTTAGATGTTGTGTGTTGTTGCACCATTATTTAGATATTATTCAATGAAAAATGTCGCAGTACGTAAATAAATAATTCCGAGAGGGGTTTAATATTATGTTCTGTGCTTTCGGCTTAGTTCCGAGGTTATAATTTTTGACAGAAGTGACATTACAGGGCTATTGACTGGTTCAAATTGAAAGTGTACCGATGGTAAACATTCAATTTAAACAGCTAGTTTGTAGCGTTGGCACGTTTGTAAAGGATCGTACAATTTGAACCGCAGCCATAGAGGTCAGCGACCATTTGGCAAGACAAACTAAAAGTCAAAAACGAGTGTGTTGGCCCTATTTTTAGTGAAACAAAAATCAAATCAACGTAATTTCAATATTATAATGAGATCACTATTTCAATATTCATACAACTAGTCGAATTAAGTGTCTAAGCGCACACATCTATTGTTCTTTGTTACATCATGAATAAGAATTTATTGAGGAAAGAGAATTGATTTTCGGTAGCGTAGAAATTAATGGAAATTGATTTAATGGAGGTGAGAGGGGCTGGAGATGGGGCTGCAGCGGTGGAATATATACGTCCTCCTTCAAAACGGTACTCCTGGGCCGAGGTTCGGCAGGCGGTACACGATTTACGGAAGGAACTTTCATGTCTGTCCACTATGGTTCCAATAGCTATAAGTTTTCGTAAATTGGCTAATGGAAAAACGAGAATATATTTTCTGAGGAACCCACAGAATGGATGGGAGATCACACTGCTGTATACTGATGTATTACCAACACTGCAGCCAAATAATTCCAGGTAAGATACTTGTTTTATTTTTGTCATCTCATGACCATGGTTTCATTTACCTTGATAAAAAAAAAACATTGAGGCTGAGTTGAGCATGGGAAAAAAAGATTAGTGAGATAGGTATTTGTTGTCTTTGTTCTCTAATTAAACTCTTCTATTCCTTTGTCTTAGGAGTGGTAGTTTACTAGTTCCAAGACAATAAATTCAGTAAAACATCTTTTGGTGTTAGAATGCTTATCCAATTAAAATTCCATACTATTTTCTAGAACTTTTGTTGTTTTAGTCATGCATTTTCCTTTTATTTGGTTTCATTTTCATTCAAATGAATAATTAACATACCTATTTATTCCTTTTTTGTGAATAATAATTACTGTTTACTGCACTGTCATATTAAACAGACAGTTTTATAGTGATTTCACTTCACCAAATGTATTTAAAATGCTGCAGATTTTTGTAACATTCGTTCTAGAAGACAATATTAGACCAAGACACGGACATAACTTATTTCATATATTCCTATTTTGCTGAAGAATAAAGCAAAAGCTCACATTTGGCAAAACAACTAATTTGGCAGCTGGTATAATGTGGCTGCAGGTCTAATATTATTAAGAAGAAAACAATCACCACTAGCAACCCATACTAATGCAGAGCTCCTGTATAGTATTTGTCATTATTCTTCCATGCACAAGAAGATACATGCATACTAGCTTTAATATACAAGACATGATGCCCCTAATGTCTGAAGGGTTAGGTACAGATCCCCGTCGAGCCTGCGGGTTGTTCGTAAGAGATACCATGGCCTTGACACAAAGGGCTAAGAAGGAACATGGGTGGTTTTTAGTCAGTAGAAGTCTGACACTTCCTGTCGCTCTGCCCAAGAGCAGGAGGGGTTATTTAATAATGTCGCACCCCCCCAAAAAAAAAAAGGGGGTTATGCAGAGATGTACGTAATAGTACAAATAACTTTTTAACCTACTTCCCAAAAAGGAGGAGGTTCTTTTTTTGCCAGTTATGTTCAGTCCCATGTAATAGGGGGCAAGCATACTGCTATCAACTGGGCAGAAATCCAGACTCAGGGGTGACTAGAAACGCAATAACACTGCCCACCCTGGGAATCATTAAGCTCCACGAGAGTAAAACCACTACACTAAAGATGCAGTCGGCTTTAATGTAACAGATATAATATAGGCTTGATACCATGATAACATGATTCACTTGCCTTTGGAGGTTGCAAAATCATCAAATTGTGACTCCTCCCGCTCTGGGCAGTGCGGTAGGGAGTGTCAGACTGCTACTGACTAAAAACCACCCCTGTTCCTTCTTAGCCCTTTGTGCCGAGGCCGCGGACTAGACCTTGTTTTATAATTACAGAAATTAATTAATCAGCTGATTATCATCATTTTCGGCCTAGTCCCCAGGGTCAGTTTCCACTCAAATCAGATGCAAATTAAAACGAATTTTGTTCATTTTAGCTGGTTACCTTAAAATAAATTTCAATGATATTCTCATGCCTCTTTTTAATGAAGGCTAGCGGTCTCAACAAAATACATTATTAATGTCTAAATCTCAATAAAAAACCTGTTTGGTTTGAATACTTTTAAACATGTGTCATATCACATATTAATGAGCTTTGCAACATCAAAATTGATAAAGCTGAATTAGTTATGTTCGCAGATGATACAGTTATTCTGTTTCACGATACTTCATGGCACTCAATAAGGACTACTGTTGAAAGAGGCTTACGTATCGTAACGCGGTGGTTAGAAAACAGCCTGTTAAACCTAAATGCGGAGAAAACAAAATATCTTTGTTTTAGCATTACCAAATCAGGCGCCCCAAAGGATACAATTACAATTAAGAGTCACACATACCCATGCAACAGGAATCCTTATCTAGATAACGATACAAGTTGCACGTGTCCCATTTTAGCTAAATCAAAAGCCATTAAGTATTTAGGTGTCATAATAGATGACAAACTGAACTGGGGTGCACACATAAATTCGGTAGCGGCCAGGACAAGGAAACTTATACTCGCGTTTAAGAACCTGCGTGATGTGGCTGGCAGAGATCTCCTGGTACAAACATATCTTGCTCTTGGTCAAAGTATTATTAACTACTGTATCAGTGCTTGGGGTGGGGCTTGTAAAACAATTATGATTGTTCTTGAGCGCGCACAGAGATCATTGCTAAAAGTCGCATTTTTTCCCTACCGCTATCCCACCAAAGATCTATATGAAGAAATAAATGTCATGAGCGTTCGTAAACTTTATGTTTATGAAGTCTTACGTAGATACCACAAACAGGTCATTCCGATATTACCCAATTTGAATAAAAGAAAAGTGCATTGCCCAGTACCTAGAGCCAACACAAAATTTGCTAGCAGATTTTACAACGTCCAAGCTCCACGGTTATACAATAAAATAACACAGTCCATTCAACACATCAGATCATTCAGTAATAATCAAGTCAAAAGTAAAATTATTGCATGGTTGAATGACATGGACTATGAAAAAATAGAATCTCTTTTTATTGTAACGGTATGAAATACACAATCAATCACGCTTAGATCACCCACACACATATACATAGATACACACACACACGCACAACTACACACACACACAACTACACACACACACACACAACTACACACACGCACATTCCTTTTTCTTTTATTTTTTACCGTTAGTTTCTGATTTTAGTTATACTGAAATCTAGTAATATATTTTTTTGTTTGCTAGCCTAAGATAGAAGTTAGCGGTTAAAATTATGGACCTACTGTACTCGTATTTAATAACACGTTTGTGAAGGGAAGGAACTGACCTTCATGATACAGTATTTTACTAGTTTGGAGGTCAGGGTCTCACCTCAAAGAAACCTTGTAAGATGTTCATAATAAAGATTATTATTATTATTATTATCACCTAGCTGTAGAAATTGACTGGATTGAAAAACTGCAATGTTGTGTGGACTTTGTACTAGTATTATCTACACTTTTAAATGATGTTGTTTTGTTATTTTATTATCCAACTGGGGCTAAGCCCAAAAGGAGCGTAATTTTGAAGTTCTCGTATTTAAAAAAAAAAACATTTGGCAACCTCAGCAGATGCACTCAATAGTGCAAAATCAGTTGGTGTTCTCAGCAGATGTTTCACAGTAGTAATATAATTAGTTTAAAAAAAATACCATTGTAAATTGTCAACATCTGCCTAGCCTTTTCCCAACTAAATTGGGGTCGGCTTCCAGTCTAACCGGATGCAGCCAGTATTTTACATGGAGCGACTGCCTATCTGACCTCCACAACCCAGTTAATACTAGGTAATACAATACCCTTTGGTAAGACTGGATGTCAGAATTTCAGGTCACTGACTACCTGTAACGACTGCCAAAGATTCTATATATATGGCAGCCGGGACCAACAGCTTAAAGTGCTTTCCGAGGCATGGAGGAAACTCGGTATGTCGGGCGGTCACCCATCCACAGACTGATCTAGGCAAGCACAGCTTTACCTAAAAATCAACCCGAGTGGCAGTTCTTATTAAGCCACAAGCTCCATTGTACCATTGACCATTGTGAATTGTAATCCATGCATTATAATCCGTGAATAGACAATTTTAGGTCAAGCATTTTTCTTTTACATTGGAAAACAATTGAGAACATTTTTGGAAGTAAGTTAAAAATTAGAAATCTGTAAAATACCATATTTCAGATCAAATAAATGAATTTATCTATAAAGAAAAGTCCCAAACAGTCAAACAGCTGTTATCTGAATGTTTATAAAAACATTAAGGGCCGGTTTCACCACTTGCTGATAAAGTCCCGGATAGCCTATCAGGAACTTATCTGCCAGATAAACTACAATTTTTGATAGCATTATCTGTCAGATAACTATCTGACACTTTATCCGTAACCGGTGAAACCGGCCCTAAGTGTTTCTGTTATTCATTATTCAGTTTTATCACAAAGGTATTTCATTTGATTAGTAATTCATAAACAATTCTCTAGTGCAGTAGTATTTTGCAAGTTTGCAGTACACAAAATTGTGCAGAAGGTGGATTTGAAATCAGGCGAGTTGCCGTCATTTTTATTCAGGATACTTTTTTATCCCAGTTGTAGTTGTAGGATCCCGTGGGACAATAGATTATCGAACTCCACGTGGTCAAAGTCGCGGGTATGAGCTAGTTTCTATCTACATGTTTTCGATTTTGCCTCTCGGCTGTGTTGAATAATAACCGACCCGAACTTTTATGTACTTTTTTTTCTTTTTGAGGGCGGGAGTATCGTCGTCCTCTGGGCAGAGCGGTAGGGAGTGGCCTGGGCAGAGCGGTAGGGAGTGGCAGACTTTACTGACTAAAAACCACCCCTGGGCAGAGCGGTAGGGAGTGGCAGACTTCTACTGACTAAAAACCACCCATGTTCCTTCTCAGCCCTTTGTGCCGAGGCCGCGGTATTTCTTTCGAACAACCCGCAGCGCTTGCAAACAGATTATGATTTTGTTCGCGTTGTCCAATCTTCTTATCGTTGCTATATTTAAATGTTATGACATGTACGTAGCTGACCTTCTGTTTTATTCTGTAATGGCATTGTTAGTAAACAAATTGAATACAAGCGTTGAGTCAGACTGTCGGATTATATTGCGTATGACATTATTGATCTCCGAGAGGTTATTATTTCATGTAATAGTACTTTCTATGTCATTATTAATTATAGCAATTTGTTATTATTATCACCGTTGTTTTGTCTGTATTTTGACAGATTACTAGGTGTTAAACCTTCTTTGTTTTGGGACAATCCTCTCTGATCTTTGGACACTAAAAACTGTAAAGTAACGAAATAACGAGCGCTGCTTTATCAAGATTAGTATAGCGATACACATTTTAAATGAAAGTGTCCCCTTTTTTTTGAGGGTAGGAAATCATCCCTTCGTGCCGAGGCCGCGGTATCTCTTTCAAACAATCCCTTAGGCCCAATTCACGGCTTCGGGCGATGCTTGCGTCAAGAGACGCGCCTCTCTGAAAGTCACATCTTGGTTACTCTTAGCATGCTCATTGGATTCCCGCGAAGTCGCTATAGCAACGCGCGTTGCTTGGGTGTATACGTTAGCCACCACTATCTAAAACCCCCATTCCTTTTTACAGATTAGACTGGAAGCCTTTAATAGAGTCTAACGTTGCTCTAGGCGTGACGGCAGGCAAGTGGTCTCGCGAGGAACAGTTGCTATGGGAGAGGCAGCGCGTGGCGGCGTGGGGCATCGCCTCCTACGAGCTGCACCAGAGCAGCGGCCGCATCATGTTCCCATGCGCCTCCTCGCTCTTTGTGGCTGATGAGGCGCCCAGTCAGGTGAGAGAGGCAGGATTTTGATTGTTAACAGCATTCTGGTGAAGATCTGGGGTCTAAAATGGCCTCTATAGCAGATCATAATAGGAAAATAATATGAATTGCTTTAAAATTCGTATAATGGTCACGCAGTTACTATTATGTTACTACTATTAAGCCAGGCAAAGACCTGTCCAATGGCCTATGGCCAGCAGTGGTACAGAACAACACGATACAAAAAATAAAAATTACAAGTCCTCTTACAACCTGCAGAAAGTATTTGACATTACAACATGCATAGACATTACAAGTTACATTCGAATATTATAGTTCTTGTTTGACACTCAGTTATAGACTGATTAACACTTACGGGCTAACCTTGAGTTTTTCAACTAAACTTAAAAAATAACCCCCAATACGGGTAATCGTTCCGGTCGCTCACTTCCTGTATATTAAAAAGTAAAGTCTTTGAGTTATATTGTCCTGAAAGAACAAGGATAAGTTTTTGTCAGTTTTGTAAGCCAAAAATCTTACTGAACCCAATGAAAAAGAAGTTTTTATGGCCGGAATATAACGCCACAATTTAAGCCCTGGTTAGAATCATGTTTTAATGATTGTTTGTTAGTTTTAGATTTCGTTATGTGCAGTGAGTAGTTGGTACTTACCTGTTTCTAAGTAGGCACTCAACGACAAATAAGTTGTGCATGTTGTACTTACCCGTAAGAGGTTGATACACTTGTCTGTGAATCTCTCTTTTCTTTGTGCTGTGTATTCAATAGTTGGTGAGCTGCACTGGGCCCGCGTGGTAGATTATAGCCCATCCTTCTCCTAGAGAGGAGGCCTGAGTCCCTAATGTGGGAACATTATAGGCGGATGAAGTGATGTGTGTTAATGATCCAAATAAATAAAATAAATGTTCTCACTTCCAGTCGCCCCCGCTAGTCCCCCGCTCGCTGAGCACAGGCGGCGGGGCTCCCTTGACCCCGGCGATGTGCCCGCGCGCCCCCGAGCTGGTGGCGCACGCCGCTCGGGGCGACATCTGGCTGGCCGGCGGGCAGTTACGACGACCGACACGTTTGACGTATGCGTGTAAAGGACACGAACCAGATCGGTAAGTTATAACTCAATTATTTTAATATCTACATCCCTATAGATCAGCTCATCATCAGCCTATAATGTTCCCACTGCAGGGACTCAGGCCTCCTCTCTAGGAGAGGGATGAGCTATAATCCACCACGCGGTCCCAGTGCGGATTGCCGGATGTCACATGTCTTCGAATTTTTTGGTTCTAAGACATGCCGGCTTCCTCACTATGTTTTCCTTCACCGTTTTGAGCAATCCATCAGCTCAGATTTAAGCCATTGCTTCTAGATAGGCTCCTTCTAAAATTGTGCGAGAATATAATTTAGTCAGTGATAACTGACTAAATATATGCGGTTTAGTGTACCTTAGTGTTACCTTTGGCGCAGGAGATATTATAGTAGGCACACTCTCTGATCCTTTACTGTCATAGTCGATCACGACTGAAGAGATATCAGGATTCAGGACCAACGCACCGAGAAACACTGGTATCATAAGAATATTGTAATTGGGTACTTGAAAATGTCAAAATTTTATGTTATTTTATAGAACTAAAAGAAATAATACGATGTGTAAAAAAAGTAATAAAATCGATCAAAAAATGGTGTAGCTACACGCTTTAGAAGTTTTTGGTGGGGCACTTTCTATCCTTGTCGCGTGAAACGGCCATTTGTACTACGTAACTATGGAGGTATATTATTATGACGTCACATCTATGTAGCGCCGTCTCTGTCTAGCACGTCCTTTAAAATCGGCTAAAACTAAGCCATTTTTTAAGATATTACACTATTTTTTTTACTTTTGTATATCTGTTTATTTACTGTTTCCGAATCACCAGTAAAAAAATATATTCAAATACCCAATTATACCTCAAAATCTACATTTTCCCTTGCCAGGTTAGCAGATGACCCTCGGCAGGCAGGCGTGCCATGTTACGTGACACAGGAGGAGTTCTCCAGGTACACCGGCTTCTGGTGGCAGCCACAGGCTGAAGGTGAGTTTGACTTAGTGCTCAAGTGAAGTGTACCTACTTTTTTTTTTTGGTTTTTGGAACATCATCAAATGACTCCTCCCGCTCTGGGCAGAGCGGTAGGCAGTGTCAGACGTCTACTGACTAAAAACCACCCATGTTCCTTCTTAGCCCTTTGTGCCGAGGCCGCGGTATCTCTTTCGAACAACCCGCAGCCCCGACGGCGACGGGAGTAAAGTATACTACAGTGAAACTTGGTTAACTGGGACCTGGATAAGTGAGAAACCTCTATAACTGGAACTCATACTGAGGTCCCATGAGACAGATTTGGATATCTGAGACACTGGGTAAGTGGAATACCTCTATAAGTGAGATGTGTGCTGGGGAGTTTGTTCCGCCACTTCTTCTTTCCAGCTAAACACTAGGAAGTGTCGATGGGTGGGCGTTTTGGGGGACTGTCTTATAAAAATGTAAATACAGTGAAACCTGGATAAATGTGTCTCAGATATCCAAATCTGTCTCATGGGACCCCAGTAATATGAGTTCCAGTTATAGAGGTTTCTCACTTATCCAAGTCCCAGTTAACCAAGTTTCACTGTAGTAAAGCAAAGTAAATTTTGACCTTCGAAAAGTGCTGATTATCAGCCTAGTTTGAATAAATGAATTTTGACTTTAACTTTGTCTTTGACAAATTTTCAGGTCCCTTGAGGTCTCATTTAACTAGGTTTCACTGTATAAACATTGGACAGTTAATCGTTGGACACTATAGGCATTAGCCCTGCTGGGAGTCGAATCCTAAACCTCGTGCCCAGCTGTCCCAGACAGTGATAATTGGTGTTATGATTACAGATGACGTATTCAGGATAGTGTACGAGGAAGTGGACGAGAGCGAAGTGAAGATATACAGCTTCCCTTCATCTCAGAGCAGCAGTGGGGAGGTTGAGGAGTTCAGGTCAGTTCACGGATTTAACCTTTTGACCGCCACTGTCAAGTAAGACACGACAAGCCAAAAAGTACCTTAAGTCGAGAGACTTAAGGTACGTTAAATAACGACAAATTATTTTTTGATTAGCACTAATATTGAAGCCTAGTTTTAAGTAGTAGTGGAGCTCGTGGCTTTTTTTTTATTCCCAAACCACTGTAACTCCTGTTCTGTTAGCCAGAATCAACAGTGGCGACCACAAGAAAAGCGCCGAGACAATGAAGCCCGACGAAGTCCCAGAGAAATGATTTAACTGTCTTGGATCCCGCAACGAAATTAATCAGAAAAGAATAGCGTAGGAGTAGGAAAAAACATAATTTCCACTTCCCTCCATATCAGCAGGAGACAGAACAGAACAAGGCCAATAGGCACACAGGGACGTATACAACTGAGATAAGCCCAGTTGCCTAGCACCACGGATATTATTATTAATATTACTGGGTCCTAAGTTGTGAGCTGTTATATTTGATTCCAATAATAGTTATGACAAAAATGCTTGAACGCACGGTTTGTTCTAGTTTCTACAAGGTCCGTATAGTAAATAACTCCGGATGTAACCTGTACACTATTTAACATAATATTACGTTCATTTTGCCAAAGACTACACTCCCATAAAATGTGATGTGCAGTTTGTTCAAATTCGCAGTCAGATGTAGAACATTGACAAAAAGGCGAGGCAACAAGCTTGAAGGAAAATAATTTACTCTTAAAGCTTTATAATAACTGTCACTCGGGTCGTTGTTTAGGTTAAGCCGCTCTTGCCTAGGTTGGTCTGTGGATGGGTGACCGCCCGTTACATACCGAGTTTCCTAAAACACCTTAAGACGTTGGCTTAGCTGCCATATATTCTTTGGCAGTCGTTACAGGTAGTCAGTGACCTGAAAATCTGACAACCAGTCTTACCAGAGAGTGTCGTATTACCCAGTATAAACTGGTTGTGGAGGTCAGATAGACAGTCACTCCATGGAAAGTACCCCAACATGGTTGGGAAAAGGCTAAGCAGATGATCATGCTTTTCTGGGATTACTCTCGAAGATGGGCAAAATACATACCAAAATGTAAATACATATAAGTATTTTACTTTTCTCCATCAGATTCCCTCGCGCCGGCACCCCCAATGCGAAGTCATCGCTGAAGATGGTAACGTTCAGACTGCAGAAGGCGGCGCCCACCACCGTGCTAGATTACTACCAGGAGGGCGCGGCTGAACATTGTGAGTATATAACATCACACCTGTAATACACGAAGTCATCGCTGAAGATGGTAACGTTCAGACTGCAGAAGGCGGCGCCCACCACCGTGCTAGATTACTACCAGGAGGGCGCGGCTGAACATTGTGAGTATATAACATCACACCTGTAATACACGAAGTCATCGCTGAAGATGGTAACGTTCAGACTGCAGAAGGCGGCGCCCACCACCGTGCTAGATTACTACCAGGAGGGCGCGGCTGAACATTGTGAGTATATAACATCACACCTGTAATACACGAAGTCATCGCTGAAGATGGTAACGTTCAGACTGCAGAAGGCGGCGCCCACCACCGTGCTAGATTACTACCAGGAGGGCGCGGCTGAACATTGTGAGTATATAACATCACACCTGTAATACACGAAGTCATCGCTGAAGATGGTAACGTTCAGACTGCAGAAGGCGGCGCCCACCACCGTGCTAGATTACTACCAGGAGGGCGCGGCTGAACATTGTGAGTATATAACATCACACCTGTAATACACGAAGTCATCGCTGAAGATGGTAACGTTCAGACTGCAGAAGGCGGCGCCCACCACCGTGCTAGATTACTACCAGGAGGGCGCGGCTGAACATTGTGAGTATATAACATCACACCTGTAATACACGAAGTCATCGCTGAAGATGGTAACGTTCAGACTGCAGAAGGCGGCGCCCACCACCGTGCTAGATTACTACCAGGAGGGCGCGGCTGAACATTGTGAGTATATAACATCACACCTGTAATACACGAAGTCATCGCTGAAGATGGTAACGTTCAGACTGCAGAAGGCGGCGCCCACCACCGTGCTAGATTACTACCAGGAGGGCGCGGCTGAACATTGTGAGTATATAACATCACACCTGTAATACACGAAGTCATCGCTGAAGATGGTAACGTTCAGACTGCAGAAGGCGGCGCCCACCACCGTGCTAGATTACTACCAGGAGGGCGCGGCTGAACATTGTGAGTATATAACATCACACCTGTAATACACGAAGTCATCGCTGAAGATGGTAACGTTCAGACTGCAGAAGGCGGCGCCCACCACCGTGCTAGATTACTACCAGGAGGGCGCGGCTGAACATTGTGAGTATATAACATCACACCTGTAATACACGAAGTCATCGCTGAAGATGGTAACGTTCAGACTGCAGAAGGCGGCGCCCACCACCGTGCTAGATTACTACCAGGAGGGCGCGGCTGAACATTGTGAGTATATAACATCACACCTGTAATACACGAAGTCATCGCTGAAGATGGTAACGTTCAGACTGCAGAAGGCGGCGCCCACCACCGTGCTAGATTACTACCAGGAGGGCGCGGCTGAACATTGTGAGTATATAACATCACACCTGTAATACACGAAGTCATCGCTGAAGATGGTAACGTTCAGACTGCAGAAGGCGGCGCCCACCACCGTGCTAGATTACTACCAGGAGGGCGCGGCTGAACATTGTGAGTATATAACATCACACCTGTAATACACGAAGTCATCGCTGAAGATGGTAACGTTCAGACTGCAGAAGGCGGCGCCCACCACCGTGCTAGATTACTACCAGGAGGGCGCGGCTGAACATTGTGAGTATATAACATCACACCTGTAATACACGAAGTCATCGCTGAAGATGGTAACGTTCAGACTGCAGAAGGCGGCGCCCACCACCGTGCTAGATTACTACCAGGAGGGCGCGGCTGAACATTGTGAGTATATAACATCACACCTGTAATACACGAAGTCATCGCTGAAGATGGTAACGTTCAGACTGCAGAAGGCGGCGCCCACCACCGTGCTAGATTACTACCAGGAGGGCGCGGCTGAACATTGTGAGTATATAACATCACACCTGTAATACACGAAGTCATCGCTGAAGATGGTAACGTTCAGACTGCAGAAGGCGGCGCCCACCACCGTGCTAGATTACTACCAGGAGGGCGCGGCTGAACATTGTGAGTATATAACATCACACCTGTAATACACGAAGTCATCGCTGAAGATGGTAACGTTCAGACTGCAGAAGGCGGCGCCCACCACCGTGCTAGATTACTACCAGGAGGGCGCGGCTGAACATTGTGAGTATATAACATCACACCTGTAATACACGAAGTCATCGCTGAAGATGGTAACGTTCAGACTGCAGAAGGCGGCGCCCACCACCGTGCTAGATTACTACCAGGAGGGCGCGGCTGAACATTGTGAGTATATAACATCACACCTGTAATACACGAAGTCATCGCTGAAGATGGTAACGTTCAGACTGCAGAAGGCGGCGCCCACCACCGTGCTAGATTACTACCAGGAGGGCGCGGCTGAACATTGTGAGTATATAACATCACACAAAGGTCAGGTAATTTTTTTTTCTCACTTAAAGAATTTGTTTTAGTGAGACCTGTAGTTTGTCAGATAAAACATTTGAACCCTTTTTCCAAGATGGCGGCCGTGGGACACGGGTTGCAACCCCACAAACTTGGATCTTACTTTAAACTGACCTTCCCTTGATATCTAAAAAATAAAAGTGTAACGTGCTTTTACAAATGCAACCCAAATGTAACTTTTCAATGAACTACCTATAAACATAATAAATAAATAATATTTTTGTCATGTCAGCTGGCGACACAACAAACGGCTGCATGGAAGTGACGGATATCCGGTGGTACGAGCTACGTCAGCCGCTGAAGGACAGCTTCCCCTGGTTCGAGTACCTCGCGCGTGTCGGCTGGACTCCGGATGGACAGTAGTCAGTATACTATTCTTATGTTGCTCATCATGAGGTGGGATATCAGTAATCCCTAACCGTCTTATTATAAAAGTAGTTAAACCTGGTTTAACTTACGCTTGGTTTATCTCGCATGACGTCTCACTTCAAAAATATTCATTATTTTCCTGTGTCTCCAGCGTGTGGGTACAACTCCTGGACCGCAAGCAGCAACGTCTGGAACTGGTGCTGATACCGCTGGCGCAGTTCACTACGCCGGCGTACTACGAACTGGCTGACGACGCCATGTGTGGCCGCGTCGACCACTGCGCCAAGACTGATCAGGTAAATACGAAGTACTTTGTTTATTCCTCTAACTAGTATACGGCATACAGTAGCAGTTATTTAAAGGTTACTAGCTTTTGCCAGCGGCTTCGCCCGCGTGAAAATGACGATTTTCCATACAAACTTTCATCCCCTATTTAACTCCCTTAGGGGTTGAATTTCGAAAAATCCTTCCTTATTCCTTGTCTACATTATAAAAGGAACATCTGTGCAAAATTTCAGCTTTCTAGGTCCAAGGGTTTGGGCTGGGCGTTGATGAGTCAGTCAGTCAGGACTTCTCTCTTTATTTATATAGATTATTATACCGTGCCAGGTCCCATACTCCATCTTTCTGCCCTTATCCCATTTTATTTGGGGTCGGCGCAACACGTTTTCTTCTTCTATTCTTCCTTGTTAGACGTCACCCTTTTCTCATTCATATCTCCCTTTCCATTTATCCATCTTATACCGTGCCATATAACTGTGCCTCGTAATACACGAGTTGTTCTGCCTGCCTCGGCAGATGATGACTGATCAGTTTTGTTTTAGTCCCATGGAATAGAGGAAACCTATTGTCATCTACTGAAAATAACTAAGAAATTCCTAATGAAAACACCCAATAAAAATTTGGCCGACTCGGGATCAAACTCAGGACTCCATGCTCAGCCGTCGCACTTGCGCCCACTAGACCAATGTGGCAGTTAATTTGTTTGCATTTGTGCTAACGGGCGACAGTCTACTAAAGTATTTTTTTTTTAAATGGGACAAGCCCGCCACACTATTCCCAAACCACTGTAAGGCCCGTAATCCACCAAAGCGGAAATGTGCCAAGCGCAGAGGAGATGTGCCAAATTCGACCAATCACAGTTACATCTGGTCTTTTGCCCTTCCTGTGATTAGTCGAATTTGGCAATCTCCTATCCGCTTAGCACATCTCCGCTTTGGTGGATTACGGGCCTCACTCCTGTTAGCCAGAATCAACAGTGGCGACCACAAGAAAAGCGCCGAGACAATGAAGCTCGACGAAGTCCCAGAGAAATGATTTAACTGTCTTGGATCCCGCAACGAAATTAATCAGAAAAGAATAGCGGAGGAGTAGGAAAAAACGTAATTTCCACTTCCCTCCATATCAGCAGGAGACAGAACAAAACAAGGCCAATAGGCACACAGGGACGTATACAACTGAGATAAGCCCAGTTGCCTAGCACCACGGATATTATTGTCATTAATATTACTGGGTCCTAAGTTGTGAGCTGTTATATTTGATTCCAATAATAGGTATGACAAAATTGCTTGAACGCACGGAAATTTGTTCTAGTTTCTACAAGGTCCGTATAGTAAATAACTCCGGATGTAACCTGTACACTATTTAACATAATATTACGTTCATTCTGCCAAAGACTACACTCCCATAAAATGTGATGTGCAGTTTGTTCAAATTCGCAGTCAGATGTAGAACATTGACAACTAAGATCTACTAAAGTCAGTTTTTTCTTCAGATTAAGACCAGCGAGGCAGCCAAAACATTGATATTATCCAACTAAATCATCCATGGTTCTCTTACAGCCAATCCAAGATATACAAATCCTAGTCTCCGAAACAGCGCCTGACGCATGGATCAATGTACACGACATCCTTCACTTCCTGCCATCTGCCGGCGCTGAGATGAACTTCATCTGGGCCAGTGAGGAGAGCGGACACCTGCATCTGTATCTAGTGACATGCGCGCTCAAACAGAAGAGTAACACGCAGACAAGATGTGAGTAATAACATGGTTATACTGCACTTCCTCCCGTCTAGTGGCGCTGAGATGAACTTCATCTGGGCCAGTGAGGAGAGCGGACACCTGCATCTGTATCTAGTGACCTGCGCGCTCATACAGAAGAGTAACACGCAGACAAGATGTGAGTAATAACATGGTTATACTGCACTTCCTCCCGTCTAGTGGCGCTGAGATGAACTTCATCTGGGCCAGTGAGGAGAGCGGACACCTGCATCTGTATCTAGTGACATGCGCGCTCAAACAGAAGAGTAACACGCAGACAAGATGTGAGTAATAACATGGTTATACTGCACTTCCTCCCGTCTAGTGGCGCTGAGATGAACTTCATCTGGGCCAGTGAGGAGAGCGGACACCTGCATCTGTATCTAGTGACCTGCGCGCTCATACAGAAGAGTAACACGCAGACAAGATGTGAGTAATAACATGGTTATACTGCACTTCCTCCCGTCTAGTGGCGCTGAGATGAACTTCATCTGGGCCAGTGAGGAGAGCGGACACCTGCATCTGTATCTAGTGACCTGCGCGCTCATACAGAAGAGTAACACGCAGACAAGATGTGAGTAATAACATGGTTATACTGCACTTCCTCCCGTCTAGTGGCGCTGAGATGAACTTCATCTGGGCCAGTGAGGAGAGCGGACACCTGCATCTGTATCTAGTGACCTGCGCGCTCATACAGAAGAGTAACACGCAGACAAGATGTGAGTAATAACATGGTTATACTGCACTTCCTCCCGTCTAGTGGCGCTGAGATGAACTTCATCTGGGCCAGTGAGGAGAGCGGACACCTGCATCTGTATCTAGTGACCTGCGCGCTCATACAGAAGAGTAACACGCAGACAAGATGTGAGTAATAACATGGTTATACTGCACTTCCTCCCGTCTAGTGGCGCTGAGATGAACTTCATCTGGGCCAGTGAGGAGAGCGGACACCTGCATCTGTATCTAGTGACATGCGCGCTCAAACAGAAGAGTAACACGCAGACAAGATGTGAGTAATAACATGGTTATACTGCACTTCCTCCCGTCTAGTGGCGCTGAGATGAACTTCATCTGGGCCAGTGAGGAGAGCGGACACCTGCATCTGTATCTAGTGACCTGCGCGCTCATACAGAAGAGTAACACGCAGACAAGATGTGAGTAATAACATGGTTATACTGCACTTCCTCCCGTCTAGTGGCGCTGAGATGAACTTCATCTGGGCCAGTGAGGAGAGCGGACACCTGCATCTGTATCTAGTGACATGCGCGCTCAAACAGAAGAGTAACACGCAGACAAGATGTGAGTAATAACATGGTTATACTGCACTTCCTCCCGTCTAGTGGCGCTGAGATGAACTTCATCTGGGCCAGTGAGGAGAGCGGACACCTGCATCTGTATCTAGTGACCTGCGCGCTCATACAGAAGAGTAACACGCAGACAAGATGTGAGTAATAACATGGTTATACTGCACTTCCTCCCGTCTAGTGGCGCTGAGATGAACTTCATCTGGGCCAGTGAGGAGAGCGGACACCTGCATCTGTATCTAGTGACCTGCGCGCTCATACAGAAGAGTAACACGCAGACAAGATGTGAGTAATAACATGGTTATACTGCACTTCCTCCCGTCTAGTGGCGCTGAGATGAACTTCATCTGGGCCAGTGAGGAGAGCGGACACCTGCATCTGTATCTAGTGACCTGCGCGCTCATACAGAAGAGTAACACGCAGACAAGATGTGAGTAATAACATGGTTATACTGCACTTCCTCCCGTCTAGTGGCGCTGAGATGAACTTCATCTGGGCCAGTGAGGAGAGCGGACACCTGCATCTGTATAAACACACGATAAGATTTTTTAAGAGATTCATAATGACCATATTTTGTCCACAGCCGTAATAGAAATGATAAACGAAGACGAGAGCAACGCCGTGGGCCCCAACATGATCAGTAAAGAGCCCATCACGGCTGGCGAGTGGGAGGTCATGGCTAGGAAGATTTGGGTGAGTACTCTTTGTCAATGAGGTGTGTAGTTTCATTTAAATCGGTTCAGTCATTTCGAAAAATAAGGACTTGAAAATTTGTATGACATGTCGTACTCCGTAAACGCTCTTATTAATATAGTTTGTAACGCGATATCTAAACGTTTAGCTTAGTACCAACTTTACGCTGTAAACGGGAGGGCTACCCTTCCCCGCGCCTCAGCACCGCGCAGCCCGCGCCGCATGTCCGCGCGCAAGGGACAGTCGCCCGTGTGAGTCGTTGCAATGCGCACGGTATGCGCGCGCGCGACTATTGTCTCAATAACGTGATTGATTGTGTTCTTAAATTGTATACCTTGTGTGCCTGATTAGACATTATCCCTAAACAACTGGTTTTCTTCCGTTTGTGACAAACCCCAAACAAACAAATGTTATAAGTTATAATATTGTACCTATTGTATATCGTTGTTTCCGCAATCATGAGGACATTTGTATGACTTGCAGAGATAGGTCGCGTTTTAACCAAAGCGTTAGTTGTTCAAACATTATACGACTTTCGCGTCCTTTTGTTCGGTGAACCCGAACACGCTTTCATCGTCTCTTTTCGTTTATTTTTGTTCTTGAATGCGACGGTTGTTTATTCTTTGCTAGGACGCCTGTTAAAAGTTACTAGTCTGGCATTACAGATCCCGAAATAAATTAAGCACAAACATTGTTTTGGTTATTTGATTTGTCCCCAAAAGTCTACGATATCGGGGACCTGGTGGTGCGCCTCAAGTGGACATGGTCAGGACATCTGCAGGGCTAACATGCGCAAGTCGACATATCTCTTAAACGAGATGACAAATTTTGTCGTTCTCGATTCGTTTGTCACTTTTCCTAACATGCGCACCACGCTCGAGAAGATATGTCGTCGTGACTTCTCCTTCTCGACGCGAGATAACTGATGTTGCCATTTCATGAAAACATACCATAGTCTAGTTCATTAACGCCGGTTTCATTCGGTCAATATTGGTGGGAATTGCGTGAACGCTGCCATATTTGTGAACGCGACCTTAAAACTGTCTCTGACATTTTGTCAATTCAAAAATTTTGAATTTCAAAATTTGTTGTGATAGTTGTGGTTCACGCTAGATTAAATATTTTCAATACTATTTGAAAAATTGTTGGTATGTTAGAAAGAAGATGGCTTTGGCATCAAAGAGATTGTAAGTATTAGATCAAAATCCCGGCACAGATGGCGGAGATGCATAATATAGTTTATTAGCAACTCTTTATTCAATGTTCTTTATTGACTTCCAAAATAAACCGTGTGAAGAATGCATTTTTCTACGAGATAGAAGATAATTGTAATCATAATATTATGTTACATTATTTATCTCGATGAAATGTATTAACTGTAATGTACAAAATACAACACACTATGCCATAAGTAAATCAATAGGTAAGTACTTAGTGAATGTTCACATTCAGCAAGTACCTACCAATGTTCTGCCATTGCTGTGAAACATTATTCGTTCGTTTCGTAATACGAACGAAAGTTTACTTGTCATGTGTGTACTGTACAATAATAGCGCCCTTAATAATTTGAAAGAGAGATTCATAGTTACAAATTGAACTGTAATGTTTCAGAATACGCAGTACAAAAGGCCATGCGAATATATGCATGAGCATGCAAACTTTGCGGCAGGAGATTTGAAAACTCCACAGGGTGCCGCTGAATATGAGCGGCAGTGGGAACATAATATAAATAAAACTAGCTGACCCGGCAAACGTTGTTTTGCCATATAAATAATTTCAGAAAAAAAAATAGATGTTGGGCTATTCTCATAGATATCGGATACGCACAAAAAATTTCATCAAAATCGGTCAAGCCGTTTCGGAGGAGTTTGGCATCGAAAACTGTGACACGAGAATTTTATATAAATAAAATATATAAATAGCCATAGGCTTTGTAATTCGCCAGAGAGACTGGAACTCGTTATCCCGTAAGTCGAATGGGTTGCAGACGTCTCGAATCACCTTCCTCTGTATTTTTCTTGCTTCCCTTTCCTCATACACAGTTAATAGATAATTATAGTACGGCACCGCATTATACATAAATTGTTTAATTTCACAGAACACTGTTACCCCCCTTTTTCAGTTTTTTCTCTGTTTGTCGCGGTTTCTCGTCTACGAAAACCATCCACGAGAAACTTGTCATAGGAAAATGTCAAAATTCGACTAAATAAAGCGCGCATGTTAGAGCCTGACGACAAAAAAAGGTTTGACAGAACGACATGAGTTCTTTAACAGAACGACACGAGAAAAAAGTGTCGCCATGTTAGCTCCAATCGACAAACAGACATATGTCGTCTCAGCACGACATAATGCGTCGACAAAATTTTGTCGACTTGCGCATGTTAGCCCTGCTGGTTAGACGTGGAGATGGCCGATGGAGTAAGGTTTTGACTAAGTGGTGGCCAAGGTTAGGCCGTCCAAAATCACGTTGGGTTGACGACATTAATAAAATAAAATAAAGACGTCGTCAAAGTCGCAGGAAACACCTGGACAAGAGACGCACAGGATCGTGACATATGGCGAATAAAAGGGGACACCAGCAGTGGGTGATTCCGGGCTGATTTGATGATAATTTGATCTGTGGTGCAAGTCTCTTTTCAATGTACTATCCTTCTACCTTGAAGTAAATCATTCCCATGGCCTCCCGCAGGTAGACACAGTCCGCCAGCTGGTGTACTTCGTAGGGCTCCGCGAGACGCCACTGGAGCGCCACCTGTACGTGGCGCCGCTGTCGCCGCCCCGCCCTCACGCGGTGCAGCTGTTGACCACTGTAGGTCACTCGTGTGCTGTTGATATTGATGAGGTGAGTTATACCACAGGTAGACACAACTAGTTTACTTCGTAGGGCTCCGCGAGACGCCACTGGAGCGCCACCTGTACGTGGCGCCGCTGTCGCCGCCCCGCCCTCACGCGGTGCAGCTGTTGACCACTGTAGGTCACTCGTGTGCTGTTGATATTGATGAGGTGAGTTATACCACAGGTAGACACAACTAGTTTACTTCGTAGGGCTCCGCGAGACGCCACTGGAGCGCCACCTGTACGTGGCGCCGCTGTCGCCGCCCCGCCCTCACGCGGTGCAGCTGTTGACCACTGTAGGTCACTCGTGTGCTGTTGATATTGATGAGGTGAGTTATACCACAGGTAGACACAACTAGTTTACTTCGTAGGGCTCCGCGAGACGCCACTGGAGCGCCACCTGTACGTGGCGCCGCTGTCGCCGCCCCGCCCTCACGCGGTGCAGCTGTTGACCACTGTAGGTCACTCGTGTGCTGTTGATATTGATGAGGTGAGTTATACCACAGGTAGACACAACTAGTTTACTTCGTAGGGCTCCGCGAGACGCCACTGGAGCGCCACCTGTACGTGGCGCCGCTGTCGCCGCCCCGCCCTCACGCGGTGCAGCTGTTGACCACTGTAGGTCACTCGTGTGCTGTTGATATTGATGAGGTGAGTTATACCACAGGTAGACACAACTAGTTTACTTCGTAGGGCTCCGCGAGACGCCACTGGAGCGCCACCTGTACGTGGCGCCGCTGTCGCCGCCCCGCCCTCACGCGGTGCAGCTGTTGACCACTGTAGGTCACTCGTGTGCTGTTGATATTGATGAGGTGAGTTATACCACAGGTAGACACAACTAGTTTACTTCGTAGGGCTCCGCGAGACGCCACTGGAGCGCCACCTGTACGTGGCGCCGCTGTCGCCGCCCCGCCCTCACGCGGTGCAGCTGTTGACCACTGTAGGTCACTCGTGTGCTGTTGATATTGATGAGGTGAGTTATACCACAGGTAGACACAACTAGTTTACTTCGTAGGGCTCCGCGAGACGCCACTGGAGCGCCACCTGTACGTGGCGCCGCTGTCGCCGCCCCGCCCTCACGCGGTGCAGCTGTTGACCACTGTAGGTCACTCGTGTGCTGTTGATATTGATGAGGTGAGTTATACCACAGGTAGACACAACTAGTTTACTTCGTAGGGCTCCGCGAGACGCCACTGGAGCGCCACCTGTACGTGGCGCCGCTGTCGCCGCCCCGCCCTCACGCGGTGCAGCTGTTGACCACTGTAGGTCACTCGTGTGCTGTTGATATTGATGAGGTGAGTTATACCACAGGTAGACACAACTAGTTTACTTCGTAGGGCTCCGCGAGACGCCACTGGAGCGCCACCTGTACGTGGCGCCGCTGTCGCCGCCCCGCCCTCACGCGGTGCAGCTGTTGACCACTGTAGGTCACTCGTGTGCTGTTGATATTGATGAGGTGAGTTATACCACAGGTAGACACAACTAGTTTACTTCGTAGGGCTCCGCGAGACGCCACTGGAGCGCCACCTGTACGTGGCGCCGCTGTCGCCGCCCCGCCCTCACGCGGTGCAGCTGTTGACCACTGTAGGTCACTCGTGTGCTGTTGATATTGATGAGGTGAGTTATACCACAGGTAGACACAACTAGTTTACTTCGTAGGGCTCCGCGAGACGCCACTGGAGCGCCACCTGTACGTGGCGCCGCTGTCGCCGCCCCGCCCTCACGCGGTGCAGCTGTTGACCACTGTAGGTCACTCGTGTGCTGTTGATATTGATGAGGTGAGTTATACCACAGGTAGACACAACTAGTTTACTTCGTAGGGCTCCGCGAGACGCCACTGGAGCGCCACCTGTACGTGGCGCCGCTGTCGCCGCCCCGCCCTCACGCGGTGCAGCTGTTGACCACTGTAGGTCACTCGTGTGCTGTTGATATTGATGAGGTGAGTTATACCACAGGTAGACACAACTAGTTTACTTCGTAGGGCTCCGCGAGACGCCACTGGAGCGCCACCTGTACGTGGCGCCGCTGTCGCCGCCCCGCCCTCACGCGGTGCAGCTGTTGACCACTGTAGGTCACTCGTGTGCTGTTGATATTGATGAGGTGAGTTATACCACAGGTAGACACAACTAGTTTACTTCGTAGGGCTCCGCGAGACGCCACTGGAGCGCCACTATAGTCTCATTACTGGTCAGCATTCAACGCCAAGTGCGGTTTTCTCTGAAAAAAAAACAGTAAGTGCAAAATAAGCTTGAACTTTAATAAAGTAAAACATAACTGCCGAAATGTCGGTGTACTTGTTTTGTTCAACTCTGCCCAACCCTTTGAGCATTACATGCGTGGTATTATGTTATGTATTACGACATGGTGTGAACAATTATACCAAACTAGCTTTTGCCAGCGGCTTCACCCGCGTGAAAATGTTGATTTTCCAAACGTTTGTTTGGTAAATCGTTTCATCCCCTATTTAAATCCCTTAGGGGTTATACTTCGAAAAATCCTTCCTTATTCCTTATCTACATTATAAAAGGAACCTCTGTGCAATATTTCAGCTTTCTAGGTTCAAGGGTTTGGGCTGGGCGTTGATGAGTCAATCAGTCAGGACTTCTCTTTTTATTTATATAGATAGATGTGTCAATCAGTGTGTTTTTAAATAATGAAGTAAGGAGATAATTATGAAGATATGTCATTAGGTATATATTTCATTCGCAGGACTGCACCATGGCCGTGATAACATCATCAAACATCAGCAGCGTACCCGTGACGAGGGTGTACAGGATCGTCACACCACCACGGTTATTAGTGCAGGGAACCATCACCGATCGGCCGCCCTCAGGTGAGTGCTAATCACCAGAGATTATGACACTGAGGGAGGAGAGAGAGTCACTTGTGCACTGTAATCCTCCCGTGTTCCCGTCGGGACTGCGGGTTGTTCGAAAGAGATACCGCGGCCTCGTCACGAAGGGCTAAAAAGAAACATGGCTGGTTATTAGTCAGTTGAAGTCTGACACTCCCTACCGCTTTGCCGAGAGTGGGAGGAGTCATTTGAGGATTTCCCACCCCAAAAAACAACAAAAAAGGGTCACACCGATCGTCTCCGAGAGCTCAAGAACAAATAGGGTAGTTGACAAGAAAAATCTAATTAGTCCGTCAGATAGATTTCCAAAAAATATTGAACACGTATTTTTTCTTTCTTCACGTAAACAAAAAATGAAGACGATACGGTGCTTCGAAAAGTCGTGAAACGTCACAGGTTGGTCCATTTTTCCCAGACTATGACGTCAAAGGCCCCCTCTCCATGATCTTTGACAAGCTTTATTTTCGTCAATTTTTATTAATTTGATAAAACAAAAAATACGTATCCAATATTTTTCAATAATCTAACTGACGGACTAAACAGAATCATATTTTTTTTAGTCAGTCAACTACCTTATTGCTCTCAAGAACAAAAGAAATGACATGTAAAAACGAATTTTATGACAATGATTTAAAACTCTGTTTTAAACGTGATAAAAAATGGACTCTCCTCAGAGAGCCACGACGTGTGAACGGACCCTGTTCACACGTCGTGGCTAATATAATTCGATCTGAAGACTCGATCACCTTATTAATATGACTTAGTAGCTGCTTTGTTGAACTGTTGAAATTAGCACTATTTTAGGATTTGCATTTAGGTGGCAGGTTTATTACTTGTATTTTAGTCAAAACTACCATTTGGTAGAAAATGGTAGTTTTATTTTTATTTTGGTAGAATTCTATAAACGATGTGGATATATAGCCTATTGTGTAAAATTAACTGTTTAGTAGAATTGTTATGTTTGTTAGAAAAAAGTAGAATAAATGTTTCGACGTTAGTTGCATAAGATAGATAGATACTTCTATGCTTCTAACTAGAACAATGATTACTATCAGAATTCGATTGTCTTTGGCAGAATCTATGGAGGTTCGAAGCTTCAATGGTTCTTGGGACAGCCGGTCCGGTGATGGTGACGACACTGATAGCGAAACGGGGTCCTTAAATAGAGGTATGTCACATTCAGCTACCTAGTCAAGGGAGAAACGTAATAAAAACATTATCTAGAAAATCATTTAAAATGATATAATTTTTAGATACATTGCATTTAAAGGGGTTCTAATGAATTTCATAAGTTTTTCATCTTTAGTTTACAGTTTATTTGTAAAAGAGTTACTGCATGCCTATAATATTATCACTGTTGGACTCATGTCTGCGAATTTTACTTTCCGTGGCCAGCTTGGCTATCTTGCGATTATACACACTAATAAGTTTGTTTTATTTTTTGGTTGTTACGAGGAGGGACATTAGCATGTCGTAAAACCAAAAACTCAAAGTGAGCGTGCTCGATTTTGGCTCGCTGCATGTGACTGTTCCTAAAAGAAAAAGAAAAAAAGAAAACATATTTATTTAGTACAAGCCACAAGTGCACACAACAAACTATAAATTTAAAAAAAAACTTTTTTGCAAAAAAAAAAACAACCGACTTCAAAAACACCAAAAAGTTAAAAATAAACTTCAGAAGAAAAATCTGCTTCTGAATTCGGTGACATTTGTTTATTACATTTCGTTTTTTTGCCACCGACTTCAGAAGCAGATTTTTCTTCTGAAGTTTATTTTTAACTTTTTGGTGTTTTTGAAGTCGGTTGTTTTTTTTTTGCAAAAAAGTTTTTTTATTTTTTCATTTTTAGTTTTAATATCCTATAGAAATATTTACTATACATTTAAAAAAAGAATCATCAAAATTGGTTCATAAACGACGACGTTATTCGCGAACACACATTAACGAAAAATGTTGTTGTGTTGTTATTTTTTTTTTTGATATTTTAAATGTTGACATTTTGCTGTTTAACACATTACATTATTTTTTATTTTTTTGACTCGTGTAGTCTATTTTTTAAATTCAATTGTAGCTTTAAAATGAATTTTGTTTTATGAATTTAGATATTATTTTATGATTATGCATTTTTGGTATTTGGTAGTATGTGTTGTTTATTGGCTCTCAAGTATTATGATTATTTTTACTAACACTATTCTTTAAGTATACCTACTAACAAAAATATGGATCACTGTTGTCTAAATTGAATAAATAAATTATTATTATTATTATAAATTAAGAAAAATCTTCATAAAATGTAAGTTCTGGGCCAAACTATACTAAATTTTTATGGGACCAAATGGCAACTATTCCGCATCAAACTAAAAAAGAATCACGTAAATCGGATCATAACTCGCAGTGTAATCGGTGTACATACATAGAAAAAAAAAACATACCAATCGAATTGAGAACCTCCTCCTTTTGGGAAGTCGGTTAAAAAAGAAATTGAAACAAAAAAAAACCCTAATAAATTACTCTGGGCTGATCAAATTTTCCTAAATCATGTTAACCCTTTTACCATTGGCGTACCGAAAACGGTAGGGCGTCGGCGAGGTAACTGAAACCTTATTTTTTATAAAAACTAGCTGAACCCGCGCATGCGTTGCAATGCGTTTTTCCTACCTACCTATCTACTACCATACCTACAAAAAAAAAAAAAAATGCTATAAACCTCACAGAGCCCGAGACCCTTCCAACGAATGCAAAACCGTGGAAATCGGTTCGTGCGTTCTGGAGTTATAGCGTCAGGAAGGTAAACCAGACTTATTTTTATATAGTAAAAAAAATAAGGTTTAAGTTTGCTACCGTACCGTTGGTAAACGACATGGGTGGTTTAATGCATACACACATACATGAACTCACGCCCTTTTCTCAAGGGGGTAGGCAGAAACCAGTAAACCACAGAACGCCACCTGCTACGATTCTTACATACCCCTTTTGCCTCGTCCTCATTCATACACCTGGTTATACCATCGGTGGCCAAATTAATAGGGACAGTAATAAGATTTATGAATTTTCGAGTTTAAGTTGATTTGTGTAATAAATAATTGGTTGTAGATCTCTTATATATTTTTTATTAGTATCTATGTTCTATTGGGATCACAAAAAATCCAAAATGTATACAAAACTGTTCATTATTAATCAGGTAAAAAAAAAAATATTTGATGAAGCTCTTATTTCAGCAAAGGGTGGTATCACCCTTTGCTGAAATAAGAGCTTCTATGTGTCGGGGCATGCTCTAAATAGAATGTTTTGCATTTTCCTTTAGTTTGACATTACGATGCCATTCTCTGGTGAGGGTTTCTATAAGTTGTCTTTCGGTGGTAGACACTTCTTTGGCAATGGCCCCTTTGGTGAGTTCCCACATTGTCTCAATGGGATTCATGTCAGTTGAATTCTCTGGCCAAGGCAAAACAGTGTCATTCTTTCAGCCAAAAATGCAGTAACACTTCTGGCTTTGTGGCAGCGTACTGAGTCATGCATAAAAATGTATTCGACATCATCGGGGAACCATTCATTGACCTGCGGCAATACCTGGATTTCTAATACTCGCTTGTATTGGTCTTGTTTCATCTTTCCTCTTACGGTGTATATGCGCCCCATGCCTTTGGCTGAGATGACAGACCAAACCGTAACACTAACCGGATGTTTAACCCTCTCTACGATGCAATCAGCGTGGAATCGTTGACCAGGGCGTCGTCTTACAAAAGAACTTTTATCGACCATTATTTGAAAAGTTGATTCGTCAGAAAGGTACACTTGTAAATTAACAGAATGAATAGTAGAAAATAGTAGAAAAGTTATTGACTAATTGCATTATTCAAAAAAGTTACTTTTCCTCGACTCCAGCCTGCGACAGTCATATTTCGATGTTGTCTGGCCCATTGGAGTCGTTTCTTTTTCATACTGTCGGTTAGGCGTGTTTTTTTTGAAAGCCGCCGTCCCATCAAGTTATATTCGACCAACCGCCTACGAATTGTTCTTTCCGAAATCCTTACACCCTCGTCGTTCATCATCGTGGTCAAATGAGCAACACTCTTTTTATGAGTTTCGAGGCAGATGCTCCTAACTCTTCGATCGGTACGAAGTGTGGTGATCCTTTTTCTGCCATATTTGCCAACCCGAATTGCCTCAAGAGGCTTTTTATTGTCAATTTAAATTTTTATTCGATTTACGACAGATCTTGAAACCTCAGCCATAGCAGCTATGGCTCTCTGGGAATGAGTGGAGTGCAGCAACAATGTTAGTATCTCTCTACATTTTCTTGGAGAGGTGTCCAAAGCCTTGTCTATCCTAAAAAAAAGAAAATTTGAGGATATTGCGTCTAACTATTAATAAAAAGTAAATTCATAGACAAAACATAGCAAAACTATTTTACTACGGGGCATTACTTACCTTTTGATTATTTTAGACAAAAAAAGTCGGTTAAATCAAATGAAAAAATAGTTTCTTGAAAATTCAAAAATATATACTGCGAACCGCGTTTTTTAACAGACAATGACCGAATTAGAAGAAACGTCCCAAAATTGACAAATGACGCACGGATTCACTGTGTTGCCACTTGGCAAAAACAATAATAGTAGCAGTAGCTATATCAGATAAAATAACCCTTTAAATTCAACATATTTTTTCAAATATACATAATAAACTATAAACTACATAAAATCAAGCACTGTCCCTATTAATTTGGCCACCTACTGTACACGCACGTCGGTTACGAGTACTACGCACCTATCCTTTCTGAAGAACGTCACCATTAATGTCATTCTAGGGCGTCCCCTCCCGGCGTTGCCACTCACATCTGCCTTGTTTAATCATCACTTAATAGTAGATTATTAACCAAGGGGATAAAGCAGTGTCTTCTGTCGCGGGTGACGATTTAAATCGCGAGCGTAACGAAGGACTTAAGTTCACCCAAGACTAAGACAGCTTTATCACCGAGGAAAATACTCTACTTTCGTACCATTTGCAAAAAAATTAACAATAATAATATGAGATAAGCATTTATTAAAAATAATGACAATTAAAAGTAAAAGTTAACATTCGTTGTGTTTACTGCTTTTTTATTGTATGTGTATAATTCTGCGGCAATAAATATTTTTTCTTTCTTTTCTTTCTTTCTTTCTTTCATTCGAAACATTGGTCCAATTATTGATAGAAATCACATTCTCCCCCTAGAGGATGAATGAAATTCAGTACAATTTTCTTTCCCTGTTTTTAACAGATTAAAAATGACTATTGTTATGTTCGCTTTTTGTCACTTTTTTGAGCAAGTGGTACGAAAAAAAAGTTAAGTTGTAAATAAGGCGTATAAGACTATGTCCTTCTTTCCAGAACGTTCAGTGAGCATATCAGACATCCCCCCGCCGCAGATCTACGAGACGCGTCTGTCGTGCGGCGCTACAGCGTACTGCACACTGTGGCGCTGCGGCAGGCCGGGGCGGAGCCCTACCGTGCTGCATGTCTACGGCGGGCCCGAGGTGCAGACCGTCACTAATAGTTATAAGGTAAGTTTGGGAAACTAATATTTGTCCATCATCATCATCATCAGCCTATAATGTTCCCACTGCAGGGACTCAGGCCTCCTCTCTAGGAGAGGGATGGGCTATAATCCACCACGCGGGCCCAAGGCGGGTTGGTAGATGTCACATGTCTTCGTTTTTTTTTTTTTTTTTTATTATTGATAGGTTCGCGTTTGACCACTATCTCACCTGATGGAAAGTGATGATGCGGTCGACGATGGAGCACGCTTACCTAGAAGTAACCTATTCACTCTTGACTTAAAGACCCCTAGCTTATAGCTATCCGGAAATACAGACTCTGGCAGGGAATTCCACTCCTTAGCTGTACGCACAATGAAAGTATTCCCAAACCGTTTAGTGCGTATGGGTGATTTTTTTGGTTCTAAGACATGCCGGTTTCCTCACGATGTTTTCCTTCACCGTTTATACTCGAGTTGCTATGTGTGCGTAGTCCAATCTATATAAATAAAGAGAGAAGTCCTGACTGACTGACTGACTGACTCATCAACGCCCAGCCAAACCCTTGGACCTAGAAAGCTGAAATTTTGCACAGAGGTTCCCTTTATAACGTAGACAAGGAATAAGGAAGGATTTTTCGAAATTCAACCCCTAAGGTAGTTAAATAGGGGATGAAAGTTTGTATGGAAAATCGTCATTTTCACGTGGGCGAAGCCGCTGGTTGAAATATATGTAAACAGCTAGTTGCCAGTTGCCGCAATAGTTGCTCCATGTGCAAAGCGCCTCAACCTCAATTGTTGTTGTCAATCATTCAATGATTGTATATGTTTTTTTCAAGTCTAATAAATGACTTGTCTAAGTCTAGACGTGTATTGTTGATTGTTTTGTTCTACTTTTTGACAGATGGAATTAGTGATGGTAACAACATAACATGTCGGTTTTCGGTTTGATTATTCAATTCAATCATTTATTGCATCTCACATGTGTTTCACAAGACCAAACGTATTGTCCGCCGCCGACTGTGGGTATGCTCACTGTCTCTATGGATCTACAGCGTATAGTCGGTTTGGGGTGAACAAGAAGTTCAATAAGAAGTTCTGGGTGTAATTTATCTATAATATGTATGTATTTAGAAATATATAAGTATGTTTATCAGTTGTCTAGTACCCATAACACAAGCTCTGCTTAGCTTGGGACTAGATGGCGTTGTGTGATAGTTGTGGAATATTATTATTATTATTAATATATTATATTGAAAAGCGATAAACTGCGTAACGCGTGCTCACAGTCAGCGGCGGACAATACGTTTGGTGTGAACGATGCTTTAAATTGCAATTTAGAATCTGATATCGTTGTATTCCGGGTGTATAAGCATTGGTGAAGAGCACTTGTATTCTTCTTCTTCTTATCGTGTGGACAGTAAGGTCTAACGACCCCACACACCCTAGTGTCAGAGTTTCTAAACCGCCGCAAGGGCCTCTGACATGGTTTGACGACCGCCATTTGTCGGCCGGGACCACCGGCTTATACGTGCCTTCCGAAGCACGGAACCATCTTTTTATCAGACAATCAGGTGATTCAAGCCTGCAATGTCCTAACCAAACTGGAAACAACTTCACAAAGTATGCTTCCCGTGGGATTCGAACCCACGACCACCGGGTCACAAGGCAACGCCTAAACCACTCGACCACGGAGGCAGTTTGTATGATTAATGTAATCAGATTCAGAAAGAAATGTTGGTTTGAACAACATAAGTTGAAAAAGAATCCATAAAAATAAATTTAAGCGAGCCTTTTTTACAGTGAAAAGGGGTTAATGAGCGTCACTCAAGCGAAAATCTTGTTTAAATAAAGTATATTTCGTCAGGGTATCCGTCAACTCCGCATGCATATGCTAGCGGCGCGCGGGTTCAATGTGGTGGCGGTAGACTCGCGCGGCTCCAAGCACAGGGGCCGCGCCTGGGAGAGTGCCATCAAGGGGAAGCTGGGCCAGATCGAACTGGATGACCAGGTAACGTACCCATACACTCAATGCTAGACAACTGGGCTTATCCCAATAGGGGATCGGACTGACTCAAAAAAATATTATTCTGTTTAGTCCGTCAGTTAGATTATCGAGAAATATTGGATACGTGTTTTTTGTCTTATCAAATTAATAAAAAATGACGAAGATAAAACGCGTCAAAGATCATGGAGTGGGGGCTTGAAACGTCACTTGAAGGTACAAAATGTACTAGCATATGACGTCACACGAGTTTTCTAAGCACTGTAACGTCTTAATTTTTTGTTTACGTTAAAAAAGAAAAAAATACGTGTTCAATATTTTTTGGAAATCTATCTGACGGATTAATTAGTTTTTTTTTATCCGATCCCGTATTGTATACGTCCCTGTGTGTCTATTGGCCTTGTTCTGTCCTGTCTCCTGCTGATATGGAAGGAAGTGGAATTTTTTGGCCAGTCAGATACATTCCTAGCACTACACCTGAATCCCCGTTGGGTAGGCAGAGCTGACCCAGTAGTACACTCACGAAAGTAAGAAGAAGGGTCTTCTTTTTTTTGGGGTGGGGGGGGGGGGGAAATCATCAAATAACCCCTCACGCTCCGGGCAGAACGGAAGGGACTGTCAGACTTCTACTGACTAAAAACCTTTGTTCCTTCTTAGGCTGAGGCTACATTAGGCCGCGACGCGACCTGCGACACATGAGCGATTAAATCAAGTAAATGAATGCTCACGTATATGGCTACACCGTACATCGCTCTTTTTTCTCTATTTTCTCTTCGCTCTTCCAGTCGCATCGCAAATCGCTGCGTACTGTAGCCTCAGCTTTAGCCGTTGTGCCGAGGCCGCGGTATCTCTTTCGTACGACCAGCAGCCCCGTCGGGAAACAGAAGAAAGAAAGAAAATGTATTTATTAGTCTCACACAGGACAACACACTAAGAAGATAAGATAAGAAGGGACTGAATATTGATTTTGTAAATGTTTCCGTCCGCCAGGTAGAGGTATTACAATGGCTGGCGAAAGAGACCGGCTGTATAGACATGGAGAGGGTCGCCATACACGGATGGAGCTACGGTGAGTTCTCATTACATCACTATGATTGTTTGTTTTTTTACGTATTTTTGATTATTTCAGCTTGTTTGTTTATTATTATTTTAACTGTGTTATCTATCTCTATCTTCCAAAAGCAAGTGTATGTTCTTAAGACAACAGCAAAAACATACTTCGGATGCTTGTCACCAGCGTTTTGTCGAATAAAGACGATCGTTAATGTAAATAAGAAATAGTAAAGGACCGATAATTGAACCTTGGGATACGCCCATCTTGACTAGAGACCCGGTGGACTTTGCCCCTTAAAAATGTAAATGTTTAAGGGGCGAAGTTTTTGCTACCTGTTTAAGATACAGGAAAGCGCAACATCAGCAGCTGCTTGTCTACCAATTCCGTAGTAGTAGGTATAATTTGCAAATCAATGTCTTGTGGTCGACGCAGTCAAACGCTTTTGAGAGATCACAAAATGCCAACAGCTTCGAGGGATTTTTCTCAGGGTTCTAAAATGTAACTGATGAGTTTTTTTGACTCCCGCGTCTGTTGTCGACCGACCCTTCGTGAAACCGAACTGTTTTCCGCTCCATCATAGCTGGAAATCAGCTGAGGAGGTGATGGTCACCGTTTTAGATGATTGTTTTGACGTTGTATGTTCCCTGCAGGTGGGTACCTGTCGCTGCTGGCGCTGGCGACGCGGCCGGCGGTGTTCCGGCTGTGCGTGGCGGGCGCGCCGGTGACGTGCTGGCGCCTGTACGACACGGCGTACACGGAGCGCTACATGGGCGCGCCCGCTCGCGCGCCGCACGCCTACACGCGCGCCTCCGTGCTCGCGCACGCGCCCTTCTTTCCTGACCAGTATGTTACTCTACTTACCTACTGCTAGCTCTACACTCTTGCAACAATTCAGATTTATAAGATACTGAGATATTTCTGAATTTCTTTCTTTCTGTTTATAAATGCCCATAAAACTATTTGCTCCAAGTGGAAAGCAAACCCGATAATGTGTCTTGTAGATTACTTTTTTTTATTTATTTGAAATGGGCTTACTCTTGACCTCAACCTTGCCCTAAGGGCAGAGATGAGGTCCACGATGGAACGAGCTTACCCAGAAGAAGCCTATTTACTCGCGACTTAAATAGATTGGGGTTATATGAACTCGGGAAAAACGACGCAGGCAGGGTGTTCCACTCCTTGGCTGTACGAATAATGAAAGATTTAATTACTTCACTAAACAGACAATCTTTACGACATGAAACACTTTATAAACTCAACACCAACTCAGCTGAAAATAAAACCATCGCTGACATCTGAGTACACAGTGTTCTGTACTACATCATAGTAACCTTGCAGGGAAGGCAGACTGCTGATAATCCACGGGCTGGCAGACGAGAACGTACATTTCTGTCACACCGCCGCTCTCACCGCCGAGCTGGTCAGACTCGGGAAACCGCACCGAGTACAGGTAAGATAAGATTGCAGATATCCTCGAAGAGTTGGACAGATCTCTACCTAGTACACACACATTTCATTAGTTATCTTTATGGTTAATTAGACAAGGTAGCCTGCGAAATTCGAATTTTCGTACGTTTTTTGCAATTTGCCGTTCATATAAGTCTCTTATGTGACTATTTGATGAAACAGACATTCTTGAGACTTATATGATCTGAGACGGTTGTATTGGTGATTTAATAATTATTTCTCAGTAAATAAACATTTGTTACTAACGCGAATCCTATTTTATTAACTGTATACAACCTGACACTTACCGGCAAATTGCAGAAACGTAAGAAAATTCGAATTTCGTGGGCTACATTGTCGTTTTCACCTTAAACGATTATATCAATTTTTATCTATGTGGTAGCAGTGTTTGGCGAATAATTTCGGTTATTTAGATACGCACGAAGCAAAGCACATTAACAATGACGTCACCGTTACAGGTATACCCCGGCGAGAGGCACTCGCTACGTGCAATGCACGCGGCCAAGCACTACGAGGCGACATTGTTGCACTTCTTGCACGAGAACCTGTAACGCGCCCCGCGTGCAACTCACACATTTGTACAGCGGCTGTATTACTGACAATCACGAGCAAATGACAGAAATATGAGAAAAAAGTTGCCCCGCTGTTGTCGCGCAGTCGCCCCGCAGTTGCCCCGCCGTGGCAGGAAAGGAAGTCTTTCAACAACTGTATATAAAGTGCGTCGCAATCACTATCGGCCGGTTGGCGTCCAATCGCCACGCTATTTGACACGCAGTGGCGGACAATGAAGTCTATAAAACTGTCAACTTCATAAAAATGAAATGACACGCGATTGCCACGCAGTTGCCACGCAATTGCCCCGCAGGCGGATAGATAAGTCTTTGAAACCACACCCAAGTTAATTATTTCACTGCAGTGTTTAAGGCCTCTTCGCAATTTTAAGGAGCAATCAATACAACGCGTTGTTGTAACGTTTTTTTTTACAAATGTTGCGTCACTGTCGCGCGACAATTGTTGTTCTGTTGCCAGATCAATGCAATACTTATTATTATTCACTATGTTTTGCTCGCGATTTCGCTTGTTTTAAGATCTTTTATGTACGTACTGACCTGCTCTTACTCCGCACGGATACAATTTAAATTAAATTTTAATAGGAATGTTAGCCTAAGGCATTAAGTCCGCCTTTGTACCTTTTTTTTGTGTGCGAGAAGTTTAAATAAATAAATAATGTTTACTGAATAAAAGAACATGATTCTAATTAGTCCGTCTGTTAGATTATCGAAAAATATTGGATACGTATTTTTTGTTTTATCAAATCAATAAAAATTGACGAAGATAAAACGCGTCAAAGATTTGAGTGGGAGGTTGTGACGTCACTGCTCGCTAAGAAATGTCATACTAATGTCTTAGAATATGAAGTCACACGAGTTTTCAAAGCACTGTATCGTCTTCATTGTTTGTTTACGTGAAAAATGAAAAAATACGTGTCCAATATTTTTTTGGAAATCTATCTCACGAACTAATTAGTTTTTTAACCCATTGACCGCCACGGTCAAGTAAGACGACAAGCCAAAAAGTACCTTAAGTCGACGACTTAGGGCACTTTTTTGCTTGTTAGGCTTGTCGTCTATACGTGACTGTGGCGCTAAAAAGGTTAACTGCCACACTCAGAGATGTTTAATGATTACTTAGGACGTCACTTAGTAAAGATTTGACCTACAAAAGCGGCTTAAGTAATCATTAAACGTCTCTACGGCAGTTAATGTCGATGAAAACTGTATAAAAATCCGTTGCGTAGTTTAGAAGAAACAGGGTCATACGAACATACATATAAAGCAATTTTACATAGATAAAAACACGGGCAAAATCGCGAGCAGAACTAGTGCACTGTTGTTATTAAACTGCCTTATTTAAAAAAAAAAACTTATGAAGTATGTGTTTTTCACATTTTATAGTATTCCTGTTTACCCCACTTACATAGCTATGCTTGTATAGTTGGCCTTGTCATTATTTCACAAAAATTAACAGAAACAACACGATGCGTGAAAAAAGTAAATAAAAATGATCGAAAAATGGTTTAGTTTTAACTTTAACCGAGTTTAAATGACAATACATGCTAGACAAAGACAGCGCTACAAAAATGTGACGTCATATTTCATATTGCCATAGTACAAATGGCCGTTGCGCGCGACAAGTATAGAAAGTGCCCCCACCAAAAAATAGCCAATTCAGCAAAATTCCAATTGTGAGCTTTATTCTTCTCACTTTAAGGGTGTTGTTTGGCTGGCTGTTTTTTCGCTCAGAGGCACTTTAATTTCGAAAGGACTGTAATGAAGTTTTGGTTTATTGAGAACTAGCTTTTGCCCGCGACTTCGTTCGCGTGGAATAGTGACTTCCGGAAGATTTTTGGTTTATCTCGCGAAAAAAAAAAAAAAAACTTCGTATGTCCTTTCTCAAGTTCCAAACTATGTCTGTACCAAATTTCATCAAAATCCGTTCAGCCGTTTAGGCGTGAAAGAGTAACAGACAGACATACAGACAGAGTTACTTTCGCATTTATAATATTAGTATGGAAGTATGGATGTTGACAAATATGATAATGCATTGACAAGGTCGACTATACTAAAAGTGGGTTCGTTCATGTTCATATTTCCCTTTGAGCGCCACAGTCGCGTATAGACGACAAGCCGAACAAGCACTGGCTTCTCGTCTGTGGCGTCTGTGGCGGTCAAAAGGTTAGTAGTACAACGGTCGGGAATCAAACTCATTGATGTCTTACCGTTGGACTATTCAGGCTTTATTCGTTCACTAAATAGCCTGTTTTAATAAATTACTCTCATTTGAAGACTGCTGTGCTTACCCCAAATTAATTGAGATAATCGCAGGAGAATGATTATCATGATGATTCTCATTTACAAGTTCCTGTGAAATTTCGAATTCATGACTACTTAGGGCTTGTTTACGGAGACGCGGGGCGTCGCGCGGCGCGTGCAAAAGGCTCGTCTAGTGCTTTTTTTTATTAATTTACGTAGTCACGGGTCCAACGCAACAAACGCTGCATTTTAAACTAACGAGCGAAAAATCGCTTCTCGTAAAATCGCCGTTTTTGAAATCGTTAACTTTTTCATACATCGCCATGTGTTTGAATTAAAAACGCAGCACGCGCCGCGCGACACCCTACCGTACGTAAACATGCACTTAGGGGTGCGACCCTCTGCGGGTCGTTCGAAAGAGATACCGCGGCCTCGACACAAAGGGCTGAGAAGGAACATGGGTGGTTTTTAGTCAGTAGAAGTCTGATACTTCCTTCCGCTCAGCCCTAAGCGGGAGGAATCATTTGAGAATTTCCCACACACTAAAAAAAATAAAAAAAGAAGGGTATATTTTAGCACTCATCTAATAATTATCTAGTTTTATATCAAACTAGCTTTTGCCAGCGGCTTCGCCCGCGTGAAAATTACGATTTTCCATACAAACTTTCATCCCCTATTTAAATCCTTAGGGGTTAAATTTCAAAAAATCCTTCCTTATTCCTTGTCTACATTATAAAGGGAACCTCTGTGCAAAATTTCAGCTTTCTAGGTCCAAGCGTTTGGGCTGGGCGTTGATGAGTCAGTCAGTCAGTCAGGACTTCTCTTTTTTTATTTATATAGATGAGAGTAATTTATCGAAACCTACCTACCTAAACTGACAAGCCACCGATCCTCAAGTGAACACCCCACATTAAAATAAAATGTATATTAAACTAGCTGATATATGATATTATGTTAATCTTTGTACATTCACGCGAACGTTTACATCGTTATATTGACCTACTGCATCCGAAAATGAATACACATACAAACATATATTATGTCACAGTCAAAACTACTTTTGACCGGTCATTGGTCAAAACTATTAAACATTTACGTAAAACCTTGTTATGTGGTTTCTGTTTTATTAAAAAACCTAAAGGTCATTAAGAAACTTATTAGGTTTTTTTTTGTGACCCTTTGGATAACCATGGGATAACCTCATAGGTTTAGTAAACATATTTTAATAGAGAAAACGCGTTTTATCGTTATAAGGGTTTTGACTGACACACCAGTCAAAAGTAGTTTTGACCGATTAACAGTTTTGACTGTAACATATACAAATATATTTGAATAAATGAGTATATTCAATAGCAAAAAAGAGCGCAACTGCTGAAATAATGAAAAGACAATTTTATGCTATAGTAAATACGGTGGATTTCTTAATGCCTAGTATTATTCAACAAGTCTTTAAGAAAATCAAAATTTATGTGCAAGTATTAAAGTTTTTTTTAGAAAAACACGAGCACGCGCGGCCTAAGTACGGGTACATGTAACGATGTAAACCTTCGCATTCTTGTAAACAACTGGACCGATTTCGATGGAACTGTTACGAATGGATAGGCGAATTTGTGTGAGTGGGACAAGCTTTAGAATAACAGTCCAGTTCTCAAAGTGACACCGTGTGACACCGTGTAGTAGCCAAACAAATATCAACATTGCGTCTGTTAAAAATAAAGTCGATAGTAAATAGTGTCTACGTTGGTAGGTACTTTTTCAGATAGTTCATTCAATATTTAACTTTATTTCAAATCACACAAAGTTGATATTTGTTTAGCCGGTTTTTCTGGTATAATCGCTCTATAGTTTGTCTCCCTCGCACGTAAGCAGTAAGGATAGCTTCATCCTCTTCTAGCAGAGAGGTGACGGCAGGAGCATTAGTGGTAATTCTACGAGGTGGAAAGGTCATCGACGCACAAACGATTACCAGGTATTTAGACCCTCAGCTGTTTCATACATGTTGACCGTGTAAGGAAAAACGTCGTGAGGAAACCGTCATGTCTTAGAACCAAAAAATTCGAAGACATGTGACATCTACCAACCCGCACTGGGCCCGCGTGGTAGATTATAGCCCATCCCTCTCCTAGAGAGGAGGCCTGAGTCCCTGCAGTGGGAACATTATAGGCTGATGATGATGATGGGGTACTTTTGTAGGCAAAATACTTGGTAATCGTTTGTACGTTGGTGTCCCTTCGACCAGTATTATATTAGATAGTTCTGTGTTAGCAAATGTATTACAAAGTGTAAATATTTTTTAATATTAATAAAAATATATGTTTTTAAAAATTATTTGGTTGTTTTTGTTTTTTTTATCCTTTCAAACTTAGTATTTACTTAATATTATCTGTGCTTAAACATACTAGCAAACAACCAACAAACAAACTTGCAAACTTGTGGGTGCAAACTTAGACTGGTTGAACAAATTAAAAAAAAAACCATCTACACGCTGAGGATATGTAAAGAAAGAAAGAAAAATGATTTATTGGTTTCCCACAGGACAAAAACAAATTGACAAAAAACTACAGGTAAACCAAGTAAACATATAAGTAACACTTAAAATTAGGACATAAGTACATTCATTAAATTTAAATTGTAGCCAACTTAAATTAATCCCGTGCGAAGCCAAAGGGCCACTATATGTAGGTAAGTACTACAAAAAAATAGAGTTAAATGAAAGTACCAGTGCTGTGATTGATCGTATATTATTTTATTACAGTACAGTGGCCTTGTTCATCAATCACTATCACTACATTATTATAAAACAAAGTCCTCCGCCGCGTCTGCCTGTCTGTCTGTTCGCGATCAACTCGGAAACGACTGCACCCTTTTTCATACCTACTGTTTTCACCAATGGATATTCTCGAGGAAGGTTTTAGTATACTTTTAATAATTTATTAAATAATTTAATATTAATTAATACTATCAAAATTTAAATATTATCTAAATAATTTAAAATTAACACTAAAATTTATTTGTCAAGTGCTGACATCCACGCGAGCGAAGTCGCGGGTAATAAATATAATAAAAGTAGTAATCTTATCGCAAAGACTAAGGTTACGAGACCAACAAGATTCGATGACCCATTTCTCTGCGTTGACTCACTATAATAACTTGACACGATAAATAAAATAAATAAATACAATATGCTCGCTCATCTGCATAGCATTTGCGCAAGTATCTCGGAGCCGGCTTCTAGGTCTAGCGATCGCCTGACTAACTCCTTTTTCTTATCGTGTGGGCAGTAAGTTCAAACGACTCCACACACCCTAGTGTCAGAGTTTCTAAACCGCCTCAAAGGCCTCTGACATGGTTTGATGACCGCCATTTAGTTACCAGGACCACCGGCTTATACGTGCCTTTCGAAGCCTTTTTATCAGACAACCAGGTGATTCAAGCCTGCAATGTTCTAGCCAAACTGGAAACAACTTTACAAAGTAAGCTTTATCGAACCCACACCACCGGGTCACAAGGCAAACGCCTAAACCACTCGACCACGGAGGAGTTCGACCCCCTCCTAGAGAGAAGGCCTGAGTCCTTGCAGTGGGAATATTATAGGCTGATGATTATAATGTTTCATTTACACACCCTGTGAAATAGCTATGCGTTCTAAGTACCTACTACAACTTGTATTTGCATATTAAAACAATTACGCAAATGTTGTTCATCTTTAATATTCTCAGAAAATAATGAGACTATTGTTATTTATGTACCTACCTACTTTAATACCTAGCTGAAATTATATAACATACTTCATGCTAAGTCATGCAATTAGTAGAAACTAACAGTTAATACCTACCTAGGGGGACCTAGAGCGACTCGTGGTCCAGGGCAAAACCGAGGGCACGAGGGAGGGCGCGCGGTAGATCACTAATGCGCTGGACCGACCAAATCAAAAATTTACTAAATGGTCCGTTCCACGAATGCACGAGGCAAGCAACAGTACGAGAGGAATGGCGTCGACCCTACCCCCGTCATGACGACCACGACCACTCTGCCAAGAGTGTGACGACAGAGAAGAAGGGGGACCTACCTGGTTTTCTTCTTTATTACCTCTTTAGGTAAATGAAAACAGACGTAACGCTTATTTATTTAACAATTTATGTACACACAGAAGACATCACAGGAAATTAACATAAAATAATAATTGAGTACAAAGGTACTGCTTATTTCTTTAGAAACTGCCAGCAGACCTGCTAACAAGCGCGGATCCAGGGGGGGGGTCAGGGGGGTCATGACCCCCCCCTGGGCTGGGTCCAGGACCTAGGTGGACCACTAATTACAAATTTTAAACGTAATGTTTTTATTATATATTTTACACAACAGCCCAAAAAATAGAGTGTTTTTAGGGTTCATGTATGTTTATTTGTGAGTTTCTATAATCCACCATAACTTCTAAACGCCTGAACCGATTTTGATAGGTACTATCCTTAGATTGTTTGCATTATCCCTAGTGTTATAGGCTGGTGAAAAATCCACGTTAAAAGATCCATATACGTTAACCCAACTTCGAGTATGTTGTAGTCGGCTTTCAGTCTAACTGGATGCAGGTAAAAACCGGAATTTTACATGGAACGACTGCTTTCTTGGCCTGCACACAGTGCACAGTGCACACTGCACAACCCAGTACGACTGATCGTCAGACTTTCGGGCTTTGGCTGTTTCCGAGGCAATGAAACAACTGAGTACATAACTACATACTAACATATTTTACGTTTTATAGTTAAGTAAATCTTTACGTATCATAGTGTTAATCGATTTATCCCTTACAAGGTTGGGTCAGAATGGTACACTTTTAATAGACCCCAAAAACTCAGTAGCCAATATAAACAAAGTACACACCAATATATTTTTTCGTAAGAATAATCGTTTATCATTGTCGAGTCAGTCACATCTTCCGAACCTCTGTGTTAGGCGCTTGGTTCAGGAAGTGGAGGATTGATGTCTACCAAGATAAGAGTAAGCGGATCTCTTCTCGAATCAAGTAAAACAGTATTTTATACTCTTTCCTCCCAACGACAATATCTTTGCCACCCCCCAAAATGTAAAAAATTTCGCGCTCGCTTCGCTCGCGCTTACCTCCTGCTCTACTACCATTCTGTCTCGCTTGAGACGCTCATCCACCGAAAATTGTTCAACGCTTTATCCTAATGGATCACTTCGAAGAATCAAGTCGTGGCTAAGAGCTCCAATGGTTGAAGAACGTCGAACCGAACCAGAATGGCAGTTCTCCACACTAAAAAAACGTACCCATTGAAGTAGATAGATGAAGTGGTAAAGCGTTTCGGGAGAAGACGTTTTACATATAGACATATGACATTTAAAATTTAAATATAGATATTTTTAAGTACCAACGTACATAAATTAATAAAACATCTATTTTTACTAGTATTCATGATTATAAAAATTTAATTATAACTTCTTGTGACGTGACCACGACTCTTTGTGACCCCCCCCTGGCACCAAAGCTGGATCCGCCCTTGCCTGCTAAAGGAGAAATGATGAGAATGTGTCATTTTGCGAATGTGTAATTTTGTGCGCCTAATCCCCACATTTTACCTGACAGACTTGATCTCCATACAATGAGGGTTAGGACTTAGTTTAGAGGCTACTAAGAAATTCTATATGGAAAATCCCAACAGTAATTTGCCTACAGGGACTAACTACCGGAAAGCCCAGTGGCCCAGTGATTGCGGCCCCGACTTACGAACAGTAAGTCGTGGATTCGAACCCAGGCGTATTACTTTGTGTAATTTATTTCATCAAAACGGTGAAGGAAAACATTGTGAGGAAACCGGCATGTCCTAGAACTAAAAATTTTAAGACATGTGACATCTACCAACCCTAACTACGCGTGGTGGATTATTATAGCCCATCTCTCTCCTAGAGAGGAGGCCTGAGTCCCGGCTGTGGGAACATTATGGGCTGATGATGATGAATTTGCCTACAAACCCATGGAGACCTAAGTATGTCCCAGCTGGAAACGAAAAGAGCTCGTTGCGACAGGGATTCGAACGCAGGATCTCGTGCTCTATTGCTCATCAGCAGGCTAATGCGCTTACGACTACAGAACCAAAACAAACTTAATCCTGATGTTATTTTAGAGTTTACTCAGGTTTTAGGTTATTTATATTGTGGCCTTTGTGGTTTATCCATAAAGCGATAAACCACGTTTTTTGTTCATCGTAGAAACGGCGAAACGACATTGAAAAAGTCACATTGATACTCTTGATATATAATTTATTGGATAGGGGTCATCACTAAGCACACCAACGTTTATTAAGCTTTTTATAACCCGACATCACGTCTGCGTCTGGAAATCCAGAAGAATTTCCTGTAAAACACAACCAACACTTTGCCCGCCCCGGGAATCGAATCCAGAGGGCCTAAACATACACGGAAAAATATATGGAAATACTGATTTAAAAAAATATTCTATATTATGAGGGGGTGTGGGGATGAATACCCTATGAAATACCGAATAAAACCGTTTCGGCATCGGTGTTCTTCCATCAGAATAATTAATTTGCAACCACCATCCAGTGTTGGATGGTGTTGAACATCCATTGCCTTCCTCTCAACATTTTTTAGAATCACAAAAAAAACCAAGTAAAAATAAAACAAGTCAATCCTGTCGAAAAGTAGGAAAAATACGAATTGCTTGGAAATCTATTGCCATTTGCCCAGGCCGCGCTACAATTTCAGCCTACCCGCATGGCAAAAAAATGTAGGTACCTACATCAAAGTCAATCATACATTCCCAACTGTATTTTTCTAACGTAGACACTAACTATAAAAAAATCAGAGATCAATTCGACACAACGCAATCATAGATGAGGAAAACCGCGCAACCTGTTTGTGTATATTTATTTTACATCATGACGACACACTTAGCTTACGCTGTTACACGCGCGTCACCTTGACGGATATGTCCAGTCGACATCAGCAGTATATGTCGTGTCATGTCAAAAGTACCTACGCTGACAGCTAAGGTAAACATTACTTATCTATTTTTAACCGACTTCCAAAACGGAGGTGGTTCAGTTCAGACTATTCGTGTATGTTTTTTTTATGTATGTCCGCGCATGTCTCCGTCAGTTGTGAACCTTTTTACAAAATTATTTTTGTGTTTGAAAGGATATACTTTCGAGGTGGTCTTATTGCCACCGAAGCTGTTCAAGTATTTGCATCTGATAATCATAATCACATGTGACTGTGCTGATGATGAAAGGTACAACTCCTCAACGATTAGGGGTTGAAAGAAAATTCCTTCAAAATTATACGTAGGTACTTATGTACCGATCGATAGTTGAATTTTGTTGCTGCTTATTGCTTTCAGACTATTAGGTTGACCGTTACAAAAAACTTCGTTGCAATGGACAATTATGACACTAGGTACTATTTGAGTGTGTCTTGTAGTAGGGCAGTGTAGGATATTTTCCTCTCGTTAAAATAACCATCTGTCTATATACCTACCTATATAAATAAAAAGAAAAGTCCTGACTGACTGACTCATCAACGCCTAGCCCAAATCCTTGGACCTAGAAAAACGAAATTTTGCACAGAGGTTCCTTTTATAATGTAGGCAAGGAACAAGAAAGGATTTTTCGAAATTCAACCTCAAAAGGCGTGAAATAGGGAATTAAAGTTTGTACGGAAAATCGACATTTTTGTAGTTTAACCGACATACACGCGGGTGAAGCCTCAGCAAAGGTAGTATTTCATAATTTCCATATTAGGGCACACGTTATTGACTCAGTTAGCCATAGGGGTTCCCACAACCTTGCGGATTAACACGTTTTCATCCAAGTAACGTAATCTAAGTGTGTTTATTTTATTTCTTATTCAATCGTTGTGGGCACTTCATGCCAGTCGCCTCTCATTATGAGCACAAGAGATATTATTTTTATTAAAAAAAATCATTCGAACCAAATGACCTTTAGTTTTTAATCCTCCAAAGTGTGTTATTTAGTAGTTTTATTATAGTGCTGTGATTTTTAATACTAAGGTGGGTTTTTTATTATTATTTTGTTTTGTTTGTTGATCTCGGCTGACGTATTTTGATGTGATTTTAAACTATGTTTAGTGTTCTATTTTACATAATATACAATTATGTTTGCGGTCAGCCCGGAGCTTAGAATAATAATGCCCGGAGTTTAGACTTTGATGATTTGATTAGGTATCGAGGTAAAGTAACATAGACCGACAAATTGCAAAAAACTTTAGAAAATTAGAATTTCGCGGGCTATCTTGTCGGATTCACCATAAACTATTTGTAGTGATAGTCTTTTGTCGATCTGTGTCCGTCTTTGGTTATTAATTATATTATAGCATCAAGTTACCAGTTTACCACTGAGTATCGTGTTACGAAAAACTGGGTTATGGAGGTCAGTAAGGCGGTCGCGAATATTAAAATACTGGTATATGGTTGCATCCGGTTAGACTGGAAGCCGACACAGACATAGTTGGAGAACAGGCTACATAAATTCCTCGTTGTATAAATTACTTCAAGATTGTATTTTTCTCATATTTTTCTAATAGAAATTTTGAACGATATTATAAGGAAAACTGTCACAGCTAAGAAAGCTTTACAAGTTTACGAGGTAATAAATAGTCAACCAACCAACTTAAAAAATGTAAGTAGGTAGGTACTTGTTGTATGAAATATTTTCCTCGTAGATAATGTAGGAGTTCAGTAATCTGTGGTTCAGGTCTCAAAACTGCAAATGACGACACGGTTGGCTCAGTGGCTCAGGCAATGGACTGCCGCGATGCGTGTCGCGGGTTCGATCCCCGCACGGAACAAATAATAATATGTGTAAGACCTACAGATAGTTGTTCGGGGTCTGGGTATTTGTGTATGTGAGTTTAAATGTTTGTGAACGCACCCACGATACAGGAGAAATTCCTAGTGTGGGGCAACGTTTTTTAGAAAAAAAAAAAAATGAAAAAAAAAACTGCAAATGTCAAACATGGGATACAATACAGTTCTGGGCAGTGGTCTCGAACCTACCGATTTTTCGGTATTTCTACCGATATGGGCTCTGTTCTACCGAAATACCGAAATACCCGATTTTTCTACCGATTTTACACTTTTGAGTTGGCAACCCTTTTCATTCATGGGGAAGCCCTCAATAGTATGGACCTAGTGCAGAATGTAGTTCATATATTTTGGGGAATACCCTTGACACCCTTGTGTCCTACAATTCGATGTTTTATGGGGTTTCCCGCTCGGGAATTTACCTGTCTAGTATATTAAACAGTAATTCGGTTTTATTTTTTCAATAATTTTCTTAACTTTGAAGAGTGAGCTAACCGAAAGAGTCCCTACAAAATCAGATAATTAAGTTCTAGGTCTAGGTACATTCAAAACGACTCTTTAATACAGCTAATTGTTACGATTTTGAAATTAATTCGAAGATGACCGCGGCTATGGCCAAAGAATATTGGTATAAAAAATAATTATGATTGTTACAAATTAGTCTGTAAGTTTTTTTTTAAATAAATAAACGGAGTTTATTGAATATTGTATTTTTTTTTTGTCAAATACCGATTTCGGGTACAAATATACCGATTTTAGCTGGCAATTCTACCGATCTCGCTCTATGACGTTCGAGACCACTGGTTCTGGGTTCAGTTTATCCGTGATCATTATGGTGCTTGTATGTAACAGCGCCGAAATATCGGGAAGTCGAAACAACAAGTAAACATGGTAAATATCCCGTGTTCAGTAGGTATTGATAATACTGCAAATGTACCTAAGTTTGTCTTATTATTATAATGAAAATCATCGTTCGGAGGTAGGGAGGTAAATCAGTTTAATAAGTCCGCATCTTTTCGACAATAATCAGAAAAGAATAGCGGAGGAGTAGGAAAAACATAATTTTCACTTCTAGCTAAGTTATTTATAACTCTTTTTCAATCTATTCCAGGAAAAATGCATGCTCTCATTATAGCCGGGGTTCTAGCCCTGGCTGGGGCACAAACCGTCGACCCGTCAGTCCTGATAAAAATATTCGGTACTAACACCACTACAAGACAACCTCTCGAAGAGGTAAGATTAAATTGATCGATTCGATTCGGTTGATTCATTAAGCTTAGATTTGATTTTGTTTTATTTTTGATTGTTGAATGATTGTTTTGATTTTTTTATTATATTTGTGTATGTGAGTTTAAAAAACTGTGAACGCACCCACGATACAAGGACTGGCTGGCACTGACCTTACCAATGCGCATCAGGATTTTGATTCAAAGTGTGTGTGTGTGTTATGCAATTGGAGTGCAGGTACCGTGCTCAGGCTCGCTATGTATGACTCAAGAGACTTAATTAATACATCTGTTGATGAAGAAGAAGAGTTTCCATGTAGTTTCTAACCTATTGTTCTTCACAGAGACCTACGCTTTGGAATTTTCAACTACAGTACGTTCACAAGTTATTGTGCTCTGTGACTGTAGCTTCGCTTTATTTGTTTTTGTGACATTCGAATGCAGGCAGCATTATGCTCGAATTTAAATAAATGCTTTCCGCCTTATTACAAAAGATAATTAAACCTGGTTTAACTTAGACCTGGTTTATCTCGCATGCTGTCACTTTCTTTTAAATATTATTGAAGTGAGACGTCATGTGAGATAAACCAAGTCTAAGTTAAACCAGGTTTAACTACGTTTTGTAATAAGGCGGATAGAGTTTATGTTTTTGACTTTACAATTGTTGTTCTCGCAAATGATTTTTATAAGGGGATACGGAAATCGCGACAAAGCAGGCCGGTAGCCCAAGGAGCTCTGGACTTCGTATTTGGACCTACCAGTCCTACCGGCATTGAAACTACGAATTTTAATCAAGAAGTGAGTGCAACGGAGTTTCAGCTTTTGACCATACAATTGTTGCTTTCGCAAATCGGTTTTTTGGGTTCCGTAGTCAACAATTAAGGAACCCTTATTGTTTCGCCATGTCCGTCTATCTGTCTGTTTGTCCGCACTATAGCTCATAGACGCTTAGTACTGGAGAGCTGTACCTAATTTAGCATGAATATACGGTTTAGTGTCCTCAATTCATCCAGGTGATATTAGTTTCACCCAGGTGAATTGACGACACCCAGGTGAATAGGGTAGTCGACCGACTAAAAAAAATATGATTCTGTTTAGTCCGTCAGTCAGATTATTGAAAAATATTGGATACGTGTTTTTTGTTTTATCAAATTAATAAAAATTGACGAAAATAAAGCTTGTCAAAGACCATGGAGAGGGGGCGTTTGACGTCATAGTTAGGTAAAATTGGACCAAGCTGTGACGTTTCACGACTTTTCGAAGCACTGTATCGTCTTCATTTTTTGTTTACGTGAAAAAAGAAAAAATACGTGTTCAATATTTTTTGGAAATCTATCTGACGGACTAATTAGTTTTTTTTTGTCGACTACCCTATTGTAGTGTCCTGTGTTCACCTGGGTGATAATAATATGACCCATCGTATCACCCAGGTGAACACAGAACATCTAAACCGAAGATGAGTTACGCCGACAAAGTGGTAAAATAAAATGTAGAAAGCTGTTTTTTTAGAGTGTCCAGTACACACCTAAAAGTGGGGATAATATATTTTTCTTGAAGCCCATAGTTTGGATTTTCGTTGGATAGGTCTTTAATAAAAAATATTTCGAGTTTATTTAAATACTTTTTCGATTAAAGGATTCGTTTGTGAATTTTTACTTACACAAGTTTTAAAACTTTTTTTTTGCACAAGTTTTAAAACTGCAAATGTAAGTTTGTTTTATTATTACAATAAAAAAAATTGATGGGAGACAGGTATTCAGGGAAGTTAATCAGTTAAGTAAGTCTTCATATTTTGATGTGCAACTACGGAACCCTATATTATGCATGGTCCGACATGCGCTTGGCCTTTTTATAAGGTCAATATACGAGAATCGCAGCTTTTAGCAAATCATGATAATGTGACGCTGTTCAGCATATACAGTGAAACCTGGTTAAGTGAGACCTCAAGGGACCTGAAAATTTGTCTCACTTATTAGAGGTATCCCACTTACCCAGTGTCTCAGATATCCAGGCCAAAGTGTTGGGACCTCAGCATGAGTTTCAGTTAAAGAGGTTTCTCACTTATCCAGGTCCCACTTAACCAAGTTTCACTGTATTATATGCTGAACAGCGTCACATTATAGTATTATTTACCTTATAGTATTATTTAAATTTGATCAGAGTCTGCCGGTACAACAAGGAATACTGAACATGCTATTTGGACCAAACAGTCCTCCCATTGGAACTACGAATTTTAATGAACAAGTGAGTTTGAATTTTGACTGTTGTTGCTTTCGTAAATGGTTTTTATATAGTCGGCAACGAAAATCCCTTTACACTTTTGCCAAATCATGATAATCGGAGCTGTTCATTAAATATCTAATTACCTGGACACGAGTTGCTATGGCTGACTTGAAAGTCTCTAAATAGACTCCGGACACTGGTAGGCCGACGCCAGGAAAACCTGTTCAGGTGGAGATTTATAGATGACTCTGCCCTTGAGTGTAAATGTGGTCTTGCCCCAGAGACAATGGGGCACTTGATATCGTGTCCAGCATTTCCTGGTACTTGCACATCACATGTTCATTAAATATCTAATTATATACTCGTAGTATTTTTGATCAGGGCCCGTCGGTACAACAAGGAATACTGAACACGCTATTTGGAGCTAACAGTCCTACCCCGATTGGAACTACGAATTTTAATGCACAAGTGAGTTTGAGTTTTTGACTATACAATTGTTGCTCTGCGTCGATATCTCAAATTCCGAGATTCATAACTAATTTTGACTAAGATGACTGGAGTAATTAATACCACATCATGATAATGCGGTACTGTTCAGCATTATTATTATTATCAGCCATTTGTGTCCCACTGCAGGGCAAAGGCCTCCCTTCCCTCTTTCCACTTATCCCTATCCAGTGCTCTGGTTTTCCAATCTCGGCAAAAAGAATCCAGTTCGTCCCGCCATCGCCTTCTGGGCCTGTCGCGTTGTCGTTTGCTGCTGATTGGGACCCATTGCGTGGTTGCTTTGGCCCACAGCTCCTCCGGCATGCGACAGATGTGGCCAGCCCAGTTCCATTTGAGCTTGGCAGCCGTGTGACCTACATCGACAATTTGAGTTTTGGAACGCAGTATCTGTTCAGCATATCTTTAACTATGTATTATTATTTGAATTTAATCAGGGCACGCCGGTAGAGAAAAAAACACTGAACATGGTATTTGAACCTAACGGCACTGGAGCTACGAATGTTATGCAAGTGAGTGCAAGTACGTAAGTACCCGCTGATACTTTTACAAAATGATTTCACTTGCCCATTCAAAGCTTTACAATCTTATCTTTTTTATTCTCAGCAAGGCTCCTGGTTCTATCTTTTGTCTTTCTGACGGACTACACAAAACAACTACTGATATGAATTCTGGTATGAATAGACATCATGTGTTGCTGGGGCTCGGAAGTCCGCCATTTCTTGTCCCCAGCTAAAACATTAGAAACTGTTTGTATATTAATAAAACTTGAATAAATGACTGACTTGACTTTTTTATTTTCTGTATCATGAAAACTCATCACTTTTTAAACCGTTTCAATGGTTGCGGTTCAATGAGGTGACCAAATAACTTATACATGCTTACTTACACGTACAGTCAGTGGTCAGCATTACTTGACCCCGCTTCTCCCACCATTTGCCGTCTTATTCGTTCTACGAGGGGTCAGATGATACTGAGCACAGACTGTACTTGTTGAATAGTCAATAGCATGATCAGCTTTGACGTGCGCACCGCTGTGGTGGACTTATAAGAGCGGGTCTTCATCACATGCCCTTTCCTCACCATGTATTTTTTCACCGTTTATTTATAGAGCAGTGGTGGTGAAAAAGCCGTGACCGACCCATAGTCACACTAAACTACCACACCAGTGTGAATATGGTTAATTTTATTTATCCGTAGTCACACTGGTGTGACTACGGCTGATCCGTAGTCACACTGGTATGACTACGGATCAGCCGTTGTCACACCAGTGTGACTAGGGATCAGGTTAAATTATCCGTAGTCACACCAGTGTGACTACGGATAAATAGAATTAACCATAGTCACACTGGTGTGGTAGTTTAGTGTGACTATGGGTCGGTCATGGAATTTACGCCCTATCACTTATCACTATCACTACCTAGTATAAAACAAAGTCGCTTCCCGCTGTCTGTTCCTATGTATGCTTAGATCTTTAAAACTACGCAACGGATTTTGATGCAGCTTTTTTTAATAGATAAAGTCATTCAAAATGATGGTTTAATAAGTAGCACATTCCACCCGTGCGAAGCGGAGGCGGTTCGCTGTATCTGTGGCGGTATCTTATAAGCCACAACTGCTCTCTCACTTACAAACATAACCAATTAATCAGGTTCCTCGAAGCACAATTTAAGGAAAGAAAAAAGAAAGAAAGAAAGAAAAAATGTTTATTTGACGTCAGTACATCAAGCACACACACAATAATAATAAAAAACAAAAGATTACAAAAATGGAAATACCTACATAGTAGGCATGTGCTGTGTGCCTCACGGCTGCGCCAAAAAGGTTCATTTCAGCATTCATGCCAGACAGGTGATGCTGTCTGTCTAAGGCTTGTGAAGGTCAGTGGTCTTCCCACAGTTAAACTTTCACTCCTGACTGAAGTCTTTGGAATTCCACCAACAACGTCTAAATCTTCACTTGAACACAAGAGTGAAAGATTCCCTACCCAACCCATTTGTGCTGCTTGCTGAAAATCTTCCACCTGGACACGAGTTGCTATGGCTGACTTGAAAGTCTCTAAATAGACTCCGGACACAAGTAGGCCGACGCAAGGAAACCTGTTCAGGTGGAGATTTATAGATGAACTCTGCCCTTGAGTGTAAATGTGGTCTTGCCCCAGAGACAATGGGGGACTTGATATCGTGTCCAGCATTTCCTGGTACTTGCACATCACAGGAGTTTAATGGAGGCTACAGAAAGTACCAAACTCGTCGCCGTATTTTGGGCCGACTCAATTTATATTGTCATCGACACGCTAAGAAGAACAATTGCAACGAGGACTAATCGAGGCTCAAGACGTGAAAGTTCAAGGAGACCCTACAATGAAACCTTCGCCTCTAACCGAGGTCTTCGGGACCCCATCACTAGAATCTTCAAAACAACAATATGAAGGCAAGATTTTCACTGAGGTTGCCAATCAGGCGAAAGGCGTCCCTACAGTCGATCTTTCACTACTAGTCGATAACTTTGGAACTTGATCAACGTCAAAATCTTCAAAAACCCGATTTGAAGACGTTAGTTTTAGGGAACATTTGGAAGGAATGATCTGAAACTTCAGCGCATCACGCATGGAATCTATAGGTGCAAAACATAAAGTTACAGGCATACCTTTAACTGAGTCGGTGCCTGAGGTAACTGCTCTGGATAGAGAGGTTCACACCAGTCAGCAGAATAATGAACGAAACTGACTCTCGAGAAATGTCTACCTCTCCCTCATCGCCCAGCTACTAGTGCAGTCTCAGTTAAGCCGTACGCCTGGTGAATAGGGTTTAATATTATTTACTTGTCATTTCTTTCTTACAATATCAATAGATGCTTACCGAAATTGATTTAATCCTAATTCTATTTTGTACTTGAAGTATCGGCAACTGGATGTTTGAATGGAACAGCTTATCTATCTGTCGACAAAAGCCTTCTCTAAAGATTTCCACGAAGTCCTGTCTCTTGCTAAACGGGTCCACACACCGGACCTGCTATTCTCTTGAAGTCGTGTTCCCATCTTTTGTATTGTCTTCCTCTATTTCTTGTTTTTGCTTCCTTTTGGGTACCATTCTGTTATAACCTTATTTTTCCTTGCTTTCCCTCATCGTATAATTATATCCCGTCACAGCTCAGGAGTAACCGAGTCAATATTTAACGAAAAATTAAGAAGAACAAAATACATTGGCAAGATATTAAAAAATTGTTAAAACATTTTGCATGAGACGGAAACCATTACTTAATTCTATATTTCTATCTAAGTACCTATGGCCTACACTATGGAGTATGGACCTTAAAAAAATATTCTAAGAGCAACGCATTTAGAACTTGGGGCAACAAACGCATTTGGAATTTCCCTCAGCTCAACTTCTAAATGAATGAATTAATTAATTTTATTATTTTTTCCTTCTGTTGAAAAAATTGCCAATCACAAAGAAAACATTTACATAAAACTTCCAGACTATAATTGAGTTCAAAACATTAACTTAACTAACTTTATCGCATTGCAAAATGACGCTAATCATAAAATGATTAATTCACGCCACGTCATTCAAAGTCAGTTTTTGGTTTGGGTTTTTTGAGGTTTCAAAACATTTTTCTACAGACGGCAGCTGTAGGTACATAGGTACATACCTTTGATTTTCACCCACCCATGACAAATCATAGGTACCTAGTTTATGGTTTATGCAACATATTTTGCATGAATTGGAAGCCTTCTATGAACGATTCACTCTGTGAGACCTATATTATACCTAATCTTTTGTCCACCACACATGCCTATGGGAACTTGAAATATTCTAAATTAAGTCTATGGGTGCACGAATCATCTTTCAAAATAAATCTAAGTACGCATTTTTGATATGGCACATCGAGTGAGTTAGTAATTTGTCTTACAAAGAGGGCCTGTAACTAAGTAGATCTTCTATCTTTATTGGTGGTGTGGATCGAATACCTACCTAACCTGGCGTTAGAGTTGTTATGCCGCTCATAGGCCTCTGACTTGACTATACATGCGGTTGAGAAATTTCTCTAAAGCATGCTGGTTTCCACACGATATTTTGAAGTGATACATGAATCTTAAAAATCTGAGATGCTTGTCTTGAGTTCGAAGTTGAGATTGAGACTTATGACTTGGCGGTCCTAAGGTCACGACACGCGGCTATCACTGCTTCAACTAGCTCGATGAGTCATATCAATGCCCTGGTCGACCTACCTTCCAAATTTTGGTAACTTTTGAAATTTTTTGCAGATTACCGTCGAGCCCACAGAAGGGACATCAACGTTCATAGACACAGAGGGGCAGCCGTGTCAGTGTGTACCTTATTATCTCTGCAATGCCAACAACGTGGGCGTCGATGTTAACAACGCCAGCGTTATTGGTTACGGCACCATTGACATCAGGTAAGATGTCGTCTTCTTTTAGTGCCTCTCCAAAATCTGAAGATTGGCCATCTATTCCGAATTTATCTCCTTGCTCCTTGAGAGCTGGGACAGCTGAGCAGCTCTCCTCCGTCTCACGTTAAGCACGTTGAGCCGTTTGTCTAGGTTGCTATTGTAGATCTTTCATCGTGGTCAGTCGTTACAGGTGGTCCGAGAGTCGGTTGTAGAGGTCAGTTAGGCAATGCCTCTATGTAAAATACTTGCTTTCAGCTGCATTTGAAGACTGGAAGCCTACGCCAAGATTGTTATGTAGAGTCTAAGCAGATGATGATGATTCTCAAAATCCCAAGCCATCAAACGTAAATAAATCCAGACTCCAGGCTGCCACTACAGAATACTTGGATAAATCTAGTAGCACTTAAAATAGTATCACGAACACTGAATAATTCTCAGGACCCAGGATAATGCTCAGCAGTGGCTATGCTAGCGACCACAAGATAAAACGTGCCTTTGACCACAACCAAAGGGAATAGGGAAGGGCTTGCCAGAAAAATCTAGATGTCCATGCAATAAACGCGAAACGCCATATTGAAGCGGTTCGATCTTAAACGAAGTAAATCTATACTGTATTTTTCGCATTTATGATTTAGTGGCAGAAGAGTAGGGCTGTAGGGTGTATATAGTTCTTCATCCCCCAGAGACAAAGTTGGATCCTCCGACCACGGAGACGGGTGCTGTGTGTGTTGGGCTACTGCCTGAGTGTCTTTCTTATGTCACGAATAACCTTAATAGCTCGATTGTTGTAGTGTTAGTAATTTATTTGATGACCACCTTTTTGTACTTGGATGCTGTAGTGCCGTTACAATCTTATGGTAACAAAGCTCTTCCAGACCGTTTCAAGCCGATTCCACGTCTACGATAAGAAAGTGTTTACGCTCTTCACATATATTTTATTCTAACCAGGTTCTCAGAAGATGATATCAAACGTAAATGCCAGAAGAGTGTGGAGATCTGCTGCGTTATCCCCAAGGACCCCACGGACGGTTTGGTCAAACCGCCGCCCAGGTGGGTGCCAGAACCAGGGCCAGCCAAGGGTTGCGGCTACCGGAACCCTCTGGGTTTGGGAGTCTTTGTAACCGGAGGAACTGTGAGTATTTATTTTTATTGCGAAATGGGCCTGCTCTGGACCTCGATCACGTCTGATGGAAAGCGATAGATGAGGTCTTTGATGGAACGAGCGTGCCCAGAGCGAGCCTTTGAAGATAGACGGGTTAAATGTGGGAGGTGCTGCGATCAGACACTGAATATCGTCCTCGATGACAGCTCGAATACATCACGACTCTGTAGAAACTCGCTGGGATGTGGGTAAACTCGGAAGTAAGTCACGTGATGTCACCACTGGTTGCTTGTGGATAGTGGTCACTGGTATTATTATTAATCCGACATACAGGGTGACTGGCTCTGGACCCTCCATACCAAATTCGTGTAAAGAGGAGGTCATTTGCTGATCATTAGATGGACCATACTTTCCCTAGCTAAAGTATTATATTTATTTATTTATTTAACAATTTATGTACACACAGTAGACAGCTCAGGAAATTAACATAAAATAATATTTGAGTAGAAAGGTACTGCTTGCTGCTTTTTTTTTTGCTTTTTTTTATAGTTATTATATTGAGTTTTTTTTTAAAATTGCATTCATAAATATTAAGGCATTAAGGGAATGATACTAATGAATATGCTAACAATTGACTAAACTTGTTCTTCACCAGGGTGCGGAGTCCCAATACGACGAGTTCCCCTGGGTGGCTGCTCTGCTAGACGCTCGTGACACTGCGTACGCAGGCGTGGGGGTCATCATCCATCCTCAGGTCGTGATGACAGGAGCTCATATTGCTCGCAAGTAAGCCATCAACCGCTTAGCCTTTTTGCAAATACTTCAGTCATCATCTGCCTAGTCTTTTCCTAATAGTGAATGTGAACGCACTTTCACGGCAAAAATTGGCTATGTCAGTCACCAGAGAGCACACCAGCGATGCTCTTAATAGGCAGATCCAAGTCGCTGTGGCCGAAATCGGTCGGGATCATATATATATATATATACTTAGTCTTTTCCTAACTACTTTGGTATCGGCTTCCAGTCTACGGTTAGACTCAAAGCCGATCATCATTAACTGGATGCCAGTTATTATTATTATTATAGCTAGCCTATATTGTCCCACTGCTGAGCAAAGGCCTCCCTCCATTCCTTCCAACGGTCGCGATTCTGTGCAACTTCTTACCAATTCTCAAGGAAGACATCCAGTTCGTCCCGCCATCTCCTACGTGGTCTGCCACGACCCCGTGTCGCTGTTTCAGGGTAGACCGGTACCAATCCTGAGCTTTACGGGCCCACAGCTCATTCGGCATGCGACAGACATGTCCTGCCCAGTCCCATTTAAGTTGAGCAGCCTTTTGAGCCACGTCAACGATTTGTGTTTTGGAGCGCAGAGTAGTGTTTCGAACATGATCTTTTAATTTTACACCTAAGATACTGCGCTCCATAGTACAGTTTATATTCATACTGGCTAATACGATACCCTTTGGTAAGACTTGTTGTCAGACTTTCAGGTCACTGACTACCTGTAACGACTGCCAAAGATCTATTTATATGGCAGCCAGGACCAACAGCTTAACGTGCAACGAGGCACGGAGGAAACTCGGTATGTCGGGTGGTCACCCATCCACAGACCTAGGCGAGCGCGGCTAAAGATCGATCCGAGTGGCAGTTATTATTAAGCCAAGCTCCACGAGCTCTTAACAAATAATTGAGTGAATACTAATAATTTCCATAGACCAACAAACTGCTTGTGGAGATCCGTGGTGTTATTTTATTTATTTATTTATTTAATTTGGCTCCTCAACAATGAGTACACTGTTACATTTACATAAAAACATTTCAAACTTAAGTCTAAATGCCCCATCACTTAAAGAAGAGCACTACATGCAACATAATATGCGCCTTAACAGCCAAAACACGAGATAAAAAGAAATATAAATACAACATAATAAAAATGACGGAAGAATAATCAATTCACTGAAATAATCAATTAAACAATTAATTATCAATAAAACAATCAATAAAATAATCAATAAAATAGTCAATAAAATAGTCAATAAAACAATCAATAAAGTAATCATTAAAATAATCAATAAAATAGTCAATAAAATAATCAATAAAATACTCAATAAAATAATCAATAAAATAATCAAAAAAAAGAAACAATAAAATACTCAATAAAATAATCTATAAAATGATCAACATTAGGTTATAGTAGTAACTACCTCAACTTGTTGGTGAGGTCTCTGGTTCAAGACTTCAAACCCTATAAATTGCATAATTTATTTCGTTGCCAATGCTCCTAAAACGGTGATAAAAACATTGAGGTAGAATGTAACGTAGTAGGTACTGTATTATACTTCAATGGATAAAAATAAGCGTGTTAGTTTTTAAAATGTGGCTCCACTAATTTTTACTTTGCCTTTTTTTCTAGATACGTGTCTACTGGCTTGATAATCAGAGCAGGAGAATGGGACACGCAGACTGACCAAGAAATATACCCCTTCGTGGAGAGAAACGTGAAGTCCACAATCATCCATGAAAGTAAGTCCGGGGCTTAGCAACCGCCGCCCGTATCAGCCTTATCTAAGACTAGCTGCAATGCCCGCGGTTTCGCCCGCGTGGACCAAAATTAATCTTTTCAAAAGGGGAACACAGAAAAAAGGTTGTAAGGGGGGATTCCTTTACAACCTTTTTCTGTGTTCCCCTTTTTCGCAGACAGAAGTTTCATAGAATTTCGTTTCCCAGAAAGTATATTGTGCGTATGGTGTTTGAACTGGTTGAAAGACTTGTGTAAAAGATGATAATACATATAAGGCTGAAAAGTGGATCACTCTTGAATATGACGACATTGAGAGAAGACGAAACGGGGCACCAACCCAGCGAAGGAATGTTAGGTAGGAATGATGATGATGGTCTAATAATATTCCAATACCACACTTCTTTCAGAATTCATGCCGGACAACTTGAAAAACGACATTGCACTCCTTCTGCTTGATGTTCCACTGACCATCTCTCAGCACATCAATGTCATTTGTCTGCCCAACCAAGATGAAGTGTTCGACAGCAGCAAGAACTGCGTCGCCAACGGATGGGGCAAGAAAAACTTCGGTAAGTTGCAGAAATACTATATTTCTCGGTTTGCCTATCCAGCAGAGTTTAATACTTTTAACACAGACTAAACTGCCGCTTGGATTGACAAGATAGTTTGAAGCATAGCAAGGCTTAACTAAATTCATACTCTTACAAAAAAAATAGGTAAGCAGCAAATCAATGAAGCGGGTTCCAGGCGCCGCTCCATTGTTACAAGGCTTGGACCGCGCTCGCAACAGCGTGTTTCTAAGTTTCTAACTACCCACTCCCTCACGATCCATCAATATTTATATCCATTACTTTTTTTAGTCACATGCGTTTTATCCCTTCATTACAAATGACCATTCCAAGATAAATTACTTATTTCTGAACTGTATCTGTAAAACTTTGTTAGCAAAAGAAATTCCATTCATTCGTTCCAGGTCAATCAAACCTGTATGCCGTGATCCTGAAGAAGGTGGAAGTCGACATGGTACCTTACACCCGCTGCAACACCTTGCTGAAGAGGACCAGGCTTGGACACAACTTCAAGTTGCACAGTAGCTTTGTCTGCGCTGGTGGAGAAGCTGGCAAGGATACCTGTCAGGTATGAGAAGTGGTATAGTACTCATCACAGTATCTTCTTCTCCAATATGGATGTTTCTTGACAAACATAAGGTTGCACTCTGGAAAAGCCAGCAGAAGTGAAAACTTGAACATTTCAACGTTAATGTTCAAGTTTTCACTTTTTGAATATTTTGGAATGGTTAGGAAATAATTTCGCACGAATTTTTCAACTCATGACGCGTTTTATCTTCGTAATTTTTTATTAATTTGAAATAAATGTCTTCTCTCTTTTTCAGGGTGACGGTGGCGGTGGTCTAGCGTGTCCTATCGGCAACAACAGGTACAAGCTGACGGGTCTAGTCTCCTGGGGCATCGGCTGCGGCCAACAGGACGTCCCAGCGGTGTACACCAACGTCCCACTGTTCAGGAACTGGGTGGATGACAAAATGACGGCGTGGGGACTCGGAACTACATCCTACAGAATCTCTGATTAATTTTAAGCTTCTAGTATTGAAGTTTTGAAATTTGATAGCATAGAATATTAAATTTGTTTTTTTATTGACGAGTTTTCTGCTGTAAAGCACATTAAGGCTGTTGGTTGAAACTAGGGTTGTGAATCACGCATTTTTAACAGAGTGGCAGCTTGACATGAATCTTTGTTTTTTGAGGATATTAAAAATGATGTGTCGTATTATATACTTTCAACCATTTTACTGAGTTACTGACGGACTCACACAGTACGCAAAAACCTAGGTCAAAACATCATTTGTAACGAGGACTTTTTAAAATAGCTGCTCAAAACAATGTGGTGGATAATTTCCATTCTGTTATATGTATTTTATTGATCCGATAGATTGTTCATCCTGTCACTCATTTCAGCAACATTAAAAAAAATGTACTTAAACCCGACTCAATTGATTTTTAAGATTACTCTGATCTGATTTATTTGAATTTTTTACATAATTTTAAGCAAATCTTACCATGCTACAATAATAATATATATGGCACTTTTAAATGCTCAAATACCAATTTATTGTAATAGTTATGTATATTTATTGTAATAATTATATAAATACACTTTTGTATTTTAAAATTAAAAATGTTTTTTTTTATTGCTTTATCTTTAATTTGAAGTGTTTGTACCACCTGCTAATAATATTATGCTACGCTGAGTGGCACGTTTCCCGACTTAATTAAACACAGTAAAGAGTACCAATTTTCAAATGAGGCTGTGAGCGTGATCCCTCTAATTACAGACCTATTTCCGTGCTTCCAGCATTGAGTAAAATCTATGAAAAAATCATGTTGGACCAGATGTTGTCTTACTTCAACTCAAATGGGATTCTGCATAGTCAACAGTTTGGTTTCATGAAAGGTAGGTCGACAAGGGACTCGGGAGTAAAACTCATCAGGCGCATTGTTCAATCGCCTTCACACATCGTTCTTCGCACATTGTTCATTGCCATTGATTTTCTGTGATCTTTCAAAAGCGTTTGACTGCGTCGACCACAACACACAGATCTGTAAATTACACCACTACGGAATTCGTAGACAAGCTGCTGATCTTGTGCTTTCCTTTTTATCAAACAAGGAGCAAAAAGTAAATGTTAATGGGGTGACGTCGTCTGGGTCTCAAGTCAAGATGGTCGTACCTCAAGGTTCAATTCTCGGCCCTTTCCTTTTTCTTGTTTAAATTAATAATCTCTCTTTTATGATAGCTAAATTATCGGATATAATTTTATTTGCTCATGATACTTAGCAAATTTTTAAAATAGGAACGATACGGTCATACGGATGTCTTACATGTCAACAAAAGTATTCTCTCGAAGTGGTTCGCAGGTAACAAAATAAAAGTCTAAAATAACTTTACTTTTTGAAGTCGGGGACTTTGACTTTAAGCCACCTCTTTTGGCGACGCGACACACGTTATTTGGTAATGAACGTGTTAGAAACCAAACTACTGCACTAATTATGATGAAATTATTATGGGCCAATTGGAAAGTATACCTAACCTTTCACATAAAAAAGTATTTTTGAAATTGGTTCATAAATGACGGAGTTTTGAGGTAACAAATATAAAAAAAATACTGAACCGATTTGAGAACCTCCTCCTTTTTGGGTAGTCGAATAAAAAAGAAAATGTCTAAAGTTCTCTTTTCCAAATGTACCACAACGTGATCTAAAAAATCTTGAAGGTTAAAATCTTGAAGTTATAGTAGAAACTGTCTTCTAAGGGATTACTATCGATTCAAAATTGCAGTGGGGCGCGCACATTAGTACTATTTTGGGTATCATACCTACCCTGATTATTTATTACATGCAGTAAGGAAAATAAATGGCAGTTAACTGATTTAGCCACAGTTAGGTTAGTATCACAACTTAGAACCCAGTAATATTAATGGCAAAAATATCCGTGGTACTAGGCAACTGGGCACGTTGTATACGTCCCTATTTGCCTATTGGCCTTGTTCTGTTCTGTCTCCTGCTGATATGGAGTGAAGTGGAAATTGTGTTTTTCCGACTCCTGCATGCGCTATTCTTTTGAGTAATTCCACTTTGCCCCACTTCTGCTTAATTTTGTTGCGGGATCCTAGACAGTTAAATCGTTCCCCTGGGACTTGGTCGAGCTTCATTTTCTCGGCGCTTTTCTAGTGGTCGCCACTGTTGATTCTGGCTTACTGGAGTTGTTACAGTGGTTTAGGAATAGTGTAGCGGGCTTGTTCCAAAGAAAAAACCTAGGTTAGTATACCATGCTTATTTCCATAGTATTATGTCATAAGGCATTCTGCCGTGGGAATCAGCAGCAGACGTTTATTCAATTTCATCTTACAGAAGAGGGCAGTCCAGGCGATCTATAAAATGGGCCCTCGCGAGTCCATCAAAGAAAACATTAAAGAGATCGATATACTGACTCTGCTCGCTTTATATTTTAGAATGAATTTCGGATGTCTGCAAAAATCGAGGGCTTTTCAAAACTAGAAACGTAGTAAACACGAAATTGTAATACCCAAATTCAGAATAACGAAAACTAGCAAGTCTTTTCTTATAAACAGCTAGTATACGCCTTTATATAACAAGTTGCCGAAGTCAGTTATGGAACTGATCATGCGCGATGGAAGGTTTTTTTAAATTACTTTCTTCTTTATTGTAGTTATGACTTTGACACTACTATTTTAGTGGGACAGTGAAGAATTAGGGTCCTTTTTCCTGTTAGAGCAATTTTAATCTTCTCTCTCGTTAAATTAATCATATTTAATAATTTCCATATGAGGGCACACGTTAATGACCCAATACGCCATCTAAGTTCCCACAACCTTGCGGAATAACAAGTTTTCCTCAACGTAGCGTAATCTAAGTGTGTTTGTTTTATTTCTTATTAAATCGTGGTGAGCACATCATGCCAGTCGCCTCTAGGATGTCATTATGAGCACACGACATCATTCAAACTATCATTTTTAATGCAAATAATTATTAAAAATAATAATTCCAACCAAATGACCTTAAGTTTTAGTGCTCCTAAGTGTTTTATTTAGTTGTTTTAAATAGTGCTGTGATTTTAAATACCAAGGTGGGTACAAGTGACCTTTTTGTCATTTTTTTTTGTTTATTAATCTCGTAATTCGCGTGTAATTGACTGACGTATTTTGATGCGATTTTAAAGGACGTTTAGATTTGTATTTTAGATAATGGACAATCATGTTTGCAGTCAGCCCGGAGTTTAGACTTGTTTTGTAATTACTAGAGCTAAAAAGTTATTTATTAATAAGGTGTAGGTCAAAAACTAGATAAAATCGTGTGGTGTTAGGATCGAGGGGTCATGGTCATAGACTACACAATCATTATAAGAATATTATTGATCTAATCTGCATTTCAAATAACAGCTAAATAAAATCCAAACATTTTAATTACGAGGGTAAACAAAATAAATTTTCGTGGTTCAGAAAAGTGAAAAAATATGTTAAATCATTGGTAGTGCTAGTCGTTTCTAGATCTTTGTCAGTGTTTGGTAGTCCCTAGACCGAAATTATGACAACAAGTCTTACCACGGAAGATCGTGTTGCAAGAACTGGGTTCTGGAGGTCAGATAGGCGGTCATGCATGAATGTTAGAATACTGGTATACGGTGTCATCCGGTTAGACTGCATGGAAGCCGAATAATAGTTGGAGAACAGGCTAGATGGATTCCTCGTTGTATACTCATTAGATCTAATACGAGTACCAGTGACGTTGTATTGTGCTATAGATATGCTACAAGTTCTTTCTGTATTCTGAGGCTACAAGATTGGAATTCTCCAACGAGTTTCTCAGTATTAGCTCTAATACTTGTTCATACCGTCATTGCGATATGTTTTTTTGTTAAAAGCCACACTTGAGAACCTTCTAGTTACGGAGATATTTTATTTTTTTTGCTTCAATGTAGGTAGGTAGGTACCCTACCTAGCACTGTAAAAGCCGCCATGACCCCCATACTATTCAAAGCATCCATCAGCAGAATTTTTTGAATGTGTTACATTCTACTAGTCCTACCGTAGGTAAAACATGATTTTTCACGGTTTCACCCCAAAAAAAAGGGACGTTTGCCAGCAATCATTTTTGAGTAGCGGGGGTCGTGGAGGTACTTTTTAGGGTTCCGAACCCAAAGGGTAAAAACGGGACCCTATTACTAAGACTTCGCTGTCTGTCTGTCACCAGGAAGTATTTCAAGAACCGCGATAGATAGACAGTTGAAATTTTCACAAATTATGTATTTCTGTTGCCGCTATAACAACAAATAATAAAAACAAACGCCATTTTTTTGACGTTTATATATTTTTTTCTTTTTTGGAGGTACCGTAGAATAGAAGAGGAAGAATGTTATACATTCTTCTTCTTCGTGTCACTCGTGGTTCGACAATTTTTTATACCTACCTACCTACATACTTTGTAAGCCCAGGACCCGCAGTCTCTACAGAGATAACGACAAAATCGCTAACTTTCGATTGCTAATTACCAACGAATAAATTCGGTTGCAATAATGATGCTTGCGAGACACGCATCTTGGATGTAGAGACTTGCTGTACTTGCAAGCATCATTATTGCAACCGAATTTATTCGTTAGTAATTAAGGATTGAAAGTTAGCGATTTTGTCGTTATCTCTGTCGAGACTGAACTTTGCCACTGTCAGCGCATCATCGATAGCAACGCAAAGGTCACTTCGACTGCATGTTTTTGGGTAAAGAGAGCAGGATACCTGGGAGGTGGAAGATACATATTTTGTGACACAGTTTCATAACCATACGCCACTGTTATTTCATTGTTAACTGACTGGGCTACCCCCAGTTAACGTAACTGTAAGACCTTGTAGGAAGAATGAATTATTTGATTGAAGCTCAATCACATACTAGTTGGTTCATTACAGCTGATGCTACGCATCTATTTAAGTGATATGTTTACCTTTGATGGTGGCAGAGTGAGTCATGGTCATGAATCTTCAAAAAAAATAACCTAGGTTAAAAAACAGCAAACTAGCCATTAATAAAATTTGCCGTTTTTCCACGAAACATCTAGGTATTTTCATCTCGGCATAAATACGATTAAAGTTACTTATTATTTTCTCAAAAGAACTACACATTCACTTAAACAGAGAAAAACATAATTATAAGTTTACAATTTTATCTGCCCATATAATATCAAATGTATCCCAATATCTCATGTCCAGCTGATATTACCTACTGTTTCGTGTAATAAACGAGAAAAAACACAAAAAAAAAACCGGCCAAGTGCGAGTCGACCTCGATCATGAAGGGTTCCGTACCATTATCTATAAAACGGCAAAAAATCATTCCTTAAATATTTATTTTATTATAATTTTATTATTAAATTAAAAATACAACTGAGTATTTTGTGAATATTTCAAGTGCCGCACTGGGCCCGCGTGGTGGATTATATCCCCATCCCTCTCTTATGGGCCTACTACACGCACGCACTTCCCCACAGTTTTGCCTGCGGGATTACACGGTGCACACAGTACATCGCGCGTGTGGTTTGTAATGGTAATACAGTTTTAGCAACCATACGCGCGATGTACTGTGAAGTGTGAACGAAAACTGTGGGGAAGTGCGTGCGTGTAGTAGGCCTATTAGAGAGGAGGCCTGAGTCCCTGCAGTGTGAAAATTATAGGCTGATGATGATGATGATGATTTCAAGTGCGTACCTGTACGGGAGCCCCCCTTAAATATTTATTTTATTTTGTTTTTAGTATTTATTTGTATTTGTTATAGCGGCAACACAAATACATAACTTGTGAAAATTTTAACTGTCCCAGTCCAACTATCGCGAATGTTAATATACAGCCCTGGTGACAGACGGACGGACGGAAAGACGGACGGATGGACGGAAAGACGGGCGGACAGTGAAATCTTAGTAATAGAGTCCCGTTTTTACCCTTTTTTATATTTTTTGTAATAAAAGTTAAAAGAGAAGTAAGATAAATCTAATCCCAGACTCGGTGAAAACTATAAGTAGCAACCGAACGTACACCACTTTTTTTTTGAAAAATTTGTCAAACATGTTTGACAAATTTTTCAAAAAAAAAAGTACATAGCACAGTGCTTAGTGCAGTTGTGTGTGGCATAGTGCTTGCCCAAGGCTTGCCCATTACGCGATCTTTTTAGGGTTCCGTAGTCAACTAGGAACCCTTATAGTTTCGCCATGTCTGTCTGTCTGTCCGTCTGTCCGTCCTCGCTTAATCTCTGTGACCGTTAGCACTAGAAAGCTGAAATTTGGTACCAATATGTGTATCAATCACGCCGACAAAGTGCTAAAATAAAAATTGGAAAAAAATGTTTTATTAGGGTAGCCACCCTATATGTAAAGTGGGAAGTGATTTTTTTTTTAATTTTAACCCTAACGTGTGATATATTGTTGGAAAGGTATTTAAAAATGAATAGGGGTTTACTAAAATCATTTTTTGATAATGTCAATAATTTCGGAAATAATCGCTCCAAAAGTAAAAAACAAAGCGTCCCCCCCCCCCCTCTAACTTTTGAACCATAAGTTTAGAAAATACGAAAAAAATCTGAAAAGTAGAACTTTATAAGGACTTTCTAGGAAAATTATTTTGAACTTGGATGGAAACAACAGATGGAAACTGCAGTTAACCAATATAATTTGGTCCCTGAATCGTATGAGCGCCTATACAATCCAGAGGTCAAGTTTCATTGGCCCGTATTTCAAACAAAAAAAGAATTATTACTACGGAACCCTACACTGAGCGTGGCCCGACACGCTCTTGGCCGGTTTTTTCTTATGTTTTCTCCATAATCCGGATTTCATAGTTTTTATTAGCGTCGTCAGTTTAGGTAATATAAGCAATTCTAAATTAATAATGAAATGAATAAAAAATGATGAATTAATAATGAATGATGATGGTGCAATTTATCTTCTATCTATAGGTATATCTATATTTCTATATACCTACATAATATAATAAAACAGTAAAAAAACTGTGTCTGTACATTGAATATATTAAAAAAAAAAAAATTGAGGGGGGTTCAGAAACAGTAATAGAGCACGAAACGAAAAAAAAAGTTTGTCTGTTTGTCTGTGTGTCTGTTTGTTTGTACACGCTAATCTTCGGAACTACTTGACGGATTTGAATGTTTTTTTTTGTTGTATAGATATTAAGTCTGTCCAACATTTAGGCTATAATTTATCTTGAAAACTTGAATACCTGATACAGAACCGCAACAAAGAGATACAAAAATGGTACCATAGCAAAAATTGTTCCACGTGATGAGCATTTTCTGCAAAGAGAATAAATTCGAAGAACTGGAACACCTGATGTGGAACTCCAGGAGCCCAGCTACACTATAACATATAAAGAAATGACGTCTTAGCAAGAATTGTTCAGCCTGATGAGCACTCTCTGTTGTCGTATAAAATTTGAAGATCTGGAACACCTGATGTCGAACTCCAAGAGCCCAGCTACACTATAACATATAGGAATGACGTCTTAGCAAGAGTTGTTCAGCCTGATAAGCACTCTCTGTTGCCGTATAAAATTTGAAGATCTGGAACAGCTGATGTGGAAATCAAAGCTATCACTGATTTCACTGTCACTCATCAAAATTTCCACGTGAACGAAGTCGCGGGCATCAGCTAGTTATTTAATAAAATTATAAAAGGCACCTTCAAACATAAGAAAAAAAAAGAAAAATTTAATTTAATCTAGTTGATTAGATCTCTGAACAAAGTATATATATGGTTACAAAATCATCATTTGAATCCAGTTTCGTTGTTAATTCCACTTTAATGACTTTAAGAACCGGTTCGGTAATAAGTGAGATATGACTTGTGGTCGAGACTCGAACGCAATCAAGTTTTTTCCAATATTTAACAATAGATTGGTGTGAAAAAACCTTGCAAGTCCGTGTTAGGGGGAAAAACAGATTACAATGAGGTTTTAAAGTGTAAAAAAAAATAATGAGTTTTTGACAAAAAAAAAAGGGGCAAATAAGCGTCCACAGATGCGGTAGGCAATTTTTATTTTCTGCATGAAATTCCCACGGCGTCACAGCTAATCAGTGGCCCGAACCAGTCTTACCAAGGTGTATCGTATTATTACCAAGTACCATGGGTGTGGTGGTCAGATAGGCAGTCGCTTCATCTATATGAATAAAGAGAGAAGTCCTGACTGACTGACCGACTGACTGACTCATCAACGCCCAGCCCAAACCCTTGGACCTAGAAAGCTGAAATTTTGCACAGAGGTTCCCTTTATAATCTATAATAAATAAAGAGAGAAGTCCTGACTGACTGACTGACTCATCAACGCCCAGCCCAAACCCTTGGACCTAGAAAGCTGAAATTTTGCACAGAGGTTCCCTTTATACCTAATGTAGACAAGGAATAAGGAAGGATTTTTCGAAATTCAACCCTAAGGGAGTTAAGTTTGTATGGAAAATCGTCATTTTCACGCGGGCGAAGCCGCTGGCAAAAGCTAGTATAAAATGCTGGTATTCAAATGCATTCGGGTAGACTGGAAGCTGACCCCAACATCGTTGAAAAAAACTCCGGCAGATGAGGAGCATTATATAGGTACGTCCATGGGACAACTCGTCAAAATAAGTCAAGTTACAAAAAAAAAATGTGGCACTCGGAGACTGCCGCGGTAAAGCTATTGCATAGCATTTTTTATCAACTTATGCAAATAATTAATTATTTAATTTGACAACCTCAGTTGACAACCTTGTTATTTTCCGTAACCATAGCAACCTGGTTGAAAATTTTCGTTACGGAATTTCTGGATTCGCTCTCCACGCTCAAGGCCCGCGATAGAAGCTATGCAATAGCTTAAAAAAACGTAACTTTGAATCATCATCATTAATTTAATTGGCACTAACCCACAGAAATGTTACCACCTGTTATATAAGCCACAAGAAAAATAACAATCATTCGATAAAAGCTAATACGATGTCAGTCAGTAAAGGCATTAAAGCATTATTATAAAACTCGTAACTACATGATTAATAATCAAATCAAATTAACAAAGATCGTAAATGTTTATTGGATTATGGATATGACCATAAAAGAAATGACATCATTTTAGTTTTATACATTATTTTTTAGAATTGAGACCACCTCTCAAGGTGAGACCGTTTGTGTGAACTATATGTAACCAACCCGCACTGGGCCCGCTGTTCTTTCTAATAGAGAAGAGACCTGTGTCCCAGGTCCCAGCATTGGGAGTTATTTTTCCGAAGGGATATCCCATCAAGCACACTGCATACAGTTTGTTTAACAATAAACTTCTTGTCATATCTTTTTATTGCATTACGTCGGAACATCAGAAGATGAATTTTTTTCTTGACTATCAGGCTGTTGACCTTTGTTTACGATAATTATTTTATAACAGCCGTTTTTATTAGCTGATAGAGACAAGTGAACCACAGTGGGGCTCATTTGTTTCCAAGACACAGACGTAACGTATATAGGTACAAGTCCTCCTGACCGTCTGTGGTCACGGCGTGGGGGCCAATCTTAGAGGAAATTAGCCATCGCCGCGGCCAATATTAAAATGCACAAGTCAAAGTCACGTCAGTCATGGGACGGTAAACCGGCACGATCGGAGAGAGATCACGCAACGGCCTACGGCTTTACGTGAATTCCGAGGCACGAGGGTATCATACCGCTGAATTCCAATCTCCAAACTACTACTGAGTATTAATGGAAAAATCTAATAGCAATTTTTGGCCGACCCGGGAATCGAACCCAGGACCCCATGCTTAGCAGTCGCACTTACGAACACAAGACCAACGGGGTAGGCACTAAACTATAGGTCCACTTGTAGTGAAAGATTTACTGACCTGCCTTCTGCTTCGTTCCTGACGATCACAAAGCAACTACGGGCTGTAATATGCGCTTAAATCCCTCAAATACGTAATCCCTTTTTTTTTAACAACTGTTTTCTATCTTTTCCAGGAAAAATGCATGCTCTCATAATAGCCGGGTTCCTAGCCTTGGCTGGGGCACAAACCACCCTGGACCCGTCAGTCCTCATCGATATATTCGGCACACCTCCCCCTACAAGGACCCCCCTAGAAGAGGTAAGTTTACAACAAGGCAACAGAACTACATATTCTGTGAAAAATTGAACTAGCAGTTACGGATCATGCGATACATAGACAGACGGACAGACAGACAGCGGAGGTTTAGTAATACGGTCTCCTTGTTTACCCTTCGTGTGGGGAACCCTAAAAAGTGATTTCATTACTCATATTCGGAAAAGGTCTGAAGTTGCCTGAGGAACTATTATATATAAATACTTTTCAGCTCTAGGGAGAATGGTTTTCAACTGACAGCTGTCAAATTATTAAAAAAAACTAGTTCTATTTTCACATTTCTATATAGCCTCTCAATTGCAGCGCAATGTAAAATTTTAAATAACGTTAGTTTAACTAGTTTAAAATTAAAAAAATAACTTTTTTCTTTAATAAAACTTAGATTTGAACAAAATAATTCATGGTTTTAATTTTACTTTCTTTGTAATGAAAAGCAAAGTGTTTACTTATTTAGACCCTCGAACTAAAAATTAAAATATTCGAGGGTCTAAATAAGTAAACACTTTGCTTTTGCCGTTTTCAAACATAAAATAATCAGGTTCCTCGAAACACAAGGCTCGTGAAGGTCGATGGTCTTGCCACAATTAAACCGTCACTCCTGACTGAAATCTTTGGAACTCCACCGACAAAGTCTAAATCTTCGAGAGGCTCAAGAGACGTCAACGTCAAAGGTGTCCCTACCATCAAACCTTCGCTTCTGACGGAAGTCTTTGGAACCCCATCAACAGCAGATTCTTCAAAACAGCCGTATAAAGACGCAAGTTCCAATGGCGTTACTCAAAGTACAAGAGTTGTCGGTGTCCCCACAGTCAAACCTTCGCTTCTAACGGAGGTCTTCGGGACCCCACCAACACCAGATTCTTCAAAACAGCCGTATAAAGACGCAAGTTCCAATGGCGTTACTCAAAGTACAAGAGTTGTCGGTGTCCCCACAGTCAAACCTTCGCTTCTAACGGAGGTCTTCGGGACCCCACCTACACCAGATTCTTCAAGATCGACTCAAGGGACAAGAAACGTGAACGTGGAAGGTGTCCCTACAGTTGATCCTTCACAACTAATAGATATCTTTGGAACTCCACCAACGACAAAATCTTCGAAAACCCGATTTGAAGACGTGAGTGTTAGGGAAAATTTGGGAGGAATGATAACTAAGCGCATGGAAACGATGCACGATGGGTGCAAAACAAGATATTACAGGCATACCTTTAACTGGGTCGGTGCCAGGTAACTACATTATGCGGGAGAGAGATGTTCAGTATGTTCACGCCAGTCAGCGGGATTATGAATGAAACTGACTCTCGCGAAATGGCACTCACCGTTCCGACATTTTGGGGTCAAAGGGCGTAACCACTATTTTGGTCAAAATGAGATTTTAATGCAGTCATACTTAGTTTTTTGTCTTCCTGCGATTGGTTAATTTAAAATTTTGATACTTGCAAAAAAGTGGTGCATACAACTATATTTTTTTGGAGCGCTAAAATATCATTGATTTTCTTTAAAACTACCAAATGTATATAAAAAAAAAACTAAATGTGGCACTCGGAGACTGCCGCGGTAAAGCTATTGCCAACGACCCTATAGCATAGCATTTTTTATCAACAGCAAATAATTAATTATTTAATTTGACAACCTCAGTTGACAACCTTGTTATTTTCCGTAACCATAGCAACCTGGTTGAATACTGAATCTTGAATATTTTCGTTAGGATTTCTGGATTCGCTCTCCACGCTCAAGGCCCGCGATAGAAGCTATGCAATAGCTTAATACTTTAAATGTTATTCTACCATATTATTTACTTATCTCAAAATTTCAACAATTGTTGTCGTTAATTTTTTTTTCTAGGTATAAGTAAAAACTGTTGTTGTTGTGAACTCGTGTTTTAGTGGGTACGCTCGTTGAGCCTGAAGGTACCGTTTTGACCTCTCCTGCATCTTGCGGCTAGGTACCAACGCTGTCTCAGTGAAGTCGTAAGCCCTGGTGAATAGGGTTTCATATTCGTTGGTTGTCATTTAAATGGGATCTGCATCGACCAGTCAACATAATGACATTTAAAATTGTTAATACATTTTGCATGAGACGGTAGCCATTGCATGATTCTATGTTGTAATATTGTATGTAGGTACCTACCTACACCTTGAAAAATATATTTATAAAATAAAATTATAATATAATTCTTAGCATATCTACTTACCAACGCATTTGGAATTTCAAAATTCCGAAGAATTTCTCATATGCACGTTAGGTTTAAAATTGGCTGATGTCATTTTCATTGAAATACTTAATTAAAATGCTAAAACGTCTGTCTCGTTTTCTTGCTAAGGCCATCCATCCTATAATGACGTGATGTTTTTAAGACTACCTTTATTTTTAGTAGGTACCTAATTATTGTTACTGAATCGTAGGTACCTATGCCGTGACGGAAGATAGTATGACGCTTTCATGGCGTGATGCCTCCTCTCTATCACGTAAAATTCACCAATTTTGAATACTTATAATATTTATTTTGGAACAATTTTTGCTGCTACGCTTCATATTATTATTCCATTTTCAATAGTTCCACGCTACTCAATTAGTGATTTAGTTATAATAGGTCGTACGCTGACTGATTTGATAAATAACATTTATTACCTATTCCCGGCCTTTTCTCTGTATTTCATCATAATTATGTACTTAGGTGTTTTCATTCATTATGAATTCTGATCTATACCTACATAGATGTTTCACAAAATCATCTATGTTCATCATCATAAGTAATTTGTTTCCAAACTGTCGGGTGAAAATTGAAAAAACTATTTTTAAGCCAATGTTTTACCCCGATCGATTTTTTTTTGTAGCTTTCATCGACATCGTAGGTCCGTTATTGAGAGTAAGTACCTATATGAACAAATTGCGAATCACACGGAAAATACTTGCATAAAACTTACAGGCTTTAATTGGGTTCAAAATAATAACCTACCTACCAGTCATACCTACCTAATTATGTTTACGCAGGCAGGTACCTACCTAATGCAATGCATCGCGATTGTTTTGGTCAAATGATTGAATTCATGGAATGATTAATGCATGGCCATGTCATCCAAACCCAGTTTTAGGCTTTTGCGGTTTCAAATCATTTTTCGAGGGATCGCAGTACCTTTTATGGATCTTACAGGTATTAGGATTTGACAATAACATGTTGATACCCATGATTTCATGGGAAGTTTATGAATTAGGTATACCTGAAGGAAAAAAATATACATATTTTGCATGAACGAAGCCTTCTGAGGGCTTCGCACGAACGATTCATCTAGTGGGACCCATATTATGTATGATCTTTTGTCAACCACACATGCCTTGCTGCACATGGACTGCCTGCCCTGGGGCTGCAGTCTCTACACTAATAACGACGCTACGAATGTCGCTAAGTCGAAAAATCGTAAAATTTCTTTAATAGATTTTCAATGTTATGCTTTTGAAATACAGCTAAAAATCTATTAAAGAAATTTTACGATTTTGTTACCGATTTTTATCGTTAATATTTGTAGAGACTGCAGGCCCTGGCCATCCTCACTTCCAAACCTTGATATCTTTTCAAATCTTTCACAGATAACCGTGAAGCCCACAGAAGGGACATCAATGTTTATAGACAAAGAGGGACAACCTTGTCAGTGTGTACCTTACTATCTCTGCGATGCCAACAATGTGGGCGTTGACGTTAACAACGCCAGCGTTACTGGTTACGGGACCTTGGATATCAGGTATTATCATCTTCTGTTGGCCTTTGCCGCTAGGATTACATGATAACAAAGCTCTTCCGGCCAGACCATTTCAAACCGGTTGCATGAAGAAAGTGTGTTTTTTTTTCTAACCAGGTTCGGAGAAGATGACAATAACATCGAGCGCAAATGCCAGGAGAGTGTGGAAGTCTGCTGCGTCATCCCCAAGGACCCCATAGACGTGCCCAATCCAACACCGAAGCCACTGCCCAAACCGGAGCCAGTCAAGGGCTGCGGCTACCGAAACCCTCAAGGCTTGGGAGTGTATGTTACTGGAGGATCTGTGAGTATTTATTTTTATTGCGAATCATCAAACAACTCCTCCCGCTCTGGCCAGAGTGGGGATTGTCAGACTTCTACTGACTGAAAACCATCCATGTTCCTTCTTAGCCCTTTGTGTCGAGGCCGCGGTATCTCATTCGAACCAGCCACATCTCCTACGGGATCCACAGCCCGGACGGGATGCAAAATGGGTCTGTTCTTGACCTCGTTCACGCCTGATCGAAAGCGATGGTGAGGTCTATGATGGAACGAGCGTGCTCAGAAAATGCTTGTTCACTAAAGCTTTGAAGATAGACAGTTAAATGTGGGAGGGAACACCGATGGTGTTGCGATCAGATACTGAATATCATCCTTACTGAGAGCTCAAATACTTCACGACTCTGTAGAAGCTCGCTGGGGTGTGGAGACTTGGAAGTAAGTCGCGTGATGTCACCACTGTCGTGCTTGAATTAATTCTACGTCCATACCAGTGACCGGATTCGACGGACGGACCGGATTTTTTTTTGACCTTTTATGGAACGATGCAGGCTGGATATGCTAACAATTGACTTGTTCTTCACCAGGGTGCGGAGTCCCAATTTGGCGAGTTCCCATGGGTGGTCGCTCTGTTGGACACACGCAACTCCTCGTATGCAGGTGTCGGGGTTCTCATCAATCCTCAGGTCGTGATGACAGGCGCTCATGTTGTTCAGAAGTAAGCCATCTCCTGCTTAGACTGTTTTTGTGTATGGGACAAACCCGCCACAAAATTTTTCAAACCACTGTAACTCCTGTAAGCCAGAATCAACAGCGGCAACCACAAGAAAAGCGCCGAGATAATGAAGCCCGACGAAGTCCCAGAGAAACGATTTAACTGTCTTGGATCCCGCAACGAAATTAATCAGAAAAGAATAGCGGAGGAGTACCGTAGGAAAAACATAATTTCCACTTCCCTCCATATCTCCAAGTAACTTTCTAATATACAAGTGCCTGTGAACAGCCGTGGTGGTTTAGTAACTAAATAATCTTTGTTGGTGTAGGTCTCTGGTTGAAACCCCTTTATTTTGCGTAATTTATTTCGTCAAATTATACTTTAACGTAACGTTAGTTTTTAAAATGTGGCTCCACTAATTCTTAATTTGCCATCTTTCCCCAGGTACGGTCCCGGTGGCTTGAAGATCAGAGCAGGAGAATGGGACACACAGACTGTGAAAGAGATATACCCGTTTGTGGAGAGAGATGTGCAGACCACAATCATCCATGAAAGTAAGTCAGGAGCGTAGCAGAATAGGGGTGGAGTCATGAGTCACCCCCTGGTCAGCTATGTCATCTTATAACTCTCGTCACCTAAACAGGTGGTGACAAATTAAGAAGTATGGGCGAAAAAGAAATGCGGCATCGACCCAGGGAAGGAATGATGATGATATTTTAATAATTTTCTAATACCCATTTTTCGGAGGGTGGGAAATCAACAAATGACTCCTCCCGCTATGGAGGAGAGTGTCAGACTTCTACTGACTAAAAACCACCCATGTTCGTTCTTAGACCTTTGCGTCGCGGCCGCGGTATCTCTTTCGTGCAATCCACAGCCCTAACAGGCATTTTCATACCTCACTTCTTCTTTCAGACTTCATGCCGAAGAGCTTGAAGAACGACATTGCGCTCCTTCTGCTTGATAGTCCACTGACGCTCTCTCAGCACATCAACGTCATCTGCATGCCGGATCAAGGCGAGGTATTCGACAGCAGTAAGAACTGCGTGGCCAACGGATGGGGCAAGACCAATTTCGGTAAGTTGAACGTAGAATTTTAAGCGCGATTTAGGTACATAAAGCCGTCAACTACCTGGGTACCAGTCCATTAACACCTGTCTGGTCGGAGGATCCTTCCTTTTTTATGTTGTATGCGGAACTTTACACCTTTTTCATCATAACTCTATACCTTCTTCGTATGAGAACCACTTTCCATGGAACATGGAATTAGAGTATGAGAAGAAGAAACTTTTCTTTAAACATCAACATCACATACATCATTTACATGCACAAAGCATGGTATCCAATGGTGTTAAATAAAGTTAGCATAGTTCGAACATGTTTCGCAGAGATAAAACATAGCATAAGTACAACATTTCAGGGTTTACCAAAATAGTTACAAAGCATTAACATTTTTTATCCATCAACTCTTTTAAACTAAGAAATGACATACATTCCATCCAGGTCAATCAAACCGTTACGCCGTGATCCTGAAGAAGGTGGAAGTCGACATGGTACCTTACAATCGCTGCAACGCCTTACTGAAGAGGACCAGGCTCGGAAAAAACTTCAATTTGCACGGTAGCTTCGTCTGCGCTGGTGGCGAAGCTGGCAAGGATACCTGTCAGGTATGACAAGTTGCATAGCATAGCAATTTCTCGCCGAATCGATGTCTCAAATGTTTCACTTTGTATAATTTCTGGGTTCGAATCCGCGAAGGAACAGGAAAATTGTTGAAAGTTACCTCGTCAGTCATAAGACGTCCACTGCTGGACAAAGGTCTCCCCCTTAGAACGCCATAACGAATAGTAAGTAACCTGCCGTTTGTATTCACCGGTTGCCCGCGACTCTTACGATGTCGTCGGTCCATCTGGTGGGGGTCCTCGGTGGGAGGCCCACCAACGAAAGTTACCTATTTGTACGAAAAAATTGATAAACAGTAATAAATATACGGACACCCAACACACAACGTCTTCTCTATATTCCAGGGCGACGGTGGCGGTGGGCTAGCGTGTCCTATCGGCAACAACAGATACAAGCTGACGGGCCTAGTCGCCTGGGGCATCGGCTGCGGCCAACAGGACGTCCCAGCTGTGTACACCAACGTCCCACTGTTTAGGGAATGGGTTGACAACAAAATGGCGGCCTGGAATCTTGAAGCTACATCCTACAGAATCCCCGATTCCGAATAAGTTTGGGCCTCTAATAGTATTAAAGTTTGGAGATTTAATAGTATAGAATTATTAAATATGTTTTTTTTTATTGACGACTTTTATCATTTATTTAGGCTGTTAATTTTATTGACACTAGGGTTGTGAAACATTCATTTTTAAAAAAGTGAGATCTGTCACGTAACTGACGTGAATCTTTGTATTCAGAAAAATATTGAACTGTAATCTACTGTTTCTGACGCATTAGAAAAAATAAACGTAAAACAGACGTCAAAACATCATTTGTAACGATTGGCTTTTTTTTAAATAGTTGCTCAAAACTATCTGGCAGATAACTTACATTATATTCTTTATCTAATTCTCTTCATAATCTATCCTGTCACTAATAAAATGTACTTAAACCCGACTCAATCAATTTTTAACTCTGAGATTAGTACTCAATCTACCTACTCTATTTTTTACATAATTTTAAGCAAATGTTACCATGTTACAATTTTAATTGATAACAATATGACACTTAAAAATGCTCAAATACCAATTTATTGGAATAATTATGTATCAGTCATAGTATACTTTTGTATTTTGAAATTAAATAAGATTTTTTATAATTGTATTATCTTTTATTTAAAGTGCATCTAGATGCTAATTGTCACTTGTTCTTCCAGCGGACATTTTTTAATCTGGATTATATCTGGGAACCTTCTAGTTACAGAGGTATTGGACGAAGAAGGTCAATTGCAAATTCCCAATTTTTCACAAGTAGAAAGAATTGAATACAAGTTCATGATTAAACATGACGATCTCTGTACTTTTTTTTCAGTGCGTGACGTAAGCCGTGTTTTTTCACCACAGAACAAAAATCGGTTTCCAGCCCTCAATGTTTCCAGCAATAATATTTAAGAGGGGTTAAGTATCTAATTTCATGTACAGAATACTTAGTTGACGGATTCGAGAAGGGTCCGTTTACACCTCGTAGACCAACGCATATATTATAAATAAAAACTCTTTAAAATAAAACATAATATATTAAAATTTATAGTAACAAACATAACATTTCACTTAATTTTAACAGTAGGAAAAGCTGCAGTACAGTTAGCCTTTTCTAATTCAGCATGCAGTTGTTTAAGTCGACCTCGCGCTAAAGTTAGGTTCGCGTTGGTTGCGCGCATGCTTTCCTGAAATTAGAGAGCGTACAATGTAGAATAAGCATAAACAGACAGGGCTTGCAGCGCGATTTATATTTTTACCGGAGGAATATTCCGTCCGGTACTAATTATTATCTTATAATTAAGTACCTAGCGCAAAGTAACGTTGGTGGAGACTATGAGGAAATCTAATCCATGTTTCATAAAGTCTTAAACTAAGAAAGTCTTAAGACTTAGATTTGTTGTGCTAATTTTTATTGGGTGTTATTTAACTGGATAGCATAGTATTCGTATTTTGGTCAGCAGAAAAATATAATCTGTCAGCAGAAATAGCTAATTGGTCAGCAACTCATGGCCAGCAAACATTTCAAAATCATTCGGCTATTTATGTCATTCTGGATGGCTGTAATTATTTTTGAACAGCATATTAATTATATAAGCTGCAATGAGCTGGTCCTGTTTAATAAAGTTTTGGTAAGCACTCAGAGGGTAAGGAAAATAATCATATGGAGCAGCATATAATTACCGGAACGCTGTAATATTGCGACCAATTTCGATGTAGCGCTCGCCAGCCGCTTCCGCGGCACCGCTCGCTGCGCTCGCTCGGCTCGCGCGTAGCTGGTCACAGTTCTGACCTAACCTAACCGCCCACTTTTAACGTTCATTGCGGATTTTCGCAATCCAATTAGTTGTTTAGCTGGCCATGTTTTAAATATGCATACCGATCAAACAAACTGCTTATAGAATGTTTTCTGCTCATGAAATTTGACTGACCAAGTAGTTATTTTGCTGACCAAGTAGTTATTTTGCGGACTGAATGTTTATTATGCAAACTCGAATGTTATTTTAAGGCGCTGACAAGAGCCAAATAGGCTTGTATTGAACAATTTTTTAGCCAAATCTATACAGTTTGACACGGCGGAAAAAATATATTGTTACAACAGCCTACTGACAGTCATCTGACAGCCATCTGACAGCCACCTGACAGCGAGCCTCGCCAACGATAGCCATGCCAACCCGAGCCAAGCCATAACTACCGGACGCCTCCGGTGGGGATAAAGCTTTATAATGCCCTGCAAGCTCATTTTAGCGGTCTTGTCGCACTCGATTGTAATAGCTGTAAGGGGAAGCTCTGCCCGAATAAAATTATAAATCAGTTCCTGTTTATTTTTTACCACTGTCGTTACACTCAGAAGTGGTATCGAAAACAATAAACCTACGATTAAACGACGCTCTGATACATTTAAAAGTCAACGGTCACCAAGTACAAAGGACGAGGTCTGAAAATTCAAACGAAGAACGTTGATGCACACCGCCTACAAGGAAAATATTGAAGAGTCGCCCATCCCAGAATCACAAGGCACAAATTGAAAAAGCAGTCTACGATCTGGATGGAACACGAAGCGCCTGCCCTCAGTACCGCATCATTGATTCCATAATTTGACCCTGAAAACGAAGACTGCGGCCAGTAACCACCTGTGAGACACTTCGAGTTACAAGAAGTATCCATTTCTCTGCCAGTAACGCTGCTACGGTAAATGAAGGCTACCTCAAGGTCGTCAACAGCGAGCCCAAGGACATGGAAGGGAGGAACCGTCCTACTTCACGCTGAGAGCTGCCAGGAACCATGCATAAATAACAAGGTCAGTTAACATGCCAGCTAACAGATATTTGCAAAATATTAGCCAAATGCCATTAGCCAAATATATTAGCCAAATGTGTTTTACAATGAAGTGCCCTATGTGTTGATAATAATTATGCCAATCGTAGACAAAATTAGGTAATTTGGTAGGCCCGATAAGTAAATCTAATCATAGTCAGTTAATCAGTATATTATCTCGGTACAAAAATGGTTTTACTAGTTGTGTACTAAGGAATTGAGAACTTAAGATGTACATATTTTATTTAGTTCAAGTGCGCATTAGATTATCCAACAACTCCAAAGTAAATCTTTAGATATAAATAGCTACAATAATTTCATCAAACTATTGTCAGTGGTTTATAGCATTCCTAGGCAATCTCTTGCTACCGTCAGTCGATATTCAAACAGGTATAAACTTATTGCATAAAGTTCTTGACAAATTGCAAACGAGGATCTTAAAATTAAATATGAGAAACCGTTAATTTTTACATATTTCATAGGTAAAATAAGCATGTGATGGCATTCAACCGGTTGAATTTAAGTTGATACATGTGTCTTAATTTCCCGTCTCGAGTAAGGTAAACGAAGTGCGTCAATTTATTCCATCTAGTTCTATGTAGTTATTTATGAGGCCAACAGGAGTAAAACGCGAGTTTTATAATGCGTAAAAGTATATGATTCACTGCAGTAAACAAAATCAGTGTTTTACTTTTTTTTAGTCCAATCAATAGTTTTGTTGTAAATCGCAAAATACCACTAATTTCGCACTATTCGGCCGCAGCGAAAGACGTAACAACCGCTTTGTAGTGCAAGCTGATTAGAACTTTATTTTAACAGTATTTCAATCGAAGTTTGAACCACCACAAATAGTGTTGCTAATTTGAGGTAGTATAGGCTCCTACGACAGTTCAATAGTAACTTTGCAATAATAGCTCGATTGTTTATCAAACTAACAAAAAATAATACGATGTGGGTATGACTTATGCGGCAAGTCACATAAATCTTGTTAAGGAAGTAAAAAATAAAATAAAATGTGATTATTATAATAAACGATCCTAGTTTCCCAACAGAAATTCACACGTGTGCAGCAAGGTATCTTTTATAAAAGCAGATTGACGGTAGTTTGCGCCCAGTCCTTTAGTTTAGTCGCGTTACTGGTCGGAAAGAGTGTTAATCATGATTTTGGGCTTTAATCCCTTGCAGTAATGAAGTTGTTGCGAAGATATTATCGTATAAATGTGTTATGTAAAAATGTCCATGTAATTTCGGACTGTACTGCAGTGCGCGATATAATGACTAAACGTGATCTTATGCTATGCATTGCTCGATATTACAAACAAAAGCCAAGCAAAATCCAGCAAGCCAAAACCGAAACTAAAGTTAAATTCTATGCCTGCCTTTGCTTCAGCCTTATGTAAGTAGATCGTTTGATGAATGCCGTTTAATGTGTACCATTTAGAGGTTAACGATTAGTTCAGTACAGTGCAATGACAAGATGAAAAGCCAAAAAGTTGTATTGTTTTGCTATAGTGAATAATTGTAGTATAACTATAGTGAATAATTGTAGTATTGATAGTAGCCTGTAACGTAAACAAACCTTTACGGTACCCGATTAGTTGTGTCAAACTTCGCGCGATGGAAAATATTACAAAATGCATCATGACGATGTTGGCCAAGGCGTAAAGTGCGTAAAGAACGAAGTTCTGAACTTATAAATAAGAGCAACATTTCTGGTTTCCATATATAAATTACCCGATTTATACTTAAACATTATTATGTGACGTCATGTTTACATTGTGCTTACGGGAAAGCGGTACGGTAGGAAGGAGGGCCAATGACATTCAATTTCTAAATCTACTGAACCAATGAAAATGGTAGGTAAATATCGATAGTTTGAGCCCTTCTGGCTAAACAAAAAAAGGAGTACCAGTGGGTACATATTGTTTATATTGATACATGCTTTCACTAAATTCGTTGTTTCTGAACCAACGCGTACTGTCAATAATTCTGTGGTGACAATTAGTTTAGATCGCAATTATTTATTCAGATCACATTGTTTCCGACTATGGCAAGGTCTTTACGAGTAGATACCTATTTCAAGAAGTTTGTAACGGAACAGCAGTTTAAAAATACGTTAACTGTTAACAGCTATTGCGTGTCCTACCTAGGTTTGCTAAGAAGAATAATATTAATTAAGTCTATTTACAATCATTTTTGTTAATCTAACTTAGCGCTAATAATACATGTAGCAAGTTTAATTTTAATTTGAAAATGGTGATAAAACCGAGGTCTCGAAACTAGGCTACGCCTGTAGGTATCTTGGGGGCCAGAGTAGCATTATCTTAGCGTTGATGAGTTGAGCAATATCTAGTGTTGATGGGGTTAAATGGTGTTGTGTGTAAAAGTAATGAAGTTTTGCCATCGACACGCTAAGAAGCATGTGTGTTAGTACCTACATGTGTGTGTGCGTGTGTCATATTGGTATGGTTTATAGTTTACTTAAATTGTTTCTTCAGTTTCTTTATACGATAGGTTGGCAAACTTAGTTTTTTTAGTTATCTTTTCTTATATGAAAAGTGTTTCATGTTTTTAATGTCTCTGATTCTACGTTTAATGAGTAGGTCGAAGTGTGGGAGGCACTAATCGCACAATTCACGGAACTTAAGGAAGCAACTCAATATGGGGACAATAGGTTACCAAACATAATTTGGAGTTTTAATAATACTGTTAATAATACAACAGGGTACCTATAAGCCTTACGATTTATCCTAGACCGGGTTTCTGTACCAGTGCAATTTAGAAGCGATAGAGTTATCTACTACTGGAATTTGAATAGCTGGAAAGAAAATGGGACGTAGCTTAGATACAAGGCGAAAAATAATAATAGCTGATAATAGTGTGATTTACAAATTACAAAAAACGGTGATTACGCACATTTACGCCAGGCGCTGACTACTAGCGGCAACAAGGTCAATGCTAATAACATCACGCTTGTAATGCCCGAAGGGTTAGGTAGAGGTGTACCCATGAGTACACACACATAGTAGTATACAGTAAAGTTTAAGTCCCATGCAATAGGGGGCGAGCCTGTTGCCAAGTTAATTCTTGTATCTTAGAGGATTTATATTCTGGCCCACATTAAGTGATATTGAGGAGTTAGGTAATGATTGACATAAACTAAGAAGTACAAAAGGTCATAAAATAATTATGATACAACGGGTTTACAGGCTTAGTATCCGTTGATTCCTTATGACTATATCGTAGCGATGCTTATATGTCTGATAGCACCAGTAGTGTGGATGAACAATTGAACACCGAAGATTTCATAAATCTTCTTGAGAGATCAAAGTTTATTGTCCCATTTTTAACTTGGTTTTTTTGAGCTGACTTGTAATCGTTGTTTTCTGGTTCCCATTGCGGGAGCAATTGTTTCAGGACGGCCGAATGTTACAACAGCCTACTGACAGTCATCTGACAGCCATCTGACAGCCACCTGACAGCGAGCCTCGCCAACGATAGCCATGCCAACCCGAGCCAAGCCATAACTACCGGACGCCTCCGGTGGGGATAAAGCTTTATAATGCCCTGCAAGCTCATTTTAGCGGTCTTGTCGCACTCGATTGTAATAGCTGTAAGGGGAAGCTCTGCCCGAATAAAATTATAAATCAGTTCCTGTTTATTTTTTACCACTGTCGTTACAATATGTTAATCTTGAACATATTTCTGATAATTTCGTTGTATTCAAAACGCGTTTTTGAAAAGTTTTCTCGATACAAAAAAATGGTAAACTAACCTCTTATAATGATCTTCCAACAAAAATATCTGTATTATTGATCAACGTACGTTGGTAAAATTTATAACAATAACGTATCATATTTAAATACAAAATTTCGTTGTTTTTAATTTTTGATTATGTAATAAATTAATTTTATGTAATTAATCATTATAATAATATGGTTTATAAGAAGTTCGAGCGTTGCGTCATCGCGCTCTCTTTCTTACGTATGCGATCCGACAGTGAGCGCTTAGGCGCGGTGCTAGACGGACGTATGTTACTTTGCGCCCCACTGACAGCTATCCGTTCATCTATAAATTATTATTGACCGCGTCACAATGTTAGTCCAGGATCCACGGTACATTTTTTCACTTGATTACTAACAAGCTAATTTTCCGTGAGCAGCTGCATTTTGATGAGACGCCAACATTACCCTATACGAAAACTCTCGATTGTGGTAGGTAATAGGGGCAGCAGGGATAAAATATATATTGATTATAAATATATTTATTTGATGATTTTCAAAAATCTATTACTTACAATTTTTTTTTTGTTAAATCTGATGATCATTATCTAAATCTAAATCCAACATGTATTAGTAACGAGCTCATCAAAAATTATTACAAACCAGCTGTTTTTTAGGGGTCCGTAGCCGAATGGCAAAAAACGGAACCCTTATAGATTCGTCATGTCTGTTTGTCCGTCTGTCCACCCGTATGTCACAGCCACTTCATTCGGAAACTATTGAGACTATACAGTTGAAACTCGGTAGGTAGATGTATTCTGTGAACTGCTTTACGATTTTTAGACAAAAATAAAAAAAAAGGATTTATGGGGTCATAAATGGAACTGAAACTATTTTTTTTTTTCAACAAACCTATACCTACGCGTGGGGTGTCTATAGACATTAGACAGGTCTTTAAAAATGACATTGAGGTTCCACAAACAATTTTTTCTCAAAGCCAATCGTTTGGAAGACAGACACTTCCAAATTGGTAAAATGGCGACCGGCCTCGCGGTCGCTTGCCTTCGGTATTGCCAACAATGACCAGCTTTTCAAGGCTGCTATCTCCTCTTTGCATTATGTGGCCGAAATAAGACAAAATACGCTGTAGGCAAACTGTTGACAATCGAGTCTTGATATCGAGTTGGTAAAGGATAGACACATTTGTGCGTTTGGCCGTCTATGGAATTCGGAGAATCCGCCTAAAACACCACATTTCGAATGCATCTATCCTCTGACTTACTCTTGCTTGGATTGTTGTGAGAGTGTTGTGAGGAAAATCAGGAAAACTAGTGGTCTGACCAAACGGGCCTTCGTTTTAAAACTTATACCACGTTTTTCCCAGATGTTCTGGGGGCGTAATATAGCATCTGTAGCCATAGCTATCCGCCATTTTATTTCTGGGACGCAGCTACCTTCATTACTTATATTGGAGCCCAGTTAATCGAAGCTGTCCACAGTATAGATGCCTTAGATGTTATAGGCGCCCGATAGCTTTCCCGCACGATCTACCACCATAAGCTTGGTTTTCTGCCTATTTATTGCAAACCCTACTTTGCCACTTTCTACTTCCAATCTGTGCAGTATCTCTTCCATGTTGCCAAAAGTTGTAGCAAGGAGAACGGTGTCGTCAGTGTACCTCAGATTGGAAATCAACTTTCCACCAACAGTAAACCCCTTGTCCCAGCCCTCAAGAGTCTTGAATGATATTACTCTTCATACACATTGAAGAGCAGAGGTGAGAGGATGCATCCCTGCCTAACGCATTTGAGCAGTCGGTGTCGATTTTGACGAAAGAGCGGTTGTTGATGTAGAGACATCGGACTAGGTCATTGATAAGATGTTGAGGCGTTCCCATTGCCTTTAAGAACCCCCCACAGCTTGCCCCACTCCACGCAATCAAATGCTTTGGTATAATGTATGAAACATATCAATACAGGGCTGTTAAATTCCCGGCATTTCTCTATAATTTGGCGAACGTTCAGGATTTGTTCCCGCGTGCCTTTGCCTTTAACAAAACCTGCTTGCCCTTCTGGAATTTGTGGCTCCAGAAAGTGTATTAGCCTGTTGTTTATGATGTATAAGGTGTGGGCTGTTGTTTATGGTGTAAGTGCCAAACACTTATTATAATTTTAGGAATTTTGTAGGTAACTTGTAAAGAGTGGGTTTAATAGAAAATATCCAATCCCCAAAACCCAGTTAGTAATCATTTTTAATGACTTCGTTATCGATACATATTGGAAGGAAGGAAGGGGACTCTTTGATCAAACCATACATTTTGTAGGACAAATATTTTTTCAAATAATTTAGATAATTATCATCAGATTTATCAAAAAAAAACCCAGCTGATGATTCTCAAAAGTGTTTGTACTAACACTAAAGCCTACTAACATAGTTTTTAAGTTTCAATTGTTACTAACCATTATGGATCATTGTTTTCTGACAAATAAATAAATTATTATTATTATTATTATTAAAGTGTTTGTACTAACACTTTTGAGAATCATCAAACCAACATATGTTATCCCTGCTACCCCTATTACTTACCACAATCGAGAATTCGAGAGTTTTCGTGCAGGAAATTCTTAGGCGTCTCGCCGTCTCATCAAAATTAGCTTGATAGTAATCAAGTGCAAAAATGGACCGCGGATCCTGGACTATTTGTTTCTTACTTGGTAGTATGGCGCTAGGGTATCGGAAAAATTGTGGGCGTGACCAAAAATACTGAAACATCAAAAGTCAATAGCTATTGTCATCGTCTTAAGCTGCCTATTTATGATTTAATTTTAGACCATTATCAAAAATATTTGCAGAACAAGAATTGCTGCCTGATTTTTTTAAATGCAAACAAAATCTTTGTATGCTGACCAAATTATTTAAATGCCGTTTTTTTTTTGGGTCACCAAATTTTACAATTGCTAAAGCAATTAATTACTTCCCATTTTTAATTTACATAAAATAGTTAAATCGTGATAATCATCACCATGTCGTCATATTATGTGTTTAAAACGATAATCTTGGTTTGGATACTCGTGATTCTACTGTAGTGTAGGTAGGTACTTACTTGCACACTTAGCAGTGTTTTGTCAGCGCTGGTTAGTTTCTCCACTGATATCTCTGTGGTGTGTTTGATCAGCCCCTCTAGAGTCGCCCGGAACGACACGTTGCATTCCCCTGGAAAACAATAATATATATTTTTGAAATGACTATGACAATAATTATCTTGAAATCTCCCTCTCTATTGAAAAGTCATGGACCTGTGCATTCTTTCTACCCGTCTTTCTCTACCAAATAAAAACAAAATACATACACACGAATAGAGAACACCCGCCTTTTTGGAAGTCGGTTAAAAATAACAATTACGTCACGCCAACTGAGAGTTGTAAAATAGTTCGATAGATGGCGTTGACTTGACGTCGAATTAGATCGATATATGGTTTTGTTACACGCAAACGCGTGTAACAAAACCATAGCGCTTAAGACGACAACAAACGTAAGGCAATATATTCGAAAGGGTAGCAGTTTCGGATGTCTTTTATTTTTGAGAAATAGATTGAGGTTGGAAAACCTATCTATATAAATAAAAAGAGAAGTCCTGACTGACTGACTCATCAACGCCCAGACCAAACCCTTGGACCTAGAAAGCTGAAAAGGAGATTGCCCAACTTTGGTCCAAATGCTGCCCAGGAATGGGAGTACCTGCGCTGGGTTCCTGGCACTACTCTATGTCATTATACTAAATATTTTGAAAATCCATCCTGGGGTTCCTATTTTTTTTACACATTTATTTTGATGATATTTTTTTTGTGCATGTTTATTTTTTGACGGTATTTTAACATTTTTACGCTTTTTGGACCCCAACTAAAGACAATTTGTGTAAATGGACAGTTTTATACGTTCATTTTTTGACATAAAAAATGTCAAAAATGTCGGAATCGACGGTCTGTTAGCTTTTTTAAACAGAGTCCTGGCCGTTTGCAGTCTCGCTTGAAACAAATCGAGGCACTGGGCCTCAAGGTGGCTCTCGAGAAGATGGAGGCACTGGTATTTCTTGTGCTCCGACGCCAGCTTCCGCCTTGCGTACACCACACCATCGTGTTGCAACGATACCGGTGTGGGCAAGCATTAAATACTTGGGCGTTGTTACATACTTCGGCGAGCACTTTGCTCAGCTTGCACCGAATCTGATCGGCACGGCGTTAGCCCTCAGCCGGCTTTTGTCGAACCTGGGTGGACCAAACGTGGTCTGAGACGGCTGTAAACGGGGGTGATTCGGTTGACGGCGCTCTACGGAGCCGTGGGATTTGGAGGCGTAAGTGCTCACTGAAGTCTACCGGCGTGGCGCAGACCTGCAGGTGGAGATTGGCAGGATGTCCGATGCCTGAAGGTGGTCATGAAAGGGTATAGGGAGGACCAAACCCATACCCTGCGGACATGGTGGGTGAGGCAGGAGACGCCTAGTGCAGGTCACAGAACCGTGGGCGCTATCCAGCCTTTCCTGGAGGAGTGGGTACGGAAGTGACATGGGACGTTAACCTTCCGTCTAATGCAAGAGTTGTCAGGGCATAGGTGCTTTGGCAAATACCTGCACAAAGTACCCAGACGGGAGGCGACTCCCGTGTGTCACCAGTGCGACTGCAGCGAGGACATGGTGCTTCACACTCTTGAGCATTGCTCTGCATGCCGGTGAAGCGCCGTGCTTTTGCGTGCGCTTTACCGGTCGTGGCCAAGGACATGGTTGACAATAGGGAGGCATGGGAGGCAGTGGCGTCCTTCTGCGAGGAAGTCATCTCGCAAATGGAGGTGGCGGAGAGTGTCAGGGAGGAAGGCAGGGAGACATTCCACCCTGACGCGCTCCACCGCTTCCGCGATCAGTCGCAGGAAGACAGGGTGGTGAAGGATACCGCCCTAGGAGGTGCCAGCGGGCGATAGATCGGGGTATCTGTCATCTCCGCATTGCACGGCGCTCATGAGTAGTGGCGGTTTTAGGTGAGCCCAGACATCGCCAAAGGATTCTGGAGCCCGGAGGCAGGATATGTACACTAGATGGGTCGCGAACATCATGTGTAGCAGTTCTCGGGGCTCATCCGCCAAGGCGTCAGTAAGCTCACGGCGGTGTTTTTACAAGCCCCGTATAACCAAACCGTCTCTCCGGACGCGGACAGTGCGGTATGCGTTGGGCATTTTTCACTGCTTAATAAAATAAAAATATAGGCACCAAGTTGTTATCAGACCTTTGCCCTCTGTTTAGACAGTACACACGGAGACATTGATGAAAATGATGATGATTGAAATAGAAATAAATAATACAAGCCATTTCAGTTCTTTTTGTTCCTTTCTATCACTTCCAATACGGAATAAGTATTAAAACTGTCCATTTATACAAAATGTCTTAAGTTGTGGTCTTAATAGGTGTAAAAATCTTCAAAAGGCGTCAAAAAACACCATGTGAAAAAATAAATTCATCAGAGTAAATAGGTAAAAAAAGTGGGAACCCCGGGATGGATTCTAAAAATATTTTGTATAATGACATAGTTTAGTGCCAGGAACCCATTGCAGGTACTCCCATTCCTGGGCGGCATTTGGACCAAACCTCATATAAACTTGAGCAATGTCCTTTGCACAGAGGTTTCCTTTATAATGTAGACAAGGAATAAGGAAGGATTTTTCGAAATTCGGGTTGAATTTCGAAAAATCCTTCCTTACTAAGGTAGTTAGGTAAATAGGGGATGAAAGTTTGTATGGAAAATCGTCATTTTCACGCGGGCGAAGTCGCTGGCAAAAGCTAGTCTAATAATAATGTATTTATTTTTAATTTTAAAACAGGAGTGCCAGGCGTCATTCTTTTTTGGGCAAAAAAAAATTTGTTCTTACATAATTTCTGATGCAGCAATGAGTTGTAGATGTTAGCCTGTGCCGGTGCAGGTGTTGGCGAGGGTCTCAGTATGCTGTGCAGAGGTCCATCGGGCTCTATCAGAGGTGACGGCATGGTCAGCTTGGTTTCTGAAACAGTTTTTGTGATGCTTTAGTCACACTTACCAACGAAGTTGCTTATCTTGGTATGGTCAATGGTCATGTAATGAGGAGTGATGAAATGCATGTGATTAAAATAAGTGATGGATTTAAATATTGATGGATGGAGAGGGAGAGGAACGCCATAGAAAAGATGGATGGAGTGTGTGAGGAATGAGAAAGGAGTTATTGCCACCGTGACGACTCATCATCATCATCATTTCAGCAGAAAGACGTCCACTGCTGGACATAGGCCTCCCCTAAGTGTCGCCACATTGACCGGTCCCGTGCGTCTCGCATCCAGCGGATAATAACCTTCACCAGGTCATCGGTCCACCTAGTGGGAGGCCTTCCAACGCAACGTCTTCCGGTTCGCGGTCGCCACTCCAGAACTTTCCGGCCCCATCGGGCATCCGTTCTGCGAGCAATGTGCCCTGCCCACTGCCACTTAAGTTTGGCAATTCTTCGGGCTATGTCGGTAACCTTGGTTCTCATGCGGATGTCCTCATTTCTGATTCGATCGCGCAAGGAAACTCCGAGCATAGCCCTCTCCATTGCCCTTTGGGTGACTTTAAGCCTTCTGATGAGGCCCATTGTGAGCGACCACTTTTCGGTCCCGTATGTAGTCACTGGCAACACACACTGGTCATAGACTTTCGTCTGGAGACACTGGGGTAAGTTGGAGGAGAAGATACTTCTCAGCTTCCCAAACGCTGGCCAGCCGAGTCGGATTTGACGATTCACCTCTTTCTCAAAGTTGGACCTACCTAACTGGACTGTTTGTCCCAGGTAGACATACTCGTCTACAACTTCGAGTGTAGAGTCTCCGATCTTTAAAGGAGTGGGTGTAACATGGGCATTCAACATGACCTTGGTTTTGTCCATGTTCATTTGACGTTTAACAGGATAACTTGTGCGTAAGAAGGTTCAACACAGCATTAATGAAAAAAAGTGTTTTTTGTATGGCGCCAATCATTTACAACCAGATACCGAATTCAATTAAAGTATTAAATGTATCCTTGTTTAAGAAAAGACTTAAATCTTTGCTCTTGAATAAAGCGTATTACAACATTTCGGAATTTTTCTCAGACAAATTGTAATGACTGTGTTATCGTTTTATCCCTTCGAAATGACTGTAAACCCACCGGTAAAATAGCCTAAAAACAAGGGGAAAGAAGGAATACAAGATGGGTACTCACGTGGCCGTGGAGCTGTTGTTATTATTCACTTCACCCCGTTTTAGTGTTTATTTCGCAGTGCACTACGTTAATGATAGTCTGGGACGTCCCTTGATTGATAATTATCACTTTCTTGAATGTTTCTGGAGGTTTTCACGGAGCCGGCTCGAGCCGTCGTTTTGATTCGAAGTTTTTAGCGGAAGAGTGACGATATGCGTGTTGGGCGCGCTAGTGAGCCTGCGCAGGATCCGGAAATAGAGACGGGAAGGGAAATAGGGATGTGGTAACTTGTGCAAAAAGACTAAGTTACCGGTTTTGTGATGATGTGTTTTTAATACTTTAACATTATTCCCCCCCGCTGGCGAAATTTATTGAGACTGAAGAAAAAATACCAAGACTAGGTCCACCTAATGTTAAAGTTGATGTGTAAGAGTGTGATGGAATAGATAAATATTATGTTTTACATATATGTTACAAAAATATAAAGACGAAATGATAATGAACATTTACCTAAATGAAAAATTTTGAAATTAGTTACCACCATCCGGGATGGGGCACAATTTAACAAGAGGTCTATTAATTACGCCTTGTCCAGTTTCGACAGTCGCAGAACGTGGTATACCATCACGACCGTGATAAAGATTCATAATTTTTCCGAAACGCCAACGCAACGGAGGTTGTTGTTCGTCCTTTATTATGACAACTTGACCAAGGCGAGCTTGATCAGTTGACCTAGTCCACTTCAGTCTTTGTGAAAGACTAGTTAAATATTCTGTATGCCATCTGGCCCAGAAGTCCTGATGCATACGTTGAACGAGTTGCCAACGCTTAAGTCTGTTAAGTTTAATGTTTGAATAATCTGGCGTTGGCAACGCTGTTAAGGGTGCTTGCGTTAAAAAATGTCCTGGTGTCAGAACTGATACATCATTAGGATCAGTGCTCAGTGAGCATAACGGCCTTGAATTGAGTACTGCTTCAACCTGTGTAAGTAAGGTGTTTAATTCCTCATATGTGAGAATTTGAGTACCTATGACTCTATACAAATGTGTCTTTACGGACTTTACACCGGCCTCCCAAAGTCCACCGAAATGTGGTGCCCCTGGAGGGTTGAATTTAAATTGAATGTATTCAGACTCACAGGCTGATTTCATCACATTGGCCAATTGTGACTCCGCACCCTTAAAGTTCGTACCACAATCAGAATGAATTACGTTGCACCTGCCACGGCGGGCGATAAATCTGCGTAATGCCGCTAAAAATGCGTCGGTGGACATATCGGAAGCTAACTCTAAATGTAGCGCTTTTGTAGCAAAGCATACAAAGAGACACAAATATGCTTTTGTAGTACGTGTGCCACGATATCTTTGCAAGGTTATATTAAATGGACCTGCGTAATCGCAACCGACGGCTTGGAATGCTTTTAATTGAGTAATACGTGCTTTTGGTAAATCTGCCATTTTAGGCTCAAATGCAATTGGCCTTGTGCGAAAACATTTATAGCAATCCGATAGGACTTGATGAATTGCTCGCCGAGGAGACAATATCCAAAAATTTTGCAATAATAAAAACTGTAATGCTTGTAAACCAGGGTGAAGATTATCATTATGTACTGATTGTATAATTAATTTAGTTAAGCGATGTTTACGTGGAAGTAGAGCTGGGTGTTTTGTTTCATAATCGAGTTCAGATCGAGAGAGCCTTCCCCCCACCCGCAAAACTCCGGAATGGTCTAAAAATGGATTGAGTTTTCTAAATGATTTAGGTAAAGTTTTCCCTGCTGATAAAATTTTAATTTCATTTTGGAATTCGGAATGTTGAACATGTTTAACAAGCTTCATAAGAGCACAATGAAGTTCAGCTTGAGTTAAGTTATTTGAATATTTGGTTTTGCGTAAGGCACTGATAAATCTGTTACAATATGCTAAAATACGTTGAATTTTACGAAGTGATGAATATTTTTGAAGAAGATTATCGATGGGATCAAGATCGATTATGTTACTTAAAACTGTTGTACGCTTTTCGCATAGTACATCATTGCTTGTGACGCAAGATGATTGAATTGTATCGTTAGGCCAATGATTTTCAGATAATGATAACCACTCCGGTCCTGACCACCAGAGGGCATGACTGATGAGCTCGTCAGGTACCAAGCCACGACTCGCACAATCAGCTGGATTTTGCTTGCCTGGTACATGTTTCCAGACAGCAGTAGGTAATTTTCGCTGTATGTTAGCAATGCGATTGCCTACGTATACTTTAAAATTTTTAGAATTAGATTTGATCCATGCCAACACGATCATGGAATCAGACCATGCATATATGCCGTCTATGTTTAGTATGTTAGAAAATAAGTTAATAATATAATGCATAAGGTCTGCTAACAAAGAAGCGCCACACAATTCCAGTCTTGGCAGCGTTCTACGCTTTATTGGTGCCACCCGCGATCGTGCACTTACAAGACAGACTTGATGATGATTTTGATTTACATTGGAACGAAGATATACTACTGCCGCATAGCCAGCCTCACTGGCATCACAGAAACCATGAATTTGATAGCTTGATGCGTGAGCGTGAGTAATACGTCTCGGAATGTGAAGGTTTTGTAAATTGGATAACTGGCTAGTGTACTTCGTCCAAGTTAGGTGAATATCATCGGGTACTGGTTCATCCCATGACGTTCCTAGTAACCACAAACGTTGAATAAGAAATTTTGCTAAAAAGGTTAACGGTGTGAGAAGACCAATGGGGTCATAGATGCGAGCAAGCTCTGATAGCATTGTTCGTTTGGTACAATCGCGTGGAATTTGATTAACTTGATAATTAAAAACGTCTGTATGAGCGTTCCAGGCAAGCCCGAGAACCTTGACAAAGAGAGTGTCACTGTCGAACGTCAAATCTGGAACCAATTTATGTTCTTCTGGTATATTTTGCAGTACAGCCACATGATTACTGGACCACTTTCTGAGCTCAAAACCACCAGCAGCCATAATTTTGGTCAATTCTTGCTGTAGCTGAATTGCCTGCTCTACGGTGTTACAGCCAGTGACTACATCATCCACGTAGAGATCTTTTTGCAGAACCTTAGCTGCGGTTGGATAAGACTCTTGTTCGTCTTGAGCCAGTTGATGCATAGTGCGGATGGCCAGAAATGGTGCCGATGAGACTCCGAAGGTCACGCGATTGATCCTAAACTCTTGAATAGGTTCTTCAGGTGAAAACCTGAAGAGAATACGCTGATAATCCCTATGCTCTTGGGTAACGATAATTCGGCGGTACATTTGACGTACATCCGCTGATAAGACGATAGCGTGAAGACGGAACCGTAAAATAATATTTGTGATATCTGCTTGCAACTTACAACCAGTTAAAAGAGTGTCATTGAGTGATATTCCAAGTTTATCCTTGGCCGAGGCATCGTATACAACTCTCAACCGAGTGGAAACACTGCTAGGCTTTACTACCGCATGATGTGGAATATAGTACGCGGTAGGAGACTGACACTCGTCAGATGAAACGCGTTCCATCTGATTACTTGTTAAATATTCCATGATATGTGCTTTATATTCGTTCCCAAATGAAGGGTTTTGAAGCAGGCGCTTTTCCAGCTGCTTAAAACGCCGAAGCGCTGTATTATATGAATCGCTAAAAATTGGAAGAGATTGATCTCGAAATGGCAACTGAACGATATAACGACCGTCAGCATCACGTTTATGCGTTGTCTTATAAATGTCCTCACACCGAACATCGTCTGCGGAGGCTGCTTGATTAACTTTTGATTCTGTAGGTACATGATCTATGTCCCAAAACTTCTGGACAGCAATGTCCAAGTTATCATCCAGTGATACATGATTGACAGATGCTGGAGGAGATTCAACACTGGGATCAGCTGCTTTGGTCCTACCCATGAGAATAAATCCAAACACTGTGTTAATGGCTGTTGCCAAATGACTGCCACCACCAACTTTGCCTGGTAACAAAATCTGGGGAAATATCTCTCCACCAATTAAGAGATCGATGGGACGAGACTGATGAAAATCTGGATCTGCCAGCTTAAGATTTCCTATATGTTGAAAATCATTGAGATTGATTGAATGTGTGGGCATATTACCACAAATTTTATCCAATACTACTGCATCCATACTAAAAGATATTTCTGAATTGCCTAATGGGCAGAGTTCAAGGAAAACTCGACTACTTGAATTAGTAGGAACATCACCAATACCAGACATCGGTGTGTTGCATTTATAACGAGTCAGACCAAGGCGACGAGCGCAAGCACTGCTCATGATATGACTCTGACTACCAGGATCTAGCAAAGCACGAATCTTCTGATAAGTGTTGCTACCATCCTTGACCATGACTTGAGCTGTGGCAAGTAAAACAAAGGTGGGAGCCAAGCCTCGTGATATATTGGATAATGTAGTAACAGGGGTAAGAACCTGCTTTTCAGCGCTATCTGCAATAGTCTGATTTGTTGTAGTCATATGGACTTGTGAGGAAGTTTGTTGATTAACATTAGTCAATGATTCCTTAGGAAAATGCAATAAAGTATTATGACGTTGATTACAACTTTTGCATGAACGGGTTGAAAAACATTTAGAAGTGCTATGGTTGGCACGTAAACAATTTAAACAAAGATTATGTTGTCTAGCAAGTTGAGCCCTTTCTTGTGGCGTTTTAGACATGAAATTATTACAATTAATAAGAGAATGATTTTCTTTACAAATTATGCATTCGATGTTAGGCGTTTGAGCTACCAGCGAAGAGGTTTTATTTATAGAATATGATTTGGTTTGATTGTTATTTCTTTGACTATTGGGAGCTGATGATAACGTTGGTACATTTGTTAGGCATGATCGCTCTAATGCACTGCATCTATCTCCTAAAAATGTTTGAAGCTGACTAAATTGTGGGATATCACTGTCTATACAAGAAAGCTCAAAAGCTTCACGAGATTGTTTGTCAATTTTAGTTATAAGAGAATGAAATAAAACAAAATCCCATTTAGAAGTGGGCAACCCTAAAGAGTCTAACATTGAAAGGTTCTCAGCATAACTATCTAAGAGAGTACGCAAACTCTGCACTGATGCTGTACTAATAGATTTCAAATTACAAATTTGTTCCCAACATAAGAAAGCCAAAAACCTCTTGTTGGTATAACGCTTGCTCAGTGCTTCATAAGCACTTGTATAATTAGCATCTGAAATAGGATATGCTCTAATTAAGTTTATTGGTTCCCCAGAAAGGGAAGTGACAAGATATTGAAACTTTTCAACATTACTTAAATCTGTCCGACTATGGACTAAAGTATTAAATAAGTCAATGTAACCCGGAAAGTCTTTTAATTGACCAGAGAAAGTAGGCAGCTTTATTGGTGGCAATTTAGCCAGGTTTTTGTGTTCATTTTTGTGGTTACATGATGATGTTGAAGGTTTAACCTCAATTAAGTTTTCAGGAAGAAGTGTCCGTTTAGTTTCAAGAATTTCAAAGTACATGTCATCTGCCTGTTCCTGATATGTGGTTTGTTTGTGAATGCAGTCCTCTTTTCCAAGGCCGCTATACTCACTTATGAGTTTGATGTGAGCATCATTAAACGCATCCATAACGGATTCCAACCGTGAACACCATGTTTCAAAACGTGGTAGAATACTGGAGTCATTTTGACATTTGCGAGCACAGGTAACAGCATCTGATAATCTTTTAAAGGCTATATTGCGTTTAGACTCATGGTGAGCCGCCATTGCTTCACTCATGATTGAAATTGAAATTCAGAAAGATTAATTTAAATTAAATACAATTTATTTTTTAAATTACTTGAGTATAGTTAAATGCTACTATTCTATCCTGAACCCGGTATCTAATCCATAAATTACTTCAAAGTATTAAAAATTAAAACAATTTGACATTAATTTGTAACAACAACAAACAGTAGACAATATTTTTCATGAAACTACCATAAAATCTATGGAAGCATTTTTGATTAATGGTATTAATATGCTTTTAGAGCTGGTATCACTCTATCAGAACAGGTAGGGTAGGTACACAAGGAGATTAGAGGAGACCTCACCTATTCTGAGAAGTAAGAATGTCGAAGGACCATATTTAAGATGAAATACGAATTACTTACGGATAAAAGTATTTCTGAGAATTATTAATATTAAATAAAAAGTTAAAACGCTTGTTATGTTAACAATGAATGAACCTAAACGCTGTATGTTACGTTTAGATCGCCTTTATGAACCTAAAACGCTGTATGTTACGTTTTATAGGTCGCTATGTATGATTTCACTATCCAAATGTTGCATGTTACATCAAAATAGTATTGACAATCCGTTCGAATTATGAATCCGCGGCACGAAAACGAGACGACGACGCGGACTGAACTAGTCGAAACTGGTTAGGAAAGTTTGATTTGAAATGAGTTTGATTTTACTCCGAAAACACTTGAATGTATGATGTAGTGATAAGTGATAAATAAATATGATGAGACAGTAATGAGATACTTAATGAAATAAGATACCTATTTTTTGGAAAAAAGATGGACGCCAGTCGTAGTACAAACGAAAACTATTTTAATAGGAACATGTATGAAATCCGGCTGAAGGCCCAAATAATGTTATCGTTTTATCCCTTCGAAATGACTGTAAACCCACCGGTAAAATAGCCTAAAAACAAGGGGAAAGAAGGAATACAAGATGGGTACTCACGTGGCCGTGGAGCTGTTGTTATTATTCACTTCACCCCGTTTTAGTGTTTATTTCGCAGTGCACTACGTTAATGATAGTCTGGGACGTCCCTTGATTGATAATTATCACTTTCTTGAATGTTTCTGGAGGTTTTCACGGAGCCGGCTCGAGCCGTCGTTTTGATTCGAAGTTTTTAGCGGAAGAGTGACGATATGCGTGTTGGGCGCGCTAGTGAGCCTGCGCAGGATCCGGAAATAGAGACGGGAAGGGAAATAGGGATGTGGTAACTTGTGCAAAAAGACTAAGTTACCGGTTTTGTGATGATGTGTTTTTAATACTTTAACAGACTGTGTTGTTTGACTTCGGTATTCATTTGACCTATTAGTATGTTATATAAAATTCTATTACATTTGACATTCCACGTGACATTTTTTGTATTATTGTAATTATTATTTTACTATTTTGTCGTTTATTATATCTTATTTTTTGTTTTATTTGGACATTATTTTATAATTTTACTTTTGACATTTTTTATAGATTTTCTTTTTGGCATTTTTTATATTATTTCTATTTTTTAATTCCATTAATTTTATGAATTTGAATGTCAATGACCTCTATAAATATTTGTACACCTCCGGGTATAACATGGCAAGCTTGTAATTTTTTATAACAACTATTTATTGTTACCTGTGTTAACAAATGATTTATGAAGAATGAAAGAAGACAATGTGTTGCGCCACCAACCCCAAATAGAATGGGAGGAAGAGGATGATGATTTTTTATCTGTTACTACCAGAAGGAATAAAAAAAGAAGAAAAAAGTGTTGATTTAAATCTGGCCAGCTAGTTTAACTAGGTAACAGATTACTTACCAGTATTTTACATGAAGGGACTGCCTATCTGACCACCACAACCCAGTTAGTACTGGGTAATACAATACCCCCTGTTAAGACTGGTTGTCAGCCTTTTGGACTATAAAAAAACTTTTTAACAAAAAATAAAACCGACTTCAAAAAAAAAACACAAAAAAGTGAAAAATAAACTTTAGAAGAAAAACCAGTCTCTGAAGTCGGTGACTTTTGTTTGTTTGATTTCATTTTTTTGCCACCGACTTCAGAGACTGGTTTTTCTTCTAAAGTTTATTTTTCACTTTTTTGTGTTTTTTTTTTGAAGTCGGTTTTATTTTTTGTTAAAAAGTTTTTATTTTTCACTTTTTAGTGGTTCACATGTTCATGGGTCAATGTGGACAATGTAGTTTTTTTTAATTTTGTTGATTTTTCAAAAACCGCTTGTCCGATTTTGAAAAAAAATTATGGGACCATTTCGGAAGTATACCCTTTCCAACAAAGAAAGAATTTTTCAAATCGGTTAGCAAGTGACGGAGTTATGCCCGAACAAACATAAAAAAAAAAAAAAAAAAAAAAAATACAAACATCCGAATTGAGAACCTCCTTCTTTTTTAGAAGTCGGTTAAAAATTGTCAAATATCTAAAATTTATAGCCGAACTGGGACCAACGGCTAAACATACTTTCTGGCAACTGTAAAGACTAATAAATATATATTTACCATCATCAGACTCGGGTGCTTCTCCAGGTATCACAAAGGATTTTGTAGTTATAGAAATATCAATGTCCTGAAAAAGAAACAGTTTAAGTAAGTATTACAGGATTCAAATTCTCTTATCATACTTTCGGTGCTACTGTGCCTAAATACATGTGGTCAAAGTGACCTGTACGCTACCACTACAGAATCTGTGGAAGTGGCAAAGTTATGCGCCAATAAAATCTAAAATATTGACCAGCAACATGAACAAGGGTTCTAGTAAGGCTACTATAAGAAAACAAAGGTGGCAGAACAAGCCATTACCAGATCTTATTCATTAAAGCTTTAAATGATTGGAAAATTAAGTAAGTAGAACCAATTACAAATTAAATTTCTGATACCAAAACAATTAAAAGCGACTTGTTACTAACCGGAGATCTCCCAATTTCTATCTCAGAATCTGATTCGGAAGCTTCGCCATCTACTACGTGAGCATTTTTAGACATTTTCTAATTAGAATTTTATATTTTTTTGTACAAAATCTCACAGAATCACAAGTTCTATGTTTACGTATTTTGACAGATGACATTTTCGTTTGATTGTTTTGACAAGTGGTATTTTGAGGTTAGACGTATCGTTTAGAAAGAAATTCATTTTTATTGAAGTTAACATGCTTTTGTGAAAGTACATACAAAAAACGGGCCATGTGCGAGTCGGACTCGCACACATACCCCAAGATGGTTGAACAGACTGCATCATCATCATCTGCAGCACGCACGCGTACTGCGTGCTGCGGGTTTTCGAAGAAAAACACGAGCTTTAGCGGACGCCCTTCGCTCATCGTGACTTTTTGTATATAGCGAGTGACTCTACTGCTGTCGCATTTGCATTATGTGACGATACAAAATACGATTTACAGAATCGTGTACATGAACTTACGTGGGTGAAGGTACACCGTTACCGAACTGAAACAAAATTGGTCGTCTAAGGTCTCCCCCGAAAAAAATAAACAAAGTTGTCAATTGAAATCTAACTGGCAACTGCGAAAAGTGTGGGAATTTGAAAAAAAGTGAACTAATGGCGTTTAAGTTGTAAAAACTTAAAATATTTTTGAGAATAGTGTGGAAAAATAAAATTAAGTTAGTGTAAGGTTTTCAGCATTATTTGCCGATTATACGAACAACGAACGAACGAACGAACGTAGCGTTTCCTGTAAGATCTATTTCTCCTCTGTATACCACGACGATTCCCAAACATTACCCAACACAACCACAGCAATTGGCGATTCTTTATCTTGTAATATACAGTTCTCCGCAAAGGAAATATTTGTTAAATTAAATCAGCTGGATACTAACAAAGGTGCGGGTCCTGATTCAATACATCCCTATTTTCTGAAACGTTGTGCCAATGTTCTGGCCGCACCGTTAGCCATAATCTACAACCGTTCTCTTGCCGAAGGAATTTTTCCAGAAGAATGGAAGAAATCTAGAATAGTACCTGTTTATAAGAAAGGCGAACAAGACAATATTAAAAATTATAGACCCATTGCTATTCTTTCAACCTTAGCCAAAATTTTCGAGTCCCTCATTTATCCTGTATTGTATCGACATGTTAGTAAACTCATCTCAACTCATCAACACGGTTTCAGAAGTGGTCGTTCTATTCAGACTAATTTAACTTGTTTTATCTCTGATCTAACAAAAAGCATTGATGGAGGACACCAAGTTGATGCGATATACACAGACTTTTCCAGTGCCTTTGATAAGGTTAACCATAAACTTTTATTACAGAAACTCGAATCTCATGGTATACATGGTTCTCTTCTTGCCTGGTTCAAATCATATTTAAGCGGAAGGAAACAAGTAGTTTCAGTAGGAGGTCATGAGTCTAGTATGTATTATGCCAAATCCGGAGTACCACAGGGTTCGCACATGGGCCCTCTTCTTTTCATTATTTTTATCAACGATCTTGCTTCTCAAATTAGCTGCGACTTTTCATTTTATGCCGATGATCTAAAAATTTATAAAAAAGTAGAGTCACCAGCAGATGCCAGCCTACTCCAACTCAACCTTGATCAAATCAGCCTTTGGTGTAAATCTAACGGGATGTCCTTGAATGCAGATAAATGTTTCTGTATACGTTACAGTCGAAAATTACAGCCATTAATTTCTCCTTACAAAATAAACAACATCATCTTGCAAGAGGTTTCGGAAATCCGTGACCTGGGAGTAACACTAGACCAAAAACTAAAGTTCACCTCACATATCTCTGACACTGTAAATAAATCAGCACAAATGTTAGGTTTTATCAAGAGAAATGCCAAATCATTTGGGGCAAAAACTAAGATTATCCTTTTCAAGGCACTGGTACGCTGTCAGTTAGAGTATGCCAGTATAGCATGGAATCCTATGTATGCTGTACATTCGCAGCGTCTCGAGACCATCCAGCGAGCATTTACAAGGCACATTGCATACATGTCTCCAGGAATATCCCACAGATGTCCATATGAACAACGTTTGGCGTTCTTTCAAATGGAGTCCCTCCGAAACCGTCGCACTGTCCATGACTTAGTTTTTCTATATAAGACTGTCAATGGTCAAATTGAATGCGAACAGTTGCTAGAACGTGTCATGTTGTCAGTCCCATACAATCGTCCCAGACAGCCAATTTCCAGATTGTTTGAACCGCCAGCCAGTAGGAGTAACATTGGGAGACACTCACCAATATCAAGAATGTGCATACAATACAACGAACTCAACTCGAAATTACCTGATTTGGATGTGTTCTTTGGTTCCCTACCGAAGTTCAAAAGCCTGTTAAGGTCTCACTTGAACCGACATATTTTAAAAAAATAATTTTGATAAATTACTTCTATAATATACTATACTATCTATACTGTTACTGTTATTAGTGTAAGTTAATTTTAATTATTTGATCTCATTAGTTTAAGTAAAAAACGTTTTGTTTTGTTTAATTTTATGTTTAAATTTCATTTGTTTAATTTACGATGATAGCTTTATTGTATATGAGAATGTTGTGTATACCTGTAATTGGTACTTACATCAGAACCCTAACCGGTATATTTTTATTATTCAGCGTGAAATGTATGTACTGTTGGTGTACCTGTTTTTAATAAATAAATAAATAAATAAGATATTTTCGTACAATGTTGTGATTGGAGTCAAAGACGCGGTTACAAGGAAGCTGTTCCTACGAAAAAAACAAATGCTATGGAAGGAAAGGATAATGCTCCCTCTCCGACTAGACTCCGAATATTTGACTGCAGCATTTAACAGGCAGATAACTGTGGTTACGCGACCCACGAGTTTGCGTGTCCTCAGGTATGGTATGATGGGTCAGAACTTCCGAAGGGTGACGTGTGTATTTGCCGCCACAACAGCAAGATGTTAAGTTATTAGTTTTGTGTACCTAATACCTATAAACTTGTTTTCATTAATCTGTTCTCATAATGAAAATAATCAATTTGTCAGGTATCACTTCAAGATCTTGACATAGGTAAGTGATTTAAAATTACTTTGGTTTTACTTTTGGTAGGTATTTTATGTCTCGAGTAATAAAATTGTGGGTGGACCTATTGCCATCAAGTCATCTAATGGGCCAATCCAGGCCGTTCAGGGTATGAAAACTCATTATCACTTTGGCAGGAATGCTTTTAAAAACTGAATTAAAATACAGTACACACTAGGAATTTCTCCTGTATTATGGATGCGTTCACAAACATTTAAACTCACATACATTAAATACCCACAGACCCGAAACAACTATCCGTAGGCCATACAAATATTCCATCAGTGCGGGGTTCGAACACACGACACGCAGCGCAATAGTCCAATCGCTAAGCCACTGCACAAACCGTGCCATCAAATGTCTATATTTCATAGACACAGTCTATATTTCACCATAATAACAATAAATACCAACACATTTTATTTATATTTTGATAGCAAATTATTATAGCTTTTTATCTTAAATAAATGTATTTTAAAACCCCCTTTTTTTTAAGCGTGGTAAATCATCAAATGTCTCCTCCCGCTCTGGGCAGAGCGCTAGGCAGCTAGGGAGTGTCAGACTTCTACTGACTAAAAACCACCAATGTCCCTTCTTAGCCCTTGTGCCGAGGCCGCGGTATCTCTTTCGAACAACCTGCAGCCCTGACGGGGTATCTGGGTTGTGGTAGGTCAGATATTCATGTAAAATAGTGGTGTTCAGCTGCATCCGGTTAGAATGGAGGGATATACAGATGTTTTAGCATTCTTCTCCTAGTCACAATTAAAACCAACTATTTTGTTTCTATTCATTAGTTTTATAAATATTTATTTTGTGTTTATAATTATAATTAGTTATTTCCTTTTATTTAATTTTTTTAAATCTTCTTTTCTTTAAATCTGAAATATGCCGTAGAGCGGTGATCAGTGTAACTATGAATCTGAAATATGCCGTAGAGCGGTGATCAGCGTAAAATTGATATCTGAAATATGCCGTAGAGCGGTGATCAGTGTAACTATGAATCTGAAAATGCCGTAGAGCGGTGATCAGCGTAACTATGAAATCTGAAATATGCCGTAGAGTGGTGATCAGCGTAACTATGAAATCTGAAATACCCCGTAGAGCGGTGATCAGCGTAACTATGAAATCTGAAATATGCCGTAGAGCGGTGATCAGCGTAACTATGAAATCTGTAATATGCCGTAGAGCGGTGATCAGTGTAATAGTAAAACTGAAACATTCCGTATGGCGGTGATCAGTGTTATAGTGAAACTGAAACATTCCGTATAGCGGTGATCAGTGTAATAGTGAAACTGAAACATTCCGTATAGCGGTGATCAGTGTAATAGTGAAACTGAAACATTCCGTATGGCGGTGATCAGTGTTATAGTGAAACTGAAACATTCCGTATAGCGGTGATCAGTGTAATAGTGAAACTGAAACATTCCGTATAGCGGTGATCAGTGTAATAGTGAAACTGAAACATTCCGTATAGCGGTGATCAGTGTAATAGTGTAACTGAAACATTCCGTATAGGAGCGGTGATCAGTGTAATAGTGAAACTGAAATATGTCGTATAGCGGTGATCAGTGTAATAGTGAAACTGAAACATTCCGTATAGCGGTGATAATATTTTTTTTTTTTTGTGACATAATACGCATATTATCAGTTTTTCAACTATGTTGGCGTAGGCGTCCAGTCGAACCAGATGCAACTGAATACTACTATTTTTATATGAAACTAGCTTTTGCCAGCGGCTTCGCCCGCGTGAAAATGCCGATTTTCCATACAAACTTTCATTTAACTCCCTTAGGGAATTTCGAAAAATCTTTCCTTATTCCTTGCCTACATTATAAAGGGAACCTCTGTGCAAAATTTCAGCTTTCTAGGTTCAAGGGCTTGGGCTGGGCGTTGATGAGTCAGTCAGTCAGTCAGGACTTCTCTTTTTATTTATATAGAAGATAGATCAGATAGACGACTGCCTATCTGACCTGGGTTTATTTCAAAGTAGCACTTTCTGAGCTCAGGATTTTCCCCTTCTTTTATTTGGCAGGCCACTCAATAGTATTACCTACATTAATTGTGTCATCCATCATTATTATTTGTATGTAAAATTTATCATAATTTTATTTATTTACACATACATTTTAGCCTATGTCAGTAGGACCACTAGGACCTTAATAAGGCGAGGGCACATATCCAGACTATATGTCTGCTACAGAGAAATGCCTGTTGGAAAAACCCATTAAAACTGCCCGATCTGGAATCGAATCGTAGATTGCTGCACAGTAATCGCGCTTGCGACTACTCGACCAACGATGCAGTTACGTCTGAGGAAAACGACATTTTACATCATTCATCTTCAGCTGCCTCCGTGGTCGAGTGGTTTAGATATTTTGCTCCATGGGTTTAGGCGTTTGCCTTGTGACCCGGTGGTCGTGGGTTCGATTCCCACGGGAAGCATACTTTGTGAAGTTGTTTCCAGTTTGGTTCTATTACGACATTGCAGGCTTGAATCACCTGATTGTCTGATAAAAAGATGGTTCCGTGCTTCGGAAGGCACGTTAAGCCGGTGGTCCCGGCCGCCAAATGGCGGTCGTCAAACCATGTCAGAGGCCCTTGCGGCGGTTTAGAAAGTCTGACACGGGTGTGTGGGGTCGTTAGACCTTACTGCCCACACGATAATAAGAAGAAGAAGAATCTTCAGCTCATCGAAAGGTCAGTCACGCTTGTTCTAAACTCCGCAGCCTTTTTTTTGGGTCGTTGGAAGTAATCAAATAACTCCCGCTCTGGGCAGAGCGGAAGTTAGTGTCAGACTTCTGCTGACTAAAAACCACCCATGTTCCATCTTAGCCCTTTGTGTCGAGGCCGCGGTATCTCTTTCGAACAACCCGCAGCCCCGACGGGACACTCCGAAGCCTTAAGACTTGCTGAATGCACCTGAATACCCTCATGACGATATGAAGGTAGGTCAAGTCGTGAAATAAGTAAGTTTAGGTGACAAGCTGCTCTGAGGAAGTAGTTCTCCATTGGACCTTGATTCATCCCTCTCATAGAAAAATGAACTTTCGTGAGTAGTTAACCAGACGCTAAAATCGAAAGAATGGTAAGCTCCTCTACCAAGGTCAGTTATTGGATGGACGACCCACAATTGTCAACTTTCCTTCTTAGATGGTATAACACGACACGGCACGCTTGGCGCAGTGACTGCCTACTGCGCTGCGTGTCGCGGGTTCGATCCCCGTGTTTGGTTTGTGTATGTTTTAAATGTTTGTAAACGCATCCACGATGAAAATGAGGAGAAATGAGGTAATGTTTTATAAAAAAAACCATGGCTGCTCATAGTTCGAAAAATGTTAGGAAGCTCTGCTGCCACGGTCTGCAGCGAGGAATCGTAGGAGAGGGATTTCTTGATAGTTTTAAGCTGGCTAGCTGGGTAAGTAGTACCTAAGATTGGAATACGTATATGGAGAGATATTAAACCACTTATGGCACTTCACGGTTTCATTTCTAACATGTCCAGTTTTTTAAAGATCTTTTCACATCACATCAGATCATACGGTATCCTCAATTCAAGGCACGCAGTAGGAGCTGTAGACTCCGAAGCCCCCGACGCCCATATTATATCTGTGCCCCTGCCGAAGCCGCAGGCGTTCCCGTGTGAGTCACACCTAACACTACACGCACGACGATAGCTCCGAGTGCACCTGTAGAGGGCCACCGCAGTCACCCTGGGTATGGAAGAAATTATTAAAGGTTTTGGGTAAGGTTCTTTGAAAATCTCATCATTATAACATAACAATTACACGCCTTGTTATCCCCGTAAGGTTGGAGACCTCTCCCTAAACTATATAATACACCCACATTACGCCAGTTTCTACCCAACCCATTTGTGCCAATTGCCGAAAATCTTCCACCTGGACACGAGTTGCCATGGCTGACCTGGAAGTCTCTAAACAGACTCCGGACACAGGTAGGCCGAAGCAAGAAAATCCTGTTCAGGTGGAGATTCTTTTGCCATATCATTCTTTACACAGTCCATCCATCGTTTCTATGGTCTTCCTCTACTCTTATACCCTTCAACTGGGCACAAATCTGGACTCCGTGGCTGCTACTGATATATTCTTGATGGAAAAACCGAATGAGATCCACTGTTCTTGCTCAGCAGTCGCGCTGGGCGCTGGGCTATGCTCGGAGTTTCCTTGCGTGATCGAATCAGAAACGAGGACATCCGCATGAGAACCAAGGTTACCGACGTAGCCCTACGAATCGCCAGACTTAAGTGGCAATGGGCAGGGCACATTGCTCGCAGAACGGATGGCCGATGGGGCCGAAAAGTTCTGGAGTGGCGACCACGAACCGGAAGACGTTGCGTTGGAAGGCCTTCTACTAGGTGGACCGACGACCTGGGCAAGGTTGTGGGGACCCGCTGGATGAGAGACGCACGGGACCGGTCAATGTGGCGACACCTGGGGGAGGCCTATGTCCAGCAGTGGACGTCTTTTGGCTGAAATGATGATGATGAGTCGCGCTGGCAAGTGGCGGCCACTAGACGAACGAGCCATCATCTTTCCAGTCCCTGTAATGATTATAGGTAATCGTCTTCTTGTCCTTGTCCCGCATGTTTTGGACATTGAAGACTTGGTCACTTCATCTTGACGCTAACTAGATTTTATTGTCGACCACAGGGAAGAATGCTAGACAAAAACTTTTATAACACGCTCTCATTTACTCCTATTTTTTTCTCATCATTATTAATCATAAATTAATTATCGTCCTATTTTCTTTCACTGTAGCCCGATCAGCCTCCTGCTGATGCTGATGATTGTCAACGCTCGTGGAGACATACCCTGGCTGAACTTGTTCGCTGATTATATTGTTAGAATGTTTGTGGTTCATTGAGAAGACAGTGACAGAGGCTTGTGTTGTACTAATTAAATAAATAAATTATAACGATATGTGTCTTTATTTTACCTTAGGGGATTTGGATTGAATAATCTTGATGGACTCAACTTGTCTAGAACGCCGCAACCAACATGTAGGCTTTTTGTCAAACACAACACAAAACACACCTTTGTCCTCAGGGGTAGCTTGAAACTGCAAAAGCCTCCTGCTATGATATTTACATAATAATAATCCTCTTTTGTAATCCACGTTCGTTCATGCTTCTGCATGGGAGCTTGGACCTTGAGGAGCTCCTGGCTGAAAAGTACCAGCCACTCGGATTAAACTACGCTTTATTTGTACCTAATGGGTTACATACCGAGTACCACCACCACACCCCCACTGCACCACAACCAACAAGGGGTATCGTATTACGCAGTACTAACTCGGTCGTGGAACCGGTTTAACTGGAATACCGACATAGTTGGAAAGGTTAGGCTAATGATGATGTGCATGCTTCTGGACCATCTGGTAAGTCACGCTACCCGTATGTGAGTAGGTAGGTACATATGCACTTGTTCTTTCTGAAGAACATCGCTAACAAGGTCAGTAAATGTCCTTCCTGGGTGACACTGACTTCTGGGGTTTCGTTCGAATTATCCGTACTAATATTATAAATGCGAAAGTACCTAAATCTGTCTGTCTGTCTGTCGCGCTCTCAGGCCAACACTACTGAACCAATTTAACTGAAAGGTACACAGAATGATAGTCTAGCTAGAGCCTGAGAAAGGACATAGGCTACTTTTTAATGCGAAAAGGGGGTTGTAAGGAGTTGAAAGGGGGATGAAAAGATTACTTTTGGTCGCGATAACCGACATCCACGCGGACAAAGCAGCGGGCATCAGCTAGTCTACTATTAAAATAACCTTTTTGTAGAACTGTCTGTTAAAGGGTTGTATGTGAATCAGCTCAGGTATGCGTTATTTCTGGTTGTTGGGTTCAAAGATCTTTACGTAAATAATTGTTTAATGACAAATACCTTTACTTGCAATAAATAAAGGTGACATGTCGCCGATCAAGTTGAATTTAGGTCTTGACTTTTAAGGTTCGCCAAGAAAACCATGTTTACTAGCTACAGACAGACCCCGTTAGTTACATCTAATTATTTGTTGTAATTATATGAATAGCAGACTTCCACAAAAAAATTGTCTATTAGATATAATTTGAGAGGTCATCCTTTAATTACTGAGGAGGCAGTCAGAAAATATCACGATGGAGGCGGTAGGGGATAATGCGAATGTCACAATCAAGCAATCAAGTGTTTTCTTCGATGCGTTCATCGACCTGGTTCTACCTATACGTAATGACAACCTGTGGCAGAACTGGTCGGCTGAGACCATCTGAACTTCCTTAAGAAAACACATTGGTCCCTGAATATTGTTGATGAAAATCAGCGCAACTAATAATGTCAGGTGGGCGGGATCACTATTGGATGAGGATTAAAAAAAAAGGTATGTAACACGACCAAGCGTGGGACGGTACAAAGAGCTATGACACTACCGTGCCTCATGTCACTGTGAACGGCAGAGTTCTCAAAAGAGTGGCGCAAGTTTATGTAGGTACCTGGCCACTGGGGTCACCGAGGCACTCACAGATATTGAAAGGGAACGCAGGGCATTGTCAGTCAGAGCTAATATGGTGGCCAGCAGGTTTGCATGGTGTACTGCACAAGTAAAAGTAACCTTATTCAAGACGTACCTACTATCAGTCTATTTATACGTGCAGCGTATGGGTCAAGCATACGCTTACCAGCGTGTCCAATACAATAGCGTGTTTAGAATACTGAGGGCCTCGTTTTTGTAGCGCATCAGGTATGTTTGCAGACGCTCAAGTGCATGGCCTTGAACGATACATCGCAAAAGTATAGCGGCTCTGATGTGCCTCAGACGAGGCAGCCCATGGCAGCCCCAACCACTTCCTGCAGCTCATTGCGGTGCGAATGGATGGGGATTGCACCTTCATGGAGCATTGAACTAAATTACTGCATGCACGGGCAGTGCGGTCAATACATTTTTTTGATTGTTTAGGTACTTCATGCATTGTTTTATTTTATTTTATTTTATTGAATTTATGTCTGAATGATTATTGCATGTGATGTAATCTACTTTTTTTTTTTTAAAACGTTGCCCCATCTAGGAATTTCTCCTGTACCGTGGGTGCGTTCACAAACATTTAAACTCACATGCACAAATACCCAGACCCGGAACAACTATCTGTAGGTCTTACAAATATTTGTTCCGCGCGGGGATCGAACCCGCGACACGCAGCGTGGCAGTCCATTGCTTGAGCCACTGCGCTAACCGTGCCGTCAAACTTATCTAAAATAAACAAATAGAATTGGATATAATAGCACGATCATGATATAGAACGGCTGTAGTTGACAGACTTCTTAATAAATATAAGATATACCTGTAGCTAACCCATCCCAGGGATAACTAGCGTGATGTTTATGTGCAATGAAAAATAAAACCTAGACAGTTACAATAAAAACCTGAACGTCTCATTGACCCGTAACAAACAGGAAAAAAACCAGTTTCGGAATAAATAAGCATAAACAGTAAGAAGTTAGTAACATGTCGTTTCTCAACGTATAAAGATGTGCAAATTACATATAAAGGTAATTTAAAAAATAATAAATTGTTCAACATGTTTGTTTATAGTGTTTTGTATTTAGTGATTGGTGTGATGACTGTTCAGTGTGCCTATGATCGAGATGAAGGTTTGTTTTGTTGTATATATTTATAATTTAGGGGTTTAATAAAAACATCTCATTACATAGTAAGTACCTACATAGTTTCCTCGGAAGCCACGATTCATTTGCCGACTTGATTTGGCGTCAACCATCACTGGATAGTTTTAATAACGTCGTGGTATGAAATAGCAAAACAGTCAATTTTAGGTCGTCAATTGAATCGCAATAATAGTTCATGGTAGGCCTACAGGCAGTCGCTTCACGTAAAATTCTGATAATCAGCTGCATCTGGTTAGACTGTATGGAAACCGACCTTAACATAGTTGGGAAAAGGCTAGGCAGATCAGGGGGTCTAAAACAGCCACTTTGGCAGATCATAATATGAATTGCGTTAAAAATCGTAAAATGAACCATTCATAATAGTAATTACCTACTGCTTCTGTGCCTATTTAGGGAAATAGATCATAATAGGAAAATAATATGAATTGCGTAAAACATCTTTAAATAGTCACAGACGCAATTACTATTATGAATGGTTCATTTTACGATTTTTAACGCAATTCATATTAATATGATCTGCTAAAGTGGCCGTTTTAGATGCCCAGACCAGGCGTAAAGGGGTAGGTACCTTTACGCCTGGTCTGATCTGCATAAAAGCTGTAAAGTTAAGTAGAATAATGATGCATCGCCACCATCATCATTCTCCTGCTGCAATTTATTTGTGGTCGACGCAGCATGTCTTCTTCCTTTACTTATCTATATTACTCGTCAGCCTCAAAAATTGCAATATGTATTGTGTCTGTGCTACATAATAGTGCCCACCTACATTTTGATACTAAGTGTAATTTGTGTAATAACAAATTCCCACGAGTATCAAACGACAACGTTTCGAACTTTCGAATAACATGTTTTATCTCAAATACTTACTTCTAACTATCTATTTATCCTACTTATCTCGATAACCTACAAATAAATATTCTTCTAAACAAATTGTCACGGACGAAGGTCGTGCGTAGCAGTTAGTTCCAAATCCATGATAAGTATCGATAATTACCATAGTTTTAGACTAACTCCCTCTCACTGAAATGACAGTCATTAAATTACTCACTCGACGACACGATTAGTTCAGATGCTCAAGCAATGGACGCTGCGTGTCGCGGGTTCAATTCCAGCACGGAACAAATATTTGTATGACCTACAGTTAGTTGTTCCGAGTCTGGGTATTTGTGTTTGAGTTTAAATGTCACGATACATGAGAAATTCCTAGTGTGGGGCAACGTAAAAAATAAATAAAAAATACTGTATACTTTCCCAGGAGATATATGCGCGACGGAGGGCGGTCTGGGGCCAGTGGGCAAGTGTGTTCATATCTACAAATGTCTGTCTTCAATCCTGGATATGAAGGAGAAGCATCACCCCCCGGTAAGTCTTACTGTCTGTCTGTCTGTCCTGTCGTCTTGTTATCTGACTGTCTCGTTGGTCTAGCGTCTTGGGTTTAATTTTCGTGACGGGCAAAGTAAAAGTAAAGTTATTGGGTTTTGTGGGTTTTTCCGCCAGGAATTTCTCAGTAGTCTGAATCTGGATTTGTGCCCGGGTTATTGCAAGTGTGGTACTGGCGGTTACGAAGTTCTACTTGATATCAGCCGTGATCCACAAGCCTGGTTGTAATATACTTACTGTTAACTTAGAGAGAGGTTATCACCGCTTAAATCAAGTTAACCATTTGATGAAAAAAACAGGTTCATAAAAGGTAAGGCTAACTTGTCCTGCCATTACCAAGCAATGTTTCATCTTTACGTTTGAAGGTTTTATTAACCTTGGCAGTGACAGCCTTATAGCGTGACCGTTCGGACTGCCAAGTTTTTTATAGGTCTTGAATTCGAACATAAGACACGTAGGAACATCCGATTTTTCAGATTCATGTTAAGCGTATTGTACTTTAGCACTCGGTACACGGTAAGTTGAAACAAAATGGCGGTCGTTCGCGAAGCTACAATCATGACAATAAGTCGACTGAGACCCAATAATGTATTACAGATTGCATCCCGTAAGTTGAATTATGATCTTGAATGCTCAGTTGCACATTTTCTTACGTTCATTTGAACTTACGTGCCGAGTGCTATAGGAACTTCCGATTTTTCAGATTCATGATCTAGGTACCGTACGCGTATTGTAATTTGTACTTGATTTGGCAAAGGAAAACATCGTGAGGAATGCCTGAGAAATATTTCATGACGGCATGTCAAACCAAGCCAGAGGCCTATGGCATGCAAAGTCATGGTGGCATAAAAAGTCTGACACCACGTTTGGCAATATCCACACGAAAAAGATAGGAAGAAGTATCAACCTTGGCTTGGCCACAATTACATCGTAAAACGTAAACTTGGAGGTGAGCAGGCGACGTGTGGACGCAAGATGACGACCGACGACGGCGAGTTCGTGTTCCACGCGCGCCTCAAATATATTATGTCAACAGCACTATGTAAGGGACTAAGGGCTCCCACACATAATTTACACGATACGACGTCGCGTCGTGGAATTCTACGATGACCATCGTAAAAAAAACACGACATCGTAACGTAATGTGCCACGCACGATACACGGCACTATGCCGTCGATACAGAGGGGTAGTGTTCATTCCGAAAAATGGACCGCTCTAGACGCATTCTGAACAAAATATTTAAATGTTTTTGAAATTAGAATCCAAATAAATGTTAATTTGTTCATTAAAGTAACAAGACAACTGCGCAGGATTTCATCGTGAGTTTCTAACGTCACGACGTCGTATCGTGCAGCGACACGTTATGACGTCGTGTGATCGTGTCGTAGATTTCCACGTCGCGACGTCGTATCGTGATACGACGCCGCATCGTTGTACGACGCGACTTCGTATCGTGTTTATTGTGTGCGAGCCCTAAGGGCCGACGCCTGCCGGGGTTGCGGGGATAAGGGCTGTTCGAAAGAGATCGTGACCGGCGGCCCCGGAACACAAAGGGCTAAGAAGGAACATGGGTTGTTTTCCCAAGTACCTATTCACGATGTTGGATTTTACGGGTCTGAAATTTTGTGTTCGTTTATCGTTAGCCTAATAACGGTAAAAATTATAAATATACAGTTTTTTTTTCAATAATTCATGTTGTATCTTAAGTACTCGCATCATAATCACAACTAATAAGCAGTTTCAATCATGTAACACAATAGATTTTGAAATCTTTTTTGAGATCTCGAAAATGCCGAGATCTCGCAGAGATCGAATTTCTGATCCCTTGAGATCGCGACTTAGCGATCTCGTCACGAGATAGCATTCCCTAGTTATGATCCATGTTATGATTCATATTATGATCCATATTCTGATTCATATTATGATTCATAATACGATTCATATTACGATTCATATTACAATTCATATTACAATTCATATTACGATGTACGTCCTCCAAAAGACCAACGAACGATCTTTAAAATTAATTACTTTCAAACTTATATTTCCAGATATGTTCATTCCAAAGAAATGATCCTGTGATATGTTGTGTCGACTGCGAATTGGTAAATGACACAAGGTAAGCACTTCTAGTGACCAAATTATATTTCTACATTTACACACACGAAATAGTAAACACGACACAGCACTACTAATAATAATAGTCCTTCTGACCGTTTTCGGTCAAGGCTCCCAATATTAGCGGAGATTCCACAGGCACAGGTGTACTCTTTGTCCCTTTTTCTGTCATAGTCCCCTGGGAGTTGGGACTGCAATCCGAGACGACCGGAGCGAGATCAGGCGCAGGACCAACGTTGCTTTCTGAGACACGGGATATTATACCGCCAACTTCCAAACTCCGGGCTACTACTGAGAAATTTCTAATGAAAAACCCAATAGCAGCTTTTTGCCCGACCCGGGATTCCAACCCAGTACCCCACACTCAGCAGTGGCGCTTAATCTGTGGCTTAATTGCGACTACTATGGGTATGTGATCTGAGGGGTATATACTTTTTTTTTTTTTGGTTGGTGGAAAATCATCAAATAACCTCGCCCCCGCTCTTGGGCAGAGCGAAGGGGAGTGTCAGACTTCTACTGACTAAAAACCAGCCCATGTTCCTTCTTCGCCCTTGTGCCGAGGCCACGTCATCTCTTTCGATAATCCGCAGCCCCGACGGGATGGGTAATATGGGTATATATACTTCATGCATGAGTCGATCTGGTAATTTTACTATGTAGAAGTACGTCCGGGGAACTTCGTCGATTGACAACCAATCTTACCAAGCAAGTGGATTCGTGTTACCCAGTACTAACTAGATTGTGGAGGTCAATTAAGTAGTCGCTTCATATAAAATACTGATATTCAAGCTGCATGCGTTTAGACTGGAAGCCGATCCCAACATTGTGGGGAAAAGGCTAGGCAGGATTACGCTGAAAGGCGACCATGACATAGTACAGTAAGGAAAACACTGGTTAAATAATGATGATAAATCAAAGATTTTATTTATTTCAGAAATGCAGTTTTAGACAATGATGGAGGAATCTTTTTTAAAAACGGTTCAAAGGCGAGAGACAGTAAGTTGAGATTTTACTATTGCTAACGTCCGAAAATTATTATGAAAATATATTTTAAAAGACAGCAGTCTTGAATATTTTAGAATTTTACTTCCTGGACAAAGCTGGTGGAAAGCTTAGGTACTTATTAAAAAGTTGTATTTTTTGTATTATCATAGTATTGAGCAGTGGTGGCCCAGTGGTTGCGGCCCCAAATTAACTTACGAACAGTAAGTCGTGGTTTCGAACCCAGGTAGGCGCATTACTTCGTGTAATTAGTTTCAAAACAACTGCTCTCAAAGCAGTGAAGGAAATTTCGTGTGGAAACCGGCATGTCTTAGAACCAAAAAAATCGAAGACATGTGACATCTACGCGCCTGCGTGGTAGATTATCGCCCATCCCTCTCCTAGAGAGGAGGCCTGAGTCCCTGCAGTGGGAATATTATAGGCTGATGATGAAGTTGATTACCATATTAATAGTGAAATAACCTAAATAAACAACAATCTAAAAGCCTCGTAAACGTTTCAGAATGCATCGAGCACCTAACTCATCTGCCCTACTTTTGCCAGACCAACGGCGTGGAGCGGTTCTGGGACCATGAGAGACAGTGTCACAAGTTTGAAGTGAGCTTCAGAACCGTTGCGGTGGGCGGACGTGATGCTGAGAGGTCCCGGTATCCGCATATGGTGAGAATGATCTTGTACCTAAGAACGTTTTTAAAAAGTCTTCTGAAGGAGGTTTAGAGTCCCATCGGGGCTGCGGGTTGTTCGAAAGAGATACCGCAGCCTCGGCAGAAAGGGCTAAGAGAAAGAACATGGGTGATTTTTAGTCCTTCGAAGAGACTCCATTTGAGGATAGATTCACTTTCTATATAGGCTTGCTGTGTAACCGGTAACTGCTTTTTAGGACCCACTACCTACATAGTTTTTTTCTTCTCTTGATCCCCAGGCATTGCTAGGATACGGCCCAGATGAGGATTCGGCCCAGTGGCTGTGTGGAGGTTCGGTGATCAGCGAGAGGTTCGTGCTAACTGCCGCGCACTGCATAGCGGAGACTGCCACGTAAGTTGTCAGGTTTAGAATTATATGTTCCTCTAGGATGAACAGCAAGAACTAATTTGCTAAACCAATAGTGATAGAAGAGGACGTCAAGGAAGATTTTGGATTCGGAAGAAGAAAGATGAGCATATATGGCTGAAAGCATAATTATTATGCTACTAGCTGATGCTCGCGGCTTCGCCCGCGTTGATGCCGGAAAATGTCCCAACAAACTTTCATCCCCTATTTGGTGGATCCCCGGGGCTGCGGGTTGCTCAGAGATACCGCGGCCTCGGACACAAAAGCCTAAGATGGAACATGGGTGGTTTTTATTCTGTTGAAGTCTGACATTCCCTACTCGCTCTGGACAGAGGCCGAGAGGAGTCATTTGATGATTTCTTACACTACAAAAAAAAAACAGTCAGTTCAGTGGACCGCAGCAGAAAACACTAAAATAATCAAGTTTTTTTGCAGGGGATCACTAAGTTTCATAGGTATGGGTATCCTGAAACGGTCAGATCCTGACGAGCTCTGGCAGATTCACAATATAAAGAGGGTAATCACACACCCAGACTACAGGCCGCCTTCGAAGTATCATGACATCGCGTTATTGGAAACTATTAAAACGTGAGTTTTACTTTAATTTTTAGAAGCCACACTGAAGACCACGGTTTTGATAAGAGCACCCAACCTATAGCCCAAAATAGCCCGTCATAATTATAGCCCGACTGCCGTAAAAAAGTGGCTGAGCTGACTGACTTGAGTGAGCGTCTTGGTGACCAATGCTAGCGCCAATAGGGGATCGGACAAAAAAAAAACTAATTAGTCCGTCAGATAGATTTCCAAAAAATATTGACCACATATTTTTTCTTTTTTCACGTAGGTAAGCAAAAAATGAAGACGATTTAGTGCTTCGAAAACTCGTGTGACGTCATAATATATAGTACACACGGCTACACATCAAGCTATACAAAACCAGTTAATCTTGGCCTCACTTTACTAGATCTTTTCGCACAATGAACGATCAGATTATACTGGTTTTGTATAGCTTGATGTGTAGCCGTGTGTACATTTTTTACTTTCAAGTGACGTTTCAAGGCCCACTCCATGATCTTTGACGCGCTTTAACTTCGTCAATTTTAATTGATTTGATAAAACAAAAAACACGTATTTAAGTCAATATTTTTCGATAATCTAACTGACGGACTAAACAGAATCATATTTTTTTGAGTCAGTCCGATCCCCTATTCTATAGTAAGAGGCGTTTGCCCAGCAGTGGGGCAGTAATAGGCTGGTATTAAAATGAATTGGATATGTTTTGTGGAAATTATGTTTTTTTTTCTGGGAAACGGGTGGATGAGAGACGCACAGAACAGAGAAGAGTGCAGAAGATAGGGGATGCCTATACCCAACAGTGGGTATGTGGATGTTTTTCCTACTCCTCCGCTTATCTTCTGACTTCTCCGATTAATTTCGCGATCTAAGACAGTTATAGTTTCTTTGTTTTTTCTCTGGGACATCGTTGGGCTTCATTGTCTCGGCGCTTTTGTAGTGGTCACTACTGCTGATTCTGACTTGCAGTGATTTGGGAATAGTGACGGGGTGAAATGGTTCGTTTAATTACTAATGGAATCAATTGCCAGTATTTTTGAGCGTATGAATATCCCACAGATTAATGTATTACTAAAAACCCTGAAAATGGACCGTGTTTCACCTAGCGATTTAGCGAATCAATTATGTATAGTTCCGACCGATGGGTTTCATGCGATCATCCGCAAGAAAACGGCCTCACTCCTGAGCAGAATAAGGGGCAGTCGCAATAGTCTGAAAGCGATAGCATCTGATTCTTCCTCCACCATAATAAGGCAATTAGTGAGAAGACCTTAGTAAGAGTATTTCATTGTTTTAGTAGTTATGTTTGTGTGTGTGTGTGTAGCTGTGGGTGGTCTTCTCATTAACTCGTCTTTAGTTAAGTTACTAACAATAGTTTTTAAGTTCAAACCTGTAACTAACAAGTTATGGATCTCTTAGTTGTCCGAAATTAAATGATTTATTATTATAGTTATTTGTTCCAGTATACAATTCAGTAAGGATGTGTTCCCAGCGTGTTTGGACTACTCCGGCAAAGAACGGCCAACAGCTTTAGCGACAGGCTGGGGTAAGCTCGGCCAGAACAAACCGCTTGCTGATAACCTACAAGAGGTAAGGGGTTATTCAAATGCCCACTCCGTAATTGCTTTAAGTTCTATCTTTCATTTCAAGCATTTACTGCCTGTAATTGCAGGAACGCTAGAATTGTCCAGAATTCTTAGCTTTGCTTTGTTTGACGGTTCTACTTCGTTTAAATTCTTGTTTATTGCGTAAAAATGTTTCATACGATCGAAGTAACCTATGCTCAATTGTACTTTTGGCCGGCTAGTGTTGTAAAAATTACCTACCTAATTAAATATTCTCTAATAAGTATATTAAAGTGTTTCTTAATCTATTTTCAGGTGACCCTAGAAAAGTTTTCGAAGGAAAACTGTCTGAAGAATTTCCCACCTCACAGACTTCTAAAAGAAGGGTACAGTGCCAGCAAGCAGCTGTGCTACGGAGACGAAACGCAGCCCAGGGATACCTGTGAGGTAAACTACTTGCTTTTCTGGATGGCCAATAGTCACAGGCTTCACTATCGTGGGTCATATTCCTAGTCAGTGTCATCATCATCTGCCTAGCCAGTCTAACCGGATGCAGTTGAATACCAGTATTTTACATATATAGAGCGACTGCCTATCTGACCTCCACAACCCAATTGAATAACTGTGACAGGCTCTATGTCATCATCGGCCTATAATGTTCCCACTGCACGGACTCAGGCCTCCTCTCTAGGAGAGGGATGGGCTATTATTCACCATGCGGTTTCACGCGAGACCAGTGCATTTTGGTAGATATCACATAAGTTAACGAATTTTTGATTTTAAGACATGCCGATTTCTTTACGATGTTTTCCTTCACCGTTTTGAGAGCATCTCTGTAGGTACTCAATGTATTATAATATTTTTTGTTAACTCCCCAGGGCGACAGCGGCGGCCCGCTACAAGTGCAGTCAGACATCTCCAAGTGTCTGCACTCAGTAATAGGAGTGACGTCATTCGGTCGCGCGTGCGGGTACGCGGGTGACGCGGGCATGTACACGCGGGTGTCTCACTACGTGCCGTGGATCGAGAGCAACGTGTGGCCGGGGGCTTATTGAGACGAATAAACAGTTTAAAAGTTCACAAATTCTTTTATTACAAACCGCGTTGCATGCTGAATTATTTGCGAAATAATTGCAAATGCTAAGTAAATAGCTCACTAACCCAGTGTGGCAAACGCTGTTGCGCGTTTAATAAATATGAGCGCGTATGCGCGGTACAAGTAGTAGGTAAGCAGTGCGGCTGGACGCATATGTGCGGTGTCTAAGCTTTGCCCATGTGCGGCGAGGCGCTGATGTGGGTTTGAAAATGTCCCGAGTTTAATGACAGTCATAAAACAATTATATTTATTACACACGACAGTTTTATTTGTATCAATTTTTTTTAGGCAGTAATAGACATGGATCAAGCATTACCTGTTATGTTTTCTCTCTTTGGAACTTGTGTAACAGCCGAATATCGTAAGTAAGAATCGAAATAGCTAGTGAGTGTATAATAATATGTCCATATATAGCTTATCTGATCCTTATTTTACGATGCTTTCGAAACAATAGAGATGTCACTCATATCCAGCCTGTCCCCTTGCTGTCCTCCCCCAGGGACGACCCAAGCCGAGGCTCGTTCCCCCACAGGAGGTGCCCTTAGCGTGAGTCGCTTAATTTGTAAGTTTTGTTTGCCCTAGCTGGATCCGAGGCCTTACACTCTATGCCTAGAGTGTAAGGCCCACAAGAAAGTTGAGTTAAGCAGTCGACAACCTCCTAGGTTGAACTGTGAGACGAAGGCAACAAAAAAAAAACAATTGATGCATATTGAACGCACAGGTGCGGTGCACCGCACTGCAAGAAAGTTATGTAAATAGAATGGATAAGCGATCACATGGTAAAGCGTTAAGGCGGGTCCGAGGCGCCATGTTGTCAGGTTATAATGACATGGTTAGCTAACATAAAACTACTACAACATAAAAATGTTCGCCAGATAACATCTTTTCGTAGAAAATGGCCGCTGCAGACTTGGCTTAATAATTTAATTATGATTATGATTGTATGTTACAATCATAATAAAAAAAAACAATGCTTCACACTCAAATTCTGTTTATTCCATTTTTTATTGCTACCATAAAATTACATGTACCAGACTACTGATTCTGACAGCCTGATCAAGTAGCCAGTCACACATACATCCTGTTTTAACCTTTTGAGCGCCAGTCACGTATAGACGACAAGCCGAACAAGCAAAACTGTCGACTTAAGGTACTTTTTGGCTTGTCGTCGACCGCCACAGTCAAGTATGACTGTGGCGCTCAAAAGGTTAATTAATAGCTAGTAACCAAAGGGTAAGGCAGAGGTGTACGTTATTATAATACACCCGCATTTCCAGTTGTTTAGTCAAAACAAAAAACACGGGTCCAATATTTTTAGATAATCTAACTGACGGACTAAACAGAATCATATTTTTTTTAGTCAGTAAACATCCCTATTACCTACATACCTACATAGATCAGGCTCTCAGAAGCAAGAGGTGTTTTTTTTTTTAAATTTAATTTACTTAACTATTACCTAATGATAAAAGTTTAAGTAGGGTGATAAGAAGCACCTACTGTCAAAGCCTCAAAGGATTATGGGTCATAGACAATTACTATTACTACATTTTTAATTACTTTCATATTTTTTTAAATATTGTTAATTGACCAGTGTGTGTTGCCAGTGATTACATATGGGACCGAAACGTGGTCGCTCACAATGGGCCTCATCAGAAGGCTTAAAGTCACCCAAAGGGCAATGGAGAGGGCAATGCTCGGAGTTTCCTTGCGCGATCGAATCAGAAATGAGGACATCCGCATGAGAACCAAAGTTACCGACATAGCCCGAAGAATCGCCAAACTTAAGTGGCAGTGGGCAGGGCACATTGCTCGCACAACGGATGCCCGATGGTGCCGGAAAGTTCTGGAGTGGCGACCGCGAACCGGAAGACGTTGCGTTGGAAGGCCTCCCACTAGGTGGACCGATGACCTGGTGAAGGTTGCGGGGACCCGCTGGATGCGAGACGCACGGGACCGCGAGATGTGGCGACACTTGGGGGAGGCCTATGTCCAGCAGTGGACGTCTTTCGGCTGAAATGATGATGATGATGATGATTGTTAATTGTTATAAAAGCAAGCGAGAGTTGTATCTTAGGTGCTATTACAAATCAAATAATCTTGATTTTCATCGTGATCTGTCTAGCCTTTTCCAAGCTATGCTGGGGTCGGCTTTCAGTCTGACCATTGAATATCAGTATTTTACATGAAGCCTCTTGCTTCTTAGTATTGGAATACTACCCAGCGGGATGTAGAGGTCAGATACGATACGATACCTCATGGGAAGACTGGTTTTCAGACTTCAGGCCACTGGACTTGGTGTAACAAAAGTCAATGATAAAGATACAAACAGTAATAAAAGTAAACTCGAACCTGACACCTAAAAAATTCCAAAATACTATTGCACTGCTGAACGTTCAAATTTCAACGTTCGGCTCAGGAATCAAAATTGGAAATCCAACAGCGCCTTTTATAGACATTTATTTAGTATAAGTAGTTGAGTATAAGGCGCAGGCCACACAAAAGGCGTCGGGCGCAGACATGGCGCGGGCGGCCTTATTCCATTCAAATGGAACGGACGGCGCGATATATCCACGCCCGAGCCACAACATTCCGTGTATCGTACATTTCTATGCACTTGTTATACAATTTGAATGGCGGCCCGCGCCATGTCCGCGCCCAACGCCATTTATGTGTGGCCTGTGCCTAAGTTAACTCAGTTAAGAGTTAACGGAATTAGTCTAAGTGTTAATGAAATTGATATATGTAGTTAGCTAAAGATATGCTAAAGATTAACAATGAACGTATGTGTATATTTATGTCTACTTATTCTAGTAAAAGACAAGTACTGAAACACTATTAAATGGTTAACATAACATGCATGAATGAATAACATTATATTGCATATATTTATGTGATTATATTGTATTACAGATTATATTTGATTGGTCGTTTTCATGAAAGACAATCGAATCATGATATAATTGGTATTTATAGCATTTTACATTAGCCTTTTTTGGATATTTTTTATGGATTTTAGACATTTGTAATCTGATTATATAGGTACGTTTCATATTATTATTTCACGTTAAAATTCATAATTTAATATTTTTAAATATTAGCCCCATAATCATATAACTTGACATTTATAATGCTTATTAAGAACACCGTCCTTGTCTTTTCAATGACAAATGAAAGAGACGGCAACAGTCAGCATGTTGTTAAGTTTTATGAATAAGAGAGTAGTGTTCGTTAAGTATTTCAAAAATATATGTATTATTTGATTATAGTTGGTTAATATATCAAATATTTTATACAAGGTGTTTATTTAGTACGCAAAATATTGAGTATTGAATTACGAATACGGTAAGTTGAATTTCTACACGACTTTTTATTAGTTCATTATTCAATGTCTTGTTCGGCGCCCAAACCAAAGCGATAGGTTAAGGGCCGGCTTCGCGGACGTGCCGCGCGAAGTTTAGGTTTTTAGCGCTACACTCACAACGATCGAGGCTCGCGCACCGCACACGCACACATGTACGTATGCACAGTGGGTCGCCACGTCAGACTTTGACTCGCCAACTAAATTGTAACTTTATTGTCACTGATTTTGATATGTTGTCAAATATGTGATTATTAGCATAGCGAGATTAATAATGTACTTACATAATATTATATATATTGATATTATTATTAATATATTGTACTGAAAACGTTTGTAAACTTTATTTGATATCAAAGTGGAGTCAAATAAATGATCCTGAGTATGAAATTGTATAGGTAAATCAGATCTTGCAATTGCTTAAAAACAAAGTCAACGTCGACCAATCTGCGGCCAACAACCAGTTCATGTTCATCAGGCTGCAGCTCCGGTTCCATGATTAGTGCCGGATATTCTTGATTCTGCAATAAATATAACATATTAGATAATGAAATAAAATGAAGACAGACAAGCACACACACACACCCCGCTTTATTACAAAACGTAGTTAAACCTGGTTTAACTTAGACTTGGTTTATCTCGCATGACGTCTCACTTCAATAATATTCAAAAGAAAGTGACAGCACGCGAGATAAACCAGGTCTAAGTTAAACCAGGTTTAACTACCTTTTGTAATAAGGCGGACCATGTCCAGGGCTCCTCCACTCGGCCGGACCTACAGGGCTACAGCGATAAATGCCTACACTGTTATTCACAAATAAAATTTGATACGTTTAACCATAGTATAAAAAAGCGGCCAAGAGCGTGTCGGGCCACGCTCAGTGTAGGGTTCCGTAGTTTCCCGTCCGTCCGTCCGTCCGTAAAATATGTAAACGAAGTAAAAAAAAAATGCTTGCATATACGATTATACTACAAACTTAGTCCAGAAATTATTTTGTGCAACTTTTTGTCTTTTTTGTACAAAAACTGTTGTTTCCATCCAAGTTCAAAATTATTTTCCTAGAAAGTCCTTATAAAGTTCTACTTTTCAGCTTTTTTTCATATTTTCTAAACTTATGGTTCAAAAGTGAGGGGGGGGGACACATTGTTTTTTACTTTTGGAGCGATTATTTCCGAAATTATTGACATTATCAAAAAATGATTTTAGTAACCCCTATTCATTTTTAAATACCTTTCCAACAATATATCGCACGTTAGGGTTGAAATTAAAAAAAAAAACACTTCCCACTTTACATATAGGGGGCTAATAAAACATTTTTTTCCAATTTTTATTTTACCGCTTTGTCGGCGTGATTGATACACACATTGGTACCAAATTTCAGCTTTCTAGTGCTAACGGTCACAGAGATTAAGCGAGGACGGACAGACGGACGGACAGACAGACATGGCGAAACTATAAGGGTTCCTAGTTGACTACGGAACTCTAAAAAGGGGGAAGTACGGTATCTTCATACATACAAACAAACGCACCGCGCGCGGCTTATATCTGTGCGCCATAGTAGCACAATATCTAATAAATAAAGAGAGAAGTCCTGACTGACTGACTGACTCATCAACGCCCTGGCCCAGCCCAAACCCTTGAACCTAGAAAGCTGAAATTTTGCACAGAGGTTCCCTATAAAATGTAGACAAGGAATAAGGAAGGATTTTTCGAAATGCAACCCCTAAGGGAGTTAAATAGGGGATGAAAGTTTGTATAGAAAATCGTCATTTTCACGCGGGCGAAGCCGCTGGCAAAAGCTAGTAATTAATATGGACAGTGCGGAAACTGCCTACAAACGCTCGGAACCGCACACTCACACAAACATGCGCATCGACAGGGCCAGCTAGCTGAGCTAGCGAACACCGCAGTGCTCTCAGTTGTGCGTGCCGCGCCGAAACTAGTGATTAGTTTACGTAAAAGTTTTTTTTTGAAATATCCTCCAATCTTTTTTAAAATGCCGGGAACGTATAGGGGTGTTTGAACTCGGCTTCATCAAAACCGGAGATATTGTGTTTTAAACTTTCTACTAATTTTGAAAAGGTAAGAATGATTTTTGTTATCGAATTATACCTATTATGTCCTTGTGATCGATCATAATGAATTTTTATTTGTTTGATAAACCGACGCTGTGTTATCATTATAATGTCTAACTCAACAACACGCCCAACGAATACCAACGGGCCAGAACGGGGTGATATTATTATAATAAGTAGCAAGCGGTGGCGCGCTGCGGTCCTACAATGCACCGTTTCAGAGTTATGGGCGTTCAAAGTTTCTGTAAAAAAAAAAATTGAAATTGAAATATCTCGAAAACGGAGCGTCCTAGACAAAAAAGGACCAAAATTTTGACCCCCCTCTGCCACCCCCGTGATATTTAAGTGAGAATCACGTATCACCAAATTTTTTTTTTTTTTTTTTTACACTGGTCCAACTTTACTTAATAATAACATTAAATAACATTTTATTAGTCTAAAACTGTGTAGTATGTTCTAGCATTGTATACTTTCAAAAGTCACATCGATGTCGATAGTCGATCTAACTACCTACTACAACTACACTCGCCAAAAAAGTTGACCTATACCGTTTGCGTTTTTTTGTCCAATGTACGCTTTTACTACAGGCGAATTTACCGCTGTACTTCTGAGTACTCATTTTGGCAACTATACTTTATTTCCCGCTCAGCTGAGTCAGTAATTTTTCTGGCCTGATGAAAGTCTTCTTGTAAAGTTTCGAGCTGCGGAGATAAATAGTTTCTGAGATATTTTTCGTCGTGAACTTATGAATAATTTGTTTTTTTTTTTTATTATTTTTATTAATACGAAACGAAATGTAATGTCAAATCAGACGCACACAAAAAAACACAAATACACAATAATACACACATACCTACCAGTACATTGCCTACTATCTAATTTACGAGTAATAAATGCAAATTCACAATAATATAAAAAGTATACTTACTCAATTTCCAAACTATTATGGTATCACAAAAGTTTGTCACGAGACCACTGTGCACTGAGTTTGTGTACGTACACGGTTCGACTGCGATCTGCCGATGCGGCGCAAACCGACGTGCTCTCACGTTGGAGGCGCGTGGCAGACTGAGCCACGAGTGAGTCCGTCGAAGCTTGCTAAGAAAGCGCTCCGCTTCATAGTAATTTGTATGAAGATTTTGAGCGAAAAATATGGGCAAGTTTGTGATTTTTTTACACAAAATGAGAGTATGTTTATTAAAAAATGAAGCTTTCAGTGACTTCTTTATACTTTTAACTTAATTATTTAATAAAATTCATTTAAAAATTCTCAATAATTACGACTCAGTTGTTACAATACGGGAGTGCGATTTACTCGTTTTTAGTGATTTTCTGATTTTTTTTTACACTTATCCATAAGCATTATCTTAAGTTCGAAAGTTTCAATAACAAGTTACATTCATTGGCTAGCTGTGTGATTTATTTCAAGGTTGTGGAGCATCGTTTTCTATCTATTTCTATGACATTCCCAACCTTCGATTTTCGGAGCGGCCCCTTAAATAAAAACACGTTCATATAATATATAATATTTTTTTTCGCGTGTTCGTCGTAAGGACGCATTTACGATTGATAAGTCAAATCGTTACTTTTTTAAACAAAAGTATGTTTATTAAATACAATGCTTTGTATTTTTAAAATGTTTTTGCTACTTATTGTAGGTAGATGTGCAAGGTACAATTCTTAACTATAAATATAATTTTAGATATGTCCAGTTTCTCAATAAATGTACCGAAGTGAAAAATTTTTACTTGTTCTATTTAAAAAAGTAATGATTTGACTTATCAATCGTAAATGCGTCCTTAACAAAATGAACACGACGAATGCGTGTTCGCCCGACTTTCGTTTTAGTTACGACCCAGGTTTATGGAATATGTATTGCAATCTACTTTTCTTTTTTTATTTTTACCCAACTGCGGCGAAACCCTAAGGATAGTAATTTTTATAGAAAAACAGAGTTTTCACGGACTAAATAAACACTTGTATCAATATTCATATATGCCATGTCGTATAAGTTTGTGTATGTGTCTGTCCGATTGGTTGTGTGTGTGTGTCCGGCGCGTGCGCCGCCGGGAGGGGGGCGCGCTATGGAGGAGTCATGCTGCCGCCATACTCAGGGGATGCTCCACGACCTGCAATATGGAGGGAGGAATCTTTAAAAAAAAATTTAGCAAGATCCACACCACCGACGTCTTAAAGCAGTCATGTTTTATGGGCGGCATGGGCACCGGGCCGTAGGCTGACGAAGGAGGCCGGCGGAGGCCCGGCACTTCGGGGTCAGAAGATATTAGTGTTATTTAAGGAGATAGCGCTGGATACCCTGTAAAGCTCTGTCGCCTTTCCACACTAGAATAAAAATAAACAAGACTACTTTACGACGTATCATGGTAGGGCACCAGATGACTGTATTTTTCAATATTTAGTAAAAAGACACAAGGCACAAATATTTTGGGTGACATCCAATATGATTTTTTGAGTACGGTTCGTATTACAGATAATACCAGTGTAGAGACCGCCCTCGTCAGGATATGCCACATGTCCCCACCACCTGCACTTTCCAGGTTTTGCTGAAGTAGACAAACTGGTCGAACAAAATTTGAATGTTAGCGGTTCGTAACGAAGAAGTTCGTAGTTCCTTGACGTTGTAGATACCGCTTTATTTGGTTCATCATCATCATCAGCCTATAATGTTCCCACTGCAGGGACTCAGGCCTCCTCTCTAGGAGAGGGATGAGCTATAATCCAACACGCGGGCCCAGTGCAGGTTGGCAGATGTCACATGTCTTGGATTTTTTTGGGTCTAAGACTTCCGTTGACAAAAAATTCGAAGACATGTGACATCTACCAACCCGCACTGGGCCCGCGTGGTGGATTATAGCCCATCCCTCTCCTAGAGAGGAGGCCTGAGTCCCTGCAGTGGGAATATTATAGGCTGATGATGATAATGTTGATGATGATGAAGACTTCCGTTTGACTTCCTCAAGATGTTTTACTTCAGTGTTTTGAGAGCAGCATATTTGATTAGAACGCTTGAATGCAGTTACTGTACATACCTCGGCCTCTGCCGCGGCCTCTGCCCCTGCCCCTCCCGCGGCCGCGTCACCTCCTTCCATCACCCAGACCCACCATGTCTGCAACATTTTAATAAAAAGGGTACAAATAATCTCAAGAACGCGCGAGGAGGCCGGTGACCGAGTCGAGCGACGTTCCGCGTCGATATATTCACACAAGTCCTATTTTCTATACAGCAACCAATGGGGTTGTTTCCTGGAAACTTCGCCGCGAGATGGCGCTGGTGTTTGGCTACACATGTCATTTTTTTTTAAATAAACGTTTGCGTTGTGTGGACGATTTTTTAAGTATTTGCGCGGGTTTTTTAACTCAATTTGGCACTGCACAATCTATGCTACCTGGCGTATCACCCAGTTGAAGGAGGAATTGAAAAAACGATGAGCAACGCAACAAGTAAAGAAAGCGGAGCTTGTCGAAAGCTACAATAGATTTCTGTTTTCTGGGCAATATTGTGGTTCTACAAGTTGTAAAATAAACTTAACTCACTAATTTTTGCTTTTTAATGATCTAATAATAAACAAACTAAGGTAATACATCATTTTTGTTAAAATGTTACAAAATGTATAGTTATTTGAAAAGAACCAATTCTTCTATGTTCATGTCTGGAATAAGATCAAAGCTTGGTAGATGGCAGTGGTTCGTTTGATATTATAGGGCTTGATAATAAGCAACGCCTTGCATTTCTCTGTTGCAATCGCTCAGTTCGAGCTGAGGTGACACTCTGTGATTCATTCCAACAAAATATAGAGGGCACAGCAGATTTCTTCAAAATTTTGCGTTGGAGTGGAAAGCCTGAAACAATATTGGGTAATGTTAATACTTGGCATATATCAGTGCGGCTTAAATCCCCCATGAGCGAACGTTGACTTGAAGTGGGAGAAACCAAGTCAATGTTCGACCCTTGTTTCTCCCACACATTCAAATTATTAATAAAAAGTCAGAATTAATAATAGGTATCGTACTAACCTGTCGCCTTAGAAGTGGTCTCGTAGTCTCATCATCATCATCAGCCTATAATTGTTCCCACTGCAGGGACTCAGGCCTCCTCTCTAGGAGAGGGATGGGCTATAATCCACCACGCGGGCCCAGTGCGGATTGGCTGATGTCGCATATCTTCGAATTTTTGGTTCTAAGACTCCTTCTAAGACTCTTTCCTCACGATGTTTTCCTTCACCGTTTTGAGAGCAGTGGTGATGAAATAAATTACACAAAGTAATGCGCCTGCCTGGGTTCGAACCCACGACCAACTGTTCGTAAGTCGGGGCCGCCACCACTGGGCCACCACTGCTGTCTCGTAGTCTGTTTCGTTGAAATGTTTCCCACATAACCTCGAAAAATTACTTGTTTTAATTTTTTTTAGTTTCAGTGCCTTTTCCCACTTTCTCTTCATGCGCAAATTTCTTGGAAATCTGACAACGCCTATTTCTTTGCATCCAAAGGCTACACAACGACCCATAATATAGAAAAAAGTCACAAAATATTAAGATATTGTTCAATTTCTATGGAGTTAGACAGTTTGTTTGTCATGTTTGTAGCCAACGTACAGCGCCCTCTACGTGGAACTATTTGACAGTTTTCTTCCCCATTAGGAGCGAATTTTGACTAATGCGGCTCTTATTTTTCTTGGATAAAAACTAGGAGCAAAAGAACCACAAAATTTAAAGCACTTTGTTAATTTAAGTACCTAAGTGTAGTACTTAAAACTTACAGGGGTTCAAAATTACGAAGCATTGGGACTACCCTTTCTTCTTTTCCCAACTAACGTTGGGGTCGGCTTCCAGTCTAACCGAATGCAGCTGAATACCAGTATTTTACATGAAGCGACTGCCTATACCTATGACCTCCACAACCCAGTTAGTACTGTAAAATGATATGGTAGGACTGGTTGGCAAACTTTCAGGTCTCCGACTACCTGTAACGACTGCCAAAAATGTATATATGGCAGCCGGGGCCAACGGCTTTACGTGCTTTCAGAGTCACGGAGGAAACTCGGTTAGTAATGGGTGCTCGCTGACCCATCCACGAGCCAGTCTAGGTAAGTACGGGTTAATCTAAAAATCGGCCCGAGCGGCAGTTATTCTTAAGTAACGAGCTTCTCCGCAAAAATATCAGTACTAACATAATTAAAAGGTTTTGGCTGACTTATGTTACAATAAAGCTTCAAATCAATTTGTCTACGGAACATCTTATACTTACCTATATTGGTAGCGGTCTTCTCAAGATAAGCCAGCGGCCCTTGCAGGGGGGTGCCCGCGTACGCCCCCCTCCCCCCCGCCAGGAACATCCCCTGCGCGAGACTGTTCTGCATCTGTCAGGTGGTGCAGAGATGTTAACACAATCATCTAAAAAGAATATGATGTAGGCATCATTAGAAACCGCAACCGAATAAAAGAAGCATTTTATTTTTGGTGGGTGGAAAATCATCAAATGACTCTGGGCAGAGCGGAAGGGAGTGTCAGACTTCTACTGACTAAAAACCACCCATGTTCCTTCTTAGCCATTTGTGTCGAGGCCGCGGTATCTCTTTCGAACAACCCGCAGCCCCGCCGGGACACATACCTCCTTCTCTTTCGCCTAAGTTACTCTTTAAAACATCAGCGATCTGCCAGTAAAGGTTCTGTCAAAATCGGCCCAGCTGTTCCTGAGATTCGCCGGGACAGGACTGACAACAACCCAACGGGGCTGCATTGTAATAAGATTTATTTTTAGATGTCACTTCTTTTGTTATTGAGAATTCTTGAGAGCAAACCTAACGCGTAGTGACATATAAAAATAAATCTTATCAATGATCCAAAACTCTGTTTTAAACGTGGTAGAAAGTCTGCTATCTCCAAGTCGGTCTGTGTGAACGGACCCTAACGCCCGAATACTCGAACGTCACTCAATTATAAGTAGCCCTCAAAACTCGTGCTATCTCTGTCACTCTGCGTTAAAGTAACAAAGACAGCACGAGATTTAAGTGCAACTTAAAATTGAGTGACGTTCGAGTATTCGGGACTAAGAGTTGAACCTCCGCTGGTAGTACGAAATGAACGAATATTCCATGCCCCTATCCAGTTCTGTCGCTCAGACCCTCAATTGCTAGAGCGTTAATACCGCGATGGTGTAATCGGCAGCACGCTCTGTTTCTTTGGGACACAATGCTTCCAGAGTTTCGACCCTAAAGCAATGCCTGCGCTGTGTTTTCACAGCAGTGGCTAAGCGTGGTGGGTAAAGCTCGTTTGCTCTAAAAATACTTTCTGCCGTGAGAGAGTAACATGCGATCAATTTTATTTATAAAAGTGCATAATTGTAACCAAATACAAAAAAAATCTTAACTATATTAAGTTGAGCTTATTGCACACAACATTTAAAACTCTTCGTAAATGTACCTTGATAAAATGCCAGTTGTCACACTTTACACTTTTGACTCTTTTATTATGCCTTTAGAGAGTCATTCAAAACCACCTAATTTGAAATTATTTTCTCCGGAACTCGGATAGCAAGAAGATTAGTTAAAATATTGTGTGCAAAAGCTAACGCGAAAAATAACAAAATTAAAAAACTACATACCTTGCGACTGATGTCAAAAAATCTAAAGCGGTGTGGAAAGGTACAAAATAAATAAAACAAAAAAATTATAAGAAAATCAAAATTATATTTTTTTTGAAAACTAAAATTAATTTGCAATCTATCTACTAAACAAAAAAAACGGTATCTAATGAATGCTTAAATAATTACCCACTTTTAAACCACTTAAAGTAGGCGTAGATGAGTTTTTTAAGTTTTCTTTACGATCTTTTTCGGAAGATTTATCAGTCGAGACGGTCAGAATGAAGTACAGTAGAATCCCGATTATCCGGACAAATCAAAACAAGGGGTATTCCGGGTAACCGAAAATTTGGATAATCGATTTCTAAATAAAATAAATATTAATAACTTTTTATTATAGATATAAAATTACGGAATAGAGCCTTTAACAATAAGTACGGAAAATCGGATATACGGATAATCGGGATTCTACTGTACTGAAAAAGTGGTAACTGTTTTAGAGTCAGTGTCCCTTCTAAGTCTTCTCACCTGTATAATGTATATATTCACATCTTTTGTCTGAATAATAGATACATTTTCCGAATTTAATGCTAGTTAGTTAAATTTTATTTACGAACCTCGAAAACTAAGCTTTATTGATTCCAAAAATTCAATATTTTTTTAACTGGTTTAATAACTTTTCAAAAGTTATCCAACACCAATTGGCACATAATACTATTTGATTTTTCCTTGTAAATAATTTCTCAGGACGACCTTTCAAATTCACTAGGAGACTTCTAATTCACCATATTATACAAAAGTTCAGTATTTCAGATCACATTGTTCCCTGCAACGTTGCAACGTTACAACGTTACTACCGGCGTTGCACGGTCGCGGGGTAGGCGGGCGGGTGCGGGGGACGCGGTACCTGCTGTTGCTGCAACGCCGCCTGTTGCTGTAACGCGGCTTGTTGCGCGGCCGCCGCTGCTGCCATCTGTTGCGCCTGTAACACGTAGTTGAGAAAATATTAAGGTCTGATTTCATTAATTAGAAAATTTCGGTATTGAGATGAGCATTTAGAATCCAACGCCGCACCATTGTGTCAAACCGACATCATTGTAAGATTTTCAACTCTAGTCCGTTTCCGGAATATTCAGGAAGGTTTATTTTAGGAGAAATTTAATCTTCTTCTTGTTCTTTGTGTCGATGATTACCATAATATTTTTTTTAAATTGAACAGCCAACTAAAGTGTCAGTGGGCTGGCCTCGCAACGCTAATACCCAGAGAGGTGGGTAAAGATCGAATCGTCACTAACTGGACGGATAAAATCGCCGTCAAGGTAGACCACGGTGGTGTGACGATTTGATCTTGTATGCGGGGCGAACATGTCCAGATATTGTACAGGATAGAAACGTTTGGAAGGCTTTGAGTTACGAAAACCGATTACGAAATTCTTTTACTATTAGGAAGCTACATTTTCCCAAATGACTATATTTTAAACGTTCACACGAAGATTGCCGATCACTTGAGCAAAACCGCAGGCAAGTCTATAGATTTCATTATAAAATACTTATACATTGAACCACCAGCAAACGTGCGAAGCTGCCGTATTTGCAGAGTTCACGCATATTTACAAACTGTTTCTGCGTCGAAAGACTAAATATTATTACTATGTTAGTAAACAGGCGCTCAGGTAGTCTGATAGCGTTGCCAAGTCAATAACATTGTAGCTAAATCTTACTAATATTATAAACGTGAAAGTTTGTTTGGATGTTTGTTACTCTTTCACGCAAAAACTACTGAACAGATTTGGATAAAATTTGGTAAACAGATAGTTTATAACCTGAATTAACACATAGGATAGTTTTTATCCCAATTTTATCTTCCCGTGGGATAATTTTCGAGTTTTAGCGGGCGAAGCTGCTGGCAAAAGCTAGGTGGTCTACCATTAATGACTTACGGCAGGACATCTAGCAAGGCGCGGTGATGGCAGGTGGAGTAAACGTATGACTGAGCCTAGGCCTCCAAGGAATGGAAAGAGAAGTGTTGGTCGTGCCCCTCGGGGCTGCGGGTTGGTCACAAAGATACCGCGGCCTCAACATAAAGGGCTAAGAAGGAACATGGGTGGTTTTTAGTCAGTAGAAGTCTGACACTCAACACTCAGTCTCACTGAAGTTTGACAAGAGTGGGAGGGGTTATTTGATGATTTTCCAATTTTCCACTAACGCCAAAACAAAAAAAAAAAGTGTTGGTCGTCTGGCTGTTGCCATTGCGGGAATATCCTGCCTGGATGAGGGAGTAGTCCGGCCATAGAGCAATACGGGCGACGGAAAGTGTCTGGGAGTATTTGCGACTTATTTTTAAGGATATTGCCTAAAATTGACTGGCCTGTTGGTCTAGTGGTTAGTGACCCTAACTGCTATGTCGGAGGTCGTGGGTTCGATTCCCACCCAGGACAAATGTTTGTGTGATGAGCACGATCATTTGTTCTGTGTCTGGGTGTAATTTATCTATAATATGTATGTATTTAGAAATATATAAGTATGTTTATCAGTTGTCTAGTACCCATAACACAAGCTCTGCTTAGCTTGGGACTAGATGGCGTTGTGTGATAGTTGTGGAATATTATAAAAAAAAAAAATATACGTAAAAATCAGCTTGGAGAAAATACGTGAAGTAAGTAATTTTTTTGTGTACCTTGATGACCTGATACCTGAAAATTGGCCGTCCAAGCAAGTTAGCTGGTAGTAGTGTGTTCTTAGTTCATACTAATACTACTCAATCGTCCACATTTCCTTCGTCAGAAAATACGTAACGTCTGGCGGCCCTGGGATATTGGACTATATGTAATGAGAGGTCACCCATAAAAAAAATGGCAATAAGCTGTTATTATTTATCCACGACTTCACCACCACCACTATAAACAGTATAATTGTAATATTAATTCAATGTAAGAAAAAGATGGAGCTATACAGGACACAGCTTTTTATTGCAGGGTGTGAAATCAAATGACTCCTCCCTGTTCCTTCTTAGCCCTTTGTGTCAAGGGCCGCGGTATCTATTTCGAACGACGCGACGGGGAGGACACATACCTCCATCTCATTCCGTCTAGTCGTTTAAAATGTGAATTGAGTTTAAGCTTGAATATTATACTGTATTTTTTATTTTTGTAGCTGTATTGTGTTGCTCACATCACACAATTTCTTTAAAATCTGTTTTTGGAAGTGAAGACTTTTAAGTTTTTAACCTTTTGAGCACCACAGTCACGTATAAACGACAAGCCGAACAAGCAAAAAAGTGCCTTAAGTCACGCACAATGGTCCACTTTAAGGATTAAGTGCGGAAACCTAAAACCCATAAAGAAGAAGAAGAAGTGCCTTAAGTGTGACGAATTAAGGTACTTTTTGGCTTGTCGTCTTACTTGATTGTGGCGGTCAAAAGGCTAATTGGCTGTCAGTCTAATATACAGTTTTTTTTAATCTGTTCATCTTAGCTGTAAGTCAAATCATGTCAGAGGCTGTTGAGGCGGTTTAGAAACTCTGACACTAGGGTGTGTGGGGTCGTTAGACCTTACTGCCCACACGATAAGAAGAAGAAGCTGTAAGTCTTCCATCTATCTATCTATATAAATAAAATAAAAAAAGAGAAGTCCTGACTGACTGACTGACTCATCAACGCCCAGCCCAAACCCTTGGACCTAGAAAGCTGAAATTTTGCACAGAGGTTCCCTTTATAATGTAGACAAGGAATAAGGAAGGATTTTTCGAAATTCAACGCCTAAGGGATTTAAATAGGGGATGAAAGTTTGTATGGAAAATCGCCATTTTCACGCGGGCGAAGCCGCTGGCAAAAGCTAGTAGTAAATAAATTAAATAAAATCGGTTGCAACATACCTGAACACTCTGTTGCACAACATGTTGCGGCGCGGGCGCTTGTTGCACGGCGGGCGGCGCCTGCGTGTTTGGTTGCTGGCACTTGTTGTACACGGTGTGGCCCTGGGCAGAAATGTTCTAGATCAAAAAATAAAACGAATGTTGAGACATTTGTTCTAGAACATTTTTGTTGATACCTGTATACCCGGATGTTAATGTAAGCGGTGTTCTGAAAGCTGGTATTAAATAGAGGACGAATATTTCGCTGTTTTGTAGTATTTCATTAATGTTACCGAATTAACTAAAATATTGCAATGATAACACTGCATTAGGTAAGTGTTGTGACAGATGTAAAAAGAACAATTTCAAGTGCTGTTTTTGAATATTCACTATACATAGGTATTTATAACCAATATTTTAGTACCAAAAAGGACGATTTACGCACGTTGTAGCACGCACTCATTTTAGTTGGTGCTAATACAAACATTAAATCTCACATACATGAGCAAAACAACTATTTACGAAGCTAACAATTTACTGACACTCTCTCTATTTTTCTGACCCAGTCAAACGGACTCTGCGACTTTAAAGATTTGAAGTTACTTTAGTGTTATGTTGGCACTCCCAATGATGCAGCTAATAGGTTAGTATAATGCACGAATGATTACAGACACACCAGTTTTTGTTAGTTATGAACATGACAAAGAAAATTATGTTAGGAGAATACACACCATAACCCACAAAAATGTTAGCAACACAGACTGAATCTTCCATGCATTGTAGACACAAATAAAACAAACATTACATCACGCCTTTATCCCTCAAAAGGATAGGCAGAGCTGTACACACACAATTCTTAGCACACCTACATTTTGCCAGCAGTTATGTTTAAGCCCCATGTAATAGGAAGCGAGCCTATTACCACCAACAGGACCCAAATCTAATTCCTGCGGCCACCCAATAACACTGCCCGACAAAGGATCGAACCCAGGACCACAAATAATTTGGCACTTGAACGTCTTTGAAGATTTTGTGAAATCAAAAATATCCTTGTACGCCTGGACTTTTATGAAAAACAGCCGCCATATTTTTTTTGGTGGGTAGGATCATCAAATGACTCATCCAGCTCTAAGCAGAGCGGTAGGGAGTGATCAGATTTCTACTGACTAAAAACCACACATGTTCCTTCTTAGTGCATGTTTACGTACAGGCGGGGCGTCGTGCGGCGCGTACTGCGTTTTTATTTCAAACACGATGGCGATGTATGAAAAAGTTAACGATTTCAAACGTCGATTTTCTGAGAATCTATTTTTCGCTGTTACCAGCGTTTGTTGCGGTGGATCCGTCTCTCAGCGACGCCCCGCGTCTCCATAAACGAGCCCTTAGCCCTTTGTGTCGAGGCCGCGGTATCTCTTTCGAACAACCCGCAGCCCCGACGGTTCATTACCTCCACCCAGAATATGCCAGAATCCACACAAACCTGTAAATCTGCGAGCAAGTTCTGCCACTGGCTGATCTTCTCGTAATGTCTTCTCAATAGCTCTTCCTTCCTCTGGAGCTCGCATTTCAGTTCATTATTGTCTTCTTTTACTAATAGTTCTGGACGCATCGCTGATAGCAGGAACCTAGAAGGTGAGGGAGACAAAATCATCACTTCCTTACATAGTATAAAACAAAGTCGCTATTTTTGTCTGTTTGTTTGTCTGTATGCTTAAATCTTTAAAACTACGCAACGGATTTTGATGCGGTTTTTTTTTAATAGATAGAGTGATTCAAGAGGAAGGTTTTAGTATATAATTTGAACGACATCCACGCGGGTGAAGCCGCGGGCATCAGCTAGTATTACTATAAAATAAAACAAAGTCATCCGCCGCGTCCGTCTGTCTGTTCCCGATAAACTCAAAAAGTACTGCACTGATTTTCATCAATGGATAGAGTGGTTCTCGAGGAAGGTTTTAGTATATATTAGAAAATTCAACGAGGGCAAAGCCGCGAGATACTACATATATATTCATGTTGTAAATCTAATAAGTTTGTTTGAACGCGCTAATCTCAGGAACTACTGGTTGATATTGTTACGACGCGCAACGGTCATCTAGAATCTTCGAGAAACCTTGCTAATAACTGTGCAGTACCTAGAAAAGACGAGTAGTGACAAGTTCATTTTTTTAGGTATAGTTACATTGTATTCAAGGTCAGCCGACGCGCGGCGTCAGCGGCAATTGACATTGTAATTTCGACCGTATGCCGAGCGCGTAAAGTAACTTCTTCCTTGTCGGTTCTTTTATCTTTAAATTTATTTTTTGTTAATGTTTTTTTTTTGTTGATGCTTTCTTGAATAATAGAGAATTATCTCGAATATCTTTTGTTTGCGTGGGTATAAAAGGACCGATTGAGGACGAAGTGGGACAGTTCACTTTTAAGCGAGACAACGAAAGGATCGAAGAGAATCTAGTGCGATTAAAGTGTTCAGTAGTGTATTGCGATTGTGAATAAGTGTATTGCGAGTAATAAAGTTAATTCGTGTGTTTAATTGGTAGTGATTTTATTTATTCCATACCCAGCTCGTAACAATTTGGTGTCAGAAGCGGGGATAAATAATGCCGATTCTACCAAAGGACGACACGGATAGTATCCGGACGAGGAGTCAGAGGCAGCAAGGTATGGACCAAAGGCGATTTGGGGACTCCCCGACACAGACAGCGGGCGGTGCCCAGCCTACGTCAGAGCCAGTCGCTGGCCCATCTGGAGCTACTCCAGCGGCGCCTACTACATCAGCGGCGCCTGACTTGTCTGCCTTAATGGCACTGCTGCAAGAACAGGCACGTCGTCAGGAGGAGCAGGCTCGACGTCAAGAAGAGCAGGCTCGCCAGTTGCAGGAGCAGCGGCAACAAGATAAGGAGGAGCAAGCTCGCCTTCAAGAAGAGCAGGCTCGCCGTCAAGAAGAGCAGGCCCGTCGGTTGGAGGAGCAGTTGCAACGGGACAAGGAGGAACAGGCTCGCCGTCAAGAGGAGCAGGCCCGGCGCCAAGAGGAACAGATGCTCCTGATAAAGGATCTTCACGCATCAGTTGGGAAAGAGCTGAGCGTGATGAAGGAGCAGGTACAGCAGCACGACAACCGTATCGCAAAGGCCGAAATTCAGATCGCCGATGTGAAGAAGGCCTTAAGTGAAATTAAGGTTGGAGACGGGTCTATACCTTCAGTGATTGCTGCCCCTTCGGTTCGCGGATTTAAAGTGCCTCCATTCGACGGAACATCTTCGTGGTCGGCCTATAAAATCCAATTTGAGGCCGTTATGAAAGTGAATGGGTGGACCAAAGCGCAAGCCATGACCGCGCTCACCTTGGGTCTCCGAGACCAGGCCCTTAACATTCTTGAGGCCCTCGGCAAGGATGTGACATACGAACAGCTGCTGGAGGCATTAGAGTCCAGATACGGTGACGCGCACCTGGAGCATGTTTTTCGTGCCAAGTTAAGGGATCGCGTTCAACGTAGTGCCGAGAACTTACAGCAGTGGGCCCTGGAAGTTGAAAAGCTGGTTCGAAAAGCATACCAGTCCGCCCCTGCACTTATTGATGGAAATCTGGTACAGGCGTTCATCGATGGAATACGCGACTTGGAGGTTAGAGCCGCTGTGAGACTTGGGCATCATGAGACGCTGAAAGATGCCTTGGCCCATGCCTTAGAAGTAGAGGCTGTGAGGCAGGACCACCGTACGCACCGGGTCAGGGAGGTTGTAGCGTCACCTGCACGCGAACGCGACCGCCCGCAAGGATACAGCCCTAGGTGCTACACTTGTGGAGAAAGGGGTCATCTTCGATCAAGCTGTCCTAAGCGCAGCTCACCAAGAGAAGACCAACCTCAGCAAGGAAAGGTGGCTGAAGTGGCTGCCCAACCACAGCAGGGAAACGAGTAAATGCCAGGACTGGGGGGCGGGTGCTGGCTGGTTTTGAAAGAGCCCCGAGGATCTCGATCTCACAAGTACATGACGGGAACAGCCTGACCATCAACGGCGAAGTCAACGGAACTCCATGCAAACTGACGTTGGATACTGGAGCTTCTCACACGGTTGTCAATTCTCACCTGGCGAATCGGTTTCTTGGGGGTTACTTCAATAACCGCGACCGTCTTCAATTATTAACAGCTACCGGTCAGCACATAACCGTCCGAGGCAAGAAGGAGGTGGACTTAAAATTGGGTGATAGAATTTACCGACACAATGTCATCGTGGCCGACATAGTCGACGATTGCATCTTGGGCTTGGACTTCATGCGGAAATATCGTTGTGAGATCGACATCGACCAAGGAGTATTGAAATGTGGTTCCGAGGAAGTTTTCATGGAAGGTGCACCATCAGGGAAAGTGTACTGTTTGAAGGGAATTGTTCTTCCTCGCAGATCAGAAACGATCGTGCCAGTCAAGTTACCACCGAATTCTGGACACAAAGATCGAAGTGTTCTGATAGAAAGGGTGGACAATGAGTTTTCATGGAAGATGGCACGAACTCTGGTAAAGGCCAACAACATCTCAGCTGTACGAATCCTGAATCCAAGTGACAAGGAGCAAGTAATTAAGAAGGGTACCTTGATCGGCACTTGCGAGGAAGTAGCCTGGATGCGTCAATTGCAAGATCTACCTACCGGAAGCAAAATTAGTAGTGCCAAATTCGACGTGTCAACGCTTCTTGAAAACTGTCATTTAAGTGAAGGAGAAATGGACAAGGCTAAGAAGATGTTACTTCAGTACGCCGGTATTTTCTCTACGGGTGATGCTGACATAGGAAGAACTGGACTGGTTCAGCACAGAATTAATACAGGCAACGAGTTACCTATCCGTCAGCGACCAAGAAGACTGCCAGTTGCACGGGAAAAAGAAGTGGAAACCATGATTGAGGGAATGGTGAAGGACGGTGTTATAGAGCCATCATCCAGTCCATGGTGTTCTCCTGTGGTCCTGGTAAAGAAAAAGGACGGCAGTATGCGCTTCTGTGTGGACTATCGACGACTGAACGACGTTACGAAAAAGGACAGCTATCCACTGCCTAGGATCGATGACACACTGGATACGCTGGCGGGAATGAAGTGGTTTACGACACTGGACCTGAAAAGTGGTTACTGGCAGGTAGAAATAGACCCCAAGGATAAGGAGAAGACTGCATTCTCAACAGGAAAAGGATTGTGGCAGTTTAAAGTTATGCCTTTCGGTTTATGTAATGCTCCTGCAACGTTTGAAAGGCTGATGGAGCAAGTACTTGCCGGGTTGATTGGTGACGCATGTCTTGTCTATCTAGACGACATAATCATTGTGGGCCGTACGTTTGAAGATCACCTTAGAAACCTCAACCGAGTGCTGTCGAAGATCCAAACAGCAAACCTGAAGTTGAGTCCGAAAAAGTGCTCGTTTTTCAGAAAGCAAGTGAACTTTTTAGGACACATAGTTTCGGGAGAAGGTGTTCAAACAGACCCAGAGAAAGTAGTTGCCGTTAAGGATTGGCCAGTTCCGAAAGACAAGACACAGGTCAGAGCATTTTTGGGTTTGTGCTCCTACTATCGCCGGTTTGTGAAGAATTTTGCCGACATTGCGAAACCTCTACACAGACTCACTGAGGAAAAGCAACAATTCTGTTGGGATGAGAACTGCGACGCCGCATTTCAAGAATTAAAGGGACGTCTGTGCAACACTCCTATTTTGGGATATCCTGACACTGAAAATGACTATATAGTCGACACAGACGCAAGTAATACTGGAATTGGGGGCGTGTTATCTCAACGGAAAGGAGATCAGGAGATTGTTATAGCTTACTTCAGCAAGTCTTTATCCAAACCGGAAAGGAATTACTGTGTAACAAGACGAGAGTTGCTCGCCGTAGTGAAGACATTGCAGCACTTCAGTAAATATTTGTTGGGACGGAAATTCCAGCTACGAACCGATCATGCTGCATTGAAATGGCTATTACAGTTCAAGAATCCAGAGGGGCAAGTGGCGAGATGGATTGAACTACTGCAAGAGTTTGACTTTGTAACCGAACATCGCAGTGGGAAAACTCACGGTAACGCAGATGCCTTGTCAAGAAGACCTTGTCCTGAAGACTGCAAGCACTGTGCCAGGCAAGAGACTAAGGAAGTAGTGCCCGTGAGGATGCTTAGAACGGATCTCAGCGATGAATGGAAGGAGACTCTACAACAGGCTCAACAAAATGACTCGGACATCAAGCCAATCTTCGACTGGATCAAAGCTGGTGCTCCGAAGCCCAAGTGGAGTGATGTGGCTGCGATGAGTTCCATCACGAAGAGTTATTGGGCACAATGGAACAGTTTGGAGATCCAGGATGGAGTCTTGTGCCGTAAATGGGAAAACGCTCGAGGGGACAGCTGTCATCTACAAATGGTTGTCCCTAAAGCTAAGGTACCGGATGTTTTACGGCTGTACCATGATGGATGCTCAGGAGGACATATGGGGGTAAAAAGGACTCTACTGAAAATCAGAGAGCGCTTTTACTGGATCCACTGTCGAGATGATGTGGAAGACTGGTGTCGCAAGTGTACCAGCTGTGCGGCTGTGAAGGGACCCCACACACGAAGCAGAGGTGCATTGAAAGTGTACAACGTTGGAGCTCCCTGGGAGCGGATAGCACTGGACGTTGCGGGACCATTTCCAGAAAGTGACAGCGGAAACAAGTACTTCCTGGTTGTCATGGACTATTTCACAAAGTGGCCAGAAGTCTTCGCCATTCCTAACCAAGAAGCCACAACAGTCGCAGATAAATTGGTTCAGGAAGTCTTCTGTCGTTTTGGAGTACCCTTAGAAATTCACAGCGATCAAGGGAGGAATTTCGAATCGCAAGTTTTTCAGGAGACTTGTCGATTGATGGGTACCCACAAAACCAGAACCACCTCTTACCACCCACAATCTGATGGAATGGTGGAACGATTCAACCAGACGTTGGAGAGATATCTGGCAAAAGTTGTGGAAAACAGGCAAAGGGATTGGGACAAGCACATACAGCCGTTTCTTCTGTCCTATCGGAGTGCAGTTCACGAAAGTACGACTGTAACTCCAGCCTTCGCGAACTTTGGAAGGGAATTACGGTTGCCTGCAGATTTAATTACTGGAACTCCCCCTGAAGTCCCACGCAGTGTAACGGATTACGCGAATGATCTGCGTAACAAGTTAAATGATGTGTATGAGCATATCAGGCAATCCGGACAACAGATGTCTGAGAAGATGAAGACCCGTTATGACCGGAAGGCAAACAGTCGTGGTTTCGACGAAAGTTCGCTTGTGTGGTTGCATAACCCAGTGCGGAGCAAGGGAAAGTCTCCGAAATTGCAAGCAAAATGGGATGGACCATACAGAGTTGTGACCAGGATCAACGATGTCACCTACAGAATACAGAAGGGTCCGCGAGGTGCGCCTAAGGTTGTGCATGTAGACCGACTGGCGCGATATTACGGGACCAATGATGCTCGGGACGAGCATGTCTAAGGAGGGGGCAGTGTTACGACGCGCAACGGTCATCTAGAATCTTCGAGAAACCTTGCTAATAACTGTGCAGTACCTAGAAAAGACGAGTAGTGACAAGTTCATTTTTTTAGGTATAGTTACATTGTATTCAAGGTCAGCCGACGCGCGGCGTCAGCGGCAATTGACATTGTAATTTCGACCGTATGCCGAGCGCGTAAAGTAACTTGTTTTTTTTTTGTTGATGCTTTCTTGAATAATAGAGAATTATCTCGAATATCTTTTGTTTGCGTGGGTATAAAAGGACCGATTGAGGACGAAGTGGGACAGTTCACTTTTAAGCGAGACAACGAAAGGATCGAAGAGAATCTAGTGCGATTAAAGTGTTCAGTAGTGTATTGCGATTGTGAATAAGTGTATTGCGAGTAATAAAGTTAATTCGTGTGTTTAATTGGTAGTGATTTTATTTATTCCATACCCAGCTCGTAACAATATTGAAAACATATTTTTGTGTTGGGTAGTGCATTTTAGTTGGATAGTCCGCGGGCATAATCTAGAGTAAAATATTATCCACATTTGGTCTCAGATTATGAAGTGGCAGAAAAGGAGGTGTCTCATGAGATGACAAGAAACAGAGAAATATGGAAGCTTTTGCCAGCGGCTTCGCCCGCGTGAAAATGACGATTTTCTATATAAATAAACTTTAAAAACTTTCACAAAACAAAAAAGAAACTACGAGTGCAATACGTCATTCCGAAAGCCACCACGCCGAACCACACGCCGCCGAATGCCCGCAACAACGAACACTGCGAGCACGAAGGCACGCAGCGACGCACACCGCAACAACGAATGCACGAGACCCCGAATCTCAGAACGAATGCACGCCGCAACGTGCAACCGCCGCCCCGCCGCGCGCCCCCACACCCACAGCACTCGCCGCCGGTAACATCCGGCGCCGCGCAGCCCGACGCAGCAACTCCCGAAACGACGCATATTGCACTCCTAAGCTACAGTCACAGTCACAGCGGAGAAAACCGGAGTCCACGAGTCCCATCATCTACCTGCCTTTTCCTACCTGTGTTGGGGTCTGCTTCCGGTCCAACCGGATGCAGCTGAATACCAGTACTTACATAGCCTTTCTGCCCTCCACAATTCACTTAGTATTGGGTAATATGATATATATTTCAGAGAATTTACCACATCTTGTATTCCACTACCATTTACTCCAAATGACACTTCCAAAGCTACAAACCTCTTCTGCAAGAAGAAAGCCTCCATCTGCCTCGCCAGGTCGATGAACCGTTCCACCTCCACCTTCACTTCTTCCTTCTCCACGCACGGAGACGCTTCTTGCTTCGTCAGCACGTTCAGACATGCCTGGAAACACTCTTTGGGTGATGATGTGTTCCATTGTACCCAAGCAACATGCTCACGTGATAAATGACGATAAACTGACGTCATCTTTCAAACAATGACGTCCTTCGTCATATATGACGTAATAAGATGACGTGATTCGGAGCTTTATGTCGTCGTTTGCTTTTTAAGACGTCATCAAGTAACGTGATTCGGAGCTATATGTCGTCGTTTGCTTTTTGAGACGTCATCAAGTAACGTGATTCGGAGCCCACCCACTTGATATCTAGTAGCGCCACTGCTCGATAGATGGCGCTGTACGCTGACGTCACGTTTCTGAATCGCGGTGTTAAGATTCTCCGCGAGCGAATGACTACCCCTGCTTTACTTAAATGTGTTATCGCTTCTCGGCCTTTTGGCTAAGATCAAAGTGTAGTATCTGTTCTTTTTAGCTTAATATCTGAAAGCTCCCTCACTGGTTCATTCTCCTGCCCTTATCCCAATTTATTTGGGGTCGGCGCAACATGTCTTCTTCTTCCATACTTCCCTATTTCTCGTCATCTCATCAGTCACCTCCTTTCTAGGGACCAGTATTATTAATCTGATTTTTGTAAGCTGACGGGATGTTCGGGGCTCGCTCCACTCCCGTCGGGGGTCGGCCCGGCCTCGGTACCTCTAATTTAGCCATTTATGACGTGATTATCACGACGAATGCGACGATATGGTAGACGTTATAGGTAATTGACGTCGAAATCACGTAAACTGATCACGTCATTAATGACGCACTAATTTGTGACATCCTCACGTCAAAATTTACGTCTATAATGACGTGATGCGACGTCTTTCGATGCCTTAAAATTCACGTCATTATTCACGTGAGCATGTTGCTTGGGTATATACGAACAGAGGGTCGAAACTGTCACTTTAGCAAATCATATGCGTTTAAAAGCGTAAAACGGACCTTTTATAATAGTTAGTACTGCGTCTGTGACAATTTTACGAATTTCAACGCAATTCATATTATTTTTCTATTAAGATTTATTTTCCTAGATGGTCACAGACTCAGTTTTTACTATTATGTCCATAAATTACGTGAGGTGTTTTTTTTAATTTTCTGTCCCTCCCTCCCCCCCCTGGTGAGATGTCGTGAGATTTTATTCAACCCCCTTCTCCCATCCCTCAATCTCATGTGAGATTTTTCAAAACGTGAGTTTCTTACGTAAATGCGTGAGATTGATATTGTGTAAAAAGAAAGAAAAATTGTTTCGTGCTTTTATTGACGACTAGTTAAGACTAGATCAATATTGCTGAGTGTTTAATTTTAAGTGTAATACTAATAAAGCATGTACAATCTGGAATAAATGGACCAAAATAGTATAATTTTTTATTGTTTCAATCAGAAAAAAATTGCGTGATATTTGCCGAGACCCCCCCCCCCCCCCCCCCCCTCTCCAACGAACGTAAGATAAGATGAGATTTGACTCGACCCCCTCCCCCCTTAAACACCTCACGTAATTTATGGACGCCCCCAAAGGTCCATTTTAACGCAATTCATATTAGGATCTGCTACAGTGGAAGAAGAACGAGAACGATCTTAAGTATATGGGCGGACAAGCTGAAAAAGTGTCCAGCTGTAAGCTCTAAGTGCATGTTTACGTACAGGCGGGGCGTGGCGCAGCGCGTGCTGCGTTTTTAATTAATAAAAAAACACGAGACGAGCCTTCTGCACGCGCCGCGCGACACTCCGCGTCTCCGTAAATACACATTTTTTTAGTTGTTATATATGAATTTCATAGACACGTATTACGTGTTTCGTGCTTTTTGTGACGCTATTCAAGTATTCGCATCTAGCAGTCATCACTTGTCTTCATGCTCTTAACCGTTGAGGAGTAGTACCACTCCGAGTTGAAAGCAAAAATAGGTAGTTGAATCTTGAAGGTTAAGGGTTATGTTTCTTGGTTGAATGTTAAATGCATAGTAAATATTTGTATAGGATATATATATATAGGGTACTTATTACGCATCATGATCAGAAGGTCTAAGTAGCAAAATGTCCAACAGCGCAAAATGTCTAATGAGCAGGAAGTCTACTTAGCAAAATGTCCATGTAGCAAAACGTCCAACTATCAGATGGTCTATTACAACTAAAAATGAAAAAATAAAAAAACTTTTTTGCAAAAAAAACAACCGACTTCAAAAACACCAAAAAGAGAAAAATAAACTTAAGAAGAAAAATCTGCTTCTGAAGTCGGTGGCAAAAACATGAAGTCAAACAAACAAAAGTCACCGACTTCAGAAGCAGATTTTTCTTCTTAAGTTTATTTTTCTCTTTTTGGTGTTTTTGAAGTCGGTTGTTTTTTTTGCAAAAAAGTTGTTTTTTCATATTGCGTAACGAAACTACTATTTTGGAACCCATATTATCATAAAGTAGGTCTTAACTCAAAGTTGTAATCCTTGTCGTAATGGCATGCTTATAAGTGCGTGTTTACGTATAGGCGGGGCGGCGCGCGGCGCGTGCTGCGTTTTTCATTCAAACACATGGCGATGCAGATGTATGAAGAAGTGAACGATTTCAAACGTTGATTTTACGAGAAGCGATTTTTCGCTCGTTAGTTTAAAATGCAGCTTTTGTTGCGGTGGACCCGTCTCTCAGTAAAATAATAAAAAAACACGATACGAGCCCTCTGATGCACGCGCCGCGCGACGCCCCGCGTGTCCGTAAACAAGCCCTAAGGCCGCAAATTCGGAGAGGCGGGGCGTGCAGCGGGGAGTGGAACATTCAACTCCCCGCTGCACGCTCTAAAAAACGCTTCTCCGAATTTGCGGCCTAAACGCTGCTAAACGTATGACGTCATATTGGTGGTACTGAAGCACAAAACAAAACTAACCTCATATTATTTCTTAAATTGATTATTTGACTGTAGAAGTGTAGAGTGTAGAATAAATGAATTTAACTTAGAGAAGTGAGAGAAATAAGTGTGGGTAGTGTATTCTACACTCCTATCGCATCAAAGCATTCAGTAGTGTGACTTGTGAATAATACCCTTAAGAAATTGTTTCAGGTTTAGAAATAAAATATACAGAAGTACTTACTCATCATTATTTTAATTTCAAGAACGTCATTTTTAAAACAGCATTTCAAATTATACGCTACCAAATAAAATATCTCGTGGTTTCTTGTTGAATGTCTCATCTTTCATAAATTATGTTTCGCTCAACATTTCTGTACTCTCAGTACACTCAACAAAATTAATTATTTAGAAAATTGACTACCGACTAATTGTTCTTTTAATTCAAATCTGTATGAAATACGAGATACTGACGTAAAGTATCAATTTAACAAACAATTATTTTCGCTGGCTGTACCAAAATTGCAGATTACTTACATACAAATATATCTATAGATTTTCTACTTAAATAGAATTAATTTATTTTATCTTCCTGTAATATTAACAATTTGTGTGCTAGTCGGGTAATTTTGTTCAAAGATTCAAATCATTGGATTAGCCCATCGTACACACGGCTACACATCAAGCTATACAAAACCAGTATAATCTGATCGTACATTGTGCGAAACGATCTAGTAAAGTGAGGCCAAGATTAACTGGTTTTGTATAGCTTGATGTGTAGCCGTGTGTACATCGTCCCACCCAAAAATTGCCCACCGAGTACGGTGACCCCTCCATCCACTGCCATTTACCACAATACCATTCATCATGGAATGATAGATACAATTTTCAGCATAAACGAGCGAGACAAGCTAATATTCAAATGACATCAACGGAACAGAACCGTGATGTTTTGAAGCGATCCTGCGAATCTAACGATTTAAATCTTTGATTTCCTGTCAATAACAACTTTGCGAACCGCCCGCATATCGTGAGGTGCTTCACAGGCCAGGTACCTGCGAAGAGACGGCCTCGCTGTCCCCGCGTAGCTACCTGAGGAGTGTGAACCTTACCCGTTGAATTTCGAGGTACTAAGCGACGCGCGTAGTGATTCGGGGCGACTCGCAAAGTAATTAAAGCAAACACAGAGATCTGTTGTACCATAATCTATTTACATTCACTCTTGAAAGTGAGCGAAAATTGTATTCTAACCAAGCAACCACGAGCCCAAATATACTTTAGTATCTATGACTATCATTTATACAATATCTCACGTTTTCTGACACCCTGCTTATTTGTGAGCTCAAGCATTGTAGATGGCAACTTTCCTTACAATAAATAATTGCATGTATAAGGCAATATTAATAATATAAGCGTAATTGATCATAGTTTTTATAAACCTCAAATCTCTTCTAAATCGTAAAGTTCTAATATTAAAAGAATGCCACAGCTAAGACCTAGATAACCGGCCGAAAAAATCTAAGGCGTGTGAAACCACCGACTCGTGTGCCTGAGTGATGGATTACATACAGCCTTTACCTCTCATGTGGAGGCCTGTGTACCAGCAGTGTGAACATTAACGGCTGATTATAATGTGTAAGAAGGACCAAGCTGCATCACTATGCAAGTCTTACTAATTCTACAATATCTTGAGTTCACAAAATCGTTCAGTGTGTGCAGAGCATTATAATAATTTAAAATTAACGGCTTCATGTTGTGTCTAGCGCAAATCTAATACTTTTGATACAGCCAATCACAGCTAAGTATTTTACATGAACAATGGAGTAAAATTGTTGTGATTTTAAGTATTACACACGATACATTCTGTCAATTTCAGACTTCTTGCGGATATCGAACACTGATAGATACTTCAGTATAATTTATTGCCAGAAGCCGCTTCCGTAATCCATCCGCACTAGGTCAACCGAATAAAAAAGTAAATAGGTATTCGACCATTTTCTTATTCAGGAAGTAAAAAATTGAAAAGAAAAATATCAAAAGTTTAGTCAGATTTGCGTTAGTCAAAATTTAAAAATTCAGTATTCCTGCTATAAAACACAATCCAATTCACACATTTTAATCTAATTTCGACACAAAAATGTAATTCTATACATTTTAAGCATACACTCAGGTAACGTCCAAGCTGGACTTCTCTTGATAAGACTCCGATTTAGAAAAACAATATAGATTTTATAATCAATTGATTAATTTGCGCAAATTTATAATAAGTAACCAAAATATTTCACCTCGATATTATCAATGAATCACATTTACAAAAAAACATCTTATATTATAATTACGTCTAAAATAAAGCTGTAAAAAGCGAGTTACATGTCAAATTGTATCAATAATATAACAGGTATTATGACAAATAATTGTTCAAATCTTGGATTTAGTGAGATACTGTTGATTGGCATTTTTGGGGATCATATTGGTGCTTGCCAAACACGCCTGTTTTTTTGTAGTTGTTTTATTATTTTCATAAATAAAATGGAAACCACTTCTCGTTTGACATATAACCCGCCTGACTATATCTAGAGCCCTACATACATTGCAATATTACACCCAATCAACGTATTGGCAACGATTCTAACTTAACTTTGATCTACTCCACACTACGATAAAATATCGCGAGTTTCGCTGCAAATCTTTGTCATACCAAAAGTAATGATTGATGTATCTCGTTACCACGATAAAGAAACTAGCAAGTCCAAGAACCAAACATTCAAAGGCGTGACATATACCAACCCGCTCTGGGCGTACGTGGTAGATTACAGCCCTCCCCTTCTTGCGAAGCCGCCGGAGGTCCAGCAGCTAAACATTATAGGCTGACTATGAAGTATTGATAATCGTGCAGTCGAAAAAAACTAAGTTTGCTGGGTAGCTAGCTACTACTCTTTCATAACCGTGTTATGTGTGTGCTGAAAATGTCTGTTAAAAAGCTGACTTGGGACAAAGATGTTTAAATGTTAGCTGCCCGACTGCCCGCCCAACTGTTTCCCCAAAAACTATTCTGCACGCAACAGCAGCAAAATCGAGCGATTTCTACCAGCAGTGCAAATTAGGCCCTAAAGTGACGAAAATGATCTACACGCCATAAAATCGGGTGTAAATTGAACGAGTGTAAGTACGAAAACCTACAAGAACTTTACAGACTTAAATAAAAACTCATAGATGATCTTAAAATGAACCGCTTTAATCAGTCGTCATAAATGGCTAATAGAATTTACAATAATTACGGTGTAATCACTCTATATTGAATTTAATTGTAAGATAAATAAATTATTCTAATACGACATCGAAAATTCTACTTTGGATAATATGCTCTAACCAGATGCCGCTGAATACCAGAATTTTAAAGAAAACAACCGCCTGACGTTCACAATCCAGTTGTGACTTGGTAGGGGGATTACTCTCCGGTAAGCCGTTGGACGTTATTTGTCGAATTTCGAGTTTCTGCCTACTCGTATCGTAATCGATTAATACGTGAATAATAAAACGGCTGTTTTTTTCTTAGTTCTCTTACTATGTAGGTAAAATATTTTCTCGAGACATTTAAAATTAGCTTACTTAGCCACATTCTAAACTTTTTAGTTTACCAAAAGTAGAACTTACGATACGAACAATTAGAGAAGTCTCACTATGCAGTGTTTAGAAATCTAATAACATATTGCTGCCTTCAAACATCTATGTATTTACTAAATATACTATTATAATATATATATATTTCTTTGTTAATCTATTTCATAATTATAATTTTCTATTATTTGCAACTTATCATATAAATATGCGAATGGTAAATTCAATATTTTGGAATTGCCTATTTACTGCACAATGGGATTGTGTAAGTGGTGCTAAAATGTCAACAATATTGCTTATAAATGTATCTGGGACATACATACTCAAAAGTTTTAAAGACATAATAACATTGCACATTGGGCAGAGATTTTTCAAGATTTTTCGAAAAACGTAAAGAAATTACGTGAAAGTGCTGCGATATATACTATGAGATTTAATTAGCAGTCAATATGACTGCACTAAACTGCCTTAAGTACTATTAACATTGACAAATACTCAACATAGAATAGACTTCAAAACATTGCACAAATGAGACAAAAGCGTGGACATCGCCTTTAACCTAATTTAAAAAAAAATACTGCTCATGATACTAATCATTTCTGATAGCCATACTGCCACGGAGATTGATACGGACTCCTATAGTAATTATCCATTTGAGAGTACATATTATGAGGCGGAGGCATAGAAGCATTGTGCATAGGAGGTTGGTGGTAATACTCTGGCCTCCACTGACTCCTATCCACAGGAGGTTGGAGTCTTTCAGCGGTAGAATAGGTCCTATAATCTAAAGGCGAGTTGAGGAATATAGAATCGTTATACTGCCCGACAGGCATTGACCACCCGTCCCTTTGCTGTGGCATTGGCGGTGGCTCGTTCCTCTCAACGATTACTTTTTCGCCGGGCGGTGACACTTGCGGCGGAGGTTTCTGAGGTGTCTGAATCATCCTCGGTGCCCGCGGCGAAGGAATCTTCTGTGCTTTTGACATAAACTTATGAAACTCGTCCTCAAACGCACTGGGATTCTTATTTATTGGCGGTATCACTTTCGGTACCCTTAGACTAGGATCTAATACAATCGCGGAGTACGTTTTTGGTGGCCTTGGCGGACTAGGTTTCCGCTCAATTTTTGGTGACAGTGTTGATGTTGACGTAGAAGGATATGTAGCTGGTATGGCTATATCGGCGAGTGCGTAAGTAAGTTTTGTCGTCGGTGGTGCCCGGTACGACTGGTGAGGCTTCGCCATAACTGGTTCAACTGGCGAACTATACTCGTAAGCACTTGTAGAAATAGTAGTCTTCTTAGGTGCCCTAGGCTTTCGTGGCTTTTTCTCTTTGACAGGAGCATCTGGATTCTTAGGTTTAGGTTCCCTCTTTTTCCTTTCTTTCTTAGGTTTTTCGACTTTCTCGCCTTCTGTCTTAGGCGATTTCCGTTTCTTAGTTTCTTTTTTAGCGGCGGTGGGTGTGCCTGTAGGTACAGCTGGTGCAGAATGGGCGTGTACTATTGAAGTGTGGGTAGGTTTCTTAGTTTCTTTTTTAGCGGTGGTGGGTGTACCTGTAGGTACAGCTGGTGCAGGATGGGCATGTTCTATTGAAGTGTGGGTAGTCACACCACCTGCTGCTGTAGTCAGAGGGTCATTGGTAACTGGTGCTGGATTGAGAATTGGAATCTCTTCCTCAGCATGAGGAGGAGATTCCCAATTAGAGACTAGAGCTGCCATGGTTTCCAGTTGTTCATCTGACAATTTCTTTGTTTTCACTTTTTTGTATCCTCGTTTTTGCCGTGGTGCCTTCTTTTTTTCCGGCGTGTCCTTCTCTTTCCCTGTGTCATTATCTTCTTCCCCTTCTTTAGGATTGGTATCTTCTTCTTTAATTTCCTTCTTAATTTTAGGCTCTTTCTTTATACTGTCCTTACGCTTTTTACGTGTTTTAGAGCTTTTCCTATTCTTTGGAGCTTCATAGTCAGAATCTTTATCAGAGTCTATGTATCCTACATCAGGTAGTAGTGCTTCTGAAGGTTCCATCTCATCTCCTTTTAGCCAAATATCTTCGAGAGCATCAAGCTGTGTCTCATCTGGTTGTGGCAAGTTCGGTCTCTTCATTGAAGTCATCATATCTAAGTCACCTTCAGCCATGGTCATCTCATCATCATCCATGACATCATGACCAAGAATCGAGACTGCAATAGCACCTTCAGATATGCTTTTACTAGCCATTGCTCTCTTTAAATGCAAGGGATGCCGCTTTTTCTTTTTCAACCCTTCTATTTCTGCTTCAATAAATGATTCCGGTAGCTCAGTATTATGCTTATTGCACAAAATATCTTGACCTGAGGGATGCGGTGCAGGAACCATCTTCTCTGGTTGCTCTGGATGGCAACCAATATCCTGACCCGTTAACCATAGTTCATAACGGTCAGGTTGGAACCGTTTCACAAAAGTATCCATTGATATTTTAACCATATCATTACTGCAGGTACATTGAGTAGCACGTTTGCCATATTCAACCCATCTGGGAGCAGCAAAGTTTGTAGATTCTGCACAGTTGAATCCATGATTAAAACCAGCATGATAGCCATATGGAAACGTAATCATAATCTCGCCGGCCTCTTGTGTGATTTTATTTACAGGAACTGAATATTGCTTTAATATTTGAGGAGAAATTAATGTCATCTTGTGCCGGAGGAACGCTTGGCATGTTTTGGCTGAAGTTGGGAAGAAACCAGAGGCTATCCGTTCAAATCTTTTACCGTGTTCGGGTGGAATACAATACCAAGTTTTAGCATCACCAAAGTGTAAGTAGTTTATAGAGTATAAATCCATGTCTTCAGTATGCCAAGCAAATGTCGTCTTCCACATACCAAAGTACAGGTAAGCAGTGTTTACTCCATCAATTTCAATGCCGTAGTCTGAGTTTACGAAGTCAAGGATTGTGCCAAGACTGTTTATGTTCCATTCTTTGACATCAGGGTCTGTTATGCTACCATTGACATCAGCTCCATAGATCGGGGCCACGTAGGTGACGTTTTTCCAGTATTTCCTCTCAAGATCATCGAAACCCGTGTGACGAGGGGTGCAGTACTTTGCAGAATTAGCCATTACTGCGAACTGTTTAACGGTCATAGCTTTCTTTTGAATATTTATTTGTTGAAACAAACCTTGCTTGCCAGTCACTACCTGGCATATAGGCGAAGGAATCGTCACGTTCAGCTGGTCCAGGTCGTAGCCAGACTTCCGAGGCACCCATTCGGGCGGAGGAATCACTTTCGCAAGGCCAGCTTTATGAGCCCCCTTTGATTCCATGTACTGTACGTATTTGTTGAAATCCTTGAATTCCTCCCATGTTGGGCGGAATACCTGGATTGGCATTCCGTTAGAAGACATAATAGCTTCTTCTCCAGCCACAGACATAGTCCTTTTTACGATCACAAACACCAAAAATCAATCAACAAAGTTTCATCACACTTTAGTCACTATTACACCATCGTTCACAAATTGATCGTTTTTATTCATGAATTACGCGACACAACATAATATTTTACAGTTCTCAGTCTGCTAATTGAATTAATAACCACGCGATAAACCTTTCGTAATGATGTGAAAACATTATCAGTAAAATGGCCGACTTGATCGAGATGCGCTTGCAACAAAATCCCTTCACGACAGTCGCGGGTTAGTAGAAGCTACATAAGCAAATGTGGGTCACGTACACACGAAAGTTGTTCTGCATTTCCCGAAGAGAGATTTTATTCACCCTACGAAGCTTGGACTAACTAGCAACACCGGGCCACGATTAGTTTAGATTTGCTAGGTTGGTAGAACCACATCGTAGTTTTTTTGACGTTTATGAATAAACCTATTTGTTGAGGTTATGAATGAAATGTATATAAATCGTAATATTCGTGAAAATACGAGTTGAAATGAGTAAATTGGGCTTACCTGAAATGATTCTTCAAATTCCTCCACTAGATTACCACTACCGTTTGACGGTGCCGCCATTTTTACGTCACATTTATTTCACTGCTCTTTGTTTATGTGCCTCCATGACAGAAGTGAGCCATATTATTTTATAGGTAGACGCGTGATTCACGCACAACACTACCACATTCACGTTAGTGTCTTCTCACTCGCACTTTGGCGAATGATATTTCTTTGTCTCTTTTTAGGGATCAATAAATTAGGGCTAGTGCGGAATTGGGTTTGTTTTTTGCCGTGATAATTTTCCCGGAAATGAAGATGAAGCTGTCGCCTGTCAGTCAAAATCTGGAAGTTTGGGCCTGGGTCTTTTGCATAGCAAACAGGTCAAACTGGCCTCAATAATCTAAAAGACGATCAAAACTTAAATCAATGAGACTTAAGCCATGGGTCATCTTAGGAAAAGTCAAGAAAAAACCTTGACCCTCATGTTTAAAATGGTTAGACTATGAGAAAAGTTCTAGGTAGGTACAGAAGGAGAAGAATGAGGAGGACGAATACGGCTTTGCAGTGCTGACAACTTATAGAAACAAAATTATTCGTGCCGGCCTCGGCTGTCGCGGCCGCGTCGCGTCGTGTCGCGTTCTACGATGCTCGAGCGCATGTCAATGTTTACATCACGTGACCCGCAATGTTTGTAAACTTTGAAGCATGGACTGCACATGTACCCAACTTTTCACTTGAATGGAAACTTTTTTAGCCCTTGTCATTTAGCCACGGGCTTTAAATTGTTTTGTTATGTATAGACCGGAACACATTTTATGTTACAAAACTTTGTCTTGCGATATCCTTACAGGGTGGAAAGGGGCAAAGAGCCTAGAATATAGATGGTTGTAGGCACATCATTCTAAACCCAACCGAATAGGTATTAAGAAAATAAACAGTAAGTTGTTGTTGGTGTTTTGTAGGACTTTTTTGCTATACTATTTTGTTTTCTCAAAAACATTCTTACCTTTATTTGCTTATATCAGGTAGATCTATATATACTATACCTACGTACATTCATGAATGGGTATTCATGAATAAATATGCGAATACATTCATGAATGTATAGTACCTAATAGTTATCAATATTGCATCATCACTATCAGCTGTTGCGCCGTAAAACATTAGAAAAAAATAACTACTTTCACTGAATCAATATTTTTGTGGCCTCGTCATCATCATGACGCTAGATGACGTCCACAGAGTAGGTACTTAGGAGGTCCACTACTTATAACGAACTTCACCTTTAGATACCTATTAGAGTTTCGGATGGCATCTGTCAGTTAAATGAGATAAAGGGTTTCAATAAAGAGCAGAAAGAGTAAGAAAGGGAGATTTCTACATTTTCGCCCATTCGCATTTATTCGCAATAAATTGGCGTCCTGCGAGTGGCGGCGACCTTCACTTCATTAGGTCGTGTGTTCACCTGTCGGGGGCCGGCCTTCCGCCATGCGCCATTCGGTCGGCGTTCCCATTTAACTTTCCGCTTTTAATATTTTTCCTTCCATTCATGAATGTATAGTACCTATTAGTGTTTTGCGGGGAAAATGCTTTACGTTGTTTTTTTTTTTTTACCGACTTATAAAGCAACCGGCTATATGCTTATTGTTTATTTTGTGTCGTCGTCATTATCATGGAACAGTGGAGTCGTGGAGCAATGAACTTACACATACGGCACATACCTACTGTATTATACAATCGACAAACTTAGCCGGTGTAAAAATAAACCATAGGGAAAATTAAATATTCTTATTATTATTTATCAATCTTGTTGCGTGGACTGTACCTATTATTGGCAAAGTGATGAATGACTGACAAACTGTCCTCTAATTTGGCGAATCAGCTCGACACTATTGTTTTTACTGTTTAGCGGTTATCAAACCGGGTCAACGTCCGCTACATATTACTAAACATAGTCCTCCGCCGCGTCTGTCTGGTCGCGATAAATGCAAAAACTACTGCACCGTTTTTCATGTTGTTTTAACCAATACAAAGAGTGGTTCTCGAGGAAGGTTTTAGATTTTTTTTTTTTCTAAATTAAACCCATAGGATATACCTATGAGAGTTTGATAAGATATTATCGACATTCACGCGGGCAAAGCCACGGGCAAAAGCTAGTTATAATTAAATAAGCTCAAAATTCTCAGATATTAATTATGTTATCCGTCTAGCACTGCTAAACGGCCAAGCAGGCTCACTATTATTGTATGCATAGGCGTTGTTGTTTAATTAAGATTATCTGACTCAATCTGACTCCGTCAGTTTACATCATGCTACGTCGAAATTATTTAAAAAAATGTAAATAAATACCAACTTTCAGGAATTAATTTTATGAGTTACTACTAAAACTCATTAATTTCCCGTAATTTTATCGAAGGATCATCGTTTAGAAAAAAGATTAATAACCAGATACTCAGATCGTTTTTTTTCATCTGTCCACGGTGTCCAACCAACAGTCAAATGAATGAAGTCAAATCAAACATGGCGACGGCGGCATAACCTAGCAAATTTTGTTTTGTCGTGTTATGTTTTAGAATTTTGCGAATTAAAGCAATAAAAAGTGATTAAACGATACTGAATTGTGTGAAATTAACAAATCGAGATGGCTGATGCGGCTGCGAGACAGTTGCAATATGAATACAAAGCCGTAAGTAAAATATTTTCATACGCATAATTTTGACAAAATTATTGCTTGTTATTGTGCAATTTTATCACGTTTTCCTATAACAAACAAAGTTTTTTCATCAATAAACTCATCCCATATCTTATTATACTGATTTATTTCCAAAACTGAAGATATTCTAACTATTAAAGGTTGCTACTAAACATTTTCCTTGATATTTTTCGTAGAACTCGAACTTGGTCTTGCAAGCTGATGTGAGGCTCATAGAGCGACGTGGTCGTGATGAGGCCACCGGAGAGGTGTTGTCCTTGTCGGGGAAGCTCCTTGGGACCCGAATGGGCGACAGGGCACAGCGCACCAAGCCAGACAAAACTGAGGAGAGGAAAGTCAAGTAAGTGTTTGCATTGCTGTGTCTCTTTTTAACAGATAATCCGTAGCACTTATCTCGTATCCTGGGAACTTTTTGTAGTCTTAAAGAGTGCCACTCATGTGTATGAACTATTGCATTCAATTTGTAATGTATATTCTGTATATATTTGTATTGTATATTCTGTAATGTGCTCCGAAATCATAAAAAGTTTATCTAGCCTGTCTCGTTGGTCTAGTCGCAATCGCGGCATTTGTCCCATTATATTTGGGGTCGGCGCAACAGATTTTCTTTTTCCATCCTCCTTATTTTGTGTCACAATATAAAGGTTCTTGATGAACCTATGACCCGAATTAAATTCATTTTATCCATATTCCAGGCGACAGAAACGTGATGAAGCATCTTATGAGCTCTCCAAATCAAAAACCTCCCGTTTAGCCTGGGCTGATGACACGCCTGGTGTGCTGTACCGTCCACGGGCACAGCACACAAGGCACGCTTACGAGATGCTCCTAACATTCATGCAGAGTGCTCTAGGAGACCAGCCGAGGGATATTCTGTGTGGAGCGTGTGACGAAGTGCTGGTTGTGCTGAAGAATGATAAGTTGAAGGATTTGGATAAGAAGAAAGAGATTGAAATGCTGTTGGGACCGGTTGCTGACGAGAGATTTGCGTTGCTTGTTAATTTGGGTAAGTTCTGCTATACCATTTTTAATATTCATCTACAAATGATGCACTTTCTTTGACTCATACATAGAGGTTTGGTATCAAATCCCTAACGGTAGAGAAATAAGGAAAGGAAGCCTTTGCCCTTCAGTGGAATGTTGTAGGCACATAAATAGTTCCAAATACTTCAACATTCAGCAGGCCACATGCCAATGGTAGTACAATAATGGGGAACTGGGCGAAATAATCCACAACGAAAGGACTGATCGCCCGTCTGGTGTCTGCCGGCGTCCCCGAAGATAAATAGAATGGAGAGCAGCACAGGTTTAGTGGTGACAAACCTGACTTATGAGTAGAAAGTTGTGAGTTCAAACCCAGGCAGGCACATTACTTAGTGTAATTTGGTGTCCTGCCTTTTCGCCGAAAATTGTTTCCCAAATTTTCACTTGCCAACCAACGTTTCGCCGATGTTTCACTTTGACAACTAACGATTACCAAATTTTTGTTTGACAACGTTTCATTTGGTAGAATTATTGTTAAGCCGATTATTATAAAGACACAAAACGTTTGGGACATTTATCATTTGGCAAACATTTTACTAGGCAACACAACTATTAGACGAATGACGTTTTGTCAGTGTTACAGTTTCCTTTTCATACATTGATATATTGATATATAAAAAAATTACGACTTTTTTCATACATTTTTTATTTAAGAATATCAAAAATAACATTAAATTTTTAAATTGGCAGCAATGCAGAGCAATAGTTTTTCCTCTGAGTATGTAGTTTTGTGTTCGAGAAATCTTTGGTTACGATAGGTTAGGTTAGGTTATAACAAACAACGCCAGAAGCAAATTGCTTTTGTAAAAGGAAACGTTAAGATAAGTTAGGTCACATTAAAGGTTAGGTTAGGTTATGACAAACAACGCACGAGCCGAGCGAGCGGAGCGAGCGTGCCGCGGCAGCGGCCGGCGATGTGCCAGAAGCGAATCGCTTTTGTAAAAGGAAACGTTAAGTTAGGTTAGGTCACATTAAAGATAAAGAAAAAAAAATAATAACAATAACTACCTGTATATAATTTGTCCCAAATGAAAATGGCATCCTTGTAAATAAATTTCTACAAAATTTGATCGCAGACTCAGTATTGCAGCTTTTTCGAAATCTAACACACATACTTTAGGTGCAAAATTAATACCGTGCTAATAAATTTGGTAAACAATAAACAACTAAATGAATATTACGCAAAGTAAAACATTCTGCTACTTGAAAGTTGGCCTTTTAAAAAGTGTCATAATGAAAAGCAAACCAAACGTACAGTTGGTAACTGTGAGGTTGGGAAATAAAAAAATATATTATGATAAGTTGGCAAATGATTATTCGGCGAAATAAAATTCTGCGAAACGTTGGTTGGCAAGTGAAAATTTGGGAAACAATTTTCGGCGAAAAGGCAGAGAACCGTGTAATTTATTTCGTCACGACTCTCTCAAACACTGTGAAGGAAAACATAGTAAGAAAACTGGCATGTCCTAGAACCAAAAATTCAAAGATGTGTGACATCTACCAACCCACACTGGATCCACATGGCGGATTATACCCCATTTCCTCTCATAGATAGGAGGCCTGTGTCACATCAGTGAGACATTTTAGGCTGATTATGATGAGGGGGCTCTTGGAGGTTGACTAAAACAACTATTCTCTAAAACCAGTTAGATTTCTTGTATCAACAATACATGGTTTTTCACAGGCAAAAAAATAACAGACTTCAACATAAGCTCAGCGGCTGAGAGCAACACGGAGATTGACGAGACATACGGCATCAATGTACAGTTTGAGGAGTCCTCGGAGGAAGACGATGAGGATGCTTATGGAGAGGTGAGGAACAGTCATCTACATCACCAATTGTAGACACAAATACAGTGGATTAAAGTGTCCACAGTAAAGTAAAAAACTATGATTAAAAAATAAAATAATAATAGGGTAGTTGACTGACTAAAAAAACTATGATTCCGTTTAGTCCGTCAGTTAGATTATCGAAAAATATTGGATACGTGTTTTTTGTTTTATCAAATTAATAAAAATTGACGAAAATAAATTTTGTCAAAGATCATGGAGAGGGGGTTTTTGACGTCATAGTCTGGTAAAAATGGACCAACCTGTGACGTTGCACGACTTTTCGAAGCACTGTATCGTCTTCATTTTTTGTTTACGTGAAAAAATTTAAAATACGTGTTCAATATTTTTTGGAAATCTATCTGACGGACTATTTAGATTTTTTCAACTACCCTACACAACTGACAGCACCCATTCACAAGCATGGATCAGCACCATTCCGCTCAACCATTTTTAGTTGTAATTTGTCAAATCTATACAAGGTACTCTTTAACATTAAAAAACAAGCTATCCTGAAGGTTTTAGGCAGTTCTCTATAATCTGACTAATTCGAAAGGCCGACACTGCCCTGCATAACGTTTGTCACATTACCACCAGGACCACTGTATTGGTCATTTCATTAAAAATAATTAAAAAAACAATATTTGTATGTAAAATTCTCTCATTCTGTAATTTAACATTATTGATTGGTTATTTCTTTTCTGTAGGTGCGTGAAGAAGACAAAGAAGATGGAGAGGAAGGTTCAGAGAATGAGAAGGAGAAGGACAGCAGTGCTGATGAAGACAGCGATGGGGAGGGCAAGAGAAACGCTATACATGCCAATGTAAGTCGATATTTAAAACTGGACCTAACACCCTTTCAGAAGGATAATAAAATACCATTCTAAACCGCCTCAAGGGCCTCAGGCATTCAAGGCCGCGGATTTTTGTACTAGATTACGTGGTCTCGGCGCAAGGGCAAAGAAGTAACATGGGTTCGGTTTATAGTCAGTAGAAGTCTGACACTCCCCTTCGCTCTGCCCAAGAGCGGGGGGGTCATTCGATGATTTTCCACCCACCAAAAAAAAAAAAAAAAAAGGGCCTCAGACATAATTTGCGACTGCCATTTGGCGGCCGGGAACCAACTTATACGTGCCTTCCGAAGGACGGAATCATCTTTTTTTATCAAACAATCAGGTGATTCAAGCCTGTAATTGTTCTAGCCAAACTGGAAACAACTTTTACAAAGTATCCTTCCTGTGGGAATCGAACCCACAACCACAAGGGTCACAAGGCAAACTTCTAAACCACTCATCATCATCAGCCTAGGCCAGGGCTCCTCTCTAGGAGAGGGATGGGCTATAATCCACCACGACTATTGCGGGTTGGTAGATGTCACATGTCTTCGATGTTTTTGCCTCCTGATCAGAAGGTAGGTAGCTAAATGTCCAACAGCGCAAAATGTCTAATGAGCAGTAAGTCTACTTAGCAAAATGTCCATGTAGCAAAACGGCCAACTATCAGATGGTCTGTATAGCAGAACATCTATTAGTACATGGGCATTTTGCTAAGTAGACTTACTGCTCATTAGACATTTTGCGCTGTTGGACATTTAGCTACCTACCTTCTGATCAGGAGGGATTTTTTTGTTCCAAGATATGCCGGTTTCCTCACCATGTTTTCCTTCTCCGATTCGACCACAGAATATTAACCCTCGATTATTTCCCAACAGTTAACAGAAGAGCAGTCCCAAAAACGTCGCGACACGATCGTCCACCCGATGGACATCGACGCGTACTGGCTGCAGCGACGTCTCTCGCGGCACTTCCCCGACGCGATGCTGTCACAGGCCAAGTCTGTGGAGGTGCTGACGGCGTTAGGAGACGCGGCTGATGACAGGGACCTGGAGAACAGGCTCGTGTTGCTGCTGGGAATTGATTGCTTCGAGTTTGTGAAGCTGTTGAACAAGTATCGGTATACGGGTGAGTGTTTTTTTCTTAATAATAGGGGATCGGACTGACTCAAAAAAATATGGTTCTGTTTAGTCCGTCAGTTAGATTATCGAAAAATATTGGATACGTGTTTTTTGTTTTATCAAAACAATAAAAGTTGACGAAGATAAAGCGCGTCAAAGATCATGAAGTGGGGCTTGAAACGTCAATTGGTACAAAATGTACTATCATATGACGTCACACGAGTTTTCGAAGCACTGTATCGTCTTCATTTTTGTTTACGTGAAAAAAGAAAAAATACGTGGTTAATATTTTTTGGAAATCTATCTGACGGACTAATTAGTTTTTTTTTGTCCGATCCCCTATTGAGGAGGAAGGATTTAGGATTAAAACGTCATGCCTGTAAATACACCCAAGGAGATAGTAGATGTCTTTTACAATCCTTTTAAGAAGACTATCTATAGAAACTTCACTGGCATGATTGTTTTTTGGCGTAGTACTCGCAACCGGCGTGCGTGTATGAACGTGAATGAAGCAAGTGGAGTATGTAAAGATTATGTCAGGTTCTTTGGTTTCTGCCTACCCCCTTGTGACCCGGTGTTCGTGGGTTCGATTCCCACGGAATATTTACGGCACACTTTGTAAAGTTGTTTCCAGTTTGGCTAGGACATTGCAGGCTTGATTGTCTGATAAAAAGGTTTCGGAAGGCACGTATAGGCTGATGGTCCCGGCCGACAAAGGGCGGTCGTCAAACCGTGTCAGAGGCGCTTGAGGCGGCTTAGAAACTCAGACACTAGGGTCTAGGGTCTTTAGACCTTACTGCCCATACGATATGAAGAAGAATCACTACTAACATACCTATAATCTAACACTTTGCTAAATTCCACCATATTGTTCACAGTACTGTACTGCACGAAGCTAGCGTCATCTCAGTCAGAAAGCGAGCGCGCTGCCATCAGAGAAGAGATGTCTAAACAACCACATCTGCAGAAGATTCTGGCTCAACTGGAGACTGGCAAGGGAGATGATGAGGTTTGTAGAGCATTTCTATTTTAGAAGAGTCTGTGCACCATGAAAATACAGGGTTTCCAGGAATCCGGAATTCGGTACAAATATCCAGTATAACTTGAACTCACTTTCTATGAGCCTCCGGTACAATGAGAGATCAGCTTAAGGTTGATGCAACAAGGTAGCCCGCGAAATTTGAATGTTCTTGGCAATTTGCCGGTCAAGTCGTATGTTAAATAAAATAGGATTAGGGGCAGCAATGTCTATTTGCTGAATAATATGATACTTTGTACTTTTAACCGATCTTGAACTGTATTTTTTGGAGTTTTGACCCTCGGTTTCGACTACCATTGAAGATTGTGGCAACAGCCGATTTATCTACCTAGAAATCAGCCTTCAGTCGGACCTAGAAGTCACCTTGTCGCGACGAAGCTACCCCATACTTCATAGTCTCAGACGTCCCCCAGACAGCCGCCGCGTCGTCGGAAGCCCCCCGCAAGCGCCACAAGCCGGAGCCCGAGGCCGGCTCGGGCTCCACAGGCCAGGTGACCGGCAGCCGCAAGGTGCTGCAGCTGGAGGAGCTGATGTTCGCGGCCGGCGCGCACTTCATGGCTAACAAGCGCTGCCAGCTGCCACCTGGATCCTTTAGGAAGCAGCGGAAAGGTACATTTCTTTTTTATAGAATTGGGTTCTTGATTATATTTTCTAATAGCTGATGCCCGCGGCTTCACCCGCGTGGATGTCGTTCAAATTATATACTAAAACCTTCCTCTTGAATCACTCTATCTATTAAAAAAAACCGCATCTAAATCCGTTGCGTAGTTTTAAAGATTTAAGCATACAAACAAACAAACAGACAAAATAGCGACTTTGTTTTATACTATGTAAGGACTAGTGTTTTGGAAACAGTAAATAAAAAGATTGTAATATCTTTAAAAAATCCTTAGTTTTAACCGATTTAAAATGACTTGCTAGACATTGATATTTCATCATATTTTCATACCGCCATATTACGTAGTACAAATTGCCGTTTCGCGCGACAAGGACAGAAAGTGGCTTCACTAAAAACTTAGCTGTTCCATTTTTGGATCGGTTTCTTACTTTTTTCACACGTCGTATTATTTCAGTTTCATTTTCGTAAATTTTCAACAGTACTCAAGTACCCAATTTAAAGCACCCACTACGGAAACACAGAAAACGTTCTTTCACAAGGGTTTTAGAATGTTCCAGGACATTCTAAAACCCTGTATCCCTCCACCACCAGGTTACGAAGAGGTCCACGTGCCCGCTCTGAAGCCTAAAGCCTTCGACGAGGGAGAGACCCTGGTCTCCGTTGACAAGCTGCCCAAGTATGTGCAGCCTGCCTTCGATGGGTTCAAGTCTCTGAATAGGATACAGGTAATTATAATACACATATTTGACGTAATGCTACATCATACTTGTACGTAATACTTGAACGTAATTCAAGTATTACGTAACGCAATTTTTGGAGATATTTGACCCCCCAATAACACTGCCCGGCCCGGGAATCTACCCCAAAACGCCTGAGGCTGTCAGCAGTATATTACAGCAGGCAAAATATTACATCCACATGAAAACCAAGGTTACCGACATAGCCTGAAGAATTGTCAAACTTAAGTGGCAATGGGCAGAGCACATTGCTCGCAGAACGGATGGCCGATGGGGCCGAAAAGTTCTGGAATGGCGACCGCGAACTGGGAGACGTTACGTTGTGTGGCCTCACACTAGGTGGACCGTGCACCTGGTCAACGTTGCGGAGAGACGCAAGGGACCGCGAGATGTGGCGACACTTAGGGGAGGCCTAAGTACAGCAGTGTACGTCTTTCGGATGAAATGATGATGATGTAGCAAGATAATTCACGTTTCTAATTTATTCTCTTTTTTTCACAGTCGCGCATATCAAAAGCAGCTCTAGAAACGGACGAGAACCTCCTAGTGTGCGCTCCTACCGGGGCCGGTAAGACTAACGTGGCGCTGCTGACCATACTGCGGGAAGTTGGCAAACACGTCAATGATGATGGCACCGTCAACGTGCATGACTTCAAGATGATCTACGTGGCGCCTATGAGGTCGCTTGTACAGGAGATGGTGAGTACAAACACGTCAATGATGATGGCACCGTCAACGTGCATGACTTCAAGATGATCTACGTGGCGCCTATGAGGTCGCTTGTACAGGAGATGGTGAGTACAAACACGTCAATGATGATGGCACCGTCAACGTGCATGACTTCAAGATGATCTACGTGGCGCCTATGAGGTCGCTTGTACAGGAGATGGTGAGTACAAACACGTCAATGATGATGGCACCGTCAACGTGCATGACTTCAAGATGATCTACGTGGCGCCTATGAGGTCGCTTGTACAGGAGATGGTGAGTACAAACACGTCAATGATGATGGCACCGTCAACGTGCATGACTTCAAGATGATCTACGTGGCGCCTATGAGGTCGCTTGTACAGGAGATGGTGAGTACAAACACGTCAATGATGATGGCACCGTCAACGTGCATGACTTCAAGATGATCTACGTGGCGCCTATGAGGTCGCTTGTACAGGAGATGGTGAGTACAAACACGTCAATGATGATGGCACCGTCAACGTGCATGACTTCAAGATGATCTACGTGGCGCCTATGAGGTCGCTTGTACAGGAGATGGTGAGTACAAACACGTCAATGATGATGGCACCGTCAACGTGCATGACTTCAAGATGATCTACGTGGCGCCTATGAGGTCGCTTGTACAGGAGATGGTGAGTACAAACACGTCAATGATGATGGCACCGTCAACGTGCATGACTTCAAGATGATCTACGTGGCGCCTATGAGGTCGCTTGTACAGGAGATGGTGAGTACAAACACGTCAATGATGATGGCACCGTCAACGTGCATGACTTCAAGATGATCTACGTGGCGCCTATGAGGTCGCTTGTACAGGAGATGGTGAGTACAAACACGTCAATGATGATGGCACCGTCAACGTGCATGACTTCAAGATGATCTACGTGGCGCCTATGAGGTCGCTTGTACAGGAGATGGTGAGTACAAACACGTCAATGATGATGGCACCGTCAACGTGCATGACTTCAAGATGATCTACGTGGCGCCTATGAGGTCGCTTGTACAGGAGATGGTGAGTACAAACACGTCAATGATGATGGCACCGTCAACGTGCATGACTTCAAGATGATCTACGTGGCGCCTATGAGGTCGCTTGTACAGGAGATGGTGAGTACAAACACGTCAATGATGATGGCACCGTCAACGTGCATGACTTCAAGATGATCTACGTGGCGCCTATGAGGTCGCTTGTACAGGAGATGGTGAGTGTGTAACTTAATATTATTGATTACTAGTGTTGGGAATCGAACCCAATAGTCACACTGCGACGGCACGCGCAAGCGGCGTGATCAACACGCGCAGCCGACCACTCGCTTCCTCGGAGCCTACCGCGTCAGACGACACTCAAACGCTTATTTACCTATTATATAATTTTTTACGAGCAGTTCTTATTGTAAATATAGTCGGCATTATACCAAGCCTTTTTAATACAGTCCACTATAGTTTTATTTACCATCACGAGCAAGTCGAACAACTAGCTTTTGACAGTTTTGACCCCGACTTCCTCGCGTGTATTTTGAAAATGGAATATTATGCCTATGACACTCACAGATAATATGGCTTTATATGTAAAAGAATTAAAAATTGGTTAAAGACACGATGGAATACAAAATTGTATGTTTTAACACCCTTAAAAACACCCGTTTTAAAGGCGTTAATATTTAAAGAGACGGAGAACTTCATCTATATAATCTACATAATAAAAAAGAACTGACTTACTTATCGACGCCCAACCCCAACCCTTTTTGGACCTAGAAAGCTGAAATTTTGCACAGAGGTTCCCTTTATAATGTAGACAAGGAATAAGGAAGGATTTTTCGAAATTCAACCCCTAAATAAATCTGTCTATGAATTAGAGTTTATTAGACGGATAATATATATTTTTTTTTTAATTCAATTCAATTTATTTGTCCAAAACACGTGTAGGTTTACAATCAGTTGGAGTGATTACATAAAAAAAGAATGTTTCAACATGTTTTTCCTATAGAGGCGTACAAATACAATAATACAATCGTATACAAATATAAATACAATAATATAATAATACAAATACAATAATATAATGTAGGACCTATAGGCAATTTCATGGATAAAACCAGTTTCAAGGTCTCTGCTTATAAATATATGTTCTGTTCTCAAACAAATTGTCATCACCACAGGTGGGCAACTTCAGCAAACGCCTGTCCGCGTACAACATGAAGGTGTCGGAGTTGACCGGAGACCATCAGCTCACGAGAGAACAGATCGACGCCACGCAGCTCATCGTGTGCACGCCTGAGAAGTGGGATATTATTACTAGGAAAGGTATGATAACTATACTACATACTACCCCTTTCTTTTTGTGGATGAGAAATCGTCAAATGACCCCTCCCGTTCTGGGCTTAGCAGAAGGGAGTGTCAGCCTTTTTCAGACTAAAAACCACCCATGTTCCTTCTTAGCCCTTTGTGCTTTAGTTGATATAGTTTATTTTCTAGAATAGACCATACATATATTTATTTCTATAAAAAACAATTAAAATGTATATGCGGTGTGACCACATTTCCCTTTCCTTTATTTTCTATTGGCTCATAGGAGATTTTGCTAAAATGTAATTTTGCTAATAATCCTATTAGTAAAATTACACTTTACTTTCGATACGGAACCAAAAATTCATGGATACTCATTTATTCGACTGCCAAGAAAGTAACATTTTCAAATAAATATCTAATCCCCATTTCTTTTGTCAGGTGGCGAGCGCTCCTTCACCAACTTGGTGCGCCTGATCATCATTGACGAGGTCCACCTTCTCCACGACGAGAGAGGACCAGTTCTAGAAGCCCTCGTCGCCAGAACCCTCAGGACTGTGGAGCAGACACAGGAAGAAGTACGTTCTTTGCTTAATACCCTTTTACGAAGCCTCCGCTGTCCGTCCGTCTGTTTGTCAGCGTCTGTATCATGATCCGTAATTGATAGACTGTTGAAATTTTCAATAATGTGTACTTCGGTTGACGAATCGAGGGTGTAAAGGAAACGATGCCAGTCAAGTCAACCAAGCACTATGTACATCAAACTAAGTACCCCTACGCTAAAATAATAGGGGATCGGACTGACTAAAAAAAAATATGATTCTGTTTAGTCCGTCAGTTAGATCATCGAAAAATATTGGATACGTGTTTTTTACCCGACTACGGCGAAGCCAAAAGGAAGGGTAATGATTTTGGCAGTCTATGTATGTATGTATGTATGTTTCACCGTAGCGCCTCAAATACTGAACGGATTTTAATAAATGAGGTGTCAATAGATTCGTAAGAATAGCCCGGGTGACATAGGCTATATAAATTTTATAAATTCTTTTTATGACGGAATTTAAATGTCAAAAACTTACCTCAAAAATATTAAATTGAGATAATCATAACATGTTTGGTATCAAATGAAAGGTCTTGGAGAGCAAAAACCAATATTTTATTCGTAGTCGGGTTTTAGATTTTTAAACTTGTTGTTTTATCAAAACAATAAAAATTGACGAAGATAAAGCGCGTCAAAGATCATAGAGTGGGGCTTGAAACGTCAATTGAAGGTACAAAATGTACTATCATATGACGTCACACGAGTTTTCGAAGCACTGTATCGTCTTCTTTTTTTGTTTACGTGAAAAAAGAAAAAATACGTGGTTAATATTTTTTGGAAATCTATCTGACGGACTAATTAGTTTTTTTTTGTCCGATCCCCTATTGCTAGGAAACAAATTTTTTGTGTCATAAAAAAATACACGATCCATTCCTACTACGATGATACGAAACCCTTTTTTTTTGGATGTTTGAAAGTCATCAAATAAGTCCTCCCGCTCAAGGTAGAGCGGTAGGGAGTGTCAGACGTCTACTGACTAAAAAACCACTCATATTCCTTCTTAGCCCTTTGTGCCGAGGCCGCGGTATCTCTTTCGAACAACATTTTTCATCAGTTTCTTATATTTATTCCAGGTTCGTTTAGTAGGTCTGTCCGCTACGCTGCCCAACTACACAGATGTGGCTGCTTTCCTTAGAGTCAAGCCTGAACTAGGGCTGTTTTACTTCGATAACTCGTTTAGGTAAGTGACCTTTATATGAAGCTTTTTTATAAAACCTTGAGCCTTGGGCTTCTGACTATTTTGCTTTTGTAAGTGATGTCCTACTATTGCAGTGCCCGACAGGGTCCACAATGATCATAACTTTGTAAAACCTACCATCTAAGTAAACTTGTGGAAGCAATAAATGTATTGAGTATGATGATGATGATTTTTAACTGACTTAAAACTTACAGGAGACTTAAAGGAGGAGGTTCTCAGTTGTATGTTTGTATCTGAAGGGATGTAGTTTCCAATTGGTCCCATAGAACTTTCATGAAAATCGATTCTGTAGTTAGTTTTTCTTCTTAACCTATGTTGACATGATGGTTCTTAATGACTTCTAACCCCAAATTCAACTTTAGTTACACCTGGTTTTACCTGTTATCGCCAAGATAAACATTTTACTGGCCGTGGTCAAGGAGTTGCTATTCTTGTAAGCAATAAACTTAATCATTCGGTCTTAACTCTTCCAAATACTAAACATATTGAAGTTGTCGGTATTACCGTTAAAATATCAGGAGTTGATCACATTGTGTTATCTGTTTACCAGTCACCCAATCTGCCATTGCTTTGTAGTGATCTTGAGTTATTGTTCGGCTTGGGCCCCCATGTTATTATCATGGGGGACTTTAATGCCAACCACTCGCACTGGCACAGTAGCTATACTAACACGCGAGGCAGAACTCTTTTCAGACATATGCTTGAATCTGACTACGTTATTCATTGCCCTAGTCTACCTACCCAAGTTAACTATTGCCCCAATCGCAAACCAACGCGCCCGGATCTGGTGCTGTCTTTAAATGTAGGCTGCATTAGTGATGTTGAAACGATCATAGCACTGTCATCGAACCATTACCCCATGTTTTTTACCATTGGAGGCTTCCCGAGTCGCAAGGCTAAAACCCGGTTCTTTAAATTTAACTGTGCCAATTGGAGTAAATATCGTTCTCATATCAATAAAAACATAACACTTAGTTCTAAAACGTTTAATACTAATGATGAGATTGATACTGCTATAGGTCATTTGCAACAAACTATCATTGATGCTAGAGACTCCTCCATACCGTCCACTACTGATGTGCTAAGCTATACCTCTACCAAGCTACCCTACCATATTAAGAAAATGATTCGCTACAAAAACTACTTGCGTCGTATTGAACAGAGACTGCCCAGCGGCCAGCCTAGAAGAATCAACCGTAGTAATATAAACACTCTCCAAGCTCATATAAACACAAATATCCGTAACCACCTTGATAGCGTATGGAACGCTAAACTGGCTAAAGTTGATAACCCGAGTCAAGATATCTGGCGTGTGATTAAATCTCTAAAACCTAGATCTACGATCATACCTCCTCTTAAACTATCGGATGGTTCTGTGACGACTACTACGGCTGAACAATGTAACTCTTTGGCTAAAGCCTTTTATGACAATACGAACCTTACCACCAACTGGGTTAGTGACTCTGAACTCACGGCTGAGGTGTCGAAGTCCATGTCGGTCATTAATGAATTTACTTTTGCTCCTGGCCTAATAAAGCCGGTTAGGCCTTTTGAAATACGCAAAACCCTGACTAGGCTTAAATCTCGTAAGTCTCCAAGTCATGACGAGATTCATAATTCACTGTTAAAGAACTTACCACAAAGAGCGATAGTCTATTTAACTAAAATTTTAAACGGCTGCTTTGGCCTGGGTTATTTCCCTAAGATCTGGAAAACAGCTAAAATAATACCTCTTCAGGAAAAGACAGTACCTTACCTATAAATTACCGCCCTATAAGTTTACTACCTTCTGTTGGCAAAATTTTTGAGTCAGTGATTTATTCAAGGCTATTGCATGCTACTGGGCAGTTTCTGATCCATGAGCAGTTTGGTTTTCGTGCTACTCACTCAACTACCCAACAATTGGCTAGAGTGTGCGAACACATTTCCCATCACCAAAATCTTAAGCAGTCAACAGGTATGTTTCTGTTGGATATCGAAAAAGCTTTTGACACAGTCTGGCACGAAGGCCTGCTACACAAGTTGCTCACCCTTGGCGTCCCTATGCCCCTCATTAGACTTATACAGTCATACCTTGCGGATCGGAAATTCCAGGTGTACATAGGTAACATCTTTTCGCCACCATACAAGATCCCAGCTGGCGTTCCGCAGGGTTCGATTCTGGGGCCCTATTTATTTCTCATTTTTGTAAATGATATTCCTATTCAACCTCGAACGAAATTAGCCTGCTTCGCTGACGATACAGCGTCGTATACGTCTTCTAACGATACTGACTTGATCATTGGTCGCCTACAATATTCCATTGATTAACTCCAGGACTATTTCAAGAAATGGAAACTAAAAATAAATGAGGGTAAAACTGAAGCAATATTCTTCTCTCGTGCCAGGCAACCCTCCACAAAAACCTTAAAAATAGCAGGACATAGAGTACCATGGAAAGCAAGTGTGCGTTATCTTGGGGTGAGAATGGACAGTCGTCTAAACTGGTCCAAACATATTGCCGACTTACGTTTGAAAGGTGCCCAAGCCCTTGGTGCTTTGAACCCTATAATGAACCGTAAAAGCAAATTAAGTAGCGGTACTAAATTAAGAATTTATACTACACTTGTCCGTCCGTGTATAACTTACGCCTGTCCTGTTTGGAGTGGCACTTGTCTTTCCAATCATCACCTACTTCAAATAATACAAAATAAAGCTATAAAAATATCATTCTTAACTAAATTTAAAACAAATCTTCGTAAATTCCATAAAAACATTAAACTTCCCTTGCTATTCAATTACATCATCAAAATTTCATTAAAATTTTATAATAAAAACAAAACAAATACTATTAACCCATTAATTTCTAATATATGTTCGTCAACTGTTGACAAGATACCGTATGTCGACAGTTACGGCACGTATCGTCTGCCCCATCACTATCTTTTGTTCCCACCAACCGAGGATCGACCAGTGAGTTGACCCCCGAGAGGCTCGCTGCCGTCCCGGCACCGGGCGCTAATACGCTGGTGCGCGGGCGGCAGGGAGGCTCCGTCCGCTGAGCGTTGACTGGTCACGCGTTTGCTTGTCCATCGCGGACTGCGTGATCAGATATTTTTCGATTTACCTACATGCAAGCAGTAAATTGTGACTAACTAAACAATTTACATATTGTCAGTTCATATACCCTTTTAAATTGTGTGCTATGTTTATGTTATTACCGGTAAACAAATCTATCATCTTGTAAGCTTTGAAAGGCGAATTGCTAGCCTAATAAAGTGTTTTATTTTAATGTGTTATTGTAGCTTAGGATAAGTGCATTTTGTTATTGATATTATGTTAAATAAGATATTTGAAAATGAAAATGAATGACTTCTAATAATTACAATTTAAAATAGGGGATCGGACTGGGTCAAAATAATATGATTCTGTTTAGTCCGTAAGTTAGATAATCGAAAAATATTGGATACGTGTTTTTTGTTTTATCAAATCAATAAAAAATGACGAAGATAAAACGCGTCAAAGATCATGGAGTGGGGCTTGAAACGTCACTTGTGTCGTCAAAATGTACTATCATATGACGTCACACGAGTTTTCGAAGCACTGTATCGTCTTCATTTTAAGTTTACGTGAAAAAAGAAAAAATACGTCTCCAATAATTTTTGGAAATCTATCTGACGGACTAATTCGTTTTTTTTTGTCCGATCCCCTATTGTATCATGATAAGAAGTTGTGTGTGGTATACAGCAACAAAATGGCAGAATCTGAAATAACTTGGTTGACGGCAAAAAGTCAATGAAACAAACAAAGTAACTGACATAAGTACACACGGCTACACATCAAGCTATACAAAACCAGTATAATCTGATCGTTCATTGTGCGAAAAGATCTAGTAAAGTGAGGCCAAGATTAACTGGTTTTGTATAGCTTGATGTGTAGCCGTGTGTACCACGTTAGTTAAATATCGGATTCTATTCGATTTTGCTTACTTCAGGTTTACACACAGACATAATAACCCATTTGTATAAAATTACCTTCTTTACTTACCAGGCCGGTAGCGCTAGAACAGCAGTACATCGGTGTGACAGAGAAGAAGGCGCTCAAACGATTCCAAGTTATGAACGATATCGTGTACGAGAAGACTATGGAACATGCTGGAAGGAATCAGGTGAGATATACGATATAGATTACTTCTCGTAGGACAAGGATATAAGAAGATATTAATAATAATAATAATAATAATAATTTATTCATCAGACTACAAAAGAGGTCCACTGTGTTAGTAACAATTTAACTTAGTCTATGTTAGTACTTAATAACTAGGACAGATCGAATGCGATTGGTTAGTAAGCCAATACCTGGGCTGTAGAGGATTTTTTTATTATGTAACGTGTACCACGTTGTATTCCGCACTTGAAATTTGACATACAAGATCAGCCACTAGTATTTATTAACTATAACAACAGTATTTATTAAAAGACTAAGGGCTGGTGTTTCAATCGCCAGTTACTTTTATCTGTCGAATAAGTTTTGACAGTTTTGTCAAAACATCACATTTAAGGCTGGAATACACATGCTACGTAGTAGCACGAAATCATGCTAGTTTCGAGCAGCTGTCACTTAGTAGGATACAAGTTGCACGTGTATACGATAAGAGCATGCTTGTTTCAAGGCATGCTACCTAATCGCAAGCCGGTCTATTTTTCGTGCTAACTAGCACGACGCATATAACCTCAAGACAGTTAAATCATTTCTCTGGGACTTCGTCGAGCTTCATTGTCTCGGCGCTTTTCTTGTGGTCGCCACTGTTGTTTACAGAAGTTACAGTGGTTTGGGAATAGTGTGACGGGCTTGTCCAATAAAAAAAAAAGATCTTCTAGCATTAACATTACTCAAAATGTTCTTTTATTTCCAGATCCTGGTTTTCGTTCATTCACGCAAAGAGACAGGTAAAACGGCGCGCGCTATTCGCGATATGTGCCTGGAGAAGGATACGCTGGGGCAGTTTCTGAGGTAACATCCACGATTAATAACAAAATAACGTAGTTTCGTTAGTGTGTAGTGCAGCCACATTCACTAGTTATGACAAAAATTACTGGCAGACTAGGGAGATGCTTTCTCTAACTCTTCGGGGTCATCTGAACCAATATTATAAAGTGGAAAGAGTTGAATATTACTCGGCCGATTTAAAAAATTCTTTCACTATTTGAAAACCGAGTACCGAAGCCAAGTTCTTTACCGAGTAAAATAGGCTTTATTGTTACTGGTGAATAAATTGTGAACATAGAAGCTCTGAATTAAATACCTATTGAATTTAGTTAGGTACCAATCTAACTTAAATGTTATACAATTCTTTTAAGTACAAAAAACTACAATATCACCGAGTAAAAAAAATACTTTTTCGAAATACAAGCAGTATACTATACATTAGACAATTATTACAATAGGTATGTTGTGGATGTGGAAGCGCGGTAGGGAGCACCGCATGGGCGCGTGACGCGTGTCTTTAGCGGAAGCAAGAGAGCGAGAGCGCGGCTCGCTCGGCGCAGACGCTATTCTCGTTGTGTAGCGTAGACGCAAACAGCCATACTATCAAAACTTTTGTCTCATTTGATAACAACTGCCCACAGAGAAGGCTCAGCCAGTATGGAAGTGCTACGAACGGAAGCGGAACAGGTGAAGAACCCGGAGCTGCGGGAACTGCTGCCGTACGGGTTCGCGATACATCACGCCGGCATGAGCAGGGTCGACAGGACGCTCGTCGAGGATCTATTCGCTGATAGGCATATACAGGTGAGATACTAGTAATTGTATGGCCATAGTGTAATCATCAGCGGCCCTACTATGACGTCTTAAATCAGTCCTAACTTAATTTTCATCTAGTGTGTCATAGTAGGGCACCAGGTGTCTTGACTGTGACCTTCGCGGCCACAATGTGATTTAAAATCAACTTTCTTTTTCATCGTCGTATTTTCAATAACGATTGAAAACAAACAGAGTAATCCATTCAAAGACTCTCTTCCAAAAAAAAATACGTAGATTAAAATTGTATCGTGAACAGTCGGCGCTTCAAGCTACCACGAAATGTCAAATCTTCTCATTCGTTTTTGAACTTAATCCGTCAGTATTTTATTGGTGGTAACTGGATGTGTTGGCGGCGACTGTTTAGAAATTAAACAAACTTCAGTTAGATAAAACTTGATGAAAAATAAAAATATTTTTATTTAAACAAAATGCTTCTTAAACAATGATTTGTGTTTGGAGCCTCATTTTAGGCAAACAATGCCTGTGTTAGGAGTTTCCGCTCCTTCATATCTATACTAATATTATAAAGCTGAAGAGTTTGTTTGTTTGAACGCGGTAAACTCAGGAACTGCTGGTTGGAATTGGAAAATTCTTTTTGTGTTGGATAGTCACTGCATCATAATGTTTACAAGTACAGGGTGTTATCGTATATTTAACAGTAAGAGATATCTATAGTAATTCTCTCTTTAATATAATTGAAGCTAATCTAATCTAAACTAATATTATAAAGAGGAAACAATTTTTTTTGTTAGTTACGTACGATTTAGCTTAATTTATGTTGGATAGTCGATTTATCGCGAAAGGTTATAAGCTATATTTATGTGACGCAGACGAAGTTGCGTGGGTCAGCTAGTTCTTAAAATATGAATGGTATGACGCGGTCGGTCGTTGTTTACGTAGTGTCGTGCGGCGCGCGGCGTGGCGTGGCCTGAGCTCGCGTGTGGCCGCTCGTCCCGCTGTGTTCCCGAGCTCGTCCTAGTGCGGGCACGCACACTGTTCTACTCTATGTTGAACCTGTATCTTTGTCCACAGGTGCTAGTATCCACAGCCACACTAGCGTGGGGTGTGAACTTACCCGCACATACAGTGATAGTGAAGGGCACCCAGGTGTACTCGCCCGAGAAGGGACGCTGGAGCGAGCTGGGCGCGCTGGACGTGCTGCAGATGTTGGGCAGAGCTGGCCGCCCGCAGTACGATACTAAGGGGGAAGGTGAGATATTATATATTATGATAGTGAAGGGCACCCAGGTGTACTCGCCCGAGAAGGGACGCTGGAGCGAGCTGGGCGCGCTGGACGTGCTGCAGATGTTGGGCAGAGCTGGCCGCCCGCAGTACGATACTAAGGGGGAAGGTGAGATATTATATATTATGATAGTGAAGGGCACCCAGGTGTACTCGCCCGAGAAGGGACGCTGGAGCGAGCTGGGCGCGCTGGACGTGCTGCAGATGTTGGGCAGAGCTGGCCGCCCGCAGTACGATACTAAGGGGGAAGGTGAGATATTATATATTATGATAGTGAAGGGCACCCAGGTGTACTCGCCCGAGAAGGGACGCTGGAGCGAGCTGGGCGCGCTGGACGTGCTGCAGATGTTGGGCAGAGCTGGCCGCCCGCAGTACGATACTAAGGGGGAAGGTGAGATATTATATATTATGATAGTGAAGGGCACCCAGGTGTACTCGCCCGAGAAGGGACGCTGGAGCGAGCTGGGCGCGCTGGACGTGCTGCAGATGTTGGGCAGAGCTGGCCGCCCGCAGTACGATACTAAGGGGGAAGGTGAGATATTATATATTATGATAGTGAAGGGCACCCAGGTGTACTCGCCCGAGAAGGGACGCTGGAGCGAGCTGGGCGCGCTGGACGTGCTGCAGATGTTGGGCAGAGCTGGCCGCCCGCAGTACGATACTAAGGGGGAAGGTGAGATATTATATATTATGATAGTGAAGGGCACCCAGGTGTACTCGCCCGAGAAGGGACGCTGGAGCGAGCTGGGCGCGCTGGACGTGCTGCAGATGTTGGGCAGAGCTGGCCGCCCGCAGTACGATACTAAGGGGGAAGGTGAGATATTATATATTATGATAGTGAAGGGCACCCAGGTGTACTCGCCCGAGAAGGGACGCTGGAGCGAGCTGGGCGCGCTGGACGTGCTGCAGATGTTGGGCAGAGCTGGCCGCCCGCAGTACGATACTAAGGGGGAAGGTGAGATATTATATATTATGATAGTGAAGGGCACCCAGGTGTACTCGCCCGAGAAGGGACGCTGGAGCGAGCTGGGCGCGCTGGACGTGCTGCAGATGTTGGGCAGAGCTGGCCGCCCGCAGTACGATACTAAGGGGGAAGGTGAGATATTATATATTATGATAGTGAAGGGCACCCAGGTGTACTCGCCCGAGAAGGGACGCTGGAGCGAGCTGGGCGCGCTGGACGTGCTGCAGATGTTGGGCAGAGCTGGCCGCCCGCAGTACGATACTAAGGGGGAAGGTGAGATATTATATATTATGATAGTGAAGGGCACCCAGGTGTACTCGCCCGAGAAGGGACGCTGGAGCGAGCTGGGCGCGCTGGACGTGCTGCAGATGTTGGGCAGAGCTGGCCGCCCGCAGTACGATACTAAGGGGGAAGGTGAGATATTATATATTATGATAGTGAAGGGCACCCAGGTGTACTCGCCCGAGAAGGGACGCTGGAGCGAGCTGGGCGCGCTGGACGTGCTGCAGATGTTGGGCAGAGCTGGCCGCCCGCAGTACGATACTAAGGGGGAAGGTGAGATATTATATATTATGATAGTGAAGGGCACCCAGGTGTACTCGCCCGAGAAGGGACGCTGGAGCGAGCTGGGCGCGCTGGACGTGCTGCAGATGTTGGGCAGAGCTGGCCGCCCGCAGTACGATACTAAGGGGGAAGGTGAGATATTATATATTATGATAGTGAAGGGCACCCAGGTGTACTCGCCCGAGAAGGGACGCTGGAGCGAGCTGGGCGCGCTGGACGTGCTGCAGATGTTGGGCAGAGCTGGCCGCCCGCAGTACGATACTAAGGGGGAAGGTGAGATGTTGTACAAGCTATTTTTTATTCGTTGTGGCCCATGATGGCCTATGCTGGCTCATGATGGCCAATGCTGGCTCATGATGGCCAATGCTGGCTCATGATGGCCTATGCTTTTTTTTTTTTGGTGGGTGGAAAATCATCGAATGAGCCGGGCTCTTGGGCAGAGCGAAGGGGAGTGTCAGACTTCTACTGACTAAAAACCGAACCCATGTTCCTTCTTTGCCCTTGCGCCGAGGCCACGTCATCTAGTACAAAAATCCGCGGCCAATGATGGCCTATGCTGGCTCATGATAATCCACATTGGCTCATGATGGCATACGAAGGTTCATGAGGGTCGATACGGGCTATGAATATGGCACAAAGTAACCCATGATGGCCCATAGTTGTCCACGACGGTCCATAGCAGCCCACTTTGGATCTAAGTAACTTTCGCTTTCGTACAGACGCTAGCACATCAAGCAACTACAATTTTTTAAATTTCTATGATAGATTTTTAACTTTTTCGTTAGGTCCCAACTTCTATAATCTCTAATCCAACCATTTTCCCCAGGTATCCTCATAACGAACCACTCGGAGCTGCAATACTACCTCTCGCTGCTAAACCAGCAGCTGCCGATAGAGTCGCAGCTGGTGAGCAAACTGCCGGACATGCTGAACGCGGAGATTGTGCTCGGCTCGGTGCAGAGCGTCAGGGATGCCGTCACTTGGCTTGGTGAGTTATTTACCACCCTTTTTTGGAGGGTACGAAGTCATCAAATGCTCCTCCTTAGCCCTGTGTCGAGGCCGCGGTATCTATTTCAAACAACCCGCATCCCCGACGGACTTTCATTACCCCCTCATTTTATTTATTGTTGGGGTGCTATTTGAACCTTTTCTTGTCCTCAGCTAAAAAACTTTAAAGTTTTATAAGGCTGGCATTTTATGACTGCCATTTTATAAGCTTCTAACTCAAAATCATTTTTTTTTAGGTGTTGACATAATAAAAAATATAACATTAAAAATGTTAGAAAAGAAAATATTTCTAATTTTTATTTATTTATTAATAGACTTGTTTTTTTTTTACATAATTTATTTATATTTGTCCCATAGGCTACACATACCTATACATCCGGATGCTGCGTCAGCCAGCGCTATACGGCATCACACAAGAGAAGTTCGCAGACGATACCCTGCTGGAACTGCACAGAGCTGACTTGGTGCATACAGCTGCTAGCTTGTTGGACAAGTAAGAGTGTTATTTATTTATTTTTTATATTTTCTCCGTGGTTCATGTGGATGTCCAAAATCCAAGCCCAGTTTTTTTTTTGGGCGGTAGGAAAATCATCAAATAACCCGGTCTTGGATAGAGCGAAAGGGAGTGTCAGATTTCTACTGACTAAAAACCACCCATGTATGTCAAGGCCGCGGTATCTTTGTCAACCCGTAGCCCCGATAATCCAAGCCCCATAATGTCACATTTCTGCTTCATTTGGACTCGTTCGCTCGCTCTATTGGTAATGCTGACTACTTCGTTGGTCTAGTGGCCATAAGCGCGTCTCTTGGGGTTTTGATTCGCCTGGGTGTCCCGATTGATGGCAATAGGCTCGCCCTCTGTCAACTGGTATTTAAATATAACTGGCTAAGTGTGGGTGTACCTATTACGTACTCCTTTAATCTAACTCTCTCTCTAACTGGTGTGTGGTCCTTATATCCCATTAAAATAGGTGAACAAATTTTAACACAGCGTTCAGTAGGTCTAACCAAACATATCTAAACATCATGAAGTCTATTTTTATTTCAATTGTAGCTTTAAAATGAATTTTATTTTATGGATTATGATTTATGAATAATTTATTTTATGATTATGCATTTTTGGAAATTGGTAGTATGTGTTGTATATTTAATTGGCCCTCAAGTATTATGATTATTTTTACTAACACTATTTTTTAAGTATACTAACAAAAATATGGATCACTGTTGTCTAAATTGAATAAATAAATTATAAACAAAAAAAAACATTAAATATACTGTTTTTTTTTTACTTAAAATAATTAATTGCCAGCACTATAGAACAAACTCATCCTCTATGAGTAGGTATTTAAATGCGCTTTTTTTACCATCGTCCTTATTTTGGTGGTCTGAATGATTTCTGAAATTTTGTCCACCTATTCTAATGGGACCTTATATATCCGAAGACAATTTTACTAATCACCAATTCCCATTCCAGGGCCGGTCTAATAAGGTACGAGCGCAAATCAGGCCACTTCCAGCCGACCGAGCTGGGCCGCATAGCGTCCCACTTCTACTGCACATACGAGACCATGCAGTGCTACTCGCAGCTGCTGAAGCCGACGTTGGGAGAGATCGAGCTGTTCCGCGTCTTCTCGCTGTCTGCTGAGTTCAAGCATATCGCTGTGAGGGAGGAGGAGAAACTCGAGCTGTGCAAGCTTATGGAGAGGGTGAGTTTTTGTCTACAGTAGTCCAAACTTGATCACTGGAGTAACCCACACTGGTGCAACTGGGCTTATCTCAGTTGTATACGTCCCTGTGTGCCTATTGGCCTTGTTCTGTTCTGTCTCCTTCTGATCTGGAGGGAAGTGCAAATAATGTTTATACTACACCTGCTTGGAAAGTACCTTGATACTTTATCAAATTTACGGTAGAAAGTACGTCATTGCATATCGAACAAATATGCGGGGAGAAAACGCATCTGAGCGGGAGAGAATGGATTTTCATACACTTTTCTCTCCCGCTCAGATTACAATTTGAAAAAAGAACATGTGACAATTGCAGACGCCATTGGCGCCATTTTGAATTTGAATTAGAATTTTAATTTAGTTTTTTATTTTCTTCGTAGGTGTAGTATAAAGCACTATGTATCACTCGAGAGAAAGTGCGATTTCCGATCTCGGGTGTTTTAAAGCCCTTGCCTACGGCTTCGGGCTTTAAACGACACCCTCGACGGTAATCGGTCACTTTCTTCTCCGGTGAACAATGTACTATTTTCCGCTCCGCTTTTTTCTGATTAATTTCGTTGCGGGATCCAAGACAGTTAAATCGTATCTCTGTGACTTTGTCGGGCTTCATTGTCTCGGCGCTTTTCTTGTGGTCGCCACTGTTGATTCTGGCTACTGTATCGTCTTCATTTATTGTCGTGCAAAACGAAAAAATATGTGTCCAATATTTTTGGAAATCTATCTCACGGACTAATTAGATTTTTTTTCAACTACCTTATTTCCAATACATAGCCTAACCTTCTATATCCTCCACAGGTCCCGATCCCCATAAAAGAAAGCATAGAAGAGCCATCAGCTAAGATCAACGTGTTGCTACAAGCGTACATATCTCAGCTGAAGTTAGAAGGGTTCGCGTTGATGGCCGACATGGTGTATGTCACGCAGTCTGCTTGTCGACTGCTCAGAGCTATATTTGAGATTGTGCTGCATCGAGGTGAGATATATTGGTTTTAGGGTTCCGTGGTCAAATGGCTATAACAGAACCCTGATAGATTCGTTCGTAACGCTTTCAATAACTTCGGGGGTCACGTGATGGCTTCCGGCCACCTACTACGCGGGCCTGTGGACGGTGAGTGTTGTGCTAGCTCGCCGTCCGGCCGTCTTGTGACGGCAACAGGCGTGTCGGCGGCGCCAGAGTGTTACACCAGCGCCTCATAGATATGTCAGCTACATTGGCAACAAGGGCCGACGCCCTTCGGGGCTGCGGATTGTTCGAAAGAGATACCTCAGCCTCGACACAAAGGGCTAAGAAGGAACCAGGGTAGGTTTCAGTCAGTAGAAGTCTGACACTCCCTACTGCTCTACCCAGAGAGGGATAACTTATTTGATTTTGCTTTTTTTTTTTTTCTCTTTTTTGTACCAATTTTGTTTTTTAGTTGTAAGTTGTGTTTACTGCTTTTTTATTGTGTGTAATTCTGCGGCAATAAATATTTTTTCTTTCTTTTCTTTCTTTCTTTCTTTCTGATGATATCCCACCGTACAAAAAAAAACGGGTGTTAATATTTTTCTTTTGTATACAGGTTGGGCGCAGTTAGTGGACAAATGTTTGGCGTTGTGCAAAATGGTGGATAGAAGAATGTGGCAGTCTATGTCTCCACTCAGACAGTTCAGGAAGATGCCGGAAGAAGTAAGTGTTATCATATCACTTGTCATATTATTTGTAGATCTAATCCAGACCGGAACACACAAGAAGTACAGTCAACAGCAAAAGTAGATGATCAAAATCAGAAATTCAATAGTAATATAATTATGGCAGATCACGAATATATGGCAGTTGTACTAGTAGTAAATTTTTGGCATAATTTACATTCACAACTTTGGAATCACTTCAACGCCACACAGTTCTGACGCGAACTCCGTTCATTAGTATTGAATTTCTGATTTTAATCATCTACTTTTGCTGTTGACTGTACACCTACTCAATACCTGTTTTTTTCCTCGCCTTTTCTGTACCACTCCTGGGCAAATGCCTCTACTCCGTCCATTTCTCAAAATCAAAATATTTTATTTCACATTGGCCTAAATGGGCAAAAAAGTCGACAAAAAGGCACGGTTCGGTACATTGGTCGATTCCTAAGGAGAAGAACCGGCAAGAAACTCCAAACCCTCGCGTCCTCCTTCTAGTTATGACGGCGACTTTCAAGTTCGTCCCGATATCTCCTTACATTCACAGTATTTGAAAAGATTTCTAACAGTTCACAGCTTTTGAAAGAAATAAAAAAAGACTTTTCACTTTATTTATTTATTAAAACTTTATGCACAACAAAACGTACAAAGGCGGACTCATTTTCTACCAGTCTACCTTAGGGTGATGCAGAGACAATACACTGTAGGTGCAAAACTGAAAAACATGTTAGAAAATATATACTTTTACCTAAAAAATAAGAATAAATACATACATATACATACATAAAATATATAAAGTTCTGAAAGATAAGCAAGAAAGACTAAAACAACTTAATTTTGAGACGAATCTGCCAACTTCTTGTGAATGTGTTCACGAGCTTTTAATTTGAAAGTGAACTGAGTGTTTACCGTCCTAATATCCTGAGGGAGGTCATTCCAAAGGAATTACGTAGCCATATTTGTTTATTAAAACTTTATGCACAAGTAAAAAACCGTACAAAGGCGGACTTAATGCCTTGGGAATTTTCTACCAGTCTACCTTAGGGTGATGCAGAGACATACAGTAGGTCCAAAACAGAAACAAAAATTAGAAAAGAAATAATATATTATATACTAGCTGATGCCCGCGGCTTCGCCCGCGTGGATACTGTAAAAACAATCCTTGATGAATTATATATCATTCTAAAATTTCAGCTCGATCGGTGCAGAACTTTTTGAATTTTGAAGCGTACACAAACCAACATAACATTTTTATATATATATATACCTAACATATAAGAATAAATACATACATAAATATATAAACTTTGAAAGATACACAAGAAAAAATAAACTATAATAACTTAGTTCTGAGACGAAGCGATATTGACTATTTATTTGGCATTCTTATTAATTAAGCCACCGCTAACATAATGATTGTTTAACCAATTTCCCCTCTTTAACAGGTAATAAAAAAACTAGAAAAGAAAAACTTCCCTTGGGAGAAGCTCTACGAGCTAGGTCCAAACGAGATTGGGGAGTTGGTTCGTGCTCCCAAACTCGGCAAGATGATACACAAGTACGTGCATCAGTTCCCTAAGCTGGAGCTGGCGACGCATATCCAGCCCATCACCAGGTCTACCTTGAGGGTGGAACTCACTATCACTCCGGACTTCCATTGGGATGAGAAGGTAAGGGAATTATGACGTGATAAAACAAAAACAGTTTTTCGACCATTGTGTAAAGACGTTGGCCCATTATCAAATTGATGACTCGCATAAGAAGGACTAGCTTTTGCCAGCGGCTTCGCCCGCGTGAAAATGATGATTTTCCATACAAACTTTCATCCCCTATTTAACTCCCTTAGGGGTTGAATTTCGAAAAATCCTTCCTTATTCCTTGTCTACATTATAAAGGGAACCTCTGTGCAAAATTCAGCTTTCTAGGTCCAAGGGTTTGGGCTGGGCGTTGATGAGTCAGTCAGTCAGGACTTCTCTTTTTATTTATATAGATTACGGGATCGTAAGTGACAGTATAAGTTTAGTTATTCACGCTTAAAACAGTGTTGAACGTAATGATTTCCTGCACTTCTCAAACCACCAACTCTTCCAGATCCACGGTCAGTCGGAAGCGTTCTGGATCCTGGTAGAAGACGTGGACGGCGAGGTGGTGCTGCACCACGAGTACTTCCTGCTCAAGGAGAAGTACTGCAAGGACGAGCACCACGTGAAGCTGTTCGTGCCCGTGTTCGAGCCGCTGCCGCCGCAGTACTTCCTCACCGTCGTGTCTGACAGGTCAGTACACCAGAGCCATGCTGGTCACTTGCTGCTCAAGGAGAAGTACTGCAAGGACGAGCACCACGTGAAGCTGTTCGTGCCCGTGTTCGAGCCGCTGCCGCCGCAGTACTTCCTCACCGTCGTGTCTGACAGGTCAGTACACCAGAGCCATGCTGGTCACTTGCTGCTCAAGGAGAAGTACTGCAAGGACGAGCACCACGTGAAGCTGTTCGTGCCCGTGTTCGAGCCGCTGCCGCCGCAGTACTTCCTCACCGTCGTGTCTGACAGGTCAGTACACCAGAGCCATGCTGGTCACTTGCTGCTCAAGGAGAAGTACTGCAAGGACGAGCACCACGTGAAGCTGTTCGTGCCCGTGTTCGAGCCGCTGCCGCCGCAGTACTTCCTCACCGTCGTGTCTGACAGGTCAGTACACCAGAGCCATGCTGGTCACTTGCTGCTCAAGGAGAAGTACTGCAAGGACGAGCACCACGTGAAGCTGTTCGTGCCCGTGTTCGAGCCGCTGCCGCCGCAGTACTTCCTCACCGTCGTGTCTGACAGGTCAGTACACCAGAGCCATGCTGGTCACTTGCTGCTCAAGGAGAAGTACTGCAAGGACGAGCACCACGTGAAGCTGTTCGTGCCCGTGTTCGAGCCGCTGCCGCCGCAGTACTTCCTCACCGTCGTGTCTGACAGGTCAGTACACCAGAGCCATGCTGGTCACTTGCTGCTCAAGGAGAAGTACTGCAAGGACGAGCACCACGTGAAGCTGTTCGTGCCCGTGTTCGAGCCGCTGCCGCCGCAGTACTTCCTCACCGTCGTGTCTGACAGGTCAGTACACCAGAGCCATGCTGGTCACTTGCTGCTCAAGGAGAAGTACTGCAAGGACGAGCACCACGTGAAGCTGTTCGTGCCCGTGTTCGAGCCGCTGCCGCCGCAGTACTTCCTCACCGTCGTGTCTGACAGGTCAGTACACCAGAGCCATGCTGGTCACTTGCTGCTCAAGGAGAAGTACTGCAAGGACGAGCACCACGTGAAGCTGTTCGTGCCCGTGTTCGAGCCGCTGCCGCCGCAGTACTTCCTCACCGTCGTGTCTGACAGGTCAGTACACCAGAGCCATGCTGGTCACTTGCTGCTCAAGGAGAAGTACTGCAAGGACGAGCACCACGTGAAGCTGTTCGTGCCCGTGTTCGAGCCGCTGCCGCCGCAGTACTTCCTCACCGTCGTGTCTGACAGGTCAGTACACCAGAGCCATGCTGGTCACTTGCTGCTCAAGGAGAAGTACTGCAAGGACGAGCACCACGTGAAGCTGTTCGTGCCCGTGTTCGAGCCGCTGCCGCCGCAGTACTTCCTCACCGTCGTGTCTGACAGGTCAGTACACCAGAGCCATGCTGGTCACTTGCTGCTCAAGGAGAAGTACTGCAAGGACGAGCACCACGTGAAGCTGTTCGTGCCCGTGTTCGAGCCGCTGCCGCCGCAGTACTTCCTCACCGTCGTGTCTGACAGGTCAGTACACCAGAGCCATGCTGGTCACTTGCTGCTCAAGGAGAAGTACTGCAAGGACGAGCACCACGTGAAGCTGTTCGTGCCCGTGTTCGAGCCGCTGCCGCCGCAGTACTTCCTCACCGTCGTGTCTGACAGGTCAGTACACCAGAGCCATGCTGGTCACTTGCTGCTCAAGGAGAAGTACTGCAAGGACGAGCACCACGTGAAGCTGTTCGTGCCCGTGTTCGAGCCGCTGCCGCCGCAGTACTTCCTCACCGTCGTGTCTGACAGGTCAGTACACCAGAGCCATGCTGGTCACTTGCTGCTCAAGGAGAAGTACTGCAAGGACGAGCACCACGTGAAGCTGTTCGTGCCCGTGTTCGAGCCGCTGCCGCCGCAGTACTTCCTCACCGTCGTGTCTGACAGGTCAGTACACCAGAGCCATGCTGGTCACTTGCTGCTCAAGGAGAAGTACTGCAAGGACGAGCACCACGTGAAGCTGTTCGTGCCCGTGTTCGAGCCGCTGCCGCCGCAGTACTTCCTCACCGTCGTGTCTGACAGGTCAGTACACCAGAGCCATGCTGGTCACTTGCTGCTCAAGGAGAAGTACTGCAAGGACGAGCACCACGTGAAGCTGTTCGTGCCCGTGTTCGAGCCGCTGCCGCCGCAGTACTTCCTCACCGTCGTGTCTGACAGGTCAGTACACCAGAGCCATGCTGGTCACTTGCTGCTCAAGGAGAAGTACTGCAAGGACGAGCACCACGTGAAGCTGTTCGTGCCCGTGTTCGAGCCGCTGCCGCCGCAGTACTTCCTCACCGTCGTGTCTGACAGGTCAGTACACCAGAGCCATGCTGGTCACTTGCTGCTCAAGGAGAAGTACTGCAAGGACGAGCACCACGTGAAGCTGTTCGTGCCCGTGTTCGAGCCGCTGCCGCCGCAGTACTTCCTCACCGTCGTGTCTGACAGGTCAGTACACCAGAGCCATGCTGGTCACTTGCTGCTCAAGGAGAAGTACTGCAAGGACGAGCACCACGTGAAGCTGTTCGTGCCCGTGTTCGAGCCGCTGCCGCCGCAGTACTTCCTCACCGTCGTGTCTGACAGGTCAGTACACCAGAGCCATGCTGGTCACTTGCTGCTCAAGGAGAAGTACTGCAAGGACGAGCACCACGTGAAGCTGTTCGTGCCCGTGTTCGAGCCGCTGCCGCCGCAGTACTTCCTCACCGTCGTGTCTGACAGGTCAGTACACCAGAGCCATGCTGGTCACTTGCTGCTCAAGGAGAAGTACTGCAAGGACGAGCACCACGTGAAGCTGTTCGTGCCCGTGTTCGAGCCGCTGCCGCCGCAGTACTTCCTCACCGTCGTGTCTGACAGGTCAGTACACCAGAGCCATGCTGGTCACTTGCTGCTCAAGGAGAAGTACTGCAAGGACGAGCACCACGTGAAGCTGTTCGTGCCCGTGTTCGAGCCGCTGCCGCCGCAGTACTTCCTCACCGTCGTGTCTGACAGGTCAGTACACCAGAGCCATGCTGGTCACTTGCTGCTCAAGGAGAAGTACTGCAAGGACGAGCACCACGTGAAGCTGTTCGTGCCCGTGTTCGAGCCGCTGCCGCCGCAGTACTTCCTCACCGTCGTGTCTGACAGGTCAGTACACCAGAGCCATGCTGGTCACTTGCTGCTCAAGGAGAAGTACTGCAAGGACGAGCACCACGTGAAGCTGTTCGTGCCCGTGTTCGAGCCGCTGCCGCCGCAGTACTTCCTCACCGTCGTGTCTGACAGGTCAGTACACCAGAGCCATGCTGGTCACTTGCTGCTCAAGGAGAAGTACTGCAAGGACGAGCACCACGTGAAGCTGTTCGTGCCCGTGTTCGAGCCGCTGCCGCCGCAGTACTTCCTCACCGTCGTGTCTGACAGGTCAGTACACCAGAGCCATGCTGGTCACTTGCTGCTCAAGGAGAAGTACTGCAAGGACGAGCACCACGTGAAGCTGTTCGTGCCCGTGTTCGAGCCGCTGCCGCCGCAGTACTTCCTCACCGTCGTGTCTGACAGGTCAGTACACCAGAGCCATGCTGGTCACTTGCTGCTCAAGGAGAAGTACTGCAAGGACGAGCACCACGTGAAGCTGTTCGTGCCCGTGTTCGAGCCGCTGCCGCCGCAGTACTTCCTCACCGTCGTGTCTGACAGGTCAGTACACCAGAGCCATGCTGGTCACTTGCTGCTCAAGGAGAAGTACTGCAAGGACGAGCACCACGTGAAGCTGTTCGTGCCCGTGTTCGAGCCGCTGCCGCCGCAGTACTTCCTCACCGTCGTGTCTGACAGGTCAGTACACCAGAGCCATGCTGGTCACTTGCTGCTCAAGGAGAAGTACTGCAAGGACGAGCACCACGTGAAGCTGTTCGTGCCCGTGTTCGAGCCGCTGCCGCCGCAGTACTTCCTCACCGTCGTGTCTGACAGGTCAGTACACCAGAGCCATGCTGGTCACTTGCTGCTCAAGGAGAAGTACTGCAAGGACGAGCACCACGTGAAGCTGTTCGTGCCCGTGTTCGAGCCGCTGCCGCCGCAGTACTTCCTCACCGTCGTGTCTGACAGGTCAGTACACCAGACCATGTCGGGGCTAAGGGTTGTTCAAAAGAGATACCGCGGCCTGGTCACAAAGGGCTAAGAAGGAACATGGGTGGTTTTTAGTCAGTAAAAGTCTGGTCATTTGATGATTATCCATCTAAATAGGTAGTACGCAGTGGCCTATGCTGCTCCGTGAGGCTGATGATGGCTCATGATAGATTCTTCTTCTTAGCGTGTCGATGGCAATCTAAATTGTGTCGGTCCAGAATTGAGCTACTAGTTTGGCAATTTCGGTAGCTTTCGGACACGCAGGGCACGATATTAAAGACCCATTTACGCTTCAAGGCAGAGTCATTAATGAAAATCTACCTCAGCAGGTTTTCCAATCCTGGAAATTGATAAACCTAGCCATACTCTTTCTTAAAACTCGTGCCTGACGCCATAACAAATATGTTTCAGTATTGGTACGGCCACCAAACCAATCAAGTTAGGTGGGGTGACGAACTATCGGAGGAGTACAGGTTGGAATGCGGGGTGAGGCAGGGGGGATTGACCTCGCCAGCGCTTTTCAACCTGTACATCAACCAACTGATTGTCGAGCTCAGTAGCACTCGTGTTGGCTGTTCTATTGACGGTCTGTGTGTCAATAGTATTAGTTACGCGGACGACATGGTGCTGCTGAGTCCGTCAATTAGCGCACTCAGGAAGTTGTTGGCGGTCTGTGAGGCCTATGCAGAAGCTCACGGACTTGTGTACAATGTACAGAAAAGTAAATTGCTGGTGTTTAGGGCAAAGCATAAAAAACCAGCACTTAATATGCCACCGGTTATGTTGGAAGGTGTGGCCCTTGAAAGAGTGCTAGATTTTAAGTACCTGGGGCACATAGTTACCGAGGACTTAAAGGATGACGCCGATATGGAAAGAGAACGGAGGGCGTTGGCTGTCCGATGCAATATGTTGGCCCGCAGGTTTGCACGTTGTACACCGGAAGTAAAAGTAACTCTTTTTAAGGCTTTCTGTCAGTCGCTGTACACGTGCACTCTGTGGGTTCGATATACGCAGAGGGCATACAACGCCCTCAGGGTTCAGTATAATAACACTTTCAGGATGTTGTTGGGGCTCCCACGTTACTGTAGCGCATCAGGAATGTTTGCAGATGCACGTACTGATGGTTTCAGTACCATCATACGTAAAAAGACTGCTTCCATGATGCGCAGAGTGCGTGGGAGCGGCAATGACATCCTGAAGGTCATTAGTGATAAGCCGTGCTGCACCATTATGGCGCATTGGGTACGTGTCCATGTACATATACCCAGTGCGTCAGGTGAATGCGGCCGGTATATGAACTAAATTATGTACCTAGTATAAGTTATTCCATTCCCAATTGTTACTAACATAGTTTATAAGTAGTGTGTATTACTAACATCATATGGATCAAGGTCTGAAATAAAACATTTTTATTTTTTTATTTTTTTATTTTATTTTTTAAATTGTTGATGTCACATATTTGAATTAGGTTTGTTTTCGAGGAGAAAAAAGGGGAATACGAAATGTCGATTTCGTCAAAATTTTTGTGGTCTGAGCTATAGCTGTCCGGTTCGCAGTCCACGGTAGACTTGACGCATTTCGACGGCAATCGTTTCTTCAAATACCTATTTTGCAGGCCCTCTTAAACCTGAAATGGTTTTTCCTACTCCTCCGCTATTCTTTTCTGATTAATTTCGTTGCGGGATCCAAGACAGTTAAATCGTTTCTCTGTGACTTCGTCGGGCTTCATTGTCTCGGCGCTTTTCTTGTGGTCGCCACTGTTGATTCTGGCTAACAGGAGTTACAGTGGTTTGGGAATAGTGTGGCGGGCTTGTACCATTTTTTTTTCTATAAGGCTCTCTTAAGCACCAGCAACGGTGCCTTCTGGCATGCAGAAATCACACCTAACCATCACCCTCTCTTACAGATGGATAGCAGCAGAGACGCAGCTACCAGTCTCATTCCGCCACCTCATTCTGCCAGAGAAGAACCTGCCTCCCACAGAGCTGCTAGACTTGCAGCCGCTCCCTATATCGGCGCTGCGGAACCCGAAGTACGAAGAGCTGTATAATGAGACCTTCCCGCAGTTTAACCCTGTTCAAACGCAGGTATGTTGATAATCTATGACTGAGGGTTGTGTTTATGCCCGTCGGGGCCGCGGATTACAGAACGAGATGACGTGGCCTCGGCACAAGGGCAAAGAAAGAACATGGGTTTGGTTTTTAGTCAGTAGAAGTCTGACACTCCCCTTCGCTCTGCCCAAGAGCGGGGGAGCCGATAAACACAAGCCTTTTTTAATTTTTGGTGGGTTGAAAAGCATCAAATGACCCCCCATTTGATGATTTTCAACCCACCAAAAATAAAAAAAGGCTTGTGTTTATCGGCTGCTCGCTCTCGCGTCCGGCCCTGGTGCAAGCCATGGTCCGGGGCGAGGAGGAATGGGACGCCGTCGCCTCCTTCAGCGGGAGGTGATCCGGGCGACGGGGGTCACAAAGAGATGTCAGCAACATTGAAGCGGCCCGTGGGGCTGCGGGTTGTTCGAAAGCGATACCGCGGCCTCGACATAAAGGGCTAAAAAAGGAACATGGGTGGTATTTAGTCAGTAGAAGTCTGACAGTCCCTACCACTCGGCCCAGAGCGGGAGGAGTAATTTGATGATTTCCCACCCCCTCCCCCCCCCCCAAACAAAGGGTAATGTGTTTATCAGCATAGACAGGGTGTAACGGACAGCCCTCCCCAAACGAACACGATACATTCACCTTCTTATTTAGTACCATATTCCATCCGATTTTTTTTTATTACTTTTATCGATTTTTCAGTTACTAATTTATTCCTTTACTAGCGACCCGCCCCGGCTTCGCACGGGTGCAAATGGATGTTATTATACATATAAACCTTCCTCTTGAATCACTCTATCTATTTAAAAAAACCGCATCAAAATCCGTTGCGTAGTTTTAAAGATTTAAGCATACAGACAAACAAACAAACAAACAAACAGACGCGACTTTGTTTTATACTATGTAAGGATTTCAATGTAAAATAACATTATCTGTACGTAGCACTCCATTTATGTAAATAATTCGGTTAATATAAAAAATCAATAATGGATATTGAAACTTTAACTAACGAACGACGCGTGAAATCAGTTACTCACTAGCTACAGAGCTCATCGAACACGAAACAAACGACAAGGGCTTTTGCCGTTTGCTTATATATCGCGTATGGGTAAATAAAATAAAAACTTTATAACAGAAAATAAAATCGACTTCATAAAAAATAAAACAAAAAAATAAAAATATACTTTAGAAGTAAAATCAGTTTCTGAAGTCGGTGAATTTGGTTCGTTTGATTCAATTTTTTTGCCACCGACTTCAGAAACTGATTTTTCTTCTAAAGTTTATTTTTCAGTTTATTGTGTTTTATTTTTTGTTAAAAAGTTTTTATTTTTCACTTTTTAGTGGTTCATATGTAAGTTCACATGTTCATGGGTCATAATGTGGACAATGTCGTTATTTTTTTTTAATTTTGTAGATTTTTCAAAAACCGGTTGTCCGATTTCGATAAAAATTATGGGACCATTCGGGAACCCTTTCCAACAAAAAAAGATTTTTTCAAATCGGTTTGCAAGTAACGGAATTATCCCCGAACAGACACAAAAAAAAAAAATTATAACATCCGAATTGAGAACCTCCTTCTTTTTTAGAAGTCGGTTAACAAATCAAAATTGAGTTCCTGTAACGTCCCTGAAATAATAGGGTAGTTGACAAACCAAATCGAATTAGTCCGTCAGATCGATTTGCAAAAAATATTGCATACATATGTTTTCTCTTAAACTAACTTGACAGTTCGTATCTAGCCGGCGCACGGTGCGCACGCGATGTCGCGATTCCCAAGTTTTTAAAGTTGTCGTCTTGATACTGGACTGTGTTGTGTGTGTTGTGCACAAATACTGTTGTGCGCTATGTCGCTCATTACTGTGAAATGTAACAGCTGCAATGTTGTGATTAACGAGTTATTGGCGTTTCTGCGCAATGTATTGGACGTTATGGACGAAGAGAGTGTGCACCAGTTGTGTACTTCATCTTTTTCGGCGGAAGAAATAGTGAAAGCCAAAACTTTGTTATTTGAGTCGGTGCCTACTGGGAAGAAGATGCCTCTTCGAAGAAAGGATGGCAAAAAGAAAATGTCACGAGACCTAGATGACATGATTTGTTTGTTAAAAGGATCAAATCCGGATCTTTTCCCGATATTTGTGGCGAGGGAACTACACAGGGTCCCTCCAGTCTCCTTCGATCATGTGGATGTCACCCGACTTCTAAAGGACGTAGCGAATCTGCAAAATAAGGTTAGTGTCTTAGAAGAAAAAGCTGTCACAACTGAACAATTTGATCGCTTCAAGTTAGATGTAGAAAACATGAAATACGCATCGTTAACTGACACTTACACGATAGAAAGAAATGTTAATAAAAGGCGAGGAGCATGTTTGCAAAATAGTATTACTCTGGATAGTGGCCCTATTGGCTTAGAATATGTACCCATAAAGTATTCTCAAGTAACAGCTGATTTAAAGTTCAACGGCCGATCGGCAAAAAACATGTCAACAACAGCTGAGCAGTGCGATTATAGTGGCGTCTCTGTTTTACCAACACAACATGGTGAGACAGAGCATACTAGACACGTTGGTGAACGAGACGGGACGACAGCGGCGCAGTGTGCGAGGACGACCGAGTGCATGACGAGCAAAATATCGTCGCCGTCTAAGGAACCGGTTTTGACACCGCCGCCCGCGCCGCAGGCTACCTGCGCGAAGATGTCCCCTACTAGCGGTCAGCGAGTGGCGTCGTCGTGTGACTCGGTATCGAGTAAGGCACATGCGTTGCCTTCACCTGCGCCTTCGCCGCGGCCCGCGGTGGAGACAACGGCGGAGCGGGAAGTTCATTGTGCGAGTTTGCGTGTGAATGAAGTGAGTAGTGACCAAGTGGTAGGTGGTTCGGAGTGGAAGTTAGTGGAGCATAAACGACACAAACAAAATAGGATTTCTAGTCAGAAGGGAAGGGCTTTTACTGGGCCTGAAGGTAAATTTCGGGCTGCGGATATAAAAGTGCCGTTGTTAATTTCCAATGTCAGTATCGACGCTAGTGAAGATGACATTATTAACTATATAAAAGACAAAACAAGTGAGGTAGTGTCGCTTAAAAAAATTAATATGAAGTCAGTTAGGAAGTATAATGCGTTTAAACTGTATGTTTCTAAATGTAAACTTGATTTTTTCCTGAATGATGAGTTATGGCCGGATGGTATTGTTTTTAGGCGTTATGTGCATTTTATGTATAGAACAAAGCCCCAGGAGTCTATAGTAAAAGTTAAGTAATTACATTGATACTCATGGGTACACAAGCAATTAATAAATACCTTAAATGTGTTAGTTTTAACTGTAAGTCGGTTAAGCGATCGATTGATAATATTAAGGATTTATGTGTGTCGTCTGATGTGGTGGCCCTACAGGAGACCTGGCTACTTTCCCATGACATTCCAATCTTGGGAACAATAAGTCCTGACTTTGACTATACCGGTAAGTCAGCTGTGGATACCTCCGAGGGTCTATTGAGAGGAAGGCCTTATGGTGGGGTAGCTATTCTCTGGAGGAAAGGCATATTTGATTCGGTGTCTGTTGTTAACTGTAGTAGTCCTCGCTTAGTGGCCATCACAGCATCGTCGAAGGATCGAAAAATTCTTGTTTTTTCTGTGTATATGCCTACAAATTGTTCAGACAACTTACCCGTTTTTACAGATGTGTTAAGTGAGATTAGTGCCACCATAGCGAGCTGTGATGTAGAAAATGTTTTTATGCTGGGTGATTTCAATGCTCACCCTCATGAAATGTTCTATAAAGAACTAATTAACTTTTGTTCAGACCAATCCTGGATTTGTGCTGATGTTGAGAAGCGGGGGATTGATAGCGACACATACACGTTTCTAAGTGATGTTTATGGTTGTAGAAGGTGGCTGGATCACTGTTTGGTATCTGTATCAGCGTGGCATACAATTGTAAACTTTGACGTATTTGAAGATATTTACGTGTCGGATCATCTACCCATTTGTATAGAATGTAATTTAGAAGTGGTACGGCCTAAAATGGTGTCGCGGCCCATCTGTCGTGATTCTGTGGTGTGGGGTGAAAGAACTAAGTCTGAAATACAGAACTACCATAGTATCTGTACTAGTAAATTGCGAGATGTTGACTTCCCCCACGATTTTCAGAGTTGCGGTAATGGACCGTGCAGTTTGTCTGGTCATAGAACTATTCTGGACAATTTGTATAGGCAGATTGTTGAAATACTTTGTGTGGCGGCTAGGCAATCTAAAGTGACACGCGTTGGAGGGCCGAGACGGGGCAAGCGTGTGTGCGGTTGGAATGAGCACGTGAGAGACGCTCATCGCGAAGCCAGGAGTAGTTTTCAGGCCTGGAAAGATAGCAAACGTCCCTGTTCGGGACCTATCTATGATAATATGCACGAGAAGCGAAAGTGTTTTAAAAGCCGGCTGAAATATTGCCAAAACCATGCTGAGCAGATTGTTATGGATAGATTGGCTGAACAGCGGGCTAGTAAACATTTTTGTGATTTCTGGAAATCCACTGGTAAGCTGGACGGGAAACCGGGACTCCCTACGAGTGTAGGAGGCTTAAGTGAACCCACTGGAATCTCGAATATGTTCAAAGAGCATTTTCGAGTTCAGTCCCCTCTCGGTCCCTCAATCGTGAAGGTAGATACTGAGCCCAACAGTTGTGGAGGTAAACCTCTAATGCGATTCTCGAGCAAGCAAGTAAGTGCAGTTATAAACAATATGAGCCGAGGCAAATCTCCAGGACATGATGGGCTCAGTATTGAGCACTTGAAGCACGCGGGTGTACACCTGCCGCGAGTTCTGTCTATGTTGTTCACAATGTGTATTAGTCACGCGTACTTACCTGATGATCTAATGAAGACCATCGTGACTCCCATTGTGAAGAACAGGACAGGAGATATTTCTGACCAGGGTAACTATCGTCCCATCTCACTTGCGACTATAATAGCAAAGGTTTTGGACGGTGTGCTTGACACTTGCCTTAATGACTATATACATCTCCATGATGCGCAGTTCGGGTTTCGTCCCGGACTTTCTACTGAAAGCGCGATTGTGAGTCTCAAGCATACAGTTCAATACTATGTAGATCGCGGGACGCCGGTGTACGCCTGCTTTCTGGATCTCTCCAGAGCCTTCGATCTTGTCTCGTATGATTTACTCTGGGAGAAGATGGCAAGCAGGGGTATACCGGCAGAAATTTGCGGGCTTTTCCAGTATTGGTATGGCAATCAGACCAATCATGTGAGATGGGATGGTACGCTCTCTGAACCGTATAGGTTGGAGTGTGGGGTCAGACAAGGAGGTCTGACTTCTCCCAGGCTCTTCAACCTCTACGTGGATGACCTCATAGAGGGACTCAGCAGCACGCGTGCCGGATGCAGTGTTGGTGGTGTTAGCATTAACAACATCAGCTATGCGGATGACATGGTGCTGCTGGGTCCGTCTGCGGAGGCTGTAAGAAAACTGTTGGGGACTTGTGAAGCTTACGCTGCCGCACATGGTTTAATTTATAATGTTAAAAAATGTGAGTACATGGTCTTTAAGGTCGGCGGCAAAGGCCGAGAGGAGGACCCCGAGCTTCGTATAAACGGGTCAGTAATACGAAAAGTATCTACTTTCAAATACTTGGGTCATTTTCTGTCCGACGACCTTAAAGACGATGTAGATATAGAAAGGGAGCGCAGGGCACTAGCCGTCCGGTGCAACATGTTGATCCGTAGATTTGCTCAGTGTACGGACCTAGTTAAAATAACTCTTTTCAAGGCCTACTGCCAGAGTCTGTACACGGGTAATCTATGGGTTAAATACAGCAAAAGGTCGCTAGATGTCCTGCGCGTCCAATATAATAATGCCTTCAGGATGTTGTTGAGACTTCCTCGCTACTGCAGTGCGTCGGGGATGTTTGCGCAAGCTCGTACCGACGGATTTCACGCGATTATTCGTAAAAAAAGTGCCTCGCTACTCAGGAGAGTGAGAGATAGTCGCAACAGCATCCTGAGAACTGTAGCGGAGAGCTATAGCTCTCCAATCTTAATTTTTCTTGTGCAGAGGTCAATTGGTACTAACACTAGATAATAAGTTAATTAATATGTTACTAACACTCTATGGATCTTTTTGTGTCCGAAATAAAAATAAATTATTATTATTATTATTATTAAACAAAAAATGACGACGATACAGCTAGTGCTTCGAAAACTCGGTACATTTTTTACCAGAAAGATCTCTCACATTTAGGGTCGACCCCATTAGTTTTAGTCTCGAAAGCTAGCTTTTATTACTGTTTATGATGTTATACTCAATAGCTAAGCGGGAGCTGTCTAATGAAACTCGTGGACTAATTACAATACCGTATTACGTTAAACAATAAAATTAAATAACATAAAATAGGAAAACGCGGTATCTCCACCGGGGTATAATGTGAAGTGAAGTCGCGGGCCGCGGCCCCTCCGCCGCGTACACCCGCCGCTGGCACACCGTCCGCGCACCTCCAGTCCGTCGCAGGGATGTCTTATATAGACAATTACAATTCCATCCTTTCTCCCCCAGGTGTTCAACGCAGTGTACAACTCAGACGACAACGTATTCGTGGGTGCACCCTCGGGCTCCGGCAAGTCCGTCATAGCCGAGCTGGCGCTGCTGCGCATGCTGAGCAGCAACCAGGCGGGCCGCGCGGTGTACTTGCTGCCCAAGGATGCGCTCGCTGACATCGTGTTCGCTGATGTATACCACAAGTTTGGTACACGGTTTAACTTGAAGGTGAGTTATTGCAACCAGGCGGGCCGCGCGGTGTACTTGCTGCCCAAGGATGCGCTCGCTGACATCGTGTTCGCTGATGTATACCACAAGTTTGGTACACGGTTTAACTTGAAGGTGAGTTATTGCAACCAGGCGGGCCGCGCGGTGTACTTGCTGCCCAAGGATGCGCTCGCTGACATCGTGTTCGCTGATGTATACCACAAGTTTGGTACACGGTTTAACTTGAAGGTGAGTTATTGCAACCAGGCGGGCCGCGCGGTGTACTTGCTGCCCAAGGATGCGCTCGCTGACATCGTGTTCGCTGATGTATACCACAAGTTTGGTACACGGTTTAACTTGAAGGTGAGTTATTGCAACCAGGCGGGCCGCGCGGTGTACTTGCTGCCCAAGGATGCGCTCGCTGACATCGTGTTCGCTGATGTATACCACAAGTTTGGTACACGGTTTAACTTGAAGGTGAGTTATTGCAACCAGGCGGGCCGCGCGGTGTACTTGCTGCCCAAGGATGCGCTCGCTGACATCGTGTTCGCTGATGTATACCACAAGTTTGGTACACGGTTTAACTTGAAGGTGAGTTATTGCAACCAGGCGGGCCGCGCGGTGTACTTGCTGCCCAAGGATGCGCTCGCTGACATCGTGTTCGCTGATGTATACCACAAGTTTGGTACACGGTTTAACTTGAAGGTGAGTTATTGCAACCAGGCGGGCCGCGCGGTGTACTTGCTGCCCAAGGATGCGCTCGCTGACATCGTGTTCGCTGATGTATACCACAAGTTTGGTACACGGTTTAACTTGAAGGTGAGTTATTGCAACCAGGCGGGCCGCGCGGTGTACTTGCTGCCCAAGGATGCGCTCGCTGACATCGTGTTCGCTGATGTATACCACAAGTTTGGTACACGGTTTAACTTGAAGGTGAGTTATTGCAACCAGGCGGGCCGCGCGGTGTACTTGCTGCCCAAGGATGCGCTCGCTGACATCGTGTTCGCTGATGTATACCACAAGTTTGGTACACGGTTTAACTTGAAGGTGAGTTATTGCAACCAGGCGGGCCGCGCGGTGTACTTGCTGCCCAAGGATGCGCTCGCTGACATCGTGTTCGCTGATGTATACCACAAGTTTGGTACACGGTTTAACTTGAAGGTGAGTTATTGCAACCAGGCGGGCCGCGCGGTGTACTTGCTGCCCAAGGATGCGCTCGCTGACATCGTGTTCGCTGATGTATACCACAAGTTTGGTACACGGTTTAACTTGAAGGTGAGTTATTGCAACCAGGCGGGCCGCGCGGTGTACTTGCTGCCCAAGGATGCGCTCGCTGACATCGTGTTCGCTGATGTATACCACAAGTTTGGTACACGGTTTAACTTGAAGGTGAGTTATTGCAACCAGGCGGGCCGCGCGGTGTACTTGCTGCCCAAGGATGCGCTCGCTGACATCGTGTTCGCTGATGTATACCACAAGTTTGGTACACGGTTTAACTTGAAGGTGAGTTATTGCAACCAGGCGGGCCGCGCGGTGTACTTGCTGCCCAAGGATGCGCTCGCTGACATCGTGTTCGCTGATGTATACCACAAGTTTGGTACACGGTTTAACTTGAAGGTGAGTTATTGCAACCAGGCGGGCCGCGCGGTGTACTTGCTGCCCAAGGATGCGCTCGCTGACATCGTGTTCGCTGATGTATACCACAAGTTTGGTACACGGTTTAACTTGAAGGTGAGTTATTGCAACCAGGCGGGCCGCGCGGTGTACTTGCTGCCCAAGGATGCGCTCGCTGACATCGTGTTCGCTGATGTATACCACAAGTTTGGTACACGGTTTAACTTGAAGGTGAGTTATTGCAACCAGGCGGGCCGCGCGGTGTACTTGCTGCCCAAGGATGCGCTCGCTGACATCGTGTTCGCTGATGTATACCACAAGTTTGGTACACGGTTTAACTTGAAGGTGAGTTATTGCAACCAGGCGGGCCGCGCGGTGTACTTGCTGCCCAAGGATGCGCTCGCTGACATCGTGTTCGCTGATGTATACCACAAGTTTGGTACACGGTTTAACTTGAAGGTGAGTTATTGCAACCAGGCGGGCCGCGCGGTGTACTTGCTGCCCAAGGATGCGCTCGCTGACATCGTGTTCGCTGATGTATACCACAAGTTTGGTACACGGTTTAACTTGAAGGTGAGTTATTGCAACCAGGCGGGCCGCGCGGTGTACTTGCTGCCCAAGGATGCGCTCGCTGACATCGTGTTCGCTGATGTATACCACAAGTTTGGTACACGGTTTAACTTGAAGGTGAGTTATTGCAACCAGGCGGGCCGCGCGGTGTACTTGCTGCCCAAGGATGCGCTCGCTGACATCGTGTTCGCTGATGTATACCACAAGTTTGGTACACGGTTTAACTTGAAGGTGAGTTATTGCAACCAGGCGGGCCACGCGGTGTACTTGCTGCCCAAGGATGCGCTCGCTGACATCGTGTTCGCTGATGTATACCACAAGTTTGGTACACGGTTTAACTTGAAGGTGAGTTATTGCAACCAGGCGGGCCGCGCGGTGTACTTGCTGCCCAAGGATGCGCTCGCTGACATCGTGTTCGCTGATGTATACCACAAGTTTGGTACACGGTTTAACTTGAAGGTGAGTTATTGCAACCAGGCGGGCCGCGCGGTGTACTTGCTGCCCAAGGATGCGCTCGCTGACATCGTGTTCGCTGATGTATACCACAAGTTTGGTACACGGTTTAACTTGAAGGTGAGTTATTGCAACCAGGCGGGCCGCGCGGTGTACTTGCTGCCCAAGGATGCGCTCGCTGACATCGTGTTCGCTGATGTATACCACAAGTTTGGTACACGGTTTAACTTGAAGGTGAGTTATTGCAACCAGGCGGGCCGCGCGGTGTACTTGCTGCCCAAGGATGCGCTCGCTGACATCGTGTTCGCTGATGTATACCACAAGTTTGGTACACGGTTTAACTTGAAGGTGAGTTATTGCAACCAGGCGGGCCGCGCGGTGTACTTGCTGCCCAAGGATGCGCTCGCTGACATCGTGTTCGCTGATGTATACCACAAGTTTGGTACACGGTTTAACTTGAAGGTGAGTTATTGCTAAAGTAAAGTCCGTCATAGCCGAGAAAAGTAGAGCGGAGAAGAGACGCGGAATATTCGACACACTACGTGCATTTCAACCAATCTGGTTTCCACTCGCCTCTTTTCAGCTCCGCTTGTCTCCACTTTGGTGGAGTCAAGGGCGGATCCAGCTTTGGTGCCAGGGGGGGGTCACAAAGAGTCGTGGTCAAGTCACAAGAAGTTATAATTTAATTTTTATAATCATGGATACAAGTAAAAAATAGGTGTTTTATTAATTTTATACTTTATGTATATACGTAGGTACTTAAAAATACCTATATTTAAATAACAAAATCAATTTTTCTTTTACGTCTTCTCCCGAAACGCGTTACCACTTCACCTACCTACTTCAATGGGTACGTTTTTTTAGTGTGGAGAAGTGCCAGTCTGGTTCTTCAACCATTGAAGCACTTAGCCACGATTTGATTCTTCGAAGTGCTATAACCTTATCCAGGGATAAAGCGTTGAACAATTTTCGGTGGATGGACGACTTAGAATCAGAAATAAGAATTGAAGTAGATGAGCGTCTCAAGCGAGACAGAATGGCGGAAGAGCAGGAGGGAGGCGCGAGCGAAGCGAGCGCGAAATTTTTAAACATTTTGGGGGGTGGCAAAGATATTGTCATTGGGAGGAAAGTTGACTAGAAATTTTACTTGATTCCAGAAGAGATCCGCTTACTCTTATCTTGGTAGACATCAATCCTCCACTTCCTGAACCAAGCGCCTTAGGGCTCGTTTACGGAGTCGCGGGGCGTCGCGCGGTGCGTGCAAAAGGCTCGTCGCATGCTTTTATCATATACTATACTAGTGACCCGCCCCGGCTTCGCACGGGTGCAAAAAAGGTATTAAAACCTTCCTCTTGAATCACTTTATCTATTAAACAAAACCGCATCAAAATCCGTTGCGTAGTTTTAAAGATCTAAGCATACAAAGGGACATGAATTTATCTCTTCTGTGCATGAAACAGAGAAAGCGACTTTGTTTTATAGGTACTACTAGCTGTTCCCGGCAAACGTTGTTTTGCCATATAAATAATTTCAGAAAAAAAAAAAAAAATAAGATGAAAAATAGATGTTGGCCGATTCTCATAGATACCTACCGGATACGCACAAAAAATTTCATCAAAATCGGTCGAGCCGTTTCGGAGGAGTTTGGCATCGAAAACTGTGACACGAGAATTTTATATATTAGATGTAGTGATTGAGAGGCGGGTCCACCGCACGCAACGAACGCTGCATTTTAAACTAACGAGTGAATAATCGCTTCTCATGAAATCGACATTTGAAATCTTTAACGTTTTCATACATCGCCATGAATAATTTCATTTAATTCAAATGTTTTCATACATTTGAATTAAAAACGCACAACGAGCCGCGCGACGCCCCGTCTGTACGTAAACACGCACTTAGTTTAAAGGTTCGGAAGATGTGACTGACTCGACAATGATAAACGATTATTCTGGCCTGATTCGACTGGCCTGTTGGTCTAGTGGTTAGTGACCCTAACTGCTATGCCGGAGGTCGTGGGTTCGATTCCCACCCAGGACAAATGTTTGTGTGATGAGCACGAACATTTGTTCTGTGTCTGGGTGTAATTTATCTATAATATGTATGTATTTAGAAATATATAAGTATGTTTATCAGTTGTCTAGTACCCATAACACAAGCTCTGCTTAGCTTGGGACTAGTAGGCGTTGTGTGATAGTTGTGGAATATTATATTATTCTTACGAAAAAAAATATTGGTGGTCTATTAAAAGTGTACCATTCTGACCCAACCTTGTAAGGGATAAATCGATTAACACTACGATACGATTAAAGATTCTATTTTTTGGGCTGTTGTGTAAAATATATAATAAAAACATTACGTTTAACAATTTTAATTACTGGTCCACCTAGGTCCTGGACCCAGCCCAGGGGGGGGTCATGACCCCCCTGACCCCCCCCCTGGATCCGCGCTTGGGTGGAGTCCTGCCCCCCTATTGCGTATCTTTTTAACGTCAGTGGCTATCAGAAATGTACATAGATTAACTGTAAATTGGTTATGGTTTGGTACATTTTTTTCTTAAAAACTCACCATTTGACAGTTATTTGATAGACATTATAAGTTATCCACTGTCATTAAAAGATACACAATAGCCCTGCTGGCCCAAGAGATGCCAAATCAGGTCAGTTTTTTGAACTCAAAATACTGTTAAAACTTTGATTTCAAATAATATGATCAAATATGCGGAAATATGTGATATTTGCAAATCAATGTGCGGAGAATTTATGTTGATTTTTTTTTGGCGTAGCAGAATTTGATTTGCTATGTTGTCATAAAATAACTTTTTCAAACGTCAATAGACTTTTGAGAAAGCCGTAGTATTACGATAATAAGATGTGCGTTCGAAATTACACAAGGTTAATTAGAAATGCTGATTGTTTGCTTTGTTAACAGGTAGTACAACTAACGGGAGAGACGGCTACGGACCACAAGCTGCTGAACAAGGGACAGATCATCATCACCACGGCTGATAAATGGGATATTCTGTCCAGAAGGTGAGTTACATAGCATATTTCAACAAGCAAAAAGATATAGTCTAGTCTACAAGTGCTTTTTGGTTAAATTTTTATTCTTCCCCTCAGGTATTAAAAAAAAAATAAGAGCCGCTTTCAAAAATTGCAAAAGTTATAAACAATTACCTGAAACAAAAAAAAATTAGATTTGTTTTTTTTTTGCAAATATCATCATATAATCATAATACACACATCAACACGGTCTAGGGATATTTTTAAAAAAGCGAATTACTATCAATGTGTTAATTATTTATATGACATGTATATATTTAAAATATACGTTATTTAATATGCTACCATTTTTTAATAATGGTTAAGGTACTGATTAAAATTTCAGGATTTTATGAAAAAAAAATGAAGCATAGACGGAAACCGTATATGAATTAACTTTTAATTTGTGAGTAAAAACTGAAAAAAATAGAAAAATCATTTAATTTGTGTTTATAAACTTGAAGTTAGTAGTCTGAGAAAGCGCCCATGATGTTCATAACACATCGGCAACGATTCGGCATGCTCAGAACAAGGTTGTCAATGTCTTGCTGCGGAATATTGTCCCATGTCCTTCTGAGGTGCGCAAAAAGTTGATCTTCTGTAGCCAAATTTTCAGGAACTTCCTTCAGAGCTCTTCTTTGCAGCATATCCCACGCATGCTCAATGGGATTTAGATCTGGCGATTGAGCAGGCCAGTCTAAGGCCCTAACATTATGTGTATGTAACCAAGCTGCTACCGTTCTCGCCGTGTGTGCCCGGGCATTGTCGTGCATGAGCAGGAAATCTGGCCCCATTTGTGTTCTGTGGGGCAAGATTACGGGCCCCAGCACCTGTTGGACGTATCGTTCTGCCGTCATATTGCCCCGCACCCAAACGTGATCCGTCCGTCCTCCAAGACGAATTCCTGCCCAAACCATAATTGTTCCTCCTTGGTATGGGTGAACTTCCTGAGGGTTCTGGAGACGGCTCCATCGTCCAGGAACTCGCCAAACACGCGTCCTTCGTGAATCTGGATCCGATCTTCGTGAAGCCGAACCTGGATTCATCCGTGAACAGCACATTGGACCATTGCTCACGGCCCCAGTCCACGTGGTTCCGAACCCATTCTAATCGTCGTCCACGATTGCCTCTCCGTAAAGGTGGGACCCGGAGTGGTCTACGAGAGCGTAGATTGCTTTCATGCAGTCGCCTTCTTACAGTTTGGTCACTCACAAGCACTTGGTGTTCCACTCGCAGCCTTTGGATCAATTGAGTCGCCGTTGCATTTGGTTGAGCTCGCGCAGTAATTTGTAAAAATCGGTCTTGTCTGGGGGTAGTGATGCGACTTGGCCCCCGGTGCCTCTCCGCTACTTCACCTGTGGCACGATAGCGTGTCCACAATCTTGAAATTACATTTTGATGGGTCCCTATGGCCTCAGCAACATTACGCTGAACAGATCCAGCTTCCAGCATTCCCACAGCTCGTAACATCTCCGCCCTCGTCAAATGTCGGCGTTGCATGGCTACAATACCTCAATTTTAACTTTATCTTACGTTTAAAAATGAAAAAAAACTGTAACTGAACGTAATTCGTATTGTTTTAAATTTCGCACAAATGAAAATTCCCTCTCCTATACATCAAGACATTTTTATGCCACCGAAACAAAAGAATTTTCAAAAATTTGAATTTGGAATTAGTCTGAGATAAATTACAAACAAATCGGTGTATTAAAGATTCCAATGCGGCCAGTACTTTTCGAGTTATTTAATTGAATATGAAATATCCCTAGACCGTGTTGATGTGTGTATCATCAAAATCATTTTCCAAATTTGAAATATGTTACGATATGTCCTCCTCTTTAGGAGGACATATCGTAACAAAAAGGGCTAACTCCCAGAACTGTAGCACCATGTGATAATATAATGTTGCCCACAACCACTGCTTTCTACAAATATCACATTTTTATTATAATCCGGAAATGTTTGGTAGATATATACATGAGCGGTTTGTTCGAATGAGATACTGCGGTCTCGCAAAGGGCTTAGAAGGAACTTGAGGGGGGTTTTTATTCAGTAGTAGGTAGTTCCGCTTCGCTCAGAGCGGGAGGAGTTATTTGATGATTCCCAGTCCAATAAAAAAATATCAACATAATTTTGACATTAAAATCTTCGTTTCCCAGATGGAAAGTCCGTAAGAGCGTGCAAAGTGTATCGCTGTTCATTGTGGATGCTCTCCAGTTGCTGGGCGGTGAAGAGGGACCGGTTCTCGAAGTCGTCTGCTCCAGGATGAGATATATATCTTCACAGATTGGTGAGTTTGCAAGTTTGTTTAATGTCTATATACATAAAAAGAGGAGTCCTGACTGACTGACTGACTCAGCAACGCCCAGCCCAAACCCTTGGACCTAGAAAGCTGAAATTTTGCAAAGAGGTTCTCTTTATAATGTAGACAAGGAATGAGGAAGGATTTTTCGAAATTCAACCCCTAAGGGAGTTAAATAGGGGATGAAAGTTTGTATGGAAAATCGTCATTTTCACGCGGGCGAAGCCGCTGGCAAAATAAATAATAATAATAATATTGTGTTGTGTGTTGTGTGTGTAAAAGCTAGTGAATGAATAAGAATGTAGATTACTTTAGTAGACATCATCATCATTTCAGCCGAAAGACGTCCACTGCTGGACATAGGCCTCCCCTAAATGTCGCCACATTGACCGGTCCCGTGCGTCTCGCATCCAGCGGGTCCCCGCAACCTTCACTAGGAGTAGACCAAAAGAAACGATGGATGAACTGTGTGAAGGATGATATGGCTAGAAAGGAGGTGACTGCTGAGATGACGAGAAATAGGGAAGTATAGAAGAAGACATGTTGCGTCGACCACAATTATATTAGGATAAGGGCAGGAGAATAATGATGGATTTCTGCCTGAGTAGTTTTTATTATCCTTTAGGACTTGCCTTTGTTGGTCGAGTGAGCGTAAGCGCGACAATAGGGGACAGGACTGACTCAAAAAAATATGATTCTGTTTAGTCCGTCAGTTAGATTATCAAAAAATATTAGATAAAAACGTGTTTTTTATTTTATCAAATCAATAAAAAAATACGATGATAAAACACGTCAAAGATCGTGAATCACTTGTGACGTCACTTTCTGTTAAAAAAATTAACAAACTGTGTCGTTGCGCGACTTTTCATTCAAACATTGTATCGTCTTCATTTATTGTTTACGTGAAATTTATCTGACGGACTAATTATATTTGTTGGGGATCAGGTCTGTCCGTCGTTGAAATAATGCGAGCGTGATGGTTTCACAATTATATTTTGAAATATGTATGAAATTACATAAGTTACAGACTGCGTGGATGGATTAGACCGCCATGGCCATGGCGGGGGTCTGTAAAGGATGATGGATGTGATTTGAAGGAAGAGAGAAGGTAAAAAGGACTGATTCTATACAAACAAAAAGTTTTTATAGCTGCGGTGTTGCAATCCGTGGAAGGGGCCGCGCGACACTGGCTCCGCCTGATGGTGGTGATGAATGTGTGAACCCTTTGGCCAGCGTGAATGCTCAGCGGTCACCAGGTTCGGCGCGCCGATGATAGGTGGCGCCAGCGGTTGGCATGAACAATATTTTTTATCAACTACCCTATTGAGCATGACGTTCTAAAGGTTTGATTTCCGCGTCGGGGGCAAGTTTTGCTCAATCGGAGTCTGAATTTGTGACCAGGGTCGATGGCAACATTGTAACATAATTGTCACTGTCCCCAGGTCGTCAAATCCGTATCGTAGCGCTATCGCTGCCGCTAGCAGACGCTCGCGATGTATCGCAGTGGCTGGGCTGCAACGCCAACTGCTCCTTCAACTTCCATCCCAGCGTGAGACCTCTGCCTCTGCAGCTGCATATACAGGTATTGTGAACTAGATCGGCATATGTTTTAGCCTTTTTCTCAACCATGATAATACCGCACCTTTAAAGACAAACCGTTACAGTGCAATCAAATTATCTTGGCAGGTCCGAACTTCGTGCAGGTTATTTTGTTACAACTAATGTATAAAAGTGTTATTATATTTATTTTATTTGTATTTCTCACTGTTTAAATTAGATATTTTCTGATCGTATAGGTATTGGTTTATCTGACAATAACACTTTACTTCACAAGTTTACATGCTAAGTTCGCAGAGCCTATGTTTAGACCTGCCAAGATAATTTGATCGCATTGTACTAAACGAAATTTTTCATAAATTGAGTATAATATATATATGCCATCTTTCTTCAAATTATGCAAACTATACGACGAATTTGCCATTGTGAAAAAAAAACAACATTTTTATAGGTAAATTTTGACCGTTACTAAACTAAATAAGATTTATATTTTTTTTTACGTATTTCATTTGTCACTGTTGACAGATCAAGGTCATTGCCGTTCCTATTGTCATTTGAAACTCATTCTATACCACGCGGCATATAATTTGAACCTGCACAGTAGTCGTTCGTCGGTCAAGTTATTTGCCTGGGAGTATACACGCTTTTAAAATCCCCTTCTCTTCCACAGGGCTTCAACATCTCCCACGCAGCGTCCCGCCTAGCCGCCATGACGAAGCCTATCTACAACGCCGTGATCCGCTACGCCGGCAACAAGCCGTGCGCCGTGTTCGTGCCGTCGCGCCGACACAGCCGTCTGCTGGCCGCCGACCTGCTGGCGCTGGCGGCCGCGCACTCCTCGCCCACCAGGTTCCTGAGGGCCAGGCCGGATATGCTGCAGCCCTTCCTGAAGAGAGTGCATGATAAGGTAGGGAAACTGAACCAGCATGGGCCATTGTCGACCATTGTAGGCCATCATAGGCCAGAATGGATTTCTAGGCCGATTTAGGAAGTGCCATCGTCGACCATATATGGGCCAACATGGGCCATTGTCGACCATTATAATAATAATAATAAATAATAATGTTTTATTGATCCAAAAACTTAGTTACACACAAGAATTAAACATAGTATTATCTAAAAGTAGGTACATTCGTGATTCTGTGATAAAATACTTGTGGACAAAATTGTTGTGTTTTGATCTATGGGTGAATTATATTTAGTTGAGATCTTAGAACCCCAAACTAGGCAAGAAATGCCTGTATTTTGGGGGTCCATTGATTCCTCCTAAAAAGTCTTACTTACACTAATTTACAACGTATATATATTGATTGATACAAATTGGGTTTTAATGTTTATACATTAATTTAATTTACAATAAAACAGCGATGAAGTCACTTTGTAACAGTGAGAAGATCCTCAGTCGCTTCATATGTTAACTGCTGTAACCACTTACTAATCTTTGTTTTAAAATGGTATTTGGTGAAGGTGTAAATATCTAGCTTTTTGTGAACTTTATTGTAGAGACGAGAGCTTAGTGCCTTAAATTGGCGGCCAGCAAATGTTGTTCGACATCTGACAGGGTTGCAGACCGGAAACCCTCTGCGTCTTGTGAGAAGTTTATCGTCAAAGCGGAGCGTAGAATGGCAGCGTAGGATAGCGCGAAGAATGAAAAGTTGACGAACAGTGAGGACTTTGGATTCGGAGTAAAGCTGGGCAGTAGGGTAATCTCTGCGTTTAAAGAACATGACTTTCAGAATTGCCCTTTGAGCTCGTTCTGCTTGGATTAATAGGGTTTTAAAGGAACCGCCCCAGGCAGTAATACAGTAGGAGATGATTGAAACACATAGGCTTTGATAAACGAGAGATAGGGTTGCAGGGTCAGCTGAGTATCGAAGTTCTCTGAATATATATATTAATTTCCTCATCCGAGCAGATATTGCCTCGATATGAGGTCGCCAAGTCAGTCTTTCGTCAATAATTACGCCGAGGTACTTAATGCTTGAGACTAGCGACAAAGTCAGACAATTGCAGGCCCTATTTGTGTTGTGTTCTAAACATGTATGAGCGGTAATTAGGTGAGAATCTTTTGGAGGCAAGTTTGTGTCACGAAGCGAAAAGCAGACGACCTTTGTTTTCTCCACATTTAGCGTTAGGAGATTTGAGGAAAGCCAATTTATCACAAGTCGAAGAGATTTCTCCGTATTTAGCCTAGCTCTATCCCAGTCATCATCGTAAACGATCAATGCCGTGTCATCTGCGTAAGTAAAAATGTCACAGTTAGGTATGTTCAAACGGCACAGATCGTTTACGTAGACCAGGAAGAGGGTAGGTCCCAAAATACTACCCTGTGGGACTCCAAAGGTAATATCCATGGCGTCACTGTACAGTTTACCGATTTTAACACACTGGGTGCGATCAGAGAGATAATCCGTGAAGATTCTGAGCGCAATTCCTCGGACTCCCACGCTCTCTAACTTTTTAATAAGAATGGGGACAGAAACTGAGTCGAAAGCTTTGGACAAATCTAGAAAGACTCCGTAACACTTGTGCTTTTGGTCCAGATTGCTTGTAACAGTATGAGTGAGATCTAATACAGCGTCTTCCGTCGAGACTCCCTGTCTAAAACCGTATTGATTTTTAGATATAATGTCAAACTTTTCAAGAAAATTAGTAAGACAGTTGTTAAGGATTCTCTCTAGGATCTTTGACAGAGAACTCAGAACAGATATAGGTCTATAGTTTGTTACATTCGTTTTATCTCCACTCTTATAGATTGGGTGGACTACGGCCTTTTTAAAAGCTTTTGGAAAAGTGCCTGAGTCGATAGCAAGATTGCAGATATGTGTGATGGGGCCAGTAAGAGTAGTTATAGAATGCTTCAGAATCTTAGCAGGTATATTATCATGTCCGGTGGAACAGTCAGTACGAAGATTGAGTATTATCCCGTACACTTGCACTTCGTCCACTGGCATGATACTCAGAGAGTTGGACGGTAAGGGCTGAGGTGGATGTTCCACATAAGGCAGGACGGGAGTCTTAATTGCTGAAGCAAGATTTCCACCCACATCAACGAAGAATTTGTTAATGTTGTTTAACGCCGTTTTTGTATCCCCACTATCTAATAAGTCCGTGCTCGAGGTCTGCGAAAGAGTACTGGAGTTGGTGATTGTTTTTATAGCCTTCCAAGTGGCTTTAATGTTATTTTTTGCCTTTAACAGTTCATTTTTTTCATGAGTTCTTTTTAATTTCCTGAGTAAAGTATTTAAGAAATTCCGGTAACGGGTATAGGTAACAGTAAGAACGTTGTTGTCAGGGGAAGATTTAGACTTCTTATGGAGGTTGTCACGATTCTTGATACATCTAAGTAAACCTGAGGTCATCCAGGGCTTAATGACTCTACACTTTCGAGGGATATGTACCGTGTGAGTATGATTCTTGATGGTAGATTGGATCATAGATATAAACAAGTCAGTAGCTAGGTTACTGTCAGATTCAGTTATGACTGGTTCAAAGTCTAGCTCGTCTATTTCAGTTTTAATGCTTTCGTAATCATACCTGATAACGTCAACATTAGTGGTGATGACGGATTTATTTTTGGAGAGTTTAAGGCAAAGGACAACCGGTAGATGATCGGTTATGTATGTATCAAGAACGGTCACAACAGCGGGGGCTTTAGTTTTAATAAGAACATGATCCAGGCAATTGCCTAATCTAGTAGGTAAGGTGTGACCAGGTAAAAGTCCCATGGAGGCACAAGTAGTAAGGTAGGTATCTGAGTGACGATCATTATTGTTTGATTTTATGTCGATGTTAATATCGCCGATGACAGCAACGTTCCTGAAGCGTTTTAGATTTAATACTAGACTATCTAAACTGCTATAAAAGTTTTCCAGATCACCATACGATGGCGAGCGATAAATACAAATAATGGCTGTATTACTAGTTGTACATACGAGGCAATTGGCATCCTGGAAGGGTGGTTCTGAGTAATTACATTGAAGAGTAGACTTTGTGTATATTACCACTCCATCATTCTGCGTGTGGTTGTTTGTGGAAGCGTAAGAGGAGTAGCCTTGTAGTATGGGTAGAGGGCCTGTTACCCTAAGCCAGCACTCAGAAAATACTATTACATCAAAGTCAATTTTAGTACTAATAAGCATTGCTACAAACAAGTGGAAGTTCTTAGTGATACTTCTTATGTTGATGTGTATTATTTTTAAGTTTAAATTGGGTTGTTTAATGTTAGCTAAGCATTGATCTGGTGGGCAGAAGAATGAGCGAGCAATGTTCATGGTATCGATTTCGATAGCTATAGCATCGTTTGTATTAGCCATTTGTGTCGAGTTTAGAGTTGATACAAGCGTTGTCATAGTGGGGGGAAAGCAGGGCAATGCAAGCTTGCATATGAAAAACAGAGATATTGCAGCAAGCAGTACAGCACCTGTGACGGAGTGTGACGAGCAACATTTGCATGGTCGTAAAATATATGGAGTAAATGTTAGAAGTGGAGTTATGTGTTACAGCAGTTTTCATGAAATAGGCAAAAAGTCTGATTGAATCAGTAGCAAAGTACAAAAATAAAATTAACTTAAATAAAAATAAAAAAGCTACGAAACATGCATGGGGTAGCGCGTGCACATAAGGCGTTATAACATAAAAATACACAAGTAGAGCAAATAGTCAATCCTTGTTTTTTAACGCGATTAAGCAGCTTTCAGAGGTGATTGAAATGGGCTTGTCATCTGGATGAAGTCTCATGAGGATTCGGCCATTTACACTCCAACAGAATAACTTATGTATCTTGGCATATTGACGACACTCATAAAATAGTTTCCTCATCGATGGGGTAAGATGCTCAGCCACATAGATGGGTAGTTTATGACCTGACATACCAATTGTTTGTGTATTTAGCTTGTCATTTAATGGACGAGCTTTGTTAAACTGTCTAATGCTGGATAAGAATTGATTTCTACTAGAGACCGTCGCAAATTCTGCCACTATGGAACGCGAAGTTCCAGGTTTACCTGGCAGTCGGTAGATATCGCGAAGATTTGATTTATTGATGTCTAGGTCAATAGCTTTCCCTACTTCCGACACGATCGCAACCAGGTCTTCTTCTTTTTCCTTTTCTTTCACTGGTACATTGCGGAGTTCGACAGTGGCTGGTCGAAATTGAAGGTGAAGTTCCTGGATTTCTTTTTGCAGATGATCAATGGATTTCCCTTTTTCCGTGTTTTGATTATCCAGTTCAGACAGTCTTTTTTTCATGTCTTCGTAATCCCTGTTAATATAAGCCATGCTGTTCTCGAGCTCTTGGGTTGTTTTTTGGATTTCGGTACATTGAAGCTTTAGTTCGGACACATCCTTCACCAGTAATGACAAAATTGCGTCCTGTTCGGTTTTCCAGTTGGTCAGGCGCTGGTCATGGTCGTTTTTCCAGCTATTCAGCATTTCGGTTAGCTCGACTTTAAGCTCATTACAAATGCAAGGTGACGAGAGTGACTTGTCCGGGTTGCCGGGGGAGTTTTCAAGACGTTGACGTTTACTCCTGTTAGTGATATTTTCCGTCTCGTTCGCCTTTGGTTTTGGTTCCGTTTGCAATTTGACTTGTTTGGTAGTTTTCTGTTTCGAGTTTGACGGGGCACTCCCCTGAGCAGACATTGCGTTATTAAAAGTACAAAAGTATGTCAGGCTGAATTAGAAGAGGTAGCAGGCAAGTAAGCGATGGCCTGATACTTTTAGCGTAGCAACAGTATTCGAAGCAACAGTATTCGAAGCGAGGACTCGCCACACGTTGCAGTAAGTAAAGCCGTAGGCGTTAGCGACAGGACTGTGACGGTGTGAGTGACGTCACCCGCTCGCTTGACCGCGCGCAACGGTTACGCTGATTTCGCTGCTTGATGAGTAACTCACGTGGCGCGGCGGGCGGGCGCTCGATCCGGACGCAGTTGGTCGTACGTTCAAATCCAGCGCGAGCAGGACGAATCACAAATTCACCAAATTTGTCGTAACACACAAATATCCAACTGTCTCTTTCTAGGACGGCCCAGTGGGAGGGAACTCCTCATTAGAATTCACTTAGCGCGACAAGGAATTACTTTTCGGTACTGTCAACCAATCACAAAATTTGCACGAATAATATCGATACTCTAGGAGCAAAGTGACTTCACGCACGTCCACTGTGGTCCGAGTCGCACGGAGGGAATTATAGGCCAGAATGTATTTCTAGGTCGATTTTAGGAAGTGCCATCGTCGACCATGTATTGGCCAACATGAACCATTGTCGACCATTGTAGGTCATTATAGGCCAGAATGTATTTCTACTAGGTCGAATTTAGGAAGTGCCATCGTCGACCATATATGGGCCAACATGGGCCATTGTCGACCATTATAGGCCAGAATGTATTTCTAGGTCGATTTTAGGAAGTGCCATCGTCGACCATGTATTGGCCAACATGAACCATTGTCGACCATTGTAGGCCATTATAGGCCAAAATGTATTTCTCGGTCGAATTTAGGAAGTGCCATCGTCGACCGTATATGGGCCAACATGGGCCATTGTCGACCATTGTAGGCCATTATAGGCCAGAATGTATTTCTAGGTCGAATTTCGGAAGTGCCATCGTCGACCATATATGGGCCAACATGGGCCATTGTCGACCATTATAGGCCAGAATGAATTTCTAGGTCGAATTTAGGAAGTGCCATCGTCGCCCATTATATGCCATTGTCGACCATTTTGGGGCCATTATAGTCCAGCATGGCTTCGTAGGCTTTATACAAAAAAATCGTCGTAAATGTGCCAGCGTCGGCCGTGTAACCAATAAGGGCGAGCACGGCCTAGATAGATAGATGGATTGTAGGACAAGGGCAGAAAGATGTGATGATGAATCGAGGCAATAGAATTTTTAACAATCTTGTTTCTCTTCCAGATGTTAAAAGAGACCCTGGCAGCGGGTGTGGCATACTTACACGAGGGCGTAGAGCCGGCCGACCGGCGCCTGGTGCAGCAGCTGGTGGAGTCGGGAGCGGTGCAGCTGTGTGTGGTGGCTGCCGAGCTGGCGTGGGCGTTAGCCGCGCATGTTCACACTGTCATCATAGCTGATACACACGTGTGAGTACTGTAGCATACTTACACGAGGGCGTAGAGCCGGCCGACCGGCGCCTGGTGCAGCAGCTGGTGGAGTCGGGAGCGGTGCAGCTGTGTGTGGTGGCTGCCGAGCTGGCGTGGGCGTTAGCCGCGCATGTTCACACTGTCATCATAGCTGATACACACGTGTGAGTACTGTAGCATACTTACACGAGGGCGTAGAGCCGGCCGACCGGCGCCTGGTGCAGCAGCTGGTGGAGTCGGGAGCGGTGCAGCTGTGTGTGGTGGCTGCCGAGCTGGCGTGGGCGTTAGCCGCGCATGTTCACACTGTCATCATAGCTGATACACACGTGTGAGTACTGTAGCATACTTACACGAGGGCGTAGAGCCGGCCGACCGGCGCCTGGTGCAGCAGCTGGTGGAGTCGGGAGCGGTGCAGCTGTGTGTGGTGGCTGCCGAGCTGGCGTGGGCGTTAGCCGCGCATGTTCACACTGTCATCATAGCTGATACACACGTGTGAGTACTGTAGCATACTTACACGAGGGCGTAGAGCCGGCCGACCGGCGCCTGGTGCAGCAGCTGGTGGAGTCGGGAGCGGTGCAGCTGTGTGTGGTGGCTGCCGAGCTGGCGTGGGCGTTAGCCGCGCATGTTCACACTGTCATCATAGCTGATACACACGTGTGAGTACTGTAGCATACTTACACGAGGGCGTAGAGCCGGCCGACCGGCGCCTGGTGCAGCAGCTGGTGGAGTCGGGAGCGGTGCAGCTGTGTGTGGTGGCTGCCGAGCTGGCGTGGGCGTTAGCCGCGCATGTTCACACTGTCATCATAGCTGATACACACGTGTGAGTACTGTAGCATACTTACACGAGGGCGTAGAGCCGGCCGACCGGCGCCTGGTGCAGCAGCTGGTGGAGTCGGGAGCGGTGCAGCTGTGTGTGGTGGCTGCCGAGCTGGCGTGGGCGTTAGCCGCGCATGTTCACACTGTCATCATAGCTGATACACACGTGTGAGTACTGTAGCATACTTACACGAGGGCGTAGAGCCGGCCGACCGGCGCCTGGTGCAGCAGCTGGTGGAGTCGGGAGCGGTGCAGCTGTGTGTGGTGGCTGCCGAGCTGGCGTGGGCGTTAGCCGCGCATGTTCACACTGTCATCATAGCTGATACACACGTGTGAGTACTGTAGCATACTTACACGAGGGCGTAGAGCCGGCCGACCGGCGCCTGGTGCAGCAGCTGGTGGAGTCGGGAGCGGTGCAGCTGTGTGTGGTGGCTGCCGAGCTGGCGTGGGCGTTAGCCGCGCATGTTCACACTGTCATCATAGCTGATACACACGTGTGAGTACTGTAGCATACTTACACGAGGGCGTAGAGCCGGCCGACCGGCGCCTGGTGCAGCAGCTGGTGGAGTCGGGAGCGGTGCAGCTGTGTGTGGTGGCTGCCGAGCTGGCGTGGGCGTTAGCCGCGCATGTTCACACTGTCATCATAGCTGATACACACGTGTGAGTACTGTAGCATACTGTTAGATACGAGAGTAGGTACGTATGCGGAAGGAAAGGGGTTAACACGTCATTCAAACTCGCTAGGTCGTTTCACACTGTTTAATGGTTAATTAGCAAGTACAAGGTAAGTTCCCGGGGCGCGGGGCGGGGCGAGTCGCAGCTCGCTCGCCTGCGTGGCTCGCGAGTATAGATACATATATTCTTATTGATAATACATATGTAACATTCCTTCCCCTTAAGCTGGACAATACTCGTAACCTATCTTACTTATTCTAGCTTACTCTAAACTTATTCTACGGTTGTTGCTGTTGTGACGTCACCGTCATCATCATTGTCCGTGCACTGGCTCGACATTGGTGTCGCGAAGGTAGGACTAATTGCAAGTCGTCTACGCGTTATCGGTACGGCACGCGGAGTCGTTGGAGTGTGTAGGTCCGGCGCCGGCCCTCCTCCCCCTTCTGGCTGCCCGTCGGGCTCAGGGTGGCTGGTATCAAGCGACGCTAAATCGGGTACCACGTCTGGGTCCCAGTCGTGGTCGTCGATCAGTGTTGGTTGCAGTCTTTTTCTGATTTGATCAATGTGCCTGGTGACTTCACATCCTAAATGTGGGACATAAACCACATACATTATATTGCCGATTTTCCTTCTTATTATTCCTTGTATCCAATTGAATTTCTTACTGTCAGTGTTTTTGGTTAGCCAAACATTTTCGTTTTCACTGAAATCTGGTCTGTGTTTCCCGCGATAGTATTTAGCCTGTGAGGACTGTTTGCGTGCGACGGTTTGAGTTAGTTCTGTGGACGAGGGCGACGGCGCGTTTGGATTCAACAAATCCAGTCGCGAGCGCATTGCGCGCCCAAATACTATCTCAGCTGGTGATTTTTCAGTGGTACTATTTTTAGAGTTCCTATAATCATATAAAAGTTTTGCAATTTTTTCATGCATTGTTTTTTTATTGCAACCCTCCAATATTATCGCCTTAAGCCCCTTTTTTATAATCTTCACGTAGCTCTCGGCTTGCCCATTACTGGCCGGGTGATACACGGGAGATAGGACGTGCTCGATGCCGTTAAGTCTACAGAAGTCTTTAAATTCTAACGACGTAAACGATGTACCGTTGTCACTCACCAACGTGTGTGGAACCCCGAACCGCGACATCATATCGTATAATTTACTTATAACTGCTTTCGAGTTATGAGTTGCGGACATATCGTAGCATTCCACCCATTTACTGTACGCGTCTACGATAATTAAAAACATGTAATTGTGGAATGGGCCCAAGAAGTCTATATGAATTCGGTAAAAAGAGTGCGGCGGCAATGGCCAAGGCACGAGAGGGGCGTGCGCGGGCGCGGGGCGCAGCGCACAGCACACGTCGCAGGCCCCCGCTACTCGCTCGAGTGCCGCGTCTATGCCAGGAAACCACAGCCGCTTGCGAGCCTCCGCCTTCATTTTCACTACCCCGAAATGTGAACTATGTAATTCTCTACATACCCTTTCTTGTAAAGATAACGGAATTACGACCTTATGTCCACGCATCAAGATCTCTTTTTCGTAAGCTAACTGCGTACGACAGTTGAAAAATGATTTTAACGTTACATCATTAACTTTCCTGGGCCAGCCGTTCAAAATATAACCCTTGATTGTGGTCAGATGAGTGTCACGAGCCGTCTCGCGACGCATGTCACTCAGTGTTACCGGTAGGTCCCCGTCCACTACGAAGTTGACGTATGTCGCGCGATCTTCGCAGTCCGCGAGCTCGTCCGGCACCTTCGTTCCATTCTCACCCCCGCCGCCCCCGCCGCCCGCGTACGCCCGCGATAAATAGTCAGCGCTGTTGTGCTTGCTACTTATATACTCAATGGTATAATTGTACGCTGACAAGAATATGGCATACCGCTGCAAGCGGTTGGCGGACACTTCGGGAATGCCTTTGTGTGGCCCGAATATAGTTAGCAGGGGTTTATGATCCGTTCGTAGCACGAATGGTTCTGAACGACCGTATAGGTACTGATGATATCGCTTTACCCCAAAAATAATCGCAGTTGCTTCTTTTTGAATTTGCGCGTAATTTTTTTCGGCTGGTGACAGCGTACGCGAGGCGTATGATATTGGTCTTTCCAAACCATCCCCGCCTATTTGTGATAGTATAGCTCCTAAACCTGTTGGTGACGCGTCTACAGTTAATATTATTTTTGCTTTTTGGTCGAAATGCGCTAATGTCTTGTCTGATGCTAAAATGTTTTTTATTCGGTTAAACGCGTCATCATGATTGCTAGTCCATTCCCACTTTGTATTCTTGTTTAGTAAATTATATAATGGACTTAATACCGATGACGCGTCGGGCACGAAGTTCCGATAGTAATTCGTTAGTCCCAGAAACGACTGTAACTGTGGCACATTTGTCGGCTTAGGTGCTTGTGTTATAGCTTTAACCTTATCTGGTGACTTCCTAACCCCATACCTATCTATGACGTGACCCAAATACGAAATCTCGTCTCTGAAGAATTCACATTTACTCATTTGAACTGTCAATTCGGCATCGTTTAAGCGTTGTAAGACCGTTATGAGTCTCTGCCTATGCTCATTTCTATTTGCGCCTGTTATTAGGATATCGTCTAATAAAAATATGATTCCGTCAATACCCGATAGCAAGCATTCCATTGCGCGCTGGAAAATGGCGGGTGCGCAAGCTAGGCCAAATACTAAACGGGTGAATTTAAATAGACCACGGTGAGTATTTATACAGGTTAACTTTTGTGATTCTTCTTTTAGTATGAACTGGTTGTATGCCATCGACAGATCAATTTTGCTGAACTGTATGCCTCCGTGTAGTTTCGCCAACAGATCGTTTACCGTGGGCAAGGGGTACTGGTCGATTATTAATTGTTTATTTATTGTAACTGAATAATCGGCACATAAACGGATACTGCCGTTCTTTTTTAAAACAGGTACAATAGGCGACGCGTATTCTGAGTGTTCCACTGGCTTTAAAATGCCTAGTGACAATAATCGGTCCAGCTCCTTGTCTATAATTTCCTTTAGAGCGTATGGCACCGGTCTGGCTTTAAAAAAAATTGGTTTCGCGTCGGGCTTTAAATTTAATTCTATTTTATACTTGTTAAACGACCCAAGGTTGTCTGTGAACACTTTTGGGAACATGTTAGTGAGCTTTGTATATAATTTGTCATGGGGGGTAGACTCGCACGTCGCTTGTGCGTGATCGAGCACGGCGTGCACTCGTGCCGGCGCCAACTCCAGGTCGAACTCACGAATGAAGTCGCGACCAAGCAGCGGCGGCCCGCCAGAGCGCACTACGTACATATTCAAAGTATGCGTACGCCCTAAATACGAAATAGGCAATAACACCACTCCAATCGTTTCTATATTATCCCCCGTATAACTGTATAACCTTTTGTTGGTGACTGACAACGGTAGTCGCTTAAAATTCGAGTTGTAGGTATCCTCTGAGATTACACTGACTGCTGAACCACTATCGATTTCGAACTCTAAAGCTAGACCACTGATCGTTACACGCTCCGTCATAGGTTTCCCTTTCACGCAGCGAATGTTGTAAAAATACTCACCGTCGTCGTCGCCCTTGTCCACAGACCCTTCCTCCACGTGCTTCACTTGGCCATCGTTTGTACACATTTTACGCAAATGGCCCTTATTACCGCACTTTTTACATTTATAGCTCTTATAACGACACTTTTCTTTGTTATGGTTCGTGAACCCACACACACTGCACTTTTCCTTTTTGGAGACGTTGAACACGCCGTCCGGGGCCGCTTCGCCGGTGCCGCTGTTGCCCGACGCTGCCTGCGACGAAGCATCACGCGCGCAGCGCATGCTCTCTGCCACGTCGATGGCCTTCGCGAGGGTCAGCTCCCGCTGATCCTGCACGAAGAGCTTGTCCCGCTCGTGTCCTGCTGCCATGCCCATTATGAACTTGTCTAGCAAGGCCTCCTCCAAATTCTTGAAGCCACAGTGGGCCGATAAGCCTCTTACTCTGGCCGCCCATTGTGTGTGTGTTTCTCCTGGCCGCTGAGTTGCTGCGTAAAACTTTGATTTCTCGGCGAATCCGTACCTCTTTGGTGTAAAATGCTCGTCGAGTAGTTTTACTATATCCTGGTAACCGAGCTCGTCTACCCTGCTGGGTAATGCCAGGTCACTAGCTAGTTTGTAAGTTGCTTCACTTAATGACGTCAACAATATCGCCCTCCGTTTGATCGTCGCTTTGTCCGATTCCGAGGTTATGTCGTTGGCGATAAACCACTGATTTAATCGTGATTTAAAACTGTTCCACTCTTGGGACTGGTGGTCAAAGGTGGTAAGAACGCCATATGTTGCTCCCGTTGCCATTTTTGGACAATTTATGTGAGTCCGCTCGTCGCCACGTGTTAGATACGAGAGTAGGTACGTATGCGGAAGGAAAGGGGTTAACACGTCATTCAAACTCGCTAGGTCGTTTCACACTGTTTAATGGTTAATTAGCAAGTACAAGGTAAGTTCCCGGGGCGCGGGGCGGGGCGAGTCGCAGCTCGCTCGCCTGCGTGGCTCGCGAGTATAGATACATATATTCTTATTGATAATACATATGTAACACATACTTACACGAGGGCGTAGAGCCGGCCGACCGGCGCCTGGTGCAGCAGCTGGTGGAGTCGGGAGCGGTGCAGCTGTGTGTGGTGGCTGCCGAGCTGGCGTGGGCGTTAGCCGCGCATGTTCACACTGTCATCATAGCTGATACACACGTGTGAGTACTGTAGCATACTTACACGAGGGCGTAGAGCCGGCCGACCGGCGCCTGGTGCAGCAGCTGGTGGAGTCGGGAGCGGTGCAGCTGTGTGTGGTGGCTGCCGAGCTGGCGTGGGCGTTAGCCGCGCATGTTCACACTGTCATCATAGCTGATACACACGTGTGAGTACTGTAGCATACTTACACGAGGGCGTAGAGCCGGCCGACCGGCGCCTGGTGCAGCAGCTGGTGGAGTCGGGAGCGGTGCAGCTGTGTGTGGTGGCTGCCGAGCTGGCGTGGGCGTTAGCCGCGCATGTTCACACTGTCATCATAGCTGATACACACGTGTGAGTACTGTAGCATACTTACACGAGGGCGTAGAGCCGGCCGACCGGCGCCTGGTGCAGCAGCTGGTGGAGTCGGGAGCGGTGCAGCTGTGTGTGGTGGCTGCCGAGCTGGCGTGGGCGTTAGCCGCGCATGTTCACACTGTCATCATAGCTGATACACACGTGTGAGTACTGTAGCATACTTACACGAGGGCGTAGAGCCGGCCGACCGGCGCCTGGTGCAGCAGCTGGTGGAGTCGGGAGCGGTGCAGCTGTGTGTGGTGGCTGCCGAGCTGGCGTGGGCGTTAGCCGCGCATGTTCACACTGTCATCATAGCTGATACACACGTGTGAGTACTGTAGCATACTTACACGAGGGCGTAGAGCCGGCCGACCGGCGCCTGGTGCAGCAGCTGGTGGAGTCGGGAGCGGTGCAGCTGTGTGTGGTGGCTGCCGAGCTGGCGTGGGCGTTAGCCGCGCATGTTCACACTGTCATCATAGCTGATACACACGTGTGAGTACTGTAGCATACTTACACGAGGGCGTAGAGCCGGCCGACCGGCGCCTGGTGCAGCAGCTGGTGGAGTCGGGAGCGGTGCAGCTGTGTGTGGTGGCTGCCGAGCTGGCGTGGGCGTTAGCCGCGCATGTTCACACTGTCATCATAGCTGATACACACGTGTGAGTACTGTAGCATACTGTTAGATACGAGAGTAGGTACGTATGCGGAAGGAAAGGGGTTAACACGTCATTCAAACTCGCTAGGTCGTTTCACACTGTTTAATGGTTAATTAGCAAGTACAAGGTAAGTTCCCGGGGCGCGGGGCGGGGCGAGTCGCAGCTCGCTCGCCTGCGTGGCTCGCGAGTATAGATACATATATTCTTATTGATAATACATATGTAACACATACTTACACGAGGGCGTAGAGCCGGCCGACCGGCGCCTGGTGCAGCAGCTGGTGGAGTCGGGAGCGGTGCAGCTGTGTGTGGTGGCTGCCGAGCTGGCGTGGGCGTTAGCCGCGCATGTTCACACTGTCATCATAGCTGATACACACGTGTGAGTACTGTAGCATACTTACACGAGGGCGTAGAGCCGGCCGACCGGCGCCTGGTGCAGCAGCTGGTGGAGTCGGGAGCGGTGCAGCTGTGTGTGGTGGCTGCCGAGCTGGCGTGGGCGTTAGCCGCGCATGTTCACACTGTCATCATAGCTGATACACACGTGTGAGTACTGTAGCATACTTACACGAGGGCGTAGAGCCGGCCGACCGGCGCCTGGTGCAGCAGCTGGTGGAGTCGGGAGCGGTGCAGCTGTGTGTGGTGGCTGCCGAGCTGGCGTGGGCGTTAGCCGCGCATGTTCACACTGTCATCATAGCTGATACACACGTGTGAGTACTGTAGCATACTTACACGAGGGCGTAGAGCCGGCCGACCGGCGCCTGGTGCAGCAGCTGGTGGAGTCGGGAGCGGTGCAGCTGTGTGTGGTGGCTGCCGAGCTGGCGTGGGCGTTAGCCGCGCATGTTCACACTGTCATCATAGCTGATACACACGTGTGAGTACTGTAGCATACTTACACGAGGGCGTAGAGCCGGCCGACCGGCGCCTGGTGCAGCAGCTGGTGGAGTCGGGAGCGGTGCAGCTGTGTGTGGTGGCTGCCGAGCTGGCGTGGGCGTTAGCCGCGCATGTTCACACTGTCATCATAGCTGATACACACGTGTGAGTACTGTAGCATACTTACACGAGGGCGTAGAGCCGGCCGACCGGCGCCTGGTGCAGCAGCTGGTGGAGTCGGGAGCGGTGCAGCTGTGTGTGGTGGCTGCCGAGCTGGCGTGGGCGTTAGCCGCGCATGTTCACACTGTCATCATAGCTGATACACACGTGTGAGTACTGTAGCATACTTACACGAGCCATTTGCAAATAAAACTGGCGTCAATATCGGCCCAGCCGTTTCGGATATTGGACAAAAATATTGAATTTCGCGGACTACCTTAGCACTTAACGCAGGGCCACTCTATTCCTATTTTTGAAACTTCCTCTCTCACCCACAGTTACAACGGCAAGCTACACGCCTACGAGCAATACCCGATAACGACCGTCCTCCAGATGGTGGGCCGAGCGTGCCGGCCGTTAGAAGACGACCACGCCGTCGCCGTGCTCATGTGTGTGGCGCATCATAAGACCTTCTTCGTTAAGCTGCTCAACGACTGCTTGCCGCTAGAGGTACGTAGACTAACATTATTGCAACTGGGTACTTGGCTACTTTTACAACCGACTTCTAAAAAAAGAAGGAGGTTCTCAATTCGGATGTTTGTTTTTTTTATGTTTGTTCGGGCATAACAAAATTATTTTTTTTTGTTGGAAAGGGTATAACTTCCCAAATGGTCCCATATTTTTTTATCGAAATCGGACAAGCGGTTTTTGAAAAATCAAAAAAAAAAAGCTACTTTGTCCACATTATGACCCATGAACATGTGAACTTACAATGTGAACCACTGAAAAGTGAAAAATAAAAACTTTTTAACAAAAAATAAAACCGACTTCAAAAAAAGAAAAAAGTAAAATCAGTTTCTGAAGTCTTTTCGCGACTTTTGTTTGTTTGATTTAATTTTTTTGCCACCGACTTCAGAAACTGATTTTTCTTCTAAAGTTTATTTTTCACTTTTTTGTGTTTTTTTTTTAAGTCGGTTTATTTTTTATTAACCTTCAAGAAGGCGCGTGGTGTCGAAAAGACCGCACTAAACACATTTTCGTTAATAATATTATTATTACTCGTCACATGCATTTCAAATCCTTAGTACCTTCTTATATTGTAACTGTGCGAAATAAATAGTTTACCTACACCTTCCGCGCTCTCCCCACCCCATAGATAGCTTTTGTTTTGGTGGCGGCGCAGGCGTCGAAAGCACGCCACGCGCCTGTCGTCGAAAAGGTTACGCGCGACTTTCAACGCGGTCTATTACATCTTCGGCTGTCAACCAATTTTATTGAATTTTGTCATGTAACAGTGTTTTTTTTTATAAATTAAGTCGTCGACCGCTAGCACAAAGTGCAACGATTGAGGTTATACAAAGAGAAGATAAAGAAACTGAATCAGAGCTTAGTGACCGGTTCAGAAACATCCGACTACATCGTTCCATAGAAAACTCAATCCTTCGAGGAATCGGGCAGCTCGGTTTCAGATGAGGAGAATTTGCCACTTTCAGAAGTAATCAGGTGATTTACGGGGAGTGATACATAAGGTAAAAAAGTGGCAAAAATCAAATAACAACCGGGTGAGGGGTCCGGGAGGGGGAGGGGGGGAGGGAGGCTTGATGAAGAAGCTGATCCTTGATGTAGAAAAAAATATAGTTTTGATATTTTATTGTTTTTAGTAGTCTTAAGTACTTACACTAATTGATTTTGAATTCCTTAATGGCTGTTTAATCCAAAGAATGTCTGAGATAGGTTATTTGATTTTAAAATTGATTTTCTCTATTGTTGAGTAATTATTTTTGTATAATTTGAGTTTCAACATAAGGATAATGCTTCCAAGTATAAAAAATAACGTAGTTATTAATTAATTATTGTTTTATTACTCTAATATATCCCATAGGTCTTTTCGATTACGCGCGACCGCTACCGTTACAAACAACCGCGCGCCTGCTTGAAGGTTAAAAAGTTTTTTTTTTTAAAAACCTTGCCGCACTAATGTGTAAACGCACACACGAAAATTGACAAACACAAATACCAGATTTGATTTGGAAACATTCAATAAAAAGATAGGCGAAAGTAAAAAAAAAACTACTGTAATATCCTAAAAACTGGCTGGCTGGCTTAATTTTAACCGATTTAAATTGACTTGCTAGACAAAGACAGCGCTATGAAGATGTGACGTCATAACTCATACCACCATAGTTACGTAGTACAAATGGCCGTTTCGCGCTACAAGTATAGAAAATACCCCACTAAAAACTTCTAAAGCTTGTAGGTATTCCATTTCTTGATCGATTTTATTACTTTTTAGGGTTCCGTACCTCAAAAGGAAAAAACGGAACCCTTATAGGATCACTTTGTTGTCCGTCTGTCTGTCTGTCAAGACCTTTTTTCTCAGGAACGCGTGGAGGTATCAAGCTGAAATTCATATCAAATACTCATGTCTATGGTCTCTTGGAGCTGTGAAAAAATCAAACTTCTAAGTCAACGCGATCAAAAGATACTCCCGTTTATGCCGCAAATTATCGACACTCGCAAGGGAATCAAAACCTACAGGGTACTTCCCGTGAACTCAGAATCTTGAAATTTGGTACGAAGCAACGTCTTATAGCATAGATAAAGGAATAATTACGAAAACCATAAATTTTTAGTTACATCAAGATACTCCCGTTTATGCCGCAAATTTTCGACACTCGCAAGGGAATCAAAACCTACAGGGTACTTCCCGTGAACTCAGAATCTTGAAATTTGGTACGAAGCAACGTCTTATAGCATAGATAAAGGAATAATTACGAAAACCATAAATTTTTAGTTACATCACATAATATATTTTTTTTACGGAACCCTCGGTGCGCGAGTCCGACTCGCACTTGGCCGGTTTTTTTATACATTGTATTATTTCTGTTAGTTCTTTGAAACAAGATAACATTTTCGTAAATTTTTAACAGTAGTCAAACAGCCAATAATAGGGTAGTTGCCAAAAAAAACATATTTTTTCTTTTTGCACGTAAACCAAAAATGAAGACGATACTATCAGTACTTCGAAAACTCGTGTGACGTCACATCGCACTACACTTTTTACCACGTAGTGCCGTCAAAAGCCCCCACTCCTGATCTTTGACGCGTTTTATCTTTGTCAATTTTTATTAATTTGATAAAACAAAAAACACGTATCCAATATTTTTCGATAATCTAACTGACGGACTAAACGGAATCATATTTGGTGTTTCAAGAGTTCAACAAACTCTCTACAAAAATCTTTTCTACTATTATTGTTTATAAAATATATTCCGTTCCTCTTCCAGAGCCACCTCGACCACAGACTCCACGACCACATGAACGCGGAGATCGTGACCAAGACCATAGAGAACAAACAGGATGCCGTGGACTACCTCACGTGGACCTTCCTGTACCGACGACTGACACAGAACCCCAACTATTATAACCTGCAGGGAGTCACACATAGGTAAGATATAACTTAATGCTAGAAAAATTGTCATAGTATGTACTAATTATATCGAGTTATGTGTGACTACTGACTTAGTATAATATTACCTAATTTATGTTGCCGTGCCCTAGCCGGGTTTCATGTTGGAACCAAATTCATTGTAACAACTTTGAAACACATGAATGCAATAAAAAAGGAGATTGCCCGCGGACAGTACTCTTGATAAATGACTTGTGTCTCAAAACCTAGACCGGCATAAAATATCTAAAATAAAAATTAATTTTTTAAATAAGTTTTAACGATTATTTACAATGGGATAGTTTTTCGAACAATAAATAAGTACTTTTATATTTCCGACGTCATAGTACGCCATTTTTTTGCTGTCACTTGCCAATACAATGGATTATAATCGTAGTGTGGGTACATTGACATTTATTGTGCGTTTGTCACATTTTTACAATACAGTCATTATGACGGTATGTTATTTTTATTGCTGGTTTTGTTACATTGTGCTTCGAGTCCGAACCTTTTAGTTTCTCCGTTACTGCTGCCAACCCATTGACAATAAACATACTTCTAACGCCGCTGCACCGTGTGTGTTGATTATAGCTAAATACAGGACTTTTTGTGTTGTGATCATGGCGAACGCAACTTATGCACAGACGTTGGTTGTCGGAGATTCCGCATAACGTCATGAACATTTCGACGTAAACAAACAAGTCTGGATCTCACCAACACCGGTAAGAATAAACATTGTCTTTTAACGTAGAATGGTGTTTTTATTTAGGAACTGTACTTTTATGTTTATGTACCAAATAACAAATCTTAGAGGCCAACGTACAATCCATGTGTGTGTGTTAGTTCCTCACCTTACCAGTTGATTTATCGGATTTTAATATAACTTACGAGTATATAGATAGGAACCTCACACTGATGTGTTGTTAATAACCAACCTATTAACTAAGATGGTTTATTTCAATCAGTGTATTCGAGGATATTAATTGTTTGTAGTACTTATCATCATTTAAGATTAAAGATGCACAGAAATATAATTATTTAAATATGTTTTTTTTCAGCTGTCAACCGAAGGCACATTGTGTCAGGAATATTTTACACTGTTGCGAAATGCACTCACATCCCAGGGACAGTTGACACCTGTAGTCGGACAAACGGCCGTCTGCTACGGCTGTGGGGTTTCCGTACTGCGATCAAGAACTCATCGAGTGCCATTAAGTCTAATGGCACTCGATGAGTTCTTGTGCCCACAAAGAATCATATTACTGCGAGGGGCTATATCATCAGGTAATATATAATTATTTTGTATACACATACGACAGAGAACGTTAGCTTGTTTTTATAGCCTATCAGCTACGAATTCCCTAAGGTGCTAAACTAGTCCACACTGTTTACTGTTATCTTATTAGTGATTGTACATGTTTAGGCTGGTCAAATTATAAACAAGTCATTGTATTGATCTACAGGTGTCACGTCTGGAAAGAGTTTGCCGATCATGCTGGATAACTGCAACCAGACAAACTCACGATGCTGACTGAGTGGAAGATTCTGCTACCTAAAACCGATCTCAGAAACATATTGAACAAGATTTTAACATTCCAATGCCGGGTGGCATTGGAATGTGCTGCCCCTGCTAGAACAGAATGTTAACCCTGGTCGTGGATTGTTAATAAGGTTAATTCAGGAACATATTAACGTGTTGCTGCCACACCAAACCATTACTAATGAGCGTCTTTTGGTATCATCAATAGTGAAAGGATTACTGATACAGCGCGGCGCCACAAAATATGTTCCTTAGAGTTCCCGAATCTGCAATTTCCATTTGAATAAAAACTTGTGGGACGAAGAAGAACTGAAGGTTGCTGTGTGCATAAATGTGCATAGTATGGTACCTATTTGAGCTGGTGATGTTATAACAATATTAATGTTCCAGCTCCATTATTTTTAGAATTATTTTTAGAAGAATAAAATATAAGTCCAGAAATAATCATCTTTCATTTATTGTATTTAGTATTGTGTGTGTTCCCTTCCTACCCTACATACAAAGACAATTTCATGATTTCCACTACCTTAACATTTGAATAGAATCTAGAAATAACACTGAGCGATTGATTATCTTAGTAATGATTTCTTAGAGAGAAATCATTGTAATATTCTCGCATTTCAGGGCAATGAAACGCGAGAATATGATTTTAAAATGCACAAAATCTAAATCAGTAAGACTTGGTGAAGTCGTCACAGGTGGTCACCAGGAACGGGCCACCTGAAACATCTAAATCGTTACAGATTTTACAAAAATATGCTTTAAATATACAAATCTCACTATATAAACTCATTCAGACCCTTTCAAATAGCTTTTTTCAACTTATTTTTGGTTGAGCATAACCTAAAAATAGTCATTTATTTTTTGCAAATATCTTGAAAATGCCATTGTCGATTGTGTTCAATCTTTTGAGGTAGTATTTAGACATGCCATCGAGTATTTTAAAGATGATTTGATGAAGACACAACAATGTTGAATTGAGTACATTTGCCCATAGTGCCGCTGGCATTCTCCTTTGAGTTTAAGTTTGACTTATAAAATCTTCTCTTGGACTTCGTGAAAAAAAAATCCTTTTTACCCGACTGCGTGCGTTTTAAACGTTAAAATGATAAAATACTAGCTTTTTCCAGCCCGCGTGAAAATGACGATTTTCCATACAAACTTTCATCCCTTTTTTAACTACCTTAGTTAGGGGTTGAATTTCGAAAAATCCTTCCTTATTCCTTGTCTACATTATAAAGCAAAATAAATGCAAAATTTCAGTTTTCTAGGTCCAAGGGTTTGGGCTGGGCGTTGATGAGTCAGTCAGTCAGTCAGGACTTCTCTTTTTATTTATATAGACTAGCTGATGCCCGCGGTTTCGCTCGCGTGAATGTCGGTTATCGCGACCAAAAGTAATCTTTTCATCCGTCCCTTTTCAACCCTATTTTCACATTAAAAAGTAGCCTATGTCCTTTCTCAGGCTCTAGCTCGACTATCAGTGTACCAAATTTCATTCAAATCGGTGCAGTAGTTATGGCGTGATAGCACGACTGACAGACAGACAGAGTGATATGGCATTATTTTTTCTAATATTAGTAGGGATTTTTGAACATTCTCTAAATTAACGACAAGATGAATCAATTAAAAAAAAGTTTTAGTTTCCTAGGTGATCGGGAAAACCACCCATGTTCCTTCTTAGCCCTTTATGTCGAGGCCACGGTATCTCTTTCAAACAATCCGCAGCCCCGACGGGATCCCTGGCACCCTGTATTGTAAATTCATGAATTAAATATATTTTCCGTCCGCAGACATCTGTCAGACCACCTATCAGAGCTGGTAGAGACGACGCTGACAGACTTGGAGCAGTCGAAGTGTATCGCCATAGAAGAAGACATGGATGTGCAGCCTCTCAACTTGGGCATGATCGCTTCCTACTACTATATCAACTATACCACTATAGGTAAGCTCAAATAGTGATAAGGAACAAAAAATCCATGCAGCAGGGCTATTGCGTATCTTTTAATGACAGTGGATAACATAATAATATAGTGTCTATCAAAGAACTGTCAAATGGTGAGTTTTTAAGAAAAAAATGTACCAAACCATAACCAATTTACAGTTAATCTATGGACACTTATATAGCCACTGTCATTAAAAAGATACGCAATAGCCCTACAGGTCAGCATGGGCCATGACGATTATCAAATTCAAACTAGGCTGAAAATCAGCACTTTTCGAACGTCAAAATTTACTTATTTACAAGAGACAGTCCCCCAAAAAGCCCACCCTTCGAGACTTCCTAGTGTTTTAGCTTAGAAGAAGAAGATTTTATGTTATTTTATTTGTTAGGGACAAAAAACAGTTACAGTCATGCCAGCTTAACTCAAGATTCTTAAAATAACACAACTTAGGAATACATTTAGAAAATCTCACATATTTATGTTATTACACATGTAACCAACAACATTGTTCACGAATTCACAAAAAAAAAATAGTTACAGAAAACAAACAAATCGTGTCCGTCATAAAAGATTAGTAAGAAGTAAGAAAGAAAAGAAGAAGAAGAAAATGAAACTTATGAATTTAAATTAAATTTAAAACTTTTTGGAACAAACTCCCCAGCAACACACCTGTCTGTTAGGTTAGAACAGGGATGGCGAACCTTTATGGATCAACGTGCCATTTTTTCTGAAAAAATGTTTATTAAGACCTTACACGTGCCGTCAAATAATATTGGTTGGTCTTTTTTGGCAGATAATTTACTGATAATTTGCTACAAAAAAGAAAAAACGTATGTCGTAATAAATGTTTGAATTCTACGTGTAATTCAAATTAAAGTAAGATTGTATCTTGGACTGGACTCCTTTACCGAACGGTTTGTAATCGAATCTTATGTTAGGCATCTCTGAAAATAATGACTCGTAAAAGCATAGTTGAAGATATGGTTAAAAATTCGGCGGCGTGCCTAAGATATTCCGCAACGTGCCATCAATGGCACGCGTGCCATTGGTTCGCCATCCCTGGGTTAGAAGAACCAGACTTTATACAAAAGTAAAGTGTAAGGTGTGTATCACATCCCGTCGGGGCCGCGAATTATAGAACGAGATGACGTGGCTTCGGCGCAAGTATCATATAGTAGTAGTGTATCACATTCAGGGTTGGCAGTCAGACGGACGATGAGGGTCTAAGAGTACGACATACCGGAGATTCAGCTCTGGCTTTTTAGATGACGGTGGAGCGAACTGATTGTGCCAGCGGTAATAACTTCATACATTTTGTTACAGAACTGTTCAGTCTATCCCTCACGAACAAGACGAAGATCCGCGGTCTGCTGGAGATCATATCCTCGGCCGCTGAGTACTCCGAGCTCTGCATCAGACATCGCGAGGAGAACATTATCAAGGCGCTGGCTGCCAAGTAAGTTATACGTTCTAGTGTTTTATACTTCGAAATATCACTCGAGGAGGCTGTTTTTAACCGACTTCAGAAATCTGCTTCTTTGTTTTTTTTCAGCGATATCTTCGATAGTAATGTACGGATTTCGATGATTATATTTATATAAAAAAAGTGTTTTATTTCGGGCAAAAATACCCTTATTGAGAAAATTAGTCACACATATCACAAAAAGCACAGAAATTATTAAAATATCATTCAAATCAATAAAACATCATAATACAACTCATTCGATAAGTACATACTCATTAAAAATCAATAAAATGTCAATAAGAAATAAATAACATTTCTAAATTACGAACACATTAAAAACTCACAGAATATCAATAAAATGTCAATAATAATAATAAAAAAAACATACTAAAATTCTAAAAGTAAAATCACATTTTAAAATACATAGTTAAAAACATCAATAAAATTCATCAAAAAACCGTCATTTTCTGTTCCCGCTGTGAACAGAAATACAGTGCACAAATATAGGGCTAGTCAAGTTGCACGAGACAGCCCTCAAAATGCTATTACTGGAGCGTTTCAAACTTTGCCAAAAGGACGCTACCCTCGACCTGATAATGGCGTAGAAATCAGGAACCCTTGCGTCTGCAAACATGCTCGAAGCACTGCAGTACCTTGGCAGTTTCATAAGGGTTTATTGGGAAGAATAATATTCCGCGGTGGTCCCGTTCAAATTGGGTGAAGGTATGATGCTGTTCTTGCTGTCGAGATTGCTGTATTCGCTTGTATGTTTGACTAAACTTCAAAAACACAAAAAAGTAAAATATATTTAACTTCAGCTTCAGAAGTCGGTGGCAAAAAGACTATTACACAAACAAAAGAAAATCTAATTAGTCCGTCAGATAGATTTCCAAAAAATTTTTAACACGTATTTTTTTTTACATAAACTATAAATAAAGACTTATACAGTGCTTCGAAAAGTCACAGTTTGGTACATTTTTTACCAGAAAGTGACGTCACCAGCCCAATTTTTATTAATTTGACGATGATAAAACAAAAAACACGTATCCAACATTTTTCGATAATCTAACAGACGGACTTAACAGATTTACATTTTTTTAGTCAGTCAACTACCCTATTATCAGAGCAATAGGTCTATGGGAAAGACCTAAATTCTTCCAGAAACCGGTAAGCCGGTTGAGGTTTGCTTGAGGATAGTTGGTAGATAAATAATATACTGCTTATTTCTAATTAATTGAATCTATATTTGAAGATAGAATACTTTTAAATTGAGTACAATATGTTGGAACGCGACGCGACAGTGTATATCGTCGTTTCGAGTAAGGGGGCGTCCATAAATTTCGTGAGGTGTTTTTTTACATTTTCTGTCCCTCCCTCCCCCCCTGGTGAGATGTCGTGAGATTTGATTCAACCCCCTCCCCCATTCCCCATCCTCACGTGAGATTGTTCAAAATGTGGGTTTCTTACGTAAACGCGTTGGATTGTTTTTGTAAAAAGAAAAAAAAATTACAACTAGATACGACTAGATCATTATTGCTGAGTGTTTAATTATAAGTGTAATATTTTAAAGCATGTACAATCTAGATTAAATGGCCCAAAATAATATAAGTCGTATATTTGTTTTTAATACAGTTGCTCAAAAAGTGTCGTATTGCAGGGACGTATAGCGTTCGGGATGGGGGCTATTACGTACTCGTGCTTTTTCTTTACCTTTCCCGAACTCGTGCGTTCTCTTTCCCAACTGTCAAAATAATGTCCATTAAAAAAAAAACAACCACGAAGTATTTACTAAATAAAATCATAGAAGTTTTTATGATTCATGCAAATATTTCTAAAGAAGCTACTAATTTGTTTCAATATCAGATTTAATTATTTGATTCAATGAGATCTCATTAAATTTCATTTTTATTTCATATCAATAAAAAAAATCTACTGAAGACTTGGCTGTATGGGCATAGTTCCCTTTGCCTACCCAGAATGGGTAAAGAAAACAAAAAAAATCTCTGCTTATTCTTTTACGGTAGGCGCCATTTTCCAAAAATGTGTTTTGCGAGTTTAATTACGGTTTTATTATTTTATTAAATTGCTTCATTTTTTCGCAACTGTATTAAAAATAGTTGTTCAGTACACGTGCGGAACCGTCATTGCAACTTGTTCCGACTGTCAATCCTCGCCGTCGGCTGTGCCTCGGCTCGGTTAGACATTTGTCGAAACTCTTTGCAATGACAGGCTTTCCGCACTTATATTGAAATATACTATTTTGTTTCAATCAAAATCAATAATATTGCGTAATATTTGGCTGAGACCCCCCCTCTCTCCAACGTAAGATTAGATGAGATTTGACTCGACCCCCTCCCCCCCTGAAACACGTCTCGTAATTTATGGACGCCCTCTAAAGTTAGTAAGCGCGCTTTTCACGACCACTTTATCCTACTGAACATGGCAACGTGTGGGAGCGGCGCTGATGGGCACGCGCGGTGACTCGCCGCCCGGCTATCCCTCCTCCTGCGTCCCGTGACTGCGTGCTCGGCGCGTGAGAGCTGACACTCTTCAATATTTCCCTAATACAATGTGTTTCTTCCCGCAGAGTTCCCCACAAGCCGACAGCGCCGTCTGGCGGCAACGTGAAGTACAACGACCCGCACGTGAAGGCGCACGTGTTGCTGCAGGCGCACCTGTCCCGCATGCAGCTACCCGCCGAGTTACAGGCTGACACTGCTCTTGTACTGGCTAGAGTAAGTATACCATAGCTCTAACTAGCAACTAACAACTGCAGTACTTTAAAATAAATAAAATAAAAATGTTACTATGCCTTGTGACGTTTCGGGAGTTGCTGCGTCGGGCTGCGCGGCGCCGGATGTCACCGGCGGCGAGTGGTGTGGGTGCGGGGGCGCGCGGCGGCGCGTGCCGTGGCGGCGGGTGTGCGGGGCTCCGGGTCGCGGGGCGGCGGTTGCACGTTGCGGCGTGCATTCGTTGTTCCGTGATTCGGGGTCTCGAGCATTCGTTGTTGCGGTTTGCGTCGCTGCGTGCTTTCGTGCTCGCAGTGTTCGTTGTTGCGGGCATTCGGTGGCGTGTGGTTCGGCGTGGTAGCTTTCGGAATGACGTATTGCACTCGTAGTTTCGTTTTGTTTTGTGAATTGTTCTTCTGACATTCAAAAGTGCCTGTAATGGCTTATTGAGTTTGAGTTTCTTGTCCTATAGACATCTATGACTCATCTTCAGCCAATAGCCAGCAATCCACTGCTAGATATCATCATCAGCCTATAATACGCAGGTTACATCTCGGAATCGTATTTCACGCTTACAGGAGTAAGTCAAGGAACAAATTTAGGGCCTTTAGAATTTATTATTATGGTTAATGACCTTCCTGAAGTCATTAAAGAAGCTAGCTGTTTATTATTTGCTGACGATCTCAAGCTATTCTTGCGTATCACAGACGAGTCGAGCTGCGAAATGCTCCAGCGGGACATTGATCGGGTGGTAGCTTGGAGTGAAGAAAATAAACTACACTTCAATGCGACGAAGTGTAATGTAATGTCATTCACGCGGGCCGTGGTACCCCGACGTCATGATTATCGTATGGACGGTCACATCATATCGCGGGTGGAGACAGTGCGTGATCTCGGGGTTACTTTCACTGGGGATCTTACGTTTCGGGTTCATGTAGTGCAGGTCTGCAAAAAAGCGTTTAGAAACCTTGGTTTTGTCATGCGGGAAACCCGTGACTTCACTAATATGGCAGCAGTGAAAGCACTTTACAATGCGTTGGTGCGAAGCAACTTGGAAACTAGTGCTATCATCTGGAATCCTTATGAGCTGAAGTATTCTCAGATGCTAGAGAAAATGCAAAATAAATTTACCCGATACCTGTACTTGAGGCAGTTTGGAGTCTACCCTTTCTACCCGCTTATGTATCCGACTCTCTTTGTAATAGGGATGGTTGGGTACTATAAGTTGGAGGTAAGGCGCAACCTAGCTCTTGCTAAATATGTTTTTATGGTTTTTCGAGGAATATTAAATAATCCGCAAATATTAGAATCGTTGGGATTACTCGTTCCAGACAGGAGGCTACGGTTGGGACCGAGGGCGGGGCTGTTTAGAGTTCCGGCAACGCGTACCAACTTATTAAAGTTTGCGCCTGTGATTCGTGCAATGAGAATACTGAATAGTGTGTCTCGGCGTTTGGACATATTTTCTTGTTCCTTGGCGGAATTCCAGAGGGAGACACTAAGTATGTTGTCCACTGTATAACTGTGTTATTTGGGACTGTAATTAATGACTACTTTTGTTAACTTGGGTCTTACCTGTCACAACAAATGTATGTGTAAATAAATAAATAAATAAATAGTATAATGTTCCCACTGCAGGGACTCAGGCCTCCTCTTTAGGAGAGAGAGGGGCTATGATCCACCACGCGGGCCAGTGCGGGTTGGTAGATGTCACATATCTTCGAATTTCAGTTTTCTGCGTTAATTTGGAAGAATATTCGTCTTTCACAACCTACAAGGTTGTTGTTAATCGTCATTCATCATCATCATTTTCAGCCAAAAGACGTCCACTGCTAGACATAGACCTCCCCTAAGTGTCACCACATCTCGCGGTCCCTTGCGTCTCGCATCCAGTGGGTCCCCGCAACCTTGACCAGGTGCACGGTCCACCTAGTGTGAGACCGCGCAACGCAACGTCTTCCGGTTCGCGGTCGTCACTCCACAACTTTTCGGCCCCATCGGCCATCCATCCTGCAAGCAATGTGTCCTGCCCATTGCCACTTAAGTCTTGCGATGACGGTTGTTAATGTTATCACACAAATAGTCATCAAAAAATGTATTTCTTTTTCTAATCATATCCTTTTCTCTCGACAGGCCATCCGGTTGATCTGTGCGTGCGTGGACGTGGTATCCAGCAGCGGCTGGCTGTCTCCCGCCGTGGCTGCCATGGAGCTGGCGCAGATGGTGACGCAGGCCATGTGGGCCAAGGACTCCTACCTGCGCCAGCTGCCGCACTTCACTGCTGACCTCGTGCAGCGCTGCTCCGAGAAGGTAACATTTGTCTTGTCTCGTGTAACATGGAGCTGGCGCAGATGGTGACGCAGGCCATGTGGGCCAAGGACTCCTACCTGCGCCAGCTGCCGCACTTCACTGCTGACCTCGTGCAGCGCTGCTCCGAGAAGGTAACATTTGTCTTGTCTCGTGTAACATGGAGCTGGCGCAGATGGTGACGCAGGCCATGTGGGCCAAGGACTCCTACCTGCGCCAGCTGCCGCACTTCACTGCTGACCTCGTGCAGCGCTGCTCCGAGAAGGTAACATTTGTCTTGTCTCGTGTAACATGGAGCTGGCGCAGATGGTGACGCAGGCCATGTGGGCCAAGGACTCCTACCTGCGCCAGCTGCCGCACTTCACTGCTGACCTCGTGCAGCGCTGCTCCGAGAAGGTAACATTTGTCTTGTCTCGTGTAACATGGAGCTGGCGCAGATGGTGACGCAGGCCATGTGGGCCAAGGACTCCTACCTGCGCCAGCTGCCGCACTTCACTGCTGACCTCGTGCAGCGCTGCTCCGAGAAGGTAACATTTGTCTTGTCTCGTGTAACATGGAGCTGGCGCAGATGGTGACGCAGGCCATGTGGGCCAAGGACTCCTACCTGCGCCAGCTGCCGCACTTCACTGCTGACCTCGTGCAGCGCTGCTCCGAGAAGGTAACATTTGTCTTGTCTCGTGTAACATGGAGCTGGCGCAGATGGTGACGCAGGCCATGTGGGCCAAGGACTCCTACCTGCGCCAGCTGCCGCACTTCACTGCTGACCTCGTGCAGCGCTGCTCCGAGAAGGTAACATAGCCGACACAGCCCAAGTGTGGGCCAGTACCCATACTTCTTCTTATCGTGTGGCCAGTAAAGTCTTACGACCCCACACACGCCATGTCAGAGTTTCTAAACCGCCTCAAGAGCCTCAGACATGGGTCGGCCGGGACCACCGAGTCATACATGCCTTCCGAAGCACGGAATCATCTTTTTATTAGACAATCAAGTGATTCAATTCCTGCCTTTGCAGGCTTTTACTTTGTTAAGTTGTTTCCAGTTTGGCTAGAACATTGCCTCGCCTAACTGGAAACAACTTAACAAAGTATGCTTCCCGAGGAAATCGAACCCAGGGATGGCAAACCAATTGCACGTTTCACAATATTTTAGGCACGCCACCGAATTTAAACCATATTACCAATTACCAGCCTACGTGTTATTAATTTCTGAGAGGAATAACTGATTCGAATAGAAACTGTTTGGTAGAGGAGTCCTGGGGCCGTATTTTTTACCCACGACGGAACGGAGACGGTATATGCGTTTGGGGTGAGAGGTTGTTTGTGTGTTTGTGCAAATACATGTTGCCATTTTTCTCCAAAACTACTGGTCCGATTTTGATGCAGTTTTCAGTTATGGGTTTGGGTTTGATTGGTGCATGTTCTTAGATAGGTGTTACGGTGACAACTCACCAGGGGGCGCTGCAGCAAACATTTTTTGTGCAAATCAAAGTTGCCATTTTTCTCCAAAACTACAAGTCCGATTTTGATTTTGTTTTCAGTTATGGGTTTAGGTTTGATTGGTGCATGTTCTTAGATAAAAAAAAATTAAAAAGTTTAAAATTAAAGCAAAATTAAAAATTTTGAAAAAACCCACGACTGTTAAAAATTAATTGAAAAAAGGATAAAATAACATGAAACACCCACCTTAAAAAAACCCAAGAATGTCCGTCGGGAGCTGAACATAGCTAAACTAGTTCATTTAATGGCAGTACGAAATCGCAGAATTTATCACGTCATTTCCGTCATTTCTACTGGTAGAATATCGGAAACGAGTGGGTCGACTCGGATCACTCGTTGCAAAATTCACGGGTATGAATATTCAAAAATAGCGATTTCGTACGGATTCGCATACGAATTCTGCGATTTCGTACACGATTTGGAATTCTATTGATTCAAAAATACGGCCCCAGTTCAACATGGAATCTACACGTATACTTAACTAAAACATTTATTACGATGTAGGTAGGTCAAGTTTTTTCTCTTTAGTTAAATAGTTTAATAATTATTTGCCAATACAGACTAAACAATATTATTGGACGGCATGTGCAGGGTCTCAATAAACATTGCTTTAGAAGAAATGGCACGTTGATCCATAAAGGTTCGTAACCCCCGGCCTAAACCATTCGACCATGGAGGCGGTTATTCAGGGATTCAGAGGAGGCCCGAGTCCCTTTTTTTTTGGTGGGTGGAAAATCATCGAATAACCCCCCTCCCCCCCCGCTCTTAGGCAGAGCGAAGGGAAGTGTCAGACTTCTACTGACTAAAAACCAAACCCATGTTCCTTCTTCGCCCTTGTGTCGGAGCCGCGTTAACCTTTCGATAATCCACAGCCCCGACGGGAACCAAGCCTCGACGGGAGGCCCGAGTCCCTGCAGTGGGAACATTATAGACTGATGATGACTAAATTTGTAAATATTTTTGTCTGCAGGGCGTTGAAACAGTGTTCGACGTAATGGAGCTGGAAGACAATGCGCGCGCCAAGCTGTTACAACTGTCACCGACAGAGATGGCGGATGTGGCGCGATTCTGTAACAGATACCCGAACGTTGAGCTTACTTATGAGGTATGAATATGTTTCGGGAATAAATTGTCCTACCATGTCCCAATAGGGGATCGGACTGACTCAAAAAAATATGATTCTGTTTAGTCCGTCAGTTAGATTATCGAAAAATATTGGATACGTGATTTTTGTTTTATCAAATCAATAAAAATTGACGAAGATAAAACGCGTCAAAGATTTAAGTGGGAGGTGGTGACGTCACTGCTCGCTAAGAAATGTCATACTAATGTATTAGAATATGACGTCACACGAGTTTTCGAAGCACTGTATCGTCTTCATTGTTTGTTTACGTGAAAAAAGAAAAAATCGGTGTCCAATATTTTTTGGAAATCTATCTGACGGACTAATTAGTTTTTTTTAGTTAACATCCCTATTAAAGCCGGATAAATGCAGTTTCAAATGTGTGAAGCCGAATATTTGTTAAATCTTGAATGAATAACGCTGAATCGTGTTGACGGACACCTGATTGAAGTTTTCACGAACATCAGTCGTCTTGTTCTTTTGCAAATCTATACTAATATTATAAAGAAGTAAAGTTTGTGTGTTTGTATATTTGTTAAATTGTAAGGGGTAATCTCGGAATCTACTGAACCGATTTAAAAAATTCTTTAACCAATAGAAAGCCACATTATTGCTGAGTGTCATAGGCTACTTTTTATCCCTGTATTCCCACGGGAACGGGATCTACGCGGGTGAAACCGCGGGACGTCCGCTAGTCGTCTATAAATAACGTCATATATTTAACTTTGCAGGTAATAAACGAGCGTCACCTCCGCGCCGGCAAGCCGATCGTGGTGGAAGTGTCGTTAGAGCGAGAGGACGATATCGTGGGACCCGTCATCGCGCCCTTCTTTCCACAGGTGAGATTATTATAGAGGAGATCTCATCTCATAAAAGTTATTTGGGGGGATGAGGAACAGGGTGTAAAGTTCCTCATCCCCCATAGAAAAGGGAGGATCCTCCTCGCGGACGGGTGTTGTGTCCGGCGGGCTAACTGCCCGACAGTTGTAAGTCGGGAACTCCTGTATAGGCTTATGTCGCGGATAATGTTGATAGCGCGATGTAGGAACTTCTATCGATCGTTTGTTAGTACGCAGGTGCTGCGATAGATGTCGCTAGTCGCCCCAGTTACTATGCGAGGTGCTCTGCATTATTCCAGTACAGTAGAGTTTCTTGCCGGTTAAACGGCCAACCCGAAACGCGCACCTTTTCTCGACTTTTTATTGGAAGTGCCCAGTGCCCCAATACAATATTTTAACTGAGAACGGAACTGGGGCGTATATATGTTATCGTTATTGGCAATAATTGATGCCGTTCACCTATAGATATGCATACATCTAAATTGAGATAGATAACTTCCGGATAGAGCGACGAATCACATAAAACATTTCGAGAAAAGTGAAGTTGAGCGATTTATAACGCGCCAAATCTTAGAAGTTGTCTTAATAAGTTTTATATAAAATAAAAAAAAGCTCAGGTAATGATTAGATTTTAATTAAATGCGGTTGTATTTAAAGATTTCGACAGAGCCCACGCTCATTGTTTTATACTAAATTCCTTTTTCAATACTTGCAGAAACGCGAAGAAGGTTGGTGGGTGGTCATCGGTGATCCAAAGAGCAATACTCTTCTTTCTATCAAGAGGGTGTCACTGGCTCGCAGTGCTAAGGTAAGATACTTGCTTGTCTACACTAATATTATAAAGAGGAAAGATTTGTATTTTTATACGACTACGGCGAAGCCAAAAGGAAGGGTAGTGATTTTGGCAGTCTATGTATGGAAGTATGTTCCACCGTAGCGCCTAAACTACCAAACGGATTTTAATAAATGAGGTGTCAATAGATTTGTAAGAATAGCCTAGGTAACATAGGCTATATAAATTTTTGTTATGACGGAATTTAAATGTCAGATTCTAGCCTCGAAAAAAATTAAATTGAGATAATCATAACATGTTTGGTATCAAATGAAAGGTCTTGGTAAGCAAATATGTATACTAAATTATAGTTTTAGTCAAAATACACGCTTAGAATGCAGTCAAAAATTTCGCGGTTTGTAGTCGGGTTTTAGTTTTTAAACTTGTTGTGTGTATGTTTATAATGAATAAACTCCGAAAATAGTGCGCAGATTTTAAAAATTCTTTCACCGTTAGAAAGCTACATTCACCCCGACTAACATAGGCTACTTTTTATCCCTGTATTCCCACGGGAACGGGAACTACGCGGGTGAAACTGCGAGACGTCCGCTAGTCTACAATAAAACTAATATATTTTTGATCCCAGTTGGGCGCCAAAAGATTTCCTTATTGGCGCCCACGGTGGGCCAGTGGTATCACATTTATTTTTGTATGGAGATGGTTAAAAACACTTTAATATGTCGTTTTTATGTAAATATGATGAGGTCGGCGTTTCCTATCTGAATACTCTCGGAATAAAATAAACTCAGAGGTCAGATTCTTTTAACAGATCTATACTAATATTATAAAGACTGGACTGGCCTGTTGGTCTAGTGGTTAGTGACCCTAACTGCTATGCCGGAGGTCGTGGGTTCGATTCCCACCCAGGACAAATGTTTGTGTGATGAGCACGATCATTTGTTCTGTGTCTGGGTGTAATTTATCTATATTAAGTATGTATTTAGAAATATATAAGTATGTTTATCAGTTGTCTAGTACCCATAACACAAGCTCTGCTTAGCTTGGGACTAGATGGCGTTGTGTGATAGTTGTGGAATATTATTATTATTATTATAAAGAGGTCCGACACAAGGGCGAAGAAGAAGGAACATGGGTTTGGTTTTTAGTCAGTAGAAGTCTGACACTCCCCTTCGCTCTGCCCAAGAGCGGGGGGGTTATTCGATGATTTTCCACCCACCAAAAAAAAAATATGGGTAATCTCGGGATCTACTGAACCGATTTTAAAAATTCTTTCACCAATAGAAAGCCACATTATTGCTGAGTGTCATATACTTTTTATCCCTGTATTCCCACGGGAACGGGATCTACGCGGGTGAAACCGCGGGACGTCAGCTAGTCCTCAATAAAATGATGTAAGTTTCATAGTATACCCAGTTTTTATTGTTCTCTCCTCAGGTTCGACTCGACTTCGTATGCGGCAGTTCAGGTCGCCACACATACACCTTATACTTCATGTCCGACGCGTACCTAGGAGCTGATCAGGAGTACAAGTTCACAGCGGAAGTCGCCGAAGCCGCTTCCGACTCCAGTGACTCGGAGTAGACTTCGACTTCCAAGACTTACAAATTGTTCATTAAAAAATCGTTATAAGTCGTGGTTTTAAGACTTTTTTTTGTATAATACATTGTTAAGTCTGTTTTAATTGAGTGGCCGCTTTTCACGACGTAGAAGCAGCTTGTGCCGAATCAGATAGATAGAAACATACAAATATCAATAGTCGGTCTTATCGCGAAAAAGTGATCTTTTCAAGTACTACCTGTGGATGCAAGCCAAAAAGACGTCATTCGTTTCGTTTTGACGTCAGACTATTCGCTTTTATTTCTTGGGCATTAAGGTCTCCCTGATCGACTCAAATGGATTCCTCGTCGATAAGTGTGGCCACTCCTTTAACCTTTTGACCGCCACAGTCAAGTAAGACGACAAGCCTAAAAATACGTTAAGTCGACAGACTTAAGGCACTTTTTTGCTTGTTCGGCTTGTCGTCTATACGTGACTGTGGCGGACGGAAGAGAAATACATAAAAACAAAGTGTCAATGGAGTATTCGTAGGTCAAATTTGTGTTTGGAAGTAGTTATAAAATGTTAAGGAGAATAAATATGATTTAAACTTATTTGTGGTTGTTTTAATTTATGCTTAAATTACCCCTGTATTGCCCTATTGTGCTTATCCCGCGGACACAAGACCTAGTGCTATCTGAGCAGACATCAGCGGTCGATTCCCGCGTCGTGAAAAGTGTTGTAGGTTTTTCCGTTATTTGAATTTCTCTGTAGCAGTCATGGATACTGGACTTGTGCCCATGGTGTGGTGCGACATCTGTCGCAACACATGCGAACTAATTGGCAAATCCTACATCGCGCTATCAAAGTTATCCGCGACATTAACTGAGTGACCGACCCGTGGTACAACTGCGATGTTCAACTGGTTGTACTACGGAGAAGTAAATTTACCCATGGTTCAACTGGGTTCAACTGGTTGTTCTATGGGGAAATATCTTTACCAATGGTTCAATTACAGTGAGTTGTTCTTTCCTTGGTCCAACTAGTTGTACTTCTGGGAATTGAATGTATGATCTATGGAACAACTACTGGTAATAAACAGGAAAAGGTTATCTATTAATGCTGAAGTGCAATGCAATTACTACCTCCTCTTTTAACCAAAATTATAATACGACCGTCTCGCGACAGTATCCTTTATGGGCGGCATGGGCACCGGGCCGTAGGCCGACGAAGGAGGCCGGCGGAGGCCCGGCACTTCGGGGACAGAAGACAATAGTGTTATGTAATATGCGAGCGAAGCGAGCGCGCGTCATTTAGTACAACATGCGTTGCATGTATGTTTGTTTTACACGATCATCCTATCACCGTGGTCCAACCAGTTGGACATAATTCCACAGTTGTACCACGGGTCATAATCATAAATATCAGAAAAAAGAGTTGAACCATGGGTAAATTTACTTCCCCGTAGTACAACCAGTTGGACATCGCAGTTGTACCACGGGCAGTATTGGGCAAAATGTAATCTAACTACTGATTACTAACTACGACTACAAAAAGTAGTTAGCAATCATAACTACTAACTACAAATTGTAGTTGCAATCACGATTACTTGATTACTTATACTTACTTACTTTATTATTATGTTTTAAGGCTTATATTGTCAATTGTGTTTTTTGTGTTATTATTTTTTATCAAATTGTGTTGTCCTGTTGGACCTGTGTGGGACTAATAAATACATTTTCTTTCTTTCTTTCTTTCTTTACTTTTTATAACTACGTTTAAAATGATGGAGCGTTGTAAATGCCGAAAGTTTCAATTTGTTTTTTTCAGTATTTTTCGAGTGTTGCAGTGAAAAATTCACAATAATATCTACGACTTTAATCCTTGCATTTGAATATTCATAAAATAAACATAGGTATGTGCAATAAACTGTTTTTTTTATGCAGCCATATTCCAAAACATATTTAAATTACCTACTACACATTACATGTTTATTTCATTGCAAAATATAAGTTCGTAAAACTTAAATAATCAGTATAGTTATAACTACTCGATTGCAGCAATCAAACTACGGTTAAAGATATTTATTTTCTCAAAAGAATTACAAATTCACTTACAGAGAAAAACATAACTATAAGTTTACAATGTTATCTGCCAGTTAGCGTAGATAAAAAACAAAAACAAATATGTATCTTAAAACTACCATTATTACAATAATAACAACAACTACTAACAACTACTTAATGTAGTTTGATTAAAAGTAGTTATAACTACATGTAGTTATGATTACATGTAACTTAACTACATGTAATTAACTACTTTTAATCGTAGTTAGTAACCAGATTACAAAATTGTAGTTAACTACGCCCTACACTGACCACGGGTCGGGGTGGATTAACTGATATACTGCTATATAATATACTAGCTGATGCCCGCGGCTTCACCCGCGTGGATGTCGTTCAAACTATATACTAAAACCTTCCTCTTGAATCACTCTATCTATTAAAAAAAACCGCATCAAAATCCGTTGCGTAGTTTTAAAGATTTAAGCATACAGACAAACAGACAAAAAAAGCGACTTTGTTTTATACTATGTAAGGATAACTGCCTCCGTGGTCGAGTGGTTTAAGCGTTTGCCTTGTGATCCGGTGGTCGTGGGTTCGATTCCCACGGGAAACATACTTTGTAAAAGTTGTTTCCAGTTTGGTTAAGACATTGCAGGCTTGAATCACCTGATCTATACTAATAAAGAGGTAAAGTTTGTGTGTTTGTATATTTGTTAAATTGTAAGGGGTAATCTCGGGATCTACTGAACCGATTTTAAAAATTGTTTCACCAATAGAAAGCCACATTATTGCTGAGTGTTATAGGCTATCCCTGTATTCCCACGGGAACGGGATCTACGCGGGTGAAACCGCGGGACGTCAGCTAGTTGTCTGATAAAAAGATGGTTCTGTGCTTCGGAAGGCACGTATAAGTCGGTGGTCCCGGCCGCCAAATGGCGGTCGTCAAACCAAGTCAGAGGCCCTTGCGGCGGTTTTAAATTCAGACACTAGCGTGTGTAGGGTCGTCAGACCTTGCTGCCCACACGATAAGAAGAAGAAGCTGATACAGAAAATCCCGACTTACAAATGTCGGGCAGTTAGCCCATCAGACACAACACCCGTCTGGTCGGAGGATCCTCCCTTTTCTATGGGGGATGAGGAACTTTACACCCTGTTCCTCATCCTCCCCAAAATGGCAACCCATGGCCCCATTTGACATATTCGCTATCATCATCATTCTATAATTGTCCTTGTCCCAATTCACATATTTCTCGTCATCTCCTCTCTTATCATTTCCTATCCTAATAGGGATGTGTCCGTCAGATAGATTTCCAAAAAATATTGGACACATATTTTTTCTTTTTTGACGTAAACAAATAAACAAACAATGAAGACGATACAGTGCTTTGAAAACTCGTGTGACGTCATATTCTAAGACATTAGTATGACATTTCTTAGCAAGCAGTGACGTCATCACCTCCCACTCAAATCTTTGACGCGTTTTATCTTCGTAAATTATTGATTTGATAAAACAAAAAATACGTGTCCAATATTTTTCGATAATCTAACAGACGGACTAATTAGAATCATATTTTTTTTAGTAAACATCCCTATTTTAATACTGTCTTGTTCTAATACTATTGTGGGTGTCGAAAACCTGTGACATACAGGATGTAAACGAATCCTTCACGATGCCGTCAAACAAACATTATGTACCTACATCAAACTAATTATCACGTTTTACGGTAAAACTACATGTACCACTCTTAAAACATTGTGCTAGTGGATGTTTTGAATAGTAAACGGGTCATGGAGGTAATTTAACCTTTTACTGGTGACATGGTTTTTGTGTAACGTAACTGGTGACGAGCGGTCTGAGGGAGCGCTGCCGTATCTGGTCTATAGCCATTGAGGTATTCTATAGCACAGAAATTAGGTAGGGTAGCTTACTGCAGTCTTTCAAAATAGTTTAATAACATATAGGGTTAACTCACCAGTAACTGGCCACTTTCATTAACTGGCCACTATGCACTTCAACTGCATAAAATAAGAGTTTTCCACACAGTACGCAATTTATGATTTATTATTCATACTTCTTATTTATGTAGCTTTCATGACAATAACATATTTTTTCTACTATGACACTAGCGCCAATAATATCGACCATTCGACGACCATCGACGCAGACGAAATTGCGCGGGTCAGCTAGTTCGATTATAAAATCAACATCTTAGCTTAATAGAGATCATTTTACCACAGTTTTTTTTTGTCTAGTAAGCAACAAGAAACATTCCGTGAGTAACTGGCCATGCAAATATCAATTATTGGCCACCCATGCCAGTTACTAGGTTTTAACTTAATGTTCGAATTTAATGAAAAATCAAACGTATTTAGAAGCCGTTTAAGGTCCTACACTATTGTATAAAAAAATATCTAGTAAAAATACACACATTTATTAGTAACTGGCATGGGTGGCCAGTAAGTGATATTTGCATGGCCAGTTACTCACGGAATGTTTCTTGTTGCTTACTAGACAAAAAAAAACTGTGGTAAAATGATCTCTATTAAGCTAAGATGTTGATTTTATAATCGAACTAGCTGACCCGCGCAATTTCGTCTGCGTCACATACGAGAGAGAGTGGTTTAAGGAATAATCCAGTTTTTGCCACATTTTTCATTTATGCTTCGCTCCTATTGGTCGTAGCGTGCTGTTATATAGCTTAAAACCTTTCTCGATAGATGGACTATCCAACACAAAAACATTTTTTCCATTCCAACCAATAGTTCCTGAGATTAGCGCGTTCAAACAAATAAACTCTTCAGCTTTATAATATTAGTATAATTTACGAAAAAAAAAATTTTTTCTTTAGTAAGTTTTAAATGTTTTAATTTGCTGTTATTTTTGTATTTTCATTGTTTTATTTTGATTGTTTTTGATGATATTTTTTGGATGGCCAGTTATTAGTATTTTGGTGGCTACTTTCTAAAATTGTATGGCCAATTACTAGTTAAAATGACTACTTTCTCTTTTGATTAAATTATTTCTACGTAAATCTGATTTATTTTATTTTTTACACATAAATTTCGATTCGCAAATAAACGCTTTAACCAAAGGTATTAAAATAATAATAATATGTTTAGTCATTATGATTTTACACTGACATGAACTGGCCGATGAGCTTAAGTGGCCAGTTACTGGTGAGTTTACGGGTAAACTCACCAGTAACTGGCCACTTTCATTAACTGGCCACTATCCACTTCAACTGCATAAATTAAGAGTTTTCCACACAGTACGCAATTTATGATTTATTATTCATACTTCTTATTTAAGTAGCTTTCATGACAATAACATATTTTTTCCACTATGACACTAGCGCCAATAATATCGACCATTTTGTGACAGTCGGTGTTCGTCATATGACATTTATGGTAAATCATTACAAAATTCTTAACGTAATGCTTCAAGTAAAAATTTAATTTTGAGGTATTTTGTGGAGTAATCGTGAGTGGATCGTCTTTGATGTGTTGTATAGATAGTAAGTGAGGGTTTCTCAATAGTTTTATTCTGTCCGCATCCACTGTTAACCGAGATTTGTAGGTGGCTAGTATCTGAACGAAAATTTTGCACATTTTCAATTATTGGCCACCCATGCCAGTTACTAGGTTTTAATCTAATGTTCGAATTTTATGAAAAATCAAACGTATTTAGAAGCCGTTTAAGGTACACTATTGTATAAAAAAATATCTAGTAAAAATACACACATTTATTAGTAACTGGCATGGGTGGCCAGTAAGTGATATTTGCATGGCCAGTTCCACACAGAATGTTTTTTGTTGCTTACTAGACAAAAAAAACTGTGGTAAAATCATGGTAAAATGATCTCTATTAAGCTAAGATGTAGATTTTATAATCGAACTAGCTAACCCGCGCAAGTTCGTCTGCGTCACATATGAGAGAGAGTGGTTTAAGGAATAATCCCGTTTTTGCCACATTTTTCATTTATGCTTCGCTCCTATTGGTCGTAGCGTGCTGTTATATAGCTTATAACCTTTCTCGATAAATGGACTATCCAACACAAAAACATTTTTTCAATTCCAACCAATAGTTCCTGAGATTAGCGCGTTCAAACAAATAAACTCTTCAGCTTTATAATATTAGTATAGTTTAAAAAAAAATATAATTTTCTTTAGTAAGTTTTAAATGTTTTAATTTGCTGTTATTTTTGTATTTTTATCGTTTTATTTTGATTGTTTTTGATGATAATTTTTGGATGGCCAGTTATTAGTATTTTGGTGGCTACTTTCTAAAATTTTATGGCCAATTACTAGTTAAAATGACTACTTTCTCTTTTGATTAAATTATTTCTACGTAAATCTGATTTATTTAATTTTTTACACATCAATTTCGATTCGCAAATAAACGCTTTAACAGAAGGTATTAAAATATTATTAATATATTTAGTCATTATGATTTTACACTGACATGAACTGGCCGATGAGCTTAAGTGGCCAGTTACTGGTGAGTTTACCCTATTTTTTTTATTTCAGCTAATCAAAGTACTGGCCCAAATGATCTATACAATTTTGCCATTTTGATGGCAGTTTGTTTATCCCTTTACTGTAGAAGTCTGCCGGACGGGAGGCGATGAAGTCAGCGAAAGCGTTTTGTACTGGCTCTCGGGTGTCGAATTTTTTACCACTTAAAAAAATGTCTAAATTTTGAAAAAAATTGAAATCTGTTGGGGCAAGGTCCGGTGAGTACGGTGGGTGACGGAGAGCTTCCAGCTGTAACTCTTGTAGCTTTGCGATGGTCTTTCGTGAAGTGTGAGCTCGCGCGTTGTCGTGGAGAAGCAATGGGAAAGAACGATTGACTAGTCTTGGTTGTTGAATTGCGAGCTTCTCCATCATTGTTTGCAATTCTTGTCAATAGACATCTGCCGTCACTGTTGTGCCATTCGGTAAGAAGCTGTGGTGTACAAGTCCGGCACTGGTCCACCAGACAGTCACCATCATCTTCCTATGAGTAATCTTTTTTGTAGCGCACTGATTAGGTGCTGTACCCGGGTCCACCCATGCACTGAGACGAACGCTTACGGTTGTCGTACAGGATCCACTTTTCATCGCAGGTAACAATTTGATTATGAATTTCATCGTTTCTATGCCGATTCAGTAGTCCTATGCATGCTTCGACGCGTAAATCTCGCTGTTGGTCGCTAAGTTCGCGTGGCACGCACTTATCTAGCTTTTTTATCTTTCCAATTTGACTCAAGTGCCTCAATGTTGTTTAACACTAACTCCAAGGTCTGCAGTAAGCTCAGCCTTAGATTGAGTTGGATCCGCTTCCACTATCGCCTTCAATTCGTCGTTGTCGACAATGTTTACCGGCCAATCGCGAGGCTCGTTCTTCGACTCAAAATTTCCAGATTGAAAACGATTGAACTAGTAATGGACCGTGTTTATGCAAGCAGTGTAAGGCTGCCTGTCCACTGAAGCGGAGCGAGGCTGCGGAGCGGAGAAACGGAGAAATATTAACCAATAAGATTGTACACTGGAACAGAGGGCAGATTTTATGCAATCCTATTGGTCAATATTTCTCTGTTTCTCCGCTCCGCAGTCTCGCCCCGCTTCAGTGGACAGGCAGCCTTAAGCCCGTACACGTCGTTAATGTTTCGTGTTGTTTGCGCAGCGGTATTTCCACGTATGAACTCATATTCGAAAATTGTATGAATTTGCAGTTTATCCATGGCGCCAAAAACTACCACAATGTCACAAAAACAAAAAACTATCAAAAAACAAATGACTGAATTTTAAATTAATTATACATGTCTTTCGAATAAAATTTACTTGAATTTCGAATTACGCGCCAATCCACAGATAATTAAATCTGAAAATGCCGGATATAGAATCTCCAATTACATAGGTAAAGACCTATTATTTTTAATTAAGAACTGACTATAACAAGGTATGTAGTCTCATTAAAAAAATACTAAACATGAGATCAACAATTACTTACAAAAAATATAGAGAGAGAAATCCCGAGGCCCAGTAATGTGGGGCGAGGAGGAATGGGACGCCGCCGTTGCCTCCTTCAGCGAATCAGTGATGCTAGCGAAGGAGGTGGCGGAACGTGAGAGGGAGAGAACCTCTCGTCCCAGCCGCCGCGGGAGGCGCTCCGGGCGTCGGGGGCCACGTGATGACTTCCGGCCACCGTTGACGCGGGCCTGTGAGTGATGGGCTAGCTCGCCGTCAGTCCCAGGCCGTGTCGACGGCGCGTTCGTGTGTCACGCGCGCCTCTAAGAGATGTCAGCAAGGAGGGGCCCGCAAGGGCCGACGCCCGTAGGGGCTGCGGATTGTCGAACGAGATAGGTACTGCGGCCTCGGCATAAGGGCGAAGAAGGAACATGGCGGGGGGAGGGGGGTGGTTATTTGCAAGGGCGGATCCAGCTTTGGAGCCAGGGGGGGGTCACATAGTCGTAGTCAAGTCACAAGTTATAATTTAATTTTTATAATTATAGATACTAGTAAAACGTAGGTATTTTTAATGTTTATAACTAGGTACTTACTGTAGGTAGGTACTTAAAAATACCTATATTTAAATAACAAAATCATTTTTTTTTACGTCTTCTCCCGAATTTAAACACGTTAGGTATCTAACTTTATCTACTACAATGGGTACGTTTTATTCGACGTGGAGAAGTGCCAGTCCGGTTTGACGTTGTTCAGCCATTGAAGCTCTTCGCTACGATTCCTCGAATTGCTGAGCCTTATCCAGGGGGATATATAGAGTTGAACAATTTTCCCTAGATGGACGATTTAGAAATAGAAATGAGAATTGAAGTCAAGCTCCTCAAGCGAGACGAACGGAGAAAAAGCAAAAGGAAGGCGCGAGCGAAGCGAGCGCGAAATTTTTTGTATTATTTTATAGATTTTGGGGGGTGCTAAAAATATTGTCATTGGGAGGGAACTTGAACGTGTCCTTTATTTATTTATGAGTTGTGCAGGTCAAAAAAGCAATCGTTCCATCTTAATTCGTATCCATCTTAAGACGTGGATCTTTTAGCGTGGAATTTTCACTAGCCTATAACACTGGGGATAACGCAAAGAATCTAACGATAGTATCAAACTCGGTTCAGGCGTTTAGAAGTTATCATCACTACATAGATAAAACAAAGTCGCTTCCAGCTGTCTGTCCCTATGTATGCTTAATTGCTTAGATCTCTAAAACTACGCAACGGATTTTGATGCGGGTTTTTTTAACAGGTAGAGTGATTCAAGAGAAAGGTTTGTGTGTAGAATAAATGCTTCCATGCAAAGCCGGGTCGGGTCGCTAGTAGTGGAATAATAAAACTCACAAATAAACACACAATCATGCATACATGAACCCTAAAATTCTCTTTTGTGTAGATGTGTTAACTGAGACCTAATACAATTGGTTAAATGATATAATTAAAACAAGTTTAACAATTTTAATTAGTGGTCCACCTAGGTACTGGACTCAGCCCAGGGGGGGGTCATGACCCCCCTGACCCCCCCCCTGGATCCGCGCTTGGTTATTTGATGATTTTCCACCCATGTTTTCCACCCACCATAAAAAAAGGCCCAGTAATGTCAATACACTGACTTTCTTTTTATTAACACGCTTTTTTATTTTTTCTTTTTCTTGTCCTGAGAACAGAGATGAGGGCATCTAAAATAGCCACTTTAGCAGATCATAATATGAATTGCGTTAAAAAGCGTAAAATGGACCTTTCCTAATAGTAACTGTGTCTGACCATTTAGGAAAATACCTAGATCATAATAAGATAATAATAAATTCGTAAAATGGTCACACAGACGCAGTTACTTTTATGAAAGGTCCATTTTATGCATTTTTAACGCAATTCATATTTGGGTGTATCATATCACTGAAATGATAAACTTACTTTTTTGGCGGGAAACCGCAAGACGTTGGGACCGGTGCGTTCGCGCCGAGAGCTTGAGCCGGACTGATCCGAAGTGAGGAAAGGTGAGGGGGGCGTAACAACGCAATGTTGACATGGCTATTCTACTAAAACTTACTATCCTCTGAAATGATAACTTTTTTCCAGACAAAAGTTAACTGCCTGTCAAATCCATGAGAAAGAAGATAAACAAACAAAAATAGTTTTATTTGATCGAATGTATTATAATTTAATGATTACAAAATCGATTTAAATCCATATTACGAATGTATTTGCAGGGAAAGGTATTTTATGAGCGGAATTGGGTTCAGGACAGGCCACTGTGATGATAGAATAACACTTTGTAATTTTTTTTTTCGTATATTAATGGGTACCTAGAAATCAATTTTTTTTTTGTCAAGGTAGAGAAGTACTTACGCTGTTGAGAAAAAATATATAAAATTAAAAATTAGCACATTGCACTACCGTTCTCAGGTTTGCCGTGTATTTTTTTTGCTTGGGCAATTCACCCGTACCTAGTATTTAAACGAGTGACTGTAAATGAAAATTTTAAGTTACAAAAATAATTAATTTAGGTCACAGAATTACTAAATGAGCGACTGACTGTGAGCGACAAGAAATCAACAGAACGGCAATTTACAAACATTAATTTGAGCTACTTAAAATACAAAATGAGTAGCTTCGTATTTTTTGAGCGACCCAATATTTGTATGAGTGACAACGTTACGTCCTGCATTTTTTTCAATATTTGGCAAATGATTTATTTATACTGAACGGCATTCCTAACCCGTTCGCCGTTCAGTAACGCCGTTCGGTTCGTTTAAATGCCATAACTTTTTTTGTTCTAATCATCATTTGTCCGAATGATAACTTACCCGAACTAAATATCACATAAGGGTCATTATCAGGAGACTCATTATTTGGTTGACTTCGGTGGCAATTTTTTTTTCTTAATTTATGGCATGTTATCATGAAATATCAAATCTAGAGTTAATTTAAAACATATTAGTAGTAGAGGGAATCGTATAGACCGAAGGATATGAAGGGATTTAATTTTTTAAAAATTGGTGTCCACCGAAATCAATATTCTTATCACCGAAATCAAATATATCAAATAATTTATTTTTCAAATACTGTTGTTTTATAAATGTTATATTAACTGCCTAAGTTTTACTATGAAAATATGGTCTGTAAGAAATTGCAGGTAAATTTTACAGTAAAACATTTTATTTTATCAAGACATGTCCCATTTATTAAGTTTTAAAGGAAAATTTACAAAAATCAACTTTAAAAGGAAGCTATTTATTTTACAATGTAATTAAAAGTAGTAGGTAGTCTAAAACTAACATTACTTAATAGGAACTTGAAAAAAAAAACCAGCTTAATCACAGACAATTTATTTATTAATACAAAATTACTACAAAAATCACTTTTCAGTCACAAATCAGTCTTTCCAACAACAACAGCAATTATAGAATGGCAGCAATTGTACGAGATTAGGATGGCTCTGAAACAGCTTAAAAACAACAAGGGGTGATGACGGAATTACGGCCGAACTTCTGAAGGCGGGTGGCAAACCGGTCCTTAAGGCCCTACAGAAGCTGTTTGATTCCGTCATACTCGAGAGGAAAACGCCACAGGCTTGGTGCAGGGGTGTGGTGGTGCTCTTCTTCAAAAAGGGTGACAATGCCCGGTTGAAGAACTATAGGCCCATCTCACTTGTAAGCCATGTCTACAAGTTGTTTTCAAGAGTCATCACGAATCGTCTCGCACGCAGGTTCGACGATTTCTAGCCTCCCGAACAAGCCGGATTCCGAAAAGGCTTCAGTACCGTGGACCACATACATACGCTGCGGCAGGTTATACAGAAGACCGAAGAGTATAACCTGCCTCTCTGTTTAGCGTTTGTGGACTACGAGAAAGCCTTCGATTCGATCGAGACTTGGGCTGTGCTGCAGTCTCTCCAACGGTGCCAAATCGACTACCGGTACATCGAGGTGTTGAAGTGTTTGTACAAAAACGCCACCATGTCAGTCTGACTTCAGGACCAGACCTCGGAACCTATCCTTCTGCAGCGCGGTGTGAGACAGGGAGACGTCATATCTCCGAAACTGTTTACCGCTGCATTGGAGGATATCTTCAAGGTTCTGGATTAGAGAGGACTTGGCATCAACGTCAACGGCGAGTACATCACTCACCTTCGGTCTATAGTGGTCATGGCTGAGACCATGGAAGACCTCAGTACAATGCTCGATGACCTCAGTAGAGCTTCCGAAAGAGTGGGTCTTAAAATGAACATGGACAAAACAAAACCAAGGTTATGTTGAATGTTCATGTAACACCCACTCCTATCAAGATCGGAGACTCTACGCTTGAAGTTGTGGACGATTATGTCTACCTGGGACAAACGGTCCAGTTGGGTAGATCTAACTTCGAGAAAGAGGTCAATCGTCGAATCCGACTCGGCTGGGCAGCGTTCGGGAAGTTGCGCGGTATCTTCTCGTCCAACTTACCCCAGTGTCTCAAGACGAAAGTCTATGACCAGTGTGTGTTGCCACTTGCCAGTGATTACATACGGGACCGAAACGTGGTCGCTCACAATGGGCCTCATCAGAAAGCTCAAAGTCACCCAAAGGGCAATGGAGAGGGCTATGCTCGGAGTTTCCTTGCGTGATCGAATCAGAAATGAGGACATCCGCATGAGAACCAAGATTACCGACGTAGCCCGAAGAATCGCCAGACTTTAATTGCAATGGGCAGGGCACATTGCTCGCAGAACGGAAGGCCGATGGGGCCGAAAAGTTCTGGAATGGCGACCGCGAACCGGAAGACGTTGCGTTGGAAGGCCTCCCACTAGGTGGACCGATGACCTGGTCAAGGTTGCAGGAACCCGCTGGATGAGAGACGCACGGGACCGGTCAATGTGGCGACGCCTGGGGGAGGCCTATGTTCAGCAGTGGACGTCTTTTGGCTGAAATGATGAATGATTTTCTCCTTGTGCACTGCAAAAAGCACTGGATCACTCTTGATGCGAGCTTTCCGACGTCGTTCAGCCAATCTCTTTTTAACCAACCGATCTTCTTTTGAATCTGCCATAATCACAGTTCTGAAACAAGATGAGAGGTGATGAGAAAGCTAAATAAACGATCTTAAAATGTAAATAAATAGCTACTGATTGATTTCGGTGCTTTTAAAATTGATTTCGGTGCACCTATTTCCACCGAAAACACCGAAATCAGTGCCACTGAAATCAAAATAATTGACAAAATCCTAGATATTTTCAAAAGTAACCCGAATTTTTAATATTAATCTCTTTTGTTGAAATCGAATACATAAAAGACATGCTTTTATTATAATTATAAATTATTCATTCAAATAGTTGTGGATAAAAGGGATTCACCGAAATCAATTTTAGAGGTATACCAAGCCACCGAAAACGATTACGTACCTCAATAAAAGAGTGACACGGAGACGCACAGGCGTGTTATCCTTACCACCGATGCGGCACGACTGACAGTTTTTATTACTCTAACACAGTGTTGCCAGATGTCTTGGACCTTTTATCTGTAGTAGAAACTGCTAAAATCTGTATAAAATCTGTATGCTATTTTAACTTAAAATCTGTATAAAATCTGTATAAAAATAAACCAAAATCGAATTAATTATATAAAACAATACACTAATTAATAAAATTGACTATTTATTTAAGTACAATAATTATACTGTAAAATTAAAAACATTAATTTAAACTAACAACACACTAAAACTCAAACATTTGCAATAAACGAAATAATATTACTTTATTATTTTCAGTCATACATATTTTTGTTAAATTTCAACAGTAATTTATTAGCAACCTAGGCTATAGCAAGGTTTTGCACTAATCAGTTGCTTTGTATGTAAAAAGACCTTTACGTCTATTGCGTTGTTTTGTCTTTATTAAATTTATAGAAGAGAAGATCCTCTCTACGGGCGGCACTGGAATGAGGTAGACTTAAGATTGCAGAAACAAATTTAGACAGTGTAGGATTAATTGATTGCTGTAGTTAGCAGGATCACGAGCTGCAGTGACTTTACACCGGTAGGTTTCTTCTGAATCATCAGGCGCTAGATCTTTATAATTACGCAAAAACCGCCACTCTGTGTCTAGTTGTTGCAAAATAACCATTAATAATAGAATCATGCAATGATGTGTGTACTTTTTATTGCTTCGTTCTGTTGTGAGTTGATTATTATTGTAATTTAATCGAGTTAGAAAACTCTGTATAAAAATCTGTATCCAGTGCTAATCTGTATTACACATCAAAAATCTGTATAAATACGGAGAAATCTGTATATATGGCAACACTGCAGTCTAACAAATATTCTCGCAGCCACTAGAATACGGGTTATATGAACCAATCAGTGCGCGCCACTGATATCAACTCTAAACGTTGGACGTGAAGACAACCAGTTGTAACTTGTCTACTAAGGCCTAATAAGGCGTAGAAATATTATAAATTGAGTTAATATCTATCTAGGTGTTAAGGTGTTTATGAATACATGAAAAATAGCGACATGTATTGCAGAAAAAAAGATAAAAAATAATTTCCGCCGCAATACGGGGCCGGACGCGGCACCGAGGTCAATATTTTGGAGGTTTTTATTTTTTTAAACTAAATTATATTTAATTTATATAAAAAACAACACAGGCCCCTCCTAATATTTTAATATAACCTATTATAGAAAAAAATATCAAGTTGTTAGTTATCCATTTTGTACTGGATTTCGACCCGGACACGCATTTTTAAGCCTTCTGAGAATGACCGATAATATCACATGCCATAAAATTTAAATCCCTAAATATAATATGACCTAAATCCATTTGTCTTATATTACAATCAATAATATACGAAAGACATAAAAACGTTTTCCATAAAGTTTTAAATCCTAAATTAAAATAACAATGTTTATTTATCATAATAATATTATTAGAACAAAGTATAACAAAGCTTTTGGTCACGTCACTCATACATGCAACGCATGCACTCCATGACGCGCGCTCGCTTCGCTCGCATATTATATAACACTAATATCTTCTGTCTCCGAAGTGCCGGGCCTCCGCCGGCCTCCTTCGTCGGCCTACGGCCCGGTGCCCATGCCGCCCATAAAGGATATTAGAACAAAGTATAACAAAGCTTTTGGTCACGTCACTCATACATGCAACGCATGTACTCCATGACGCGCGCTCGCTTCGCTCGCATATTATATAACACTAATATCTTCTGTCTCCGAAGTGCCGGGCCTCCGCCGGCCTCCTTCGTCGGCCTACGGCCTCCTTCGTCGGCCTACGGCCCGGTGCCCATGCCGCCCATAAAGGATACTGTCGCGAGACGGTGATTCATCCACTTAGCGGACGACTAGCAACAAACAATCTGTAGTTTTCATATAAAAAAGTTATCAAAATAATAAACATGAAATAGAAATAGAATATCAGTAACCATTAATCATTATTATTAAAGCAGTTTACAAAACGTTGCTCAATCTGAACTTTTTTGTAGTATAATAATGTAAAACCTCAATTGGAAAAATCGTCTCTATCTTAATATTTAAGTTACCCTTTGTGTATTTCTATGGTATTTCTAGTCGCTCACTTAGTAATTTTGTCGCTCAGTCAGTAATTTTAATATCTGAAATGGATATTTCACAACCCACTTTTTGTACGCTCGTTCCGGATTTTATTATTAATCAATATTTGTCGTTAGTTTAGTTTATTTTTCGCTTACTCAAATTCATACCGCTCAAGTTATAAAAACAGTATATCATCATCAGTCGCTTTGTTATTTTTTATTCGCTCGTTTTATAATTCTCCTTCATATTTTACCTTTTTATAGATTATACGATATGGTCGGCCTCACTCGGGGTCGTGGGGCTTTTGGGACCGGGACCGCAGTCCAGAACCTATACCTACCTATATAGCGACCCGCCCCCGCTTCGCACGGGTGGAATTTGCTACATAAAAACCTTCCTCTTGAATCACTCTATCTATTAAAAAAGCCGCATCAAAATCCGTTGCGTACAGTGCGATCAAATTATCTTGGCAGGTCTGAACATAGGCTCTGCGAACTGTTACGCATGTAAACTTGTGTGAAGAAAACTGTTATTGCCAGATAAACCAATACTTAAACGATCAGAAAATATCTAATTTAAACAGTGAGAAATACAAATAAAATAAATATCATAACACTTTTATACATTAGTTTAGTTGTAACAAAATGACCTGCACGAACTTCGGACCTGCCAAGATAATTTGATTGCATTGTAGTTTTAAAGCGCTAGATCTTATATAGCATACTTACATAGGGAAGGGATAGACAGCGGAAAGCGACTTTGTTTTATACTATGTAGTGATAGTGATGCCCCACGACCCCTTACTCACCCACTCTCCGCCCACCATCCACCCACCTCGCCCATCTTGCGTCATGGTGACCTATTTACGACTGTGTCAGGAGTTCGCGTAGCTTTTAGGTCAAACAGACTTGCACGTTTTGCAATCAATACCTACGCTTGAAGTAGAAATGCACTGAAGGATTATTATTTCTGTTTTAAGTAATATCATGACTAAGTAGGTTACTCTACATAGAGGCAAATAAATAACTAGTCATACTGGGTAGGGAAAGTAGGTCAGTAGGGGAGGGGAAAGGGGGCGGAGAGACGGGTGGGCGTGTTCCAGCGATCAATCAGTCTTATTGGGCTTAAGATTCAAATATGGCGGTTAGCGGTTGACGGGAGCGTAGATATTTTTTGTTTATAACGTTGCCCCACACTAGGAATAATATCTCCTGTATCGTGGGTTTCTATTTTTGTCGTAAGTTAGGTTTGTTCGTCACCCTCTATCGATTTATTTTAAGCTATTGCATAGCTTCTATCGCGGGCCTTGAGCGTGGAGAGCGAATCCAGAAATTCCCTAACGAAAATATTCAAGATTCAGTATTCAACCATGTTGCTATGGTTACGGAAAATAACAAGGTTGTCAACTGAGGTAGTCAAATTATAGTAGATTATGCACCAAGGGGCTAAAGTTGTGTCTTATGTCACGGGCGTCATATTGAATCTCGAGCGCAATGAAGGATTCGGGATTTAACTCCCGACCGCAGGGAGGGAGTTAAGAGTTTAACTCACGAGCGAAGCGAGGGAGTTAATACAAGAATCCTGAATGCAGCGAGGGATTCAAGCTAGCCCAAGGCAAAGACACATTTAGCCCAGAGGGGGATACTCTACTTTTTACACCTACTGTGAGAAAATAATAGCCTTATGTAGTACGAAAAACAAAGTATTTATTAAATAAACAAACAGTAAAAATAACATATTAGAAATAATGAAATAGAAATAATTATAAGAAAGAAATGGTAGAATGGTTTTGGATGATTGGCTGTATGCATTTTGAATTTAGAACGTCATTGGAGACGCTCGTGAAATTATAGTATTTTTGATAAAATGTGATAAATCGACTGTAGTATACTTAGATAGGTTTTATTATTTATTTATTTATTCACAAATTCCACAGCAATATTATATTAGCGCAGTTTACTTAAAATAAATGAACTAATGTTACAGCCAATTACTATTACGGTATTACGGCGCGGTACGGTATTTGTTATTATTAATGCCAGTTTTAATGTTATTCCATTCCTTTTAAAAAATGGTTCGTAGTTATCTAATTATTCTTACAAATTATTATGTCTTCGAAAACATGGCAACGATATGAAGAAGCAGTCGTTATGATTTTGTAGGAAATCGAGAATATCATCCACGCGTAGTAAGGGTATCGAGAATAGCTTTCCTCTTTCTGGCACCAAAGGGTGTTTGTTATAGTGCGCGCGGAACTAGTTGGCCGCGCTTTAGGTGGCGACAGGGGTGAGGGGGCGGGTTGTCTACAGCTCGCAATGCACAGGAGACTATAATTATACAGTGATGACCAATCTCGAGATATCGTGAACAATAATAATTGTTCAATTTATTGAAAAGAATACAAATAAAAAACAAAAACATGCCTAAGGCGCGGCCAACTAGTTCCGCGCGCACTATAGTAGGTACTATAATGCCAATTTAGCTGAGCATGTGAGATTCCAAATTCAAATCACATTATTGACCAGCGGGTCATAATGAAATCCAGTACAACATTATTGACCGGCTGTTCCCCCGGCCACTAATGACTCACTTTAGGTTAAGGTTGCTTGACATATAATTTGACATTTTCGAGCAGGTTGTCGCGAGGACGGGTTAGACTTGCTCCTCTTGTTATATTCTGGTTATTTACATGTTACAAAGTGGTGTACTTCACACCGACAATATAGGTATGAGCTTCGCCTTACTGAGAAGAGAAGTCCAACCGCCCCACGATATAATAGAGATACTCACCAGTACGGCTCCCCTTCCGTTTTGTAAGTATCTCGCAATCCAGTCTCTTATCTCCGGTCCGCGAGGGCACCGGAGTGTTATTCATCCAGCTTCTCAGGAGTCCATAGGACATCTGTAAGTTATAAGTACCCATGAATCTCTGGGGGCTAAGCATTACCTATCTGTCTTCAGCGATAAAGCCCTTTGTGGCAATGCCAATTACTATACTTATGATGAAGCTTACTTTAAGTTCTCATCAATAATGTTTGTGTCACCTATGTGCTTATCAGATACCGGAATTCCATCAGCGTCTGTTATAAGCATGCATATCAGACCGACTTCGGCCCAAGGCCTAATCGACTGAATGCCCCCTGGAGGTTTTACATATATGCGGCGATATAGTGAACCTATACGTCCGTCGACGTCTGCGCCCGTCGGCACAACGCGTAGGCGGTGGGGTGGGTTTATAAAGGGAAGGCTTGCCCAAGACCTTTCCTATGACTATATACCCTAAGCGCTTTCTGTCCGGACTAGCAGCTTGCGTGCAGTCGCGTTTATGCCCTCAGCCCAAAGCTGAAGGCACGACGTACACATTTGGATTTAGGTGTCTCAAACTATTCGAACAGGTACGAACAAGTACCTCCACGTGCATTACCATATCCTTTAACGATATTATCTAGACCAACAGATAAATAATACTTAGCTTTACAGGAGGCACGCGACACGGATGACAAGGATCCACATGTGATCTTCTTGCACTGAATTTACTTTACTTTAAATTACATTAGCTATTTAGACGGAATATATCATAGTGACCATTTAAGCGGGAATGGCTGGCGTCGCGTGGGCACAGAACACCTACCGCGTGGGGAGCGTCGATTTTGTCAAGTTGTCACTACTGATTTAGTGTTGCTACTACAATAGTGCTGTGCACATATATTTACATTTAGTAAGTGTTTGGAACATCGCGATTTCATCTTTCGCGACACTCCCGACGACGACACAAATTACATGCGTTCCATTAAGTCTCGCGTCCACTCTCGGATCTTCTCTCGAGCCTTCAGGGACGCGTCTCTCACTTCTCTCACTTCAGGAGCTTGAGTTACTTCATTTGTATCAGTGCTTTTAGGTATGCTATCCTTACTGTGGTTTTCATCAAGAATCATTGGATCATCATTGTCTGAGGTAAGTGTTCTTTGAGTTATTTTCTCTTCTATCTCTTCTCTGTTTATGTGGTTTTCTGTTTCAGATTTGTCAACGGGTTCTGCGGTTTGTGGAGTTGTGGATATTTCTTCGGTAAGAATGGTTGAGTCGAGTTCTTCTAGTAGAGGTAAGTTATCCCATGCTGGTGTAACATCTTCTCTTTCAAACTCAAACATAACCCTTTCTTTTCCAGATATATCTTCTTCAACCTCCAACGGATAAAGATGTGCGATAGAACGAGTGAATTCCGTATCATTCACCTTTACTCGTGCTACTCTGCATTGACCGTCGGCTCCTTTCAACAAAGATATAAATTTTCCAACTTTCCAGTTTTCTCGGTTCTTCGTATCTCCTTTAATTTGGACGATGTCTCCTAGTTTTGGAATTTCCAATTTTTGTTATCCTTGGTTCTTTAAGAGAGTGTCGGTATCTCTCCCTTAGACTTGGTAGGTATTGGTCGACGAACATTCTCTTAAACTCTTTTAGCATGTTCTGTCCCCGTTTCCAACCTTCCACTAGGTTTTGTTTTGTTACTGTGCCTTCTTGTGGAAATTCTGCATCTGAAGGTGTTGTCACAATGCATTTATTCAAGGTTAGAAAATCTGAGGGTTTGAGAATATCCTCTAGATCAGAACCTACGCACGTCAGTGGGCGTGTGTTTAATATTGCTTCTATCTCTTTGATGATTGTACTTAGTTGATTATCTGTCAATAAACTTTTCGTCAGAGTTCTCTTGAGACAGTGTTTAACTAGTCCAACAAGTCTCTCATAGAAGCCTCCATGCCATGGTGCTAATTGTGGAATGAATTTCCATTCTATGTTATTAGTGATGCAATAGTTGCTTGACAGTATTTCTGCAGTTAATTTAAATTGTAGTGCGTTATCTGAAACTATTCTTGTTGGTATTCCTCTGCAAGATATAAATCTTCGTAGTGCTAATAGACATTCCTCAGCCGTCAGATCCTTAACGACTTCCAAGTGTATAGCACGTACTGCTAGACATGTATAAAGACATATCCATCTTTTTTCTGATTTATTACTCGTCTTTACTTGAAGAGGACCCAAATAATCTATTCCGGTATATGTAAAAGGTGAACTATAGTTCACTCTTTCCTTAGGAAGCGCTGGAGTAGTTGGTAATTTAAATGGACCTCCTCCATGTTTGACACAATTTGTGCATTTTCCCAATATTTTCTTTACTTGGCTTCTTCCTTGGGGAATCCAATACGATAATCTGATCAAACTTAAGGTGTGGTTGACCCCTACATGATAGTTTTTCTTATGTGTTTCTAGGATCATTGTGTTAGTGAAATCACAATCCTTTGGGATTAATATTGGATATCTTTTATCGTAAGACCAATCAGCGTTTTGTAATCTTCCTTTACAACGTAAGATACCGTCTATGTCGGTAAATACTCCTAAGTTTCGTTGTAGGTTAGTATCTTTACCTTCTACTTCTTCCGGGAAATGTTCTTTTTGAATCCTTTTGATCTTTTGTGTATGAGATAGTGTATCTTCCTCACAGTGTTCTGTGGAGCTGTTTCGTGATTCTTCATCTGATTGATTTTTCCGTTCCTGCTCCTTTGAGATCTTCTCTCCACTCGTGAGATCCTCCCCAACAGGAAACGAAAAGTTATGTTCCACAGAAGAACATGTGGGAGTTACTGCAACATCGGTCTCATTAAGTAATGAAATTTCGGCTCTACAACCTTTCGGCCAAGTTCTAGAATCTTCCTGTAGAAAACTTGGTCCGAATAGCCATTTCTGCCTGTCTTCCTTAGAACTCGTGGGTCTAGTAGCCACGTCTGCTGGATTCAATCCTGTTGGAACGTATCTTACAGTTACCGGGGTATTTGCCTTTATTTCTTCTATCCTCCTTGCAACGAATGGTGGTAGTAGTTTGTTGCCGTAATACCAATCAATCACTATTTGACTATCTGTCCATATAGTGCTTTCTGTAAATTCAAAGTCTAGGAACTTGATTACGTACTTCAGCAACCGACTACCTTTTAGAACACCTAATAGTTCAAGTCTTGGGATTTTCAAATTGTCCTGATCTTTGCTAGGTACCACTCGTGATTTTCCTATCACAAAACTCACTTCTTTTCCATTAGAACTGTATACAACTGCAGCATAAGTTTTGGTTGATGCATCTGTGAAAACGTGCAGTTGAATATTCTCATTACCAGTTTGTTTGAAGTACTTCCTTGGTAAAACAATGTTTTTTGTGTCTTCTAGTTGTTCTGTAATAGTTTGCCATTCGTTGGTCAATTCATCTGGTAATGGGGTATCCCATTTGAATTTATGTATCCACAGATTTTGTAGTAAAAGTTTTGCTGGTAACAAATCTGGTGCAGTATAACCGCATGGATCATGAATTGACGCTATGTTTTTTAGTATTTCTCTAGTGGCTTCTGTATCCTTTCTTGGTCTTAATGTGATCGTATCTTCTCCTGTGTTCCAATTCAGTCCTAATACTTTAACTTCTACGTCTCTGCAAACATCCGATGAAGAAATGCTTTCTGAGAATCGTTTGATATTTGAACTCCATTCTCTGAGATTCATTGAAATCTCATCAAATGTGATCTTACACGACTCATACATCTCTGTTGCTTCTTGTATCGATTCCACTCCTGTGACAAGGTTATCGACGTAGATGTCATTCACTATGCGTTTTAGACTTTCCTCATTGGAACGCAGTAGATGATGTTTTAGAGTAGCGTTTAGAAGAAATGGACTTGATATCACTCCAAATGGTACGCGACAGAATCGTAAGTGTAGGATGTTATCCTCTGTGGAAGTTCCTTTGATGTCTTTCAATCATAGGAATCGAGTTACGTCTTTGTCCTTTTCGCGCAACGCTATCTGTAGAAAAACCTTTTCTACGTCCGCTATTATTCCTATTTGACGCGACCTAAACCTTAACAACATTCCGGTCAGGTCTTCTAGCATAAGTGGTCCGCAATGTAAGCATTCATTTAAACTTTTGCTATGCTTGGTCTTTGCTGAAGCGTCATAGACTATGCGAGTTGGCTTGCCCGGATGACTAACACCGTGATGTGGTAGGTAGTGTATAGGATGATCTACATCTTCGACTCCCTTTTCATTGTCCGGTACCCTTTCAATTATTTCTTTTGCTAATTGTTCCTTTAATGTAGTATCGTACGCTGTTAGTGAATCGAAATCTAATCGATTGAGTAGGTTGACTAATCTGCCTATGGCTAGGCCGTAATTAGTCTCTAAATTAGGCGGATAATCCATCCATGGCCAACTAACAGTGTACCTGTCATTTACTAGTTCTATGGTATCATTGAATTGGTTGATTACTTCTTCGTCCCTGGTCAATCTTGGTGAATCACATATTCTCATGGATTCTAGTTCCCCTAAGCATTTAAGCATTGGGTGCTAATTAAACCAGCTTCCTTTTAATAGCATTATTTGCATTTAAAATTCCATATTGCCTTGTAAATTACTAAGTCAGTACATTTAAATTGTAATTACTTATGCCACATTCACTGAGCATCAAGATTCAATTAAAATTGTCATCAAATATTATTTAACAGTCCTTAATAGTATGTAGATACTACTGTCGTGTCATCGAAAGGCTTAAATTTTATTATAATGACCTAATTATAGATATTTTTATTTACATGTTTCGCAAAAACTTAAGTTATCGACAGAATCACTAAAACTTTATTTTTATCGGATAACTAGACAATAATTGTGAAAGCAACTTGGAAATAGCGTTGGTCACAGTTTCAACCTAATTTAACCTATTTCCTACAGTTTACAATGACGAATCATACAGTCTGCCTGTGACTAGTCAATTAGACAATGGTGAAAACATTTCTGTAACTAGTAGGTAATTTTAACGTCAATACAATAATCTAAAATGTAATAAAAGTTGATATTTTGAACTTGGGTATAACAACTTTAGGTATTTTTGTGCTTGACCTCCTCGGTTTTCTTTATGCACTTCCTATAACAAAGTGCTCTGTTATGATGGCCAAATTTGTTACAGTGTACACATTTAATTGAATTTTTACAATTTCTTGCTTGATGATCTTTGCCTAGGCAGGCAAAGCAACGATCCTTAAGTTTTTCTTTCCTTTCTTCCACAGTTTTAACAATATCGCATTGATCATTGAAGTGTGGTCCTTGGCAAAAAATACATTGAAGTTTCCTTTTCTTTTTCATGTGCATGTCTCCTTGACTTCCTTGTCCGTGAGGTCTTCTTTTTGAGGACTGACTATTGTAGTCACTATTTTTATGAAATGGTTTTTTCTCACTGGACCTTTCTTCCCTTTTATTTCCAGGGCGGGTATGACTCGGATCGTGTTTTTCAGGATTCTTGTAATTTCGGTTAGGTTTCATGGATTTTCCTCTTCTGCTTTGTGAGCTTGTGCGTGACGTCTGAGTGGTATATTCTTCTAGATTTTCGGAGATGATCCCATTTGCGTCTTCCCTAGCAGCTATTATGGTTTCCAGATGTTGACGAATTTCTTTTATCGACTCGGTTTTTGCCTTTATCCTTTTCAGTCTGATATTCATCTCCGCTAGAACCTCCTCACCGTGTAGTTGTATGTCACTAAAGTAAGTGACCTCTTCCACATAATATTGCATTTCGTTTATTGATAGACTACTGTTTAACTCAGTTCCGAACTTTTTTACCATTACCTCCAGCTTACCTAGCACTATTTCTAAATTTTCAGAATTTTCTATATTAACATTATCTTTATAAGTGAGAGCTTCTTCAGCGAGTTTAGAGATAGCAGTTGATATAGACTCAAGTCGTCTTATGAGGATTTGTTCCATTTTGAAATTCTGAAATAACATTTTATAATTTCACACCCTGTATCTTAGGTTAAGGATTTACATCACGTATCGTTAAATTTCCAAATTGCGTAGTGTTCGCAATATAATAAAAACGAAAGAAAATAAATTTGGTTAATATCCTGTATGACCAAAAGTTTATCAAAAACTTTTTATGAACAAAGAACTCTACCAACACCTGACATATAATGGGATTATATTTTATTAATGCCCTGTATACATAACAGAAAGTTTTAATTTTCACCCTGTACATAACAGAGAAAAAATCATTGTCACCCTGTATACATCAGAAAAAATTTTTATTGTCACCCTGTATAGGTACAACAAGTTAAAAGCAAGAAATATTTCACCAATTACAGAACACCACATTTTCCATAATAAACTCAGCCCCTGAATTATAATTATGGGTAAGGGAATTTCTCTTGTACCTAAGAGGTTTCCGTATTTACTCAGAATATATTCTTATCACCGTTGCTGGTTGACGGGTAAAACTCTCAGTATTACCCCAGAATATGTTCGTAGTACTGTTACTGTTTGACAGGTGAAACTTTCAGTATCAACTCAGAATATGTTCATATTACTGTTGTTGTTTGACAGGTGAAGCTTTCAATATTAACTCAGAATATATTCATATTACTGTTGCTGTTTGACAGGTGAAGCTGGTTTGTTTCATTATTTTAAAGTTTCTGGTATTGATTTAAAATTTCTGTGTCATCCACTCATCCCGTACCGACCCTTCCTTTCAATCTCTTCTGTTAGCTACCACACAATTATTTACACCTTTCAGTTATACCATTTCTCCCACAATTCATTCATCGTTTCTTTGGTGTTCATCTCACTCTCCATCCATCAATCATTTATATGGTTGATGTTTTTGTTAATTACTTATTTATAAACATATTAGGTACCTGCCAACATCATTTGTGTATGCATCCACGAATGATATTAGGGTTCACCCACATCAACTTAGTACTTAGTTAATTGGTATACTTTAGTAGCCAACATGAAACAATGCAGTCAGTCAGGGATGATGTGTATAACATGACAGTAGCTCACACCTGAGTTATAACATACAATCCAGTTTCACACATGTCAGTTTTATACTCATATCTTTAAAGTAATTGTTAAAATAAACTTACAATGAGTGTTGATGTATTTTTCCTTTCTATAGTATCAATGATCTACAAATGAGAATAGATGTCAGGTGTTGATGTCAGTGTCACGCATCTGCCTTCATTGCCCATCTGTAGAGGGTATTAGGTATAAATAAACAGTTTTATGTGAGCTTGTATATAGCAATGTTGTCTTTATGTAAATCTTAACACACCAAGTGATAATATTATAATTTTACAAAGGTTACTCCTTAGCTAGGTACTTATTTAACAAACACAATAGTAAACAATGACGTCCGAGCCGAATTTCGCCCGGCGCCTTTGAGCACATGTAGTTTTAACAAAGTATACTTTCGGTAGTTCCTCTATTATTTGTTACAGCTTATAAATCGTAAAATAGTTTACCTGGTAATCTTCTTAATTATTCCCAAGTTATTTTAAAATTCCTTTCGTTCACTGATAGAAGTAGATATAACTTTCTTGAAGTTGTTTCGCCCAAACAACTTGTTGTGATACATTGACTTTTAATATCAATGTTAAGATAGCACTTTTTCACAGTTGAACGAATTACGTTTACTATACGCACAATACGTAACAGGTTTCTATTAATTTTATTCTTATAAGAGAATGTAACAAACAAGGAAATAAATAAAAGTTTTAGTTTTATCAATACTCAGTATGACACACGAGACAATACCGCCATCGCCATTTTGAATCCATCGAACGAAATTTTCTCAGCCGAATTTCGTAATTCTATCAATATTGTTTTGTGTGAGAATGCTTAATATGTTATTTAGTAAATTACTTTTGGAATTTACTTGAACTGTGTATAAGGTTTATAGGTTTTAATTCGCTAAAGATAGGATAATCGTATGTTTATTCGAGTCCGCAGCATTTACTCCTTACTTCCGGTCAAAAGAGTATTTATTCGTTCTGCCAGATTTGTTTTATCAAATCCGCGCCAAATTCAAAATTAGAATGTTTAAATGGCTTATAACGTTGCACATCACACGTACACACGCTACATACCCATTCAATTTGCAGTAACTTCGAGAATCTTTCATCTCGGCCTGCCGTTCATCTCAATAAACTTAGATAAATGAACGTTTACTCATCATCACCTTGACGTTCCAAATTTGGCGCCTATAGGTGAATTATTATGGACATCCGCATATGAACGTTAGTTCCCATCGGATTATATAGAGGTCGCTGCCAACCTGATTTAATACACAAATATTATTAGGTAGATGAATTTTTATGGATATCCGTTTATGAACGTTAGTTCCAATCGAATTATATAGATGTCGCTGCCAACCTGATTTAATACACAAATATTTCTAATATTTAACAATAAGAGTCTGGATTGATTTTATGCCTCGGGATGCTTTGGAATGCTTTAAATGTTATAAATGCTGGCGTCTTTGTTATCTCAGCTAGTATCTCCACCATGTCGCGAGGACGAGTTAGACTTGCTCCTCTTGTTATATTCTGGTTATTTACATGTTACAAAGTGGTGTACTTCACACCGACAATATAGGTATGAGCTTCGCCTTACTGAGAAGAGAAGTCCAACCGCCCCACGATATAATAGAGATACTCACCAGTACGGCTCCCCTTCCGTTTTGTAAGTATCTCGCAATCCAGTCTCTTATCTCCGGTCCGCGAGGGCACCGGAGTGTTATTCATCCAGCTTCTCAGGAGTCCATAGGACATCTGTAAGTTATAAGTACCCATGAATCTCTGGGGGCTAAGCATTACCTATCTGTCTTCAGCGATAAAGCCCTTTGTGGCAATGCCAATTACTATACTTATGATGAAGCTTACTTTAAGTTCTCATCAATAATGTTTGTGTCACCTATGTGCTTATCAGATACCGGAATTCCATCAGCGTCTGTTATAAGCATGCATATCAGACCGACTTCGGCCCAAGGCCTAATCGACTGAATGCCCCCTGGAGGTTTTACATATATGCGGCGATATAGTGAACCTATACGTCCGTCGACGTCTGCGCCCGTCGGCACAACGCGTAGGCGGTGGGGTGGGTTTATAAAGGGAAGGCTTGCCCAAGACCTTTCCTATGACTATATACCCTAAGCGCTTTCTGTCCGGACTAGCAGCTTGCGTGCAGTCGCGTTTATGCCCTCAGCCCAAAGCTGAAGGCACGACGTACACATTTGGATTTAGGTGTCTCAAACTATTCGAACAGGTACGAACAAGTACCTCCACGTGCATTACCATATCCTTTAACGATATTATCTAGACCAACAGATAAATAATACTTAGCTTTACAGGAGGCACGCGACACGGATGACAAGGATCCACATGTGATCTTCTTGCACTGAATTTACTTTACTTTAAATTACATTAGCTATTTAGACGGAATATATCATAGTGACCATTTAAGCGGGAATGGCTGGCGTCGCGTGGGCACAGAACACCTACCGCGTGGGGAGCGTCGATTTTGTCAAGTTGTCACTACTGATTTAGTGTTGCTACTACAATAGTGCTGTGCACATATATTTACATTTAGTAAGTGTTTGGAACATCGCGATTTCATCTTTCGCGACACAGGTGGTGTGAAAAATAATTAATTATTTGCTGTTGATAAGAAATGCTATGCAATAGCTTTACCGCGGCAGTCTCCGAGTGCCACATTTAGTTTGAAATGTGTTTTACAAGTCTGTAAGTGGCTTTTCTTCCAGTATTTCCATATTGCTTTATACTGTTTGGTATATATTATAAATGCATATTTTATGCGTCTTTCATTATTCTTCGGTACTAGTTCAGCTTTATTAATTGGGCACTCTGTGAGTACTGTACTGTACTTGTCATCACTGTTGATTCAGGCTGTAAGGAGTTACAGTAGTTACCGGCGGGGCTGCGGGTTGTTCGAAAGAGATACCGCGGCCTCGACACAAAGGGCTAAGATAATTATGTAGGTACTGGATCTGATATTATTCCTGCCTATTATTATTGCAGCGCCATCTTTACACTCACAAAAGTCTTTGTCTACATACCTATTTATTTAGCAATGTATTCTATCATTCGATTTTAGTAACACTACATATTAGGTACCTACTGCACATCTTAGAGGAATTTTCATAATTCTGCGCCAACACGAGCGCAGCGTTGGAAATCCAACAACTCGCAACAGTCGTACCTATATATCTCACATCGAAGTATTGGTCACAAGACACATTTATTGATGCATGCGGTGAAATACAGAACTAACATGAAATGTACTGAATTCAATAAGCTTTGCTTAACAAGTGGCACCGCCATTACGTTCCTACACAAAACACTTTGTCGGTCTGTATTGATCGTGAATTCGACGAGGCGGAAGTTTGAAATGCCCTAAGAGACATTAAACGAGTCTTTGGATTTGCAACGCTCAACTTAGGACCGTAAGTTTAAAATCCAACAGTCTGCTCAATGTTCCTTACGTTATTTCACATTTCCACTATCGTTCAGACCTGCGCAGTGTAGTTAGCTTTTCTAGACTTAGGCTTCCTTTGTCTGGCTGGGCCAGTTCACCGCCCACCCTCGGTCGTGACACCCGTGTTGTCGGATAACCAATACGGGTGCTGCACGATGGAGCAATGATGGCAGGTCGGGCATGCGAAACCAAGGTTTCGGTCCATGTAAGTGCCAAATACTGTGGAACCGAAAATCGGTTCCGCGTGCCTTAATGGTGGGTGGTGAACTGGGTGTTTGCTAGAGTTGGTCCTGGTTGCCTCTACTGTATAAAAAAAAACCACAAAAAACAGGACGGTAGACTGCAGCCCTTATAACAGCAGGTGAGTGGTTTTTATAATTTTTCTTCGTGTCGCTGGCCTTAAAGCATTTTTGTTGACTTATGAGCCACGCGACGCCTGGACCTATGTTCAGCTGTGGACGTTCTTCTTGATATTTATGATGATTTTCGACTCCAAAAGCTAGCAGGTAATGCGTCTAATATCAATGTCTTAGAAGTTTCCATTCTATTTCAGTTCAGACGTCTAGTGGGTGACGTCCATGTCAGGTTCACATGCATTGTGATCGTATGCATGCTGATCTGACCGAGACTCCTCCCAACAGAAAGGTAAGCGTTTGTGTATTGTTTATTTAGTTTATTGAGTTCTCACCATTCTACTATGCATACTGACATGATTGCCGCCATTTTGATTTTCCTTCGTGCGTCAAAAGTAGCGCGAAACCAATATGGCGGTGGTAGGTCACATTTCCGTCGCCCTTCACCATATTGTTTTAGAGTTTTGATTTTTTTGTTACTGTCTTTTCATTGTTATCTTACATACCACTGATTTTGTAGGTATCACACTGATCTCTATTCCCAATATAACTTTAAAAATCTTTGAAGACACACTATGGTGGAACAACTCTATATAATATTCAAACTTTAATTCCCTAGCCTTTTCCTATCTGCGTTGTGGTCGTCTCCATATTCAAACGGGTGCAGCTAGATACCAGATTTTTACATGCAGTCACTGATATTTGCAGAAAAGCTAACATAATGTTTTTTCTTTTACTTTTCAGATCCCAAAGACGGGCAGCATCATTCAATTGTCTCGATTGCAACTGACTTGATACCCACGGTTCGTAGTCGAGTCAAGTCATCACCAATGCCATGGTATACTGCAGTCTTCATGGAAAGGCAGTCTCCAGAACACTGAAGTATTACCAGTCAAACAACATCTCGGGAACTGCAGCTGCTGTTGAACGTCCTACCATCTCGTGACATCATCAACCGAGCAGACATCGGGGTGCAAGTGGCTCTTTGGAGCCGAAGTCAACCTCACCTGCCCGCGGTGCACCCTGCTGAAAACCAACGAGGCTCTGGCGAACCCCTGGTCTTCTCTGAGATCAGGAAGAAATTTTTAAAACACTGACGGTGATTAAGTGAAACTGGACACTATTTTATAATTAAGTGATAGTTATAGTTATAATAAAGATAAAGATAATTTGATAATTCAAAATTAACAGATTTTATTATTATGCTTTAAAGTGAAAAGAGGGTAATAATAAAATGTGTAACCAAATGTGTAGTTTTATTTTTGGTAAACCGAGACAAATTCACAGTTTTGATCTGAAATGACCTACTCCTCGAGCACGTTTTGTTCGCAACTTTTTTTTATTTGCTTTTTTTTCCTTAAGACAAGTGAAAGAATTTTCAAAATCCGTTCTGAAGATCTGTATATTGTCCCTATTTAAGAAAAATATACAGTAGGTATTCGAATCTCGTCCAAATTAAATATGTAAGAAAAATATAACCATAATTTGAGACGTTAAAAAAAATAGAATTCTGTTTAGTCCGTCATCGCGTCAGTTAGATTATCGAAAAATATCGGATAAGTGTTTTTTGTTTAATTATATCAATAAAAATTGACGAAGATAAAGCGCGTCAAAGATCACAGAGTGGGGCTTGAAACGTCACTTGAATGAAGGTACAAAATGTACTATCATCTGACGTCATTTTTGGAAATCTATCTGACGGACTAATTAGTTTTTTTTTGTCCGATCCCCTATTATAAATTGTACCATGGCCCTTCACGCTCTCCAGATTTCACTTCATAAGGCCGCAAATTCGGAGGCGTTTCTTGCAGCGTGCAGCGGTGCGTGTGCGTTACATGGACAGTTCCATTAAACGCCCCGCTGCACCCTGCAAGAAACGATTCTCCGAATTTGCAGCCTTAGACATTTCTTTTTCGCCATTGTCATACTACGCCAGTTTTAACATATGAAGGGAAAATGGAATTTATCTAAAAGTCATTGACCCTCGCACGTGTGTTCGTGTTCTGCGATAAGCGCAAGGTTTGCCAGACTTTTGCGAAATATTATGGTTCTGTCTGCACATGTTGCGCTCCATCGCTCGCCCACATTTAAAGTTATTGCAATTACTGAAAATAGTTTCCACCTTCTTCTTAGCTTGTCCATGGCAATCTAAATTGTGTCAGCCCAGAATTAGGCTACTAGTTTGGCGCTTTCAGTAGCGTCCATCAGTTCCTGCAGTGAACAACCAGCAGGACACGTAGGGCACGATATTAAGTGCCCCATTGTTTGACGAAAAGCACCACATTTACACTCCAGTGCAGAGTCTGCTCCGCTTGGGCGACTGCGATACTGTTCGAATGTGACCGCGGCTCCAGGACACAAAGGACTATTATGAAGGAACATGGGTGGGTTTTGTCCGGAGAAGTCTGACACTCCCTTCCGCTCTATCTAGAATGTCATTGAATTCATTCACATTTCATAATTTTCTTGGTTTGGCTTTCTGGCGACTATGGTTTCTTTTCTTTTTTTGTATTTTTTTTATTAGACTGTAAATCCTAGTACTTACTAAATAAATAAATAAAAACTTCCACGCGGCGCCCCTTTGTAATCGCGCGCCCCTAGGCATGTGCCTAGTTTGCCTTAAAAGGGATAATACGCCTCTGCTTACATGGTAGATACTAGCTCACAGGGAAAAGGCCTGTGACCAGCCAAAATATTATTGTATGGCTTGTTAGTAACTAGCCTGTAGCTAGTCAGATAATGATGATCATAGGATGATGAGGTTTCATAAATAAAAAACACAGGTTACTTAACCTAAGTTTTATTACTAGCTTATTCTATTGCAAATACCGTCAGTAGTGAGTAGAAGAAAGCATCACTTGAATGAAACTAAAATGTCTGATCTCCCTTTAAGAGGAGACCAGGGCGCCAGAGCCTCGTTGGTATATTGCAGGGTGTACCGCGGGCAGGTGAGGTTGACTTCGGCTCTGAAGATGATGTTCGAGCCACTTACACCCCATCGATGTATGGTTAGACTGGATCTTGACTTGAAGTGATGGTTGGACGAATTCGGTGGTGATACTACTCGTCAGACGGGATCTGAAAAGTAAAATAACAGAATTGGTGTAACAATATCATTTACGAAGCCGAACGGCATTTGTTCTCTCCGTCATTGTGATCATGTTTTATTTGTTCTAAACTTCTAGGTCATACCTGGGAAACCTTCTAGTTACGGACAGAGATACTGATGGTCAGAGTTCCAAACACAGCAATACTTTTTTTTTGAGTAAGTATTTCAAAAATGTTACTTGTGGCTTCACAACCCCGTACTTTTGATTGCGTCTATCAGCACAATGACTCCTACTTTACGTTTTACTCAATGAGAAAAAAGCGTTAGTCTATGTATTTGAACACCTACCTACATTTCAACTCGCAGGTCCGAGGCGCAGTAAGGTTACAGAGCCCGCTATCCAAGTGGCGGCGCGTAGGACCAGCATCGAAGTTATGGCTGCCAGCAGAGGGGAACGGATGAAGCTGCTCCTCAACCGTGGACCTGTAAGTGACAGAACAGAGATTTTATTGGATTTGACTACCGACATATTTCAGGAGAAATTCCTAGTTTAGCTGATGATCTATTTTGATGGGGAAACGATCACCCCTGATTACATGGGACTCAAGCAGGATGGCAAAATACGATTGTTCTGTGCTATCCTTCAGTTACTACAGTCTTAGTTTTTTTTTGCATTTTATAAACTTGGAAGTGAAAAGAATTAGATCAACGCTTACCTTGATATTAGATCCTTGGAGACGCGGTGGTGTAGGGCTCCAGAGCCCGGAGCCCCGGTGGCGGCTCGAAGCACCAACACGACAGGCACGATAGACGGCCGGTGATGCACTGCCGCATTGCAGAAAGAAAGGCTTGTCTAGAAAAGTGTAGCTGCACTGCGCAGGTCACGATCAATACTGCGATTCGAAAGTGTGGTCTGATTTACACCTTCAGTTTAGGGCCGAAGGGTGAAAATGGAATATCACGGCCAATAGCTCTTACGCCCTTTCCATTATCCAACATAGAAATGAAATGAAATGAAATGAAATGAAATGAAATGAAATGAAATGAAATGAACTTTATTCGCTAGAATTGTAGTACAGTCTTGATGGTCAGGTTTTTTAAGAGTAGCTCACACAATTCGCTAAAACTAGCATGCAAAATTAAATAGATACTTAATACATTAAAAGTGAATTTATTAATTGGTAACAATTGGTATGTTGTAAAATTAAGAATGTCAATAGTGTTATGTCAATAGTAAAATGTCAATAAGTTTGCATCAATTAAAATAGGAAAATGTCAACGTAAATCTTTTAGGTTAAGGTACTCATTCACAGAATAAAATGTCTTTTCGATAAGCCATCTGAATAATGCCGTTTTAAAGCGATTTGTTGGCAGTTCCCTATATGATTTTGGTAGTTTATTAAATAATCGTACAACCATTGGAAAGCAACTCCTGTGAAATAAGTGGCTTTTCATTGGAGGAATAATGAGTCTGTCAGGATATCTCGTTTTAAAAGTTACAGTATCTCCAAGACGCTGAAATAGTTCGGGGTGTGTTTTAACAAATTTACAACATTCAAAAATGTATATTCCAGGAACTGTTAATAAATTTAGTTCTTTAAACAAAGGTTTACATGAAGTCAAAGGTGGCACATCACAAAGAGCACGGATGCATTGTTTTTGAGCTATAAACACCCTATTTATTTCTGTAGAATTCCCCCATAGTACAATGCCATATCTAATGTTAGAAGCCACGTAACCATGATAAGCTAAGAGGGCTGTTTTGAGGTTAGCTATCTTACAAAGTCTCCATAAAGCATATGCGAATCGGTTAATTTTGTTTGTGACCTTTGCGCAGTGAGGTTTCCATGTGCAACCACTGTCCACTGTAATGCCTAGAAACGTTACCTCGTTGGCTTCGTTAATTTTTTGATCGGAGTATGTAATCACAAGGTCAGATTTCGACTTTCTATTGTGAAATTGAACGAAGGATGTTTTATCTATGTTTACTTTTAAATTGTTGTTACTAAGCCATGTTATTATAGCATTAACCGTCTCGTTAATCTCTATATTATAATTTAATGCCTTGTTCTCCGTAATAACCACCGCAATATCATCCGCAAACAGTGAATAATAATGATTGGTAGCATTTGGGAGGTCGTTGATATATAATAAGAAAAATAACGACCCTGTTACACTACCTTGCGGAACACCTGTCTTGTTGACTCTAACGTCAGACTTACATAAAATTTCCTCATTTTTTGAATTTAATTTCGAAATCGCTGTATATTGAGTCCTATTTGAGAGATAACTTTGCAGCCATTTCAATGGTAGACCGCGAAAACCGTACATTTCACATTTATTGAGCAGGATCTTGTGGTCAACAAAATCGAAAGCCTTACTCATATCGAAGAACACAGTGCAGGTACGTGTATGTTTATCCACATTTGCAGTAATTTTTGACATTAAGTTAAAAGCTGCCAATGTGGTCGATTTGCCTTTCTGAAATCCGTTTTGTTCAGTTTTTAGTATCTTGTGTTTCGTCAAGAATTGGGTCATACGAGAATGCATTATCTTTTCAAATACCTTCGATAAAACTGGTATTAAGGCGATTGGTCTATAATTATTAATATCCGTTTCGTCCCCTTTTTTAAATATAGGTTTAATTACTGATGTTTTCAATTTCTCTGGGAAAACGCCTTGAGAGAATGACATATTTATAAGGTGCGTTAATATTGGTGTAATTATCTTTGCAGTGTGTTTTAAGATATGTGTTGGGATTTCGTCATATCCCACAGAAGAAGTATTGTTTAAGGATTGTATAGTTCTAAAAGTTTCGTCAGCAGTAACTGGATAAATAAAAAAGCTGGCGTTAATTGGTGAAATTAAATGGATATGTCTAATAGCAGCTGCTGGCCTATTATTACCCGTTGTCAAATCAATGAAATAATTATTGAATGTGTTGGAAATGTCATTAGCGTTTGTCAAAATCGTATTCATAAATTTAATTTTTGTAATGTATTTTTTGTCATTATTTGAATTTGTCATTGTATTTTTTTTTATTAATGTCCATGATGCTTTACAAATGTTTTTTGATTTTTTAATATATTTTATATTGTACAGTTTTCGGGCTGTAAATACCGTTTTTTTAAATAGTTTGTTGTATTTTCTGTAGATACTTTTATAATCCGATGTTTTTAATTTATAATACTTGAATCGCAATGTTCGTTTTGTTACGCACGATTTCCTTATTCCTTTAGAAATCCAACCAGAATCTGTACTTTGTTTGTTAGTAATTTTTTGTTTATATACTGGAAAACATAAATTGAAAAATAGTATAAATGTATCATAAAATGTGTCAAATGCAGTATTAAAGTCTTCTTCCGAATATACCTCCGACCAAGACATATTAGAGAGACAGTTACAAAACTTGTCTACATTTATGGGACAATAATCGCGTTTGGATATGTACCATTCCATCAGCGGTTTTGTTTTTTTGGAAGTAGGTATGTGTAATATTTGAGCTGTTTCATGGTCAGATAATCCAAGATTGAGAACCTCACTCGACGCTTCGGGAACATTACTAATAAATTGATCGAGACAGGCATTTGCGCGAGTAGGTTGGTTAATGTGTATGTTGTAGTTGTAATTATGCACAATTTTTTTAAATTCCGTCAGCACTTTACTCTCTTTAAGTGAATCAATATTAAAATCACCAGTTATTATAATTTTCATTTTTAGTCTACGTCTAAGTGTTGTAATTAAATACTCCAAGTTACGAAGAAAAATGTCCGGATTCGATTTAGGAATTCGATATATACATATTATTATACATCTATGGCGTGGAATTTCAATTCCACAGCATTCGAATGATCGCTCAATGCACAATTCATTCAATAATGGAACTTTTTTAGTTTCTATATAACTTTTACATAATATACCAACCCCACCTCGCCTTTGGTTAGGCCTGGAATAGAAATCAGCCAGCTTAAATCCTTTCAAAGACAAATCAGATTCCTGTCCCGATCTGAGAAAAGTTTCAGATAAGCATATTATGTCTACGTATATTTTCTTAGTTAAAAGTTCGCTTAGAGTAATTTGAAGAATATCTAGTTTGCTAAGCACTCCTGCAATATTTTGATGCAATATAGTTAGGTAGGTAGTTTCTGATTCGTCTTGATTCTTAAAAAATCATTTTGTTCATGTGTGTTTGTTGATAAATTCAAGCTGGGAGCTGACTGATATCTATGCGTCCCATTAGTCATTAATGGTCTTGGCCTGTTAACCTTACAAAAATAATGTAGTATAGATTGCTGGGTGCATTTTTTTGATGAAGTATCAATGTTATCACCGCTTTGCCGTACCACCTTATTGACATTGACATATTTTGAAGATAAATTATTAATTTGCAAATTATTATATGTCAGAAATGTTTCGTTATAGTCCATGCAGTCAATTTTATAATTCAATAGATTACAAGTTTCCTGTAATAGGTCCCCAGTTTTACCTATGACATTGACAGAATGACAGTTAGGAAACTTGTTACACAATAATCTAAATTGATTGTTCAACATACGTTCATTCAGGTAACGGTTATTCCTAACGTTTAACAAAAAAACAGTATTGTTTTGTAATTTCTTTAAAATATAACACAATTCGAACAGGCTGTCTGTTGGATTTGTGTCATTTTCACCGACACATAGTATTATTTTGTCTTTTTCAGACAATATGAGACTATCACAACCTTTCAGAACCTCGTTTGATTTGGCATAGTGTTTCGTGATGCCTGACACAAGGTACTTTACATGTTTGGTGCCTTCTCTGGAGCCTATAAGTTTAGAGGCAAGACCGCTACATTGTTGAGTTCCATATATTATGATTTTTCCGCTCGATCCTATCATGCTTGTGATCGTCGATTTGTTGTCAGTCGTTGGTGGAGATAATGCGGGAATAGACTCGGTATGATGATTAGCTCGAGAATCACATGTGCCCGCTTGTTGGAGAGATTTGTCCATTTCACTCTCCGAGAACATTTGGAGATTGCATCGCGAAGTGGATGAACGTGGTGTCAAACTTTTATTGTCCACTATCCTGTTAGGGGGAAGAGAAGGAGATATATATGTGGTGTTATCCATAGTCAGCGAGTTGTCTAATCCATTAGTATTGAAGTTTATTCTTCGTTTCAGTAACTTTTGTTTACTACTTTTTACTGAATTAAGTTTTGATGTAGATGAGCATATTTTTATCAACTCCTTAATTTTCGTGTCTTGATCAGTAGTAGTTTGTCGAAGTGTTTTATTTTCTAATATCAACTTGTCAATCTCGTTATCTGCACATTCTAATTTTATATTTAGATCGTCAATAGTGTTTCTTAATTCAGTTATTATTTCATCATTCTGCGCTGTGGATAAGTCCGGTAAACTTCTCATCAAGTTGGAATCCTGAGATAGCAGTGAGCTGTTATTTATGCATGGAAGTGATTCCCATGAGGTTTCCTTACGGATGTTTTTCTTACGTAAAGTTATGTTAGAATCCATCCTGGTAACGCCCTCTGTTTGTAAGAGTATAAAACCAGATTTAGTTAGGTCTCATTATCACAATGTTGCAACACCACAAATCTGTTGCAAGTACTACCAAATTATAAATTAACATTCTCAATCGTTTTATGGAAAGGTCTTAACTGTAAAGTTCCAACATTCTTCCATTGAAAATATTATTGGTTTCTATTTATTTGGTTGATAACGGGCAACTAGAAATAGCGCCCTCTAGCGACCAAACATAGTTTTTTTTGTAGTTCATGTTAGTTTCATCATTCTTACAGGTGAAAAATTCTCTTAGAATAACGAAGCCAAATGGCACTTGTTCTCCTCGTCATTACGATCAATTTTGTCCTCCTAGTGACGGAAATTTACAAGTTACAAGGAACCTACAAGTTCCAACTTTTTAATATTGTAGTTGTACTTTGAATACCTCCAAGGCCTGTTTACTATTTATTGCGTCCACCAACTCAACGTTTTGAGTACGTTACATTGAGTCTTACTACGAGTACACCGTTACTTCACCCCAATAATAGTTCATCGCAGTCCACATCTGGACATACGCCTCTTGCTGATTGGTCCTCAACACTTCGTCCGCCTCCTTCCGCTACCAGTAAGAAAGCAGAGAAGTTGTTTGAAAGTTCCGCAATCACAGAAAGTCAAAAGGTATTGGCTGTCTTGCTGGTATGGGTATGTGTTGAAGTGGAACGAATAATTTGTCGCTAAAATGATGATAAATATTCGTATGCCGCGTCTAGCGGTGGATATGTCGAGAACTATACCATTTATGTAAAAACTTTGTAAGTACCGTATCCTACGAATAAATGTCTTTGTCTTTGAGTACTATGAAAATATGCGATAAAAACGGACACTTTTGTTTACATTGATTTACAAGTTTAATTTTCATTGCTCCAAGGCATTGCTGACGTGAGAAATTGATATTAATTTCAGCTTGATACCTCCACGAGTTCCTGAGCTAAAAGGTCTTAACGGACGTTTATGCGGACAACAGTGATCTTTAATGTGTTCCGGTTTTGCCTGACTGAGGTACGGAACCCTAAAAACGTGTTGCACCGACCAAGTGGCAAATGTGACAAGAGGCAACATGGGACGAGAGGCAACATGGGACGAGAGGCAACATGAGACAAGGGCAGGAAGATGATGATGTAGATACCAAAGAATCCCTATCGCGATACCCAGTAACTGAGATGTGGAGGTCAGATAAGCAGTCACTCCATGTTAATACTGAAATCGATTTCCATACGGAAACACTTGTTTGTATGAAAGTAGGATTAATGATGTGGAAATGCGTTCATTGCGGAGCATGTGTGGTGTAACTCTGAATGATAAATTGAAGAATGAGGTTATACGAGAACGTTGCGGTTAAAAAGAAGATGTAGTGACAAAAATTAAAAAGAGTATCCAAAGGAAGTTTGGTAATGTGGAGAGGATGAGTGAAAGTCGATTAACGAAATGGATTAACTAGGCAGATGTGAGTGGCAACACCGGCACCTCACGGCGTTACACCCTAGAAAGACATACCGGCGTGCGTGTATGACCAGATGTATGAATGTGGACGAGGCAAAATGAGTATGTAAGAATCGTAGCAGGTCGCAATCTGTGATTTTCTGCCTACCCCTATGGTATAAGGGTGTGAGTTTATGTGACCTTAACATTGTTAGGCGTAAGGATAAGGGTTTTCAAATAAAATAGAAGATACTTAGCCTAGCTTATATTTAATTATTCTAAATATGTTGAAATCTGATTTTCAATTCTAAGTGTCATAGTGTTTAGTGTCTGATCTCCCTTGAAGAGGAAGGAGACCAGGGCGCCAGAGCCTCGTTTGTCTATTGCAGGGTGTACCGCGGGCAGGTGAGGTTGACTTCGGCTCTGAAGATGATGTTCGAGCCACTTACACCCCATCGGTGTAGGGTTAGACTGGATCTTGACCGGAAGTGAGGGATGAATGAATTCGGTGGTGATACTACTCGTCAGACGGGATCTGAAACGTAAAATAACACAATTGGTGTAACAATAAACCATTAACAAAACCGAACAGTAATTGTTCTCTCCGTCATTGTGACCATGTTTTGTTTGTTCTAGGTCATACCTGGGAACCTTCTAGTTACGGAGATATTGATGGTCAGAGTTCCAAACATTACACTTTTACTTTTATAGTATTTCAAAAATGTTACTAGCGACTTCACAACCCCGTACTTTTGATTGCGTCTATCAGCACAATGACTCCTACCGTGAAATGAGATTCTGCTGTTTCTGTTTTATTCAGTGAGAAAAAATCGTAAGTTTATGTATTTGAACACCTACCTACATTTCAACTCGCAGTCCGAGGCGCAGTAAGGTTACAGAGCCCGTTGTCCAAGTGGCGGCGCGTAGGACCAGCATCGAAGTCATGGCTGCTAGCAGAGGGGAACGGATGAAGCTGCTCCTCAATCATGGACCTGAAAGTGACAAAACAGATAACTATTAAAGTATAGAGCTTTTATTGGGTTTGACCACCGACATTTTTCAGAGGAGAAATTCTTAGTTTAGCTGATAATCTCCTTGGATGGGGAAATGATCACCCCTGATTACATGGGACTCAAGCAGGATTGCAAAATGCGATTGTACTGTAGGCTACACATCTGTACCCTTTAGTTACTACAGTCGTAATTGTATTTTGCATTGTAAACTTGGAAGTGAAAAGAATTACATGAACTAAATTACATTACCTTGATATTAGATCCTTGGAGACGCGGTGGTGTAGGGCTCCAGAGCCCGGAGACCCGGTGGCGGCTCGAAGCACCAACACACGCACGATAGACAGCCGGTGATGCACTGCCGCATTGCAGAAAGGAAGGCTTGTCTAGAAAAGTGTAGCTGCACAGCGCAGGTCACGATCAATACTGCGTATAGAGCGTGTGTTCTGATTTGCACCTTCAGTTTAGTGCCGAAGGCTGAAACTCTAATAGCAAGGCCAATGAATCTTACAACATTTCCAATTTTCAGCATAGATTTAGTTAGGTCTCATTATCACAATGGTGCAACATCACAAATCTGCAGCCAGTACTACCAAATTATAAATTAACACTTTACTGTTTTAAGGAAAGATTCTAACTGAAGTTTTTTACATTCTTCCATTGAAAATATTATTGGTTTCTATGTATTCGGTTGAATATGGGCAACTAAGAAATAGCGCCATCTAGCAACCAAACACAGAAGTCTTTTTTGGAGCTCACAGCAGTTACAACATTTTAATAATACCTACAAATGGGTGAAAAAGACCCTTAACGTAGCAGAAACGTATTTGTCGTCCCCATCATTGGGTTGCGATTAGTTATTTTTCTGGACCAGTCTGGAGAACTTTCTAGTCACAATTATTATTGGAGGTCAAAGTTCCCACTGTTACACAAGGATTTTTTAAATATCAATTTTCAATGTTGATGCTTTACTTTTAGTACTTTCATAATCTTTGTACTATTCAATGCATCCGCACAATGTTTTGTGTGCGTTACATCAATGTACAAGTCACACAACCACTCTGGTTAAGTGGTAATGTGTAACTAGTAAATGGGTTGTGAACATCAGATAGATGCAGCTGAATACTATTCATTGTACTTGGAGTTAGTCAGCACAAAATACTGATATTCAGCAGCATTCGGTTCAATTGGAAGTTGACAACAACATAATTGTGAGTCTTGTTAGTGACTAGCCTGTAGCTAGTCAGATAATGATGATCATAGGATGACGAGGTTTTGTAAATAAAACACTGGTTCCTTAACCTAAGTTTTATTAGCTATCTTACGAACTAAGAATTAATAACTAGTTGTGGTTCTTGAAAAAAGTATTTTGTTAATACTTGTATCTAAATGTCTGATCTCCCTTTAAGAGGAGACAAGGACGCCAGAGCCTCGTTGGTCTAGTGCAGGGTGTACCGCGGGCAGGTGAGGTTGACTTCGGCTCTGAAGATGATGTTCGAGCCACTTACACCCCATCGGTGTAGGGTTAGACTGGATCTTGACTTGAAGTGAGGGTTGTACGAATGCAGTGGTGATACTACTCGTCAGACGGGATCTGAAAAGTAAAATAAGACAATTGATGTAACAATACCATTAGCACGTTTAAAACAGAGTTTTAAATCATTGTAATATGATTTATTTTTACATGCCACTTCTTACCCAGTATTAACTGGGTTGTGGAAGTCAGATAAGCAGTCACCAAGACAAGTGAAACATACTTCCATTAATTGTCACAAGTACCTTCTTTATCAACTCGGAGATAGACAAGACTGCCGCACGGTATCCTGGTGGCAACTCGCAGGACATAATGGAAGGCCAGTAATGCTGCTTGGCTGATGATGATGAAGAGAGCATTGAAGACATGGTCGCCTTCAGAGTGGATGAGGTTGCTCCGCGTTAGACCTGAAAATTAACACAAAATATGTAGTAATTAGTATCTTGTATGATCAGCAGTAATCAGCAGATATCGATCCCAATGCTGGAGTAGGCCTCCTCTAAGAGAGAGAGAGTCAGATATAATCCTGTGTCTGTCACAAATATTCCTGTCCATATATTTGCTCCGTCATCCACAGGCTTCAAAAACTAGTCACCTAAATCCAACATTAAATAATAATGAACTAAGAAATAGGGCACCATTTACCTTAATAATCCTTTGGTATTAAGCGGTAGGGCTCCAGAGCCCGGAGCCCCGGTGGCGGCTCGAGGCACCAGCACGCCATGCGCGATAGACGGCGGATTGCGCACTGCGGCGTTGTCAAAGGAAGTCTAGTGTTTAAAGAACAGTACTAGATACACTGCGCAGGTCACGATCAATACCTTTATGTGTGATATACGAGTATCACTAAATAAAAAATATCACCGAAGGTTCACTCCTAACCAATCACCTGATTGTTTGATGATTCGGTGCTTTGGGAGGCACGTAAAGCCGGTGGTCCCAGCCGCCAAATTGCGGTCGTACAACCATGCCAGAGGCCGTTTTGATTTTTATTGGAAGCTGACAACAACACAAAAGGCTTTGAAGGAAATGGTTTGTTTTTAGTCAGTAGAAGACTGACACTCCCTTCCGCTCTGCTCAGAGCTCCTCCTCGCCGTCGTCTAGCTGTCTCAGGGCTCCTTCTCTGAGATATGAAGGCCCACAGCTTTACGGCATTTGGCACATGGCCTGCCCAGTCCCATTTCAGTTTGGCAAGCTACGTCAGCAATTTGAGTTCTGGAGCGCAGTGTGGTGTTCCTTAAACGATCGGTAAGTTTAACGATAAATATGCTGCCCGTTGGCTCCAATAATAATAGTTGTTCTCCCCCAGCCCGTACTGGACAAACATTGAAGATACTGGCTCACAGGGCTAACTATGTTTTGACTGAGTCAGCCTTAACATAGGTGTGAGGCTTGTATGTGACTATAGCCTGTAGCTAGTCAGATGATGATGATAATAATAATAATATTCCACAACTATCACACAACGCCATCTAGTCCCAAGCTAAGCAGAGCTTGTGTTATGGGTACTAGACAACTGATAAACAGGAGGATGAGGTTTTGTAAATAAAAAAACAAAGTTTACTTACATCTAATTTATATTATACTTACTTACTAATCTTCGTTAAAAGAATATGATCGGAAATCTTTGTCTTTTGATAATTAATAAATGTCTGATCTCCCTTTAAGAGGAGACCAGGGCGCCAGAGCCTCGTTGGTCTATTGCAGGGTGTACCGCGGGCAGGTGAGGTTGACTTCGGCTCTGAAGATGATGTTCGAGCCACTTACACCCCATCGGTGTAGGGTTAGACTGGATCTTGACTTGAGGTGAGGGTTGTACGAATTCGTTGGTGATACTACTCGTCAGACGGGATCTGAAACGTAAAATAACACAATTGGTGTAACAATATACCATTAACAAAACCGAACAGCAATTGTTCTCTCCGTCATTGTGACCATGTTTTGTTTGTTCTAGGTCATACCTGGGAACCTTCTAGTTACGGAGATATTGATGGTCAGAGTTCCAAACATTACAATACTATTTTTTGAGTATTTCAAAAATGTTACGTTTGACTTCACAACCCCGTACTTTTGATTACGTCTATCAGCACAATGACTCCTACTTTACGTTTTACTCAATGAGAAAAAAGCGTTAGTTTATGTATTTGAACACCTACCTACATTTCAACTCGCAGGTCCGAGGCGCAGTAAGGTTACAGAGCCCGCTATCCAAGTGGCGGCGCGTAGGACCAGCATCGAAGTTATGGCTGCCAGCAGAGGGGAACGGATGAAGCTGCTCCTCAAACATGGACCTGAAAGTGACAAAACAGATAACTATTATAGTATAGAGCTTTTATTGGGTTTGACCACCGACATTTTTCAGAGGAGGAGAAATTCTTAGTTTAGCTGATAATCTCCTTGGATGGGGAAACGATCACCCCTGATTACATGGGACTCAAGCAGGATTGCAAAATGCGATTGTACTGTAGGCTACACATCTGTACCCTTTAGTTACTACAGTCGTAATTTTATTTTGCATTGTAAACTTGGAAGTGAAAAGAATTACATGAACGCTTACCTTGATATTAGATCCTTGGAGACCAACACGACACGCACGATAGACGGCCGGTGATGCACTGCCGCATTGCAGAAAGGAAGGTTTGTCTAGAAAAGTGTAGCTGCACAGCGCAGGTCACGATCAATACTGCGATTCGAAAGTGTGGTCTGATTTACACCTTCAGTTAGCAAGGCCGAAGGGTGAAAATGGAATAGCACGGCCAATAGCTCTTACGCCCTTTCCATTATCCAACATAGATTTAGTTAGGTCTCATTATCACAATGTTGCAACACCACAAATCTGTTGCAAGTACTACCAAATTATAAATTAACATTCTCAATCGTTTTATGGAAAGGTCTTAATTGTAAAGTTCCAACATTCTTCCATTGAAAATATTATTGGTTTCTATTTATTTGGTTGATAACGGGCAACTAGAAATAGCGCCCTCTAGCGACCAAACATAGTTTTTTTTGTAGTTCATGATAGTTTCATCATTCTTACAGGTGAAAAATTCTCTTAGAATAACGAAGCCAAATGGCACTTGTTCTCCTCGTCATTACGATCAATTTTGTCCTCCTAGTGACGGAAATTTACAAGTTACAAGCTATAAGTTCCATCTTTTTACCCGACTACGGCGAAGCCAAAAGGAAGGGTAATGATTTTGGCAGTCTATGTATGTATAATAATAATAATATAATATAATATTCCACAACTATCACACAACGCCATCTAGTCCCAAGCTAAGCAGAGCTTGTGTTATGGGTACTAGACAACTGATAAACATACTTATATATTTCTAAATACATACATATTATAGATAAATTACACCCAGACACAGAACAAATGATCGTGCTCATCACACAAACATTTGTCCTGGGTGGGAATTGAACCCACGACCTCCGGCATAGCAGTTAGGGTCACTAACCACTAGACCAACAGGCCAGTCGTATGTATGTATGTTCCACCGTAGCGTCTAAACTACTGAACGGATTTTAATAAATGAGATGTCAATAGATTCGTAAGAATAGCCCGGGTGACATAGGCTATTGAAATTTTATTAATTCTTTTTATGACGGATTTTAAATGTCAAAAACTTACCTCACAAAATATTAAATTGAGATAATCATAACATGTTTGGTATCAAATGATAGGTCTTGGCGAGCACATTACAAATATGTATATCATATTATAGTTTTAGTCAATATGTACGTTTAGATTGCGGTCAAACAATGCAAACCAATATTTTAATCGTAGTCGGGTTTTAGATTTTTAAACTTGTTAATATTGTAGTTGTACTTTGGATACCTAAAAGACCTATTTACTATTTATTGCGTCCACCAACTCAACGTTTTGAGTACGTTACATTGAGTCTTACTACGAGTACACCGTTACTTCACCCCAATAATAGTTCATCGCAGTCCACATCTGGACATACGCCTCTTGCTGATTGGTCCTCAACACTTCGTCCGCCTCCTTCCGCTACCAGTAAGAAAGCAGAGAAGTTGTTTGAAAGTTCCGCAATCACAGAAAGTCAAAAGGTATTGGCTGTCTTGCTGGTACCTATGGGTATGTGTTGAAGTGGAACGAATAATTTGTCGCTAAAATGATGATAAATATTCGTATGCCGCGTCTAGCGGTGGATATGTCGAGAACTATACCATTTATGTAAAAACTTTGTAAGTACCGTATCCTACGAATAAATGTCTTTGTCTTTGAGTACTATGAAAATATGCGATAAAAACGGACACTTTTGTTTACATTGATTTACAAGTTTAATTTTCATTGCTCCAAGGCATTGCTGACGTGAGAAATTGATATTAATTTCAGCTTGATACCTCCACGAGTTCCTGAGCTAAAAGGTCTTAACGGACGTTTATGCGGACAACAGTGATCTTTAATGTGTTCCGGTTTTGCCTGACTGAGGTACGGAACCCTAAAAACGTGTTGCACCGACCAAGTGGCAAATGTGACAAGAGGCAACATGGGACGAGAGGCAACATGGGACGAGAGGCAACATGAGACAAGGGCAGGAAGATGATGATGTAGATACCAAAGAATCCCTATCGCGATACCCAGTAACTGAGATGTGGAGGTCAGATAAGCAGTCACTCCATGTTAATACTGAAATTGATTTTCATACGGAAACACTTGTTTGCATGAAAGTAGGATTAATGATGTGGAAATGCGTTCTTTGCGAGGCATGTGTGGTGTAACTCTGGATGATAAATTGAGGAATGAGGTTATACTGATTAAATAAATAAATAAATACGAGAACGTTGCGGTTAAAAAGAAGATGGAGTGACAAAAATTGAAAAGAGTATGCAAAGGAAGTTTGGTAATGTGGAGAGGATGAACGAAAGTCGATTAACGAAATGGATTAACTAGGCAGATGTGAGTGGCAACACCGGCACCTCACGGCGTTACACCCTAGAAAGACATACCGGCGTGCGTGTATGACCAGATGTATGAATGTGGACGAGGCAAAATGATTATGTAAGAATCGTAGCAGGTCGCAATCTGTGATTTTCTGCCTACCCCTATGGTATAAGGGTGTGAGTTTATGTGACCTTAACATTGTTAGGCGTAAGGATAAGGGTTTTCAAATAAAATAGAAGATACTTAGCCTAGCTTATATTTAATTATTCTAAATATGTTGAAATCTGATTTTTAATTCTAAGTGTCATAGTGTTTAGTGTCTGATCTCCCTTGAAGAGGAAGGAGACCAGGGCGCCAGAGCCTCGTTGGTCTATTGCAGGGTGTACCGCGGGCAGGTGAGGTTGACTTCGGCTCTGAAGATGATGTTCGAGCCACTTACACCCCATCGGTGTAGGGTTAGACTGGATCTTGACCGGAAGTGAGGGATGAATGAATTCGGTGGTGATACTACTCGTCAGACGGGATCTGAAACGTAAAATAACACAATTGGTGTAACAATAAACCATTAACAAAACCGAACAGTAATTGTTCTCTCCGTCATTGTGACCATGTTTTGTTTGTTCTAGGTCATACCTGGGAACCTTCTAGTTACGGAGATATTGATGGTCAGAGTTCCAAACATTACACTTTTACTTTTATAGTATTTCAAAAATGTTACTAGCGACTTCACAACCCCGTACTTTTGATTGCGTCTATCAGCTCAATGACTCCTACCGTGAAATGAGATTCTGCTGTTTCTGTTTTATTCAGTGAGAAAAAATCGTAAGTTTATGTATTTGAACACCTACCTACATTTCAACTCGCAGTCCGAGGCGCAGTAAGATTACAGAGCCCGTTGTCCAAGTGGCGGCGCGTAGGACCAGCATCGAAGTCATGGCTGCTAGCAGAGGGGAACGGATGAAGCTGCTCCTCAACCATGGACCTGAAAGTGACAGAACAGATAAGTATTAAAGTAAAGAGCTTTTATTGGGTTTGACCACCGACATTTTTCAGAGGAGGAGAAATTCTTAGTTTAGCTGATAATCTCCTTGGATGGGGAAACGATCACCCCTGATTACATGGGACTCAAGCAGGATTGCAAAATGCGATTGTACACACACTGGCTACACATCTGTACCCTTTAGTTACTACAGTCGTAATTTTATTTTGCATTGTAAACTTGGAAGTGAAAAGAATTACATGAACACTTACCTTGATATTAGATCCTTGGAGACGCGATGGTGTAGGGCTCCAGAGCCCGGAGCCCCGGTGGTGGCTCGAAGCACCAACACGATCTCCACGCACGATAGACGGGCGGTGATGCACTGCCGCATTGCAGAAAGGAAGGCTTGTCTAGAAAAGTGTAGCTGCACTGCGCAGGTCACGATCAATAATGCGAGTAGAGCGTGTAGTGATTTGCACCTCCAGTTTAGTGCAGAAGGGTGAAAATGAAATAGCACGGCCAATGTCTGTTACGCCCTTTCCATTATCCAACATAGATTTAGTTAGGTCTCAACAAATCCGCAGCAAATACTACCAAATTATAAATATATTGGTTTCTATTTATTCGGTTCAAATATGGGCAACTAAGAAATAGCGCCATCTAGCGACCAAACTCAGAAGTCTTTTCTCACAACAGTTTTAACTTTTTAATAGTTTATTACAAACGGGTCAAAAAGACCTTCTTTAACATAGCAGAAAAGAATTAATTTGTTCTCATTGCGATTAGTTTTATTCTGCACCAGACTGGAGAACTTTCTAGTCACAAATATTATTGGACGTCAAAGTTCCCACTTTTACACAAGGATTTTTTTAAATATCAGTTTTCAATGTTGATGCTTTACTTTTAGTACTTTCATAATCTTTGTTATTCAATGAATCCGCACAATGTTAGAGTGCGTAACATCAATGTACAAGTCACACAACCACTTTGGCAAATGGGTTGTGAACATCAGATAGGATGCAGCTGAATACTATTCATTTTACTTGGAGTTAGTCAGCGCAAAATACTGATATTCAGCAGCATCCGGTTCAATTGGAAGTTAACAACAACATAATTGTGAGTCTTGTTAGTGACTAGCCTGTAGCTAGTCAGATAATGATGATCATAGGATGACGAGGTTTTGTAAATAAAACACTGGTTCCTTAACCTAAGTTTTATTATCTATCTTACGAACTAAGAATTAATAACTAGTTGTGGTTCTTGAAAAAAGTATTTTGTTAATACTTGTACTATCTAAATGTCTGATCTCCCTTTAAGAGGAGACGAGGACGCCAGAGCCTCGTTGGTCTATTGCAGGGTGTACCGCGGGCAGGTGAGGTTGACTTCGGCTCTGGAGATGATGTTCGAGCCACTTACACCCCATCGATGTAGGGTTAGACTGGATCTTGACTTGAAGTAAGGGTTGAACGAATGCGGTGGTGATACTACTCGTCAGACGGATCTGAAAAGTAAAATAAGACAATTGATGTAACAATACCATTAGCACGTTTAAAACAGAGTTTTAAATCATTGTATTATGATTTATTTTTACATGCCACTTCTTACCCAGTATTAACTGGGTTGTGGAGGTCAGATAGGCAGTCACCAACACAAGTGAAAGAAAGAAAGAAAAGAAAGAAAAAATGTTTATTTGACGTCAGTACCTACATCAAGCACACACACAATAATTTTTTCACACATACAAAAATGGTAAAACATAGTAGGTGCCTATGTGCTGTGTGCCTCATGGCTGCGCCAAAAAGGTGAAAGTGAAACATACTTTCAATAATTGTCACAAATCTGCAAACGTTTACAACAAGTAAATGAAACTGAAACACGATAGGTACCTTCTTTATCAACTCGGAGATAGACAAGACTGCCGCACGGTATCCTGGTGGCAACTCGCAGGACATAATGGAAGGCCAGTAATGCTGCTTGGCTGATGATGATGAAGAGAGCATTGAAGACATGGTCGCCTTCAGAGTGGATGAGGTTGCTTCGCGTTAGACCTGGAAATTAACACAAAATAATAATTAGTATCTTGTATGATCAGTAATCAGCAGATATCGATCCTAATGCTGGGGTAGGCCTCCTCTAAGAGAGAGAGAGTTAGATATAATCCCGTGTCTGTCACAAATATTCCTGTCCATATATTTGCTCCGTCATCTACAGGCTTCAAAAACTAGTCACCTAAATCCAACATTAAATAATTATGAACTAAGAAATAGGGCACTATTTACCTTAATAATCCCTGGGTATTAAGCGGTAGGGCTCCAGAGCCCGGAGCCCCGGTGGCGGCTCGAGGCACCAACACGACATGCGCGATAGACGGCGGATTGCGCACTGCGGCGTTGTCAAAGGAAGTCTAGTGTTTAAAGAACAGTACTAGATACACTGCGCAGGTCACGATCAATACCTCGATGTGTGATATAAGAAGCAGTTATGTAGTATTCTTGCCAATAAATAAAATATCACCGAAGGTTCACTCCCAACGAACAGCAGGGCTATTGCGTATCTTTTAATGACAGTGGCTAACGTAAAGTGTCCATAGATTAACTGGAAATTGGTTATGGTTTGATACATTTTTTTTCTTAAAAACACACCATTTGACAGTTATTTGATAGTCACTTTTAGTTATCCACTGTCATTAAAAGATACGCAATTAGCCCTGCTGATCGTCATCTGTTTAGAATATTCCCAACGTTGAGGTCACGTGTCAGTGTAACGTGATACAGCTGAATACCAATACTTTACATGAAGTGACTGCCTGTCTGACATCCACAATCCAGGTGTGTGGTAACACCTCCTTGGAAAATCTATCCTCATCCCAATTCATTTGGGGTCGGCGCAGTGTGTCTTCTTCTTCCTTAGTTCTCTGTTTCTCGTCATCTCGTGAGACACCTTCTTTCTTAACATATCATTCTTAACACAGTCCATCCATCGTTTTTGTGGCCTTCCTCTACTCTTATCATACTCAATACATAAAAACAAAGTGTCTCTTGGTAACATCACAATAGAGACAAAGACGCGGGAAACAGCTAGTCGTTAATAGATCATCAACGAGTATACGAATCAATCTTCAGTCGTAAATTTTCTCACACTTAAATGCACTTTGTCATGATATCATACATATTTAATGTATATCAGAACGTTCGGCCAGTCGAGATGGGAAGCTGGCTGCTACTCCAGTTTTTAGTGACGATAATGTGACGCATACAGATGCCAGCCAAAGAATTGGTGACAGAACAGTTCCAAAGTTAGAAGCATTTCTTTATGGCCGAACGACCTGATATCAGAACGTTCGGCCAACCTGAATCTCCATAACTGAGGACCTAGAGAAACTGTTACTGAATGCCTTAGAAAAAGACTTAGTGACGATTTGATGACAAACAACCATCACTGCTTTACTTTTACTCTCTTTTTTTAGCCTTCTGCAATGTAACTATGTTGTCATTGATGTCACGGACGTACCGAGGGGTGTAGGGGTGAACAGCGCCCCTCACCCTGCGGACTAATTTGCTATCGCAGGACCCTTCCCAGCTTATTGATACCGAGTTGGGGTAGAGGCGTAACAGACCCACAACATCACGGCACATGTTTACCCTGACATCGCAGTGACGGGGAGAATATTATGTTCCTTTCGGTTTTGTTGAGGGTACTTTTACACCTTTTATTAGGATAAGATAGATAGATAGATAGAATACTCTTTATTATGTACACCAAATTACAAAAAAACATTAATAAAACATTTTACAAGGGGTGACACAATGGGCGGTCTTATCGCTTAAGGATAAGGGGAGTACCCGTCGGGGCCGCGGATTTTTGTACTAGATGACGTGGCCTCGGCGCAGGGGCAAAGAAGGAACATGGGTTCGGTTTTTAGTCAGTAGAAGTCTGACACTCCCCTTCGCTCTGCCCAAGAGCGGGGGGGGGGGGGTCATTTGATGATTTTCCACCCACCAAAAAGGGGAGTCAATTAGGTGACTAAGGAACTGATAAAAGGGGATGTGTTCAGTTAGTAAGCCAAGAGCCCCATGGGATAAAAACTGTTTATGATTTACAAAATAAAACGACGCTTTTGGTTACTGTATAGTTATTATTATCATAATGCAATATTTCTTGATGCGATAGTCACTGTTTTATTACCTTAAGTTTCTAAAGAACTTAACCTAATCGATTACATGATTAAAACACGATTATTAAGTATATTATAATGTAGAGAGAGTAGCCTCTGGTCTCCCCACTTTAGAGAAGACCAGGGTTTGGCCAGAGCCTCGTCTGTTGGCAGCAGGGTGCACCGCGGGCAGGTGAGGTTGACTTCAGCTCAGAAGGTGGTGGAAGAGCCACTTGCACCCCGATGTTTGCTCGGTTGATGATGTCACGAGATGGTAGGACGTTCAACAGCAGCTGCAGTTCCCGAGATGTTGTTCGACTAGTAATACTTCAGTGTTCTGGAGACTGCCTTTCCATGAAGACTGCAGTATACCATGGCATTGGTGATGACTTGACTCGACTACGAACTGTGGCCCGTTGTTACCAAGTCAGTTGCAATCGAGACTAGCGAATGATGCTGCCCGTCTTTGGAACCTGTAAAGTAAAATACATTATGTTAGCATATTGCAATCATTGACGGCATGTACAGAATTGGCCTATGTAGCTGAACCCATTTAGACTTGGAAACGACCACAACGCAGATTGGAAAAAGCTAGTCAGATAGTGATGTATAATATGATTTCAACAGTTATTGCACAGTAGCACTGTTTTCAAAGATTTTTCAAATAATAAATATTTTTCAAATACTTATTAAGTATAAATAATATTGTTGTTTCAGGAAGGCGACTGTAATAAAAGTCATTTATTGAAATTATGCTGGGAACTTGACTTTTTAACCGATTTTCAAAAAGAAGGAGGTTCTCTATTCGTGTGTTTGTATTTTTTTAACGTCAGAACAATTACAGATCGTTATCGCTCGCCCTTCACTTCTTAGTGTTTTAACTGAGGAGAAGAAATGGTGGACCAAACTTCTCAGGTGAGCTGAACATTGTCTAAGAATTCCACTTATGCTGGTTTAACATATATCGAAAACAAAATAATATTAACGTAAATATACCACAGTTAAGTTGAAAATAAGTCAATGTGATACTAAATCAGAGGTATGTAAAGTAACAATGAAAAGACAGTAACAAAAATCTCAAAACTCTAAAACAATATGGTGAAGGGCGACAAAAATGTGACTTACCACCGCCATATTGATTTCGCGCTTCTTTTGACGCACGAAGTAAAATCAAAATGGCGGCTATCATAATATAACAGTATGCATAGTAGAAATGTGAGACTTAAATAAACTAAATCAATACACAAATGCTTACCTTACGTCCTATTGAGCGGAGTCTCGGTCAGATCAGCATGCATACGATCACAATGCATGCGAACCTGACATGGACGTCCCACTAGACGTCTGAACTGAAACAGAATGGAAACTTCTAAAACATTGATATTACACGCATTTACTAGCTGGCTCGTAGGGTCGAGAATAATCATAAATATCAAGAAGAACGTCTACAGCGGAACAAAGGTTAGGCGTCACCACATCGACCGGTCTTGTGCGTCTAATACCACGCGGAATTTTCGTGATTCTTATTGACTACCTCGACACAACGACAGAAGGATGTAAATGTAAAACTGTGTCTGTCTTTGGAAGCACAAAACATGCAGCCAAATTATGAGCCAACAAAAATATTTTATGGCCAGCGACACGAAGAAAAAATAAAAAAAACCTCTCACCGGCTGTTAGGGCTGCAGTCTACCTGCTTCCCGCTGCTTTTTTTTGATACGGTAGAAGCAACCAGGACCAACACAAGCAAACACCCAGTTCACCGCCCACCATCAGGGCACGCGGAACCGATTTTCGGTCCCATAGTAATAGGCACTTACTATGGACCGAAACCTTGGTTTCGCATGCCCGACCTGCCATCATTGCTCCATCGTGCAGCACCCGTTTTCGTTCTTCAGCAGCACGGGTGCCACAACTGAGGGTGGGCGGTGAACTGGCCTAGCCAGACAAAGGAAGCCTAAGTCTAGATAAAGCTAACTACACTGCGCAGGCCTGAACGATACTGGAAATATGAAATAACGTAAGGAACATTGAGCAGACTGTTGGATTTTAAACTTACGGTCCTTAGATGAGCGTTGCAAATCCAAGAACTCGTTCAATGTCTCTTAGGGCATTTCAAACTTCCACCGTCGTCGAATTCACGATCAATACAGACCGACAAAGTGTTCTGTGTATATAATGGCGGCGCCACTTGTTAAGCAAAGCTTGTTGAATTCAGTACATTTCATGTTAGTTCTGTATTTCACCGCACGCATTAATAAATGTGTCTTGTGACCAATACTTCGATGTGAGATGTATTATGTTGTTTGATTTCCAATGCTAGTCTTTGCGCTGAATGTTGAATATTTTACTAAGGTGTGCAGTAATGTAGTATAAGAACTCAGAGTATTGTATTAAATGGGTCATACTCAGAAAAAGTGTACATTTTGAATTTGTAACTAAACTGATAGGTAACGATACTGAGAATCTCCGTCACGAAACTGATGTTATAAGGTATGGTGCACATGGATTGGGCGAATAAAACACCTGATTATATTTGGCTTATCAGTCTTATTTAGATTAATAAAAATAAAAATACCATAAACATTGGTAATTATTTAATTAAATTCCATTAAAAAACCTGTCGGCAACCATACCTATGTATTAATACACAGGTATATAGATATGCACTTTTAGTTTTTGTGAACTAAGCTTAACAATTTCTCAGTTTCGTAACGCAACGCAATTTTACGCATTATAACGAAAATGATAATAAAATCTGAGAAATCATAACCTCTAAAAATGTTTTTACGTAAACCACGATTTTACCACGCAAGCACTGAGTGTATTCTTTTAGATATTACAAAAGATATGAAGAAAACATGGTGAGTAAACAAAAAACATAATAAACTTACCAAAATAATAGTCGTTTATCACCCTGAGGTATTTTTTGTTAATTTTCACTTGCTTTCGTCTTGACTTCACGACTGCGGCGAAAACATGATGGCTGCCGTGACAGGGATTTTGACGTAAGTAATAACGTTGCCATATTAGAAAAAAACTATTTATACCACCCTAAGTCACAATCGTTTCAAATTTTATCACGCGTAACTAACCCTGAGTAACGAAACTTCATAATTTTGGGACAACATTTGTTTAATTAAAATAAATGCTTCTGTATATGATTTACGGATACAATTGGTCTTATTTAGTTACTTGATTCATCAAGAATAATATAACCACAGTCAATGTTAAAAAAAGCGATGAATATTCGTAACAATTCATCTCTGAAAATGTGTAATCGTCATTGGGACACCAAAAAAATGTATGGCGATATTTTTATCAATTCTTATTCTTATTCTTTATTGCACACATAAAATAACAAATATAAATTGATTGTTGATGATTGATTGTTTTGACAATCAAAAAATGTAATCTTATATTGAAAATTTAATTGAAAATATCAGAGAAATCATCGTAGAATTAGACTAATATAACAAAAAGGGGGGATAAAAGAAAATCCTACTAATATTATAAATGCGAAAGTTTGTGAGGATGGATGGATGGATGTATGGATGTTTGTTGCTCTTTCACGCCAGAACGGCTGATCGGATCTGAATGAAATTTGGCACAGAGGTAGATTATAGTCTGGAATAACACATGGGCTATATATTATCTCCATATTAACTTAAGGGGGTGAGCAGTATTGCATTATCCATAATCCTCAACTGTTTTACAGCTTGATACTGAAAATACGAAATAACGCAAGGGACATCGAGCGTGCTGTGCAATTTTTCACTTTAGGTGCCTGCAAATCCAAGAGAAAGCTGAAGTCCCTTACGTCATTTCAAATTTCCGGTATCGAACCACAATCGAACTGTCAACTGTCATACTATATTCAAACAGAAGGTCTATTTCAAACTATTTGCCACTGGTATTCGTAGCCTAACGGTACAGAGACTTACCTCTAAACAAAGGTACGCAAGATCAAATCACAGTCAGAATTCACACTTTTTGTGATGTTTTATTTCCAAAAATGTTAAACATGTTCGCGAGTTCGATCCCCAATCGGTTTTCACTTTTTGTATGTTCCAGGTATTTGTATTTATTTTGATGCTATAATTATGATTTTCAAATCAATTCAGAGTAGATTAATTAATAAAATCTTATTTTCATTGTGAATACAATATTATAAATCTGTAGACGTAGAGTTTCTGTATAATTGAACATTTAATAGTTAGGAAAAATAACGTTTTCTTTTGTTGTGTTATAATCATTTTTAGAATTTTTGTATGTAGTCTGTCATGTGTCTTGGGTGTATTAGTTTATTAAAGTATTATCACGTGTACATTTTAAAAACTAATATGATTAGTTTTGTTTTATTGTAATTGGTGCTCTCTATCAAAAGATATACGAATTTAAAGTATTTGAGAAGAACTTATCATCGTTAAGGTGGTACCCTGAGCAAATAACCTTGAGCATTTGCTCCCTCTTTGCCGCACCCCACCTCTACAATACTTCGTAAACTATTACTTGCGCCACCTGGCGAACTTCATACGAATACAAGTAAAATTCACAGATCTAAGAAGTAATAGATATGGCATTCAAAGAAATATTTTTTTATGAAATGTTATTATGAATTCAGTTACTATACTCACGTCGATAAATAGGTAGGTACTTTCAACTTTTACAGTGATACAAATATTACGATTACGAAAATGAGCTCAAAATTAAAATCCAAGATGGCGCCGACGAAAATTTTTGGTTTTTTCGTCATGGGTGTCGTTTTCATGGTTTTTGGGGTCGGTGATTACGAAAATGAGGTTAAAATGAAAATCAAAGATGGCGCCGACGAAAATTTTTGGTTTTTCCGTCATGGGTGTCGTTTCCATGGTTTTTGGGGTCGCTGATTACGAAAATGAGGTCAAAATAAAAATCAAAGATGGCGCCGACGAAAATTTTTGGTTTTTCCGTCATGGGTGTCATTTTCATAGTTTTTGGGGTCGCTGATTACGAAAATAAGCTCAAAATCAAAATCCAAGATGGCGCCGACGAAAATTTTGGTTTTTCGACTATATATATATATATAAAACGACAGCCATAACGGAAAAATCAAAAATTTACCTGGCCGCCATCTTGGATTTTCATTTTGACCTCAAAAACCATGAAAACGACACCCGTGAAAGAAAAACCAAACATTTTCCTGACCGCCACCTAGGGTTTTCATTTTGACCTCTTTTCGTAATCAGCGACCCCAAAAACCATGAAAACGACACCCATGACGGAAAAACCTAAAATTTTTCTAGCCGCCATCTTGGATTTTCATTTTGACCTCATTTTCGTAATCAGCGTCCCCAAAAACCATGAAAACGACACCCATGACGGAAAAACCAAAAATCTTCGTCGGCGCCATCTTGGATTTTCATTTTGACCTCATTTTCGTAATCAGCGACCCTAAAAACCATTAAAACGACACCCATGACGGAAAAACCAAAAATCTACGTCGGCGCCATCTTGGATTTTCATTCTGACCTCATTTTCGTAATCAGCGACCCTAAAAACCATGAAAACGACAACCATGACGGAAAAACCAAAAATTTTCGTCGGCGCCATCTTGGATTTTCATTTTGACCTGATTTTCGTAATCAGCGACCCCAAAAACCATGAAAACGACACCCATGACGGAAAAACCTAAAATTTTCCTAGCCGCCATCTTGGATTTTCATTTTGACCTCATTTTCGTAATCAGCGTCCCCAAAAACCATGAAAACGACACCCATGACGGAAAAACCAAAAATCTTCGTCGGCGCCATCTTGGATTTTCATTTTGACCTCATTTTCGTAATCAGCGACCATAAAAACCATGAAAACGACACCCATGACGGAAAAACCAAAATTTTTCGTCGGCGCCATCTTGGATTTTCATTTTGACCTCATTTTCGTAATCAGCGACCCCAAAAACCATGAAAACGACACCCATGACGGAAAAACCTAAAATTTTCCTAGCCGCCATCTTGGATTTTAATTTTGAGCTCATTTTCGTAATCGTGCCAATATTATTTTGTATCACAGTAAAAGTTGAAAGTACCTACCTATTTATCGACGTGAGTATAAGAACTGAATTCATAATGACCAAAAGTATTTGGACGCACCAATAAATATTTCATAAAAAATATTTCATTGAATGCCATATCTATTACTTGAAATTACTTCTTAGATCTGTTGATAATGTGACGTAAGCGAGCGAGCGCATGAGCCGACGCGGCGCGGTGACGAGCGACACGGGTTCCCCCTTCGAGGCCTGGCGGCATACTGAATGTCAATAGATACGGTTGCGAATACGCTCAGAATTTTGCATAAAAATCTTTATAAAATCAAATTTTGGGTTTTTGAAAAAAAAAAACGTACCATAATGTTCATTATGAAATTGCTTATCCATTAGTGTAAAAACAAAATAAAAACAATTGTTAGTTTTGGAGAAGTAGCATGTTTTCAATAATTATTTCTCATTTCTGTGGTTTCGTTGTGAGGGGATTAATTAAATATTTTACTTAAAAAAGAAAAAAACAAAACGTACCATTTTGAAGGTAAGAGTATGTAGAAATTTAATGTATTTTTTGTTGGTTGATATATCTTTTTTTTTAAGAGTTATAAGCTCCAGAAAACTGCATAAAAAACGGCTAGAGCTACGTTTTGCTGGGGGACGCGCCTTAAGAAACATACATGCAACGACATCTATTACATCGAAAGGGTACTAATTAATAAATGTGTTCACAAGATAACTTTTGAATCGTCTTTTTCAAACAGTTACGATAACAAAAGGTACTCTTGATTAGTTTAAATAACGCTGCTTTGAAAATCTACATATGGTTTTTTTGGTGGATGGGAATCATCAAATGACTTCTCCCGCTCTGGGCATAGTGGTAGGGAATGCCAGAATTCTACTGACTAAAAACCACCCATGTTCCTTCTTTGCCCTTTGTGCTGGGGCCGCGATATCTCTTTCGAACAACCCGCAGCCCTGACGAGCGGCGGCCCTTCCATATTGCGGACATCTCTTTGAGGCGCGCGTGGAACACGAACGCGCCGTCGTCATAAGACGGGCGGACGGCGAGCTAGCCCACTACTTACCGTCCACAGGTCCGCGCCTACGGTGGCCGGAAGCCATCACGTAGCTCCCGACGCCCGGAGCGTCTCCTGTTGCGGCTGGTACGAGAGGTTCTCTCTCTCTCTCTCACATTACGCCACCTCCTTCGCTAGCATCACTGCCTCGCCGAAGGAGGCGACGGCGTCCCATCCCCTCTCGCTCCGCACCATGGCTTGAACCAGGACCAGACGGGTCGCCGCCGCCGATCGCCGCTAAGAGATCACGACGGGGCTCAACGCGGGGCAGACCTCTACGGTGTGCTCCACCGTGTCCTCCGGCTGATCCTTGCAATGGTAGCATCCGGGCGTTTCCTTCCACCTGATTCGGTGCAGGTACCTCCCGGAGCAACCGTGTCCGGTGAGGACCTGCGCCAGACGGAAGGTGAGGGCGGCGTGGTGCCTCTCAAGCCACACCTCAAAGAGGGGACTTACCACCACTGTGAATGTGCCCTGCACGGGGTTGCGACAGCAATGCGACACAATGCCATGAGCCATGAAATCACACCTGGGGGTCTGTCCGCCAAGCGGCAACATGCCGCGGTAGCGGAGTGGGTAACTCGATGGCATTGTTTATTTGACACCATTTACTGAATTGCGGTGTTAATATTTGTCGTGAATAGTCAACAAATACAAATTGACAAGTACACAGTAAGAAAAACAGCTGTAAAAACTTTAAAATAAAAACCTAAGTAATTAAAATTAGATAAGACCCACGACATAAATCTATTTGTTCAGTGCGGGGATCGAATACAGTACATGCAGCGTCACAGTCAAACGCCGAGACACTGCGTCAACCGTGCCGTCTTATCGCTGTGGCTTCCTCGGGCATTGCTGCAACTTTGCTTAACAATGGCCAAATTGCTCTTTCCGTTTACAAATTGCCGATGAATCTTACCCCAACTTGCAACATCACCAAAAATCTGCGACTGGCCATGGTTGCAAATAAGCTGCTTTAAACAGGAGAGAGTCGAGTGGAATTAGATATAGATGCGTAAAATCCACTTTCCGAAGAGTTTTCCCATCCAGTGCCAACAGAAGATGAACTTACCATGCACGTTTTCATAATTTGGAGTAATGTTCAAGCGCTATGTAATAGGGGGCTTTTGATGCCTATAGATATAATATTGCCGTCGACCGGGCACGAAAACCACGCTTCGTGGCCTGACCTCTACTGCGAAAAAACTTTGCAATCAAACCACGGACCTCATCCTCAGTAGTTGCATTTGGGACCACTTGATCAACGAGACAGTCACACATCAAAATTTCCCCGTGAACGAAGTCGCGGGTAGCAGCTAGTATATACTAAATATTTACGTAAATATGAAGTTGCGGGACAAGAAAAGACACCAAATGTACACTTTTTCTGAGTATGACCCAAATACGTTTTCGCATTGGTGTCTTTCCGCCCTACATCTAACTTTTTCACACCTTTAAAATAAAATGTTTTAAGTTTGAATGGAAATATTAAATGTTTTTTTTTTAACATCATGAGGAAACCGGTAGTAAGGTATATCTTACAAACAAAAGTTTCGAAGACATGGGGCATCTACCAACTCGCACTGGGTTCGCGTGGTGGTATATAATCCACCACGCGGACCCAGTTCGCATTCCTCTCCTATAGAGGAGGCCCGAGTCCCTGCATTGAGAATACTATAGGCTCATGATGATGATGATATTTACTGTAAGTACTTCCATTACCAGAGTACTAATCAATACATACATTAGCACTATGTTTCGAGCGCTACCACCGCGCTTTGCTATTATAACCACAATATAGTCCACTCATCATAGTCAAAATTAGATAAATATCTTGGAATTTGAGTTATTCACCCCAAACAAAAAGTTGTTCCCCAATATTTCGATGTACATAATGCTTGGTTTACGGTTTCGTAAAGAGGGTTCGTTTACACCCTATATTTAAACAAATTGTCTACCGCCAGCCAACTGCGACTTCACGACGAGGTAGTTATTTTATTTCTATACTAGCTGATGCCCGCGACTTCGTTCACGTGGAAATTTTGATGAGTGACTGTCTCGTTGATTGAGTGACAGTGAAATTAGTGATAGCTTTGATTTCCACAGCAGCTGTTCCAGATCTTCAAATATACGACAACAGAGAGTGCTTATCAGGCTGAACAACTCTTGCTAAGACGTCATTCCTATATATGTTATAGTGTAGCTGGGCTCTTGGACTTCCACATCAGCTGTTCCAGATCTTCAAACTTTATACGACAACAGAGAGTGCTCATCAGGCTGAACAATTCTTGCTAAGACGTCATTCCTATATATGTTATAGTGTAGCTGGGCTCTTGGAGTTCCACATCAGGTGTTCCAGATCTTCGAATTTATTCTCTTTTGCAGAAAATGCTCATCACGTGGAACAATTTTTGCTATGGTACCATTTTTGTATCTCTTATAGTTAAGCTGGTCTGTTGCGGTTCTGCATCAGGTATTCAAGTTTCCAAGATAAATTATAGCCTATATGTTGGCCAGACTTAATATCTATACAACAAAAAAAGAACCATTCAAATCCGTCGAGTAGTTCCGAAGATTAGCGTGTACAAACAAACAGACAAACAGACACACAGACAAACAGACACACAGACAAACAGACATACAGACAAACAGACTTTTTTTTTTCGATTTGTGCTCTATTACTGTTTCTAAACCCCCCTCAATATTTTTTTTTTAATATATTCAATGTACAGACACAGTTTTTTTACTGTTTTATTATATGTATAGATCAATTTCCGAATTTGTAGCACAGTTGGCCGTGCTATTTAATTTTCATCCTTTGGTACTAAACTGAAGGTGCAAATCAGAGCACACGCTCTACACGCAGTATTGATCGTGACCTGCGCTGTGCAGCTACACTTTTCTAGACAAGCCTTCCTTTCTGCAATGCGGCAGTGCATCACCGCCCGTCTATCGTGCGTGTGTTGGTGCTTCGAGCCGCCACCGGGGCTCCGGGCTCTGGAGCCCTACACCACCGCGTCTCCAAGGATCTAATATCAAGGTAAGCGTTCATGTAATTCTTTTCACTTCCAACTTTACAATGCAAAATAAAACTACGACTGCAGTTACTGAAGGGTAAGGCAGAGATGTAGCCCACAGTAAAATCGCGTTTTGCAATTTTGTTTAAGTCACAAGTAATCAGGGGTGATCGTTTCCCCATCCAAGGAGATCATCAGCTAAAATAAGAATTTCTCCTGAAATATGTCGGTGGTCAAACCCAATAAAAGCTCTATACTTTAAAGTTATCTGTTATGTGTTCTGTCACTTACAGGTCCATGGTTGAGGAGCAGCTTCATCCGTTCCCCTCTGCTAGCAGCCATGACTTCCATGCTGGTCCTACGCGCCACCACTTCGACAACGGGCTCTATAACCTTACTGCGCCTCGGACTTGCGAGTTGAAATGTAGGTAGGTGTTCAAATACATACGACTAACGCTTTTTTCTCTTCAATAATATTCAAAACACTCACGTTAACGTGTATTGACGTCTCACTTCAATAATATTCAAAAGAAAGTGACAGCATGCGAGATAAACCAAGTCTAAGTTAAACCAGGTTTAACTACGTTTTGTAATAAGGCGGTTTGAGTTAAACGGAAACAGCAGAATCTCGTTTCACGGTAGGAGTCATTGTGCTGATAGACGCAATCAAAAGTACAGGGTTGTGAAGTAATAATAATAATAATAAATAATAATAATATTCCACAACTATCACACAACGCCATCTAGTCCCAAGCTAAGCAGAGCCGCTAGAAGAAGAGAAAAGTCGCTAGTAACATTTTTGAAATACTATAAAAGTAAAAGTGTAATGTTTGGAACTCTGACCATCAATATCTCCGTAACTAGAAGGTTCCCAGGTATGACCTAGAGAACAAATAAAACATGATCACAAAGACGAAGAGAACAAAATATGCCATTCGGTTTCGTTAATGGTATTGTTACACTAATTGTGTTATTTTACTTTTCAGATCCCGTCTGACGAGTAGTATCACCACCGAATTCGTTCAACCCTCACTCAAGTCAAGATCCAGTCTAACCCTACACCGATGGGGTGTAAGTGGCTCGAACATCATCTTCAGAGCCGAAGTCAACCTCACCTGCCCGCGGTACACCCTGCAATATACCAACGAGGCTCTGGCGTCCTGGTCTCCTCTTAAAGGGAGATCACACATTTTAGTTGCAAGTTAAACGTGATACTTTTCTTCTACTCACTATTGACGGTATTTGTAATAGAATAAACTAGTAATAAAACTTAGGTTAAGTAACCAGTGTTTTTTATTTATGAAACCTCCTCATCCTATGATCATCATTATCTGACAAGCTACATGCAAGTTAATAACAAGCCTCACAATTATATTTTGGCTCAGCCATGTACGTCCAGTACGGGCTGGGGGAGAACAACTATTATTATCAGACCCAACGGGCAACGGAGTAGAGCAGCATATTTAACGTTAAACTTACCGATCGTATAAGGAACACCACACTGCGCTCTAGAACTGAAATAATTGCTGCTGTGGGCCTGCATATCTCAGAACTGGAGCCCTGAGACAGCTTGACGGTGGCGCGGTAGACCGAGGAGGAGATGGCGGGACGCCTTGGATGGCTTTCTCGTTAACTGGCGAGAAGAGGCCCAACAACAAGGAAAGTGGAAGGAATTAGGGGAGGCCTTTGCCCAGGAGTGGAAAAATTTAGGCCAAACTAAAAAAAAAGAATAAAACAAATCATTATAAACATAATTCGCCTACCATGGAAAATTATTTTATATAATTGCCGTAATTTTTTGCCCTAGGGTGATGGAGCGCAGCGTATTGTTATATGGCAGGAGTTTTGAGAGATTTATTGATAATTGTTTTCCTTAATATTATCATCAACTCGAAGTTCATGCATATTCTAACTACGAAGCTAATGAATATTAGCTTTAGCTAGGTTTTTCGATCAGGGATTTCCTTGTTCCCGTTGATGGCAAAAGGCTCGCCCCCTATTACATGGGACTTAAACATAACTAGCGTAATGTCGACGTACCAATAGGTACATCGCTGCCTATCCTTTGAGTATTACACGCATGAAATAATGCTAAATAAACATGACATGTAAGAGCTACAAAGGGTAGCAGATCGTCCGCAGGGTGAGGGGGCGCTGTTCACCCCAACCACCCCTCGGTACGTCCGTGATATAAATAACAACACAGTTACATTTCAGAAGGATAATGATCTCTTGACTAGATTAAAGTGTGAGAGAATTTACCACTAAAGGTTGATTCGTATACGGCTTGGGCTTGTGGACAGTGAGTAATGGGCTCACCGTCCGTCCGTCCTATGACGATAACATGCCGTGTCGACGGCGCGTTCGTGTTCCACGCGCACCTCATATGTTGTATAATGTTGGGAATAAGCTAAACAGATGACGATCTGTTCGTTGGGAGTGAACCTTCGGTGATATTTTATTTAGTGGAAAGAATACTACATAACTGCTTCTTATATCACACATCGAGGTATTGATCGTGACCTGCGCAGTGTATCTAGTACTGTTCTTTAAACACTAGACTCCTTTGACAACGCCGCAGTGCGCAATCCGTCGTCTATCGCGCATGTCGTGCTGGTGTCTCGAGCCGCCACCGGGGCTCCGGGTTCTGGAGCCCTACCGCTTAATACCCAAGGATTATTAAGGTAATAGTTGCCCTATTTCTTAGTTCATAATTATTTAATGTTGAATTTAGGAGACTACTTTTTATGCCTGTGGATGACGGGGCAAATATATCGGAATATGTGTCAGACATGTGGATTATGTTTGACTCTCTCTCTTAGAGGAGGCCTACCCCAGCATTGGGATTGTTTTCGGCTGATTACTGATTGTACAAAGATACTAATTATTATTTTGTGTTAATTTTCAGGTCTAACACGGAGCAACCTCATCCACTCTGAAGGCGACCATGTCTTCAATGCTCTCTTCATCATCATCAGCCAAGCAGCATCACTGGCCTTCCATTATGTCCTGCGAGTTGCCACCAGGATACCGTGCGGCAGTCTTGTCTATCTCCGAGTTGATAAAGAAGGTATCTACGTGTTTCAGTTTTACGTTGTTGTAAACGTTGCAGATTTGTGACAATTATTGGAAGTATGTTTTACTTGTCTTGGTGACTGCCTATCTGACCTCCACAACCCAGTTAACACTGGGTAAGAAGTGGCATGTAAAAATAAATCATAATACAATGATTTAAAACTCTGTTTTAAACGTGCTACTGGTATTGTTACACCAATTTTATTATTTTACTTTTCAGATCCCGTCTGACGAGTAGTATCACCACCGAATTCGTTCAACCCTCACTTCAAGTCAAGATCCAGTCTAACCCTACACCGATGGGGTGTAAGTGGCTCGACCACCATCTCCAGAGCCGAAGTCAACCTCACCTGCCCGTGGTACACCCTGCAATAGACCAACGAGGCTCTGGCGCCCTGGTCTTCTCTTAAAGGGAGATTAGACAATATATAATGTACTCGTAATATATTATAAATATACATTGATTCATTCTATTTAGGTTAAATTTAAATCCTAATTAGTTAGTAAGTTTAATATAAGTTAGGTTAAGGAACCAGTGTTTTATTTACAAAACCTCGTCATCCTATGATCATCATTATCTGACTAGCTACAGGCTAGTCACTAACAAGACTCACAATTATGTTGTTGTTAACTTCCAATTGAACCGAATGCTGCTGAATGTCAGTATTTTGCGATGACTAACTCCAAGTAACATTAATAGTATTCAGCTGCATCCTATCTGATGTTCACAACCCATTTGCCAGAGTGGTTGTGTGACTTGTACATTGATGTAACGCACTCTAACATTGTGGGGATGCATTGAATAGTACAAAGATTATAAAAGTAAAAAAAAAAAAAAAGTAAAGCATCAACATTGAAAACTGATATTTAAAAAAATCCTTGTGTAAAAGTGGGAACTTTGACGTCCAATAATATGTATTTGTGACTAGAAAGTTCTCCAGACTGGTCCAGAAAAATTTACTATTCGCAATGATGGGGACAACAAATGCGTTTCTGCCACGTTAAGGGTCTTGTTCACCCATTTGTAGGTATTATTAAAAAGTTGTAACTGCTGTGAGCTCCAAAAAATACTTCTGTGTTTGGTTGCTAGGTGGTGCTATTTTTCGGGTCCCCTATGTTGTTTCGAACGCCGCTGTTGCGACACACGCTGTTGCGAATTAATTTTCCACTGCCTCACAGGTTCGAAAGCTCATGGACTCGAATAAAGTAGTCGCGAAAGACGCTGTTTCGAAAATCATTTTCACTGCCTCATACGCTCGAGGCAGTGGAAAATTAATTCGCAACAGCGTGTGTCGCAACAGCGGCGTTCGAAACAACATAGGGGACCCCTATTTTTCAGTTGCCCATATTGAACCGAATAAAAACAAACCAATATTATTTTACTTTTACTATTTTACAGATAAAGTCTTTCCTTAAAACAATAAAGAGTGTTAATTTATAATTTGGTAGTACTTGCTGCAGATTTGTGGTGTTGTAATTTGTAATTTATACTGAAAAATGGAAATGTCATAAGAGGCATTGGCCGTGCTATTTCATTTTAATCCTACAGCACTAAACTGAAGGTGCAAATCAGACCACACGCTCGAATCGCAGTACTGATCGTGACCTGCGCAGTGCAGCTACACTTTTCTAGACAAGCCTTCCTTTCTGCAATGCGGCAGTGCATCACCGGCCGTCTATCGTGCGTGTCGTGTTGGTGCTTCGAGCCGCCACCGGGGCTCCGGGCTCTGGAGCCCTACACCACCGCGTCTCCAAGGATCTAATATCAAGGTAAGCGTTCATGTAATTCTTTTCACTTCCAAGTTTACAATGCAAAATAAAATTACGACTGTAGTAACTAAAGGGTACAGATGTGTAGCCCACAGTACAATCGCATTTTGCAATCCTGCTTGAGTCTCATGTAATCAGGGGTGATCGTTTCCCCATCAAAGAAGATCATCAGCTAAACTAGGAATTTCTTCTGAAATAATTATGTCGATGGTCAAATTCAATAAAATCTCCATACTTTAATAGTTATCTGTTCTGTCACTTTCAGGTCCATGGTTGAAGAGCAGCTTCATCCGTTCCCCTCTGCTAGCAGCCATGACTTCGATGCTGGTCCTACGCGCCGCCACTTGGACAACGGGCTCTGTAACCTTACTGCGCCTCGGACTTACGAGTTGAAATGTAGGTAGGTGTTCAAATACATAGACTAACGCTTTTTTAAACGGTTTTATTTAGCTCACCCCGTTTGTTTTTTTCTTGGATCAAATTTAGTAATTCAAATTTCACCCACTTCCAGTCAACCGATTAATCTGAAATTTTGTACACACATTGGATTTTGGTGACAATACAACTATGTTTATTCATTATCATTATAAATTCAAGATGGCCGCCGCTACAAAATGGCGGATAATTTATGTTTTATTAATCCCATCAATATGGGTATCAAATGAAAGGGCTCAACAAGTAGAATACAATATACTATAAAAAATTGAAATCCAAGATGGCGGCCGCTACAAAATGGCGGATAATTTATTTATGTTTTATTAATCCCATCAATATGGGTATCAAATGAAAGGGCTCAACAAGCAGAATACAATATACTATAAAAAATTGAAATCCAAGATGGCGGCCGCTACAAAATGGCGGATAACGTAGGTTTTATCAATCCCATCAATATGGGTATCAAATGAAAGGGCTCAACCAGTATAATACAATATACTATATAAAATTAAAATCCAAGATGGCGCCCCGTTTAAACAGAATGCGAAATAAAAACTAAAAACTAGAAAATAAAAAAATAGGTAAAAAAACTTTTTAAGTTAAACGGTTTTATGTTAAACATACATTGCAATAGTTAAGATAAATGTACTAAAAACCAAAAAATATATATATTAACTTAAAAAGTTTTTTTACCTATTTTTTTTTCTCTTTGAGTTAAACGGAAACAGCAGAATCTCGTTTCACGGTAGGAGTCATTGTGCTGATAGACGCAATCAAAAGTACGGGGTTGTGAAGTCGCTAGTAACATTTTTGAAATACTATAAAAGTAAAAGTGTAATGTTTGGAACTCTGACCATAAATATCTCCGTAACTAGAAGGTTCCCAGGTATGACCTAGAACAAATAAAACATGATCACAATGACGGAGAGAACAAAATATGCCATTCGGTTTCGTTAATGGTATTGTTACACCAATTGTGTTGTTTTACTTTTCAGATCCCATCTGACGAGTAGTATCACCACCGAATTCGTTCAACCCTCACTTCAAGTCAAGATCCAGTCTAACCCTACATCGATGGGGTGTAAGTGGCTCGAACATCATCTTCAGAGCCGAAGTCAACCTCACCTGCCCGCGGTACACCCTGCAATAGACCAACGAGGCTCTGGCGCCCTGGTCTCCTCTTAAAGGGAGATCAGACATTTAGGTACAAGTATTAACAAAATACTTTTTTCTAAAACAACATCGAGATATTGATTCTTAAAACACAACAATTCGATATTTATTTCTTAGTTCGTAAGATAGATAATAAAACATAGGTTAAGGAACCAGTGTTTTTTTATTTATGAAACCCCCTCATCCTATGATCATCATTATCTGACTAACTACAGGCTAGTTGCTAACAAGCCACACAATTATAATATTAGGTCTTTACCTATGAAATTGCCGTTTTGTTTGAAAAAATTTAAACGATTTTTTTTTTATGTATTTTTTATTTGTATTAATCAAAGTAATCACCCATGCAATCAATGCATCTTTGCCAACGCAGTGGCAGTTTATTGATGCCCTTCTTAAAGAAATCAGCTGGTCGGGAGGCAATAAATTCTTCAAAGGCATTTTGTACTGCCTCTCGGGTATTGAATTTTTTTCCCGCCAAGAAGTTATCCAAATTCTGGAAAAAGTAGTAGTCTTTAGGCGCAAGGTCTGGTGAGTAGGGCGGATGACGGAGAGCTTCCAACCCCAGTTCTTGCAACTTGGAGACCGTCTGCTGTGCAGTATGAGCTCGCGCGTTGTCGTGCAGGAGCAGCGGAGACGAGCGATTGACCAATGCTGGTTGGAGATGTGCCAGCTTCTCCATCATTGTGTTCAGTTCTTCACAGTACACAGTCTGCAGTAATGGTCACCCCGTTTGGTAAGAAGATGTGATGAATCACACCGGCGCTAGACCACCAAACCAATTCTATAAAATCTAAACTGCTTACCATGGAAAATTATTTTCTATAATTGCAGTTATTTTTTTGCCCTAGGGTGATGGAGCGCAGCGTATTGTTATATGGCAGGAGTTTTGAGAGATTTATTCATAATTGTTTTCTTAAATAATATCATCAATTTGAAGTTCATGCATATTCTAAAGAACTACGAATAGCTTTAGCTAGGTTTTTCGATCAGGGAATTCCCTTGTTCCCGTTGATGGCAAAAGGCTCGCCCCCTATTACATGGGACTTAAACATAACTAGCGTAATGTCGACGTACCAATAAGTACATCGCTGCCTATCCTTTGAGAATTACAGGCGTGAAATTATGTTAAAAATTATGTAAGAGCCAGAAAGGGGAGCAGATCGTCCGCAGGGTGAGGGGGCACTGTTCACCCCAACCACCCCTCGGTACGTCCGAGATATAAATAACAACACAGTTAGTACATTTCAGAAGGATAATGATCTCATGTAGATTAAAGTGTGATAGAATTTACCACTAAAGGTTGATTCGTATAAGGCTTGGGCTTGTGGACGGTGAGTAATGGGCTCACCGTCCGTCCGTCCTATGACGATAACATGCCGTGTCGACGGCGCGTTCGTGTTCCATGCGCACCTCCTAATATGTTGTATAATGTTGGGAATAAGCTAAACAGATGACGATCTGATCGTTGGGAGTGAACCTTCGGTGATATTTTATTTAGAAAGAAAGAAATAACATTTATTGGTACAGACACAGGGCATATAAAAAACATACAAAAATTAAAATGAACAAATGTTTTTTTTTTCAAATACTTAACTTAAAACTATTTGGTACAAAAAAAATATTTGCCCCACGGCTGCTCCAAACAGGCCCAGTTCAGCATAAATGTCAGGCAACTAAGTGCCTGACGCTGGTTTTCAACTGGACCTGGTTGAGAGGTGTGTACGCCGTACCAGTTATGTTTGTGTGTATAGGTACTAAAATAATACTAATACTTAATATGTATAAATAGATATTTTATGTGTCACAATTAAGAAAATAATACATAATAATTATAGTCTAATCATAAATAAATCCAAAGTGTAAATAATCCAAATTAAAAAATAATAATAATAAGTAGGTACCTATAGTAAATAATATTTCGCGCGTGCGATGCCGGTGCTTATCAAAATTTTATCAGTCAGTGCAGTTACCCGCCGACAAAGCGCTGCAAGCAGCGGAGCGCAGCGGACGATCACGCGCTTGACACGTTATATTTTTTTTACGACAGAATTGAAATGAATTATAATAAAATGACGAAAAGTAGACTAATTAGATGAGATTGAATTCCTAGAGAATAACTTGAAAGTAGTGAGTGCTAAATGTGAATTGCATTTAATACTAATAAGGATTATAACATTACATTGATTAGGATAGAAATAAATTATCGTGGTATATAACGTAAAAAAAATCGAACAACAAGAATACCAAGAACGAAGAAATGTGGGTATATTTATGGATTCATAATACAGTGACCTACTTTCTGCCCGTTTTGGAAGAGTGGAAATTGCAGCAAGACACATTTTGTAAGTAGGTATGCATTTATATTTGTATTTGATTAGCAGCAACTCTCATTTAACACGTCTATAGACGTGGCGTGATTGGATGAGCTGTAAAATAAAGTTCTTTTTTTTTTTGTCTAGGTCTCCTATACGCGATGGGATGTAATCTCAAGACGGCACCCAAGCCTGGGACGGAAGAGGCAGCTAAAAAGAAGCACGCTTCGCCGCGCAAGCGACAGCAGCATTTAGTGGCAAGAATACTACATAACTGCTTCTTATATCACACATCGAGGTATTGATTGTGACCTGCGCAGTGTATCTAGTACTGCTCTAAACACTAGACTTCCTTTGACAGCGCAATCCGCCAGCTATCGCGCATGGCGTGCTGGTGTCTCGAGCCACCACCGGGGCTCCGGGCTCTGGAGCCCTACCGCTTAATACCCAGGGATTATTAAGGTAATAGTTGCCCTATGTCTTAGTTCATAGTTATTTTTTTTTTTTTTTTTCTGTTTTTATTTGCAATCAGCCTTATGACTATGAGCAAATTTGTTCTGTGATGCTGTCATGCGGAGTGGCTTCCCATTGGAAGCATCAACTCATCTGCTTCCCAGAGCTACTGCCGGTCTTCTAGCTCTAGTATGTGATGACGTTTCAGTCGTCTCACATAGTGGTCCATGGTGAGTTGGCGAGCAAGTTCATTAGGGTGATGGATTAACCGTTCTTTGTATTTAGCTGCCAAACTCCGAATTTCCTCTTTAGTCGTCTTCATTTCAAGATGCTCGTGCACTTCATTGTTGGTTATGTACCATGGTACCTTTGCGATTGTTCTTAAGATCTTGTTCTGTTGGCGCTGGAGTATATTTATGTTGGAATCGCTTGCACTGCCCCACAGTTGTAGCCCGTATGTCCAAATGGGTTTTAGGATGACTTTGTATATGAGCAGTTTGTTGTCCAAAGAGAGTCTCGAGTTCCTTCCTAGCATCCAGTATAGGCTGTTGTACTTTAGCTGGAGCTCCTGCTTTTCAGTTCATAGTTATTTAATGTTAGATTTATGAGGCTACTTTTTGAAGCCTGTGGATGACGGAGCAAATATATCGGAATATGTGACAGACATTTGGATAACGTCTGACTCTCTCTTAGAGGAGGCCTGCCCCAGCATTGGGATCGTTATGGGCTTATGACTGATTATACAAAGATACTAATTATTATTTCGTGTTAATTTTCAGGTCTAACACGGAGCAACGTCATCCACTCTGAAGGCGGCCATGTCTTCAATGCTCTCTTCATCATTATCAGCCAAGCAGCATTACTGGCCTTCCACCAGGAGGAGTTGCCACCAGGATACCGTGCGGCAGTCTTGTCTATCTCCGAGTTGATAAAGAAGGTACCTACGTGTTTCAGTTTCACTTACTTGTTGTAAACGTTTGCAGATTTGTGACAATTATTGTAAGTATGTTTCACTTGTCTTGGTGACTGCCTATCTGACCTCCACAACCCAGTTAATATTGGGTAAGAAGTGGCATGTAAAAATAAATCATAATACAATGATTTAAAACTCTGTTTTTAATGTGTTACTGGTATTGTTACACCAATTGTGTTATTTTACTTTTCAGATCCCGTCTGACGAGTAGTATCACCACCGAATTCGTTCAACCATCACTTCAAGTCAAGATCCAGTCTAACCCTACACCGCCCGATGGGGTGTAAGTGGCTCGAACATCATCTTCAGAGCCGAAGTCAACCTCACCTGCCCGTGGTACACCCCGCAATAGACCAACGAGGCTCTGGCGCCCTGGTCTTCTCTTAAAGGGAGATTAGACAATATATAATGTACTCGTAATATATTATAAATATACATTGATTCATTCTATTTAGGTTAAATTTAAATCCTAATTAGTTAGTAAGTTTAATATAAGTTAGGTTAAGGAACCAGTGTTTTATTTACAAAACCTCGTCATCCTATGATCATCATTATCTGACTAGCTACAGGCTAGTCACTAACAAGCCTCACAATTATGTTGTTGTTAACTTCCAATTGAACCGAATGCTGCTGAATATCAGTATTTTGCGCTGACTAACTCCAAGTAAAATGAATAGTATTCAGCTGCATCCTATCTGATGTTCACAACCCATTTGCCAGAGTGGTTGTGTGGCTTGTACATTGATGTAACGCACACAAAACATTGTGCGGATGCATTGAATAGTACAAAGATTATGAAAGTACTAAAAGTAAAGCATCAACATTGAAAACTGATATTTAAAAAAATCCTTGTGTAAAAGTGGGAACTTTGACGTCCAATAATATTTGTGACTAGAAAGTTCTCCAGTCTGGTCCAGAAAAATAACTGATCGCAATGATGGGAATGGGACAACAAATGTATTTCTTCACACTTTAATTTGTATTATTCAAAAGTTGAAACTGTTGGAAGCTACAAAAAAGATTTTTGTGTTTGGTCGCTACATGGGGCTATTTCTAGTTGCCCTTATTTAATAATAATAATAATAATAATGTATTTATTTCCAAGTATATGGTATTTTGAGATCTTATACACTAATAATGTTCCACATATACTACCATTGCTGGCGTAGAAATATAAAAAAAAAAGCTAAGCACATTCAAAATTCAAATCATCACTAAATTAATTAAAATGTCAAAAAGTAAAATAAAGATTAATTTGTTGTGTCCAAAATACAAGTTCTAAAGTCAAAGTAATACATGCATATATTAAGATTAATTGCAATGTCAGAAAATATAAGCTCTATAGTAAAGTAATAATTATAGATATTATGCCAAAATACTAATAACATAGAATATTCATTACAATGTCAAAAATTATGATTTAAAAATTCATTAACTGAATAAAAGCACATCTCTAATAGCCAAGCAAACATTTTACATTTAAATTTATCTATTGGTAACATTCTGAACGTAGATGGTAATTTATTATAAATTTTGATCGTCATACAACTGGCATTTCTACTATAGAGATGCAGTCTCTGAGGAGGAACTAACAGTTTGCCAGCATTTTTTTTATTCAATCTTTCCGAGACTTGTTCATTCAATGAAAATAAATTTAACCGAATAAATAGAAACCAATAATATTTTCAATGGAAGAATGTTGAAACTTTCCAGTTAAAAGCTTTCCTCCAAACAGTAAGAGTGTTAATTTATAATTTGGTAGTACTTGCAACAGATTTGTGGTGTTGCAACATTGTGATAATGAGACCTAACTAAATCTATGTTGGATAATGGAAAGGGCGTAACTTGAGCTATTGGCCGTGCTATTCCATTTTCACCCTTCGGCACTAATCTGAAGGTGCAAATCAGAACACACGCTCGAATCGCAGTATTGATCGTGACCTGCGCTGTGCAGCTACACTTTTCTAGACAAGCCTTCCTTTCTGCAATGCGGCAGTGCATCACCACCCGTCTATCGTGCCTGTCGTGTTGGTGCTTCGAGCCGCCACCGGGGCTCCGGGCTCTGGAGCCCTACACCACCGCGTCTCCAAGGATCTAATATCAAGGTAAGCGTTAATGTAATTCTTTTCACTTCCAAGTTTACAATGCAAAATAAAATTACGACTGTAGTAACTAAAGGGTACAGATGTGTAGCCTACAGTACAATCGCATTTTGCAATCCTGCTTGAGTCCCATGTAATCAGGGGTGATCGTTTCCCCATCAAAGGAGATCATCAGCTAATCTAAGAATTTCTCCTGAAAAAAGTCGGTGGTCAAACCCAATAAAATCTCCATACTTTAATAGTTATCTGTTCTGTCACTTACAGGTTCATGGTTGAAGAGCAGCTTCATCCATTCCCCTCTGTTAGCAGCCATGACTTCGATGCTGGTCCTACGCGCCGCTACTTGGACAACGAGCTCTGTAACCTTACTGCGCCTCGGACCTGCGAGTTGAAATGTAGGTAGGTGTTCAAATACATAAACTAACGTTTTTTTTCTCATTGAGTAAAACAGAAACAGTAGAATCTCGTTTCACGGTATAAGGAGTACGGGGTTGTGAAGTCACAAATAACATTTTTGAAATACTATAAAAATAAAAATGTAATGTTTGGAACTCTGACCATCAATATCTCCGTAACTAGAAGGTTCCCAGGTATGACCTAGAACAAATAAAACATGATCACAAAGACGAAGAGAACAAATGCCAGTTTCGTTAATGGTATTGTTACACCAATTGTGTTATTTTACGTTTCAGTATCACCACCGAATTCGTTCAACCCTCACTTCAAGTCAAGATCCAGTCTAACTCTACATCGATGGGGTGTAAGTGGCTCGAACATCATCTTCAGAGCCGAAGTCAACCTCACCTGCCCGCGGTACACCCTGCAATATACCAACGAGGCTCTGGCGTCCTGGTCTCCTCTTAGAGGGAGATCACACATTTTAGTTTCAAGTTAAACGTGATACTTTTCTTCTACTCACTACTGACGGTATTTGCAATAGAATAAACTAGTAATAAAACTTAGGTTAAGTAACCAGTGTTTTTTATTTATGAAACCTCCTCATCCTATGATCATCATTATCTGACTAGCTACAGGCTAGTTACTAACAAGCCATACAATTATATTTTGGCTGGTCACAGGCGTTTTCCCTGTGAGCTAGTATCTACCATGTAATAAGTCCAGTACGGGCTGGAAGAGAACAACTATTAGTAGAACCAAGTCAACTTACCTTACCCGTTTGTTCCAATTGCTGAACATCTCCCACCTGGACAAGAGTTGCCGTGGCTGACCTGGACTGACCGAGTCTTTAAACAGACTCCCAAGTAGGTCGCAGGGAGGCGCGCGGTAGCCGTGGTGAGCGGACGTGCGCGCGGAGCAATAGACCAACGAGGCTCTGGCGCCCTGGTCTCCTCTTAAAGGGAGATTAGACATTTAGCTAGAAGTATTAACAAAATACTTTCTTCTACTCACTACTCACAACATCTAGATATTGATTCTTAGTTCGTAAGATAGATAATAAAACTTAGGTTATGTAACCTGTGTTTTTTTATTTATGAAACCTCCTCATCCTATGTTCAAATCATTATCTGACTAGCTACAGGCTAGTTACTAACAAGCCTCACAATTATATTTTGGCTAATCACACACTTTTCCCTGTGCGCTAGTATACTAGCGCACAGGGAAAAGTGTGTGATCAGCCATGTACGTCCAGTAGGGGCTGGGGGAGAACAACTATTATTATTAGACCCAACGGGCAACGGAGTAGAGCAGCATATTTAACGTTAAACTTACCGATACTTACTTCCCCTTTTTCTGCAGGAAAACCTTTTATTCCCACGGAGAAATCAAATACATAGCTGGCGTGGCTTGGCTGCTACCGGCCGATTAGTCGATTCAAAAGAAATCCTATAATTATGTAAAAAATATGGTCACCTCACAATTTTAATGGATGTTTGTATGGAAAAATTTAAATGATCAATATCTTTGAAACTACCCAAAGTTTCTCCGTCACTAATTCAGGTTATCATTATCGTCCCCGTCACAACATTTTGATAACATTTTGAAGGTCGTAGATCATCAGGCAGCGGAGATACACGTGTCCAGCCAGCCTGAGTTCAAGATGGCTGGACACAAGTATACATTAAGTTTTCATTGATATCTCGTAAACCCTTACATGTGACGCCATAAATCAAACGTTATTACTGTCACACATTGCGTCACCAAGTATTAGTAAAGGAACCATAATCGAAAACGCTCCCGTTATGTGGGATTCGGAAGTGCCAGCCAAAAGTTTTTTACGTAAATTCAAGATGGCTGGACACAGTTTTTTGCATTTTTCTACTAAACCACTGTACGTATCACAAAACTTTTAGCTTGACGCCCGTTGATATGCAAAAAGTCGTCAAAATCACTTCCGTTAACGAGATTGAGAGACCAGCGAAAAGTGGTTTTTCAAGCTGGCTGGACACGCTTTCGATCGATTATCTATGATTCTGTAGCGTCACCTATTCTGAAATAAGGGTGTTTAGCCGTCACATAAAGTGCCCTATTGCCCTATTGTAAATGCAAGCAGTTTTGAAGTTTTGTCCAGCGGACCAGAGCCACATGTGAGGGGGCGCTGTTCACCCCAACCACCCCTCGGTACGTCCGTGATATAAATAACAACACAGTTACATTTCAGAAGGATAATGATCTCATGACTAGATTAAAGTGAGAGAGAATTTACCACTAAAGGTTGATTCGTATTAGGCTTGGGCTTGTGGACGGTGAGTAATGGGCTCACCGTCCGTCCGTCCTATGACGATAACATGCCGTGTCGACGGCGCGTTCGTGTTCCACGCGCACCTCCTAATATGTTGTATAATGTTGGGAATAAGCTAAACAGATGACGATCTGATCGTTGGGAGTGAACCTTCGGTGATATTTTATTTTGTGGCAAGAATACTACATATCTGCTTCTTATATCACACATCGAGGTATTGATCGTGACCTGCGCAGTGTATCTAGTACTGTTCTTTAAACACTAGACTTCCTTTGACAACGCCGCAGTGCGCAATCCGCCGTCTATCGCGCATGTCGTGCAGGTGCCGCGAGCCACCACCGGGGCTCCGGGTTCCGGAGCCCTACCGCTTAATACCAAAGGATTATTAAGGTAAATGGTGCCCTATTTCTTAGTTATTTAATGTTGAATTTAGGAGACTACTTTTTATGACTGTGGATGACGGGGCAAATATATCGGAATATGTGACAGACATGTGGATTATGTTTGACTCTCTCTCTTAGAGGAGGCCTACCCCAGCATTGGGATTGTTTTCGGCTGATTACTGATTATACAAAGATACTAATTATTATTGTGTGTTCATTTTCAGTTCTAACGCGGAGCAGTGTCATCCACTCTGAAGGCGACCATGTCTTCAATGCTCTCTTCATCATCATCAGCCAAGCAGCATTACTGGCCTTCCATTATGTCCTGCGAGTTGCCACCAGGATACCGTGGGGCAGTCTTGTCTATCTCCGAGTTGATAAAGAAGGTACCTACGTGATTCAGTTTCACTTACTTGTTGTAAACGTTGCAGATTTGTGACAATTATTGGAAGTATGTTTTACTTGTCTTGGTGACTGCCTATCTGACCTCCACAACCCAGTTAACACTGGGTAAGAAGTGGCATGTAAAAATAAATCATAATACAATGATTTAAAACTCTATTTTAAACGTGCTACTGGTATTGTTACACCAATTTTATTATTTTACTTTTCAGATCCCGTCTGACGAGTAGTATCACCACCGAATTCGTTCAACCCTCACTTCAAGTCAAGAGTCAGTCTAACCCTATATCGATGGGGTGTAAGTGGTTCGAACATCATCTTCAGAGCCGAAGTCAACCTCACCTGCCCGCGGTACACCCTGCAATAGACCAACGAGGCTCTGGCGCCCTGGTCTTCTCTTAAAGGGAGATTAGACAATATATAATGTACTCGTAATATATTATAAATATACATTGATTCATTCTATTTAGGTTAAATTTAAATCCTAATTAGTTAGTAAGTTTAATATAAGTTAGGTTAAGGAACCAGTGTTTTAATTACAAAACCTCGTCATCCTATGATCATCATTATCTGACTAGCTACAGGCTAGTCACTAACAAGACTCACAATTATGTTGTTGTTAACTTCCAATTGAACCGAATGCTGCTGAATATCAGTATTTTGCGATGACTCACTCCAAGTAACATTAATAGTATTCAGCTGCATCCTATCTGATGTTCACAACCCATTTGCCAGAGTGTTTGTGTGACTTGTACATTGATGTAACGCACACAAAACATTGTGCGGATGCATTGAATAGTACAAAGATTATGAAAGTACTAAAAGTAAAGCATCAACATTGAAAACTGATATTTAAAAAAATCCTTGTGTAAAAGTGGGAACTTTGACGTCCAATAATATTTGTGACTAGAAAGTTCTCCAGTCTGGTCCAGAAAAATAACTGATCGCAATGATGGGACAACAAATGTATTTCTTCACACTTTAATTTGTATTATTCAAAAGTTGAAACTGTTGGAAGCTACAAAAAAGATTTTTGTGTTTGGTCGCTACATGGGGCTATTTCTAGTTGCCCTTATTCAACCGAATAAATAGAAACCAATAATATTTTCAATGGAAGAATGTTGAAACTTTCCAGTTAAAAGCTTTCCTCCAAACAGTAGTGTTAATTTATAATTTGGTAGTACTTGCAACAGATTTGTGGTGTTGCAACATTGTGATAATGAGACCTAACTAAATCTATGTTGGATAATGGAAAGGGCGTAAGAGCTATTGGCCGTGCTATTCCATTTTCACCCTTCGGCACTAATCTGAAGGTGCAAATCAGAACACACGCTCGAATCGCAGTATTGATCGTGACCTGCGCTGTGCAGCTACACTTTTCTAGACAAGCCTTCCTTTCTGCAATGCGGCAGTGCATCACTGTCTATCGTGCGTGTCGTGTTGGTGCTTCGAGCCGCCACCGGGGCTCCGGGCTCTGGAGCCCTACACCACCGCGTCTCCAAGGATCTAATATCAAGGTAAGCGTTCATGTAATTCTTTTCACTTCCAAGTTTACAATGCAAAATAAAATTACGACTGTAGTAACTAAAGGGTACAGATGTGTAGCCTACAGTACAATCGCATTTTGCAATCCTGATTGAGTCCCATGTAATCAGGGGTGATCGTTTCCCCATCAAAGGAGATCATCAGCTAATCTAAGAATTTCTCCTGAAAAAAGTCGGTGGTCAAACCCAATAAAATCTCCATACTTTAATAGTTATCTGTTCTGTCACTTACAGGTTCATGGTTGAAGAGCAGCTTCATCCGTTCCCCTCTGTTAGCAGCCATGACTTCGATGCTGGTCCTACGCGCCGCCACTTGGACAACGAGCTCTGTAACCTTACTGCGCCTCGGACCTGCGAGTTGAAATGTAGGTAGGTGTTCAAATACATAAACTAACGTTTTTTTCTCATTGAGTAAAACAGAAACAGTAGAATCTCGTTTCACGGTATAAGGAGTACGGGGTTGTGAAGTCACAAATAACATTTTTGAAATACTATAAAAATAAAAATGTAATGTTTGGAACTCTGACCATCAATATCTCCGTAACTAGAAGGTTCCCAGTTATGACCTAGAACAAATAAAACATGATCACAAAGACGAAGAGAACAAATGCCATTCGGATTCGTTAATGGTATTGTTACACCAATTGTGTTATTTTACGTTTCAGATTCCATCTGACGAGTAGTATCACCACCGAATTCGTTCAACCCTCACTTCAAGTCAAGATCCAGTCTAACCCTACACCGATGGGGTGTAAGTGGCTCGAACATCATCTTCAGAGCCGAAGTCAACCTCACCTGCCCGCGGTACACCCTGCAATAGACCAACGAGGCTCTGGCGCCCTGGTCTTCTCTTAAAGGGAGATTAGACAATATATAATGTACTCGTAATATATTATAAATATACATTGATTCATTCTATTTAGGTTAAATTTAAATCCTAATTAGTTAGTAAGTTTAATATAAGTTAGGTTAAGGAACCAGTGTTTTATTTACAAAACCTCGTCATCCTATGATCATCATTATCTGACTAGCTACAGGCTAGTCACTAACAAGACTCACAATTATGTTGTTGTTAACTTCCAATTGAACCGAATGCTGCTGAATACCAGTATTTTTCGATGACTGACTCCAAGTAACATTAATAGTATTCAGCTGCATCCTATCTGATGTTCACAACCCATTTGCCAGAGTGGTTGTGTGACTTGTACATTGATGTAACGCACACAAAACATTGTGCGGATGCATTGAATAGTACAAAGATTATGAAAGTACTAAAAGTAAAGCATCAACATTGAAAACTGATATTTAAAAAAAATCCTTGTGTAAAAGTGGGAACTTTGACGTCCAATAATATTTGTGACTAGAAAGTTCTCCAGACTGGTGCAGAAAAATAACTGATCGCAATGATGGGGACGACAAATGTATTTCTTCACACTTTAATTTGTATTATTCAAAAGTTGAAACTGTTGGAAGCTACAAAAAAGATTTTGGTGTTTGGTCGCTACATGGCGCTATTTCTAGTTGCCCTTATTCAACCGAATAAATAGAAACCAATAATATTTTAAATGGAAGAATGTTGTAACTTTCCAGTTAAAAGCTTTCCTCCAAACAATAAAGAGTGTTAATTTATAATTTGGTAGTACTTGCAACAGATTTGTGGTGTTGCAACATTGTGATAATGAGACCTAACTAAATCTATGTTGGATAATGGAAAGGGCGTAAGACCTATTGGCCGTGCTATTCCATTTTCACCCTTCGGCCCTAAACTGAAGGTGCAAATCAGACCACACGCTCTACTCGCAGTATTGATCGTGACCTGCGCTGTGCAGCTACACTTTTCTAGACAAGCCTTCCTTTCTGCAATGCGGCAGTGCATCACCGGCCGTCTATCGTGCGTGTGTTGGTGCTTCGAGCCGCCACCGGGGCTCCGGGCTCTGGAGCCCTACACCACCGCGTCTCCAAGGATCTAATATCAAGGTAAGCGTTCATGTAATTCTTTTCACTTCCAACTTTACAATGCAAAATAAAACTACGACTGCAGTTACTGAAGGGTAAGGCAGAGATGTAGCCCACAGTAAAATCGCGTTTTGCAATTTTGTTTAAGTCACAAGTAATCAGGGGTGATCGTTTCCCCATCCAAGGAGATCATCAGCTTAAATAAGAATTTCTCCTGAAATATGTCGGTGGTCAAACCCAATAAAAGCTCTATACTTTAAAGTTATCTGTTATCTGTTCTGTCACTTTCAGGTCCATGGTTGAGGAGCAGCTTCATCCGTTCCCCTCTGCTAGCAGCCATACCTTCGATGCTGGTCCTACGCGCGGCCACTTGGACAGCGGGCTCTGTAACCTTACTGCGCCTCGGACTTGCGAGTTGAAATGTAGGTGTTCAAATACATTAATTTACGCTTTTTTCTCATTGAATAAAACAGAAAAAGCAGAATCTCGTTTCACGGTATAGGAGTCATTGTGCTGATAGACGCAATCAAAAGTACGGGGTTGTGAAGTCACAAGTAAATTTTTTGATTTATTATAAAAATAATAATGTAATGTTTGGAACTCTGACCATCAATATTTCCGTAACTAGAAGGTTCCCAGGTATGACCTAGCACAAATAAAACATGATCACAATGACGGAGAGAACAAAATACTGTTCGGTTTTGTTAATGGTATAGGTATTGTTACACTAATTGTGTTATTTTACTTTTCAGATCCCGTCTGACGAGTAGTATCACCACCGAATTCGTTCAACCCTCACTTCAAGTCAAGATCCAGTCTAACCCTACACCGATGGGGTGTAAGTGGCTCGAACATAATCTTCAGAGCCGAAGTCAACCTCACCTGCCCGCGGTACACCCTGCAATAGACCAACGAGGCTCTGGCGCCCTGGTCTCCTCTTAAAGGGAGATCAGACATTTAGGTACAAGTATTAACAAAATACTTTTTTCTAAAACAACATCGAGATATTGATTCTTAAAACACAACAATTAGATATTTATTTCTTAGTTCGTAAGATAGATAATAAAACATAGGTTAAGGAACCAGTGTTTTTTTATTTATGAAACCCCCTCATCCTATGATCATCATTATCTGACTAACTACAGGCTAGTTACTAACAAGCCACACAATTATAATAATAGGTCTTTACCTATGAAATTGCCGTTTTGTTTGAAAAAATTTAAACGATTTTTTTTATGTATTTTTTATTTGTATTAATCAAAGTAATCACCCATGCAATCAATGCATCTTTGCCAACGCAGTGGCAGTTTATTGATGCCCTTCTTAAAGAAATCAGCTGGTCGGGAGGCAATAAATTCTTCAAAGGCATTTTGTACTGCCTCTCGGGTATTGAATTTTTTTCCCGCCAAGAAGTTATCCAAATTCTGGAAAAAGTAGTAGTCTGTAGGCGCAAGGTCTGGTGAGTAGGGCGGATGACGGAGAGCTTCCAACCCCAGTTCTTGCAACTTGGAGACCGTCTGCTGTGCAGTATGAGCTCGCGCGTTGTCGTGCAGGAGCAGCGGAGACGAGCGATTGACCAATGCTGGTTGGAGATGTGCCAGCTTCTCCATCATTGTGTTCAGTTCTTCACAGTACACATCTGCAGTAATGGTCACCCCGTTTGGTAAGAAGCTGTGATGAATCACACCGGCGCTAGACCACCAAACAGTGACCATCACTTTTCTAGGGGTAAGTTTTCGTTTAGGGCATTGTTTAGGTGCTGAACCAGGATCCAACCAACTTGCTGAGCGCTTACGGTTATCGTACAGGATCCATTTTTCATCGCAGGTAACAACGCGGTTCAAAATTCCTTCATTTGTGTGTCTGTTGAGCAGTGCAAGGCACGTCTCGACGCGTACTTCGCGCTGGCGATCATTGAGTTCGTGGGGCACCCATTTATCAAGCTTTTTTACCTTGCCAATTTGACGCAAATGGACCAATATTGTTTTGACGCTAACGTCGAAAGCTGATGCTAATTCAGCCGTAGATTGTGTATCATCAGCTTCCAGAAATTTTGAAATGGACAGTACTGCAGAACGGCAATTTCATAGGTAAAGACCTAATATTTTGGCTGGTCACAGGCCTTTTCCCTGTGAGCTAGTATACCATGTTAGTCCAGTACGGGCTGGAGGAGAACAATTATTATTATTATTAGAGCCAACGGGCAGCATATTTAACGTTAGACTGAACGATCGTATAAGGAACACCACATTGCACTCCAGAACTCATATTGCTGCTGTGGGCCTGCATATCTCAGAACTGGAGCCCTGAGACAGCTAGACAGCGCCGCGGCAGACCGAGGAGAAGATGGCGGGACGCCTTGGATGACTTTCTCGTTGACTGGCGAGAAGAGGCCCAACAACAAGGAAAGTGGAAGGAATTAGGGGAGGCCTTTGCCCAGGAGTGGAAAAATTTAGGCCAAACTAAAAAAAAAAGAATAAAACAAATCATTATAAACATAATTCGCCTACCATGGAAAATTATTTTCTATAATTGCCGTAATTTTTTGCCCTAGGGTGATGGAGCGCAGCGTATTGTTATATGGCAGGAGTTTTGAGAGATTTATTGATAATTGTTTTCTTAAATATTATCATCAATTCGAAGTTCATGCATATTCTAACTACGAAGCTAATGAATATTAGCTTTAGCTAGGTTTTTGATCAAGAATTTCTTTGTTCCCGTTGATGGCAAAAGGCTCGCCCCCTATTACATGGGACTTAAACATAACTAGCGTAATGTCGACGTACCAATAGGTACATCGCTGCCTATCCTTTGAGTATTACACGCATGAAATAATGCTAAATAAACATGACATGTAAGAGCTAGAAAGGGTAGCAGATCGTCCGCAGGGTGAGGGGGCGCTGTTCACCCCAACCACCCCTCGGTACGTCCGTGATATAAATAACAACACAGTTACATTTCAGAAGGATAATGATCTCTTGACTAGATTAAAGTGTGAGAGAATTTACCACTAAAGGTTGATTCGTATAAGGCTTGGGCTTGTGGACGGTGAGTAATGGGCTCACCGTCCGTCCGTCCTATGACGCTAACATGCCGTGTCGACGGCGCGTTCGTGTTCCACGCGCACCTCATATGTTGTATAATGTTGGGAATAAGCTAAACAGATGACGATCTGATCGTTGGGAGTGAACCTTCGGTGATATTTTATTTTGTGGCAAGAATACCACATAACTGCTTCTTAGATCACACATCGAGGTATTGATCGTGACCTGCGCAGTGTATCTAGTACTGTTCTTTAAACACTAGACTTCCTTTGACAACGCCGCAGTGCGCAATCCGCCGTCTATCGCGCATGTCGTGCAGGTGCCGCGAGCCACCACCGGGGCTCCGGGTTCCGGAGCCCTACCGCTTAATACCAAAGGATTATTAAGGTAAATGGTGCCCTATTTCTTAGTTATTTAATGTTGAATTTAGGAGACTACTTTTTATGACTGTGGATGACGGGGCAAATATATCGGAATATGTGACAGACATGTGGATTATGTTTGACTCTCTCTCTTAGAGGAGGCCTACCCCAGCATTGGGATTGTTTTCGGCTGATTACTGATTATACAAAGATACTAATTATTATTGTGTGTTCATTTTCAGTTCTAACGCGAAGCAACCTCATCCACTCTGAAGGCGGCCATGTCTTCAATGCTCTCTTCATCATCATCAGCCAAGCAGCATTACTGGCCTTCCATTATGTCCTGCGAGTTGCCACCAGGATACCGTGCGGCAGTCTTGTCTATCTCCGAGTTGATAAAGAAGGTATCTACGTGTTTCAGTTTCACTTACTTGTTGTAAACGTTGCAGATTTGTGACAATTAAGTATTGGAAATATGTTTCACTTGTCTTGGTGGTGGTTGGGATCTATAAAACAAACCAAACCAGCGGTATGCATTACACGATAAAAAACGGGAATTTACTGTGGAGAAATCTTGTACAGATACGTACAAAATACTTTATTATTGACAACAATTATAACGTTGCTAATTCTATGATAACAATGACCGTAGGATCGTATTAGAGACGTGGTTACATCATTTTACCGTTGTGAGATACCCAACTGTCTATTATTGAACATCTTCTTCTAATAAATAAAGAGAGAAGTCCTGACTGACTGACTGACTGACTCATCAACGCCTAGCCCAAACCCTTGGATCTAGAAAGCTGAAATTTTGCACAGAGGTTCCCTTTATAATGTAGACAAGAAATAAGGAAGGATTTTTCGAAATTCAACCCCTAAGGGAGTTAAATAGGGGATGATGATGGTTTGTATGGAAAATCGTCATTTTCACGCGGGCGAAGCCGCTGGCAAAAGCTAGTTGATAGATATAGTAGTTTCCTTTAGGCTGAAAGATTACATTATTATAAGAGAAAGCAGTTTGTTTCCTACCATAGCGTTTCTATCCATCATCATCATCATCATCATTTTCCCGCCCTCATCCCAATTTATTTGTGGTCGGCGCAACATGTCTTCTTCTTCCATACTTCCCTATTTCTCGTCATCTCAGCAGTCACCTCCTTTCTAGCCATATCATCCTCCACACAGTTCTATCCGTTGTTTAAATATTTACTTCGTTTTAATTTTCAGGTCCTCATGTGGTGAGTCTCCCATTGATGCTGCATCAGCCTGGACTTTCAACTGAATCGCTCTCCCACGGATGGGGTGCAAGTGGCTCTACCACCACCAGAGCCGAAGTCAACCTCACCTGCCCGTGGTGCACCCTGCAATAGACCAACGAGGCTCTGGCGAACCTTACCCTGGTCTCCAGGGAAACCAGGAGACCAGGGAATATTGACACAGTTGTTGATACGTTTGTTAGCAGATAGATTCTACTCGTAGTTCTAACTGTTAATACTATTTTTTTACGATTTTTTGTAATTGAAAAATCAGGATGGTTAAATATTATAGGTATATACTTTAGGTTTAAGATTGTAAATATAGGTTAGGATAAATATCTTGTATTTTATTTAAAAACCTTATCCTGTCATCCTTAGGCCGAGCCTTATCCCAGCAATGTTGCGTCCGAATTTCAGTCTCATCATATTGAAAATTACAGATTAGTGTCTGAGCTGGTCTTTTGAAGAAAGTAACACATAGATTTGAGTGGAGCCGTCCATTCAGTATTTGTCAGACATCGTGGAGCTCGACTTATAACTAAAGCAGTTCAACTCACGACGAACAAAACCAAAGAAAGACTCACAATCCCACATGGTCCTCATATTGACAATAATAAATAACAATTAATTTAACGCTAGATTAATAATAACTAATACATGTCATAATAAGAAGAAGAAGAAGGAAAAGAAAGGAAGAGAAGAGATGGTATGACCATAATGCCGTGGAAGTTGGGTAGGCCTTTGGTGTGGGACGCAACTTGCATCGACACCCTTGCGCCATCCCATCTTCCTAGCACAGTGAGCTGTGCTGGGGCGGCTGCTGCAGGTGCTGAAAACCTCAAGCGGCGCAAATACAACAACTTAATAGGCAGTTATGTGTTTGAGCCGTTTGGGGTTGAAACACTGGGACCTTGGGGTCCGAGTGCTCGCCTAATTTTTAAGGAAATTGCCAAGCGGTTGGTCGACTCTTCACGTGACCAGAGGGCTGGCCTATTCTTTGGCCAAAGAATCAGCATTGCCATCCAACGTGGTAATGCTGCCTGCCTTCTGGGCACTTTTCCTGTTGACAGCAATGTGGACGAATTTTTTGACGCCCTGTAATTCTTTTGTTATAATAGAATTGAAAACTATCCTACTCGACTATCATGCTTATCTGTACTTTTACATATTGTACTAGTACACAAATCAAAAGTCCCTGAGTTTTTACCTATAATTTGAAGTCTTTTCTTCTAATAATTCACAATAAACGAAATAGATGGCGTTACTTCAATAGATTCATTTCTACCACCACTAGATGTCGCTGTATGTGAAGATTTGCTTGTGTTGCTTTTTTATTAGAATTGTTGCAACATTAAGCTAAGTAAGAGCAGTATTTAATTCGTATCCAACATTCCCTACCTTATCATTAAGGAAACTGGGTTGAAAATTGGTTAATTGTCTACCTGTGTAGTAGATTTTTTTGAAATATTACACAACGTAAGTAAGTAATTTACTGGCTATAGGTCTACTCTCTGTGACACTGTCAAATCTTATAACTTGCTCTTTATTTTCTCGGCTATAAGGTTGCTATTTGTACTGCACTGCAACTGTCCGCAAAAAATGCATAGCTAGAGCACACATCGATCGATTGTGACCTGCGCAGTACAGCTAGTCTGGTTCTAGACTGATTTCCTTTGTTCAATGTCGCAGACAGCGGGTATTACAATAGCCGCTAACTCTCGCGTATGACGTTTTAGTGCTTTGAGCCGCTACTGGAGCCCTAGGGTTTCGAGCTAGGTTTATAGTGTGTTAAAATAGTGTGCTAGTTTTATAATTGTGTTTCAAATTAAGGTAAGTGTTTAATATTTATTCATATAATTCTTATTTCGCAACTACCGTACTAACCACACTGGGTCCAAACCCAGGCAGCCAAATTACTTTATATTCCTCTGCATTTAATGCGGTGAGAGAAAAGTATCGTGGGGAAACTGACATTCTCCTGCATGCGAATTAAATTAGCCACATTGTGCCTGGTTGGTGAAATAAAGAAAATAGGTTTATTTGGCACATGCAACAAATAAGTGCACATCACAACTTTTTTTTTTAAATATCCTGTACTGTTTCATTGCTGATCAAAGGCCTTCCCACGTATCTTTATGTGATCTTTTCCTGTGCCTCATCTAACCAGCCCTTGCGTTATACGTTCAGAACACCTCGCTAACTTTTTCCGTGTAACATAAGGGGCGTTCCAACTGCAATTCAGAGGGGCGCCATTTTGTTTCCCCAATATTCCAATAACACAGCGTAGGGATAGATCTATTTTAAGGGTGAATGTCTTAATAGAAACAAGCTATAATAAGTGAGGGTGAACTATATTAATAGTTTGCCTTTGTGTTAAATAGGGGTGAAACGACAATCATAATAAATCATTTGACGCCTTTTCGAGAAGGAAAAATGCTCGATTATTTATTTTTCTCAATCTTTTGAACACAGTAAATTTTTTCAACTAAAAAAGTGTATGTCAGCGTTTCCAATAATAAATATTAATTTTTCAGGGTGCTGTCTTCCCAGCTGTAACGGCCTGGAGACCTCTAGGTAGACTGCAACTTGCTTGAGCTTTTGGTGGACTCAAAGGTATCTTATAGTGCAGCCCTATTGTAAATTAGCTGAAAGAATTAAAGAGTACCTTAATTCTGAAAAAAAACTGAAATTTAGCACAGAGGTTCTCTTTATAATGTAGACAAGGAATAAGGAAGGATTTTTCGAAATTCAACCCCTAAGAGAGTTAAATAGGGGATGAAAGTTTGTATGGAAAATCGTCATTTTCACGCGGGCGAAGCCGCTTGCAAAAGCTAGTATTGAATAATTGATAAATATCAATAAACAAACTTATCATTTCCTTGTGATTTTCAGTTCTTTGGCGGACACGAACTTGCTACTGCAAACGGATATCTGCAGATTATATGTGTCTGCAGTTATTTGAAGATTAGAGGTCTACAATTCTCATCTGCTGTGCACGATGTCAACGGTCCTTCGAGCAAACAGCAAGCTCATCTCACCAGAAAATTCCAGGCCAGTCTGCATAACCTTGCACAACGCACACCACATGGCTAAGTATCACAAGGTCAGTTTGAGTATTTCGTATCACCATCATTTCAGCCGAAAGACGTCCACTGCTGGACATAGGCTTCCCTCAAGTGCCGCCATATTGATTGCGTCTCTCATCCAGCGGATCTCTTAAAACTTAGGTTAATGTCTAACTGAAAAACTTTTAAAAAAGTAATTTAAAACTATATACAAGGTAGGGGAGGATATTTACAAGGCAGATGTGAGTGGCAACACTGGGAGGGGACGCTCTAGAAAGACACGTATTTTATTGGTGCCGTTCTTCAGAAAGGACAGGTGCGTAGTAGGTACTCGCAACCGGCGTGCGTGTATGACCAGATGTATGAATGTGGACGAGGCAAAAGGAGTTTGTAAGGATCGTAGCAAGTGGCGTTCTGTGGTTTCTGCCTACCCCCATGAGAAAAGGGCGTGAGTTTATGTATGATATGTATGGAACCTATTTTTAATCAAAAACGCGTCTCTATCTTTTCAGATGACCTGCGATTCTCTTCGATGACCTCACATAACCTATCCTCGATGGGGTGTAAGTGACTCTGCCAACATCTGCAGAGCCAAAGTCAACCTCACCTGCCCGCGGTGCACCCTGCAGACAACCAACGAGGCTCTGGCGTGTCTCTGGTCTCCTCAAGTTGAAGGCAACATAGCTGAAGAGAAGCAGGGAAATTAATATCGGGAGTCCCAAACTATGAAGCCTGATTCTAGGGATATAAGACATGGGCGTTTTTAAGCGGAGGGGGTCTAAGAATTCATTCTTGGACTTTTGAACCTCTCCTCAGAGTTAGATACCACGTTTTAGAGCAGATTTGTGTTACAAGAACTAACAAATGAAGTAATATTAAAGCAATTCTGCTATATGCGGTGGAGGTACAGGCCCTCTCTTGAGTACGTACTTGCAAAACTCATGACGAAGACAATTTACTTAATTGTGATAAATATTGTGATACTCAACACAGTCTTTCACAAGTTCACAATTTAATTGGCCATAAGATAAGTTAGGTTAAGTTGTATATACATATGTAAATAGACTTAATAAAAAAAAAGAAACAGAATGTAGTATAATTTGAAATGAATCCCTCCAAAGCTACAAAGATTTTTTTTTTGTTTTTATTTTTTAAAAAAAAACGTTGCCCCACACTAGGAATTTCTCCTGTATCGTGGGTGCGTTTACAGACATATAAACTCACATGCACAAATATTTTATTTTTTTATTTTTTTATTTAATATGGGCTTACTCTTGACCTCAATCTTGCCCTAAGGGCAGAGATGAGGTCGACGATGGAACTATTGGAGGTCGTATATTTATATGTATATACTGGCCTGCGAGAAATAATCATATGTAACACATTGCTGTCATTGATTTAAATAAGCTTAGTTACGTGTTGTTTATATTCTTTTGTACTTTGTAACTTGCTTGTAAAATATTAACCACGAATGAATATACTGTGCTATCCCACTGCTGATCTCATCTTTATTTCAATTGGTTATGGGCCCAGATCCCAGAAGCACAAATGCTAGAGCATTATTTATAAGTTGAGTGGTTTAAATATTATTTGTGTGCTTGTGAAACTTACGAAATCGCAATTATGTCAGCTGAGGTTGGCATAAGTAGTATCAAGAGGCTGAAAAATTCGTCCGACTACCCAAATTGGAAATTCCTGGTGCGAAATTACTTGGAAAATAAAAACTGGTGGGGAGTAATTTCTACAGATGTAGTGAATGCTGACGTAGACCGGCAGGCACGAACAACAATATGCTTGTTGTTGGAACCAGAGTGCTTTACCCACGTCTACAATGCGAAGATTGCGAAAGAAGCCTGGAATAGCTTACGGAAAGCGTATGAAGACAAAGGTTGGGGAAGACGTATACATATTCAGCGAGAGCTTTTTAACTGTAAGTTAGAGAATTTTGATTCTATGGAAAGCTACATATCAAAAATTACGTTCCTGTCACAACAATTGTCAGATATTGATGCTCCAATCCCTGATGATTGGATCATATCGATTTTGCTGGGTGGATTGACCACTGAGTACAGCCCTCTCATTATGGCTGTAGATAATAGTGGAAAAGAAATCACGTTGGAGCAAATCAAAATGAAATTGTTACAAGAAGGAAGTAGACAGAGTAAGTTGAACACAGAGTACGAAAAAGCTTTAGTAACACGTAAAGTACAGAACGATGCTAGATCTAATACTAAAACTAATGATCGTAAGCAGAAGTTCGTCTACAAGTGTTTTAAGTGTCACAAGCAGGGACACAAGGCGTCCGAATGCAAGGAGCGGATAAAAACCGCGAATATCTGCCTGAATACAAAGGGGGCGATAAACAAAGATAATTGGTATTTAGACAGTGGGTGCTCAAATCATATGACCCATGATAAAAACAAATTGTTGTCTTACACACATCTAAACGGCAACATGAAGATCGCAGTAGCAAACGGGGAGAAGTTATTGGTGAAAGGACGAGGAAATGCTGAGCCACAAGTCAGCGAAAACGGAAAATTAATTTTAGAAAACGTTTTACATGTTCCTGATTTATCCATGAACCTAATTTCGGTGAGCGATTTGACAAAGAAAAATTATTGCATGAATTTTGACAAAGAAGGTTGCATGATTCAAAATAAAAAACAAATTATTGCAAGATGTCAAGAGGTCGGCGGAATTTATGAGTTGACAGAAAATCAAAATAACGTCGTGAATGTGACATTGTCAAAACAAAATAAAAATATTTCGAACGTTTGGCACAAAAGATTAGCTCATTTATCGCGTAATTATATGAATAAAATGAAAGTTTTAGTAAGCGGTATGGAATTTAAGAGTACCGATTTATGCGAGCCGTGTATTCCATGTATAGAAGGAAAGACATGCAAAAGTCCCTTTAAAAAGCAAGGTACGAGAGCGAACGAGGTCTTACAATTGGTTTTTAGCGACGTTTGTGGACCAATCGAGGAGCCATCGTTCGGTGGTTCGAGGTATATTCTTCTATTTATCGACGATTATACTAGAAAGACTCATGTTTATTTTTTGAGGAACAAAAGCGAAACATTCGATAAGTTCCGTGAATATAAGGCGGAAGTTGAGAATGAGACAAGTAAACTGATTAAATGTCTGAGATCTGACAACGGCGCGGAGTATTGTAATGGTAAGTTTAAATCATTTTTAAAGTCTGCAGGTATAAAACACCAGACGACTGTACCGTACACGCCGGAACATAATTCTGTCGCAGAAAGAGCGAATCGTACCATAATAGAGAAGGCAAGAACATTACTGTCAGAATCGAACTTGAGCAAGAAGTATTGGGCAGAGGCTGTAAATACTGTTGTTTACTTAAAGAACAGAAGCCCTACGAAAGCATTGAATAATGCGGTACCAGAAAAGCTTTGGAATGGAAAAGATGTGGATGTTAGTCATCTGAAAATCTTTGGTTGTTTGGCATATAGATTGATACCAAAGCAAAAGAGACGGAAACTGGACATGAAGACGGAACCGATGATTTTTATTGGATATCCTGATAATCAGAAGGGTTATCGTCTGATGAATCCTAAGACAGGTGAAGTGACGACTGCGAGAGATGTGAAATTTCTGGAAAACGTCTTTCTTCAAAAGGAAAACGTGGAAAAGTCGGAAGTAATCATAAACCTAAATAAAGATTCTGTTCCTTCCAGTTTACCGAACGTATCTACAAGCAGATCTAAACATTTAGAGGCTCACAACGATAATATGTATCGTGATACTGAAGACGAGAACGTAGAAGTATCGGAGGACATAGGACCTGAACCTATAGTACCAGAGCGAGTACCTGATGACGTATTGACTGAAGAAGAAGTCAGAATACCTGAATCAGAAAGGAGGTATCCTTTTAGAGAACGCAGACAAGTGGACCGGTACGGATGCAATGTTATGTTTGCCAAGGAGAGCAATCTTGATGGTGATCCATTGACTATTAATGAAGCGTTGGCGAGACCAGATGGTGATATATGGCAAAAAGCGATAGATAATGAACTTATGTCACTGAAGGAGAACCAGACTTGGACGTTGGTGGATCTTCCAGCTGATAAGAAGCCTATCCAATGCAAATGGGTGTTCAAAATCAAGAAAGATAGCGATGGCAAGGTAACAAAGTACAAGGCTAGACTTGTAGCAAAAGGCTTCACACAGGTATGTGGTGTAGATTATACTGAGACATATTCTCCTGTAGTAAGAAGCTCAACTTTAAGATTGTTGTTCTCGTTAGCTGTCGAATACGGTTGGTTTATTGACCAATGGGATGTCACGACTGCCTTTTTATACGGAAAAATTAAAGAGGACATTTACATGCTCCAACCAAAAGGAGCAGTAGTCAAAGGTCAAGAAACCAAGGTATGCAAATTGCAGCGTTCTTTGTATGGATTGAAACAAGCTTCAAATGCTTGGTTCAAGGAATTGGATAAAGAAATGTTGAATTTAGGCTTTGTACAATCAAAAATAGAACCGTGTTTGTATCAAAAGCAGTTTAAAAACAACAAGAAGTTGATTGTCGTTATTTACGTAGATGACCTTTTTATTTTTGGAAATTGTGAACAAGAAAAGCAGAAATTAAAAAACAATTTGCTTGACAAGTTTAAAGTGAAAGATTTAGGGCAGGCTAGGCATGTTTTAGGCATGAGGTTGAGGAGGGACAAAGATGTTATTTGTCTAGATCAGCAACATTTCATTTCGGAAATTTTGAATGAATTTAACATGATAGACGCTAAGCCAGTTTTAACCCCAATGGAAGTCGGTATGAAATTAGAAAGATCGACGAATTCCCATTGCGATCTGCCGTATCAAAGCTTAATAGGCTGTCTAAACTATTTGGCCTGTAATACGCGACCAGACATAGCACATGCGGTAAGTGTACTTTCACAATTCAATTCATGCTATGATGAAATACATTTTAAATGTGCGAAACGGGTCTTAAGGTATTTAAAAGGTACGTCTAACCTTTGTCTCACTTTTAGGAAGTCGGGAGATTTAGACTTACGAGGCTACGTAGATGCAGATTGGGGAGAGTCACTTGATAGAAAGTCTTTCACAGGATTAATTTTCAAAATAGGTAAAAATATAGTGTCATGGGAGAGTAGGAAGCAAGCGACAGTATCCTTGTCAAGTACAGAAGCAGAGTACGTAGGATTAAGTCAAGCTTCGAAGGAAGCTCTCTATTTACGGAGTTTACTAAATAGTTTAACAGCTGTGGATAGTAAAGCGGTAGTAATATACAATGACAATCAGTCGGCGCATAAAATTGCAGGTAACAAAATGATGCATAATCGAACGAAACATATAGACATAAAATATCATTTTATTCGCGAGTGTGTACTTACTAACAAAATCGAGATAAAGTACAGTCGCCCACAAAAGTGCATGGATACCTTAGGGCCTATTTTTCTGTGAAGGTAGAAATCAAATTTACGAAAATAATTAATAGATGGCGTTTGGTTTCTGCACAACTGTGATATTAAACTCTTCAATCCCCAGTGTCACTTGTAGGTTGTAGGTGGCATAAGTTTTATTTCTGTATCTACCTCACAGCAATTTTATTTGTAATTCCTACTTAAATATTAATAAGAAATTAAACCTTTAAAGTTTTTACTTTCCGCAATGACAATATCCGGATTACCCGGTGTCACCTGTAGGTAAAATAAAAAGGAGGTAGATTTTTATAACTTAGTCTTAACTAAATGTAAACTATTCTGTTGAGATATAGAAAAAAATGAACTTTGACTTGGGAATAGGTTAGGTAAGTAAGAAGTTAGGAAACACGTATTAGGTTGGATTAAGTGAGAAGTTAAATGATAAAAAAATACGAAAGAAACCATAAGGAATGTTTTCATTAAACTAATAAGTGCGCATAGCATTCAAAAATATAATATTCGAGTTAGTAGTCAGTTAGCAACAGGGATGAACGGAGACAAACAAAAAGACACACAAATTTTAGAGGTTTATTTCTTACAGTTTATTATTCAAAAACAGACATTTATTATCGTTCAACATTATTATATTATATAAAACTTCTTATTGAGGCCATAGCTTAAGTATTCGTTTCCAAAATCGGAAAGAGGATTGAAGCTTTTGTAACCTCAACAAAGACAAACAGGAGACCGGATTATTTTATCACAAAAGTGAAAAGTTAAATTAAATGAATTAAATAGGTAGGATAACAGCTATACAATTGCACAAAAACATACGAAAAGGTTCCAATGTAAAAAAAAATATATTTGTTTGACTTTTTTTAGTTATTAAAAATACGTAAACTAGTCATGTAATAGGTTATAATAACCCGGTCTCCAGTTAATATAAATAATAAGTACTAAAGTTATGTAATATTATTTTTAAGTATTATGAAATATAAATCCTGGATCGGCAACACTTATCTATCCCCACACGTTCACTGCAATATGACCAGCATATTGGACACACATAACCACTTGTTTATCACGTAATATTTCTACACCACAAACATAAGCGTCCGTGTTCACTGGACTTAAAAGTTTTTTCATCTGTGAAGATGAAAAAACATTACTCAAATCAAAGTTAACATGATCCAAAGCGAACTGTAATCTTGTCCATTAATGGTTTTCTTTGGGCCAGGGTTTCACAACATGCCGCCTATAATGCAGCTCTTCACTTATAAGAGCACGACGGGCATTGTTAAAGCAGCATATGATAGTCGGTCATCGGCAGGAATCCATTTTCTTCATACTCTCATAACACGATTTGACGCTGTAATGTGTTTATGAGCCGTGGTCTACTAGTTCTTTGATGGTGTTGCAAAGAACCCTTTTTTTTTTTTTTTTTTTTTTTTTTTTTGGTGGGTGGAAAATCATCGAATGACCCCCCCCGCTCTTGGGCAGAGCGAAGGGGAGTGTCAGACTTCTACTGACTAAAAACCGAACCCATGTTCCTTCTTTGCCCTTGCGCCGAGGCCACGTAATCCAGTACAAAATACCGCGGCCCCGACGGGCGTCGGCCCTTGCGGGCCCCTCCTTGCTGACATCTCTTTGAGGCGCGCGTGGAACACGAACGCGCCGCCGACACGGTCTGTTGCCGTCATGACGACGGCCGGACGGCGAGCTAGCCCATTACTCGTCTTCAAATCGTCGTACCAATAGAACAACTGTTTTTCTCTGCAACAATAATTATAACAGAAATATATAATACGCAATAACGATTATTTATTAAGTAGTATAGTCGTAACTAAAACATTTTTTTTTCTTATAAAAATTTTGAAATCTAAACTACTTACGTTAACAATAAGATAAGTCGACAAGTTTCGAGTGTCGATAAGTTTTTGCCTTGATTTTGCAAATCAGTTATTTGAGCTCTTGTAACGAAAACAATATTTACAACGCGTACTCATTTTGATGAAATAAGTTAATTCACCTAAATTAAAATAAAACTGAGCTAAACACACTCGAATGAGGTAATCGAAACAAACTTAGCGAACAATCAATTGAGCTTAGTCATAACTCATCTAAATCTTCAATCTAATTATTTCTACTACCTACAAAATTTATGAATTCATATTCGACCTACCCTCAAGTTTGAAAACTAAAACATAGATAATTAAAATCAGATAGTTATAAAATGATAATAATATTCAATTTAAACAAACATAGTAGGTAGTTAGGAATAAATTTATATAATAGAAATAATTGATTATAAATTATTTGAATGTTTAAACAGAAAAAAGAAACTACATGAACATTTTATACAGCGTGAGCGCCCTCTAGTTAGTGTAGCATCAACAATTTATTCAATGTTGCTAATCGAGTACTTATTTACGCCAGGTGGCGTCATTTCTTGCTTTACACGATATTTTTTCTGAACTTCCCATGCATTATTGTAGGCGATGGTACATGTCAACTAATAATATGATAGCCGACATTTTAACTAAAAGTGTTCATAGCCCGAAGTTAAGAGAATTTTTAAAGGATTTATCCCTATCAAATTATTCGATTAAGGGGGCGATGAGTAGTTAAATGTTTATTTTTATGTTGTTTTGGTAATAGATAATTTTCTATGTAGTTTCGTTATGCATTCTTTTCTTTGTTATTCTTCTGTTTTTTGTACTATACTTTTGTATACAGCTAGTACAGTTAAACACAGAAGTGTTAGTATTTGATTTATTTTTTATGTACCGAGTATAGAAGTGATATGCATGTGTAATAGATTAAGGGGGCGTATTGGAGGTCGTATATTTATATGTATATACTGGCCTGCGAGAAATAATCATATGTAACACATTGCTGTCATTGATTTAAATAAGCTTAGTTACGGGTTGTTTATATTCTATTGTACTTTGTAACTTGCTTGTAAAATATTAACCACGAATGAATATACTGTGCTATCCCACTGCTGATCTCATCTTTATTTCAATTGGAACGAGCTTACCCAGAAGAAGCCTATTTACTCGCGACTTAAATAGATTGGGGTTATATGAACTCGGGAAAACCGACGCAGGCAGGGTGTTCCACTCTTTGGCTGTACGAATAATGAAAGACTTAGCAAAACGCTTCGTACGAATGTGTGGAACATCGACAAGATATGGGTGATAACCTGCAGTACGCCTAGTCTCTCGATGGAAGAAGGGAGATGGTGGAATAAGCTCGTGGAGCTCTTGCGCACACTCTCCGAAGTACAGTCTGTAGAAGACCGACAGACATGCAACTTTGCGGTGGTGGGCCAGGCTTTGTAGCTTGGCAACCAGCTTGGCGTCACCAATCAGCCTCCTGGCTCTGCGTTCTACTGAGTCGAGTGTGGCAAGTTGGTATTTGGCTGAGCCATCCCAAAGGTGACAGCAGTACTCCATGCCGGACCGGATCCCCAGATCCGTAACAACTATCTGTAGTCCTTACAAATATTTGTTCCGTGCGGGGATCGAACCCGCGACACGCAGCGCAGCAGTCCAATCGCTCAGCCACTATGCCAACTGTGTCGTCTATCAAAACATCTTTCCGGCGATTCTTTCATATTTATTGTTGTTTACTGATACTGTTAATCTGTCTGTCTGTGTGTGTGTCTGTCTGTCTGTGTGTGTCTGTGTCTGTCTGTTGGTCTTGGGTTCGATTCCCAGGACGTATAAATTGATATTTCAGGTAAGTTCAGTCAGTTCTACTACAATCTTGATTGCTTTATATTTTTACCTCGGCGTGAGATTTTTGCAAAGCTTACGAGTTTTCACGAAAAGAAGTAGACATATCTCTCTTTCTGGCTGTGAAAATAAGTGAAGATCAAAGAATCTATAGATGGACTGTGTGAAAGGTGAAATGGCTGAAAATAGAGTGAGGGTAGTGATGTGCCTGGTGGCAATATTGCCACTAAAATACCAAAATTGCCAGCAGCATTGGAAATATTGCCAAAGTTGCCGGTCAATGTAGATTATCCATACTTCCATACTTCCATACTAATATTATAAATGCGAAGGTAACTCTGTCTGTCTGCCTGTTACTCTTTCACGCCTAAACGGCTGAACGGATTTTGATGAAATTTGGTACAGACATAGTTTGGAACTTGAGAAAGGACATAGGATAGTTTTTTTTTTTTTTTTTTCGCGAGATAAACCAAAAATCTGCCGGAAGTCACTATTCCACGCGAACGAAGTCGCGGGCAAAAGCTAGTGGCCTATAAATGCTTATTATAAGTGTATTTCATAGTTTCCGTACTTAATTTGACTTATAATTAAGAAATATTCCCCTAATATTCCCATTACCGGCAATATTCCCGGCAATTTTGCCACCAAAATTCCCACTTCGGGCAATACTCCCGGCAACGGCACATCTCTAAGTGAGGTTGAGCCATGAGATATAGAGTAGATGGTAATATGTTACGGCAACCCTAAGTAAAACGAGAAAGTGCAGTGGTGGCCCAGTGGTGGGGGGACCCCGACTAAGAGCAGTTGTGGCGGCTCCGACTCAGAGCAGTTGTGGTTCCGACTTAAGAAAAGTGAGTTTATTTCATCACAAAACGGTGATGGAAAACATCGTAAGGAAACCAGCATGTCTAAGAACCGAAAATTCGAAGATATGTGACATCTACCAATCCACACTGGACCCGCTTGGTGGATATAGCCCATGCCTCTTCTACAAGGAGGCCCGAGTCCCTGCAGTGGGAACATTATAGGCTGATGATGATGAACCCCAAATAAATTGGGATGAATGAAGAAGATTAATGAATACTGAACCACAGTCCACACTGCAGACGAGATAAAAATCACTATAGAGAGCTTAGTATTTAAGTATTCTGTCTCTCTCGCACCACTGTCCACCTACAAAGTGCAAGAATGAGATGGAATCATAATTATGCAAGCCAAAACACTCTATCTATGGCCCCAGCTAATGCAATTGTATTCCATCGTCTACCATTGCATGACCCAAGATAATGTACGGGAATAAGAAGTGTCAAACGCAACTTCTAAATCTTTTGACCTTTGTTATTTTCTTCAATTTTAAAATTAAATGTTTCTATAGGTAAATACCAATTTCAAAGATCTTGAAAAAAATAATTTCGTTGCAAAATATATTTGACAGTAGCAACACAATTTTTTTTAAGTGTAGCAACTCAGTAGTTTTTTAACACTGCAACATTTAATACTGCATTGCAGAAAATTGGAAGACAAAGGAAGATTGTGACCTGCGCAGTGAAAAGATTGAAGAACGATGTTAGTTACTTGTTAGTATATGTAGGTACATTTGCAGAATGGGACCTGCGCACTGCAGTTTAGAACTTTCTAGAATGTGTTCCTTTGCACACCGCAGAAGTTTCATTATGAAAATAATTTGCATTTTGCGTAGGTATAATAATATGCTTTATCGCCATTAGTTCACTTCCATGCAACCTGCTGCAAACAAACGAAGCCTTTGGCGAATTCCTAATAATATAAACAAACTAATGAATTAAGCACGTTAAGCTGTTGGTCCCGGCTGCCATATATAAATCTTTGGCCGTCGTTACAGGTAGTAAGTGCCTGAACCTGAAAGTCTGACAACCAGTCTTACCAAAGGGTATCGTATTACCCAGTATTAACTGGATTGTGGATTTCAGATAAGCAGTCGCTCCATGTAAAATACTGGTACTCAGCTGCATCCGGTTAGACTGGAAACTGACCCCAACGTAGATGGGGAAAAAGCTAGGCAGATGATGATGATACAGCCTGACTCAAAACTATATTTAATTTTAATTTAATTTTCGTATTTTCCAAACGAATTTCAACAGAATTTTGTGTATGATGATAATGATAACGATTTTGATGATTACCTACACAGATTCCAGTTAGGTTACCAAGGTGGGCGGCAATAAGTACATATTGGCACCCAACAATAAAGCTGGCTTTTGATTTGATGTAATAGGTATTACATCCCGCGATTGCTGTTGTGTGAACGGTCACGTGCAAAACGTATGACGAGCGATAAAATATTATATCTCAAGATGCAATAAAAAATAAATATCCCATAGTCAAAAACCCGCTTAACTGTTGGGCGCCAGTAAATAATATTGGCACCCACCACGAGACAACCTTATTTAATTATAAACGAAAGACAACACACGAAAATCAAATTTTAATAAATAATTACACAGGTACTGCTTATTACTTAGGAAAAAATTCAAGCTTTTAAAGTCTTTACTTGGTGGGCGCCAGTAAATAATTATTGGCGCCCACCATGGGATATTCTTATTTAATTATAGACGGAAGGCAACACACGAAAATCAACTTTTAATAAATAATAACACAGGTACTGTTTATTACTTAAACAAAATCTGCTAAAGAAATTAAAAAGAGGTGCAAAAGAAAAAACAAAGTCGACGTCTTTTTTAGACGTCCCTTAAAAATCAAGCAGCGAACCTGTGCAGAACGACGCCATTTTGGTTCAAGTTATTTGCCTCGGAGTTTAGCTCCCTGTATGTCACGAGCACTGATATTTATATGCTTGGCTGAAATCAAACGCGAGTTTGATTGCTGCTTTGAGATATGTCCCAGTTTATGATGATATGGGTTTCAAAATGTTAGTTTGTTACGTGACATGAAAAGAAAATTAATACTGTAGGCGAAAATTGCTTCTAAACAATAATGAGTGTGAATACATATTGGTGGTCGTGACTCTACTACCCAACAATGTTTTAAGCGTATCCTATCCTACCGTAAATCTTTATTTTTTACTTCAACAAAAAAGTATTCCTCCCGTATTAATTTTTATGTGGAGTTACTTAATTTGATGTACAGAATGCTTGTTTTATGGTTTCACAAATACTTCACGAACCCCTTTTCAGTTAACTTTTTTGTTTTGGGGTGGAAAATCATCAAATAAGGAGTTATTTGATGATTTTCCACCCCAAAAAAAAAAGTTAACAACCCCGCTCTGGGCAGAGCGGTAGGGAGTGTCAGACTTCTACTATCTAAAAACCACCCATGTTTCTTTTAAGCCCTTTATTTCAAACTCAAACTCAAACATTTTATTTCAATTAAGCCATATATACACATATAGAAGAACGAAACTACGAGTGCAATGCGTCATTCCGAAAGCCACCACGCCGATCCACACGCCACCGAATGCCCGCAACAACGAACACTGCGAGCACGAAAGCACGCAGCGACGCAGGCCGTAGTATCTTTTTCGAACAACCCGCAGCCCCAAAGGGGTCCTTTACCCCCTTGTGCATATCGCAAAATATGTACATCACATCAAAGTATTGATCGTGACCTGCGCAGTGCAGCTGGGCTTCTAGAAAGGACATCCTTTGTGCCCTTAGTGCGTCACGCGTCGCCTGCATTGCAGGACGAGTCGTGTTTCTAACCACCACCAGACTTTGGAGCTTCACCGCGTACCCAAGTGTTAAAACCTAAGGTAAGTGCAACGTCTAATTGATTTTTGCATCAAACTCGTAGACAAAAATATTGTTCTCTTCATATATTTTATGTACCTTCAAGCCACCGCCCAGTGGCGGCGGCCCGTAAGTCGTTACGAGCAGTAAGGCGTGGGCTCGAATCCAGACAGGCGCATTACTTTGTGTAATTTATTTCATCACCACTGCTCTCAAAATTGTGAAGGAAAACATCGTGAGGAAACCGGCATGTCTACGAACCAAAAAATTGGAAGACGTGTGACATCTATCAAACCGCGTGGTGGATTATAGGTGCATCACTTTCCTAGAGACGAAGTCTGAGTTCCTGCAGTGGGAATATTATAGGCTGATGATGATGATGACCTACAAATAACGGCAGATGATACGACGCCATCAAAATCGTAATCTAGATAGATTACGATTTTGATGGCGTCGTATCATCTGCTGAGTCCTTATCACGAGCGTGCGGTGTACTATTGTTACTTTATTCAACGTTCCTTAATGTACGTTTCCTATTGGTCTATAGAACATGCGCATCTGTATTTCTAAAGGGTAAAAAGCCATTAACGTGAAACACCAACCAATGGAGTATTTTGTCTGCTACGTGATAGCGTGACGTATCCGCCACGCCCCCGTATTAACATAAACCGTAGGGTCAGTGTACTTTATTGTTAAGCCCAGGTTTGACCTAGTTAGATAAATGTATCATTAGACTCCGCCCCTACAAGTAGTTATTATCAACCGTTTGAGGAATTACTGCTTTGGTTATTTAGATTAAGTTTGAAATTGGTATTCGGAAGAAGTTATATATATTGTTACTTAAAATAAAATATAATAAATAATCCACCTCTTACTAATAAAGTAAGGGGTGGAATATTTATTAAAATTTATTTTTTATGCTTAGATCTGAATAATTGTACGAACACTGTTCACATGGGTACACCATGTGAACTGTATTGTTGTTGAACACAATGTGAAATGCAGTAAAAAAATAACTGAAATTAAATCGTTTTAAAAGATAACTCCTATCTATTTCCAGATCTTCTAAGAACAAGCAGCGTCAACCACTCGTCTCCGATGTCGCTGAACATGGAGACGTGGACCTTCGAGCCGCCACCAGGGCCCCGGAGTCGGCGGCCTCTCGTTGGCATTTTTGCTAGGGGTAGAGAAGACGGTATGTACCCACTTTTTTTAAATTATAGAATACTTGTGAAGTAAGAATTTCTCCGTCGGGGCTGTGATTATCGAAAGGTTACCGCGGCTCCGACACAAGGGCGAAGAAGAAGGAACATGGGTTTGGTTTTTAGTCAGTAGAAGCAGACTTCGCAGCGCGAAGTCTGCTTCTAAGTTTTTCTATAATATCATTGCTGATATACTTAATGTAATTTTAGAAACACTCCATTTTTTTGAGGTTTGAAAATATTCAAATGTATCCTCCCGTTCTGGTCGGAACGGAAGAGAGTGTCAGACTTCTACTGACTAAAAACCACTCATGTTCCTTGTTAGCCCTTTGTGTCCGAGGCCGTGGTATCCCTGTTCAGCAGCATAAACAAACACTTGACAAAATGTTTTCTCACTTTTCAGGTCGAACTCCTTCGCAGCTCTTAAGCAGCGACCCACCAGCTGTTCGTCGCACTCAAACATCATCCCACGCACAGCTGCCTAACATCATTCCATCTGAGCCTTCATCAAGAGACACTAGTCCTGTCAGATCCTTGCTTCAGATCCAGAGAACCTCAGCTCAGCCAAGACCATCTGGCAGCAGTCCGACTAACATCTTTTGCCAAACCGGGCCATTGAGTTCACCAACGGGCTCTACTTCTACCTCCAACCAGTTTAAGAGAACTTCTGCCCAACGTTTACCAAATGCCTCCGTTAAAGGCACCTTTCCTCAAATTCAAGGGTCTCCAGTGGAGCATGCATCAGTGAGGAGAACCTTACTTCGGGCCCAGAGGCCTAGAGTGGAAAATTCACCAAGGGTGTCGTCCTCTGCACCAACCCTTCCTCAGCTCCATGAGTCTCCAGTTGAGGAATCACCATCTGAGACCGGTCTTATCGATCCCTATGCTGAACTTGACGGGTTGCAGTTAAAATTTGACTGCACCTTTTCATTTAACTTGACTAGGGTGATAAAGATCCTTTCAACATTGAGACAGCGAGTTCAGTTGCTTCCGATCTCTGTCATTCTTGCAAATATATGTTTAAAAGTGCTATATTCTCTACCAATATGTGCGTAAGAAGATATTTTATATAGTCTATTTTTATAAAAAAAAATCTTAGAATTAGGAGGGTTTACATTTTAACAACACACACACTTACACAATGTATGATTAATCATAGTTTTTAAGAATAGTTAAGGTCTTAGAATAAAGTAGTGAGTAGTACAAGTGTAGTTTTATTTAAACCCTTATACTCAAACATCGAACAACGAGCAGCGGTGGCCCAGTGGTGTCGGCCCCGACTTACGAACAGTAGGTCGTGGGTTCGAACCCAGGCAGGCGCATTACTTTGTGTAATTTATTTCATCACCGCTGCTCTCAAAACGGTGAAGGAAAACATCGTGAGGAAACCGGCATGTCTTAGAACCAAAAAATTCGAAGACATGTGACACCTGCCAATCCGCACTGGGCCCGCGTGGTAGATTATAGCCCATCCCTCCTCTAGAGAGGAGGCCTGAGTCCCTGCAGTGGGAACATTATAGGCTGATGATGATGATGACTCAAACATCATCAAAGTTTGTCTAGCCTTTAGGTACCTCACTATTTTAGTTATTAAAATAAAATTTTCTAGTTCCTTGTGAAAAAGTTGGAACTTTAACCCGCAATATTTCCGTAACTAGAAGGTGGTTTTTTGGATAGTGGGATACTTCGGGAGGAACGGGTAGGGAGTGTCAGACTTCTACTGACAAAAAACCACTCATGTTCTTTCTTAGGCCTTTGTGTACAGGGCCGTGGTATCCCTTTTGAACAACCCGTAGCCCTGGCAGGTGTCGGCCCTTGCGAACTAGAATGTCCTCAGGTATGTATGCAAGAAAAGTGATCGAAATGTTTGGGAACACTCGTCCTTTATACGACCGTCTCATACTGTTTTATTAAAGGTAATAACGATTATAAGTTTACTGTTCCATCATATATTTTGCTAAGCAGCCTGACATTGACCTGCAAATTGCATGAACTATTTAAAATTTGAATTTCGCGGGTTACTCTGACGCTTTCACCATAAGCGTAATTGCCAACTTTTTAAATGCAGAATGAGTTCTATTTAGTTAAGTACTGGCAACATTCACGCAAAAGTTTTTTTTAGTTTTGCAATATTCTGCATTGACATAAATAAAAGAAACATATTAATAACGACTATACTGCCCTGCTAAGCCGAAAGGCGCTATCTCTGAGATACGCACTTTTAGTTTTTTTTTTTATACCATTCAATAGCTAGAATAATTTCGCATCTAATGGTATAAGCCAAATAGCGATATCTATTTAAAAACATTTAAAAAAAACCACTAAGAAGTTTTTTTATATCTCAATTTTTCCATAAATTACTAAGAGATTTGACGTTTGCGTTACGTAATACTTGAACGCTCCCATCGTATTTTGAAGTACGATTTCCAGACGGTTATAAACCAGTGGGGCAATGCTGGTAAACATCATGAAACCGTCTCTTGACGTCCATACGATCATTGCGCCACCTGGGGTTCTAAAATTGCGTTAAAATTCGTAAAATGGTCACAGACGCAGTTACTATTATGAAAGGTGGATTTGACGCGTTTTAACGCAATTTATATAATAATCTGCTGAAGGGGCTATTTTAGACCCCTTGATAGGTAGATACTTTTCTAGCCATATTATGTAACATCGGAGTATTGATCGTCAATTCGTGACCTGCGCAATACGGGAAACAATTATGTAGACCATACTCCTTTGTGCGCTCAGTACGCCGAGCATCGTCTGCCGTGGCTGACAAGTTGATACTTTGAGCCAGGTTGAAGTACCCGGAGACATCATACTTGGGAAAATGGAGGTAGGTATTTCAGATTTTGTTGTGTGAATGTGTGAAGGTGGACGAAGTAGAAGTAATAAGATCGTAGAATGGGGCGTTCTACATTTGGATTTTGCTTAAGCCTTTGAGAAGATGACTTATGCTAATTTATGTAGACATGTATGAATGTATTTTAGTGGAAAAATTCGTAGACGTTTTGGTGAGAACTTATTATAGACCGTGCTTAAGTTACAATTTCGAGAACATCACAGAGTGGTAGTATTTTGTGACAATGTTCCAACATAAGCTTGAGGGCAAAGGGGGTAGGAGCGGGTGGGGGTGGGGGTGTGTGCCGCCATTTTGTGTCCGCATTGCAACAAAGCATGCATGATGGCGTAACATCTTAGGGGTGTATTTCTATTCTCTATTCACACAAAGGGGACAATGTGAAGTGGTAAATCATTAGAAGCGTCCCCTACAATAGGAATAATATAATAGAACTTTTCTTAAATGTTATTGGTAAAACCGAGACGCCAGGTGACGACGCCCTCGAAAGACATGCTCTGATCTTATTGGTGATGTAATTCAGAAAGGTGAAGTGCTTGATACTCGCTATTGGCGTGCGTGTTTGACCAAATGTATTTTTCTAATAGAGGTAGGTACCTATAGTGGGAGACTGATGTTCAGTATTTACGTGATATAAACGGTCATGTCTTTTGATCACTTTGACTTTTGAGTTTTTCACCGCTCTAAGGAGTAGCAGAATAAAATTGAGTATTTGATTTTAGATGGCGCGTCCACATGAAAAAAGGTTTTAACAGACAGACAGACGGACAACAAAGTGATTTTATTAACGTTTTTGCATACTAAGTTTTAGATCCCTAAAAATAGTGAATCAGCAAATAAGCTTATAATTGATTGGTATTTATTAGATCTCTGGTAGACGATTCACTTCTGGATGCGGTCATGTCTTCAGTGCAGTACTCTTCAATTGCTGTATATGAAGAGTTGGTCCGTCGTTCTGCAGCCCTGTATTACACACACAACATAACACAAGGTCAGTGTTAATGCGGTTCTTTCGTTAGCGATATCAAATCTATAACTATTTCATAGCGTAGTTGCATATAATCATCAGGTTAACTATGAAACCTGCTTTCAAGTCTAACAGAATGCAGTTTTGTTTCTACCGAGATAAAAAATGGCGAAAGATTACTGAAACCACTTGCAATCCACGGATGCCTCTCAAGTTAAAGGGGAAAATATACAAGTCCGTGATTAGGCCTGTCGTACTGAATGGATCGGAATGTTGCGCTGTGAAGAAGATGAATGAAAAAAGATTGCATTTAGCAGAGATGAGAATGTTGAGGTGAATGTGTGGTGTGACAAGAATGGATACCTAAAGTTTATTGGAGGAAGTTTAAAAGATGCGCCAGTTACAGAAAAGGTAAAAGGAAATTTTGACTGTCGTAGTATGAGGTAGGATGAATAGAAATTCAAGTTTACAACTTCATTCATATTATTATGATAATATAACACACAACTTTTTGCATTACAGGTCCTGTCTGACAACACCTACATCGATGGGGTGTAAGTGGCTCGATCACCATGTGCGAAGTCAAAGTCAACCTCACCTGCCCGCGGTGCACCCTGCAATTAACTAACGAGGCCCTGGCGAACCCCTGGTCTTTCTTGATTTACGTATTGAGAGGACTGGGGTATTTTTGTTTTAAATAATCAGTCTAAGACGCCTACTTAGTCATCGTAATATAAGTTAGTATTAGGATTTGGTCTTTTATTTATCCTCATCCCCATCAGGTGTAGAATAAAAAAAATAATGAAACACTATGAACATTTTAGTAAAGTTTACTATTTTAAAACCACTTTTGTATAATAATATTTTTCAACTTGCACGCAATAAACACTATTCTTACAACAGCTTTTACGAAAAGAACACAACAGTGCAGCAGTGGTTTCAAAATGGTGAAGGAAAACATCGTGAGGAAATCGGCATGACTTAGAACTAAAAAAGTTGAAGATATGTGACATCTGCCAACCCGCACTGGGCCCGCGTGGCGGTTCCATCCCTCTCCTAGAGGGGAGGCCTGCGTTCCTGCAGTGGAAACATTAAAGGCTGATGATGATTGATGAGTGGGGTTCATCTTTCCTGAGTTCGTGTTCTGTGTGGCTCTGCTTTAGAGTATGCCATGCCCAGCAGGAGAGTCACAATCAATGTTTATTTTATCATTACCTAATTAATAAACGTGCAGCGGTATAGGTACGTACATTATGTACGTTTGACATACATCGTTTTAAAACATAATATTATTAATCGCTTTCTGGAATGGTGCTTTTGCGGCAGAGCATCACACAAAATACGCAGCATAGAAACACGATTAGCGCAGTGGCTCAAGGTTGATGCGACCAGGTACTTATTGGCCCTAGCCACCACTAGGTGGCGCTGTCGGTCAAGAACATGTTTTTATTAGTGTTTTTTTTTCAAAATTAATATTATTTAACATTTTAAGTAATTGTTGGGCGCCAGTAAGAAAGTATTGGCGCCCATATTGGGGCTTGGGATATGTCTCAATTTATAGGTAAAATCATACAATTCCATACCTCTTTATTATAACACACAGTTTTACCTTTGTTGAAATCTTATTTAACAAAGGGGACGAGCGCCATACCATACAGTAAATGCAATTTCCCGCTGCTTTTAAAGTACAATTTGGTCTACTTGATAATGAATTCTAGAGCCTTTTACTTTGCTTTTCTGTGGCAGTTGCGCATTGGGATGCATTCAAGGTACTGAATAACAATCTTTTATAAAAATATTCCAAATTAATGGATTTTCTGAGTATTTTTATTACGTGTCATAAATAAATTACAGCTTCCTTTAACAAACATCGTCGTATCAATCGATACTCGTGACCTGCGTAGTACAGCCAATCTAGGACTCTATTGCGGCACCTGCCCTGTTCAGTGCAAGTCGTGTGATTTAGTTTTGGTTTGACCTTTTGTCCTAAGGCGTTTCCTGGTTACTAGTTTGCGGCCGTATAATAGTTGTGTGTATCTCAGGATTTGAAACTAAGGTAAGTTATAATTCTTTCTAATATTCTTCTGATAACATATTTTTTTGGTGACACTTTTTCCCAATTATGTTGGTGTTAGCTTCCAATGTAATCGGATGCAACTGAATATGATGTTTAAACAATAGGGTAAAAACATATTGAGTACAATGAGTCGCTTTTGTGGTTTGTTAAAGAATTCACAATACACGTTTAATCAACTGCGGGAATCAAATTGAACCACTTAACAAATTCATCATCATCATTTTCTTTTCCATTCTTCCCTGTTAGACGTCACGGTGGTGGCTTTTACTCTTTCTCTTTCATATCATTCCTCACAAAATCCATACCTGCATCTTTTCTTCGGCCTTCCTCTCACTCTCAATTTTATTAAAGGATTATCGAATATAATCAAAATTCTTCTTATTAAAATGACTTGCAATGATTATTGATAATAATAATAATAATAATAAGCCCCCTAAAAACCAACCTTACGTCCGAGCTGAACACCTAGCTCACGTGGGGGGCGGACACGCGTACTGTACAACTGTACAAAAAACTTACGCGGCTAACAAGGCAGGGTAAACCCTTATGGAGATGAGTAGTAAAAGAATATATAATTTACGGTCGCTTCCCGGGGAGCGCCGGGGCGCATCTGGAGCCGATGCTGGATGCCACAGCATGCGAACCGTCGGCGGCGAGGAGTTGAGCAAGCGGGCTCCCACCGAAAAACTTGTTACAGCTGGTCGTAGTGAGCTGAACAGGCGGGTTCACTACGTAGAAGTTACAGCCGATTCCACGGGCGATGATACGATTTCATTATTCTCATCCATCCCCTCAACTCGCCCCTCCTACATGACAAGAAGAAAAGCTAGCTTGTCCACCACCACCACGCTTGATAGTGTTGTGCGAGATGTCTTCCTAGACAATGACCTTGCACCCGCTTCAAGTGCTCCAAGTAAACGCAGGCGATGGACACCCGAAATGAATATGTTCATTCTGCGCACTTACTTTCAACTTACTATATTAGATATAGATAAAAAAACATACCTCGAACCACTACACCTAAAATTCATAGAAAAATTCCCAGATATGCAGGTTAGTCGACAGAGAATAGGAGACCAACGCAGAGCTATCATAAATAACAAATTATTACCACAAAAAGTAATAGACGACATACGAAACGAAGTACAAAAAGAGTTAGAACAACTGCAATTCAATCATTTTACCCTTCAGGCACAAAACGCTATAGATAATACCCAACCAATATTTGCACCTACACAAAGACAACCTACAACAGTAAATACACACAGTACACATAATAAGACACAAACACGGATGAGATGGTCTAGTGAACAGAATGAAGGTATAATGCGGTCTTATTATCGAGTTACAGATTTAGGATCAAATGAAACGGTTTACAGAAAACGTATGTATGACGATTTCGTAAGCAATTTCCCAGCACTTGCTCACCTAACTGAACAAAGAATAGCTGACCAGAGGAGAGCAATAATAAACAATAAATACATTAGTAATGATACATTAATTTCGTTAAAAGCAGAGGTAGCTGAAGAACTCGGACTACGCAGCCAACCCAATTCACACAACAACATGGAAACGGTCGCAAGTACTAGAAACATGACGTATACCCAATTTACAAACAACACAGAAATACAAACAAACTCCATAGAAGAACCTACACCTAACGCACAAACATCGGATAACATTGAGCTTAATAATATAACAGATATTCTACCTATTCCAGAAATAAACCCAGAAAGGGATTCATTGATAGACGATACTTTCCAACAAGCACTCAATTTTTTTAAAGAAACTAGTCCTACTAGTAGAGTTTATATTCCAAAACAAAAACCATCCAAAAATCTTGCAAAAGTAATTAACTACTTAAATAAGGTCATTCTCCCAGAAAATGTTGACAAGGACACCGATTTCAATACATTTCAAACCGTTATTTATTGTTCTGCATGGACAGTCGCTAAAGTAAATGGGGCAAGAATATCACTCGAACCGCGAGAAAGTATTCGAGTCCCAAAAACAGAATTCAAGCCGAAATGGCAAAGACGACTGGAAAGAAAAGTTCAGGATTTACGGACAAAAATAGGTAGAATGATACAATTTATCAATGGCAATAGTAGTAGAAAATTAAGGAAACATGTTAACAAGATAATAAAACAATATAGAATTCATACTATACACGAAGAACCTAACACAAAACCAGCACACACACTCGACACATTAAAACAAAAACTCTGCGTCGTAAAAGGCCGACTTCAACGATATAAAGCATGCCACAAAAGACAACAACAAAACACTCAATTCATCAACAACGAAAAACTTTTTTATCGTAATATCAGACAGACAACAACAAATATTCAACAGAACACCCTACATAACAACGAAAATAACACACCTGATCCAGAAACAATAAAACTATTTTGGGCAAGAATATGGGAACAACCTGTTTTCCATAACTCTCAAGCTGATTGGATACAATCAGAATTTTCAAATAACAATAGTAACGTTCAGCCAATGGCATTTGAGCACATATCTCCTGATATATTTCATAAAGTTCTGTCAAAATTACATAATTGGAAAGCTCCTGGATCAGACCACATACATAGTTACTGGTATAAAAAATTTACAGCCATACACTGCCACTTATATAATTTCATTAATACATTTATCCAAGACCCTAAATTAATACCCTCTTTCGTAACTTCTGGCACAACTTTTATGATACCAAAAGATCATAATGATCCGTCAAATCCTGCGAAATACAGGCCCATTACATGCTTGCAGACCTTGTATAAGATCATCACATCTTGCATATCCGAACTGATATATGAACACATTGAAGCCAACAACATCTTGGCCGAACAACAAAAAGGATGTAGAAAGTTTAGCCAAGGCTGCAAAGAACAGTTAATAATAGACTCCGTTGTTTTAAAAAAAGTCCAGAAGTCTAAATCCGATTTATTTACCATGTACATAGACTACAAAAAAGCTTATGACTCAGTTCCCCACTCATGGCTAGTACAAGTACTAGAAATATACAAAATACACCCATCACTCATAGCATTCCTTAAGACCGTAATGACAACATGGACTACTGTCCTTAGACTCACTACCCTAACCGAAACAAGAGACACCAGTCCAATTAAAATACAGAGAGGCATCTTTCAGGGAGATGCACTTAGTCCTCTGTGGTTCTGCCTTGCTCTTAACCCATTATCGAAAATATTAAACACAACTTCACTAGGAATCCCTTTAAATTCCGTTGCTGATGGGCAGGAGGAGACCTATGGCAGCATTTTAAACCATTTGATGTACATGGATGACATTAAACTGTTCGCAAAATCAGAAAATCAACTTAACGAGTTAGCTAACCTTACAGAGAAATTCACAAACGATATTAAAATGGAATTCGGTATAGACAAGTGCAAAATAAATTCAGTAAGAGCAGGACATAACTACCAACACCAATACACTTTAGCAACAGGCGAACAAATAGAACCATTGGATGAAAAGGATACTTACAAATACTTAGGGTACATACAATCAAGTCAAATACACTATAAAGATATCAAACAGAAACTAAAACAACAGTTCCAACATAGATTAAACACAATTCTTAAAACACAACTCTGCTCCCGAAACACAATAAAAGCAATTAACACTTTTGCTATCCCTGTCCTTACTTATTCGTTCGGGGTTATCAACTGGACGAAAACAGACCTAAAAAACCTACAGCGCAAAGTTAACACAACAATGACAAAATTTCGCAAACACCATCCAAGATCATGCGTGCAAAGGCTTACACTACCGCGAAAGGAGGGAGGCAGGGGACTTATTGATATTTTAAATCTACACAACCGACAGATCACAACTCTTAGACAATACTTTTTCGCTAAAACTGAATCTTCTACACTCCACAAATTAATAGCTCAGAACGACCAACGCTTAACACCTCTTAATCTTAAAGACACAACGGAACAAAAAAACGAAAGAGTGACGGATGATAAAACGAAATATCTGGAATGGACCCAGAAGTCTCTCCATGGAAGACATCGCCAAGATTTATGCCAACCAAATGTCGACAAAGAAGCGTCGAACGCATGGCTTAATCGTGGTGAACTCTTCCCGGAGACTGAAGGGTTCATGCTAGCAATACAGGATCAGGTGATAGAGACCAAAAACTATAGAAAGCATATCATAAAAAATTTAGCAAGCGACACCTGTAGAAAATGCCATAGTGGCTCAGAAACAATTCAACACATAACTGGTGCCTGCAAATCAATAGCTCAAACCGACTACAAGCACAGACACGACCAAGTAGCCAACGTAATCCATCAAAAACTGGCTCATCAGTACAAGCTTGTGGACGTTGTAGTACCATATTATAAATACAGTCCTGAATTGTTACTCGAAAACTCCACAACGAAGATGTATTTTGACAGAGGTCTCTTTACCGACCGCACAATTCATTGTAATAGACCAGACATCACATTGATTAACAAAGTAAACAACACAGGATTCCTGATAGATATTGCCGTGCCAAACACTCACAACCTACAGACAACAATAGCCGAAAAACTATCGAAATACACCGAGTTGAAAGAGGAAATAGCCCGACTTTGGTGCCTACAAAAAATCATTATTGTCCCTATAGTTCTTTCTTCAACGGGAGTCATCCCCAAACAGCTTCATCAGTCCCTGAGTTCCCTTAACCTACCACCTAGCACCTACCACCTACTGCAGAAGGCAGTGATTCTTAACACGTGCAGGCTAGTGAGAAAGTTTCTGCAGTGTGATTCTGACAGTATTATACTGACTGCGCACAATCGTGTGGAACCTAATTTTCCCACACCCGCACTTAACCCATCTGATGAACACTTGGCTTAGGCCCGTGCAATCAGCAATTCCCGGCTAGCCGGAGCCAAATGTCGAAACAAAAAATAATAATAATAATAATATTCCACAACTATCACACAACGCCATCTAGTCCCAAGCTAAGCAGAGCTTGTGTTATGGGTACTAGACAACTGATAAACATACTTATATATTTCTAAATACATACATATTATAGATAAATTACACCCAGACACAGAACAAATGATCGTGCTCATCACACAAACATTTGTCCTGGGTGGGAATCGAACCCACGACCTCCGGCATAGCAGTTAGGGTCACTAACCACTAGACCAACAGGCCATAATGTAAAATAATATACGTCGACTCAAAATATAGCAACGTATTTGGCACTATTACTAGTATCCATGTACAGAATTAGACACATAACTCCCATCAGATACGGAGCTTGAAATATTTTCTAAAACCTGCTCTTTATCATTTTCAGGTCCAATCATCTGAGCAAAAATTGCTCCAAATATGGCGCGTGGACCAGCACCTGCTTCTAACGCGAGGACTGAAAAGAAACTAAAACATTGTTTAACAAAGAAAGACCAAATGGTTGAAAACCTAGTACGTCACTTGAAAGCCCTTAAACAAAGACAGGCAGTTTTACAAAAAGACACTAAGGAATTAACATTGGCATTAGGCTCGGCCCTATGTACTTTACAAAAAATGGAGGATGTACTTTACAACTTGAGGAGAAAGCCTCCTTGCAAATGCTGGAAATGTCATTACTTAAATTATTATAAGTTAATATTTAACGAAGAAGCTCATTTTATTCAACACACACCTAAAACATCAAATGATTTAATACCTATATTAAACGTCTATTATTGTGTAAGTTTTGTTTCACCTCTTTTTGTCCACATGGGTAGGTACTACATGAGATTTTCATGTGGGTAGATAAGATATTTACTATTGAGTATTTTTAGGATCTAGAAAGAAAGAAAGAAAGAAAGAAAAAATATTTATTTGGGACAAGCACAGGAACTACAAAAAATAATAATAACAAAAAAGAATATAAAACTAAATAAGAGAAAACCTGTGCGAGGCCAAAAAGGCTCCTATCTCAGCATGATGCTGCGATAAATGAAAACAAATACCGCAGCGCTGGTATTCTGATAGGGCCCACTGTGATGTCACGGTCACACCTACGGACACAAAATACTTAGACACACAAAAAATTTAAAAAAATAGATAAATATAATACTCGCAAACAAAATAAACACTAAAGTCTGTAGTATAAAAATAAAGTATATTATAAACAAAACTTATAATAATAATAATAATAATAAAAGCCTTTATTAACAATCTTATAAATGTTACATTTCATCTTATATACTGCTAACTAAACTACTAACTATAATAATTAAACATGGTTGTTCGTGAAAGTAACTTAATTAAATGTTATTATTTGTATTAGACACCGGTTTCGTGATTGTCTTGCTCTTCAGCATAGGCCTCCCCAAATATTCTCCACAACGGTCTATCCCTTGCTATCCTCATCCAGTATGGTCCTGCTACCTCCTTGATATCATCCTCCCATCTTCGAAGCTGCCTACCTTTGCTTCTCTTTTTATATCTAGGGCACCATTCCGTCACTTCGTTAGTCCACTTTTCTGTTTTACTTCTTGTTAAGTGTCCTGCCCATTTCCATTTTAGTTGTTTAATTTGGTATTTGATATCTATAATCTTGGTTTGTTTTCTTATTGTTTTTAACCTAATTTTGTCTTTTAATTTTATGTTGAGTATGCTTCTTTCCATTCGGTGTTGACAAGTTTCTAGTGATTTGATATTTTTCTTTGTACAACTCCATGTCTGACATCCGTAGGTCATGCTTGGGAGAATGCATGTATTAAATATTTTCTTCTTTCCTTCTATTGGTATATCCGAGTTTTTCATAACGTCTTTTAGAGCCCAGTATCTCTTCCATCCTAGGTTTATTCTATTTTGAATTTCTTTTGTTGTGATGTCTGTTGGAGATATTATTTGGCCTAAGTATGTATATTCGTTTACATATTCCAGTTCAGCAGCATTTTTAGGTTTAATTGGAGTTTTAGCGTAATTTGTCATTAACTTTGTTTTACTAGTATTTATTGATAGTCCTACCTTTTCGCTTTCGTTTATCAGTTGTTCAATCATAACCTTCAGAGTGTTTGGATCACCACATTTAATATAAGATCATCTGCGAATCTTAGATGGTTTAGTAATACTCCATTTACATTTATACCATATGTCTTCCATTCCAGTTGTCGAAATATATGTTCTAGGGTTGCCAAAAACAGTTTGGGTGATAAGGGATCTCCCTGTCTAACTCCCTTTCTAATAGGGAAACATTTTCCCACCTTTTCTGTGCGTATTTTAGCTGTCATATTTACGTATATGTTCTTTATTATGTTAATGTATTTCGTGTGGACCCGTTGTGTGGTGAGGGCCTCCCATATTTTCTCATGTTTCAACGAATCAAATGCTTTATTGTAATCTATAAATGCTAAGTAGTAATTTATTCTATATTCATTGCATTTCTGGATCATTTGTTTGATGGATGGATGATGAACAAAACTTATAAATATTAATTAATAATCGGCTCGGCTGCACCGAAACGTTCCGACTACGCTTGTCAATGCCATAATTATACTATTGTCCATGGTCCATCTACGTATGAACGTCTGTCTAAATATCTGTCTGATATGTTTAGAATTAATTGTTAGAGTAGTTTCAGTCCCGTACTAACCCGACAAGATCCACGTCGTGTCGAAGAATTTTATTTTAACTAACATTAGATTCATATTTTATTATTATTATTATATTTTTACTTTTTTATTTTATTGTGCACACTTGTTTTTCCAACTCACTGGACATTGGCAGAACAGTCGACATCGGCTTTAATTGCCATTAAACAAAAATAGAATAGAATTGTTAGAGTAGGGTATAAAGTTCCTCAGCCCCTTATTAAGGTAAAGAGAGGATCTTGCGATTAGAACGTGGTGTTGTGTCTGGTGAGGCTACTACCCGACTGTTGCTGTCGGATTCTTCTTTATTGTCACGGATAACTTTAAACGCGCGATTTAGTTTTTCATAAGTACCTAAGTGGTATAGATGGCATTGTAATAAAGTTTAAAGTACCGCTTTTACTAAACTTATTTGTATTTTTTAGATGAAGTCCATATAATTTTTAACAGAAGGTCTATTTCATAGACCACTTCGCTATTGTTTGACAATAATTCCTCTACTGCCAAACAATTCGTAACTTGAAAGTTGAAATGAAGGTACTAAATCGAACTAATACATACTAATAATACATAATATTACGGTATACGAAAATAAATGTGCCAAAAACCACATAAAGCAATATTTTTTTTAAGAACACAATGGCCAACCAGTGGTGTCAACATTATCTTTACAAAATTCTACGACCAACATCCAAGGAGATCCCTTTCAAGACAATTTTACAAATGTTTAAAATACTATTTCCTGTATAATTATTATTAACAAGGCAAAACCTATACGAAAAAAAAAATTAAACCTTTTTTTGCCAAATAAAATGATAACATTCCTAAACATAGGTACCACGAACAAAGAGTCGGTTCTCTCAGGGTGCACCAACATTCAAAATCAATCAATCAAACAGAACTAACACAGCCATCGTATTTAGCAATACAATTTACAAAGACAGTTTCGCAAATATTTACCAGCAGCGCCTTTCTCTAGATATCCTTACGATCTTTGCACTATTATAATATTTACCTACTAGTATGTATATCCCTATGTAATAAATACTCCAAGTATTGATCGTCAATTCGTGACCTGCGCAGTATCTACGAGAAACAATTAAGTGGACCATACTCCTTTGTGCCCTCAGTACGCTGAGCATCGTCTACCTTGACTGACGAGTTCACACTTTGGGCTAGATTCAAGTACCCGGAGACATCAGACTTGGGAAAATGGAGGTAGGTGTTTTAGTTTTTGTGGTGTGCAAGAAATGTGTGAAGGTGGACGAAGTAGAAGTAGGAATATTTTAGGATCAAAGTATGGGGCGTTCTGCATTTGGATTTTGCTTAAGCCTTTGAGAAGATGCAGTCTTAAGTTAATTTATGTGAATGTATTTTTGTGGAAAAATTTGTAGACATGTCACATTTAAAATAGAACATCATAGAGTGGTGATATTTTTTGGTAATATTCTAACACAAGCGCTTGAGGGGCGAAGGGGGTGGAAGCGGGCGGGGCTGGGGGGTGAGTGCCGCCATTTTGTGTCCGCATTGCAACAAAGCATGGCGTAACATTTTAAGGGTGTATTTCTATTCTTTATTAACAAAGGGGACAATGTGAAGCCATAAACTATTAGACGCTTCCCCTACAATAGGAATAATATAATAGAACTTTTCTAAAATGTTATTGGTAAAACCGAGACGCCAGGTGACGACGCCCTCGAAAGACATGCTCTGATCTTATTGGTGATGTAATTCAGAAAGGTGAAGTGCTTGATACTCTCTATTGGCGTGCGTGTTTGGCCAAATGTATTTTTCTAATAGAGGTACCTATAGTGGGAGACTGATGTTCAGTATTTACGTGATATAAACGGTCATGTCTTTTGATCACTTTGACTTTTGAGTTTTTCACCGCTCTAAGGAGTAGCAGAATAAAATTGAGTATTTGATTTTAGATGGCGCGTCCACATGAAAAAAGGTATTAACAGACAGACAGACGGACAACAAAGTGATTTTATTAACGTTTTTGCATACTAAGTTTTAGATCCCTAAAAATAGTGAATCAGCAAATAAGCTTATAATTGATTGGTATTTTTTAGATCTCTGGTAGACGAGCAGCAACGCCTATTCACTTCTGGATGCGGTCATGTCTTCAGTGCAGTACTTTTCAATTGCTGTATATGAAGAGTTGGTCCGTCGTTCTGCAGCCCTGTATTACACACACAACATAACACAAGGTCAGTGTTAATGCGTTTCTATCGTGAGCTTTATCAAATCTATATCTATTTCATAGCGTGGTTGCATATAATTACGGGTTAACTATGAAACCTGCTTTCAAGTCTAACAGAATGCAGTTTTGTTTCTACCGAGATAAAAAATGGCGAAAGATCACTGAAACCACTTTGCAATCCACGGATGCCTCTCAAGTTAAAGGGGAAAATATACAAGTCCGTGATTAGGCCTGTCGTACTGAATGGATCGGAATGTTGCGCTGTGAAGAAGATGAATGAAAAAAGATTGCATTTAGCAGAGATGAGAATGTTGAGGTGAATGTGTGGTGTGACAAGAATGGATACCTAAAGTTTATTAGAGGAAGTTTAAAAGATGCGCCAGTTACAGAAAAGGTAAAAGGAAATTTTGACTGTCGTAGTATGAGGTGCAATGAATAGAAATTCAAGTTTACAACTTCATTTATATTATTATGATAATATAACACACAACTTTTTGCATTACAGGTCCTGTCTGACAAACACCTAGGTACATCGATGGGGTGTAAGTGGCTCGATCACCATGTGCGAAGTCAAAGTCAACCTCACCTGCCCGCGGTGCACCCTGCAATTAACTAACGAGGCCCTGGCGAACATCTGGTCTTTCTTGATTTACGTATTGAGTGGACTGGGATGTATTTTTGTTTTAAATAATCAGTCTAAGACGCCTACTTAGTCATCGTAATATAAGTTAGTATTAGGATTTGGTCTTTTATTTATCCTCATCCCCATCAGGTGTAGAATACACAAAATAATGAAACACTATGAACATTTTAGTAAAGTTTACATTTTTAAAACCACTTTCGTATAATAATATTTTTCAACTTGCACGCAATAAACACTATTCTTACAACAGCTTTTATGAAAAGAACACAACAGTGCAGCAGTGGTTTCAAAATGGTGAAGGAAAACATCGTGAGGAAATCGGCATGACTTAGAACTAAAAAGTTGAAGATATGTGACATCTGCCAACCCGCACTGGGCCCGCGTGGTGGTCCATTATAGCCCATCCCTCTCCTAGAGAGGAGGCCTGCGTTCCTGCAGTGGGAACATTAAAGGCTGATGATGATTGATGAGTGGGGTTCATCTTTCCTGAGTTCATGTTCTGTGTGGCTCTGCTTTAGAGTATGCCATGCCCAGCAGGAGAGTCACAATCAATGTTTATTTTATCATTACCTAATTAATAAACGTGCAGGTACGTACATTATGTTTGACATACATCGTTTTAAAATATAATATTATTAATCGTTTTCTGAAATGGTGCTTTTGCGGCAGCATCACTTATAATACGCAGTATAGAAATACGATTAGCGCAGTGGCTCACGGTTGATGCAACCATTTACATAATGGCTCTAGCCACCGCTAGGTGGCGGTGTCGGTCAAGAACATGTTTTTATTATAGTAAGTCCCCCAAGCCCTCACTCCCCCCTAGCGTACAGGTAGTTATAATGATGTTCGCATCGTTACAATGTCCTAACACTGCAGAAGTGCAGATGGTTCATGTTTCTCAGTTTTTGAGGTTCCGAGCATTTTGTATTTCTGAAACGAATTTCATCAGAATTGTGTGTCAAAGCAGATGATGATATACAGATTTTGTAAGTTTTATCAAAATCAATGTTATTTGACATTTTGAGTAATTGTTGGGCGCCAGTAAGAAAGTATTGGCGCCCATGTTGGGGCTTGCGATATGTCTCAAAATCATACAATTCAAGGCCTCTTTGTTATAGCGGCGATCGGCGGCGGCGACCTCTCGCGTCCGGCCCTGGTGCAAGCCATGGTCCGGGGCGAGGAGGAATGGGACGCCGTCGCCTCCTTCTGCGAAGCAGTGATGCTAGCGAAGGAGGTGGCGGAACGAGAGAGGGAGAGAACCTCTCAACGTCCCAGCCGCCGCGGAAGGCGCGGAAGGCGCTCCGGGCGTCGGGGGCCACGTGATGGCTTCCGGCCACCGTAGACGCGGGCCTGTGGACGGTGAGTAATGGGCTAGCTCGCCGTCCGGCCGTCGTCAAGACGGCAACAGACCGTGTCGGCGGCGCGTTCGTGTTCCACGCGCGCCTCAAAGAGATGTCAGCAAGGAGGGGTCCGCAAGGGCCGACGCCCGTCGGGGCCGCGGTATTTGTACTAGATTACGTGGCCTCGGCACAAGGGCAAAGTAGGAACATGGGTTCGGTTTTTAGTCAGTAGAAGTCTGACACTCCCCTTCGCTCTGCCCAAGAGCGGGGGGGGTCATTCGATGATTTTCCACCCACCAAAAAAAAAAAAAAAAAAAAAGGCCTCTTTGTTATAACACACAGTTTTAACTTTGTTGAAATCTTATTTAATAACAAAGGGGACGAGCGCCATACCATACAGTAAATGCAATTTCCCGTTGCTTTTAAAGTACAAGGTCTACTTGATAATGAATTCTAGAGCCTTTTGCTTTGCTTTTCTGTGGCAGTTGCGCATTGGAATGCATTCAAGGTACTGAATAACAATCTTTTATAAAAATATTCCAAATTAATGGATTTTCTGAGTATTTTTATTACGTGTCATAAATAAATTACAGCTTCCTTTAACAAACATCGTCGTATCAATCGATACTCGTGACCTGCGTAGTACAGCCAATCTAGGACTCCATTGCGGCACCTGCCCTGTTCAGTGCAAGTCGTGTGATTTAGTTCTGGTTTGACCTTTTGTCCTGAGGCGTTTCCTTTGCGGCCGTATAATTATTGTGTGTATCTCAGGATTTGCAATTAAAACTAAGGTTAGTTATAATTCTTTCTAATATTCTTCTGTTAATAAATTTTGGTGACACTTTTTCACAATTATGTTGGTGTTGGCTTCCAATGTAATCGGATGCAACTGAATATGATGTTTAAACAATCGGGTAAAAACATAAGTACAATGAGTCGCTTTTGTGGTTTGTTAAAGAATTCACAATACACGAAAATTTAATCAACTGCGGGAATCACATTGAATCACTTAACAAATTCATCATCAGCTTCCTGCCCTTATCCTATTCTATTTGGGGTCGGCGCAACACGTTTTCTTTTCCGTTCTGCCCTGATAGACGTCGCGGTGGTGGCATTTACTCTTTCTCTTTCATACCATTCCTCACAAAATCCATACCTACATCTTTTCTTCGGCCTTCCTCTCCACTCTCAATTTTATTAAAGGATATTAAGAATTATCGAATATAATCAAAATTCTTCTTATTAAAATGACTTGCAATGATTATTGATAATGTAAAATAATATACGTCGACTCAAAATATAGCAACGTATTTGGCACTATTACTAGTATCCATGTACAGAATAAGACACGTAACTCCCTTATCAGATACGGAGCTTGAAATATTTTCTAAAACCTGCTCTTTATCATTTTCAGGTCCAATCATCTGAGCAAAAATTGCTCCAAAGATGGCGCGTGGACCAGCACCTGCTTCTAACGCGAAGGCTGAAAAGAAACTAAAACATTGTTTATCAAAGAAAGACCAAATGGTTGAGAACCTATTACGTCACTTGAAAGCCCTTAAACAAAGACAGGCAGTTTTACAAAAAGACACTAAGGAATTAACATTGGCATTAGACTCGGCCATGTGTACTTTACAAGAAATGGACGCCAAGTCCCAACTTGAGGAAAAAGCCTCCTTGCAAATGCTGGAAATGTCATTACTTAAATTGTAAGTTAATATTTAACGAAAAAACTCATTTCATCCAACACACACTTAAAATATCAAATGATTTAATATATTAAACGGCTATTATTGTGTGTTTCATTTCGATAAACCTCTTTTTGTCCACATCGGTATTACTGGCTACATGAATGTCTTCATTGTAGGAAAGAAACGTGGATATACTGTAGGGTGGATTACTAAAATAATAACATTATTTTTTGGAATTTAGAAGTTACCCTACATAAATACTGTTCATGCCAACCGCTGGCGCCACCTATCACCGGCGCGCCGAACTTGGTGATCGCTGAGCATTCACGCTGGCACAGGGGTTCATACATTCATCACTACCACCAGGCGGAGCCAGTGTCGCGCGGATCCCTTCCACGGATTGCAACATCGCTAACTCACCGCAGCTATAAAAACTTTTTGTTTGTATAGAATCAGTCCTTTTTACCTTCTCTCTTTCTTCAAGTCACATCCATCATCCTTTACAGACCCCCGCCATGGCCATGGCGGTCTAATCCATCCACGCAGTCTGTAACTTATGTAATTTCATACATATTTCAAAATATAATTGTGAAACCATCACGCTCGCATTATTTCAACGACGGACAGACCTGATCCCCAACATTTTGGTCCTACGAGACGGATCTACAAGAATACCAGCCGGAAGAAGACTCCACATACACGGTGCCGACCACGTTGCCGGCACGTTGCGGACTTTGACTCGGACTGGAGCCGGGCGCTGAAGACATTAGCTGGCTGTGAAGACGATCGACCGGGTGCAGCGATCATCACGATCGACCGAGTGCAGCGATCATCACAGCTGGTCCAGTGACCCAGCAATAACATCAAACCAGAGAAAAAGGCAAAGGCGTAAGATACGTAAACGGTCAGGTCTCTGTTCCGTCCCGTCAATCCCACCCGTCACATCCATTCAGTTAAAGATTTGTGTTAAAGCTGTGTTTCGTTTCAGTTCACGCGAGTGTGGCAGCCACGTGGACCAGGTGATATTTGCATGTGAGTAACCACACCACATCACACCACACCACATAACGCTCATCCATATTCCGTCAGAATGTCGGTCAAGGCAGTGGACGAAGTTCTTTCCGAATTAAAGAAACGTAGGGGTAACATTAAGGGTCGGTTAACCCAGTTTAAAAATTACGTGGAATCGTTCGCGGGAGCTCACTTAACAAGCTTACAAACAGCTGAGTTAACTTTACGTGTTCAAGCCGCGAGTGAATTATACGATAAATTCGACAACGTAGAAAATGAACTCGAACTACTCCTTCCGGAATCCGAAACAAACGCGAATCTACAATACATAGAAGCATTAGAAGATATTTATTTTACGGCAATAGCCAGTGCAAAGTGTTTAATTAAAAACGCGGAAATTACAAGTCGACTTCCAATTGCATCGGAACCACGTGTCAATATTAAATTACCAGACATAAAATTACCTGCCTTCGATGGAGCCTATGATCACTGGCTAGAATTTAAACATTCATACGTAACCATGATTCATAATCGTTCCGATCTAGACGAGATCCAAAAATTCCATTATTTGCGGTCAGCACTTAGTGGAAGCGCGTTACAAGTGATAGCAGCGTTGGAATTTAGCCCAGCCAACTACGTTCACGCATGGGAGTTATTGGAAAGCCGTTATCACAACGAGAGGTTGTTAATTAATAATCACGTAAAAGCGTTGCATAATATTCCATCACTAAAACAAGAATCGCCATCGCAAATAAGGAAATTAATTGATACTATTTTACGTAATCTGCGCGCTTTAAACTCACTAAATGAACCCACAGTTAATTGGGATACATTAATAATTTATTTAGTGGTCAGTAAGCTGGACTCGTCTACAGAACGCGAATGGGAAACCCACATCGGTGCCACGTGTCTAGGTTCACGAGAAAAAATAAAACTTAACGATTTAATAACGTTCCTCCGAGGTCGAGCGGACACGTTGGAAATGATCGGCACTAGCCACATAAAGGAAAAAACACATCATAGCGACTTTAAACACCAAAACGATAAACGAAATTCACAGCGCGTACATAGTTACGCGGCTACTAAGGCGACGCGTTATAGTAATTACCGTGGTGCTACAAATAAACAATGGGATTTACCCAAGTGTGTCCTGTGCAATAGGGAACATTCATTATACTCGTGTACAGCATTCCTTAATATGTCCGTGAGAGACAGAATTAAATTCATTAACGAAAATAAGATGTGTGCAAATTGCTTGAGAAACGGTCACGCGTTAGATCAATGCAAGTTCGGTTCGTGTAAACAGTGTTCAAACAAACATAACAGTTTGCTACACATGGACGAGGCGGGAAACAGCGCTTGTGTGCGTGCGTCGTCGAACGGAGGGAACGTACATCCACAATCACACAGTTTGGCGACATCAACAGTGCATTCACGCGACTCGGCCACTACTGTTGTGTGTGAAGCGAACACTACCGAATTCAAGTTAATAAGTACTGTTTTGCTCTCTACGGCGTTAATTGAAGTAGCTGATAATAATAACGTGTATCATACGGCCCGCGCGCTCTTAGATAACGGAAGCCAAAACTGCTTCATAACTGAGAAATTTGCAAAGAAAATAAATGCAATATATATACAGTCCACTATTCAAATATCGGGTGTGGGACAGTCAGTCTCGCAATCACAGCATTCATGTGACGTCACAATACGTTCAAAATTAAGCGATTTCAATACCAAGCTTCGCTGTTTAATCTTGCCATGCATAACATCCAGTTTGCCTACGATAAACATCGAAGCCGGTAATATATATATACCTGAGTTCTTACAATTAGCAGATCCGACGTTTAACGTAAGTTCAGAAATTGACTTGTTGATCGGCGCGGATAGATTTTGGGATCTTCTAGAAACAGACAAAATACGTCTAGCAAGTGGCCCATTCCTACAAAATTCAAAATTAGGATGGTTATTGTCCGGTCCTGTGCTCGCGAGGAGCCCAAAACCTGCTCACGTTCATTGCCACTTCAGTCAGGAAATCGATAAACAACTCCGGCTGTTTTGGGAACTCGAAAACATTCCTTCATCATCATGCGCACCCTTAACAGATGATGAACGCACCTGCGAAAACATATTCAATAACACTACAAAACGCGTTGAAAACGGTAGATTTTCGGTTCGTATACCGTTGAAAGAGGCACCAGATGCCCTAGGTGATTCTTACACGTCAGCAACGAAACGATTTTTAACCTTGGAGCGTAAACTCGATCGTTTACCAGAGCTTAAACATTTATATTCTAACTTCATGCGTGAATACAATGATTTAGGTCACATGTCCAAGTTGGAGACTTGTAGTCAACCAAATTATTATCTTCCACATCATGGTGTTGTCAAGGAATCTAGTTCAACAACAAAACTACGCGTTGTATTTGATGCTAGTGCCGTCACTAGCTCGAATAAATCATTAAACGATATTCAGTACCCGGGACCCGCGTTACAAAACGATATTTTCTCGATTTTGTTACGATTTAGACAATATAAATATGTAGCTTGTGCAGACGTGGAGAAAATGTTTCGTCAAGTTCTTCTCCAGCATGACCAAAGGTCACTACAATTAATATTGTGGCGGGATAATCCTTCAGATCCGTTAGATACATATCAACTAAATACAGTCACGTACGGAACTGCGTCAGCACCATATTTAAGTATGCGCTGTATTAGACAGTTAGCATTAGAGTGCGACGATGACGTCATCGCTCGCATCATCACGGAAGACATATTCGTGGACGATCTCATCACCGGTGATGATGATCTAAACAACTTGCTTCAAATATGTCAAAAAAACATCAGACGTGCTCCAATCGGGGTGTTTTCCTTTGCGCAAGTGGACCTTTAACTCAGATGCATCTCACAACAAAGCCACAGAACGCTTCATAGGCGAACATGCGCAAACCAAAACACTCGGATTGGGTTGGCATAACACTGGTGACGAGTTACACTTCGTTACAAATATTGAGAACCAAGACAACAATTCACGTTTAACTAAGCGAATAATGTTATCAGTAATATCACAAATATACGACCCATTGGGTCTTCTTTCGCCGGCAGTCATGATTTCAAAAATGAATTTACAAAAATTATGGCTGAGTAAAATTGACTGGGATACTCCGGTCTCTCAGGAAATTGCTAACATTTGGAAACATTTTATTTTTACGTTAAGATTTCTAAACGATATTCGCATCCCTCGCCACGTAATAGGCGATCATAATCAATACACAGAGCTTCATATATTTACCGACGCGTCTCAAGACGCATACGGCGCGTGTACCTATATACGTACATTTAGCAATATCGGTGACGCAACCGTTCGACTATTGTGCGCTAAGGGCAAAGTCGCACCTTTAAAAACAATCAGCATCCCGCGCTTAGAGCTGAGCGCCGCGCTTCTGGGAGCCCAGCTATTTAATAAAATAATTAAATCTCTTAGATTGCAGTTCAGTAAAGTATACTTTTGGACGGATTCCACAATCGTTATGGGTTGGATTAAAATGTCACCACATTTATTGAAAACGTTCGTACAAAACCGAGTAACTGAAATAAATGAACTCACAGGTGACTCAGTGTGGTTACATGTGAGTAGTAAGGACAACCCAGCTGATCTATTGTCTAGAGGTTGCGGCCTAGATTTATTAAAAGATAACGGACTTTGGTGGCACGGTCCATCCTATTTACATAATCGTTCACATGACTTTGAGCAAACTTACCGCGATAATTCGGAAGAATATAACTTACCAGATTTAAAACAAAAACAAACCTGCTTACCCAATATTCAGCACGAAGACATACTTAAATTCGACAAGGACGCGTCATTCACAAAGCTCGTACGAATCGGTAGCTACGTACAAAGATTTATAGCAAACTCAAGAGCTAAGCAAACAGAACGACAAACCGGTTTCTTATCTGTAAACGAGTTGGACGCCGCGCTGAGAATGTTAATTAGGCTCGTTCAAAGGAATTCATTTCCAGATGTTTTGAATAACTTAACAGCTCAAATTCCTATCAAGCAACGTTGTAAACAATATAATCGAATTTCGGGTTTAAATGTTTTTATTGATGAACATAAAATAATTCGGGTTGGCGGTCGAATATGTAATTCATCCGACTTCACCTACGATAAAAAACATCCGATTTTATTATGCAGTAAGCATCCATTCACGATTTGTTTATTTAAGCACGAGCATGCACGATTATTACATGCCGGACCTCAACTTTTATTGGCTACCATGCGTGAATGTTGGTGGCCATTGAACGCTAGAAATCTTGCTAGAAAAATAGTACACGAATGTATAACGTGCACACGTAATCGAGGTAAGACACTAGCGCCCCTCATGGGCAACTTACCCCCCGAACGGTTGGAATCGGGCTACCCGTTTATGCGAACCGGTGTGGACTACGCGGGACCGGTTTTCATATTATCCAGAAAGGGCAGAGGTTCTAGACTAACTAAGGCATACATTTGTCTTTTTATTTGTTTCACGACTAGAGCCATGCATTTGGAACTCGTTACTAGTTTATCTACAAACGACTACATATTAGCACTAAAACGTTTCATTAGCCGGCGAGGTACGCCTCGCACTATCTTCTCCGACAACGGTAGAAACTTTGTGGGCGCGGAAAAGGAGTTTCCTTTATTTCTCCATAAGGAATCGGAGGCCATTATTGATTACGCTTCCACTAATAGCATTGAATTTCGATTTATTCCTCCTTATTCTCCACACTTTGGCGGACTATGGGAGGGCGGGGTGAAGTCATGCAAGTATCACCTGAGACGCATAGTAGGTAACGCGCGACTAACTTACGAGGAATTTTCCACGGCTTTGACACAAATCGAAGCTGTCTTAAATTCCCGTCCAATGTCACCTCTTTCCTCAGACCCTTCTGACCTTTCCCCCCTCACCCCCTCACACTTCCTCATTGGCCGACCGTTAACGTCGCCACCTTCAAGGAATTTTCCAGACCAGCCAACTTCGAGTCTGACACGCTACGAGCGCATCGAGCAACTGCGGCAGCACTTCTGGCGTCGCTGGTCTACAGAATACATCTCTGAGCTGCAACAGCGAACCAAGTGGAAGACCAAGCAGGAGGACATCACCTTGGACAGCCTTGTCCTCATCAAGGACGACCAGTTGCCACCATTGAGGTGGCGGCTCGGTCGCATTCTACGTGTCATTCCAGGCGGAGACGGCATAGCACGAGTGGCTGACATCAGGACAGCTGCTGGCACGATCAGGCGTGCCTTCTCCAAGATCTGCCCGCTGCCTCCACAACCTGTGAGCGGCGACGCCTGACTCCGTGCCGGGAACCATTTTGGAAGCAGCGCTTCCAAGGCCGGGGGCATGTTCATGCCAACCGCTGGCGCCACCTATCACCGGCGCGCCGAACTTGGTGATCGCTGAGCATTCACGCTGGCACAGGGGTTCATACATTCATCACCACCACCAGGCGGAGCCAGTGTCGCGCGGATCCCTTCCACGGATTGCAACATCGCTAACTCACCGCAGCTATAAAAACTTTTTGTTTGTATAGAATCAGTCCTTTTTACCTTCTCTCTTTCTTCAAGTCACATCCATCATCCTTTACAGACCCCCGCCATGGCCATGGCGGTCTAATCCATCCACGCAGTCTGTAACTTATGTAATTTCATACATATTTCAAAATATAATTGTGAAACCATCACGCTCGCATTATTTCAACGACGGACAGACCTGATCCCCAACAAATACGAATAGCACTGTTTAATTTGAAAGATAAAGCCTCAGATCTTTAGCCCCACAAGAGACCTATTGTTCTTATTTTTTTTTTGTGAAGTCTATCAAAAAAAGTAGATTCTTTAATTGTGCTTTTTCCAATTGTTAAGTCTTGACGAACCCTTTCATAGAACATTTTTTTCTGATTTTCTTGCGTAGGTATTTATAGTAGTAACAAGCTTATAATATTAAGCTTATATTTGCCCGCTTAAAGTATTGGTACCTACATAATTATGGAATACGAAAAAAAAAACATAAGATGCAACAAACTTTTTCTTTTAGAGACCAAATGAATTGGCAATGCAATGCAACCAGTGGTGCCAACATTACCTTCACTATGCCTTCACTAATCCAAGTACCTACCAGAAGAAAGATCTTTTGGTACGTGGTCAAATTCGGAACTAACACTGCCATCTTGATTTTCAGTACAATTTAATTTAAAGACCATTTCGCAAATGTTAACCAGCAACAACGCCCCTCTCTCGACGTCTTCACGTTTCTTGCACTACTGTATACTTGTACCCTATGTAACATATACTCCTAGTATTGATCGTCAAATCGTGACCTGCGCAGTACGGGAAACAATTATCTGGACCAAACTCTCTTGTGCTCTCAGTACGCCACGCATCGTCTGCCGCCTCTGACGACCTGAGGTCTGTTGACCCAGTTTCTAAGTTCCCGGGGACATCAGATTTGGGAAAATTGAGGTAGGTGTCTTAGTACCTGTTTCATGAAAAATCTTTGTGGTGTACGTGAATTTAATGTGTAATGGTGGATGAAGTAAAAGTAGAAATGTTAGGCTCGTAGCATGTGGCGCCTGGTTTCTGATACGCCTAAGAAAAAGGTACAAGTTTATTAATCTAGGATATAGATATGTGTGAATGTGTATCTGCTGAAAAAGTTGTAGACATATCATCATTCCTAGGTTGATGGTTTTTTCTGGCAACGGTTCTACATAAACATGAGCGGGTGTGGGCAGTGCAACAACGCAGGGCGCAACATCTAAGGGGACAATGTGAAGTAATAAATCATTAGACGCCAGCAGACCGAGAAATGTCTGAACGTGGATAAAACCAAAGGATTATGTTATGGCCGTAGCAGTTTCACCCTCTTATGAAAAAAAATGTTTTTAAGTAGTATGTTTTAAAATATTATTGTCAAATGTTTCAGGGCCAGGGTAAACAATGTCACCCCTTGTCTGACACCTCACCCTAACTCGAACGTTCGCCACACACAACTGCTCGTCGTGCTCTGCGGGTTTCCTTTGTGCATTGAGAGCCCCCTCCAGCCACGGCCGTCAGGACAAAGACCTTGCAGTCTACTTAAAATGAAGGTCAGTGTTCTTGACTTCTTGTAAAAGCTATTTAAGCAGACTCTTATTCAAAAATGTTGTGAAAATAACATGGTTTTGAAGTCATGGAACATGCGTTACATGAACACTATCGAGCTTTGTTTCATTAAAATGTAAGTCTGAAATCGGCAGCCTGTCTTGAGCATGTGTGGTGATTAATGTCTTCTAGTGAGAAGGAGTCTTTTCACTGCAATGGGTCAGTCGTATTATTACAAAAATAATTAGATAGCAAATAACTTTATCATTTATTGGTAATTTTCAGATGTCTGGTAGACGAGCAGCGACGCCTACTCACATCTGGATGCAGCCATGTCTTCAGTGCAGCACTCTTCAATTGCTGTATACGAAGAGTTGGTCCGTCGTTCTGCAGCCCTGTATTACACACACAACATAAGACAAGGTCAGTGTTAAAGCAGTTCTTTCATTTTCTATTTTCTAGATCCATCAAATCTATCAATACCTATTTCGTAGCCTGGTCGTAATATCATCATTAGCCTTACTTTGTAGCCTGCCTCCAGTCAAACTGTATGCAGTTTTGTGATACTATTGAGATGATTGAAGGGGTTTTCGTCAGCTTTTTACTGTAATTGAAAAAGTGACCTAGCCGATGTAAGGTTATTGATTTTTGACTGATTGGTACACAATAGACAACACTGTGAGAAACGTGGAGGCAAGCGCTTTCGTAGTAGTGGGACAGTATAGACTAATAAACTAACAATGTCATACTCGATATACGTTGGACAAGCTGACAACGCCATTTACACCATGTAATACTTTTTACATTACAGGGTCCTGTCTGACAAACACCTACATCGATGGGGTGTAAGTGGCTCGATCACCATCTGCGAAGTCAAAGTCAACCTCACCTGCCCGCGGTGCACCCTGCAATTAACTAACGAGGCCCTGGCGAACACCTGGTCTCTTCGATTTACGTATAATTGAGAGGACTGGGTTAAATATTAAATATTGAAAATTTATTAAATATGATGAACTCGTAGTCCATGTAAAAAATTAAGATAAGATTTAATATAAGTTAGTTTTAAGTATTTACTTTTTTATTTATCCCCATCATCGTACAGACATCTTGTAGTAACTGTCTTTTGAAATGGTCCCTAATCGCCATTCTCCTGCCCACAAGTACATGTGCAGTACATGTGTGTAGTTTATGTGCTAAAATACGCAACATAACAACACGATTGACGTAGTGACTGAGTAACTGGCTGCTGCACTGCGTTTCGTGAGTTCGATCCTAGCAGGTAACAAAGATTTGTATGTACTGCAGGTAGTGGTTCTTGATCTGACTTTTTGTGAATGTGAGTTTGAACGCTATTCTGGGCACCTTTTTTCATTACAAGATTTTTTGTTTTACCTACATTTAGTTGTTTAGTTATCTGTACCAAGAAACCACACGAGAGTATGTTACACCTTGTATACATAACTACCAAAACTCAGTAAACTCACAGACTTTCTGCTTAGTAATTGCTTTCTGTTTTTAAATAAATATAGATCACTAGCTTTTGCCCGCGACTTCGTTCGCGTGGAATAGTGACTTCCGGCAGATTTTTGGTTTATCTCGCGAAAAAAAAAAAAAAAAAACTATCCTATGTCCTTTCTCAAGTTCCAAACTATGTCTGTACCAAATTTCACACAAATCGGTTCAGTAGTTTAGGCGTGAAGCAAAGACAGACAGACAGACAGAGTTACTTTCGCATTTATAATATTAGTTAGGATAGTTAGGATTAATATAGTCTAAAAAGAGAAGAGGACCTAATATTGAACCCTGTGGCACACCCATACTTACTTTTAGGCCCATTGAATTGACAGTATTTGTTTGTAATTGCTGATGTCGATCGTTTAAATAAGATTTCAATAGACTGAACGCAAGTTTCCCAAAACCGTAATGTTCAAGTTATAGGAGAAGGGTTTCGAGGTTTACACAATCAAATGTTTTAGGAAGGCACAGAAGTTTTAGCATCTTGTGCTTCTTCCCACACAGTAAATATGTTTAAATAAGGAAAAACCGTCCTCAGTCGTACAAAGTCCTTTGGTGAAACCATCTTGTTTTTCATGTAGGATTTTATTGGTGTTAAAGTGCTTTCTGCTGAAAACAGTTAATCATAATTATTTTAATTAACATACAACCCAATACTGACCTACAAATTCCATAAAAAGCTGCAAAATATTGAGTTTGGCGCTTCCCCCAAATAGTTTGGTAACACTTCTTATTTTCGATTTGCCAACATACCGTTTGTGTATGTGAGTTTAAACGACAGTCAAGGCATCGTATTTCATTGAAAGTTAAAAGTACTACAACAAAACAATGTTATCTTTTTTTATAGTTAAAGTCTCATAAATATAATATTTCGCTATACAACATTTGGCGCACGAAGTATTGCACAACATGTATCATTCGTGTTTTTATGTTGCGTATTCTGGCACTTTTGTTGCATTCGAGAATGCATGCTGCGGTGTATATTTGCAGATTTTAAGTTGTATGTATCGTCTCTAAACACAATTCTTTCGCCCTTATCCCTATCAATCGAGTCGCGCAGCGTTTGTCTTTTCCTTGTATACTTCTCTACAGTTTCTACTAGGTGTCTAAAGGATGATCATCATCATCAGCCAATAATGTTCCCACTGCAGGGACTCAGGCCTCTATAAGACATGCCGGTTTCCTCACGACGATTTCCTTCACCGTTTTGAAAGCAGTGGTGAATAAAATAAATTACACAAGGAATGTGTCTGACTGGGTTCGATCCCAAGACGCACTGTTCGTAAATCGGGACCGCCACCACTAGGCCACCACTGCTCAAAAGAGGAAAATGATGCTAAGGATAAAAAAAAACCGAATACTTAAACCTAACTTATATTAAATCTTATTCTAATTGTCTCAGATCCCAATGAAATAAATGTATGCAGTATTTTCTATCAACCTTTCCTAAAGAATCCCATGAAATTAAATAAATAATGAACATTTCAATTACTTATTCAATTACATCAAAATTCATTTTAGTATATTAAAATACATCCCAGTCCTCTCAATTCGTAAATCGAGGAGACCAGGTACGCCAGGGCCTCGTTAGTTAATTGCAGGGTGCACCGCGGGCAGGTGAGGTTGACTTTGACTTCGCAGATGGTGATCGAGCCACTTACACCCCATCGAAGTAGGTGTTTGTCAGACACGACCTGTAATGTGAAAAGTTGTACCTATGTTAAAAAATATCATATAGTGTAAAAATGGCGTTGCCAGCTAACGTATTTCGTGTATGATGATAGAATCAAGAATCTATCTTCGCTTAAGTAAATTTTTCATAACTAGTAAAAAGCTGACAATTACTCCTTCAAGTCATCATCATCACCATCATTTCCCTGCCCTTTTCCTATGTTATTTAGAGTTGGCGCAACACTATTTTTCTTCCATTCTGCCCTGTCACTATAATTTATTCCTTTTTCCTTCATATCATTCCTTACACAATCCAACCTTCTTTCTTATTGGTCTTCCTCTCCCTCTCCATTTATCTACTTATTCATCACTCTTTTGATCACATGCAAATTCAAGCGATTCATCCCTTCTCATCACACGCCCATACCACACGACAGTCGATTCCCTTTAAACTTTTCTGTAAATGGTACTTCCTCCATTCAAAGTCAAAGTCAAAAATATTAATTTCAAGTAGGCCAGTAACAGGCACTTTTGAATAGTCGAATTAAACTAACTGCGGCACTCAGAGATATCCAACGATTACTCAAGCCGCCACCCAGCAAAGGCTGGACATGGTTTTGTATGACAAAACTGCAAAAACCCTTACCAAGCGACGACCCAATTAATTTGTGTCACACCACACATCCACCTAAACATTCTCATTTCCGCTACATGCAATCTTTTTCATTCATTTTCTTCACAGCGCAACATTCCAATCCATAGTATGACAGGCAGGCAAGGGGAAAATATACAAGTCCCTGAATACAGGGACTTGTATATTTTCCCCTTTAGCTTGAGAGGCATCCGTGGGTCGCAAGTTGTTCCAGTGACCTGTCGCCATTTTTCATCTCGGTAGAAACACAAAACTGCGTCCTGTTAGACTTGAAAGCAGGTTTCATAGTTGGGCTGAAGATGGTATGCCACGCTATGAAATTGAAATTTATAGATTTGATAGAGCTAACGAAAGAACCGCTTTAACACTGACCTTGTGTTATGTTGTGTGTGTAATACAGGGCTGCAGAATGACGGACCAACTCTTCATATATACAGCCATTGAAGAGTGTTGCACTGAAGATATGGCCGCATCCAGATGTAAGTAGGCGTCGCTGCTCGTCTCCCAGAGATCTGTAAAATACCAATATATGATAAGTTTTTTTTCTGTCTACCTTTTTTTCTTGGACCCAAACCTTAGTAGGCAAAAACGCTAAAATAGGATCACTTTACTGTCCGTCTGTCAATACCTTTTATCATGGGGACGGACGCGCCAATTCATATAAAATACTCAATAAATTCTACTACAACTTAGAGCAGTGAAAAAAGTAAGTCAACGTGATCAAAAGACCTGGGGCCCAATTCTGTAAAATAGCTAACTTATCAATAGTGTGTCGTTATTGTGTCGGTTGTGTCTCAATAGACTACTCATTGACATTTGGTATTCTACAAATATTTATGGTCATTGACTTGCCACTGTAGTGACATTGAAACGCCATTGTGGGACTTTAGGGTAGTCTGTAAATTTATTTCAAGTGAAATCTGACAGTTGTGTCTATCGTGTTTGGCTATCGAACTGCCATTGTGAAGCCATCGAACAACGACACCTCTTGTCCCTATTGCATAATAATGTCTGTAGTGTGTCGATAGAGTGACAATGGCATGTTGCTTATCTCTAAGTTACAGAATTGGGCCCCTGACCGTTTATGTCGCGTATATAATGAACTTTAGTCTCTCACAATACGTCTATTAGAAAAAATCATTTGGTCAAACACGCACGCCAATAGTGAGTACCGCGCAAATCACCTTTCTGAATTACATCACCAATAAGATCAGTGCATTGCGGCATGTATGGCCCCTCGATTTTACCAATAACGTTTTAGAAAGCTTCTATTGTATTTCCCATTCGTCTTGTGGTTTATTATTTCACATTGTCCCCTTTGTGTGAATAGACAATAGAAATTCGTGGCCATGCTTTGTTGCAATGCGGACACAAAATGGCAGCACTCAACCCCCCCCCCCCCCACTGCTCCCGCCCCCTTTGCCCCTCAAGCTTATGTTAGAACAATGCCACAAAATACCACCACTCATGATGTTCTCAAGATTCTAGCATAAGCAATGCCTACAACGTTCTCACAAGTTTTAAATGTCACATGTCTATTTTTGATTTTGATTTTTTATCAATAAAATACATAAACTTGAGTAATCTTCTCATAGGCGTTAGCAGAAACAACATGTAGAACAACCTTAATATACTTCTACTTCGTCCACCTTCACATATTTCTTGCACACTACAAAAACTAAAACACCTACCTCCATTTTCCCAAGTCTGATGTCTCCGGGCACTTCAACCTGGCTCAAAGTGTCAACTCGTCAATCGCGGCAGACGATGCTCGGCGTACTAAGGGCACAAAGGAGTTTGGTCACGATATTGCTTCCCGTACTGCGCAGGTCACGAATTGACGATCAATACTTGGAGTATACGTTACATAGGGCTATACAAGTATAATATAGTGGTGCAAAGATTGTAAGGATTTAAAGAAAGGCGCTGCTGATAAATATTTACGGAACTGTCTGCGGAAATTGTGTCGCCAAATACGCTGGCTGTGTTTTAGTTCTGTTTTTGGCCACTCGCAAAAGTAACCATGCAGTAATGTTTACGGATTTCGAATGTTGGTTCACCCTGAGGGAACCACCTTCTTGTTCGTGGTAGGTTGGCAAATTTAAAATTAGGAATGTTATCGATTTATTAGGCGAAAAAGCTATTTACCTACCTTTTAAGCTATTGCATAGCTTCTATCGCGGGCCTTGAGCGTGGAGAGCGAATCCAGAAATTCCGTAACGAAAATTTTCAACCATTTTGCTATGGTTACGGAAAATAACAAGGTTGTCAACTGAGGTTGTCAAATTAAATAATTGATAAAAAATGCTATGCAATAGCTTTACCGCGGCAGTCTCCGAGTGCCACATTCTCTTTTTTTTTCTATTGACGTTTTCTTCTTATAGTTTTGCCTTGTTAATTCCACAGGAAATAGGTTAGTTTCCGAAATTGTCTATGAAATTGTCACGCACCAAAATATCTCCTAGGATGTTGGTAGTAGGATTTTGTAACGATAATGTTGGCACCACTGGTTGGCCATTGTTTTGGCTATTTGACTTTAAACCTATCTTAAAATATGGCTTAAAACCAAAACTTAATAGCTTTTTATGGTTTTCGGCATATTTAATTCTCGTTAACCATATTATGTATTATATTATTAGATCAAGTACCTTCATTTCAAACGACAAATTACGAATACTTTGTCAGTATGGGTGTTGTTGTCAAACAATAACAAAGTTGTCTTTTAACCTTCTGTTTAAAAAATTTTATGAAGTTCGTCTGAAATTACATTATTAGCGATACTTTAAACAAACAAAGTAATTGAACAAAAAGTTTTACAGCGCCATCTATGACCCATGTGAAAAACTAAAATCCAAATCCTAAATCGCGCATTAAAAGTTATCCGCGACTTTAAGAAGAATCCGACAACAACAGTCAGGCAGTCAGTAGCCTCACCAGACACAAAACCACGTTCTAATCGCAAGATCCTCTCTTTCCCATAAGAAGGGGGACTTTACACTTTATTCTCCATAGCTCTGAAGACTCTTAGATTAACAGATTTTCAACCGATTCAAATTTAATTTTTTTTAAGTATTTCATTTAAACGATTTCAAACATATCAGACAGACATTACAGAAGCTGCATAGGGGCTTAAACCGTTGCAACTATAAATGACCTTGGTTCACCCTTATAAAATTCCCCTTTCTGTTATCAAAATAGAAGGGTTCTATTCAAAAATATAATGTGCGTACTGTGGTCACGCTACGGTCACTGCTGCTTGCTAAACGAGTAACTTACGAGAATAATAACTGAACATAATGGACACATCTAAACTACGTTCAAGAGCTGTCCGTGTCTATCTTACTTGATATTATTACCCACGACGGAACGGAGACGGTATATGCGTTTGGGGTGAGAGGTTGTTTGTGTGTTTGTTTGTTTGTTTGTGTGTTTGTGCAAATACATGTTGCCATTTTTCTCCAAAACTACTAGTCCGATTTTGATGCAGTTTTCAGTTATGGGTTCGGGTTTGATTGGTGCATGTTCTTAGATAGGTGTTGCGGGCGGCGGACAACTCACCAGGGGGCGCTGCAGCAAACATTTTTTGTGCAAATCAAAGTTGCCATTTTTCTCCAAAACTACAAGTCCGTTTTTGATTCAGTTTTCAGTTATGGGTTTATATACCTACGGGTCGAAAGGGACGCGAGTGAAGCCGTGGGCATAAGCTAGTTACTACTATAAATGCGACAGTTTGATGATGAATGGATGTTTCATTACTTAATCACGCTTGTAAAACCGATCGAATCTGTTAGAAGGTCAGCATAGATTTAAATGAGTCCGGAATAGCACATACTCACCAGGGAGTTTCTATCAACTCGTATAGCAGTATTATGTTCAATCTTACTTCAGTGTGGACAAGAGATGGAGCTAGGCACCCTGTATAGCTCCTTCCCTTTCCTACAATGAAGATTCATGTGGCCAAAAAGGGGATTATCGAAATGAGACAAAACTTACACAATAATAGACGTTTATTTTAAGTTAAATTAAATGATTTGGCATTTAAAGTGTATGATGAATGAAATCAGTTTTTTCGTTAAATCTTAACTTATCATTTAAGTTATGATATTTGCAGCTTCTAAGGAGGCTTTTTGCTCAAGTTGAAACTTGGCTTCCATTTCATATAAAGTACATAGGACCGAATTTAAATTTAATATTAATTCCTTATTGGCTTCCCGACAAACTGCATTCCTCTGTTTAAGGGCTTTCAAGTGACGTAATAGGTTCTCAAGCATTTGGTCTTTCTTTGTTACACAATGTTGTTTCTTTTCAGTACTCGCGTTACGAGCAGGTGCTGGTCCACGCGCCATCTTTGGAACAATTTTTGCTCAGATGATTGGACCTGAAAATGATAAAGAGCAGGTTTTAGAAAATATTTCACGCTCCGTTTCATAGAAGGGAGTTCTGTGTCGTATTTAAACGTAGATAATAATAATAGTGTCAAACTCGTTGCTGAATTTTTAACCAACGTATATTATTAAATATAGGTAAGTATAATCATTGCAAGGCAAATTAATAAGAATAAAGTTGATAATAGTATTCGATAATTCTTTTCTTTTAATTGAGCGAGAGAAGGCCAAATAAAAAAAAACCGGCCAAGTGCGAGTCGGACTCGCGCACCGAGGGTTCCGTAAAAAAAATATATTATGTGATGTAACTAAAAATTTATGGTTTTCGTAATTATTCCTTTATCTATGCTATAAGACGTTGCTTCGTACCAAATTTCAAGATTCTGAGTTCACGGGAAGTACCCTGTAGGTTTTGATTCCCTTGCGAGTGTCGAAAATTTGCGGCATAAACGGGAGTATCTTGATGTAACTAAAAATTTATGGTTTTCGTAATTATTCCTTTATCTATGCTATAAGACGTTGCTTCGTACCAAATTTCAAGATTCTGAGTTCACGGGAAGTACCCTGTAGGTTTTGATTCCCTTGCGAGTGTCGAAAATTTGCGGCATAAACGGGAGTATCTTTTGATCGCGTTGACTTAGAAGTTTGATTTTTTCACAGCTCCAAGAGACCATAGACTTGAGTATATGATATGAATTTCAGCTTGATACCTCCACGCGTTCCTGAGAAAAAAGGTCTTGACAGACAGACAGACGGACAACAAAGTGATCCTATAAGGGTTCCGTTTTTTCCTTTTGAGGTACGGAACCCTAAAAAAGATGAAAATGAATGTATTAAAGATGTATGGATTTTGTGAGGAATGATAATATGAAAGATAAAGCAGTAAATGCCACCGTGACGTCTTACAGGGAAGAATGGATTTTTAAGGTCATCTGATAACTTGAAGCTCAAAATGCCTATGCATTCCACAACTTTCCTCGACAAATCCTTTACTGTCCAGGCCGCTCGTTTGTGGAATGCATTGCCCGTTCAAATTAAACGCGCGCAGTCGTTACCTATGTTTAAAAGGCTCGTAAAGGAACATTACTTGTCGTTGTGATCTTGCTCTCATAACTGTTAAATTAAACATCTTTAGTCTTCATTAATTTTCGTTGCTTAAATATTTAGTATATATGTATTTATGTATCTATTATTTAGGATATGTATGTATCTATTTAAATTATTTATTGTAATAAAAGACTATACTAAATATATAAACTAAACTAACCTAAAAACAAACTAACTATAAAAGGGCATCGAAAAACTCCTCCTCAACGCTGTCAGCAGGTAAAGTACCCAAGAGACTGGCAGCGTTGCCGCGTTGTATGGCAACACTTATCCTCTGGCCAAAGAAAAAGCCAGCCCTTGGGTCGGAGGAAGCGTCAACAAGGCGTTTTGAAATATCCTTAAAAAGGCTGTGTGCACTAGGACCCCACGGCCCTAAAGTTTCAACCCCAAACGGCTCGAAAATATAGTTTCCACAAAGGTTACTATATTTACGCCGCTTGAGGTTCTCCGCAGCCGCAGCGGCAGCGCCAGCACAACACGAAGAGCTTGGAAGATGCGATGGCGCAAGAGTATCGACGCAAGTTGCGTCCCATAATAAAGGCCTACCCATCTTCCAAGGAAACAACGACATGCCGTCCGGTCTTTTGCCATCGTCGCGTGCCAAGCCATTTGGCTCTAAGACAGCAGGGACGCCGACGGTAACAAGAATTAAATATGTAAGTTATAAATTTATTAATATTGCTCATATGTAGCGTGAAAACTTCAAGAAAAACACTTTTCCGCTAAATAAATGTATAATTTAAGGAAAAAAATAAATAAAAGAAATACATACAAATTTTGTGGATATAAAAGTACACAAAATAAAAATATTATTTATATAATGTATCTATTTTAGTTTAATATTGTATAAGTTAGTATTTACTATTTGCACCAACAACAGCCCCATTTATATCGTAATAAATCACTGTCCATCCTAAGGTTGCCTGGAAGAGATCGCGGAAAGCGATAAGGCCGCCCATTGTATGTTTTGTAGTGTATATTATGTTTTCTTTTGTTACGTATTTTTGTGGTGTACAATAAAGTATATTTAGATAAATAAATAATGGAAAAAGAAAACAAAAAAAAAAGAAAATAGAATGGGAGGGCAGGAAGATGATGTTGAATTGATTAGTAGTTCAATTTGATTCCCTCAGTTGATTCAATTTTCGTGTTTTGTGAATTCTTTAACAAACTACAAAAGTGATCCATTGTTTGTTTTAACTTTTAACTACATTTATTCAGTTGCATCCGATTACATTGGAAGCTAACATTAACATAATAAGGAAAAATCGTCACCAAAATATGTTAACGTAAGAATATTAGACAGAATTATAACTAACCTTTGTTTCAAAGCCTGAGATGCACACAACTATACGGCCACAAACTAGTCACCAGGAAACGCCTCACCGAACCAGCACGAAGGGTCAAACCAGAACTAAATCACACGACTTGCACTGAAAAGGGCAGGTGCCGCAATGGAGTCCTAAATTGGCTGTACTACGCAGGTCACGAGTATCGATTAATACGCCGTGTATGTGTGCTATAGGAAGCTGCAATTTATTTATGACACGTAATAAAAATACTCAGAAAAGCCATTAATTTGTAATATTTTATTATAAGATTGTTCTTCAGTACCTTGACTTCATCCCAATATTCCCAATGCGCAATCGCCACAGAAAAACAAAGTCACTTGAATTAATTTTCAAGTAGAACAAATTATTATTAAAAGCAGCGGGAAATTGCATTTACTTTACAGTATGGCGCTCGTCCCCTTTGTTAAATAACTAAGAGGCCTTGAATTGTATGATTTTACCTATAAATTGAGGCATATCCCAAGTCCCAACATGGGCGCCAATACTTTCTTATTGGCGCCCAACAATTACTCAAAATGTCAAATAATAATTATTAAAGAATAAACATAACTTGCAAAATCTGTACATCGATAGCGAACTCCAAATTACTCCTAACAATTTTCACGAACTTCACTTTTTTATCGTTTTGAATTTAAAAGCGTTATTCGCATGTTTTTTTATGAAATCTCCTAGGAAATTTGTATTTTGTAAATTAGGAGTTATTGGCACTTATCATCATCTGCTTTGACATACATTCTGATGAAATTCGTTTTAGAAATACAAATTAATGCTCGGAAAGCAATCGTCACTATTTTTTTCTCAAAAATTGTGTAACATGAACCATCTGCACTTCTGCAGTGTTAGTACATTGTAACGATGCGAACATCATTATAACTACCTGTACGCTAGGGGAGAGTGAGGGATTTAATATGAAAAGTAAAAACTTATTCTGGACCCACAGCGCCACCTAGCGGTGGTTAGAGTCATTATGTTAGTAGCCCGCAAAATTACAACAATTATGTCTGACTAAAATATAATATGATCAGAAAATACCTCGATAGTGTGCCAGCAAGAGGTGAATAGATACTGTGACATGCGGAAATATTGCAAACCTAATATATTTGCTGTCTTGCCAGCTTATTATACAGTCGATATATTTGGAACGTTTTTATCTTATACTAACTAAATACAGGACTTTAGCAACTGGGTAACGTGGATTTGACAATGCTTATATCCGTGGCTGGCGTGAATATGTTGACAAGTCTAAAACTGCAATTTGTCAGGACGGCCATTTAAAGGGTTTGACGTCTTATGGTAAATCGGTAAATTCATCATCATCATCAGCCTATAATTGTTCCCACTGCAGGGACTCAGGCCTCCTCTCTAGGAGAGGGATGGGCTATAATCCACCACGCGGGCCCAGTGCGGATTGGTAGATGTCGCATATCTTCGAATTTTTGGTTAAGACATTTTTGGTTCGAACCGGTTTCCTCACGATGTTTTCCTTCACCGTTTTGAGAGCAGTGGTGATGAAATAAATTACACAAAGTAATGCGCCTGCCTGGGTTCGAACCCACGACCAACTGTTCGTAAGTCAGGGCCGCCACCACTGGGCCACCACCGCTCTCATCGGTAAATTAGTTTTACATAAATGTTGTAGTTGTTTTTAATGTTATTTGATGCCATTCTAGGGACATCAGACTTGGGAAAATTGAGGTAGGTACCTCAATTTTCTGAAACTGGGTCAACCAGCCTACTAGTCAGACGTGCGTCAAATACGATTGCCTGTTTTTATCATCAAGGTGTTTGAAAAAATTATGCTTTATCAGGTGTTCAACCACTTCCAGACCTTAAAGTTTGGTTTCACTATAGGGCGTTGTACACATATTATTTACTGCGTGGGAAGAAACACAAAATGCCAAGATGTTCTATAACCTTTCAAAATCTAATGTTATCGACATTAAATTTGTATTTGTAAAACTCGAAACCCTTCTCTAAAAACTTGAATATTACGGTTTAGGGAAACTTGATAGTCGATAGAGAGCAGCAAGGACAAATAAGTAGTGTCAATTTAATGGGCTCAAAAATAAGTATGGGTGTACCACAGGGTTCAATATTAGGTCCTCTTCTCGTTTTAGCCTCTAATATGTATCAATAATCTAGCTCATTTATATAAAAACATACATCTAGCAATAAATTTTTCACTACCTGCAGGCCAACCCACGAAACGCAGTGCAGCAGCCAGTCACTCAGTGACTATGTCAATCATTATGGTTGTTATTTTGCGTATTTTGGCACATACCGACAGTTACTAAGTCCAAGATATCTATAGAGGATGATGAAGATAAATAAAAAAGCAAATAAGTAATTACTTAAAACTAACTTATATTAAATGTTTTTATATTATGTACAACATGTTTATCAGTATTTAATCAATATTCGCATTTAACAAAGTCTCCTCAGCTTGTAAATCGAGGAGACCAGATGTTCGCCAGGGCCTCGTTAGTTAATTGCAGGGTGCACCGCGGGCAGGTGAGGTTGACTTTGACTTCGCAGATGGTGATCGAGCCACTTACACCCCATCGATGTAGGTGTTTGTCAGACACGACCTGTAATGTGAAAAGTTGTGTGTTATTTTTTTATATTTGACACTAGCTGATGCCCGCAGCTTCACCCGCGTGGATGTCATTCAAATTATATACTAAAACCTTCCTCTTGAATCACTCTATCTATTAAAAAAAACGCATCAAAATCCATTGCGTAGTTTTAAAGATTTAAGCATACAGACAAACAAACAGACAAAAAAGCGACTTTGTTTTATACTATGTAAGGATATAAATGGAGTGATCAGCTTGTACGCCAACGTATTTCGTGTATGAAATTGTTAGTAGTTAATTAGCCTTCAACAATCTTGGTAAAATCACTAAACAACACCCGGTTAGACTTCAAAAAGGCTAGAATTATGCCTAAGCAGATATTAAAATTAAAAAACATTATTACAGTTAAAAAAAAGGAAAACGAAAAAACCGTAAAACTGACCTTGTGTTATGTTGTGTACGTGTCTAATACAGGGCTACAGAACGACAGACCAACTCTTTTTATACAGCAATCGAAGAGTGCTGCACTGAAGACATGGCCACATCCAGATGTGAGTAGGCGTCAGTGGTCGTCTACTAGAGATCTGAAAAACACAAATAAATGATAAATTTATTTGCTTTCTAATATTTTTGTAATAATACCAGCCTTTATCTGACCTACTGCAGTGCAAAGACTCCTTCTCATTATGGAAGACATTGATCACACGCATGCTTAAGACAGGATGTCGATTTCAGACTTACATAATTATAATGAAACAAACCTCGACTGTGTTCATGTCATGACCGACCCATAGTCACACTAAACTACCACACCAGTGTGACTATGGTTAATTATATTTATCCGTAGTCACACTGGTGTGACTACGGCTGATCCGTTAGTCACACCAGTATCGTAGCTTTTGGTCACGTCACTCATACATGCAACGCATGTACTCCATGACGCACGCTCGCTTCGCTTGCATGTTAAATAACACTAATAATTATCTTCTGTCCCCGAAGTGCCGGGCCCCCGCCGGCCTCCTTCGTCGGCCAACGGCCCGGTGCCCATGCCGCCCATAAAGGATACTGTCGCGAGACGGTGATTCATCCACTTAGCGGACGACTAGCAACAGCCTATAATTTTGGTTATTCATCCGGGTGTGACTACGGATCAGGTTAAATTATCCGTAGTCACACCAGTGTGACTATGGATAAATAAAATTAACCATAGTCACACTGGTGTGGTAGTTTAGTGTGACTATGGGTCGGTCACTGTTCATGTAACTAATGTCTCATGACATTAAAACCGTGATATTTGATTGTCAACATATTGGAATAACAGTCTGCTTAAATAGCTTTTACAAGATTTCAAGAACGCTGACCTTCATTTTAAGTAGACTGCAAAGTCCTTTGCCACGGTTAAAGTGTCTGGAGTGGGGCTCTCAATGTACCAAGGACACCCGCAGGTCACAACGAGTAGGTGTTGCAAACGCCGCATTGGGGTAAACTGTCAGACAAGGGGTGACACTGCTGATCCATCAAGGCCCTGAAACATGATGACAATAATATTTTAAAACACGTTCATAAGATTATATTTTCTCACGCAAGTGAATCTACCAAACCCCACCAACACTATGATCCTAACATGCATCTTTTGTATTAACCACGTTCATACATCAAACACGCACGCCGATAGCGAGTACCACGCACTAGACCTTTCTGAATTACCTCACCAATAAGATCTATGCATGTCCTTCTAGGGCGTCACCGCCTGGTCACCCGGTGTTAACAATGACATTTAAGAAAGCTCCTATTGTATTCTGCGTATTGTAGGGGAGGCGTCTAATGATTTATTTCTTCATGTTGTCCCCTTTGTGTTAATAGAGAATAGATATTCACCCCTAAGATGTTACGCTCTGCTTTCTTGCAATGCGGAAACAAAATGGCTGCCATCCACCCCCACGAGCGCCCCCACCCGCTTTGCCCCTCAAGTTTACCCACCACGCGGTCACAGTGTCAAATGTCACATGTCTACGAATTTTGCTCAAAAAGACATTCACACATTTTTACAATAAACCGCCTTTGAAAAAAAGGCGTAAGCAGAAACTAGTTTTAGAACACCACCTTCTACGATCCGAACAAAGAAATCCGTACTTTTACTTCACCAACCTTCACACATTACACGCACACCAAAAAGTTTTTTCAAGAAACCTAATACCTCAATTTTTCCAAGTCTCATCAGTCCCCACGGACTTAGGACTTAGAATCAGTCACGGCAGTCGACGTGCGGCGTACTGAGGTTACAAAGGAGTCTGGTCTTGATAATTGCTTCCCGTACTGCGCAGGTCACAAATTGACGATCAATACTTGGAGTTTAATGTTACATGTTACATAGATTTATACAAGTATACAGTGGTGCAAAGATCTTAGGGACATTGAGAGAGGGTCGCTAGTGGTAAACATCTAAGAACATCTGGAAATTGTATTGAAAAACATGATGACTGCGTTCATTCTGTTTTTGGCCACTCGCAAAAGTAACCGTGTAGTAATATTTAAGGATTTTAAATGTTGGTAGGCCTGGACGTCACCCTGTGGGAACCGCCTCTTCGTTTGTGGTATGTTGGCAAATCGAAAATAAGATGTGTTGCCAAGCTATTTGGGGGACGCGCCAAATTAATTTTCTTACCTTTAGCAGTTTTTTACGGATTTTGCAGGTCAGTGTCGGGTTGTATCTTGATTAAAATAATTACCTACCTGTTTTCAGCAGCAAGCACTTTAACACCAATAAAATCCTAAAAACTGGATGGTTTCACTAAAGGACGTTGTACAACTGAGGCCAGTTTTCCTTATTTATACACATATTTACCGCGTGAGAAGAAACACAAGATGCTAAAGCTTCTGTGACCTTTCGAAAACATTTGATTGTGTAAACCACGAAACTCTTCCCTTAAAACTTGAACATTACGGTTTAGGGAAACTTGCGTCAGTCTAGTGAAATCGTATTTAAACGATAGACATCAGCAAGTACAAACAAATACTGTTAATTCAATGGGCCTAAAAGTAAGTGTGGGTGTGGCACAGGGTTCAATATTGGCCTCGGCGCAAGGGCAAAGAAGGAACATGGGTTCGGTTTTTAGTCAGTAGAAGTCTGACACTCCCCTTCGCTCTGCCCAAGAGCGGGGGGGGGGTCATTCGATGATTTTCCACCCACCAAAAAAAAAAAAAAAAAGGGTTCAATATTAGGTGCTCTTCTCTTTTTAGACTTTACTAATGATCTACACCATTTATTTAAAAACAGAAAGCATTCCTCGGCGCAAGGGCAAAGAAGGAACATGGGTTCGGTTTTTAGTCAGTAGAAGTCTGACACTCCCCTTCGCTCTGCCCAAGAGCGGGGGGGGGTCATTCGATGATTTTCCACCCACCAAAAAAAAAAAAAAAAAAAAAAAAAAAAAAAAAGGGTTCAATATTAGGTGCTCTTCTCTTTTTAGACTTTACTAATGATCTACACCATTTATTTAAAAACAGAAAGCATTACCAGAAAGTCTAATGAAAAAAGGTTCCCAGAATAGCGTTAAAACTCACATACACAAAAAGTCAGATCAAGAACCTGCAGGCAATAAAAATCTTTGTAACCTGCTAGGATCGAACCCACGAAACGCTGCGCAGCAGCCAGTCACTCAGTCACTACGTCAATCCTGTTGTTGTTTCGTATTTGGGCACATATAATTGTACTTGTGGGCTGTATGATGGCGATTAGAGACCGTCTCGAAGACAGTTACTAGTTACAAGATGTCTATACAGGATGATGAGGATAAATAAAAAAGCAAATACTTAAAACTAACTTATATTAAATCTTATCTCAATTCTTTGATGTACTAAGTATGGATTTAATCAATATTAATTACTTAATCATTCCATATCATGCTTCATAACCCAGCCCCCTCAACTTGCAAGTCGAGGAGACCAGGTGTTCGCCAGGACCTCGTTAGTTAATTGCAGGGTGCACCGCGGGCAGGTGAGGTTGACTTTGACTTCGCAGATGGTGATCGAGCCACTTACACCCCATCGATGTAGGTGTTTGTCAGATGGGACCTGTAATGTGAAAAGTTGTGTGTTAAAAATATTATAAGATACACAAGGAGTCGTCAGCTTGTACACCAACGTATATCGAGTAGGAGATTGTTAGTTTATTAGTCTATACTGTTTCACTACTACGTAAGCACCTGCCTCCACTCCTTTTGTTTCTCACGGTTGTTGTCTATCGTGTACCAATCGCTCAAGAATCAATAATCTATCATCGCCTAGAAAGCACTTTTTCAATAACAGTAAATAGTTGACGAAAACTCTTTTAACTCTCAATAGTATCACAAATCTGCATTCAGAGACTGGAGGCAGGCTATAAAGTTAGGCTAATGATGATATGCGATCACGCTATGAATAGGTATTTATAGATTTGATAGAACTAGAAAACAGAAAATGAAAGCTGCTTAAACTCTGACCTTGTGTTGCGTTGTGTGTGTAATAGGTACAGGGCTGCAGAACGACGGACCAACTCTTCATATACAGCAATTGAAGAGTGCTGCACTGAAGACATGACCGCATCCCGATGCCTATCAGACATCTGAAAAATATAAATAAATCGTGTAATAATTTGAACCAAAAACTAAAGCCATGTCATTTAATTGTCAACATTTTTGAACCACAATCTACGATTGGCGCAGTGGCTGAACGATAGACTGATTCTGATGATTTCGGCCCGAAATAATTATTTGTGTGGCCTACAGATAGAACACACTCTCGATACAGCACATTGCTTACCTTCATTTTAAGTAGACTGCAACGGCTGTGTCTGGATGAGGGCTCTCAAAGCACAAAAGGAACCGGTAGGACGTGACGAGCAGGTGATGCAAACGCTGCATTGGGGTGAACTGTCAGACAAGGGGTGACAATGCTGATTCTGAAACATTAATATATAATACTTTAAAACACACTCATAAGATTATTTCTCACGGAGATGAATACATCAAACTCGCACGTCGATAGCGAGTACTACTAATCTGTGGTACCAAGCACTTGACCTTTCTGAATTACATCACCAATAAGATCTATGCATGTCCTTCTAGGGCGTCCCCGCCTGGTCTCCCGGTGTTAACAATGACATTGTAGAAAGCTCCTATTGTATTCTGCGTATTGTAGGGGAGGCGTCTAGTGATTTATTACTTCAAATGGTCCCCTTTGTGTGAATAGAGAATAGATATTCACCCCTAAAATGTTACGCCATGCTTTGTTGCACTGCGGACACAAAATGGCTGCCATCAACCCGCATGATCGCCCCCACCCTGTATGCCCCTCAAGCCTACTCACAGTGCGCATTGCAAATTTGCAATGTCTCATGTCTCTGATTTTTTCACAAAGATACATTCACACAAATATATCTACAAATAAACTTATGCCTTTTTCAACATACATTTACTTCGTAGCTACACACATCTCATGCACCTAAGATTTTTATATCTATTTTTCAATTTCAATATCATAATGAAGCAGGAAAAACCAAAACACTTTACCTTAATTTGTCCAAATATGAAGTCCCTGGGACTTAAGAACTGGTTTAAATGGGCAACTCGTTAGTCGCGGCAGACAACGGGTGGAGTACTGAGGACATACAGGATGCCTAAATAATTGCTTCCCGTACTGCGCAGGTCACGAATTGACGATCAATACTCCGCTAAAACATGGCTATACAAGTACACAGCGGTACAAGGATCGTAAGGACGTCAAGAGAGTGGCGCTGTTGGAAAACATTTGCGAAATGGTCTATGAAATTGTACTGAAGATGGCAGTGTTAGTTCCAAATTTGGCCATGCACCGCAAGATTTTTGTTCAACTATATTTTAAAAGTAATAATACTAGAATGTTGGTACTTGGATTCTGTTAAGATAACGTTGGCACCACTGGTGGCTATAATATTCATTGTTACCGCATGCACCATCTATCGCCGGCATGAGGAGTTGAATGGTGATCTGAAGTTGCCGCTGATGCCGTGTTTGCGAGTTACGTCAGCCAACCAGCGTCGAGCGTGTCTGCCAATCATAGCGGAGCGTCTAGCACCAACTTCATGGGGAAGGATTTTGGACAAAACGCACCGCGCGTGCATTAGGTATCTCCCCTTTTATAATCCTGCATTTCATTCATCTCTCTTGTACTTTCGTCCAAAACCGATTGTAACAAATACTCAATATTTAATGCCTTTCTAAAAAAGAACAATAAATTAATTCATTGAAGAAGGTACCCTGAATAACAACACTATAAACACAAACAAACGGAAGACGAGACGGCAGCCATCGTCCTGACCCAATCATCGAAACTTCATCATCATCAGCCATAAGGCGTCCACTGCTGGACAAAAGCCTCTCCCATATAACGCCAAAACGCACGGCAACCTGCCGTTTGCATCCACCGGTTGCCCGCGACTCTCACGATGTCGTCGGTCCACCTGTTGGGAGGCCTACCAACGCTGCGTCTTCCGGTTCGTGGTCGCCATTCGAAAACCTTCCTTCCCCATCGGTTGTTGGTTCTCGTATAGCAATTAGAAGTATTATGTTCATCTTACTTTAGTGTGGACAAGAGATGGAGTTAGGCGCTCTGTGTAGCTCCGTCTCCTTCCTACATTGAAAACATTCATGTAGTACCCATGTGGACAAAATCGGGTTTTAAATCGAAATGAGACAACACTTACACAGTAATAGACGTTTAATAAGTTAAATGATGCGATGTTTATACATTTAATAACGTGTGAGTTTCGTGAAACGAGTTTTTAACCTATCATGCCTATGATGTGTTTTTACTTAATCCAAGTTAAGCTGTATTTCCACCCGAAATTTTCGAGGAATTTGTGTGAAATAATAATAATTATCGCTTCATTTTCGCAGCTGAATTTAAGTAAGCTATGTGATTCGTTTGTAACGCACAAGGCAGAGCGAATACTTGCATATTTACATTATTGAAATTTAAACACTTTTTTGTGTATGTAAATCCTCAAAACTTCTGATTGAAACGCAGCCTACACCTAGAACATTTTCTTTTTGTGCATCGTTTGGCACTGCCTCTAATTCTGCTTCGCAAATACGGCACTTGCTGTCAAGGGCATCTGGCAATTGCGGCATGTAATGAAAGCTTCAGGATTAACTGACTTCGGAAGTACCGGCTCTTCATCAAATCGGGACAAGGCCGCAATTTCATCTAGAATCATACATTCGGATTCTAGCGCAAACTCCGCGAACTCTGGTGACTGGGGGACTTTTTCTAAAACCGCCCGCCATTTCTTCATGACCTTCGTCAAACGTGCCAGGGCATCTTCTATGGGGTCGCCCTTAAGTAAACCATTCTTTAGTTTCTTTTCGACCTTCGCTTTAGAAGCAGCTGGTGATGGTGTACCACGCGCCATCTTTAGGACGAAGAAGTTTGGACCTGAAAATGATAAAGAAAATATTTTACAAAATATTTTACGCTCCGTCATAAAGAAGGGAGGCCTGTGTCTTAGCTGTTGGAAAGCGGAAGTGGGCCTTATACGTGGATACTATAAGTCAGAGTGCCAAACTTGTTGCTAAATTCTGGACCAATGTAATAAAACCATTTAAAGTCATACTAATTAAGAAGAAGAATGTTGATAATAATATTCATTAAATAAATTTTCCTTTAATTGATTACTAATTGTGATTGCGTCGCTGAGTATTGCAAGTACAAGGCCTTAGCCTCGAATTTTGCGGGCAGCGGGGCGGCGGCGGCGGCGGCGCGGGCGCGGCAGGATCTTAGGCCTCAGCCTCGAATTTTGCGGGCAGCGGGGCGGCGCGGCGGCGGCGCGGGAGCGGCAGGATCTTAGGCCTCAGCCTCGAATTTTGCGGGCAGCGGGGCGGCGCGGCGGCGGCGCGGGAGCGGCAGGATCTTATTATATTTATAACAGACACTACATTTCATCCGCGATCCAAATGGGCTTCGACGTCGCACCTCACGTGGTGAAGCGCGACTATTAAAGTCACATTGTTTAGTGCCTCCCGACTTTAGGGGCTCCATAGTGAGCATATCCTTGCCGGATTCGGCTAGGCTGACTTCGGCCTTAGAGAGGTTCAGGCATAATCCCACCACCGCACCACAGGCCGCTCGGCCGAGTGCATTTAATTTTTATAAGAAACTAGCTTTTGCCAGCGGCTTCGCCCGCGTGAAAATGTCGATTTTCCATACAAATTTTCATCCCCTATTTAACTCCCTTAGGGGTTTAATTTCGAAAAATCCTTCCTTATTCCTTGTCTACATTATAAAGGGAACCTCTGTGCAAAATTTCAGCTTTCTAGGTCCAAGGGTTTGAGCTGGGCGTTGATGAGTCAGTCAGTCAGTCAAAGAGTCAAAGAGAAGTCCTGACTGACTGACTGACGTCAGTCAGTCAGGACTTCTCTTTTTATTTATATATATATAATTATATAGATAATGTTAACTGACCTTAGTCTCAAATCCTGAGATACACACAACTATACGGCTGCAAACTCGTAACCAGGAAACACCTCACAGAACCAGCACAAAATCACACGACTTGCAATGAAAATGGCGATTGTCGCAATGCGGGAACAAAGGAGCCCTAGATTTGCTGTACTGCGCAGGTCACGAATATCGATTGAAACGCTGATGTGAGATATAGGAAGCTGTAAATTATTTTATAACAGGTAATAAAAATATTTAGAAAAGACATTAATTTAGAGATTTTTATTTTGTCGGCAATTGCGTTCATTTCATGTTAAATGAAATTTTAAAAAATCTGGTGAAAGTGTAAAATGTCCTACTGTTACATAACAAGGTGACACAAATATTGTCTTCACTTCTTCGTCTTACTCAAAATAATATTATCATATTGTTTTCCTGTGTTAACAACTCTCTATTAAAAATAATTAATAGATAAAGCGTGTCCCAGCTTGGGCGCCAATATTTTCTAATTGGCACCCAACAATACTCAGCTGTAGTTTGAACTTATTCATAACTAGCAAAATCTGTTTGTCATCGATTATTAATTTAAAACAATTTTGCTGAAATTCGATTTAGTAATACGAAACACTTGAAAAGCGATGATTACTTGTTTAAGCCCTTTTGGTCCCACAAACAGAGAGATATGGACCTTCTGGAGTGTTCCTTCTTTGTAATTACCTGTACGCTAGGGGAGAGTGAAGGGTTGGGGAGACTCGTTCTACAACGCCACCTAGTGGTAGTTAGTTCAAATTTGTAAGACGGCCGGGAAATCCAAAATGTCAGAATTTTTAAGCAAACTGCGCCTTTTTTTTAGGGCCAAGAAAATGTTTACTAATTATAGTAAAAAATTAATTCTCATAATACTTAAAACTTCTGCGGTATTCTGTAAATGTGCCGATATAAATACACTCAAGCTGGTATTAAAGATTGCTTTTGGAAATTAAACACACGTCGTTGAACCTAAAGTTAATAATCACGTGTGCTGTAAGATGTCATGCTGCGGTGATTGGGAACGGACCAATGGAAAACGAGAACCTTCATTAATTTATTCATTTAAGGTGAATCCTTCAACCAGCCCGCGAAATTCAATTTTTCTTAAGTTTTTTGCAATTTGCAGGCCAGTGATAGGTTGTATGTTGATGAACATTTGATTCGCGGCTGTAAGACATATGTGGTTACAGAATTATAATCATCAAAATCATTAATACAACCCTCCGAGCTCATGTAACTCCCAAGAATGATTATTTCATCAAAAGGTCATTCTTGAGAGTTACATGAACTTGGAGGGTTGTAATGATGATTTTGATGATTATAATTCTGTAACTGCATACGTCTTACACCCGCGAATCATATTTTCACTAACATACAACCTAGCACTGGCCTGCAAATCGATAAAAACGTAAGAAAATTTGAATTTTCGCGCCCTACCGTGAACATCAACCTTAAACTGGCATCATTCAGTCATTCATTCCTCAATCTTTTCACTGCGCAAGTCACACTTCCTTTGTATTTTATCTGCAATGCAGTCTTCAATGTTGCTAATGTTAAAACTGTACTGAGTTGCCTCACCGAAAAGAGATTTGTGTTGCTATAGTAAATTATCTTTTGCAATTAAATTGGTAGGATGAAAATAACAATCACCAAAAGATTTTGTGGTCAGTTTTGACATCTGGGGGTCTAAAATGGCCACTTTTGCAGATCATAATGTGAATTGCGTTTAAAAGCGTAAAATGGACCTTTCATAATAAAAACTGCGTCTGTGACTATTTTACGAATGTTAACGCAATTCATATTATTTTCCTATTATGATGTATTTTACTAAATTGTTACAGACGCAGTTATTATAAAAAATATAAATCAAATCATATTATGATCTGCCAAAGTGGCCGTTTTAGACCCCCTGTTCTCGCACATTAATGTTAGGCCATGCAGTGGTAGACGATGGTGCACAATTGCATTAGCTGGGGCGGTAGAGTGATTTGGCATACAAAAAAAAAAAAAAAAATTGCTTTAAAAAGCGTAAAATGGACCTTTCATAATAGTAACTAATGAAAGGTCCATTTTACGATTTTTACTACAATTTTATTCATATTATGATTAGCTAAACTTTTCACCTAATGAACTGAAATACTTTTCCGATCTTTTTACTATTATTCAAGGCATCAGTCATCAATTCATAGATATTTTGAGAACGTAACATGGAGTACTATCCATAAACGTGATTTTTCTACTCCCAAAAATTATGACGTATCCAGCAATATTTCTTCTGAAAAGAACTTAATTCAGAACGCCTGATTAACACGTTGTTCACATCACGCCTGCAAAATAGCCTGACCATTGTGGCTTTTAAAGGCTAGACAGATGTTGATGGCGTTTAATTATAAAGGGTTTAAAAATAAAACTGCACTTGGACTACCCACTACTTTATTCTAAGACCTTATCAATACTTACAAACTATGATCTTAATTCAAATTACCTATATAAATGTTGCATTTGTGTTATTTTTTTTATAAAATTACATAAATATAAAATCTAGCTTATTATACACATATATACAACAATTTTAAACATAAATTGCCAAGAAAAACAGGAATCGGGAGCAACTCGACTCGCTTTTTTAAAGGTGAATGAATCTTTGTCACACTAATCGAGTTACAAGAGAAGCTATAGTCAAGTTTCCATTGAAACTCCTCAAGATGAGCAGGGGTTTCGATAGGACCAGTGGCAGTTGGTGATTCCCAAGCGTGAGACCCCTGGACGTGAGGAAGGACATACGATGAAATACTTGAATCCTCCACGCTAGGCCTCTGGGGCTGAGGTAAGGTCCTCATCGATGAATGCTCCTCTGAAGACCCTTGGATTTGAGGAGTTCCTTTACGAGAAGCTGCCTTTGGTGATCGTTTGGCTAGTTTTCTCTTAGCCTCCCTGTCGGTATAGGGGTCCTGGACAACTGAAAAGTGAGGAAGAATTTTGTTAAGTGCTGATCAAAGAGCACAAAAGTACTCAGAAGACCAGGTGGTCTAAAATGGCCAAATTTAGCAGATCATGAATTGCGTTAAAATTCGATTTATTATTTTACTAGCTATTGCCAGCGGCTTCGCCCGCGTGAATTGACGATTTTCCATACAAACTTTCATCCCCTATTTAACTCCCTTAGGGGTTGAATTTCGAAAAATCCTTACCTACGGAACCTCTGTGCAAAATTTCAGCTTTCTAGGTCCAAGGGTTTGGGCTGGGCGTTGATGAGTCAGTCAGTCAGTCAGGACTTCTCATATTCAATTCATATAATGATCCTATTAAGTTCTGCTATAGTGGCCACTTTAGACCCCCAGTCTATGTGAATGTGTTTTTGGTAAATGTATTTTTTTAATTTTTTTGTAAATATTCAGATACAATATAAATTGTTAGGTATTCAATAAATTAAATTAAATGAAGTGTGCCATTCAAAGTAGCACTGATTATTTTAAATCAATGTTTTCCCGCCGGGTATATATTGAGACTCCGTGGTTTCTAATGAGAAATTCATCATTATCATCCTAACCTTTTCCCAACTATGTTAGGGCCGGCTTCCAGTCTAACCGGATGCAGCTGAATACCAGTATTTTACATGGAGCGACTGCCTATCTGACCTTGACAACCTAGATATACCACAGATTAGATTCTAATGACAAATTCTTGATGGTAAAGTACAATAACAAAGTAGTGGTCCCGTTGGGTCTGCGGGTTGTACGAAAGTGATACCGCGGCCTCGGCACAAAAGGCTAATAATGGGCCTACCACACGCTCAAGCTTCACCACACTCTTCGTTCACACTTCATAGTACATCGCGCGTATGGTTGGTAAAACTGTATTACCATTACCAACCACACGCACAGTGTTCCGCGTTCAAGCCAGTTTGCGCAAGTAAACCCATGGGGAAGTGTGAGCGTGTGGTAGGCGCGTAAGAAGGAACATGGGTGGTTTTTAGTCAGTAGAAGTATGACACTCCCTACCGCTCTGCACAGAGCGAAACGAGTCATTAGTTGATTTCAAACCCTCAAAAAAAAAAAGTGGTTTGGTAACCTTTCTCTTACACAAGTATAAACAGTTTGCATAACCCTCCTTCTAGACTTCCACAGTCGGGAAAAAATAGAAGTGGGTACATACCTCCAGTTTCGACCTTGTCAAAGACGGCAACGGTAGGCCGCCGAGCTCGGGGCCCCGGTGGTGGTTCGTAGAAGTGGGTCTTCATATTCAATGACATTGGAGACAAGCGGGTGACGCTGCTCGTTCTCAGAGGACCTGGAAATTGATAGGAGTTATCTTTTAAAACGTTTTCAATTCAGTTCTTTGCAGATCACATGTTTTTTTACAAGATTTTACATAGGTAAATAGTAGTAGGTATTTTTCCCATAGACATAACATTTTCCATACAATTCAGAAAGTAGTCAATTAATACCTACCGTATATCATAGTGTAGTTTTTATCAGTCAATTTTTTTTTTGTACTCGAGCCTGTATATCTAGAGTTTTTGTTTTACAAAGAACGAACGATTTTCCTCCATATAAACAAACTTACAATTTAATATCTTCATAATACCTACCTACTAAGATATTTCACCAAAAAAATCTCATTAGTCCGTCAGATTTCCATAAATAATGGATACCTATGTATTTTTTTTTCACGTAAACAAAATATGAACACGATAGTGCTTCGCAAAGTCGTGTCAAGTCCTGTGACGTCACAAGGTTAGTACTTTTTTACACACAAAGTGACGTCACAAGCCCCCACTCATGATCTTTGACACGTTTTATTTTCGTCTTGATGAAACAAAAAACACGTAAGTATCCAATATTTTTCGATAATTATAACAGACAACAAAATCTAACAAAATCATGTACATATTTTTAGTCAACTACCTGCTGTTACTTTTAGGGGCGGAGTCTACTGATATATCGAACTAGGTCAAACCTCAGCTTAGCGATAAAGTACACAGGCCCTACGGTTTATGTTAATACGGGGGCGTGCGCGGATACGTCACGTAGTAGAGAAAATACTCCATTGGTTGGTGTTTTACGTTAATGCCATTTCACCCCTTACAAGTACAGCTGCTATGCGCGTTTTCTATAGACCAATAAGGACAAAGAATAAAAACTAAATGTGGCACTCGGAGACTGCCGCGGTAAAGCTATTGCATAGCATTTTTTATCAACAGCAAATAATTAATTATTTAATTTGACAACCTTGTTATTTTCCGTAACCATAGCAACCTGGTTGAATCTTGAATATTTTCGTTAGGGAATTTCTGGATTCGCTCTCCACGCTCAAGGCCCGCGATAGAAGTTGGTGTCGTACCATCTGTCGGAAATGATGATGGTAATGATGCTATCTAGCCGATTTCGGCGATTGCATTCGCTGGCTTTCTATGGATTGTCAAGTGCTTTGATGTGCTGCTCTTTCGTGTGCTCTTAAGTGGCTAGCATATATCCAACTTTGGCCGAAAAACTACGAGCACAAAGCGGACATGTCAGAACACAATTGAAGACATTATAGGGTATAACTGTAGGAGGTCTAGCTTTAAGATCATCGCGCTTTTGATCTAACTAAGACCTTCTTTTTTCTTCAAAGGTTTTAACCTGCTAATGCATACAACGTCTCCACTCAAGCCCTAAGTAGATACATATAAATAATTATAATCTTGAGAACAATATATTGGCAATGAGGTGATACGAAAATGAATCGAACGATGTTCTTACCTTAAGCTTTAAGCCTTGAGTACGCGGAGAAGCTCCAAAGTCTTTTGGTGGATCGAAACACGACTCGTCCTGCAAGGCAGGCGACGCGTGACGCACTAAGGGCACAAAGGAAGTCCTTTCTAGAAGCCTAGCTGCACTGCGCAGGTCACGATCAATACTTCGATGTGCTTTTATTTTTGGTTTTCGTGATAAATACAGGCTGGTGCCGATGATACGACAATAAATGAAACCACTGGTAGTTCTAGTTCATAGGAACATTTTTAAACTATCAAACTGTCTATCTATCGGCTACCTTATCATAGGTTTTTTTTTTGTGTACTTCGTAAAACCTGTATTTGTCCTGTACACTTCTTAATATCTCTATCAAAGTAGAAGTAATAAGCGACCGTGAACCGGAACACGTTGCGTTGGAAGGCCTCCCACTAGGTGAACCGATGACCTAGTGAAGGTTGCAGGATCCCGCTAGATGCAATCATGCAAGACGCACGGGACTGGTCAATTTGGCTAATATGATGATGATGAATTTCCAGTAACTGTGTACTCAAATATTAAAAGGTTGATTTTTGTGTAATGTCTTCCGTTTATTATTAAACTAGCTGATGCCCGCGGCTTCACCCGCGTGGATGTCGTTCAAATTATATACTAAAACCTTCCTCTTGAATCACTCTATCTATTAAAAAAAACCGCATCAAAATCCGTTGCGTAGTTTTAAAGATTTAAGCATACAGACAAACAAACAGACAAAAATAGCGACTTTGTTTTATACTATGTAAGGATAAGGATGATTAAAATAATAAGTTTTGTCCCATGGTGGGCGCCAATATCTTCTTACTGGCGCCCAACAATTACTCTGCGGGAGTATAATTATATTATGTCATTGTATGATGATGTACACAATCTTGTTTAAAAACCTGTATTTGTCTTGTAGACTTCTTAATTTCTCTATCAAAGTAGTTCTAAGTAATACGCGACCGTGAAGAGGAACACGTTGCGTTGAAATTTTTCCCACTAGGTAAACCGATGACCTAGTGAATGTTGCAGGGACCCGCTAGATGCAAGACGCACGGGACTGGTCAATATGATGACGCCTCGGGGAGGGCTATATTCAGCAGTGGACGTCTTTTGGCTGATATGATGATGATGAATTTCCAGTAACTGTGTACTCAAATATTAAAATGTTGATTTCTGTGTAATGTCTTCCGTTTATTATTAAATAATTAAATAAGTTTTGTCCCATGGTGGGCGCCAATATCTTCTTACTGGCGCCCAACTTACTCTGCGGGAGTATAATGTCATTGTATGATTTTGTACACAATCTTGTTTAAAAACCTATATTTGTCTTGTACACTTCTTAATTTCTCTATCAAAGCAGTTCTAAATAATACGCGACCGTGAACCGGTACACGTTGCATTGGAAGGCCTCCCACTAGGTGAACCGATGACCTAGTGAAGGTTGCAGGATCCCGCTAGATGCAATCATGCAAGACACACGGGACTGGTCAATATGGTGACGCCTAGGGGAGGCCTATGTTCAGCAGTGGACGTCTTTTGGCTGATATGATGATGATGAATTTCCAGTAACTGTGTACTCAAATATTAAAAGGTTGATTTTTGTGTTCCGTTTATTATTAAATGATTAAATAAGTTTTGTCCCATGGTGGGCGCCAATATCTTCTTACTGGCGCCCAACAATTACTCTGCGGGAGTATACTATATTATTTATGTCATATGATTTTGTACACAATCTTGTTTAAAAACCTGTATTTGTCTTGTACACTTCTTAATTTCTCTATCAAAGTAGTTCTGCGACCGTGAACCGGAACACGTTGCATTGGAAGTTTTCCCACTAGGTGAACCGATGACCTCGTGAATGTTGCAGGGACCCGCTTTATCTAAGACGCACGGGACCGGTCAATGTGGCGACATAGCCATAAGACGTCCAATGCTGGTCAACAGTGGATGCTGTTGTGGCTAAATTGATGATGATGATTAATTTTTTTGAATTTACTCCCTGTCGATTTTTTGATGTTGTTGTGGTGGATACTTAGAATAATACGTCTAAGTTCTGTTTGTAGCTTGTGGACATTTTCAAAAAAAAACTTTCTTTTTAAATTGCAATAAATAAATAAGTGACAACAGTGCAGTCTAGAACTTGCATTAATTAAAAATAAAAGAGTTAATATTGTGTCAAATATGTTTATTTACAGAAATAATAATTATAAATACAATTTGGCATCGTGAAAACATTCATTGTGCTATGACAGTAGTTGTCTTAAAGTACAATTAAAACATTGTCCTGATGGATGCTTTGAATAGTTATAAGACAAATTATAATTAATACATTAAGTGATGAACTAGGTGAACATAATTACACTGAACTATGAGTTGATTGAAAGTATCTTATCCTAAAAAATGCACGGAGCTCACTATGGTACGATATGCATTTATTTATTTATTACGACATATCCCAGACTTATCTACATAATATACAACAGGTTAAACATTCAGACATACACACAATATTCATACATATAAAACTGGGTCACGGCCCACGGCCCACGGTTACTTCCACTGATGAACTCTTTTTATGTATGCTCTTGTCATTGTTTTCCTAGTGTGTTTGCAACTTGTGTGTGTCAAAAATTGATTTATTATTAAAATTATTTTAGATAACTTGCTATGTATTTTCTTTGCTTTTGTAGATTACTTTAAGATTCGATTCTATTTGGCAAATTTTATTGCAACAGCTATACATTATTACTTTTGTGTAACAATGAAAATGTAAACGGAACGAAGGAGTCTGGTAGTCATGACACAGGGAATCTTAGTGTGATTTTCAGAAATCTTAGCATTGATTGTAATCACTTAAACAATAAATTATTCTTATTTTTCTAATTATATTAAAGAGTGTCTTTTACTTATGAGTTAAAGTGGCTCAACTTATCTGTATGTATTTACACTGCTCCCGTGCAAAGTCGAATCGGGTCACCTAGTGAAGAGTACCTAATCTTTTTCATTCAACTAAATTTAATTCAGGTGTTTCTTGTGAATGAAATGTATCTTAGTTTAATTCTTCTTTTATTATCAATTATGCATGTAGGAATCTAATATCAATAAAGTAATTTGAATGTAAGCCAACAAGTTTCTATTTACTTACCTACATTCAAATTTATTTAAAATACTTAAAAATAAACAAGGCCGTACAAACTTTGGATGGTGTATTACTACTGTGCTAGCTACGTCACAGATGAAGACATAACATTGAAATTGTGAACCTCGCAAGTAAAGTTAACCGAGACTTAAAGAGTAGGTGTATGGAGAACCTGACAACAACTCAACAAAACCCGTTTTTTTGGAGGGTTGGAAATCATTATTTGACTCCTCCCGCTCATGGTGGAGCAAAAGAAAGTGTCAAACTTCTACTGACTAAAAACCACATAGGTAATAATATATTCCTTCTAAGGGCTCCCACACATAAACATGATACGACGTCGCGTCGTAAAACGATGCGGCGTCGTTTCACGATACGACGTCGCGTCGTGGAAATCTACGATGAGCATCGCAAAAAAACACGACATCGTAACCGATGCCGTCGATACAGTGAGGTGGTGTTTTATTTCATTCCGAAAAATGGACCGCTCTAAACGCATTCTAAAAAGAATATTTAAATGTTTTTGAAATTAGAACCCAAATAAATGTCAATTTGTTCATTAAAGTAACAAGACAACTGCGCAGGATTGCATCGTGAGTTTTTAACGTTACGACGCGACGTCGTACCGTGCATCGACACGTTACGACGCACAGTGGTGCGAGAGCGGAATTAACTCGAATTTTCAGAGTGCATATTACATTTGTAATATGTCACGCAGCACATAATAGACACCCTAATAAACAGAAAGTGATAAAAATTGTGTGAAAAATAATTTATTTTCAGACATTAATAAACTATCAAAGATGACCGAGTAAGAACGTACAAACTTTTAAAGAAAACATCGCGTGTTTCAAGGACTGATAAAATATAATTATAAGTAATATCTTTACAGTTCAATTTTTTTTTGGGAGGCACAAGTATGAAGTGAATATTTTGCTAGTTACCATAAAATATTAACAATATTTTGACTGTTGTGAAATTTTATATAGAACTGCTTTTTTTAAACCAATTCGCGAAATCGCGATGTTAAAAGGGTCATTACTTCTTTCCGCCGGTGACCGCAGCTTTGCCACATGCTTCTAATGATGCGTTAATGCCTTAGAATTGGTATTATGTACATTCCAGCTGCAACTAGCTGCAACTCTGGCTCTATAGTCACATTAACTAATGAGAATACTTTTCTAAGCAAAATGACAAATGAGCTGTTAATCTGGGTAGTTTAGCAATTATTATCGGGAATAAGTCTTATAATAACTTATACAAGGGGTACCATCAGTTTTTATATAGTAAAGAGTATCTATTTGACAAAATAACACTATTTACTAGAGATGGCCGCTTGTAATATTTCCTATTCTGAAATGGCTAATACTGTATTTATGAGTGATCGTGAAGTGCATAAGTGCTTAGAAAATCTTAAAGACATTCATCCAATCCTGATTTCAGTAGAAAAAATAATATATTCCGCGCTCCCATACAAAGTGAACCACTGTGCGACGTCGTGTCGTAGATTTCCACGACACGACGTCGTATCGTGTTTATGTGTGGGAGCCCTTAGCCCTTTGTGTCCGGGTCCGCAGTATCACTTTCGAACTACCCACAGCCCTGGCAGGGACCCTTACCGCCAGAACTTTCTTTATTTTCCCCTTGTGTTTAAAATTCACTTGATAAAGCTTCTTTACTTTTCCCCTTGTGTTTAAAATTCACTTGATAAAGCTTCTTTACTTTTCCCCTTGTGCTTAAAATTCACTTGATAAAGCTTCTTTACTTTTCCCCTTGTGCTTAAAATTCACTTGATAAAGCTTCTTTACTTTTCCCCTTGTGCTTAAAATTCACTTGATAAAGCTTCTTTACTTTTCCCCTTGTGCTTAAAATTCACGTGATAAATATTATGTGCATTTTTTTCTAACAGTGATTGTTACAACATTTTGATAGGTATTTCTCCTGCTACCATTTTTGAGCTAAACAAAGGTTTTAAAATGTAAATTATTAGATCACTAAACAATTAAAACAGTTTTCAATTGTGTTTCCGAATTTGACATGTTTACTTTTTCGAAGTATGTCTATGTACTGTACATTTACACCTGACCCGTTTTGAAACATCTCCTTTAATCACGTTTCAGTCTTAGTTTTTCTTAATCCTCTTCGTTCTTAAGTGCACTCCTTAAAACGGATTGGCTGATACCAAGAGTGGCAAGTAAAAACATTTGACAGATTTGTCTGCGTTTACCTTCAACCTCCACGAAATATTTATAAATGTTTTTTTTAAATGCGCTGATATTCGTTGTAAACATCTTCCTTCTTTTTACTGCAACAGAATAACTCGATTTTCTTAGCAATTCTTGTTGGCACTGACCATCCATACTCCAAAAGTGAATAAATATAGAAATTCGTTGTTCTTCCGTAATTGCTTTACAATTATTCCGACAGTTGATATCACTGCAAGGATTTTGCTTAAATTTCTTAATTACTTCAGAAATAGGTTTTGGTGGTTTTTGGAATTTCTTTTTCTTTTTTACTGTAGTATCATGATTTTCATCATTCTGTTTTGGGTTTTGCTTTCCAAGTACGCTGGAGTAATCCGAGTTCTCAAAACATTGTTTTATCTCAGTATTGGTGATGATTGGTGGTGATAAAATTAAATCAGGTTTGACGCAAGTAACTTGATCATCGGAGTTCGTCAAGTCATGGACTGCTCCAGGAAACATTTTTATTTGAGCATCGGTGATGATGGTCAGTGAAGACATAGGATTAAGGCAGCTAGCTGCAGGTACAGAGGCCATCAAATCTTTGGAGTTTTCAAGAAATAATTTCATCTCATCATTACTGATGACCAACGGTATAAACACAGGACTTGTGCAGGTACGTTCAGGAACGGAGTCATTGTCAGTTATATCAACTTCACTTACATCAGTGATGCCGGACGGTAACAATTCAGGTTCGGGGCATGTAATTTCAGCAACTGAGTTCGTCAAAACGTCATCATTGAGTTCAGGAAAAATATCTATTTGAGCGTCGGTGTCGATGGGCCGAGGATTTAGCCAGCTACTTGCGGATACAGAGTTCAACAAGTCTTTGGAAGCTTCAAGATATGATTTCATCTCATCATCACTGATAGCTGACGTAACGGAATCTTTGTCACTTTTAGGACAAGTGTTTATTTCAACAACATCGTCATCATCGATGATGATCGGCTCAGGATTTAGGCAGGCACGTTTAGAAACGGAGTTTTTATTAGTTTTAGGAAAAGTGTTTATTTCAATCACATCATCATCATCAATGATGATAGAAGTACCTGCTAAATCTTTCGATGTTTCAGGGTCAACATTCAGCTTAACATCACTGATGACTGACGATAGCATCTCAGGAGATAGGCAGTCAAGTTCAGGTACGGAATCAATCATATCTTCGGAAGTTCTAGGAGAGAAGATCATCTCTTCGTAGATATCAACAGGTAGAGATGATGCTGCACGAGCTCGGCTGCTGGAGTTCCGGCTGTTTTTGGAAAGTTCAGGAGAAGTATTCTCAATATCAACTCTAGTGCGAGGAGCCATTTTTGTGGTTTGTTTGCAGATATTATGTTCTTGGTTGGCTGGCTTGATGGTTAAGTCAAATGTAAAAGTGACAACTGGTTTCCTATTTTCTTTCGCTTTTAGTGGACTTGGAGAAGATGCTTTCGAGCGGGAACGAAGTAAATCTTTGGGTATCCTCATGATGATAATTTGCTGTATCCAATTTTGTTTATATATCAGAATCGTCGTCGTTTTCTATTCCGAGAACGCTTTCGACTGTTTTTCCAACACTGCTACCATTAGGATATTATTATTCTCAGCTGTTATCGTTCACTGTTGAGGCAGGCCTTTTCAGAAGAAGAAAACCTGAAAAGAAATATCACAATAATTATTTATATCGTGAATCAGTAGGTATTGTGCGTGATACGGAAGAAGTGACGGAACCCATGCAATGCACTTTAAGTTAGTGTAAATAGGAATTTTACCATACATACAATAAAAGGAATGTTTCCTGACAAAATAAAATTGTTAAAGTCCGTCTGCTAGTTTTTTTTATTAGCCTATTGTGTCCCACTGCTGGGCAAAGGCCTCCCCCATTTCTTTCCAGCTCTTCCGGTGTTGTGCCTTTTCTGGCCAATTGTCACGAACGAGTCCAGATCGTCACGCCAACGTGTTTTGGATCTGCCTCGGTGACGACTACCGAAAAATAATGGATACTTGTTTTTTGTTTTATCAAATTAATACAATTAAATTGACGAAAATAAAACCTGAAGTGGGGGCTTGTGATGTCACTTTATGGTAAAAAATGTACCAAACTGTGACGTCACATGACTTTTCGAAGCCTTCCCTTTTTGTTTAGGTGAACAAAAAAAAAAGTGTCCAATATTTTTTAGACAATATCTATATGACGAACTAATTCGATTATTTTTGTCAACTACCTTATTATAGACGTTTAAAATCATTAGTTAGGCATTTTTTGTAGACCTTAGTGAAGTGTCAACTCATTTCTTATTGTCAATTAATATTGACGTATGCGCGATACAGTTCCATTGATTCGCATTTCGATTGAAAACGATTGAATTGAGTAACACTTATTTAGAAAAATAACTTTTTTGAAACTATGGCGTAAACGCCATATCAACTTTTGTCTTGTTATTTTTTAATGATTGTAAGCAATACACAATTATAATAAGTATAGCTTTTCCCAAACAGTTAAGAGTTCATTTTCCATGAATGCGGTTCGAGTTCTCTTTTTGCATGAGTAGGTATGTAAAAATAAGTATATTTAGTAAGCAATTCAATAATCTAGATCTGGCTTGCAAGTTTGTCGACATTGTCGGAAAATGCTATTTATCCAATAGCCTCGACCAATATTTATTAAAGAGGCTTTCGTTAGGCAGCTAGATAAAGGGCTTGATTCAGAAAGCAGTAGGTACTTCTGGACACTGCGCTTATTGCTAGAAGATTCCTCTCCCAAGAGCCTTGACCACTGGTAACTGCGATCTTATCCCCGATACCAGTGGGCTACTATTTTTTTTTTCATAAGTTTTGTTAACAATAATATTAATTATATAATTATATAAAAAAATAAAGGAATCAGGTTATATCTACGACTTTACAAGAGAAATTAACTTACCTCAGTCATCTCCGACCTTGATCTAGCATCCAATGTTGCCAACTGCACGCGACACCTCAACAAATAAAATAAAAAATAATTTGAGCTTGTATTTAGTGTCCATTTTGTAATAAAATACAGGGACAAAACACTTCTAAAATATGTATTACGCTCGGCCATTTGCTAACGAGCCGAAAGGAAGACCGGTACGCGGCACGGGGTTTTTATAAAGGGTAAAAACCCAAAACACATATTCACCGGTAAAGAAAGAAATCTCTCTCAGAAACATCGCGTCACTCGCTTTTGCAGACAGTAATACAGACAGACAGTCGCCTTGGAAGACAGTAACATAAACAAAAATTAAGTCGATGCTTTAGGGACGACTAATAGTAGTAGTAGGTAATACGACTAATGGGTAGTTTTTTCGAAAAAGTTTTGTACTTAACTTTGAGTGCTAAGTACAACACGTTTCTGAAAAAATATAATAATAGCACGTGTTAAATTGGTAGTTACGCCCTTTGAATATAAAGGTATCGATATTTTAAAAAAACCTAAATAAATTTTAAACAATTATGTAGGTAAAAATGCATGCTTAAAATAACTAAATTTCCCCAAATCAAATCAAATAATTTGTTTTTGATAAAAAGGTCCTAAAAATAATCTTGCAAAGTAAGACTGAGCTAGTTTTACTTAGTAAACTGCATAATTATTATTTCATCAATTCTTAAATACAAAAAAAACAGTGAGTTCACAATATTTACACATACGATTGTCATTGCATGGCTTCCTTGCTTCCTTTTGGGTTTGGGGTGAAAACTGCGCTTGGCACAGGCAGCAACCATCTTTGGAGCGAACAGGAAACTGGACCTGAAATTGATAAAGAAAATGGTTTAGAAAATAAAACTACTACAATTCATAGAGCTGCTTTTGTTTTGTTAATAATGTTCTTCTGACATTCAAATGTGCCTGTAATGGCTTAATTGAAATAAATGCTTTGTGTTTGAGTTTCAGTTCGAGGTCTCTGTCCCAGTTGTGGGAACCCAGTGATCCAGTGTAGCAATGCTGTAAGTTTTACATGTGTGAAAGTATTCTCGATTAAGCTAATGTATTCATATTTTATGGTTTATTTTTTATTAATATGTCTAGGTTTCGAATGGAGTGAAGTAATATTAATGCCTAGATACCTACTCTATAATTGTTTATGTGCCAATAATAATATCCAGTCTTGACGCAAATTTAAGAAAAAAAAAAGATAAAATAAAAATATTTAAGCTCTCAAAAACCGATTGTGTAGCGGGATATAAAGTTGTTTATTAATGCAATGATCCTCGAAAAAATAATAGCTAAATGCAACAAGTATTATTATTGAATATGGGATACCTCAGCACTCCTGTATAGTATAGGAATGACATCTACGGCAAACTAATATATTTAGGCTTTTATGAAGATAAAAAACATAGCGTACCTATAACTAAGACATAACATAGTTATTAGCCATTGCGTTACCAACTGCAAGTCCCAATGGATATAAAAGTCTAGAACGCTATGTTGTTATTTACTACTTCAATTCCGAACGCGACGCACGCAACAGAGACGCACGCTTTTACTTTATTTCTTAGTTCCACCGTCTTCCCTTTCCATCCCTCCCCTTCGCTCATTCCCTTGCCAACCACAACCTTGCTTACTGATGCACTCATGATCATCTATTGCCTAACCTTTTTCCAATTAAGTCGGGGTCAGCTTCCACTTGTTGATGAACGTAAACATACTGTCTAAATTGGTGGATGACTGTCGTCCCGTGCACTATCAATTTTGCAATCTGTATATATATATAATATTTACAATTTTCAGATTACCTCGTCACTCAATAAATAAAACACACGCACAATAGCATATCTTAACGTGATCAGATCGCTACTCCTCATCAAATAAGCTTGGAAGTTGATCGCAACATAGTAAGGTATAATAATGGTTTGACAGATAAATGACAAGTGAAACGTTTTTTCAATATGAGAATCACTAACCTTAATCTGCAATCTTGAATCACACACAGGGTTGTCAACAGGTAACAAAGAAGCACTTCACGAAGCACCAGTACGAAAGCGAGCGGTTTCCGCAATGCAGTAACTCAGGCATCCTAGACTTGCTACTGTACGCATGTCCCAAACTATTGATTGATTCGTAAATGTGTGATATACGATGCTGTCTTTAATTTATGGCAGGTAATAAAGAGATGCCGAAGGGTCATTTATTAAAATGTTGAAAATTTGTTTTGGAGTGTTCTTGGTTTAGTTGTTGCAAGTGCCACTGAAAAGCGAAACGTCCAAAAGATTCATCTTCAAGGGTCTGACATTGTGTCCATTTTATGGGAAGAGGCTCGCACCCTATTATATGGGTCTTCAAAGTAACTGGTGACAGTGGCCCCTAACTCTTGTGTGATATCAACTTAAACTGAATAATCATTGCTGGGCGCCACTGATAATATTGGCGCCCACCTTGGGACCCACCTTATTTATTTTATTTTCTACTTAATTTCTCTTGCAGAAATTTCTTATGAAATTGAAGTACCTTTGCGTACAAATATTATCATGCATTTTGCCTGAGTCGTCTACTGTGTATAAGAAAATATATAAATGAGGTGAGTCCCACGGTGGGCGCCAATATTAACTTACTGGCACCCAACAATTGCCCAGCTGAAGTTTTGATTCTAAACATACCTGACACAGTCTGGATGTCATAATCTACTTTGAAATAAAATCCTGTGGAAAGCCGTTGACACTTGAGTAGGCCCTGTTGCTTATTTCCAGCTAATAAACTATGTTCTCGCCAATTGAGAGACATGAATCTTCTGCAGTGTATCTGTTATATGGATACTAGCGGAAAGCACAATACCATAATAATATACCTTTAAATTACGCTAGGTGGAAATATTCTGAAAATAACATTCTTGACCGACTGCGACCCCTGGTGTCTAACTGGTCAAACGCACAATTTCTGTAGTAAATGCGCGAAATTCAAAATTGCTTGCATCTTCTGCAGAATGCATCTCTGTAGATTCTACGTAGATTAAATTAATCCAAAAACCTTTTCCCTACCGCTGTGGAACTCATTTGAATGAAAAACACTTGATAAAAGTTATAATTTGCAAAAAATCGTCGATTAAATTCAATTTGGCGGGCATTGCATTCTCCAATCTTATTCGTATGCAACTTCAGAGTATACAGACATTATAAAGTGGAAAACACTTGCATGTTGCCATCTCTTTCTTCCTTATATAACGGCGTATGAGTTAGAGCGAGTGCTATTCTGATTGTCAGTACAGACAGGACAGAACAGACAGACACCTTTCCGAACGTGTATGCTAAATATTGCAAAGTCAAATATATTCTGATGTGCTGCAAGCATAAAGTCGAATTAAAGACAATTTGTATTTTGGTAGAAGGTTTGAATATTAAATAACTTTATTTACAGCTGTTGCAACAGCTACGCAATGTGAATTTGAGAATGTTTAGAGTTTATTTATTTTCATTACGTTTGGTGGAGTAAAAAATTTACTCCACAAAACTATTTTGTTTGCTGATTCCGGTTTACAGAGTTATCTTCGTTGTTTATTTAATTATTTACCCACCCAGAACGGAATATTATTTTTTTCTGTTTCCTTAGTAAAAAATCTGTACAGTAGGTATACTGATGTAAAGTAGCTACCTAGAAGCTTTATTTTACTTAAAGCTTCTAGGTAGCTAGGTACTTTACATCAGTATCTTACTGGTCAAAAGTTTACTTACATAATTTCTTACCCACTACCCACTCTCGCAATTCATAAAAAAAAAAACAATTTCTAACGCAATGCATTACGTACTTTTAGAAATTGAAGATGGAAATTTCACAAAGTCGAAACTCTAAGTTTGAAAAGCAAGGTTCCAATGAAAATGGATACGATACGACTTTGTCGTTAAGAAACCGCATCTAGGCAAGCCTTAATATATTATATGCACTCTCGCTCATGCCCTGCCTTGGAGAGTCTCGGAGAGAAAAACAACAGAGATGGCGTTGTTTTGAATTCTTTCATACGACTAAAACGCGTATTTCGACCACTTTGTGGGTAGATAGCGCTGTTAAAACAAAAGAGTGAAATATTCAGATAAAGCTAGGCGGGTATTTTTTAAAACGTATTTTTTTTTTATTGCATTTTTACCCGACTACCGCGACGCCCAAAAGGAGGTGTTTGTTTTATGTGTGTAGTTGGGTAGGAAGTAGTTTAAATCAGACAATGCGTTGCATGTGTCATGGAAATGTCAACAGACAGCGCGCGAGTAATACCTGTGTAAATTTGTTCCGTCTAAATAATTTAAAAACCCGTCAAATAGTGAATGCTGGGTACTGATTCTGTTATAGTTTAATAGCATCAAGTCTAGTACATGTGAAGTGTTATATATTTTGTGATAAATACTGTTAATAACTAAGCAGTGACTAAAATCAATCTACCAGTGTTTTTATTATACCGCCATTAACATAAACAAATTGTGACAACAAACTTTAAGTGCGCAACGCGTAAGTGACGCGATATTCCGCGGCGCTTACGACGTTCTTCTCGCCGACTTACGACAGCTCGTCGCCAGGCGTGGGCCTTTATTAGCGTGCAACTTATTAGTGTGCTCAAAATTATTGATGCAATTTAACTTTTTGTGCGAGTCAAAAACAAAGTCGTACCATAATGAATTGTGATTGCTGCTCTGAAGTCATAGCTGAAGGAAATGCTGTAGTTAAATGCTCATCGTGCCAAAAATCCTACCACCATTCCTGTCTCACGCAACTGGGTTGTGATTTCCACCCAACTGAATTGCTTAATTGGACCTGTCCGACCTGCAAGCCGAAGAAGCGTAATGCTGATAATACCCCAGTGCGCAACAGTAAGGTGAGTGATCCCAATGTAACACAAAGAAAGAAAGAGCCTTCGGTAACTATCCTTAACGATGATGTTCCTGTTACGTCTAGCGAAGTGTCTCGTATTATGAAAAAACAGATAGAGGAACTTATGCGGCACCTCAACCAAACTTTAGCGAATTATGTTAACACGCAGATGAAGGCGATTACGGAGAAATTAGAAGGTCTTAATACATCTATGGAATTTATGAACGCAAAGTTTGAGGAAATGAAGTCTGAGTTTTCTTTAAACACCAAAGTCGTTAATGATCTTAAAAAGGAAAACGAGCAGCTCAAAACTACTGTCAAAGACCTAGGTGTGAGGCTAACACAGATGGAACAACAAGCACGTTCTACAAATGTGGAAATTCAATGTCTACCAGAGCACAACAATGAAAATCTTGTGTCAACAGTGTTGAATATTAGTAAGGTGATCTCTGGAGACATAAATGAGAATAACATACATCATGTCACAAGAATTGCAAAGCAAACCCCAACTAGCAACCGCCCGAAGTCTATCGTTGTTCAGTTCAGTAGTCCACGGGTTCGCGACCAATTTCTGGCGGCTTCTATCAACTTTAATAAAAAAAAGACGTCTGAAGAGAAGCTCAACACCGCTCTTCTTGGGATTTCCGGAAAAAAAGAGAATGTCTATATAGTTGAGCATTTATCACCAGCAAACAAGGCGCTGCATGCCGCGACTAGGATTAGGGCTAAGAGTTTGGGCTACAAATATGTGTGGGTCCGTGGCGGTAAGATCTTTGTTAGAAAACATGATGGTGCAGACTATAAGTATATAAGGGATTCCGGCTCGTTGGACAGTTTACAATAAGCAGTAAAATGTGTAGATAATGTATAAGATTGTTAAGGATTTAAATTCGATCAGTTAAAAATTTACTACCAGAATGTTAGGGGTATTAGGACTAAACTGAGTGACATTTACCAGAAAGTAGCATGCTGTTCATACGATGTTATAATGTTTACTGAAACTTGGCTTCTGGATGGTATATTTGACTCAGAAATCATGGATGGGCGTTACGCTATCTATAGGCGAGATAGATCCAAGAATATTTTGAATAACAAAACCGACGGTGGTGGCGTTCTTATCGCTGTATCCACAAAACTAGAATCACAGAGAATGATTAAATTTGAAAGTTCATGCGATGATCTCTGGGTCAAGTTGTCACTTAAAGGGGGTAAGAAAGCTAAAATAATTTATATTTGCACTGTTTACTTGCCGTCGCCTATACAGCCCAGAGTACTGGAACACTTTGTTGATAATACAAACAATGTCTTGGAACATGCGAATGACTGTTTGATTATTGGAGACTTTAATATGAAAACTATTAACTGGCTTGGGACAGGTGGTAATGTGATAAGAGCTCCGCAACTTACCTGCACAGGTTTGGAACGGACTTTTTGTGATTTTGTCTCGCTTAACAACTTAAGACAATGTAATTATTTATGCAATCAAAATAACCGAATTCTTGATTTGGTCCTAACCAACTTGGATCTTGTTGTAGTAAGTGTACCAGTAGATGTACTTTCTAAAATAGATGTGCACCATCCACCTATACTGTGTGAGCTCTCATTTACCCGATTTAAAAAGCCAAAAAATTGTACCAATAGAACAAGGTTAAACTACTTTAAGGCAGATTATGTGGCAATTAATGCAGCACTGGAGCAGATCAATTGGTCATCTGAGCTTGATCCTTGCATGACTGTAGATCAGATGGTAGAGTATTTTTATAATATATTGTATGGGTTAATTAGGCGCTACGTTCCACAAGTACCAATAAAAGATACTAAATATCCGTACTGGTTCTCTAGACAGCTCATTACAAGACTTAATGAAAAGAACCGCCTACGTCTCAGAGTTAAGAAGTACAATAATCCTTTGGACATTATTGCATTGGATATACTTAGGAAAAGATGTGACCGTATGGCTACGACTTGTTATAATGCGCACATTGCCGATTTAGAGGAAAAAATTACTTCAAACCCGAAATATTTCTGGAGCTACTTAAAATTGAAGAGAGGCGGTACCAGTAACTACCCTAGTTCCATGACAGATGGTATAAACACTTCTGATAATTTAAATGTTATATGTGATTATTTTGCATCCCATTTCTCTAAGGTTTATACTAGTGATGGAATTGGAATGCATGCTCACGCAGATGTCATGGGTAGCTGCCTAAGCAATAGCATGTTAGGACAAATAACTATGTCACAAGATCAGATCCGCAAAGAATTAAAAAAATTGGACATCTACAAAGGGGCTGGGCCTGATAATATACCTGCTTTGCTTTTAAATAAGCTGGCAGACGTTCTATCACTGCCCCTAAGTATCATATTTAATCATTCTATGCTTCGGGGTACTTTTCCAACCATCTGGAAGGAAACCAAAATTATGCCTATATTTAAAAACGGGGATCAGTCCGATGTGGGCAATTACAGGCCCATCGCTATTCTATCCATACTTGCTAAGGTATTTGAAGCTCTGATATGCCCGGTGCTAGCGAGACATTTATCACAAATAATAATAGACAGCCAATATGGATTTATGAAGGGAAAATCGACAGCCACCAACTTGGTGACCTATGTTGAAAGCATTGTTGAGGCGGTTGATGCGCGTGTCCAGGTTGACGCCGTCTATACCGACTTCAGCAAGGCTTTCGACACAGTAAACCATGAAATACTCGTCAAGAAGCTCAAAATGTATGGAGTTTCGGACCCTCTCTTAAGTTGGTTCCAATCATACTTGTCTGGTCGGATACTCAAGGTTGTGGTAAATGGCTGCTCTTCAAGTTCGTATATTGCTACGTCGGGAATCCCTCAGGGATCTCATTTGGGTCCGCCTATGTTCACTCTTTTCATAAATGACATACACAAGTGCTTCCCGAATTCGAATATATTCTTATTCGCTGATGACCTTAAAGCCTTTAAGTCTATAAGAAATCCTTCGGACTCGCTACTATTCCAAAGTGACTTGGACCGGCTGACTGAGTGGTGCGAGCAGAACAGAATGTCTCTCAATGTAAAAAAATGCCACCATATCAAATTTACAAAAAAAAAGAACCCTATTCAGTCTGTTTATAAATTAAATGGTGAGCGGCTTGAGGAAGTTGAAACTATACGTGACCTAGGTGTTCTGTTCGATAAAAAGTTAAGTTTTGTCGAACATATTGACAAAATTATTTTAAAGTCATCAAAAATGCTTGGCTTCGTCATGAGAGAGTGCAAAAATTTCAAAAAACCCAGCATTAAAAAAATTATGTACAATTCGTTAGTTAGAAGCCATCTTGAGTACTGCAGTGTGGTCTGGTCACCTGAGTATAAGGTCCACATCAAGCGCATTGAACGGCTGCAAAAACGGTTCTTATGGCATCTTACCTATGCTAATAATATGGGTAAAAAGCTCAACTCGTACCAAGAGCGGCTGAAGTATTTTGGGATGGTATCGCTGGAGAAACGTAGAGTTATGCTGGATTTGGTTTTCTTGAAGAAGTTGGTAACGGGCTCTCTGAACTGTCCCGATTTGCTTGGTAGGGTTTTATTCCATGTGCCACGTAATCTGCCAAGAAGTGCTAATAGGAGACTTTTCTGCTTGCCAAGATGTCACACCAACTTGAGGCAATACTGTCCACTATCAAGAATGTATGCTGCATACAAAGAGCACGAAGGGGACATTGATATATTTAACTCTTCAGTACGTGCTTTAAAAAAAGTGGCCCTTGCTATGTAATGGGTATCTTTTGTCAAATATTTACGTAATCTTATTTAAAAATAATCTATAATAAAATAATTCCATCCATTTTAATTTAATCTGTTCTAATTTAATTTAATATAATTAAACTATTTAATTCAATTAATTTCAATGTTTTAATTTTTTTTCGATTTTTGTTTTTAATATAATATTAATATTTAACTGTGTAATTCTATGCGCGTAAGGTAGTGCATGCTGTGCTTCTCTGTAAGTAATGAGGCGCTTAGTCTTAAGTTTGCAATGTACAAATTATAATTGTAACAGTGTACTCATTGTTGAGAAGCCTAATAAATAAATAAATAAATAAATAAATTAAAAATCTTTCTGCCTCTGACACTGATTTTATATTATAGCGTCTGTATATTTAATATACTTAATGCTCATCTGCAGCAGTCGTGATTGAATCGAACCCTTTTGTTTCGTTTCCTCGGGACCTTTTACTTGGGACTTTCAAAATTCATTTATTTGCAAAAACACGTGTAGATTATTTACATGGTATGCTCATTAAAGGTGTTAAGATATGTCTTTGGCTCAACATGTTTGACCATGGCTGATACAGTACAAATTAGGTCGAAAGACCATAAGATTGCATTATACTATCCTTACATAGTCCTTTTGCCTCGTCCACATTCATACATCTGACGCTGGTTGTGAGTAGGTACTACGTACGTGTCCTTACTGTAGATCATCACTAATAAGGTCGGTGTATGTCTTTCTGGGCGTCCCCTCCCAGCGTTGCCACTCACATCTGCCTTGTACCTTTACCAAATACCTTTCGTTAATCGACTTTCATTCATCCTCTCTACGCGACCAAACCACATAAGTATACTTTTTTCAATTTTTGTCACTACATCTTCTTTTAAACCGCAACGTTCTCGTATAACCTCATTCCTCAATTTGTCATTCAGAGTTACACCACACTAGAAACGCATTTCCACCGCATTAATCCTACTTGCATACCTCTTTTGCCACACCCAACATTCACTTCCATACATAAGAGTAGCATTCTGAACAGCCATCAGCCGAGCCTTTTTTGACATCGAATGGTTGGTTACCACCGCATGCATAGCACCATTAACATTTTTTCCGCGTTTACTCTCTTTTCCACATCTGCGTCAATCTTTCCATCTCTTGTAAACACACTACGTAATCTGTGATACTGACCAAAAAATATACAAACTCACTCGTTCCACGCTCTTATCATTTATTTCGCACAGGCCAAACCAAAAATGACGTAGGTATCCACTAAGGAAGCATTTTTCAAAATTTGTATAGAAAAGAAAACTTTGTATAGAAAATCGTAATTTTTTATATTTCCAACTTTCACGCAGACGAAGCCACGGGCAAAAGCTAGTAAATAAATATTACCGTAATAATCGGTGATTAATACAATAATATGACTAATTATTATTCATATAGTTTTCGCTTAGTATTTACCGTATAATATTATGGTCCTATAAATTATTATTTGGAGGAAAAGCGAGAATTATGATGGCAACAGAAACCACATTTTGTTGGTAGGAACGCACAGTTGCACGGCTGATCGTAATATTAGCCATTTTAATTTGGTGTTATTTGTCAAACAAAGTTTATTTATGTTTTTTAACTGAATTAAAAATGCAGATAGTTTTTGTTTTTCTTCTGTTGTTCGCATTACTGACTTTCATTTTGGCTCAAGACGTAACCGTTTATAATTATCAGAATTACTATAACTGTAAGTACCTTTTTTATCACTTATGTTCGATGTTAGGAGGAGGGTCAAAAATAAACAATTTAGTTTTTAGTACCGGACGTCGAAGATGGTTACATTGGTACTTGTGTAAAGTGAACTCTGTGTGTGTAACTGGTAAAGTCGAATGCAAAATGAAACAAGTCATTAATGTATAAAAAATAAAAATGTTTATTTCAATGAATGTATTTGAACTATGAACAATTTTTGATCTGATCTTGAACCCTAAAGGCAGGGAGCGTAACTAAATAGCGGAGAATCTTAACAGAGACTTCTAATTCGACATCAACGCCATCTAGTTATTCAAAATACAACTCTTGTAATCTAGAGTTTGTTTGACATATTTAAACTAAGCCCTTGCCCCTTGGTGAGCGGGTTTCTTACATTTCAATCATTCAAAATAGACTACGTGTAAACGCGTTAAATTGTATCCAAATAGTCGTTCCCAGGTTGGTTTTATTATGCGCATGAGAAAATCGACGAGATCGCAGTGAAGACAACTGGAGCCTGTACAAGTTGGCTAGAAACCGTTGCAACCAGATGGTAAGGGCATCTAAACGCCGACACATTTGTGAAAATGTCCTAAATTCTTCACCGGCTGATATCTGGAAGTTTCTTAAATCACTTGGCATATCAAAGTCCTCCACTACTGTTTTACCTTCTACTCTGTCCTTGAATGCTCTTAATAAACATTTCTCAACGTCCACTACTCTTTCACTTGATGTTAGGAATAAAACCATTCAGGACATTACTTTCAAGCCCTTATTACCTCCTGACTCTTTTACTTTCTCTCCCGTGACTAGCCCTGAGGTCCTTAAATTTTTCACGTCTATTAAGTCTAGGGATGTTGGCTGTGATGGAATCGGCAAAACTATGTTATCTTTCATGACTGAATCCTTAATTCCTATTATTACTCACATAATAATTTTTTCCCTTTATACTGGCGTGTTTCCAGCGCTGTGGCGTAAAGGCTACATTGTCCCTCTTCAAAAAAATTCCAGTCCCACTTTGCCCAATCACTACAGACCGATCTCATTCTCCCTTTCCTGTCTAAAATCCTTGAAGCGGTTGCTCTTCTGATCCTCTCACGTCCTTAAAAATAGCCAAGACTGTTATCCGAATTTCTCTGTAAATCTGTTTTCGGCCTGGTCACAGCACGGCCACGGCCCTACTTAAAGTTACAGAAGATATTAATATTAATAATAATATTAATTGCTTTTGTCCAAAATGATATCGAAGCTGAGATATTTGCATTTGAAGTTTGCAAAAATGTCTTTTATAAATATTTCTATTATTGTCCTGCGTTTTTAGAAGGTTGAAATTGGAAATTGGCTTTACTGTTTACTATTACCCAAGCCCCTTGATTTCAGTAAAGTGATTGGTTACCGAATTTCCTCTTACAGAAAAGGTAGATAATTGCATTGCACGCATATACTAATAATCACGCAATGCAATTTATTTACCTACTTTCATTAATTTTGTTACATGGCTAAGCTAATAATCTTTTTGTTTTTAGTATATTCAGGACCACTTAGTGTGTCGCAGTTTCCTTGGGAGTTTAATTTTCAGCTAAAAGCATGGAATTTCATATATGTTAAGATAAAAAACATATCGCCGAGTGCGGACGGGCTCATAATCACATATTATAATACAAGTGAGTTTCTTCTATCTTTCAGGTGTCTTCCTTAGAGATGACGGAATTTTCCTTCTCGAATTGATTTACCAAAAAACTTCAGAGTTTAACCACTTCTGTACAAAAGAATTAAGGATATTAAATGTAATTTTAATGTTTTAATACCCACAATTAATATTTCAGCTCAAATGGTAAAAAACGATAGATATTATGACAAAAACATTATACAAGGATTTTTTAAGCGCTCTGGAGTAAATATCACGCTAAACTTATATAAATCCAAAGTGTTGTGTTCATCTTTACTCTTCGCCAAAGGAATGCCTGTGCCAGCGAATGACAAACATTTATGTAAGAATTTTTTATTTTGTTATAATAATTTTATTGTTCTTGTGGCGATTTTGAGTAAATTGTTAAATGAAAGTCATTCAACTAATCACCTAGATGTCACTGGGAATATTGATATTTCAATACAGGGGAAAGTAACATTGATTTATTTTTATCTTTCAGATAGGAACATTTGTGGAGGCTTGTGTTTACTAGAAGTAGATCTCAGAAACATAACATGTGAAGGTAAGCCTTTTTCTAATCACTATAAACTACAATTTTATATAAACGTAAACTTTTCCAGAAAGCCTTTCATGCTGTTAAAGATTAAGTATAATAATGTACGGTGCGTACACTTGCAGAGATTGTTGTTGAGGTTGTTGTTCAGGTTGGAGCGCGTAGAGAAAGATTCACTTCGTTTTCGTTAGGTTTATAACGTTTAATTGTGTTACAATAAAAACTGTTGACGATTCCTTTCTCTAATGTTAGTCACCGCGTAGCAGTAATTGCACTCACCGATTTATTGTGTTGTATCGGTATTTATAGAAACAAAACATGTACGTCAGTCATTTTAAGACTGTACATCTTGGCAACCCCAAAAGGAGAAATCAACGAGAAGAGAAAGGAAAAGCCATTACAAAGTTAATTAACAAAGTAAAAGGAAAAGTAAAAAGTATAAGTAAAAATAATAATTAATCAAATTGAAAGGCCATGTTCCTGCTCCCAGATCGAGGCTCCACTCGCAAGTCCTTTGTTGGTTGTGCTGCGCCTGTTTCTTCCTGGCACTCCGGTTTCTTGATAACTTGAAGTTCAATTTCTTCATGTGGCTGACTAGCCGTTTTGTTATTGGCGTGTTTCGTGCACCTGTTTGGGCAACGATTCCTCCCAACCACCACAAGTGCTACTATGATGGCGGCTGTCAGCAATGAGTAACAGACGGCATATTGGTGGATGTCATGACTTGTCATTGTTGTTAGTCACTTAGTATAATAATATAAGTTATTTGCCCCTGGCTGGTGGCCTTAAACTCAAGGCATCCACAGGGAATTGTCCGGTTATGCAGAAGCCAGTCTCCTAGACTGAACTGCGAGATGCCATATCAAAAAAAAAAAAATGATTAAATACGTTTAGTAAGGATCTTTACAATTAATTGAGATGCCTTGTAACTCCAGGTACTTAATACGACATAATTTATAAAAACGTGTTTACGATGATATCTTGACAAAATATCAGTATTTACCATACAGTGATAACAATTAAATAATGATAATAATATTACTTACTGGAAATATGAAATTCCATGCTTTTTTGGCGTCCTGGATGTGTGATTTTTACACTTTTGAAGCGAGCACTGAGTGCATGTTTACGTACGCGCGGCGCGGCGCGCGGCGCGGCCGGCGACGCGATCCGCACTAAATTCAAACGTATGGCGGTGTATGAGTGCGTTCACGGAGAAGCGAATTTATACGCGATTGCTTGAATTTGAGGCGGCGGCCGCGGCGGCGAACGCGGCGGCGGCCGCGGCGACGGACGCGGCGATGCACGCGGCGGTTTATTCTCGATGAAGCGATGCCCGCGACGGAACTTGGCCTTGAAAATTCGCGGCGGCCGCCGCCGCGGCCGCCGCGCCGCGTCTCTATGTACACCGTCGTACATTGCCATACGTTTGTGTTTGCGCGAACGATGATATCTGCCGCTGCACGCATCGCCTGTCCGTGAACACAAAATTCGCTCGACGCGTCGCTCGACGCGTCGCCGGCCGCGCCGCACGCCGCGCCGCGCGTACGTAAACATGCACTGAGGCATGTTTACCGTCGGAGCGTTTGAATGCTACTAGACTAATGCGGACCCAATGTTGAAATGGGTACTTATTCGGTTGGGACATTTTTTGTTATTGATTGTGTATCTAGTTGTTATTAGTGATCGATGTTGGGACTGAACTGCTGAATTTGAAATTGAATTGACTTTAAACCAATTTTATTTTCTTTTTCCTTTTAAAATTTGTCATTTTATGAATTTTCCATATACACATCATTGTGTGTAAGGAAAATTCATAAAATTCATTATTTACTTTTTCAAGTATGCTATTATTATTATTTCATGAATTCTAATTAATGAACCATGTTAAATATTTTATTTTTGTTTCTTATTTAGTTTTGTGTATTGTGACATTTAATATCTTGACATGAATAATTATACTATATATAATAATATGATGAATATTTTATTATTTGTATATTGTGAATGTGAGGACCGTGTGGGTCTTTATTTAATTTTAACGATTGTCTGGCAGTTTGAGTACTATAAGCGACCCACCCAAATGCCTTTTTTTTTGTATTGTTCGTCGTGACGTTGAGCTCCTTCAGTTACAAGTCGCGCTCCACGTTAACTGACAAATGCTTGCACTGACTGGACGGGTCCACTCAAATCTGTGTGGTGCTTTCTTCAAAAGACCATCTCAGACACTAATCTGCATGGTCTCCATGTGTGTATACCAAGATTATGTCTGGACCTTATAAGAGACTATGACCTCTGAGTTTGTTTCGGTTGTTCTTCTCAGAGTAGTCAGATACAAAACACCGGCCCCATTTATATAGTTTTAAGTAAGTGACTTGTAAAAGTGTTTGTAAAAACTATATTTGCAAAATAAACATTATTTAGTTTTATAATTACAGGGATCTCTATCATCGACATTATCTATTCCCACTCGGGTCCAGACTGCCCCTTTGGTCTCGCAGTCGGAAAAGCAACTGCTGAGAGTACCTCACTAACCTAGATTCGATTTTTATAATTAAAACTAGATTATTGGACGAGAGCAGCGGTGGCCCAGTGGTGTCGGCCCCGACTTACGAACAGTAGCTCGTGGGTTCGAACCCAGGCAGGCGCATTACTTTGTGTAATTAATTTCATCACCGCTGCTCTCAAAACGGTTAAGAAAAACATCGTGAGGAAACCGGCATGTCTTAGAACCAAAAAAATCGAAGACATGTGACATCTACCAACCCGCACTGGGCTCGCGTGGTGGATCATAGCCCATCCCTCTCCTAGAGAGGAGGCCTGAGTCCCTGCAGTGGGAACATTATAGGCTGATGATGATGATTGGACTGCCTTGGTGGTCTACTGAGCGCGACTGCTGTGAATGAGGTTCTGGTTTCGATTCCTAAGTCGGGTAACGTGGTAATAGGGTTTTCATTAGGATTTTTTCAGCAGCAGCCACGGAGATTTGTGGCCGGTAGGCTCGCCACCTATAGTACTGAAATATAACTGGCACTAATGGGTACCCTTTTGCCTTATCATTTTTTTTGTTTTTGTTTGATGATTTTATCATAACAAAGTTCTAACATTTACTAATAATTATTATTACAGATGCTCGTCCTGTTTCAGCAGTTACAACAACAATTAAGTCATTAGTACTACATGTTGTTGAAAACGAAGATAGTAATTCGACTACTGGTGCCGCCGGTAAGTATTTTCTATACAGAGTGTAAAAATAACCTTAAGGCGAGGTTACAGTACTTTGTTTATAAGAACGCACGACCTCACCCCCCACCCTGCCGCGCGAGCGATATAATGCCTAAATTTTGACTGTTCTTTCTTCTTGGAAAAAAATGATAAAGAAATTATAAGTAGGATATTATTGGGCATTCTACCCCACCTTCCGTTCCATCGGCTCACTCCGTTCGCCTCGTCTCTCTCGGTGGAGTAGAATACCCAATAATATAAATGAAATCCTAATGAGTGGTTCAGCGCCTACTCCGTTGTGACTGAATGCCCAATAACATACGGAGTCGGCCTTTAGCCGCGAAGTCGAAACTTATTAGCAATCGTTCATAGATGTGTGACATAGCTGCTCGCTCATCAACAGACCACTGCCTATATCAGCAACTTAAGGATGGGTCTGTTTTGACAGACCAAGAATTGCATCCGCAGCCAGTAGGACGAAATAACGAAACGACGATCGCGAAGAAGACAGTGTAGCGACAAATCGCTTCGTAAAATAACATTAGATAAACATATTTGAGAGTTAGAGCGGAGAGCAGTGGTGGTCTAGTGGTAACGGTTGCGACTTACAAGTTGCAGGTCGTGGGTTCGAACCCAGGCTAGCGCTTTACTTTGTGTAAATTATTTCACCACCACTGTTCTCTGTGAGAGAAGCCTTTGTGCCAGTAGTGGGGAAAAAAAAATGAGAAATTGAAATCTTATACGTAATCATAAATTAATGTAATCATATTAGCCAATGTGACCGCCTTGGCATCTGGATCAACCAGGATCCGCTCATGCGAGTTTGTGAGCATATTGATATAAACACATTTTTTATGACGACCAGATGGTTCTTTTATAGTCTTACGACGTGGAAAACTTTGCTTGCGCGATGTAGGATTTGGTGTTTTAGTTCATCCGATGTGTCATAGATGGTGCTGTAGTACTTTTTGTAGTATAAGTGATCTAAAACATTTTTTGTGAGTCGTTTCATAGAATCAACTACCTTGTTACCTCATTTTGTGCTGGTACCTTGTTACCGTGTTACCTTGAATAAATATTATCTCACCACTACTTGCATTTGTCGCTATTCAGAGGGTTCACAAAAGTCATAACGACGTATAAATGTCGATGTAATTGTTTAATTGATCTATTATTGATATAACCGTTTCAATAAGTCATCATGAAATTTGTAAAACAACCACAATCGTTACATGTAAACAAACTCTGTATTCAGTCTCAGGAAACTGGTTTTCGTCATGGAGAATTATTACCTAAATCCATACGATGTATCATTTGCGGGCCGTCAAATTGTGGAAAAACCAATTTATTAGTTGGTCTTCTTATACATGAGAATGGATTAAGATTTCAAAATGTTTATGTTTATTCGAAAACCTTGCAACAACCCAAGTACGTTTTTTTAGAAAAAGTCTTGCAACGAGTACCAGGCATTTCATTTCAGAAATATCATGAAAATGAGCAAGTATTGAGTGTTCAGACCGCAAAACCGAATTCTGTAATTGTATTTGATGATGTTGCTTGTGAAAGTCAAAGTAATATGCGTGATTATTTTGCTATGGGGAGACATAAATTTATCGATTGTTTTTATCTAAATCAGACGTATAGTAAAATCCCTAAGCAATTGGTAAGAGACAACGCAAACCTAATTGTACTTTTTAAACAAGATGAAAGAAATATGAGACATGTTTATGAAGAACACGTCAACACTGACATGACTTGGATTGAATTTCGTGAAATGTGTTCAAAAATATGGAATATACCTTTCAATTATGTTGTAATTAATAAAGATTGTTCCAAAAACAGAGGATGTTATAGAAGTAAATTTGACACGTTTGTAGTCTTTGACTAGTATCACGAATACATATATAAGGCTACTACCTGCCTGACATTATTATTCACCTTAAAACGCTAAATCAATTACGACCTGTTATACCAATATGGAAAAATCATTGAAACGACAAATTGTTGATGCGGCAGAAGCTGTGAAGATAAAAGTACGAAAAATGAGAGATGCTGAGATTAACAATAAACAAGCACTAGAATCTGTTTTCAAACCTGTGACAGAACCTCTCAACCTAATTGCTAATGCCAGTAAGCAAACTCCTCTCCTGCGTGTTAGTGATGATTTTGCTGATGGTTCGTATATTAACGAAACTGGTACCGCAGGAAATAATAATAATGACGATGAAGACAAATATGAATCCGATATCAACAGTGACTCTTCTTATGAATCAGTAGTTGAAAGGAATCAAGACGGTGATACGTCATCCTGGTCAGTATCTTCAGAAGCGTTGGTAGATATTCCGTTTGGTGTTAGAGCAGACCGCGGGAAACTGATGTTAGGTTCTGCGTGCATAACGATCAACGATCAATACATCACCGTGGTTGGACGTAAATACCGAAATACACCTGGCTTAAAACAGTTATTGCTTAAGAAAGATGTAGACCTAAGCTTGGTTACAGATAGTGATATGCAAAATTATAAGTCGATGCTACTTGATACAAATGCACATCGTCGAGACTATGAACCAAGTAAGCCAATAAAAAGTAACAAAGGACAAAAATATTTGCAAGTTATTAAACCTCTTTTTAAACTGAAGAATGCAGTTCAGGGAAAAGGTCTACCGTTATTAAAAAAGTGGAGAAAAAACGTAGATTTAGTGTACTGGGATGATCCTAATGAATTAGTGGAAAGGTTGAAATTATTGATTGCGTCTAGAGATGCTGGCAACACAGGATTAGATAATGAAATTATATCCATCATTGAAGAATTACGTGAAAGTAAAGTTATAAATAAATAAGTATTTTAAAATGTGTTTATTTTACTATCATCCGCTCGAAACAAGACACCTTTAACATGAACGTAGACAAATTCGGACACTACATTCACAAAAGAATGCGTTTATCAGAGTTATTTGAGTTTAATGAGAATGCATTGTTAAAATCAGAAAACGGAGATTTTGACTTAAAAACATCAAGACTGAGAGGAATTAGATCCCCAGTAGAGGCAGACGATGTTGTGAACAAGGATTATGTAGATCAATTGAATGCTAATACGATTAAAGAATTAAATAATCTGGCTGTAAACAAAGATTATGTAGATCGATTGAATGCAAATATGTTGAAAGACTTTAATACTCTGATTGGTAAATTGCGTTCTCAAATAATAAAAGATGCAAAGGATACAGTTCTAACTACTTTAAAAGCAAAGATACCTGAAGTTTCATCTCATTTCCAAGATAACTTTTATACTAAAGCAGAGGTAGATAAATTACTACTAAAAACTCCGTAATGACAAAACAGCAAATTGTAAATGAAATACACAAAGCGGCACGAAGAAATTTCTTTCGACGTTCTGTTATTCTGAAAGGAATCCATGACTTATGGCAAGCAGACTTGATAGACATGCAAAACCTTAAAAAGTATAACAAAGGTTACAATTTCATCTTAGTGGTGATTGACTGCTTCTCAAAGTATGCTTGGGCTGAACCGTTAAAATCGAAAAATAAATTTGAGGTTACTCGTGCATTCGAACATATACTGCTTATTAGTCGTAATAATCCTGTTAACTTACAAACTGATAAGGGGACAGAATTTTATAACATCACTTTTCAAACGCTTATGAAAAAACACAACATTAACCATTACTCATCGTTTTCTACTAAAAAAGCATCAATTGTAGAGAGACTGATTAGAACTGTAAAAAATAAATTATATAAATATTTTAGTCTCAATGGAAACTATAAGTGGTTAGGTCTACCATTGGAAGATATATTGAAGAGATATAACAACACAAAACATCGCACTATTCAATTTAAACCAGTTAATGTAAATAAAAGTAATGAACAAGTAATCAAAGAAATCATTAAAAAAAATAACAAATATGAATTAGTTCAGCGGAAGCCTAAATTCAAAGTTGGTGATTGTGTTCGTATAAGTAAATACAAACATAATTTTGAGAAAAGTTACACTCCTAATTGGTCGACTGAATTATTTATCATAAAAAAGGTAAATAAAACCTTACCAGTGACATATCACATAGAAGATCAACGAAAGCAAAACATACTAGGAGCTTTTTACGAACAAGAACTGCAAAGATCTAATTATCCTGATGTTTATTTGATAGAAAAGGTTTTAAAAAAGAAAGGAAATAAATTGTATGTCAAATGGTTAGGTCTAAATAGTGCAGAAAACAGTTGGATTGAAAAAGCTGCAATAATGGACTAAGATATTATATAACCATTTTTCATTTGAAATCTGAACATTATAATTCGAATAATGCAAGGAGGTGGACTTGTTAATAGCTTAATTAATAATCTACCATTCGAAGTTCATTTGCCAGGATACAACTATTGTGGACCAGGAACCAAACTTCACAAACGCTTAGCGCGAGGTGACCGAGGTGTAAATAAGCTAGACGAAGCTTGCATGCAACACGATATTGCGTATACAAACCATACAGACTTATCAAATCGTCACAAAGCCGATTTAGAACTACTTAACATGGCTAAACAAAGATTGAAATCAAAAGATGCAGGGAAAGGTGAAAAACTAAGCTCTTGGCTAGTGAGCAAAGTAATGAAAGCGAAACTAAAGTCTGGATCCGGCATTAAATCATTTAAACACTTCGTTTCAAAAATAAAATCAAAAATTAAGAAACTCAAATCCAAAGATAATAAGACTTTGATAAAAGCAGCATACTTAGCAGCAAAAAAAATATTTTCAAACATTCATCATCGAGTTCGAGTACCCCGAGTAATACCCATACCAAAGACTGGAGGAGTTCTACCTTTAATTCCAATTTTTGCTGGTTTATCGGCTTTAGGAAGTTTAGCTGGTGGTGCAGCTGGCATTGCAAAAACCGTTAATGATTACAAAGCTAGCAAAGAACATTTACAAGAATCAGAACGTCACAATAAAGCTATGGAGGCTTTAATGGTTGGCAAGGGTTTATACATAAAGCCGTATAAAAGTGGTAAAGGCCTGTTTATAACATCTTCAAAAAACTGAAAAATATGCTACCCGATCGCCCTCTAACTAATGTGGACATTCAAAAGTATTCAAGAGACATACCATATTTCCGTGGGGTATATATGAAGGATCGGTTACCTAAGAAGCCGAAACAGATTGAATGTGGTATCGTTAACTTAGATGATTCTAAGAACGAAGGAACGCATTGGGTAGCTTATGCTAAAGTATACAATCACTGCGAATACTTTGATAGCTATGGAAATTTAAAACCACCTAAGGAATTGATGCGATATTTCAAAAATTGTAATGTGTTTTATAACTACACAAGATATCAAACATTTAATTCGGTAAATTGTGGTCATTTATGTTTAGAATATTTGTCGACTTTTTGGAATAAAAATATGTTATAAAATATATGCTTTTCTTTAATTTCAATCATTTGCAAGATGTCGTTCACTTTGTCTATAACTGGGGACTCGTCAGTGTTAACTACATACTTTCCTAATACGTTGCAACTGGACGGAGAGTATGAGTGTGCTTTATTGCACTTTTCAACATTTAATTCTATTCCAAACATTGATAAAAGTAATAATAAGTTCTATTATGGTTCTAACGAAGTTATTGAAATGTCAGAAGGCACTTATGAGTTGCAAGATATCAGCGATTATTTAAAATCTGAAATAAAAGATGCAGTTATCAAACTACGGTGCAATAATAATACTTTAAAAACTACAATATTCTGTACAAAAGACATTAATTTTACCAAAAAAGACTGTTTTAGAAAACTATTAGGATTTAACAAACAAATCTTAAAAGCAAATAAATGGCATGTGTCACAGTCTCCAGTCAACATTCTACCTACGACCGTACTCAGGATTGAATGTGATATTGTAAGCGGTTCATACATAAACAGTGATCCAAGCCACATTATTCACGAATTTGCACTTAATGTACCACCTGGATACAGGATCATAGAAATCCCAAAGAACGCAATTTACTTTCCAATCAATCAAAACAACATTAGCTGCATACATATCAGACTATTAGATATAAATAATCGGTTGATTAATTTACGCGGTGAAGAAGTTCAGCTATATTTGCATTTAAGAAGGAAAAAATGATTGACTACAATAAAAATATGTGTCAACAATTAAAGAATATCAGTTCTGCTCGAGCTACCTATCAAATCAGTCCTCTCTCTAGGAAAAAAATAAAATTAACCAAAGACAATAAAGCATTCCTTAGAGCGATCGGATTGTTAAAATGAATATCTTAGACGTTTTAGCCGCTCCAACTTACGATAATACTATAGAAGGCATTGAATTTCATTCCTACAAGCCCTATGTAACGAGTTTTAACAGGAACGATGAAATCCGCATACCTATCAACCAACAGGACTTGTACATATTACCATCAGCTAGCACCCTATATTTGGAAGGAACTGTTATCGTTACCAAAAAAGATACGAAGGACAGAGCTACTAGTGTCAATTTTACGAACAATGCTTTACTCTACTTGTTCCAAGACATTAGGTATGAGCTAAATGGAGTGGAGATTGATAAAATAAAAAATGCAGGTATAACAACAACCATGAAATCACTAATTTCAATGAACGAAAGTGAATCAAAAATGTCTAATGCCTGGGGTTGGAATATTGATGGCATAAAAAATATCGATGGAGGAAGATTTTCTGCTTCTATACCACTACGTAACCTCCTCGGTTTTGCTGAAGATTTTAAAAAAGTCGTGATAAATAGTAGACATGAACTGATATTGTTACGAAGTAACACTAATTTGAACGCTGTAAAACTTAATACAGGCGAAGTAGTGGATGATGTTCAGATCAACAAAATCATATGGCGCGTACCGCATGTTAAAGTATCAGACAAAGAAAAAATTGGTTTGTTAAAAGTATTAGAAAAAGATCGTCCACTTCAAATGATATACAGAAATTGGGATCTGTACGAATATCCAGCTTTGCCTAAAACTACAAAGCATACCTGGTCTATCAAAACTTCATCTCAAATAGAAAAACCAAGATACGTCATTATTGGTCTACAGACAAATAGAAAAAACAATGCCAGTTCTGACATGTCTCAATTCGATCACTGTCATATTCGAGCCGTAAGAGTATATCTCAATTCAACCTATTTTCCATATGAAAACTTAAATGTAAGTTTTGCTAATAACAGAATCGCTTTATTATATGAGCAATACATCAGATTTCAACAGTCCTATTACGGACGTCGCTCGGAACCCATACTAAGTGAGAAACAATTTAGAGATTTAGCACCGCTGTTTGTAGTCGATTGCTCTAGACAAGCAGATAATTTAAAGACAGGTCCGGTTGTAGATGTGAGAGTAGAAATTGAGAGCGATTCAGAGATACCAGATCAAACTTCAGCATACTGTCTCATTCTCAACGATTGCATTGTTGAATACAAACCATTAAGTAACATTGTTAAGAAGATATCATGAAGTACCTTATAGTTGAACTCCAAGGATTTAAAGATTCTACAAATAATTTTATCATCAAAGAATTGACCATTGCAAGTCAGGATCACACATGTAGACGTTCTTGGTAAAGCCGCCATATCCATTCCATTACCTAACACAAGAAGAAAAAAAACGAGTGAGGTGGATAGAAAAAAATCGAGGAATTTACTGGAGTGAGGGCTACATAGACTATAAAGAGTTCAAACGCGTTATTTTACCATATTTAGAAAATAAAAAAATTATCACAAAGGGTTTAGAAAAAATTAAATGGATTAAAGAGTTATGTGCAAACTGTGAAGTGATTGACATAGGCGCGAAGGGATGTCCTAACTTTTCACTCTTAAAAAGTAAATATTCAAAAAATAAAACTGAATTTAATTGTGTCAATCATAAATTGAATTGTGCTCTAAATAATGCTGTGTGTATAAGAAAATGGTATGTTGATAATAATATGTCTATATTCGAATTATTTTGATGTGTTTATGCTACATTTAATAAAAATGTCTAAGATCTACTTATGAGTGTTTTATTTAATATAATCAAGGTAACCTACATAATAAACTTTAAATTAGCTGCAGCAAAATGATATTTCTTATAAATATTATTATAAAATTTCATATTTGTCATGATTTTAAACGAATTAAAATACTGAAAGCAAATAAGCTATAATTTATATCATTACACTAGAGCTAATTTAGAGTTCGAGTATAAATAATTAATGCAAAGAAAACATGATTTAAATTATAAATATATTATTTATTTAGTTTTTACATTATTCGTTAAAGTTATAAAAACAAATTAGAAAGAAAGAAAAGAAAGAAAGAAAAAATATTTATCACTTAAAACTACATCATAATAATATTTTATTTATTTTATCCTAGCTTACAAAACATTGTGATGGTTATTTTTATACTTAATATCTTACATTACATTTAATTTATTTACACATACTTCAAAGAATAAAACAAAATGAACAACTAAAATATAGTATTTATTACAATGGATATTTTAATTAAAATAGAATTCATGTACAACTTACATACAAATTAATTATATTATTTTATATTAAGTATATTATAAGACTTTAAGTTAATATTTATAATCAATATAATAAAACTTACACATTTATTATTAAAAAATATTTTTTTTACAAAAAACTTACAAACTACATTACTAATAACAGTTGTCCCCACAAAGTTTTTTGGATATTTTGTTTATTAATGATTGTGTCTCTTCCATAACATATTCCACTGGTTCACTCACTACGTATTGCGCACTCATAACTACCGCATTATCATTGTCACTTAAACTTGCAACACTTGGTTCTTGTCGCTCACTGATGTCCAACACTTGTATCTGGATCAGTCGTAAACCTTTTTTCTTTTCGTTGTTTATGACGTATGATTGACATAAAGGATGTTCTAATGCTTTCCGCTTTAGACCATCCCGTCTTGCTCTAGGTTTTTTGGTGGTTGGTTCAGGTTTTTGTTGCTCTGGAACATGCCAGCTTGAACTTGAAGTGGGAAAAACTTGACCGTATTGCGAGAAGATAAAATCGGGAGAGTCAGCCATTATTGATGATCTGAAACAAACAAAGTTATAATTATTGTAATTATGTCTAACAGCATAAGGAAATAATTTAATAAGTACATACTTAAATAAACGGTTCTACAATACTTACAATTTGTTTTCGATGCGATGATGTGAACTAAGAAGTCCGACCAGTCCGATGACTATCAGCTAAATGTAATGGAGATACTAATACTGTCATGATTTGTAACAGTACTCCAGAAAGCATTGTGCACATTTTTATTTTTTTACAAGTTTGAACTTGTTTTAAATGTGCGCACGTCACTTGCGAACACCTGTCGGTGTTATGTTTCTAACACGTGTTGGGTGTTTTATTGCATAGGTACATGTCATCAGGAGTGAAATGATACAGATTTAAAACATATATAAAATATTTTATTTATTACTTAATCCCTAAAAATACATAAGTAGGTATACTTAATTAATTGAACTAATAACTAAAACATATGTAGTTAGATTCAATTATAAACTAATCCTATGTAAATGTGGAGCACCTAGTTACATAAAAATAGATGCATTACCCCAAGCTAAAGTCGATACTTTATCAAATGATAGCAACCGTTTATCATCATTGCTTGAAAGTGCAATTTTATTTACGTCCTGAGTGAATATTTCATGTTTTATTGACTTAAACAACACATTTTTTTTGCGAATAACTTTGCAATTATTGTACAAAACATTTTTATAATCTAACATATTAAAATTTTTGGTTATACATTTTTTTGTACCTTTTGCCTTTTTAATAGTATTGTTTAACGTTTTAATACAATAAAGCTTTGAGCGCAGTCCTACGAATTCTTTTATAATGTTACCACCCATTTCATCCTTAAACAGTCCTGGAACCTTCTTATTAATAATTGGTAAGTTATAGTCATTGTTATAGTCATAATTACTGGTATCAAAATATTTTAGAAAATGGAGCTTGAAGTCTTTATAAACGTCATTGCTCTGTACATCATATACTAGACTATCTGTGTCAGTATAACACAATTCAATTCGGTTACCATAAAAAGGTTTTATGGTTGAGTAGTGAAAGTCGTACATGTGAGTCTTAGATAATTCTAATACTGCAAACCCTATGTATATTGGTTTATTAAGTATAATACGCACAGGTTTCATTTGGATTGCTACTAGATCATCAGAAAATACAGAAGCGCTATGAAAATATGGGCTGGCTATCAATTTTTCAGCACAAGTAGTCTTTTTTGTTTTATTCTTCGAGTCATACCACTTGTTTACTAACTTAACGTCTATTCGATGTTCATTATTTTCCAGCGTCTTTCCAAAAATACTATTGTTCAATAATTTGAAAAAGTCTTGTTCAAACGTTGACTCTGCTTTTTGACGTAACTGAGTGTTGATATCTATATATTGCTTTAAAAAACAACTTTGCTTAAATATAATAGCGCGATGGATCCTTCTCAATACTAAACCGTGCTGTAAACATTTTTTTAAGTGTACGTAATGAATAACATAATGATATTTATCGTACAAATTTGGTATTAGCTTTTTATTCTTACCACCAGGTGGCAAGCATTTTTCTGGACAAAAGGGAAAGTCATTGTGTTCCATGTGCAAATTCTCCGGATATATTAAATCAACTTCAAGAATGTAACCATTTTCTGCAGTATCACTGATGTCTGCTAAGTTCAATTGTAAAAAATCAATTTCTTGTTTATTCATAAATCTAAAATCGGAATAGGGTAGGGATTGACACATGCTATAACCATATAAATTGTTACAATCTAAATAAATGATAAATGAATTTGGACGGGATGGATCGTAATATCTAAATATTTATGATTGGCTTTGACATGTCTTTTGGAACACATACAAACACCTCCTCGAATACCTTTTTGTATCATTCTAAAAATTTCAACATCACTAATCAATTCTAACTGAACTCCTGTTTTTAAAAGCATTGCATCAAAAGATAGACTTGGTGCTGTAAGATAGAACGCGGGATCGAGATTGTAATGTAGTTTACAAGTTTTTCGAAAATTTTCAAATACATCTGTTAGCAACAGAACATCTGTTTTGAGATATAAATCTGTGTACATACCCATGTTTTGAATATTAAACACTGACCACACATACTGAGCGTGTTCATAGTCTTCGTCGGTAATTGTCTCATTAGTTAGGGAGTTAAAAAAATATTTTTTAGATGGTAAACACGTATTTTCATAACGTTCCCATTGAGACATATAGTCATATGGATACACTCCTTTACGAGTGAGTAGGTTAAATTGTTTTTTATTAGGAAAATAAGATTTTAATTGTTTAAAGTCTTGGGTTTTCATTGTACTAGCCAACTTTTCTAAGCTAGTTCCTAAAAACTTGAAAGAGTCTACAAACCGAACCTGGATGCTCTCCCCGGTAGAAATTGGAATAAACTTAGTGAATGAAATATAGTTTTCTTTTGTTTTAGGTATCACTTTAATAGATCCAGGAGCTTCACATAATTCTTTTATGAAAAGGTGGCAATCGTATCCAGACAAATTATGAAAAAATACTGGCAAAAATTTTGGTAGTTTGTACTGTATGTTACAATAACTATGAGCTGCGCCACGATATTTACCAGTCAAGTGACAATGATCGCGAACCCTATCGCCGAACAAGAAGTGCTCACAAATATGACATGTCATCGCGTTTTCAAAGTCGTGAGCATTATCATTTGAGTAAATCATAGGAACATTATTTTGTAAAATATCGTAAATTTTTTGTGCATCTTTATAGATAGACTTCACAAAATTTGATACACAATCCGAACCGCGATAAGAAATGTAACGATTGCGGCTTTCATCTAGCGTACACGTAATATGATAAGCGTAAGCTACAGGCACATGTCGCTGTCGCGTTACAGTACTAGCCTTAGTGGGGTCAGGATCACAAGATTCATACCGTTCTAGCATTGTTTCAAAATCTGCGTATATAACAAATGGTACAATTTGCTTTCTATTATAATTTTCAAACTGTATAAAAGAACCCTTTGGAGGTAGTTCAGTAGCGACACCTCCACAACTATGCGAACTAAGATCATCATATGAATTAAAAAACATTAAACAAACGTCACAAAAGTACAGTTTACTGTGGTGTTTTGTTATTTGATTCTTAACAAGTCGCGACAAGTCTTTAATGAGACAGTAATGTGACAAATCATCTCTTTCTAAATAAAGTAAATGAATCACCTTTCCGTTCAAGGCTTTTGGTTTGTAAAGCGGTCCTATGATGGTATTATTTTGTAAACCATAAATGTAAATGCAAATTTCGGGGTTATTCACTTCGAACCGCGCAATATCCGAGAAATTCACTGGAAATGAAATGTTCTTTACATTTAACACTTTACGAAAATCAGGGTAAGAAGATACTCTTTCAGGGTGAGTCTTAGCTGGATATAAAGCAGCTACAACAGACCATAAAAAACAATAGTCGTCATTATTGCGGATATTAACACATGCTTTTTTCGATTTTATTGCAGAAGGTAATTCGATAAAGCCGGAACCGCGCAAAGGTTGATATTTGTTAACATTGACTTCCAAATGAGAACTGCTCAAAAATGTCCATCCACTGTCTCGGTCCTGAAATTCTTCTATCTTGTTTTTTAAAGTGTTTTTGACTTGAGACAATAATGAATCAAATTCATAATTCTGATGCAGAGTTACGTTTTTTGTGGCAAATGATTTCATCTCCTGAGAATCATTTTTAAACATTAAAAACAAAGCAAAATATTCGAAATTAACTTTAATACAAGTATGAACTTTCAGAGACATGTCAATTAACGTTTTAATTTTGTCCCAAATATTATTAAGAAATGGTTCTAGAGAACAATTCTCAGACGGATCGACAATTCTGTAAGAAGCTATACGATTACGAAATGCAGAATGTATTATTTCAACACCTTCGCAAAAATGCGAAATAGTTTTGTTTTTATGATTAGTACTACGTAGGTGACCTGTCCAGTGACTGCGCTCAACAGATGTGTTACAAACAGTACAGAAAGGCATTTTAAATTCAAATAGTTTTAGACTTAATATTAAAATAATGAACTTGCAATATAAATCATGATCATGGGATAATGTACCCAATGCCTCAACAACTTAAATATTTATTTTATATTTATATTATCACTATAAAAGACGGGCTCAGAATTATCAAATAATTCATGAGTCCGTCTCATAAAAACTTGTAGCCCGTCCCACTGCGGGGTGTTGCGGTTTAGCTGTACTTTTAGGGCCACCGTAGCTTTCTTCCACCGATCCTGTCTAAGGGTGGAGACAACTTCGGCCTTGTTGTAGACCTTTACCTCCACATAGAAGTCCCCAGTTACGTCCGCCGTTCGCCGCACTTTACCGTTGGCGACACGGCTGGTGAGGCTTGATCCGAAGTCTCCAATTGAGGATGACGACGGAATGTAGTCCTCCAAACCAAAGAGGTCCAGGTGCGAGCTGCGTCTTTTACTGTAAACAATTTAACATTTTATTTATAATAATTTACACTAGACATTACATTACAATTATTTTTAATTGACGAATTGAAGGCGTATTATACTCCTCTGTAGAACCCTATGGAGATAGAAAGCATGATGCTATGTTATAATATTTTAAAAACAATACTGTAAACATTCCTGCAAGGAACATAATCGAAATTGATTTCAGCGCTCTCTTCGTTTTAGTTCTAAATCCACTAACCAACATATATCTGCGTATAACATTTGCATTGGCATAACATACACAACAACCACCTGAAGGTATAAGCAGTAACACAAAATTACCTTGATTTCGATCCTGATGGCTCGGGCGCAGTGCTCTCGGAAGCTTTGCGCTTCGACACCTTCTTCTTTGGTTGTCCCTTCGCAACCTCGGCTACAGCTGCGGACCGTGTCTGAGTGAATTCTGAGTCGGAGTCAGACCTGAAATGGAACACATAACGATTAATTTTGTAACTAACAACTGTGACTTAATTAAGACTACCGAAACACCAGCCGGCAGGCAGAAACCAGGTCCGTAGCTGGGTAGCGATTAAATATAAGACTATCGATACACCAGCCGGCAGGCAGAAACCAGGTCCGTAGCTGGGTAGCGATTAAATACATACAATTGAATACAGTAAAGTTTGTAGTACTTACTTACATTTTGAAAGTTGTATGGTTGGGCTAGGATGTTTATCGCTGGAAGATACTGGAGCGAATGTAATAATTGTGATCAAAATTGTTTGATTTTATACCTAAAAATAGCATTTCAGCAATATTTATCCCATTACAAAATTAAACCTTAACTTCATGCCCCACAGTTGTATGACCAATTTACGTTACTTACGTCTAATTAAATTGTAATGATTGAAATCGCTTCTGTCGAATTGCAATTTTATCGTGAGAAATGAAATACAAGCCAGCTTTTTACCCTCGCCGACAAAGGTGAAGCCGATACATGTCACTTATGATTACTACATTACGTAATTTAGTAAGTATGTATGTTTGTTTGTTTAATAAATCTTCATATGAAATTCCACATGACATCACACATGTAAAATAAACATTTCTTCAAAGACGCAAGTTACGACGAGCTGAAAGAAAAATATCTTGAAAACATTTTTTGTGCAGAATAATCCATGTTAACGAACTCGAGTCAAAAAGTTAGTTAATTAATATGTTGCAGTAAAACTTGAAATTAGTTTAAGTAATATCATCTAACGACTAAAACGAACCTTTTATAATCATTTCATGCAAAGGTTCAGTAGGTACTGATATTATTATTATTCATCTTTCAAACAATTCCTAGATTAATAGAATTCTCAATTTATTAGGAAACCCTAGAAAATAAATCAAATCAAATCGTTTATTTGTGATACATTACATACAGGTGTTTACAACATAATTATTTAATTAATAACGTTCATTCCATGATCAACCACAAATTATTAAATAATAAAATATAATAATATGGTTATGAAATTCGAATGATTAGATTGAGAGCAGTAAGAATTAATTGCATTGGATAGGAAACCTACACTGAAAAAAATGTTAGGTTGGATTTAACAGATTTTGCGTAAATGTAACCAAAGTTTGCGGTTGATTTCGGTCCTATCACGAATTTTGGTTGTTTTTACCAAACACATTAAGTTGGTGTTGTACCAAATTTATTTGGTAGATTACACCTACTTTTTGTACATTTTTTACCAAAGTAATTTAGTAACATTTTTCACCAAAGTACTTTAGTATACTTTTTTACCAAAGTAATTTAGTAAAATTTTTCACAAAAGTACTTTAGTATACTGTTTTACCAAAGTAATTTAGTAACATTTCTCACCAAACTACTTTAGTAGAATTTTTACCAAAATACTTAAGTAAAAATTTTCACCAAAGTACTTTAGTAACATTTTTTACCGAAGTAATTTAGTAACATTTTTCACCAAAGAACTTTAGTAGATTCCCAACCAAAGTACTTTAGTAACCTATTCATCAAAGTACTTTAGTATAAAAAGTACAATGTAGTTTGCTGCAATCTACCAAAGAGATATTGTATATTTTACCCAACATACGTTTTTTTTTACCAAATACATTTTGTATGTTCTACTGTTACCTTTTTTGGTAGAATTTACCGAAGGTAGTTAAATAGAAAATGCAAAGGTATTTGATAAAATCTACAACGAAAATTTGGTATATAGCACATATTATATGGTAGAATGTATTAAATCAGTTTGATAAAGAAAACTAAACTTAACTCGTAAATTTAAGCTATTTTATTTGATAAACTCTAACAAACAAAATTTTGCAGTATTTACTAATCACGTTTGTTGTATTTATCAGCGTTAGTTTGGTAATATTTAGCAGATTTAATTTTAGTTACTACCAAAGGTTGTTTGGTAATATCTACCAGATGTGTAATGTTATTCTTAACAAGGTTAGCTTAGTATAATCTGTCAGATGTGTATCGTGCTTTTTATCAGAAACAATATTGTATTGTCTACCAGACGTGTATCGCAGATTTTATCAAATGTAATTAAGTATTATCTATCGTGTTTGTTTCGTATTTTTTCCTAACATTTGTTTGGTAATATCTAACAGATTTATGCTGTAGTTATTACAAAACTTTAACTGGTAATATCTACCAATATTTTATCAGTGCTTGTCTGATTGTACCGGTCTTAGGTTAGTAAAACATACCAAATAAATTGTGTAAATTTTACTGGTGTTAATTTGATTAATTTATCAAACTAACACTAGTAAATTGTACACGATTTTTTGGTATGTATTACCAAACATTGATTTCCACAATATTAATAGGGTGTGGTATCATTGAAAATTAGAAACTTAGTAGCTAATCTGCAATATCGCTGATATGGTATGAGATTAAATCATATTGCAGTTAAGATTTTTAAACTACGTACTACCATATGTACGCGTACATATGTACTACGTGTGAACCATGTCAGCAATATTGCAGATTAGCTAGTAAGTTTCTAATTTTCAAAGATATCACACCCTATTTTGGCACACCCTAAAAATATAGTAGAAGAAAAAACTTTACAAGAAATACAGGGTCTGAAAAAAGGTTTTACGACCGTTTGACAAACACTTCAAAAATATACAGGATAATTGGTATTTCAACATAATTATTCCTTTTTAAGGATGTATACAGTAAAGTTAATTATTTGCAGTTAATAAGGTCATGTAGGCTAGCCGAAAATCAGCAGTTTCCAGAATACGTCGATTCCAGTAACCTTATTTAATATTAAAACGGTGGTTTAAAGAAAAATAAACAGATTTTTGGTACATATAAAATTTATTTTACCAATCATAAATACAATTAAATAATCACTATATCACTCATCTTAAAATTATATCCGTAGAGGATTCAAAACCTTTCTTATTATAAACTCCTACCTAATTTACCAGGTACCAGGACGCCCGCATTCGACATTTGCATTATAAAAGTCCTTTAGGGCATCGATGGTTGGTCCGACAGCAATAATGGTGGGTTGGCACCGAAGGCCCTTAGCAGTTTGGGCCTTTCGCCGTTAGTCCAGCTGGGTGGGGACTTCGCTTTTGTTCTGGAAATTATAATGAATTGTTTACTTTTATCCATATTTTTTATAATTTCTAGTCAGTGTTGATACTGAGCATTTTTTATTGCTTAGGTATTGCAATGTTATTTATTTAAAGAGGTTCAGAACAGGTAGATAGACAGTTTTACTAAAAGAAGACATAATTTTGATCTTAAAAACAATTTGAACCGCATTCAAAGATTTTTGAATAATCGCCTATCTGAACCGGGAATCGAACCTGCCAAATATTAAAATTTGCGACACCGATCAAAAGGATCAATCGGAAGCTTTATTTTTTTCATGTAACATAGCATCTTAAATAATAGGAAGATCATGAAGTTTTACTTTTTATTTAGTAAAAGTTTTTCAATAATATATCATCAATAGATTTAATTATATTCCTGTTTTATTGTTTATTGATATAATAAATATTTAATAAACTAGATAACATACAGATTTTGGTCAGACCATATCAATAATGTGTCGAAATCGGTTAACGCTTAGGGGGTGGAAATCGAATGGCCCAATCAAGAGGCTAAGTGCGGATAAAAGGCCCGTTAAACTAAACTAAGGGGGTGGAAATCGTCGTTATAGTATGGAAAGTCGTCATCTCACAATAGTCTTAAAAGTGAAATTATACATACCTTTGCATGAAGAATGAAACTGTTCATAGCTTCTTGAATGCTTGGCTTTATGGTTTTTTTTGTCATCTGTATCTAGGCACTGTATTCTCACAGTTGGCACTATTTTGTATCCAATTGCCGCGCACTAACAGAAGTTTCTAACATCTGAAAAATAAAAATGGAAGCTTAAGTTTTATTATGAAGCTTAGCCATATAACTGGTTATCAGTGATTTTTTGCTAAACCTCCGAAACTAATTAAAATAGGTGGACAAAATTTCAGAAATCATTCAGACCACCAAAATAAAGACGATGGTAAAAAATAATATGTAATGAGAAAATCGCATTTAAGCACCTACTCATAAAGGATGAGTTAGTTCTAGAGTGCCGGCAATTTATAATATAGTTTTAAGTAAAAAAAAACATTTTATTTAATGTTTTTTTTTGTTAAGATATGTTTGGTTAGACCTACTGAACGCTGTGTTAAAATTTGTCCACCTATTTTAATGAGACCTTATATACATAATAAATGTAAATGGTTTTATTATCAAAACTTTCACTAATTTCGAAATTTTTAATTTTTTCTAATTTCAAAATTCGTGAAAGTTTTGATTGATACGAGTACATTAAGAACCAACCTTCACTTGGATTTTCTTCAATCAATTTAATGTAGACAGAAGCAGCTTTAATTGTTTTTAAAAGTGTAAGAGCTTTGTCTAAAAATATGGGCCATTTTTTTAACAGTAGGAGCTCTGATCCTTTAAACTTGGATTCGAAATCCAGTTCAATCTGAAAAAAAAAAACGATTATAAGTATATATTATATTCAAATATTACTCACAAGATAGAAACAAACAAATATACGAAGTCAAGCTAATAAAAAGCTTGTAAAAAGGGTCACAACTTACCAATTTATATCCGCAACTAGCGCGCGCAGAAAAATCGCTAGCAATGCTTAGAGTTTCATCAGATTCTGTCGCCTGTAACAAGCAATAATTTTTGAAAAGATTTGAGTGCAATTTAGTCATGCGAGGTTAACTTGTGATGGGCCATTTTTAATGGAGTGAAGTTTTTAACTGTGGTCTAACATGATATGTGTATGTCATATCCCTCCAAAACATCATCAAAATAATGCATATTTAAAATGTCTGATAACTATTGTGAAATAATGAGTAGGTAGGTAGTTAATTACCAAGTAAATTTTTAACAAAAAAACCCTTTTTTTTTTGGTGGGTGGAAAATCATCGAATAACCCCCCCCCGCTCTTGGGCAGAGCGAAGGGGAGTGTCAGACTTCTACTGACTAAAAACCAAACCCATGTTCCTTCTTCGCCCTTGTGTCGGAGCCGCGTTATCCTTTCGACAAGCCACAGCCCCGACGGGCAACAAAAAAAAAACCCTTAAACAACCATTAACAAAATTATACGATTGGGGGGTCGCGAAGGAATTTTGATGGTCAATGAGCCGTGACCCCAAAAAGTTTTGAAAAAAATAATATGAACACTTACCTGAATAATGTTTTGGAGTTTGTTCAGTCCTCGCTTGATAATATTCTTTCCTTTAGACTCGGAATTAATTCTTTCAGTTCCGTTTCTTGTATGTCGTCAAGCAATTTGAACGAAATCTGATTTCCTAAAAAAACAAGAAATAAACATTAAGGCTGCGTTTCCACCAGCGGGTTTTTTAATACAGAGTTTTTCTTTTTAAACGCGGCCATGAAACAATGTAGGTACATGTACATATAGACTTGAATAAATGAAAAATTTATGCCAACCAAACCAATCTGTAAAATTTACTAAAGTTCGTTTTGTAAATCTATCAAAGTAAAATAGCTAATTAGGTAGGTACACACGGCTACACATCAAGCTATACATTTCCAGTATAAGCTGGTCTCGCATTGTATAGGATTTCCGTACAATGCGAGATCAGCGTAAACTGGAAATGTATAGCTTGATGTGTAGCCGTCTGTACCTAACTACTATTTCTAGCTAACCGGAACACAAATAAACACGTAGATTATCGGGCCTTGACAAAGAGGGGCTAGGTATATCCGTTTCAATAAGTTTATAATATCGATCTAAATATGCACTCGCCTTCAAAGTTTGTTATAGTGTCTTCAGATAGTCCCCATTCTGTTAAATATTCGGCGACCCCCACGTTAAACTCTTCTTCTTCGCTTTCCATTGCTAGCGTAGCGACAAACTAGCAGCCGGCCGGCGCCGCGGCGCAAAATGAAATGAACGTTGAATGAACGCAGACGCACGCCACGCGGGCGCTTCGGTTTGCTCAGTGTTACCAACTCTCAAAAATAATTACCCCTAATTTTGTATTTTGTAATTATATCATAATAAATTTAGTCCTTTTTAAACATCATATTTGGAGAACTCAGTTGCGTTAAGCTTGCACCTCGTTTTAATTCGGCGCCATACATTTCAGGTGCAAACTTAACTCAACTCGGCCAATAAGATGGGATGAGTGACAGTTTGTATGGAACCCTCGGTGCGCGAGTCGCAAAATTCAAATTTTCTTACGTTTTTTGCAATTTGCTGGCCAGTGCTAGGTTGTATGTTGATTAAAATATTATTTGCGGCTGTAAGACGTATGTAATTACAGAATTATAATCATCAATACAACCCTTTTTTTTTTTATTGGTGGGTGGAAAATCATCGAATAACCCCCCCCGCTCTTGGGCAGAGCGAAGGGGAGTGTCAGACTTCTACTGACTAAAAACCAAACCCATGTTCCTTCTTCGCCCTTGTGTCGGAGCCGCGTTATCCTTTCGACAAGCCACAGCCCCGACGGGATCAATACAACCCTCCAAGTTCATTAAGGTGCAGAAATGAGTTTGACCTTGAAAAAGTAATTTTTTCACTTTTATGTATTTTGAGGCTTGTATTGATGATTTTGATGATTATAAATCTGTAACTACGTACGTCTTATATCCACGAATAATATTTTAATCAACATACAACCTAGCACTGGCCAGTAAATTCCAAAAAAACGTAAGAAAATGTGAATTTCGCGGGCTGGTTGGAGCATTCTCCTAAAACTATTTATTTGTGTACAAGGATCTTTTGGCGCGTGGCTGAAATCAGAACAAACGATACCATACCATAACTTGAGATTTATTTACATAAATTAATCATGTCAACGGAGATACGTAATAGCCCTACAGATGCTACAGATCAGAATATTTTATCCGTCAAAGAAAAAGGTGGCAACCCTACGGCAGTGGCCGCAAACAAAGGCGACAGCTCCGCGGGGCAGTGCGGAAGGGGGAGTACTGTAGTCGCATACAGATGGAAATGGAACTACCTACTATTGCGTATGGTTTTGTAAATTCTACGATACTGTTTAGTAACTTTAACATTTTTAACCACAGCGACAAGTACAAAATGTTACTTTTATACACTGTAATGTTTCGTATTAATATGGTTGTTGGAGAAAATAATACATGACTTTGTGTGGCGTGAAAGGTTGTAATAACCAAAGAAAGATAGAATGTTATTACAAGCTTTTCATTAATTTAATTTGCAATGTAGGTATAGGTATATACATACGTAGGTGTATGTTTCTTCGGGTGGAATCTTGCCACTCAATTTTTAAGGCAGATCAACCGATTGAGCTGAAATTTGGCATATCTACTTGACTTGGATAACAATACAATAATAATATGGTACTATGGGGCTGGTCTGATGATGGAACCGGAAGGTGGCTCTAGGAACTCTGTAATAAATAAAGCAATCGTAGGTACTGAGTTTGGGCTCATCAGAATCGTCTTGGTGAGCCTGAAGGTAAGAGGGTTTTTATTGAAATTCAGGATTCGGTAAATAGAAGACGATTTTACAAGACTTGCAAAATTGCAAGGATGTAGGTCAAATAGATCTTAAGTTATTGGGGGGTCAAAAGTGGACCAAAATGATTCACAAAACACAATAACAATGATAAAATCAACTAAACTAAATTGATGTGATTTGTTTTAGTTCTGATAGCGATTGCAGCGCCACTTTGCATCAGCAGTACATTTTTAAGGTTCCGTCATTAGTATTCTGCCTGCAAGAAGACGCACGAATGTTTGTTAATTTATATTCTTAGTATAAATATATTCATAAAAATGTCAAATACGAGAATAATCAATAAATTCACAATCACAAACGTGTTTTTTTATATTCTAGAGTAGACTTTATGGGATAATTCAACAAATAATAATAACTAGTCAAGCGTAATACTTACTTATTTTTATATAAACATGTAAAAAATATTAAATTTTGCTACGGAACGGTAAGTTTGACTTACGCACATAACCGAATCATTTTTTATCAAATGAGTCTGCTACTCATTACCAACTGTCCCGGTATATGTAACTATAATTTGCTTTGAAACTAACACAGTAACAATGATAAATATTCTTTCATAATTTATACCATGAACTCTTGTGGAGCCCCACAAGAGTTCATTGTATAAATTATGAAACAATAAAAAAAAATAAGAAGAAGAAGAATAAAAAAGTTTGAGGTCAAAATATAGCCATATTTTGACCTCAAACTTTTTAGTTTTGTAGGTTCAACTGCGAGCTCTTGATATATTTATCATAATGTTTATGATATATTCAACCAAATCAAATTGTTGAAAGGACGATAACCATTTTTGCCCAGACTATTATGTCTTAAATTAACGATTACAGTAAATTCAAATAGTAGGCATTCTTAATTATTTCCATTTTGATTTTTGGGATAAATGAAAAACTAATTAAAGCTGGGGTTTATTATTCACTGATGAAACATAATCAACGCGTTTCCGGTTTGCAATTAATAGTGACAATTATTCAAACATATTTTGGGGAACTAATAAGTTAGGTAAATCTCTTTACATGAAAATATGAAAGAAATAAGTTTGTATTTTGTTGACTATGTAAACGTCTATCCTGTGAACAAAAACGGCTATTCCGCAGTCTACTTACAACATAATTAAAGTCTATGGGTTATTCAGGTGGTCACTCTCAACCCTTTGTCTAGAAAGAATAATTCGCAAATTGTTTAGGCACATTATCAATCCAACCAGTACTGCCTCGAAAGAAAAATCTACTACTGCAATGTCTAGGCAATCTTCCTTCTATTATTTGCATTTCACTAATTAGAGGCATCAAATCGCCATTCATTTATCGAAAATGTTTTCTAAGAAAACTATTCTAATGGAACCAATTATTCATAAATACGCCTACAAAAAAAGTGGCGGCCAAAACACTGTAACTTGTGAGATCTTATTAATGTAAAAGGGGTATTTTTTATTAAAAAATACAAGACACTAAAGATATACAGCTTTCAATGAAATAAAAGAAAGTAAAGCTCAATATACGTGCAATGGACTATAAAATAAACTATAAATTAACCCTGTAATCGGCAATTTTTGATAGGGCACGCGTCCATACTAATTTGGTCATCGTCCTTTGCTTAATAAAATGTACAATCATCATCATCTGCCTAGCCTTTTCCCAACTATATTCTGGTCGGCTTCCAGTCTAACCGGATGCAGCTGAATACCAGTATTTTACATGGAGCGACTGCCTATCTGACCCCCACAACCCAGTTAATACTAGGTAATACGATACTCTTTATTAAGACAGGATGTCAGAATTTCAGGTCACTGACTACCTGTAACGACTGCCAAAGATCTATATGGCAGCCGGGACCAACAGCTTAACGTGCTTTCCGAGGCACGGAGGAAACACGGTATGTCGGGCGGTCACTCATCCACAGACCGACCTAGGCAAGCACAGCTTTACCTAAAGATCGACCCGAGTGGAAGTTCTGATTAAGCCACGAGCTCCTACAAAAAAAAATGTACAATATTCTTTGTTATAATAATACGATATATGATATAATATAGTAATACGATACTCTTTATTAAGACAGGATGTCAGAATTTCAGGTCACTGACTACCTGTAACGACTGCCAAAGATCTATATGGCAGCCGGGACCAACAGCTTAACGTGCTTTCCGAGGCACGGAGGAAACACGGTATGTCGGGCGGTCACTCATCCACAGACCGACCTAGGCAAGCACAGCTTTACCTAAAGATCGACCCGAGTGGAAGTTCTGATTAAGCCACGAGCTCCTACAAAAAAAAATTTACAATATTCTTTGTTAATTTACACCATGAACTCTGGTAGAAACTATATTTTGACCTGAAGCTTTTTAGTTCTGTCGGTTCTACCGCGAGGTCTTGTTATATTTATCATATTTTTATGATAAAATCAACCAGACTAAATTGTTGAGATTTGTTTGGTAAAATGTACAATATTCTTTGTTAATTTACACCGTAAACTCTATATTTTGATCGCAACCTATGTAGTTTTGTAAGTTCAACCGCGAGGTCTTGTTATATTCATCATATTTTTATGATAAAATCAACCAGAATAAATTGTTGAGATTTGTTTGGTAAAATGTACAATTTAGTTTGTTAATTTACACCATAAACTCTAGTAGGGACTATATTTTGACCTCAACCTATGTAGTTTTGTAAGTTCAACCACGAGGTCTTGTTATATTTATCATATTTTTATGATAAAATCAACCAGACTAAATTTTTGAGATTCGTTTAGTAAAATGTACAATATTCTTTGTTAATTTGCACTATGAACTCTGGTAGAAACTAAATTTTGACCTGAAGCTTTTTAGGTTTGTCGGTTCTACCGCGAGGTCTTGTTATATTTATCATATTTTTATGATAAAATCAACCAGACTAAATTGTTGAGATTTGTTTGGTAAAATGTACAATATTGTTTATTAATTTACACCATGAACTCTGGTAGGGACTATATTTCGATCGCAACCTTTGTAGTTTTGTAAGTTCAACCGCGAGGTCGTGTTATATTTATCATATTTTTATGATAAAATCAACCTGACTAAATTGTTGAGATTTGTTTGGTAAAATGTACAATATAGTTTGTTAATTTACACCATAAACTCTAGTAGGGACTATATTTTGACCTCAACCTTTGTAGTTTTGTAAGTTGAACCGCGAGGTCTTGTTATATTTATCATATTTTTATGATAAAATCAACCAGACTAAATTGTTGAGATTTGTTTGATAAAATGTACAATATTGTTTATTAATTTACACCATGAACTCTGGTAGGGACTATATTTCGATCGCAACCTTTGAAGTTTTGTAAGTTCAACCGCGAGGTTTTGTTATATTTATCATACTTTTATGATAAAATCAACCAGACTAAATTGTTGAGATTTGTTTGGTAAAATGTACAATATTGTTTATTAATTTACACCATGAACTCTGGTAGGGACTATATTTCGATCGCAACCTTTGTAGTTTTGTAAGTTCAACCGCGAGGTCTTGTTATATTTATCATATTTTTATGATAAAATCAACCAGACTAAATTGTTGGGATTTGTTTGGTAAAATGTACAATACTCTTTGTTGATTTACATCAAAACTCTGGTACTAACTTCAACCTTTTTAGTTTTGTAAGTTCAATAGCGAGGTTTTGTTATATTTATCGTAGTTTCCTTGTAATTCAGCCAACCTTTGCTAATTTGGTAAATCCAACAAACCTTTTTTTTCAGTGTAATAAAATACCAATTTTAATCAGACACTGCAACATGCATGGCGATCATCTTACAGTGTAATTGTTGAATACATGGAAATTACTCATACATACACCTCGTGTAATAAAGTTCGAACACTGCAAATTTACATAATGCAATTTGCGATTATAAAGAACCACTTACACCTATACTGTAAGCTTAACTGGAAATAACCATCAACTAAGATTTGCTAAAATACATTCACACTCATACAATCGCACTTTGGAGCTAATGTCGCGTAGTGAACCCACTGGTGAACATTCCATTATTTATGAAGATGATGATGAGGATGGTGAAGATGTTTATTATGTCATTTTTTCGTTTCCGTCTATAAAGTTTAATGTGTTTATCCATTGCATGTCCATAATAATTGTTTTCGGCTGTGCAAAGTTACGTGTAATTGTGTGTTTTCTGTTTCGGTGATGGGTCTTTTTATTTTATCTGTCCTATCGTTTAGTGTGAATGCATCTTTAATCAAGCGCAACGCAGTATAACAGCAGTGCAAGTCAGCAACTGCAGTAGTATATAAGGTAGTGTTAGCTGAAGTGTATGAATTAATTAAATTAACATTTGGATGTCCTTGGTACCCAATCTGGGTCACAGAAATAGAATATGTGTGTGCCAGTAGGTGTATGCTGTTTCTTGCTCTGTGAAGAGACATGAGACAATCTGTCCCAAATTTAGTTTAATGATTACGGTATCCTAAAGTTCCGATGTCCTTGGTGCCCAATCTGGGGTCATAGAAATAGAATGTACGTGTGCCTGTAGGTGCATGTTATTTCTTGCTTTATGAAGAGACATGAGACAATCTGTCCGGAATTCGTGATACAACCTTCTTACTACAATAGTAAGAATCGAATGTAGCGGTAAAGTAAATTAACATTTGGATGTCCTTGGTACCCAATCTGGGTCACAGAAATAGAATATGTGTGTGCCCGTAGGTGTATGCTGTTTCTTGCTCTGTGAAGAGACATGAGACAATCTGTCCCAAATTTAGTTTAATGATTACGGTATCCTAAAGTTCCGATGTCCTTGGTGCCCAATCTGGGGTCATAGAAATAGAATGTACGTGTGCCTGTAGGTGCATGTTATTTCTTGCTTTATGAAGAGACATGAGACAATCTGTCCGGAATTCGTGATACATGTTACATGGGGTGCAAGAAAGGAGCCTCCCCGAGCGGCGTTAAAAAATTTCGTACTACGATTCAAAACGTCCGGCGCACCCTGGACAGCTAGCACTCGGTAACGCAGAGTCTGCTGACTAATCCTTTCACAGTTCCGATGTCCTTGGTGCCCAATCTGGGGTCATAGAAATAGAATGTACGTGTGCCTGTAGGTGCATGTTATTTCTTGCTTTATGAAGAGACATGAGACAATCTGTCCGGAATTCGTGATACAACCTTCTTACTACAATAGTAAGAATCGAATGTAGCGGTAAAGTAAATTAACATTTGGATGTCCTTGGTACCCAATCTGGGTCACAGAAATAGAATATGTGTGTGCCCGTAGGTGTATGCTGTTTCTTGCTCTGTGAAGAGACATGAGACAATCTGTCCCAAATTTAGTTTAATGATTACGGTATCCTAAAGTTCCGATGTCCTTGGTGCCCAATCTGGGGTCATAGAAATAGAATGTACGTGTGCCTGTAGGTGCATGTTATTTCTTGCTTTATGAAGAGACATGAGACAATCTGTTCGGAATTCCTGATACATGTTACATGGGGTGCAAGAAAGGAGCCTCCCCGAGCGGCGTTAAAAAATTTCGTACTACGATTCAAAACGCCCGGCGCACCCTGGACAGCTAGCACTCGGTAACGCAGAGTCTGCTGACTAATCCTTTCACCACGATGACTCAAACTCAAACTCAACATGTGAGCTAGTAGTGTCGGCTGTACGAGTTAAGATACTCCATCGGGTGGAATAGGCGCCGAACCACTCATTAGGATTTCATTTATATTATTGGGTATTCTACTCCACCGAGAGAGACGAGGCGAACGGAGTGAGCCGATGGAACGGAAGGTGGGGTAGAATGCCCAATAATATCCTACTATTATACAATATGTTTTCAAGATTTACTTCAGAATAAAAAGTTCTATCTGCTGATATAACTTTCATATAAATTCATGATTTAATGTCTTAGCAGTACACGTTTTAAATTGTGATTTAGAGTCATCATGTTTGATAAAAAAAATGATCGAGCCGATCATTCTAAATCGCGTTTCTATCTTTACGATTTACTAGAGACTATGTTCAATTTTTATGTAATGATTTTTATTTATTAAAAAAATCATATTTAGTTCGATTTTCAAAGGTTCATAAATCTTAAAAAGTACCTACTGCAACCCCGCCTTAACGAAGCCAAAAGGTACTTATTCTTCTCGTCTTTGCGAACATTTTTGTGTTCTAGACCATACCTGGAAACCTTCTAATTACGGAGATATTTGAGGTCAAATTTCTAAATTTTATTTTTTTCAAAATGCTTGTTTTTAAGGTTATATAAAATATTATTAAAGTCGTTTCCCAGCAATTTTTTTATGCAGGGTTACTAAGTTCGATGTGTATAATGCTTGATTGCTTTGTGAAGAGTCCGTTTATACCCATAATAATATATTTGTAATTCATGGATTTTTCTAAATGTATAATTTCATTGTATAGATTACCTCGAAAGAGATATACGTGAGCATTTAATACCTTGCACTGGGATGTATACATTTTTATATTGACAAGTATGACTACAGAACTAGAACTTTTCTATCACCTACGTTGTATTAAAAAAAACTTTTATTACAGATAATACCACCAACCAGCCTTCTTCAAGCATTGTGTTAATGTATGTGATACCACCCGTGATAGGGTTGTGTGTTATGATAGCAATAGTGACGTATATATGTGTCAAAAACAAGACAACACATCATCGTAATCCCGAACAAGTGGATGAAATAGAATTGGATACTTATGTAAGTATTAGCTTTTGCCAGCGGCTTCGCCCGCGTGAATATGACGATTTTCCATACAAACTTTCATCCCCTGTTTAACTCCCTTAGGGGTTGAATTTCTAAAAATCCTTCTTTATTCCTTGTCTACATTATAAAGGGAACCTCTGTGCGAAATTTCAGCTTTCTAGGTCCAGAGTCAGTCAGTCAGTCAGTCGGGTCAGGACTTCTCTTTTTATTTATTTAGATATATATAGAAGATTGTGATAATCTTTGGTATAAACACTCATCATAAAATATATCTTCTTCCCATTCTATTTGGGTCAACGCAAAATGTTTTCTTCTTCTGTCAGACGTGTTGGCATCATTTATTCCTGTCTCTTGCATATCATTTCTCACACAATCAATCTATCTTTTCTATGGCCTGTCTCTCTCTCTCAATCCATCAATATAAACGCATTAAATTCACACTAACTGATGCCTGCGGCATCGCCCGCCCGGATGTCGGTCAAATTATATGCTAAAACCTTCCTCGAGAACCACTCATCATGCATCGGCGAAAACGACATGAAAATCGGTGCAGTAGTTTTTAGTGAAAAGACAGACATACAGACGCGGCGGAGTACCTACTTTGTTTTATAATAATACTAGCTTTTGCCCACGGCTTATCTCGCGTGGATGTCGGTTTAACTAAAAAAACACAAATTTTCATTCAAACTTTCATCCCCTATTTAACTCCTCTAGGGGTTGAATTTGAAAAATCCTTCCTTATTCCTTGTCTACATTATAAAGGAAACCTCTGTGCAAAATTTCAGCTTTCTAGGTCCAAGGGTTTGGGCTGGGCGTTGATGAGTCAGTCAGTCAGTCAGTCAATCAGTCAGTCAGTCAGGACTTCTCTTTTTATTTAAGTATATAGATGTAGTGATAGTGATTTAGTGATGTGAATATTTTCTTTACAGGCCACTGCAAACGAGGTTGCATATGTGGATCTCAGTTTGACACCCGGAGACAGTCAACTACCCAAACACGAGGAGACGCCATATGCTCAAATAATAGGGGTGATGAGACCTGTTGATGAAAACGTAAAGAATAAAAAACTTTTTGCAAAAATAAAGAACCGACTTCCAAAAATCACAAAAAAAGTCTAAAATAACTGCCTACAAAATATAAAATAAGATAATAATATAATGTTATAAAAAAAATTGTCCTCAATAATTTATAAATAAATATTTACTTTTATAGTAATACTATTGATCTCAATTAAATGGTTTTATGTTACTACTAAGTCTATTTTTCATTAATACACTTTCTTTCTTTTTTATTAAAAAAAAATATATATACTTTATAATAGACGGGGTTGAGTCCTTCGCATCATAACTATGTCCACCACGATAACCGATTTCCACACAACTTTTTAGTCACCGGCTGCTTTAAGACTTCCTCTTATAATATGTGCTCATTCGAAATTTTATCAATTCGCATTCCACCACTTAATATCCCCTTAGCATTCTCATCTTAGCCACATACAATTACCTTTCATTCATTTAAAAACTTTAAGGCATTGAAATTAAAGTTTAAAGCCTGCCTAAGCCTTAGTGCTTACCGGCGCTTAAAAAATATCATTTCAAAATATCTGTACCATTTTCCGAACAAAGCATCCGTCGAACTCGGTAATACTTCAACAAATAAGGCGCAATATCTTATGCAGTAAATAATACGACAAAGTCTATTTCTCTATCAGAAAGTCAGCAACATTCAACTTTATTGAAGTTTCAATTTCAGAGGAATTTACCCTCAAAAGTATGATTACCCCATCCCATTCTAGTATTGATCGTATATCCAGACTTGCGCAGTCGAGCTAGCATTTTCTAGACTCTAGGCTTCCTTTGTCGGCCTAGCCAGTGCGCCTTCCGCCGCCTTCGCAGCAAGTCGAGTTTGGTCCTTCGAGTCTCTGCTACCCTAGTACATGGCTTGAAGGACCATCTTATTCCCTGCTGCTCTACCGTGCCGTATCTTCAGTAAAAGGACTAAGGTTAGTGTTTTAGTGTGTATTTTTATTCCTTTAATTGCCCTTCTGCATCTTTCTGCCCCTGTCTCATGTTACTCTGTGTCAGCGCACCACTATATTTTCTCTTTTATTCTTCCCTGTTTACCGTCATACTACCATTTGCTCGTTTTTCTTTAATTTTGTACTACAAACAATTAATTCCACTTTTCTGAAATCAAACAGTTTTTCGAGGTGGCGTGCATTCGTTGTGAAGTTCTTCGAGGCGGCGTGTATTCGTAGTTCAGTTTTTCGAGGTGGCGTGCATTCGTGGTTAAATGCTTCGAATTCATAAACATACGGGGACGTGCTAATAGGTGTTACACTTTTCTAAGTCACGTATGACACTCGATTTTTAGGTAGGTACCTAAGTATGTAATATAATTTTTATACATATTTTCAGGACCTTGGCTGACAACCTGCATCATCTGCTCGTCTTCTCGTCTCTGGTGTGCGGTTCTACCACTTCTAATAATGCATCAGATAGACGTCACAATGGGGCGTTGCCCATCGCAGCCGCCATCTTGGATATCGACGCATCGGTGCTGCAGTAGCGCGAACAAATGAATAAGGTCAGTATTTTATTTGTAGATTTCCTATTATTTTATGTTTAGTGTTCTTCAGTGAAGAACCCGATCGAGGTACTCTAATTGGATGAAGCGAGGATCACATGTACGATTGAAAAGGTTTGTGAGCAGTTCTGTGGCCGTTATTTCTGTGTTTCAATTCAACGTAACCCCACATCCTAGCATCTATGGAGATAATTGTTATTTAAATAACTTTCTAAAGTAACATTATTTTGTTTCCACAGATTTCTGAAGCATAAGTTGAAGACTGAAGCCCTGAATACTGTTCCTGTCTTCGCGATGGGGTGTAAGTGACTCTGTTTCGACGGAGTCAAAGTCAACCTCACCTGCCCGCGGTGCACCCTGCCGTCGACCAACGAGGCTCTGGCGTGTCCCTGGTCTCCCCAACAAAGCTGCAGGGTGGGGACACCATGGACAAATTTAGAGCAGGGACGGGTTCAACAGAGAGATCTGAGGTGATAAATCTTTTGCACCCCAGACTTTCTTGCAGTCTTGAGTCCGTGCCTGTGTTTTTTAAGTTTTGTTTCACTCTGTGATTGATATTGAAATTGCATCAACGTTTTAATCTAGAAATATAATGTAAAACTACTTCACGATAGATTGAAAAACTAACTAAACTAACTAACTTACTAATTAAATATAGGTTAAGTTAATTCTAAGTAAAGAAAAAACTGGTGTTTTTCCTTACGGTTAGAAGAATATAAGTACTTAAATGACGACATATTAATAAAAATGTAAATAAAAATTGTTGTTTGTATTTGAAGTGACCCCACACGCAAACAAGAAAATACACACATAACATAACACCTGAAATCCCTGAAGGCTTAGGCAGTGATTTGCCTAATATTTCACCTATATATTGCCTAAATCCAATTTTGTATAAGGCGAGCCTAATGCGTAATAAAAAGAGACTTGGATGTCGTTTAGGAAAGAACAGTTGCTGAAGAGTATGGAATTAAAACATGAGTTTCACTATATCAACATCAAAAGCAGTTAATGAAAAGCTTGACTACTTCCCACATAGGGACATTGACCACTGGAATAAGGTCAGTTACCCAGCAAGTATAACTGTTTTAACCTTTTGACCGCCACAGTCAAGTAAGACGACAAGCCAAAAAGTAAGTACCCTAAGTCGACAGACTTAAGGCACTTTTTTGCTTGTTAGGCTTGTCGTCTATACGTGACTGTGGCGCTCAAAAGGTTAATAGCTGAAATTCAGCTGCATCCGATTAGACTGGAAGGCAACCCCAATGTAGTTAGGAAAAGGCTGGTCGATATTATTGAAAGTGGCTCTTAATGAAAGCCATAAGTTTTGTCGCGCACCCCTTTTAAGGCGACATTAGCTGCCCGCGACCTTGAGCGCGCGTTTAACTCACCGCCTAAACAAATAAGGTTGAAAATGGCGATGCGTTTGATGCTCGTGACTGCCAAAATGAACGATAGTTCGCAGATTTAATTTATTTAAAAAAAAAATACGCTGTAATGTTAAAATATTTTTACATATGTCTTTGGTTGGTTAAATTTCCTTTCTGATAGTAAAAAAAAAATAACAGTTGTCACTCAAAATATTGAGCATTTCGAGACGAAAAAGTTTTTTCGTGTGATTTTTTTGTGATTTTGTGTTTTTTTTTTTCGAGGTTCTTGATTACTTTTAGAAAATATTTTTGCATAAGTCTTTTACCTATACATTTGACTATACACTGTATTTTTTTTGGAATTGTAATAGGTAGCAATACGGCTAACTCTGCGACGAAAAACAGGTCGTTTTTACGGTGCCCCTTTGACTGCGCCTTAATACTTTTTAAATAGCTATCCACAATTTAGTCAGCGAAGTAAGTAAGACGCAAAGTGTACACACATCAAGCTATAAATTTTCAGTAATATATAGCCTCGCTTTACCAAAAAAGTATGGGATTTTTTACTGGAATAAGGCTTCCATTTTAAAATAAAAACCCCCTTTGTAAAAAAATAAAAACTCCCATATTTTTTCTGTTATACTTTGTCTATTTTGAGTAACTTCTTCAGCAGCTTGATCCTTTTTTTTAGAAACTACTGTAAGTTACTGTTAACAGGATATAAGCGTTTGTTTATTGTCATCTACACCCTCCAGTATAGGTGCGCAATCCGTATGAAAGGTTGATGACCCTAAACATCAGCTGAAATTACCCGGCAGAGGGTGCACTGAACGAACAAAGAAAACCCGCATTGCGACTAGCAAACTGCGCACTGCGCATGTCACGATCAATATTTCATCTGCAGTGCGGCTTGTGAAAGATGTAGGTGACATAGATGAGCAAAATGGTGCAGTGCTCAATGCACTGTCTTCCTCCCTCCTGCGTCCCTGGTACTCACGAATATCAAGCTATGCATAACCAGATCTCATATTTTACGGGAAATCTTTATAAAGTGAGGGCATGAGTTGCTGGAAATGTGTTTTGATGTGTACGCTGTACTTACGACTTAAAAAACCACCCATGTTCCTTCTTAGCCCTTTGTGCCGAGGCCGTAGTATCTCTTTCGAAAAACCCGCAGGCCGCAGCCTCGACGGAAATTCATACACCTCAGAAACTGCACTTTTCTAAATAATTTTGCTGTGAGATTCAAATATACTTTTAGGAAATACTGTGTGTTAAATAGGCAACCGTTAGATGTAAACTATTGCTATTAAACATTCTCCAGTTATACTGAAAGCTGACCTCAATAATTAGGGATATGGGATGATGCGGAATTATAGTGGTTGGAATATAGTACATTATGGTACAAGTGTGTAACGTTGGTGATTACCGCAGAGGCGCCATTGAGACCCGAGCCGTCAGGTGAGGGTCTTAAGAAAGCCGAGGACGGTAATCATCAATACACACGTGTATCATACGACGTTTTTCAACACACTTGTGAAGAAAATAATACTAAAAAGTCATCTTCAACAGTTAAAACAAGTTCCGTTTTTTTTTTCACAATAGCGGGAAAAATTTATGCGCGCGCATCTTCAATTCTACCAACTTCAACAGTTAAAACAAGTTCTGTTTTTTTTTTTACAATAGTGGGGAAAATTAATGCGCGCGCATCTACAGTTCTACCAAGATATCTATGCAGGCGGGAAAACACGGAACTAAAATAAATGTACTAAGTTTGACGTAGCGATGCATTTTTTCTTGACCAGTGGCGCCACTACTGTAACAATGACGATCGGCCATAGACTAAAAGAATGTGGTTTCTATAATTTTGACTTTTCGCGGATAGAGTTTTAGCCACGGACAAAATGGGGTTTTTTTTTTTCTTTATTACAGAGAAAACAAAAGTTATATTATTTGAGTGAAAGATTCATTTATTAAAAAACGTATTAGTTGAAATTATCTATTTAAATTCAAAGTTGCATGAAATGGGGAAGCACTAGGTACATTAATTTATTTTTACTATTGAACACGATCTTTTTTGTATCGAAAATTTTTTATGAACAAATCAACTCAACCAATAAAATTTAAAAAAAAAAACCTATAACTCACTAGTGAATAATAGCAATGAAAAAGTCACAGTTTGATTATAAGTGTCATTACGTGCCTAATTGCGGTGAAATTATAGCCACTTTATGAGCAAGTGTGTTGAAAAGTATAGTTATGTGTGTGTGTTATGGCCGGTTCATGGCATTAGGCTCGCCTCCTACTAAATTGGATTTAGGCAAATTGTCGGTGTACTTACTATTAAGTAAACCGTCCTCTGCTTAAGCCTTCGGGGATTTCAGGCGTGATGTTATGTGTGTATTGACTTGTTGTAAATATTATGTTCGTGTGTTGGGTTACTTCAAATACAAACAACGATTATTATTTATATTTTTATTACTATGTCGTCATTTAGGTTTCTAACCGTAAGGAAAAACACCAGTTTTTTCTTTACTTAACCTATCTTAAATCTATCCAATCCAATTAAAAAAAAAACTCAATTTTCTGGGTGTAAAATAAACTTGGAAAATCACAGGCACGGACTCAATTTTGCAAGAAAGTCTGGGGAGAAAAAGGTTTGACACCTCAGACCTCTCCTTATATCCGTCCCTGCCTATTTTTGTTCCTTGGTGTCCCCACCTTGCTGAAATAAGCTTGGCTTGAAATATTCAGCTTTGTTGGGGAGACCAGGGACACGCCAGAGCCTCGTTGGTCGTCTGCAGGGTGTACCGCGGGCAGGTGAGGTTGACTTTGGCTCTGCTCAAAACAGAGTCACTTACACCCCATCGTGAAGACAGGAACAGTATTGGGGGCTTCAGTCTTCAACTTAGGCTTCAGAAATCTGTGGAAGCAAAATAACCTTACTTTAGAAAGTTTTTTAAATAACAATTATCTTCCTAAATGCTAGAATGTGGGGTTACGTTGAATTGAAATTAGAAGAAAAACGAAGTAACTACAGCCACTGTACTCAGTCCATATCGTCAAGTAGGTATTCCGTATTTAGACAATCTCTACATTTATAAAATATTCAGAAATCATCTTAACGGTTCTTATCGGACAATAGCTGCTGTCCACTGCAGCAGAAGTGCTGAATTTCTTGCGCACTCAAATCACTTAAGTCATGTGCAGAACTGCACACAAGCCTTTCCAATCGCATCATGTGTGATCCTTGCTTCATCCAGCTATAGGATCTCGGAGTCCTTAAGAACACTAAACCAAAAATTATAGGAAATAAAAAAATTAAATACTGACCTTATTCTTTTGTTCGTGCTACTACAGCACCGATGCCTCGAAATCCAAGATGGCGGCTGTGATGGGCAACGCCCCATTGTGACGTCAATCCGATGAATTGAGTAGATGATACTGATTTGTTAGCCAGGGTCCTGAAAATTGTATAATAATTATGTTGAATAATAATAATAATATTCCACAACTATCACACAACGCCATCTAGTCCCAAGCTAAGCAGAGCTTGTGTTATGGGTACTAGACAACTGATAAACATACTTATATATTTCTAAATACATACATAATTATAGATAAATTACACCCAGACACAGAACAAATGATCGTGCTCATCACACAAACATTTGTCCTGGGTGGGAATCGAACCCACGACCTCCGGCATAGCAGTTAGGGTCACTAACCACTAGACCAACAGGCCAGTCAATGGTTAAATACTTTTCAATGGTTAAATACTTTTCTAATAAAAATCCAGTTGATTCCTGAAAGGATGATTGAATTTTTGGTGCATAAAATGAGAAAAAACAGAGTAAATGATATAGGAACGGAAACCAGAAAAGAATGGAAGAAAAAACGTGTGATGCCAACCGAAAGTAAAAAGGACATGGGACAAGAAAAAATATATGAGATTATTAAAAGTATACATAAAACACTTACTGAATATACGAAACGGTAGAACCGCAGGGAACATGATGGTCCTTCAAGCCATGTACTAGGGTAGCAGAGGCTCGAAGAACCAAACTCGACTTGCTGCGATGGCGGCGGAAGGCGCACTGGCTAGGCCGACAGAGAGCCTAGAGTCTAGAAAATGCTAGGTCGACTGCGCAAGTCTGGATATACGATCAATACTTGAATGGGATGGGTTAATCGTACTTCAAAGGGTGAAGTTTCTTTTGTACAATTTTTGTGTAACGTATTTTGATTTTAGATTTTTTACCTTGTTAAACTTACTGTACCTACCTAGATTATAAGTGAATGATGTGGTCTCCTATAATTGGAAGCGCACACTTGTATTTGTCCCTCTTATATGATTGTATACTTGCATGTGATTGTGTAGTTTCTGTTTGAGATTCAATAAATAAATAAATAAATAAAGTCCTCTGAAATTGAAAATTAATTATGGTAGAATCCAGCTGACGTTCTCATAGAGAAATAGACTTTGTTGTTTTATTTACTGCATAAGATATTCAACCTTATGGTGTTGAAGTAGTAACGAGGTCAACGGAAACTTTGTTCAGAAAATCGCACAAGCGTTTTAAAATGACATTATATAGATAACGCCTGTTTTTACCCGACTATAGCGAAGCCAAAAGTAACGGATTTACCACTGGAACAAGACTAGTTGCTTATCACATGCAACTGTAATAATAGCTAATATTCAGCTGCATCTGGTTAGACTGGAAGCCAACCCCAATATAGTTAGGAATAGGTAAGCTGATAATGATGAAAGTAGCTCTAAATGAAAGCCATAACTTTTGTCGCTCACCACTTTTAATATTTCTATAGTTTTAACAATGGATGGACTGTGTTAAGAATGATATGGTAAGAAAGGAGGTGTCTCATGAGATGACGAAAAACAGAGAGGTCTGGAAGAGGAAGACATTCTGCGCCGACCCCAATTGAATTGGGATAAGGTCAAGAGAATGATGATGGGTTTCCTTGGTTTAATCAGCATTTACGTGCCCATCAAGTTATATTTCCAGTAACTCATGACCTCACTTTGTATAGATTTCCCGTTCAATAAGAGATACGAATAAACTAATTTCGCATAGCTTGATTGATTTTGATGGCTACCAGGGACGCAGAAGGAGAGGGAGACAGCGTTCTGCGCATTTTGCTTACCTACCTATGTTACCTACATCTTTCACAACACGCATTGCAGATGAAGTATTGATTGTGACCTGCGCAGTGCAGTTAGTTTAACTAGACGTACTGTAATGCGTATTTCCTTTGTCTGTTTAATGTGCCCTCGGCCAGATGTTTTTAGTTCATATTTCGGGTCGTCACCCTTTAATTAGGGTTACATACATAATAATATACCTACATAAATACTAGTTTATACGAATCTCTCATATTACGGCAAATATTTACATACAGAGGGCAAGAGCTACTGGTAATGTCGTTTGCTGTGTGTAGGTACATACTGCGTCTTATAAGACAAACCATAGCCTAAGCCTTTGGGGATTTAAGGAGTTATGATATTTGTGTATTATTTGTTGTAAATAATATGTTCGTGTGTTGGAATACTTTAAATACAAACAACGGTTATTATTTATATTTTTTATTACTATGTCGTCATTTAGGTTTCTAACCGTAAGGAAAAACACCAGTTTTTTCTTTACTTAACCTATCTTAAATCTATCTGTTATCAATGTCGTACCATCTCAATTTTCTGGATGTAAAATAAAATAAAAAAAATCACAGGCTCGGACCAAAGTTTGCAAGAAAGTCTGGGGAGCAAAATGTTTGACACCTCAGACCCCTCCTTTAAATCCGTCCCTGCTTTTTTTTCGTTCCTTGGTGTCCCCACCTTGCTGAAATAAGCTTTGCTTGAAATATTCAGCTTTGTTGGGGAGACCAGGGAAACGCCAGAGCCTCGTTGGTCGTCTGCAGGGTGTACCGCGGGCAGGTGAGGTTGACTTTGGCTCTGCTCAAAACAGAGTCACTTACACCCCATCGTGAAGACAGGAACAGTATTGGGGCTTCAGTCTTCAGCTTCGAGAGACGAGTGTGTGAGGCGGCGCTTCAAACATCTGTGGAAATGAAAGAATCTTATTTTAAAATGTTTTTCGAAAACCAAATAATTATCTCCAAAGAGGCTAAAATGTGGGGTTACGTTGAATTGAATCTAGATGAAAAACACAGTAGTTACGGCTCACGAGCCTTTTCGATCGTACATGTGATCCTCGCTTCATCCAACTATAGGGTCTCGGGGTCCTAAACGTAAAATAATAGAAAATATTATATAAATAAAATACTGACCTTAATGAATCGTCCTGTCGACGAACAGTCCAGTGGCGAATCGGTCTTAGGAGAACGGTTGCGGATTCTTATTCTTTTGTTCGTGCTACCGCAGCAACGAAGCGTTGAAATCCAAGATGGCGGCTGCGATGGGCAACGCCTCATTGTGATGTCAATACGATGCATTATTGGAAGTGGTAGAACCGCACACCAGAGGCGAGAAGACGAGTAGATGATGCTGAATGTCAGCCAGGGTCCTGAAAATATGTGTAAAAACTATGTATATTAAATACTTTTCTAAAAATTCTGTTGATTCCTAAAAAGATGAATAAATGGTTTGAAGAATAAAATGGAAGAAACAAGAGCAAATGAAATGATAGTGTGACGGCAAACAGAGAAAAATGGAAGAGAAAAGAACTCTGACACAGAGTCACGTGAGACAATTAAATTGTGTTAGACAAGGGCAGATAGAAAGATGCAGTAAGACAATTAGAATAATTAAGGTATACATTAAAACACTAACCTTAGTCCTTTAACTTAATACATGAGACCACAGAGCAGCAGGAAACAAGATGGTCCTTCAAGCCATGTACTAGGGTAGCAGAGGCTCGAAGGACCAAACACGACTTGCTGCGAAGGCGGCGGAAGGCGCACTGGCTAGGCCGACAAAGGAAGCCTAGAAAATGCTAGCTCGACTGCGCAAGTCTGGATATACGATCAATACTAGAATGGGATGGGGTAATCATGCTTCAGAGGGTGAATTCCTTTAAAATTTAAACTGCAATAAGGTTGAATCTAGCTGCCTTTCACATAGAGAAATAGACTTTGTCGTTTTGTTTAGTGCATAAGATATTCAACCTTATGTTGTTGACGTAGTAACGAGGTCGACGGTAGCTTGGTTCAGCAAAGGGTACAGGCATTTTAAAATGATACCATAACGCCTGTTTTAACTGAAGGGTTAGGCAGAGGTAGAATCATTGAAATTAAAGTTTAATGGTGGATTATTGGGTGGTTCCAAATGACAAAGCGCGACGGCAATTAAAATCTCACCCTCTAGTACATTGGACTTCAAACTAAGCGGCTAACAGACGTGAAACGCAAGTTTTATAATGCGTAAAAGTAAATGGTTCACTGCAGTAAACAAAATCAGAAAAATATATGATATTCTTCAGGATATATGCTAGTGACATAGTGTTGTGAAAACATAATACAACTAACTTTGCTCGATAGAAAAAATCACGAAGATACCTCTAAAAATTTCTTTTAACGTGTAAAAACCATACTAAAATACATGTCATCGTTCTGATTTTTTTGCCAAATAATTCTACAAACAACATATAAAATCATAGTCATCATCACTCTCCGGTACTTTCCTGTGTTACAATTGACCATCCAATTAAACCACTAAAACAAATGACCATTAATAAAGTAAACTACGAAGCAATTCTTGCAGACCTAAATTTAGTCAATTTCAGTCATATAATGGAATCACAAGATGCACATTGGTCTTCAGCGCAGTTACTTAACATCCTTAACACATCAATTATGAACAACACTCTAAAAATACTAACACCTAGAAGATTACGCTGCATCAAACCGTGGATCACACCGGGCTTGGTTCGTTGCATTAGGAACCGTGATCACATGCACCTAAAATTTAAAATTGAACCCAATAATGTAACTCTTGCTATAACGTACACTAGATATAAAAACTATTGTAATGACTTGTTGAAGCGTCTGAAACGGAATTTTCTTGCAAATGAACTTAATAAAAATGCTAAAAACCCTAAAATGACATGGAAAATAATCAACAACATCACAAATAGAGACACTAAAAAACCACCATCATTAGAACTATTGAAAACAAAAAATACTCCTGAATTAGCTTTACAAGAAATCAATCTATATTTTACTAACATAGCAAAACAATTAGCTTCAAAGATAATTCCATGTTCTGAACAAATTGAAGAGTCCGTTATTCCACCGGTAAATTCTATGGCCATGTTGGAGGCAACTGAGGAAGAAGTTGAGTCTATAATTATTAATTTGAAAACTGATAGCGCAATGGGTTGGGATGGTATTTCTACAAAAATAATCAAAATGACAAGAAATATTATTGTACCACTTGTAACTCGCATTGCAAACCTTTCAATAGAGACTGGTGTCTTTCCAAATGTTTTTAAAATATCCGTCGTCCATCCTATTCACAAGGCAGGAAACAGGGACAGTGTCAGTAATTACCGCCCTATTTCGGTGTTGCCAGTGCTGTCTAAGATTTTAGAAAAAATAATGAATAAGAGACTACTTTTGTACCTAGAAAAACAAAACATTTTAGCCCACAATCAATTTGGATTCAGAGCTGGCAGATCTACAGCACAGGCAGTCACTGAACTTACTAACATCGTAGCTAGTCATATTGATAGCAAAAAGAAATGCATTGGAGTATTCTTAGACCTAGCTAAGGCTTTTGACACTGTCTCTGTTCCCATACTAATCAACAAAATGGAAAAAATTGGTATAAGGGGCAAGGTACTAGATTTGTTTAAAGATTATTTAAGTAATAGATCTCAGCGAGTTATAATAGACGGTCAATATAGTCCTGATGCGCAAGTATCGTTTGGCGTGCCACAAGGAAGCGTTCTTGGCCCAACCCTTTTCCTTATTTATATTAATTGTTTATGTAGCTTAACGATACAAAACTGTAAAATATTTACATTCGCTGATGACACGGCGTTAATATTTTATGGTAGTACATGGGATGAAGTAAGACATTACGCTGAAATAGGTCTTCACAAAACAGCCAAATGGCTCAGTCAAAATTTACTTACGCTTAATATTTCTAAAACTAAATTCATAACTTTTGCTAATACAGAACAATCACTAAAATCGGCACAAAATATAAAAATTCAAATTCACTCTTGCCAAAGCACAACCCATCAACACACATGCGACTGTGGCTATCTGGATAGGGTTAAAACAGTTAAATATCTTGGTATTCTCCTTGATGAAAAATTCACGTGGTGTCCATATATTGATCTTTTAGCGGGGAGAACACGCAAGTTGATATATGTCTTCAAGAAACTAAGGCATGTGGCTGATGCTGGTCTCTGCAAAACTGTGTATTTTGCCCTCGCACAATCAATTCTAGCATACTGCATCACGGCGTGGGGTGGAGCTCGAAAAACCCATCTTATTAAACTTGAGCGTGCACAGCGAGCTTTACTTAAAGTTATTCATTTTAAGCCTTTCAGGTATCCCACAGTCGATCTGTACGCTGAATGTGATGTTTTAACTATTAGACAGTTATTCGTTAAAGAAACTGTAATACAACAACATCAAAAACTGAAATTTATTGATAAATCAACAATGACCTCGAGACGCTCTGATAGGGTGTGTCCTACAGTTCCATATAAAACGGCTTTCATCGAAAAATTTCAATGTTATCTTGGACCAATGCTATATAACAAATTAAATAAAATTATAAAAATTTATTCATTAAACCAACACTCGTGCAAGAAGGTATTAACATCCTGGCTGAAATCACTAAACTATGAAAACGTAGAAAACCTGTTTTCAATTCTAAAATAATGCCTAAACCCGGCGGACTATTTTACTGTTGTCTATAAAATTATTAATTTATTTTTTTCTAAAATTGCCTAAGTTCGTACTCTTTGTTGTCTCTGTTACGAAAGTCAGGTGTAGGGTACTTCAAAAACAAAAGAAGTGAACACTCGTACGTTGAGCATATTAATACTCGATAGTAACAAACTCATCTACCCACATTGTATGCTGAGCACACGAATTATTTGTTAATATTATAATATATTATTATTTGCCTTGTAATGTTTAATCACACTATTCTCATCTCTGATTGTAACAACATTGGAAGAGACTAACGTCTAAGATACAGGCTCGGCCTAGTTTAGACGTTGGGGTTCATTTTGTCTATTTACTTACCTCTGTACTTGTAACAATATTGTGATAAGTGTAATATGTATTTCCGTTTTTCAATAAAGAGATTATATAGTGTTTTACTTTTTTAGTCGAATCAATAGTTTTTTTGTAAATCGCAAAATACGACTAATTTCGCACTATTCGGCCGCAGCGAAAGACGTAACAACCGCTTTACAGTGCAAGCTGATTAGAACTTTATTCTAGGTAACAGTTCTTCAAACGAAGTTTGAACCACCACAAAACGAGTTGCTAATTTGAGGTAGCATAAGCTCTTAACTGGCATGACATTTTGGTGTTTTGGGCACACTTCTGCTAAGCCCTTGGGGCGTTACAGGCGTGATTTAAAATCTATCTATCTATATAAATAATAAAAAGATAAGTCCTGACTGACTGACTCATCAACGCCCAGCCCAAACCCTTGGACCTAGAAAGCTGAAATTTTGCACAGAGGTTCCCTTTATAACGTAGACAAGGGACAAGGGAGGATTTTTCGAAATTCAACCCCTAAGGGAGTTAAATAGGGGATGAAAGTTTGTATGGAAAATCGTCATTTTCACGCAGGCGTAGCCGCTGGCAAAAGCTAGTAATGTTACAAAAACGAAATTAGAGCGTCACTGAAGACGATAACAGAGAAACCTGCTCGATCTGATTACCTGCCGTCTTCTTATCATGCTGTCAAACGTTTGATTACTTGTGATAAAGGAGTGACTTGTGACAAAACTCCCCAGTAATACGTGATACGGCTATCTTACTGCGACTTATAAACAATCCTACTCGTAAACGTGATATGGATAAGATAAAAATCTGACCAAGTGCAAGTCGGATTTGCACATTAAGGGCGCTTTCACATTAGGGCGTTAGCAGCGCGACAGTCGCGCGGCAGAAGCCGTTTAGCCAATCAAATTAAGCAGATTGCTGCAGCCGCGCGACTGTCGCGCTGCTAACGCCCTAATGTGAAAGCGGCCTAAGGGTTCCGTACCATCGTAGTATGGAAGCCCCCGTTGTAAGTATTATTTCTTGTTAAAGCGGCAACAGAAAAACATATTTTCTGATAGGTATGTTTTAAACCGACTTTTTCATTAGTGACAAAGTTATATTAGCGGTTTTTTTAAAGTGCTTTAACTCAAAAACTATTTATTACATTTCGTTCAAACTAATTTTGTTGAATTGTTTTATTGCGATTTACAGCATTTATTTATTTTAGGTTTTTTACTTTATTAGTTTAAAAGTTAGAGGGTGGGGGGGGGTTGACACATTTGACCCCTTTAGAAGTTTTTTTTTTCTATCTATGATACGATTGGCTTTGAGAAAAAATGGTTTCAGGAACCTCAAAGTCATTTTTAAAGACCTATCTACAGACATCCTACACCTAAGTTTGATAAAAAAAGTATTTTTTAGATTCAGTTCCATATGGGATACCTCCCTTAATTTTTACATTTTTGTACAAAAATCGTAAAGCGGTTTATAGAATACATCTACCTACCAAGTTTCAACTGTGTAGTCTTAATGGTTTCCGAATAAATTGGCTGTGACATGGACGGTCAGCTGGACAGACGGACAGGCAGACATGACAAATCTGTAAGGGTTCCGCTTCTTGTCATTGGTCGGAACCCCAGTTTAGTTTGACTTGGCTTTTATCCGCACTTACGAGTAGCTTCTTGATTGGGTCATTGTGCGTGATGTTTAAGAATACCTACTCCAACCAACATAGGTCGTCCCAGAATTGCAGCAGCCTTCCCAGACTGCTGCAGGCTTCCGGGACAGTTAATGGGGATCGTAGAGTTTGTGCCCGGTGATCTGCCACACTCCTGCACTCTAGGAGTACGTGCCGTGGCGTTTCTTCCACCTCCATGCATCCTCTGCACAGTGGACTGTCTGTTACACCTATATATATTGTTGGCTCAAAGTCACGACATCAGCCAGTAACCGTGCGGTTAGCGTCCGGTCGACGTGCGGCAACCGACAGAAGTTCATAAAACGAGGCGAGCGGCGGTGCAACGGTCACTTTTTGCTTGGACGGCGCTCGGAAGGGACTTGCTACCCGACTATTATCGTGTGAATTCGTGTGCTTGCTAATTTTGGTTTATGTTTTTGCTCGTGTACTGATTATTCCATTTGCTAGTGCTATTTCTATTTGATTATTGTTTAAAATGTTTGTCTTGATATTTTTGTAAAAGTGTAATTCTAAAGATATTAAACATTGTTTATTTTGTTCACGTATTTCACTTCTGATTCCTAATATCAGAAGTGGGATAAAGATTCTTTTCGCCCACAAGTTAAAAACTAGTTTTCAGGCTTTTAATTTTAGATAAAAGCGGGTAGTAGTTAGCAATGGATAGATCGAGTTGTTCGCGTTCAAAAACTAGTGCCTTGCGTTCTAAGCGATCTCGTAGCCACCATAAGTGGAGTGGAAGGTCACGTATAGCAAGTTTCGGGATCCGATCGCCGTTCCAAGCGCGAACGAGATCGTCGTCGTAGGAGCCGCGTGAGGACGCGAAGTCCTGTGTAACCGCTCTCGCGGTTGAGGCGACGCTCCGGACAGGATCGGTTTACTTTCGTTCCTGATACAAGTAAGATCGAACCATTTTAATATTTCGTTGGTTTAGTAGTCGTAAACGCGACTATGAGCATGAAGGTTCTGGGTTCGATTCCCGGGTCGGGCAAAGTGTTATTTTCTGGATTTGTGCCCTGTTGGTGACAATGGGCTCACCCCTATTAAATGGTTAAGCTTATGTCTTAACATAACTGGCGAAATGTGGGTATACTGGGTACCTCTGCCTAACCCTTCGGGGATTGCAGGCGTGATGTTATGTGTGTGTTTATAAGGTCACTGGGGTGATTGGCAATGCCTCGGACGCATTGGTGGTTATTTACATGGTGGTGCTAATACGTCGCTTAACGATTGGTTGACTATTAACAGCACGTGGACTCATTTTAAACACGAATTTCGGTCATTGTGTCCGCGTGAAGTCGATATGGTCACTGTGCTATAATGACGTTACGAGTACAAGTATCTGTATGACCTACAATAGTTTTTTTTTTTTAAGTCGGGTACTTGTGTATGTGAGTTTAAATATTTGTGATGGTACCCACGATACAGGAGAAATTCCTGGTGAGGGGCAACGTTGTGATTTGTGATATCTGATGCTCAAATAAAAGCCGCAATTATGAACAAAACAAAATACAGTCAAAAGTCTTGTTTTCCGTATATTTGAAACCAAAAAGTGCAGTTGTTGGCACATCAAACTCGAATAATCATGGTCTGCGTAAATGCAAACCCCTACGCAATATGATCAGTTGACTTGTTTTCGTGTGAAGACGTAGGCCGTATACAGGTGCACTGTAAAGTCTGATAAGTTTTGCTTTATTATAGAAGTTTTGCTTTATAATACACATGATAGGCTAAGAAAGATGCCAATGAGTTACGTATCAGTTGATGTTTATAAGAATTTTGATGAAGTAAAGTTGTGGTTGCAAGCCAAGAGATTCTATCGGCTGTATTGTGTTAGACAGTACCAGTAATTATTGTGTAGTCGTAGTCCGATTAAAATTGAAGGTTTTTGAGGAAACTCGAGTAGACAGTGGGTGTGTTTGTTGTATGTTGTGCGTTGTGCGTTTAGCTCTGGTTGAGGTCAGGGTCTGGAAAGACCGTAGTGTTATGTCAAATAGTGATACACACGGGAGATAGACTTGTTTACTAGTCAGTTAGAGATCTTTGGTTTTACTCGATGATTTTTGTGAACCTGGCATTTTTTTTTGACGCAATAATGTTTTTAAGATTGATACATGACCCAGGGTGGTTGATTGTTGTATTTTCGATAATTTCCAGTTTAGCCGCGTTTGATTTTATCAACGAGAGTGGGACTTAGTGGATGTTTGGTCAGGTTCTGTCGTAGATTTGTCTCTTTGCAAAGTAACCATTACATAAGAACGTGTGGTTTGGTCAAGCGCGTGGCCTCAGCTGCGTGTGTGAAAGTCTGTGTGAAAGTCTGTGTGATACGCTAACAATGTGCCTATGTCAACAGCCACTGAGGGGTATGCAAACTTGGAGTCTATGCCTACAGTGTGTGTGGAAGTCTGTGTGATATGCTAACAATGTGCCTATGCCAACAGCCACTGAGGGGTATGCAAACTTGGAGCCTATGCCTACAGTGTGTGTGGAAGTCTGTGATGTCAACAGCCACTGAGGGGTATGCAAACTTGGAGCCTATGCCTACAGTGTTGTGGAAGAAGTCTGTGTGATATGCTAACAATGTGCTTATACATCCCTATGTGCCTATTGGTATTCTTGTCTGACAAGTTTTGTTTGGTGAATGTTTCTTTGAATTTGATTCTCGACTTGAATGTCCCTTAATGAATGAGATTACTCTCTTGTTGTACTACTCGGTTAGAGAGCCTTGATGTTAAAGGTTTTACTCGATGATTTCAGCAGTTTTTGTTGCAATAGAATTTTTAAGGTTGGTGTGAACGACTAGGTATATGACTCAAGGTAGTTGAGTGTTGTATTTTCGATAATTTCCAGTACATTTGATTTAATTAATGAGAGTCGAATTTGGTGCCACCCAATGGAACTAAAGTTTGGTCAGGAGTGATCGAGCGGAACAAAATTCTGATGTAAATTTGTTTGTTTACAGAGTAACCATTACACAAGGATGGACGAAACGCAACGCTGCTTGGCCTTGGCAGTGGTTGCCAGGGCTTTGCCACAATGACGCCGTGAACGTGCACGTCACTGCAGGGTGCCAGCGCGCCCTTCTGGCGTTGCTGAGCGCGTCGCTGCAAGGCGACTGCGCGCCCTACTGGCGTTGCCGAGCGCGCCTTCTGACGTTGCTGAGCGCGTCGCTGCAAGGCGACTGCGCGCCTTCTGGCGTTGCTGAGCGCGTCGCTGCAAGGCGACTGCGCGCCTTCTGGCGTTGCTGAGCGCGTCGCTGCAAGGCGACTGCGCGCCTTCTGGCGTTGCTAAGCGCGTCGCTGCAAGGCGACTGCGCGCCTTCTGGCGTTGCTGAGCGCGTCGCTGCAAGGCGACTGCGCGCCCTACTGGCGTTGCCGAGCGCGCCTTCTGACGTTGCTGAGCGCGTCGCTGCAAGGCGACTGCGCGCCTTCTGGCGTTGCTGAGCGCGTCGCTGCAAGGCGACTGCGCGCCTTCTGGCGTTGCTGAGCGCGTCGCTGCAAGGCGACTGCGCGCCTTCTGGCGTTGCTAAGCGCGTCGCTGCAAGGCGACTGCGCGCCTTCTGGCGTTGCTGAGCGCGTCGCTGCAAGGCGACTGCGCGCCCTACTGGCGTTGCCGAGCGCGCCTTCTGACGTTGCTGAGCGCGTCGCTGCAAGGCGACTGCGCGCCTTCTGGCGTTGCTGAGCGCGTCGCTGCAAGGCGACTGCGCGCCTTCTGGCGTTGCTGAGCGCGTCGCTGCAAGGCGACTGCGCGCCTTCTGGCGTTGCTGAGCGCGTCGCTGCAAGGCGACTGCGCGCCCTACTGGCGTTGCCGAGCGCGCCTTCTGACGTTGCTGAGCGCGTCGCTGCAAGGCGACTGCGCGCCTTCTGGCGTTGCTGAGCGCGTCGCTGCAAGGCGACTGCGCGCCCTACTGGCGTTGCCGAGCGCGCCTTCTGACGTTGCTGAGCGCGTCGCTGCAAGGCGACTGCGCGCCTTCTGGCGTTGCTGAGCGCGTCGCTGCAAGGCGACTGCGCGCCTTCTGGCGTTGCTGAGCGCGTCGCTGCAAGGCGACTGCGCGCCTTCTGGCGTTGCTAAGCGCGTCGCTGCAAGGCGACTGCGCGCCTTCTGGCGTTGCTGAGCGCGTCGCTGCAAGGCGACTGCGCGCCCTACTGGCGTTGCCGAGCGCGCCTTCTGGCGTTGCTGAGCGCGTCGCTGCAGGCCGAGCGCCTCGCTGCAGGCCGAGCGCCTCGCTGAAGCCCAGCGCCTCGCTGCAGGCCGAGCGCGTCGCTGCAGGCCGACTGCGCGCCCTACTGGCGTGTACAGCGCGTGGCTCCGGGCTGCCAGCGCGCTACTGACGTGTTAAGCGCATCGCTCCAGGCTGCCAGCGCGCTACTGACGTGTTAAGCGCGTCGCTCCAGGCTGCCAGCGCGCTACTGACGTGTTAAGCGCGTCGCTCCACTGTGCCAGCGCGCCCTACAGGCGCAGTTGTGCGTGGCACTCCACAGTGCCAGCGCGCCCCACAGGCGCAGTTGTGTGCGGCACTCCAAGGTGCCAGCGCGCCCCACAGGCGCAGTTGTGTGCGGCACTCCACGGTGCCAGCGCGCCCCACAGGCGCAGTTGTGTGCGGCACTCCACGGTGCCAGCGCGCCCCACAGGCGCAGTTGTGTGCGGCACTCCACGGTGCCAGCGCGCCCCACAGGCGCAGTTGTGTGCGGCACTCCACGGTGCCAGCGCGCCCCACAGGCGCAGTTGTGTGCGGCACTCCACAGTGCCAGCGCGCCCCACAGGCGCAGTTGTGTGCGGCACTCCACGGTGCCAGCGCGCCCCACAGGCGCAGTTGTGTGCGGCACTCCACGGTGCCAGCGCGCCCTACAGGCGTAGTTGTGCGTGGCACTCCCCCGTGCCAGCACGCCCCACTGGCGTTGTGAGACACGCTATCAAGGAGACAGCGAAGACTCAGCCGCCTTGTTGGAAGCTGACGAGGACGTCAGAGCGTCAGGAGAGGCCGTGTTGGCTCAAAGTCACGACATCAGCCAGTAACCGTGCGGTTAGCGTCCGGTCGACGTGCGGCAACCGACAGAAGTTCATAAAACGAGGCGAGCGGCGGTGCAACGGTCACTTTTTGCTTGGACGGCGCTCGGAAGGGACTTGCTACCCGACTATTATCGTGTGAATTCGTGTGCTTGCTAATTTTGGTTTATGTTTTTGCTCGTGTACTGATTATTCCATTTGCTAGTGCTATTTCTATTTGATTATTGTTTAAAATGTTTGTCTTGATATTTTTGTAAAAGTGTAATTCTAAAGATATTAAACATTGTTTATTTTGTTCACGTATTTCACTTCTGATTCCTAATAATATATATATTCCACAACTATCACACAACGCCATCTAGTCCCAAGCTAAGCAGAGCTTGTGTTATGGGTACTAGGCAACTGATAAACATACTTATATTTTTCTAAATACATACATATACATATTATAGATAAATTACACCCAGACACAGAACAAATGATCGTGCTCATCACACAAATATTTGTCCTGGGTGGGAATCGAACCCACGACCTCCGGCATAGCAGTTAGGGTCACTAACCACTAGACCAACAGGCCACCTATGTTACGTAGATATTTGTTTATGGAACAGTGACCCGTCAAAATTCCTATGATTTTACGGATTTCGTGCCTTTTAACGAACGGACGTTTCTACGGAACCCTAAAAATAATATCATTTTATCGTTGATCACGACGATAAGCAAGTGAATCTTGCATAGCCACTTATTAAAACAAAATAATTCACGAAACGATTCACGTGGACGGGGCAAAAGTAGTTAGTCAAGATCGTAGTAGGTTGTATTCTTTGTTTCCTGCCCATCGACAAGAGGTATGTATCTATGTATTGTTTTTTTTTAATATTATGTGACAAAAATAAAAAAATAAAAGATACATGTGTGAGGACTGATATGAAGGAAAAAGGAATACATGATAACGTGACGACTGACGGGGCAGAGTGGAAGAAAATAACGTGTTGCGCCGACCCCAAATGACATGGGATAAATCGATTATCCCATCTGAAATAGATTAATCACAACCCCCGAATAACTTTTGTAGCACACATAGGATCGATGGGGATTTTTAAGGCTTTTTTTGTAATGGTAAGTATACCAGCTCTCCACCAATATTTGGCTCTGTGGGAATTATTGTTATTTCAAATGTCTATGACCGGACTATAAGTCAAATGAGGCGTGATTCAGCCCAAATTGGATGCGGGTGTTATATCTTTAATTATTTTTGTAATTTTTAGCACTGTTTTTGATTGTTCAAGTATGTAAAATTGGGATTTCCTTGATTTAGACCAAAATAACGTAGCAACGTCGGCTGTCAGATGTCAAGTGACAATGACGTAGGGCGACGTTGAGTCAAGTATATTGTTGATTTAATAATCACCGAAAATATCTTAAAAACAAAGGTTCTAATTTCAAATAAACCTAATTTACATTATTCAAATGATATATTATATCCCGACGTATTTTATAGAAGTAGCTTTTATTGTAGCTTAAAAGACTTGGTTTCCGAACCACAAATACTATTGTGGTATTTGGAATAGTTAAGTCAAGTTAAATGTTTATTTATTATAAGTTGCCAATAAATTATATAGTTATTATTAAAAGATACTTATAATGTTTCCTACATTTTATCTTGCAATTTTAATAAATTAAATAGTTTCAATCAAATTCTCTGAACTATCGGTGGATATTCATATTTTGTCTGATAGTCGTAAAGATTACAAATAAAAACATATTATATTGCTAAATTAACTTAAGACGTTTTAAAATAGTTTCACTACATAGGATTTGTTAATTATTTATGTTATTAGTTATTTAGCTATAATGAATAACCATTTGTCATTGGTTTATTATGGCGGTAGTCGTTGATGTACTTTTTAATAGTTGACGGTTATAAAAGTAGAAGTACAACCAATTCAGGTAGAGTTACGCTGCAACTGTTGAAGGGTAAAGACAGACCCAAAGTAGTATATTTATTGTGTTTAAAGAGGATTAAGTTTACATATTGTGGCCTAGTTGTGAAGATACGAAATGTGTAAAAGCTGAAACCTATTGGTATTACTCTAAAGGATCTACAATGTTCATGTAAGTTAATTGATATTATGCTATGAATATTACTGATGACTATGTGATAGAAATATGTACTATAATATGGTTTAAATTGATTGTTGTTTATGTAAACTGATAAATTGCTGTAATTTGAGACAGTCCAAGACAATGTCAGGTTGTCTTTGCATAATACTAGCGAATGGAATCGAGCTTGATGTAGTTGACAAGACCAAAAGAAATAAAATGAATAGTCTTGTCTTTTGTGCTTTTACTTCATAAAACCCCTATTCCCAACACACCTTTTTAAAGAGACTTTCAAACACGGTAAATAATTAGTAATCATCCTGACACTCAAAGTTTATTAATTGGTGGATATTAATACATATTTTTAGGAACCAGAAGTGAAAAACAAATAAAAAAAAACAATATCGAACAACCTAAAACTAATTTATTCTTAAATAGACTTAGATCAAACAATAATTCAATAACACATCAGGATTCAGGTAATCACAAACAAACAGCCGTTAATATTCAAAATCAATAATCACAATAGAACACAAATTATAGCACAAAATAAAGTACACAAAATGAAATACCACTGCAGCAAAATATGGAACGAACTTACTGTAAAGTAGCGTAGGTACCACCTTACCGGTCGACGACTCAGCAACAAATGACCGCCACTCTGTGGAGTGCTTGCTTTTATAAGCATCGGCGGGGGTACCCCACTACCAACAATAAATTTGCTTATACGGCCTCTCCTGATCGTGCACCGTCCTCGGCTGCACCAGGAACTTCTTCAGCAGCACTGGCAGGTACGGCGACAGACTGATCGCTGCCTCCATCTGATTGGGCACCGTCGGAGTTCAGAGCACCAGAAGGACCAGCAGGAACACCAGCGGGACCAACAGGAAGACCTGAAGGCTCACCAGCATCATCGGGGTTGTCATCATTGCAATCTGTATGAGAAACAAGTGGTTAATTATATGTGACGACATACACCTTTGCCTATTCTGTCATCCATCACACATACAAGGCCCTCATACAAAAATACACTCAAACCAAGCTAAACCACTTCGCTTTCAAATGTATGCATACATCTTCACACATCATGTCTCATTCATACTCATACTTGAACTTGTACAAGTTCATACGTCAGAAACGTATCAACCAGGACTGCGCCTGCCAGGACAACACCTGATGCGTGTTCATAGAACACGACTTCCGGGACAGCACCCGATGCACATACGTAGTATGCGACTTCCACACGTTAAAAACGTGTCAACCAGGACTGCGCCTGCCAGGACAACACCTGATGCGTATTCAAAGAACACGACTTCCGGGACAACACCCGATGCGTATTCAAAGAACACGACTTCCGGGACAACACCCGATGCACATACACAGTACGTGACTTCTAAAAACCAGGCACTCCAGGACGCTAGTCCCAGGAGCGCGCTGCATCTGGGTTGCGCCAGCCACCCGACCTAGGCTGCACCAGCCACTCGATCTGGGCTGCACCAGCCACCTGACCTGGGCTGCACCAGCCACCTGCCCTGGGCTGCACCAGCCAGGTCAGCACATGCCTCGCACTCATACACTCGTATGCATGACACGCGCTATAATCAGAACATAAAGAAAAACTTTAAAAGGTTCGGTTGAAACTTACTTTCAAAGAATGCTGCACAACTCTCAGGACACCACTCTCCTTTCCAGGGTACCATGTACTGAGCTGCGGCCTGAGTGGTCTTGCCTCTGGCTCCACTCAACAGTTTCAGCTCGTACCGGTCACTTCGTAACACTTTAGTCACGCGATACGGACCCCTCATGCCAGGGTCGAGCTTCCCAGCGGACTGAGAATATTTGATCACAAACACGTGATCGTCAACCTGGAAAACTCTTGGCGGGTGCCTTAGACGATTTACCCTTTCGTCTTGATCACTTTGATTTTTGTCAAGTGATGCTTTAGCGGAGCTCCTGCTGAGTTCCCTCATGGCCTCTCGATTCGGACTTGAATTTTCAACTGCAACGTCACGGATCAGCGCACGAATCACAGGAGTGGTCGCGTTAGTACCAATTAACAAATACAAAGCTGAAAACTGCGTGGTTTTTTGTTTAGTAACATTTAACACTAATTGAATTTTACATAAACTATCAGACCAAGTTGAATTTTTATTAGTGCTCTCGATACGAATCATATTAAGGATTGTCCTTACATAACGCTCGACTTGTCCATTGGAATGATGCATTTCGGGCGTTATATAATGGATTTCGCATCCCATGTCATTTACCCAACTGGTAAAAACTGACGCCTCAAACATGCGACCACGGTCACAAATTATTAGTTTGGGTGTCCCAAATAATGCTATAGCGCTATTGAAGACTCGTTTCAATTCGCCAGCATCTTGTCTATATATGGGATAGAGTAAACAAAATTTGGTAAATGAATCGACCAAAACAAGTACAAACTTATATCCATTAGACTCTGGCAAAGGACCTAATGCATCAACATGAACCGTGTTGAAAGGAATGTCTGATTTTTCCCATGACGTAATAGGCTGACGAGGAGCTCTTGGAACACGTTTCTTGCTAATGCAAATTAGACAATGGGAAGTATACTTCTTCACAAATTGTTTCAGGCCAGGAAACCAGAAATGTTTTAAAATAAGGTCGTAAGTTTTATCAGCCCCGATGTGCTCATGCTCGTCGTGAAAAACACGTAACAAACTGAGTCGGTGTCCTTTAGGAATAAAACATAGCAAACGCGATTCCTCACCAACAGGTGAATAGCGATAGTAGAGCACATCGCCCTGACAAACATACCGACCAGAGTCCAAGCGACCATCTCTTAGTTTTTCTATGAGATCGACGGTCTCGGAATCAGCTGACTGGGCCATTTGTGCCCAATTCAACGGTCTGTCAATGGCATTGACTTGCAACGCTGGCGGGTTCCTGCTTAGGTAATCAGCGTGACCCATCATCACACCCTTTCGATATTCAATCTCAAAATTGAAATCTTGGAGATAAATCCACCAGCGTGCAACCCGGGGAAGTAAATCTTTCTTACGTTCAGTGGCCTTCAAAGCATTACAATCGGTTATGATTTTGAATGTTATTCCGATCAAATAATGGCGAAAGTGTTGTAGTGCTTTGACGACCGCCAACGTCTCCAGTTCGTACGAATGGTACTTGGGTTCCGCACCCTGGGTTACTTTACTAAAATAGGCTATCACCCGTTTACCACCGTCCGCGTGTACTTGTAGGAGTACAGCACCGTACCCTGCGCTGCTAGCGTCAGTGTGCAGTTCTGTAGGAAGGTTTGGGTCAAAAATCGCTAGTATAGGTTCGCTAGTTAGACGTTTTAGAATATCTAGCCGGACTTGATCTTGATCAGGTCCCCATACAAATTTTACGTCTTTCTTTGTGAGACGCGAAATACATGCGGTTTTTGTCGCGTAACCCTCAATATAACGCCGAAAGTAACCAGCAAGGCCTAAAAACTGGCGTACTTGTTTGACGCTACCCGGAATAGGCGCGTTAACCAGTGCCTCAATTTTGTGCGGACTCGGTCTAACCTGACCATGACCAATTACGCGACCTAGGTACTCGATCGTGGTGGTGAGGAAGAAACACTTGCGTACATTAATCGAGAACCCGGCCTCAGTCAAAGTTGACAAGACATCGCGTAACAGGGCGATGCCATCGTCGACTGTCAGACTCAGGATCAACACATCGTCAATATATACCAGAACACTTCCTGCGTCTATAAATTTACGCAAGGTATTATTGACGATACGCTGATACACAGTGGGAGAGTTGCACAAACCATAGGGCATCTTTAAATATTCGTAATGAGCTTCTGGTGTTACAAAGCCTGTCATACGGATCGAGCCTTCATCAATGGGAATCTGGTGAAAGCCTGATGCCATGTCCAGAGAAGTGAAGAATTTCGAACCCCCGAGCCGATCAATGTGGTCATCAATCAAGGGTAGGGGATACCTATCCTTAACAGTGATGCGGTTCAGTGCGCGAAAGTCTACGCACATTCTGTCTGAGCCATCCTTTTTCTTGACCAAGATGATCGGGCTCGCGTATTCGGAACCTGACTCCCTAATAATCTTTTTGTCTAAAAGGTCCTGACATATCTCGCGAACCTTAAGTTTCTCCTGATACGACAAACGATATGGATGGTATGCCACAGGTACGTCACTTGTTAAATTGATGTGCATTTTGCCAGTGTTTACGGTAGTAGTGGCGGTACCGGATATTAAAAACGAAGAAAATTCGTTAATCACAGCCATCAACGTAACAAGTTCCGCACCTCCGAGAGACGTATTTATTTGGTTAGTCTCGCTAACACTCAAAGCGTTCACTCTTAGCACCCTATCTGGCGTGTGGGTCAGATACTGTCCGTGTTTCGTGCGAATAAACGTAACACCATCGCGATTTAGTACGTCCGTCCCAATAATAATGGGAGTATTCATACACGACGCGGGTACTATGACAAAGTCCACTTCAAGGGAAATATTATCAAACTCGACAGTTAAAGTGACATATTCGCGGGCAACAATCTCGGTATTGCTTATTCCTTTTAAAGAACAGTTAATTTGTTTACGCGACCCGGAGAAGTGATTTACTACCGCTGATGATATCAAGGACACATTAAGTGCACCACTATCTATGAGTATATCAACCGGTATACCCTGTATCACTGCTGTACTTATATCATTATTACTTTTCGTGTTTGAAAGTTCGCTGCACAAATTAACTTTACGTTGATTGCTGTTCTTAGTTTGAGACTCAGATCGAGCCTTAGCGAAACAGTCACTCTCTTTGTGCCCTGGCTTCTTACAGAAAGAACAAACGGGTTTGTCATTAGTACTACTATCGGCTATAACATCGACATTACGCTTCTTGGGACACTTGTCCTTATAGTGTCCTGTTTGACCGCAAACAAAACACTTATTAGAACCGTTAAAATTACGTCTTTTAGTCGCACTGGATGACGCAGATTTATCGGTGTTTCGGTTATCGGGTTTGCGAACAGGCTTTACATACGTAGCTAAATATGAGACTAGGTTTTCTGTTGTTAGGTCAGCATTAGTAGCTGCTGCCTGGACCTGTACATTACTGATACCGTGAATCACTATTTGGGTCATAAGTTCTTCGCTTAGACCTTTTATTATGCGTAACCTTAATAAAGAACGCCGCACGTATTCTGCGTATGATGCAAACTTGTCGGACGTGGTGTTTAAGACCTCGTGAAGAGTTTGGGCATAATTAATCTTTTGCGGGCACAACGACTTAAATTCTTTCGTGAAATTAGACCATGAGCGATCGTTTGTAGCCCACTCGTTTAACCACGTTTTCGCGTCACCTTTTAAACAGTGAGCCACACGCGAGAAACACTCGAGATCGTCCCAACGATTGACATTCCTAGCCCTGTCGACTTCGTTACACCACACCTCAAAATTATTTATAGCCGGATCAAAGTTTGAAACATAATAATTGCTAGACTTGCTTCTTGTTAACTGTCCCAACGCATCAACAAGCGCTTGAGTCGTAGAAACACTTTTTTCCAGCGGAGGTGTGCTATCACGCATTGACGGTGTAATATGCGAACCCGTGTTTTCCTCAATAGCAGTTAGTCGCGACATGATATTGCCCAACGCGCTTTGTACGGAAACATCATGAGGGTAGGATCGAGATTTACTTCGACGGCGACGATTAGAATTAACCGTTCGTGACCTAGATTTTTCACGCAAACTATGATTGTCACTATTACGCGAATGACTGCGACGTGATCGTGAGTTAGTTCTGTTGCGGCGCGAACGCGAACGAGTTTTATCACCGCGCGAACGTGAACGAGTTTTATCACAGCGCGAACGTGAACGAGTTCTATCGTGAGATGATCGTGATCCGTGCCTACGGTGTCGTCGCGGTGCACTACGAGGGCTATAGCCGTCGCCAGAGCGAAGCGGCGGCGTCCTAGCAAGCTTTTCACGTGACCTTGACGAACGTGGCATTGTTTGAAATCAACGGCTGTTTGTGTAAAGTATCAAGGCAGTATTGTGAGCAATTAAGTTCAATCCCACTTCTGATTTTAGGAACCAGAAGTGAAAAACAAATAAAAAAAAACAATATCGAACAACCTAAAACTAATTTATTCTTAAATAGACTTAGATCAAACAATAATTCAATAACACATCAGGATTCAGGTAATCACAAACAAACAGCCGTTAATATTCAAAATCAATAATCACAATAGAACACAAATTATAGCACAAAATAAAGTACACAAAATGAAATACCACTGCAGCAAAATATGGAACGAACTTACTGTAAAGTAGCGTAGGTACCACCTTACCGGTCGACGACTCAGCAACAAATGACCGCCACTCTGTGGAGTGCTTGCTTTTATAAGCATCGGCGGGGGTACCCCACTACCAACAATAAATTTGCTTATAATATACATATAGATTTACATATACTTTCTAACATCAGAAGTGGGACAGTCTCTGGCTCTCTGATATAATTTCTAATGGTCTTCCTGTTTTATTTTCATGATCAATGCTGGAGCTGCTGCTGGTGTGATGATGAAAGCTGTGACGCCGATAGCTCACCGCCTCGACTTGGCTATGATGAGAACGTCGACAGCACGTACTCCGACAGCGAGATTGAGAAGCTGCTGGAACCACTTGGCAGCCAAGCCATGGCTTAAATCAAGCAGCAGTACGAATTCGCTAATGTCGGTAAAGGCCTTTAGAGGCTTTGTTATCTTTAATTTATTTATTCTCTAATAACGTAGTGATAAAAGATCCTAGAAACTGTAAAAATAAAACTAGAATCAATTTAGGAAATTGTTTATTCAAAGTTAAGCTTCTTTCTAAAAGTTTTTAATGTACCAGATATCAAAAACTTGTGATGAAAATATTTATAAATTTTTCGTAATGCAAAGCATTACCCTGGCTTGGTTAGTACCCCCAAATTCATGCAGATTGTTAGTTTTCACGAAACATCCAAAAATACAATAAAAGATAAATAAGTATCTCGTCTTCAATTCAATTAATGAGATTATGGGATTGGAGATATTTAAATTTCTGACGTTATTTTTGAACCTCGTCTTGTAAATAGTATTAATGACAATGTCAATATTTGTTTCCTTGATAATTCTGGTTCTCGCAAAATAAATATTGTGAATATAATGTATAAACGTTACGTAGTATGAAGTTTGAAACTACAATAAAATTCTAATACGATCTAAATAGATAAGATTGAATCATAAAACGAGGGTAGAATTTTTTTTTTCTCGAAACGTATTTATGGGTCAGTCGGTCTAACTGAGTTATTCAATACAAAAGACTTGTTGATTCATACGAAAACATGTTTAAAAAAAAAACTAATACCATTATATTAGCTAATGTATTAAGAACTTTATTATTCTTCAATGCTCAGGGGTTAATCCTCATCAAGAATAAACAATAATTCACTTGCTGATAATTTAAATTAAACAATAAAAAAAAACGTGTTTATGAAAACGCAGAAATTAACGTACAACTAATTTGAGGATAAACGATTACAATAACAACACAAATGTCTAGTAGCTAATAACCAGCCAAGCAAACACTGACACAAACCAAAAGTGGGTTTAATTTTATTACTAGATGTAGCAATACATGGCAAAATACTAATTAAGTTGTATTACTAATTGAGTATTTTTATTATTTAATATTACCAATGTGATAATTATTCATTTTAATGATTACCTATTTGTTTAAACTTGATTAGGTAGGTTAAACCCTTCGGGGATTACAAGGCGTGATATTAATCTAAAAATTTAAGATAATATGTTAAAATAATAATAATCTGTATTTTTTATGGAATAGTACAAAATGGTAAACTAGATTCGCAATGATATTGTCAGATTGACCGAGCGGTGACTGTTTGGTGATGTAAATGAGATTGTATGATTCAATGGTTGGAGTATACTATTGATTACGATCTGGGTACATTTTAAAAAAATGAAAGTCAAAGAAACAGTACACGATAAAGTCATAGATATGTGGACAGAAATTTTGATGTGTTATTCAAAATGAAACAATAATTATTGTAAATTCTAAGGACAAGCTACGATTTAGGCCAGGTGAAATGGTCTATGAGAATGCTATTGTTGAAGACGCTATTTAAGTCTCTAAATTTTTTATAACAACTCCTGCACCTGGTTAATCAAATGATTAAATGACTTATAACTTACGACTTATGACTCATGACTTAAAAAAAAAGGGGTGGCTGTGCCTTATAAAAAAAATGTGGCTGTGCCTTATAAAAAATAAAAAAGGTGGCTGTATCTGTGCCTTATAAAAAAATGTGGCTGTGCCTTATAAAAAATAAAAAAGGTGGCTGTGCCTGTGGCTTATAAAAAAAGGTGACTGTGCCTGTGGCTGTGCCTTATAAAAAAGGGTGGCTGTGCCTTATAAAAAAAAGGTGGCTGTGCCTGTGTCTGTGCCAATAATATACCATTTTAAAACCAAATAATTTTATTGCCAGAAATGTACTTCAAGGACAAGGTACATCGCAAAATGACCATGTTATATCTTAATGAAAAATGTATAAAGATGTTCTGTGATTGATGAATTGTTTTATCAAAAAATGTACTTCGAGAACGAAGTACATATCAGAATGGCCGTGTTATATCTTTAATTATTTTTGTAATTTTTAGCACTGTTTTTGATTGTTCAAGTATGTAAAATTGGGATTTCCTTGATTTAGACCAAAATAACGTAGCAACGTCGGCTGTCAGATGTCAAGTGACAATGACGTAGGGCGACGTTGAGTCAAGTATATTGTTGATTTAATAATCACCGAAAATATCTTAACCGCTCGAAGGTCTGCGGCCGCCGCGCGCGCTTACGTCACACCGCCCGACCTTGGCAAAAAAAAAAAGGTCGCCGCCGCGCGTGAGCGCCCGGCCTCTTATCGTATTTTACTGTTGACGTGTTATAAACAATAGACGCTTCAAGTAATGTTTTTGTTGAAGCATATGAGAGACCCTTTCATGTCGTGTCAAGTGTTTGTTAGTATTTCGTCTCAAATGTATTATATTATTTCGTAAACATTGACTAGGGTTGTCAAAAAACATTATGTGTGCTTTAAAAATTATTATTTCAAAAAGTAAATCCATACAATATATATTTTATGGCTTTTATTGGTGGAAGGGTTCTATTTACGTACGATAAAATAAAAATAAACATAGTTGTTAGTAGCAAAATATTAATTCAGGATTTACCGATTACCAGGATTTATTGCCGACGGGGAATAATTTAATCACCTAAATTAAATAATTTAATAAAACTATACTGTTTCACGTAAATTAAAAATTTTGCTACTATCTCAAAGATAATTTAATAATGTAACTTACATGTAAGTATTATGCTGATAGGTTTATACAATACAGTAAAATATGGAATTAATTAATTAATTAATTTTAAAAAAAAATGCACTCGATATTTTTTGTTTATTTTTTTTTGTGAATTTTGGGTAAACAAAATGCATACCGATGTTATTGTTTTCTACAAGAACCGCCCCTATGACGACCCCCTGACCAAGAAATACTCTCTTTAATTACATTTATTTATTTTTAATGAATTTTTAAAAAATATTGTTTTGAATATCGCGGGCCGCCATGTTGTTTTTTTTGCAAGGTTAGGTTGAATGAAAAATAAAATCTTAATTTTAATTTACTATCTATTGTATATGTTTTTGCTGAAAACTATTGTCTAGTAAATATGCAATGTGATAACTATTACTTTGGATACGGAACTGGTCTTAAAATTTCATAAATTACGAAAGCATTCTGACAAAATTCTAACACCGTTACAAACAGCCGTAAAATCACTCAGAAGTTAAAATATACTTACGTTTAGGTTAAAATCCGGTTGCACACACATACACTGTATTATAATTATCCACTTAATCACTATTTTATTCAACAACACTCACTCAAAACAACTAAATTACTTGAAAATGTAAGGGGAAACCGTAAATCGCACGCGTCATTCTGACATTCAACAAAGACTGACTTTTAACTTTTTTTTTAAAACGAATTGAATATACAGGTAAAGTGTTGTAGTATTTTTAGCATGCAGAATCGACTAAAGTATCGAGTAGAAAAGAGAAAAAGGATTGAAACGTCATGTGATAGAAAGAAATAGATATATTCCGACGCCATGCTGCGAAAAAGTACAGAGGGCTTGATAGTGACCAGGTGGCGCTCGAGCTGTCAAAACGAAAGGGCTTGATCGTGACCAGTTGGCGGTGACCGAGCGGTGACTGTTTGGTGATGTAAATGAGATTGTATGATTCAATGGTTGGAGTATACTATTGATTACGATCTGGGTACATTTAAAAAAAATGAAAGTCAAAGAAACAGTACACGATAAAGTCATAGATATGTGGACAGAAATTTTGATGTGTTATTCAAAATGAAACAATAATTATTGTAAATTCTAAGGACAAGCTACGATTTAGGCCAGGTGAAATGGTCTATGAGAATGCTATTGTTGAAGACGCTATTTAAGTCTCTAAATTTTTTATAACAACTCCTGCACCTGGTTAATCAAATGATTAAATGACTTATAACTTACGACTTATGACTCATGACTTAAAAAAAAAGGGGTGGCTGTGCCTTATAAAAAAAATGTGGCTGTGCCTTATAAAAAATAAAAAAGGTGGCTGTATCTGTGCCTTATAAAAAAATGTGGCTGTGCCTTATAAAAAATAAAAAAGGTGGCTGTGCCTGTGGCTTATAAAAAAAGGTGACTGTGCCTGTGGCTGTGCCTTATAAAAAAGGGTGGCTGTGCCTTATAAAAAAAAGGTGGCTGTGCCTGTGTCTGTGCCAATAATATACCATTTTAAAACCAAATAATTTTATTGCCAGAAATGTACTTCAAGGACAAGGTACATCGCAAAATGACCATGTTATATCTTAATGAAAAATGTATAAAGATGTTCTGTGATTGATGAATTGTTTTATCAAAAAATGTACTTCGAGAACGAAGTACATATCAGAATGGCCGTGTTATATCTTTAATTATTTTTGTAATTTTTAGCACTGTTTTTGATTGTTCAAGTATGTAAAATTGGGATTTCCTTGATTTAGACCAAAATAACGTAGCAACGTCGGCTGTCAGATGTCAAGTGACAATGACGTAGGGCGACGTTGAGTCAAGTATATTGTTGATTTAATAATCACCGAAAATATCTTAAAAACAAAGGTTCTAATTTCAAATAAACCTAATTTACATTATTCAAATGATATATTATATCCCGACGTATTTTATAGAAGTAGCTTTTATTGTAGCTTAAAAGACTTGGTTTCCGAACCACAAATACTATTGTGGTATTTGGAATAGTTAAGTCAAGTTAAATGTTTATTTATTATAAGTTGCCAATAAATTATATAGTTATTATTAAAAGATACTTATAATGTTGCCTACATTTTATCTGGCAATTTTAATAAATTAAATAGTTTCAATCAAATTCTCTGAACTATCGGTGGATATTCATATTTTGTCTGATAGTCGTAAAGATTACAAATCAAAACATATTATATTGCTAAATTAACTTAAGACGTTTTAAAATAGTTTCACTACATAGGATTTGTTAATTATTTATGTTATTAGTTATTTAGCTATAATGAATAACCATTTGTCATTGGTTTATTATGGCGGTAGTCGTTGATGTACTTTTTAATAGTTGACGGTTATAAAAGTAGAAGTACAACCAATTCAGGTAGAGTTACGCTGCAACTGTTGAAGGGTAAAGACAGACCCAAAGTAGTATATTTATTGTGTTTATAGAGGATTAAGTTTACATATTGTGGCCTAGTTGTGAAGATACGAAATGTGTAAAAGCTGAAACCTATTGGTATTACTCTAAAGGATCTACAATGTTCATGTAAGTTAATTGATATTATTCTATGAATATTACTGATGACTATGTGATAGAAATATGTACTATAATATGGTTTAAATTGATTGTTGTTTATGTAAACTGTAAATTGCTGTAATTTGAGACAGTCCAAGACAATGTCAGGTTGTCTTTGCATAATACTTTAAAATATGTTGCCGTGGAGTTTCTTGTCCATTCTTCTCCACGAAGACTAGGAACCTAGCGAATGGAATCGAGCTTGATGTAGTTGACAAGACCAAAAGAAATAAAATGAATAGTCTTGTCTTTTGTGCTTTTACTTCATAAAATCCCTATTCCCAACACACCTTTTTAAAGAGACTTTCAAACACGGTAAATAATTAGTAATCATCCTGACACTCAAAGTTTATTAATTGGTGGATATTAATACATATACATATAGATTTACATACACTTTCTAACACGGGTAACAAGTTTAAATATGGCAATAATAAACAAAACCGTAAAAACTCGTTTGTGTCAATAGTGACACTTCATTTAATTTATGTCAGTTCGGCGTCTGTTAAATACAGCGGAATTATTCAAGAAAGCTTTTTTAATTTCTAATTTACTATACTTTTTCAGATTCCGATGAGCTATATTTATGAGAAAATAAAAAGTATTTCTTGGAGCAGGGACATGATGTCTAAAGGTTATGCGTTTGACAATTGACAGACAATTTAACACAAACTATAACACTAACCAGCGGAAAGTGAGCGGTTCCAGTTAAGGTTAAAGTTATGACGTCATTTAACTATTTGTCAAATGGCGCAACTCATTGTTACCCTAACCGATACTTTAACTGAAGTTTCAATGTTTGTTATTGTTAAAGTAAGATGGTGCAACCCCGACTAAACAAAATACAAGTTTTCAGTGTTATATGTAACGAAGGTAGTTCAACTATTTCGGGTACATCGTTGTCAGAGTCCAAGTTCGGCATGGCGGAGGTACGAAATAATAGTCTCAACACTGATTACAACCGCTTATTTATTTACTTCCGATAACAAATTAACAAAATCTCAAAAGATCAAGCCGATGGAAATGGATTAAAGTACGGAAACGCGGTAAGTTCGATACAGGCGGGCAGAACGACCGTTCGCGCTCGTGTCTCACCAAAAAAGTAACATCCGTTAAGTCAAATGCCTCTAGTCGACAGGAGCTTGAACTTTTCTTGAAACTCGAAAGAGTTGACGTAGCTTTGATCTCCGAAACAAGGTTCACACCAAAAACCCACTTCCAACTTAAAAATTACATGGTGTACACCACAAACCACCCTTCTGGTAATTCACATGGAGGAACTGCGATCATAATAAAAGAGAACATCAAACATTATGTCTTTGGGGAAAGTAAAACTGAAAAGATACAGGCAACTTCGATCAGAATCCAAGATAACAAGACGGAAATAACAGTGTCTGCTATTTACTGTCCACCTAGGCATACTATTACAAGTGCTGAATTTAAGACTTTCTTTAACACACTTGGAAACAGTTTTATTTGCGGTGGAGACTGGAATTCTAAACACGTCTTCTGGGGCTCCAGGCTAACCTCGACACGAGGTCGACAACTCTATGTAGCTACGAACGACCTTAACCTTCATTGCGCTTCACATGGTGTTCCTACATATTGGCCTGCGGACCCACAAAAGGTACCAGACCTGTTGGATTTCTTCATCACCAAAAACATCCCGCTCAGACAGATCAACATAGAAGAATGTACTGACCTGTCGTCAGACCACACACCAGTAATTATAAATATTCACTGTGAGGCCATTCTAACTGAGTACATACAAAGGCTGTACAACTACAAAACAGACTGGGACAAATACAGAATCAAAATATCTGAATCCATCAAATTGAACTTGCCATTGAATAACGCAGATAGCGTTGAAACAGCCATCGAATCTCTCAATAAGCTTATTCACTTAGCTGTAAAAGAATCTACACCTTTTCTAAGACCGAAAACAGCACAAAATGCCCACTACCCCAAACTCATAAAGGATAAAGTTAATGAAAGAAGACTGCTAAGAAAAAAATGGCATACTACAAAGTATCCCTGTGACAAAAAAGCTTTCAACAAGGCCTCTGAGGAACTCAAACACATGATCTCCCAGGCAGCAAACGAGCGACTACAAAAGCAATTGGCTGAACTTACTCCTAACAAAGATAGTAACTACTCACTATGGAAGATAACAAAAAGGCTTAAACGACCGAAAGAACATATACCACCTATAAAAGCCACTGATGGCAAGTGGGCAAAAACAGATCTTGAAAAGGCCCAAGTGTACGCAGAGCACCTAAAAACCATCTTCAGCCCCCTACCAAGTAAAAATGTAGAACACGACAAAGAAGTCTCTGAATATCTAGACGCACCACTGCAAATGAGCCTACCACTAAAAAGTGTTAGCCCTAACGAACTATGGCGGGAGGTTCTGAGACTACAAAAGGGTAAAACGCCAGGCTACGACTCAATCGATGCACAGCTACTCAAGCAGCTGCCCAGAAAGGGCATTATCCACATCGCGGCCATCTTTAATGCCTGCCTAAGACTAGCAATTTACCCCGCTCAGTGGAAAATTGCGCAGGTTATAATGATACCCAAACCAGGAAAACCTCTCCACGAAGCAAGCTCCTACAGACCAATAAGCCTACTCCCTGTACTGGGTAAGCTCCTCGAAAAAATATTGCTTAACAGGATGCGCCCCCATCTACCGGAAGTTATCCCTCTGCACCAGTTTGGTTTCCGAGAGCAACATGGAACCATCGAGCAGGTACACCGTATTACGGATACTATAAGTCGTGCAATAGAATGCAAACAATACTGCTCTGCTGTCTTCCTGGATATCAGCCAGGCGTTCGACAGAGTGTGGCATGAAGGACTTCTTTTCAAACTTAAAAAGCTGCTGCCTCACTCCTTTTTTCCGATTCTTCGGTCATACCTATACGGTAGATGCTTTGAGGTGAAATTTAATAGCGAAGTTACTCATTTAAATGAAATACTCTCAGGAGTACCACAAGGGAGTATATTGGGACCACCACTGTACCTACTTTATACCGCGGACCTTCCAACACATGCCGATACCATAACTGCAACCTATGCAGATGATACAGCCCTTCTTTCGGTTCACGAGGATCCCGACATGGCGTCAGCCAAAATACAATCCCACATCCATGGTGTAGAAAACTGGTTGGATAAATGGCGTATTAGGGTCAATCAAGGAAAATCTGTCCATGTAACCTTCACCCTAAGAAGGCAAACTTGTCCCCCAATAACACTTTATAATGAGGAAGTCCCTCAGGCTGACAATGCCAGATATTTGGGTATGCATCTTGATAGAAGACTCACCTGGAGAAAGCATATCTGGACCAAGCGTAAACAGCTGGATACGAAAGTCAGATCTATGTACTGGCTTATAGGTCGCAAATCGAACCTCTCACATGAAAGCAAGATTGCTATTTACAAGACCATCCTTAAACCAATCTGGACTTACGGAATCCAGCTGTGGGGTACTGCTAGCAATAGCAACATTGAGATTCTCGAAAGGTTCCAAAGCAAAACATTGAGAGCCATGCTAGATATACCCTATTATGTGAGGAACAAATATATACATGAGGACCTAAAGATCGCCACCGTCAAACAAGAGATCGCTAGATATAGCGAAAATTATCAGACGAGAATATCAACTCACGTCAATGAACTGGCATCAAAACTAGTGGGCACAGGAAGTATCACACACTCCAGATTGAAACGGCATAGTGTCCCTACACTTACCGTGAGATTTGGTGACACAAGATGAAAGGGATTCATAGGAATTCCTTCAGCTGACAAGACAAGAATCAGGATACCTCATCTGAATGGCTTATTGTGTCGACACAGATTGCCAAGTTGCAGAACTCAATAAAAAATAATAAAAAAAAAAAAAAATGCCTCTAATGTCAACGTCAACCGACCACTGACAACAGACCTTTGACATATGACAACTGACAGCTGTCAAACCAGACCTACCACGCTCTGTATCGACCTCATCCAAGCTCACTGCTTGACGTTTCCGACAAACGATGATAGATGGCGTTATTCTAAATTGTCAACTCTAAATATTGTGCCTCGGTGTTGAATCTGCGACATAATATGTATAATAATTTAACTATACTTGAGTCAAAGAAAATCCGGTGCTAACCAGTTTATAAAGGTTGTCATAAAAAAGGTCTTGAAGAACTGCTTATAGAAACAAACATAATTTTATTCGAATACCAACTACATTATTATTATTATTATTAAATTAAGCACTAATTTATATGTAGATTATTATTTTTATTATTATTTTCTGCCAGTATCTTCGGAACCTTGCCTAAAGGGACTCCTTTTAATAATATATTTTAGTTACTATGGTTTTTAGTTTTAGGTTCTTAGTTCTAGTATATATTTTGTTGTAAGTTCCCCTTATTATTATTTATTTATTATCGAATAACAAAGATCCATAATGGTTAGTAACAGTTAAACTTATAAACTATGTTAGTAGGCACAAAAATCACATAATACATTATTACTAGCCATTTGTGTCCCACTGCAGGGCAAAGGCCTCCCTTCCCTCTTTCCACTTATCTCTATCCAATGCTGTTGATTGCCAATCCCTGCGAAAAGAGTCGAGTTCGTCTCGCCATCTTCTTCTGGGCCTGCCGCGTTGCCGTTACATAATACATATTAAAAAATAAAATTAACTGTGATACAATTTATTAGTAGGTATTCGTACAATAACTTATAACTAGTGTTAGTAAAACAGACTTAATTCACTCGCCCCCTGCCTGACCCACGAATCGATGTATACTCATGTGAACATTAATACATCGATTCATGTACAGACAGTCAAGTCTACTGGCTATCATACCTAAAACGCTGTTGCGACTAGCCCGCACTCTGCTCAGCATTGACGCGCACCGCTTGCGCAGAGTAGCGTAGTAGAAGCAATCGATGCGCGCCTCTGCAAACATACGTGACGCACTACAGTGGCGGGGCAGCCGCAACATCGTTCTAAGCGCATTATTGTACTGTACCCGCAGGGCACTGTACGCTTTCTGAGTATAGACTGCCCACAGGCTGCAGGTGTAAAAAGATGTACAGAAGGCCCTGAAAAGAGTGATTTTTACCTCATTCGTACATCGGGCAAACCTGCGAGCAATCATGTTCACTCTCACGGACAGTGCCCTACGTTCACGTTCAATATCCATGTCGTCCTTAAGGTCCTCGGTAATTAGATGACCCAGGTATCTGAACTGAGGTACCCTAGCCAACTCATCTCCATACAACTTTATAGGGGGCACGCTAGCGGGACACCTAGTACCAGCCTTAAAGACAACATACTCGGATTTTTTCACATTATACTTTAAGCCATGACCATCTGCATAATTTTCACAAATTTGTAATAATTTCCTAATGCCACAAACCGAGGCGCTCAGCAGCACCATGTCGTCCGCATAGCTAAGATTATTTAACCAACCCTCTGGCTACTGAGCTCCTCGATTAGGGCATTTATATACAAATTAAAAAGACGGGGCGAGCTCAAACCACCCTGCCTCACGCCACATTCCAATTGATATGGATCTGAGAGGGTGCCCGCCCACCGTACATTATTACTTTGATTGCTATACCAGTACTTTAAGATATTCACAAGTTCAGACGGTAGCCCTACTTCTTGTAACTTTTTCCACAGTATATCATAACAAACTAAGTCGAAAGCTTTGCTCAGATCGAGGAAACAGGCATACACAGGTGTTTCCCGGTGGGTGTAGTACCTGACAGTATGCTTCAAGCACAATATGGCTTATGTGATAATTTCATATAAATAGCAATGGTGGATCAAGCAAGAGCTGTGGTGGTCCAGTGGTGGTGACTCCGACCCACGAACAGAAAGTCGTGGGTTCGAACCCAGACAGACGCATTATTTTGTGTAATTTAATTTATCACCACTGCTCTCAAAACGGTAAAGGAAAACATCGTGAGGAAACCGGCTTGTACCTACTGACTTCTCTGAATGTCAAAGAGCCAAAAATTTCGAAGACATGTGACATCTACCAACACGCACTGGGCCCGCGTGGTGGATTTTAGACCATCCATCTCATAGAGAGGAGGCCTGAGTCCCTGCAGTGGGGACATTATAGGTTGATGATGACCAACTACTTATATGTTTATATTTGAAAACTTTTTCCTAGTAGGTTCAACCGACAAGCAGATTGGAAGCACAGAATCATATTTACAAAAACAAAATGCTCAAAAACAGTCTTTATAGATATGGAAATGAAAACGGGAGAGTTCCAGCTCACCTCAATTTTGCCAAAGAAGTGTACGATAACATGGTTAAGAATAAAGATATCAAAGCTTTGGTGAGTCTTGGTTTTCATAAAAAAAAATCTTGTGTTTAAGTAAACAGATCATTGAAAAATCTGGGCGGTGAGTAATGTCTCATATACCACGGCCTCGTACACAAAGGGCTAAGAAGGAACATGGGTGATATTTAGTCAGTAGAAGTCTGACACTCCCTGCCACTCCGCCCATTCCTTCCTAAAACATAATCTGGCTATACATTATGTGTATTTAATTCTTAGATTAATATCTGCCTAACCTTTCAGAGAACACAGGTGTGATGTTCATATCTTTTTTCAGATAAACGCTGACACAGAAGAACAAAGATCATACGGAGAGCTAGCTCAAATGACAGCTGATATAGCTCTCTCACTCACTCGTATGGGAGTGAGAAAGGGAGAGGTAGTCTGCATCTGCAGTGAGAAGAATTTTGAGTATCTACCTACTGTCATGGGAATCATGTGTGCAGGGGCTACCTTTGCCCCATTGGACCCAACTTATGGAACTTGTAAGTTGTTTTTTGAACTAAAGATTTAAACTGTCAAATGTATGCCGTCATAATTTGCCTAGCCTTTTCCCAAGTATATAGAAAGAAAGAAAGAAAACATATTTATTTAGCACAATATGCCACAAGTGCACACAACAAAAAATAAAATGAACCAAAAAATAGGACCAGTTCAGCAAACTGCCGAGCAACTCGTGCCCGACGCTGGTTTTCAACTGGCCCTGAGATGGCGATGTAACGGACGTAAAACAGTTTTAGTCCTTTGTTCATAAGTAGGTCTGCTTACTGCCAATGCCACATTGAAAGCCTTTCGCAAGACTGGTAAGTCTTCGTGTTTTTGAGTATCTGTATACACTGACAAAGATTTACAAATGAAAGCCTGCTGCTCATCCGTCATGGTTAATCGTGCTTTGTTGTCTTCTTCTTCTTTAACCTTTGGCCACACAATGCTTAGTGTAGGTCTCTAACAAAACTCTTCACTTTTGACGGTTTTGTGTCTTGGTTATCCAGTTTCTTTCTCCGTTGTAGTGTGGTCTAATAAAAACTATGCAAATATTAGATTTTAATGAGTTCTAACTAAATTATTCCATGTTTTCTCTGTCCACAGTCCCTCTGCTCCACCGCACCAAGATTGTTCAACCAAGAATCATGTTCTGTTCTGTCTCCGCTTACGAAGTTCACAAAACAACCTTCGAAGAAGCCGAGAGCATCCAACACTACATTCTATACGGGAACGAGACAAGAGATGGTGCTGTACTCTTCAAAGAGTTCCTAACTGACACTGTACGATTAGAGGACTTCGTACCAATTCCTGTCAATGGATGGGAGGACGTGGCTTTTATAGTCTTCTCCTCAGGAACTACTGGTCTACCGAAAGGTATTCCTGTAACACATTTGGCTTTTTTACTGAACGCCCAGAATATTGTGGCGGAAGAGTAAGTATTGTTCGACTTGCTCGTGGTGGTAAATAAAAGATAGTGGACTGTATATGAAGGCTTGGTATATATTGCCGATTAAATCTACAATTATAACTGCCCGGACAAACATATTATAATAAATTAAATATAAACGTTTGAGAGAGTCGTCCGTCTTGGGAGGATCCGAAGAAGCGAGTGTCCGGCAGTCGCGCAGCGCCCCGCACCTCAGCTCGGTTGCCACGCGCGCGCTCCTGTTGATCACGTCGCCTGCGTGTGCCGTCTGCGTGTGACTGTTGGGTTCGATTCCCAACAAGTATGTTTAATAGTATATACCATTCATTTAGCGCTAGGCAAAGGGCCATGGAGCGAGTCATGCTTGGCATAACCCTATTAGATCGAGTCTGCGTTAAACTCCGAAATCCGCCGTCGTACGAAAGTCTACGATGTCGGAGACCGAGCGGTACGCCTCAAGTGGACCTGGGCAGGACATCTTGCTAGACGTGAACATGGCTGATGGAGCAAGGCATTGACTGAGTGATGGCCAAGGTTAGGTTAACCAGGGCCGTTACAAAGCTCGTTGGGTTGAGGACTTAGTCAAAGTTGCGGGTAACACCTGGATGAGAGACGCACAGGATCGGGACATATGGCAGAAACATGGGGAGGCCTATACCGTGTGATGAACAGGGCATGGGCAACTAGTTACTCATGCTGATGATGATGATGACTGAACGTTAACTTCGATTATTCTTGACCCAGAACAATGTTTTCCCTTCTAGGTACACAGGCGAACCTATTTATATGTCCAGAGAGTTCTGCTACACGTATGGTCTGATGTATGCACTAGCTGGTCTGAGGGTCTGTGCCACGTTAGTGTACAATCCCAGCGGTGGGGAGAGGGCTATGCTGGAGGCTGTTCAGAAATATAAGGTACGGGACTCTTTCTAATGTTTATTTTTTGAGAGAGTAATGGAACTGGTCGAGGTCAGCGGTGGCCCACGATTTACTGCTCGTAGTCAGGGCACCATGCCCTTACTTACGAGCAGTAAATCGTGGTTTCGTAAGGGTAAGAATGAGAGAAGATGGGTTTCCTGCCTTTAAAGGTGGTGGGTTTCTAAAGGGGTATCGATTAAAGAGTTTCTGGCAGATATTTCCATACTTTGGTCGAGAACAGTAGAGTGCGAGTAAGGATATCAACCAAATGAGAATGATACCTTTTTTTTGCAAGTGCGGAAGTCATCAAATGACACTTCCCGCTCTGGGCGAAGCGGAAGAGAGTGTCAGACTTCTGCTGACTTAAAACCGCCCATGTTTCTTCTTAGCCTTTTGTGTCCGGGGCCGCGGTATCTCTTTTGAATAACCCTCAACCCATGCGGATAATACCTAACATTACATCTGGTAGTCCGGTAACGGAAGTGTCATCATCATCATTTCAGCCAAAAGACGTCTACTAATGGACATAGGCTTCCCCCAGGTGTCACCACATTCCTGTCCTGTACATCTCGCATCCAGCGGGTCCCCGCAACCTTCACCAGGTAATCGGTCCACCTAGTGGGATGCCTTCCAACGCAACGTCTTTCACACACACTTAAGTTTGGTAATTCTTCGGGCTATGTCAGTAACCTTGGTTCTCTTGCGGATGTGACACTTCCAAGTGTGATGGTGATATTAATTCTTTTTCTTGTTTTAGATAAAAGTCATGCAACTAACACCAATGATTATCACAGAGCTGATCAAGTCTCCCATCTTGGACAAGTATGACGTCAGCACGGTGGAGTACCTCATATCCTCCAGTACTTACATCCGGGAGGAGGGAGTGATTGCTATTAAACAGAGGTAAAATCATATACCTAGATAGAGGTCTCTTCCAATTTCAATTTATCTGTGGTGATAAGTGGTAACCTAGGGCGGTCCCCACCTATGAGATATACACACACTTGTATTTTTTTGGATACCTATTTACGTCGGGAGGCCACAGGATCTAATTGGACTTCCACTGACAGTGGCAGCTGAAATACGTCTACTGCTGGAGATAGGCCTCCCCCAGGTGACCACATTGACCAGTCCCGTGCGTCTCGCATCCAGCGGGCCCCCACAACCTTCACCAGATCATCGGTCCACCTAGTGGGAGGCCTCCCAACGCAACGTCTTCCGGTTCGCGGTCGCCACTCCAGAACGATTCGGCCCCATCGGCCATGCGAGCAATGTGCCACTGCCACTTAAGTGTGGCAATTCTTCGAGTTATGTCGGTATAACCTTATTTCTCATCCGAATGTCTTTATTGCTGATGCGATACCGCAAGGAGACTCCGAGCACAGCCCATTAGAGTTCTCCATTGCCCTTTGAACTCAACACTGAAATAATTAAGTGATGTTCTCCAATAAGGTCTGGAGTATGTTTAGTAACAAAACTTTATTTTTTTTGCTGAGTCCTTTAATAAATAAAAAAGAAAGACGGAAAATGGTCTGATTAAAAGTTTGTTCTCATCTTCCAGGATACCAAGCCTAAAATCAGTCATCCAGCTGTACGGGATGTCTGAAGCTGGAAACATCTGTAACGAGCAGGGATGTACCAAGGGACCTAAGGCTGGAAGTTCTGGCGTGCCATGTCTCGGATTTGTAATCAAAGTAAGTTGTTCTTTGCGTCTTATAAGGTGTACTGCCCTACTAAGCGCAAAAGCGGTATCTCAAAAAAAAAATCGTAAAATTGATTTTTATGCCATCGCGCATCGGATAGCTTTAAAAAATACGCATCTAATGGACTAAGCCTTTTAGCGCTATCTTGTCCAAAACATATAAAAATACCCCTAAGAAAGATTTCCCTATCTCAGTTTTTCATTAAATCTCTAAGGGTATTAGAGGTTTATCAATATTACGTAGGCAAACAGCCGTATATTTAAATACCGCCAAATCTCTTCAAAAAGAACAGCAATTTTTCTAAGCCGTTAAGCGGCAAATTATATGTATAATAATGCGTGAAGTACTTGACTTACCGCTAAGACGCTTAGTATTTGAATGCTTACTTGATCCGCAAATCTTTTTACTTTATGAGATACGGTTGCAGCGGCAAATTAAATTGGCTCTTATTGTTTGATTGATACGATCGGGTTTCTAATACATTTTACAGTGATTTATCCTTACTGTTGACAATTTCGTGTCATTACTTGTTTTTTTTTTTTTTTTTTCATTACTGTTTAGGTTGCACAAAGTGGGCAAGTCATAACGAACGGGCAAATATGTCAAGACAGCAATATAAATTGGACAGTGAGCTAAATGAAACTGATACTGTTGTATATTCTGCCGACTTACAGAAAGTTATCATGCTGCCCAGGATAGATAATTATGTTCAAAACTACTATTTTTACCCACAGGATAGTGGTTTACAACGAAAGTTTTGTGCCGACTGGTCAAGGGCGAAAAGGTTTGAGTGTTTTTCCTGTATTATGGTATGAAGGCTTGTTTGGACGCTCCAAAGCCGAAATCATAAGTGCATAATACCATTTTTTATTTTTCATCGAGATAAAAAAAATATCATACTGTGGGTTGACAATTGTTCATCACAGAACAAAAATTGGTCATTTTTTTCTTTCTTAATTTACATTGTGAATTCAAGTGACATCGACGCCGACAAGATTGTGATAAAATATTTCGAACCAGGCCACACCTTTATGTCAGCCGACAGTTTCCATCATAGGGTGGAGTTGTCGATGAAACGCATGAAAAACAAAATTTACGATTTTGCCGATTTTTCTCAGGCAGTTAGTACTGCAGGAAAAAACGTAAAACCGAAAGAGATGACTCTACAAGATTTTTATGACTGGGAACATTACACGACACAGTATAAACTGTCTCGAATACAACCGCGACCATATATTAATGAAATGGTCGAAGTAGAAGTCAATAGAGGCAGTTTTGAATTGACATACAGAACTGGATTCAATAAGGACCCTATCACTGCGAGCATAATCGGCAATAAAATTTTGAAAACTCAAGTTTTGCCACCACCAAAGAAGAAAACTGCAATGGAAGGCATTTCTAAAAGCAAAAAAGGAAATATTTTGAAATCTTTTCAAAATATTATACCTCAAAACAGAATGTCCTTTTGGAATGAACTCCCTACTTTTGACTAGATTTATTTCATAGAATCCGTATTTTTTTCAAATTGTTTTTTATGCCATTAAAAATTTGAATAATAAAAGACTTCATAAATATACTTAAATAATACATATTTTATTTGATAGAAAATTCATATATTTTTGTATACGTACATGTAGGAGAACAGCTAACGAAAAAGCGGTAACTCAAATTTTAATTTTATAATTACTAGGCGGTGTAGCAGTATCTCATGAAAAAGGTATATCCACATACATTTTTGATATTTTAACTATTGTAGTAACAAATAGAGCCAATGTAATATATAAATTCTATTAAATAAGCAAAAAATACAATATATAAAATAAAATATTTTTTTTTTTACAAAACTCCAATTATCTCGAAACTCGCTTTCATTGAGATACCGCTTTTGCGCTTAGTTGGGCAGCCTATTAGGTGTTCTTTACTCTTGTACTTTGTATCGGTTTGGTCATGTGAATATCCATGCAGTTATCATCCGATAGCTCTATCATTCAGCTAAAAGGATTTTCAGCATTTTTGGATTCAGTTCATACTCAAAATATGGTCTGACGTAATCAAACAATGTGCTACAGAGTGCAGCAATTTTTTTGGAAAAGCCTGCTACCCATACCCAATCACTACTACTCTTGAAAGTCCAAATCGACGGTGGTGACCGACATAAATGCTTCAAGGCATTGCGAGACAACGAAATTACTCAGAGTCGAATAAGGGAGGAGTAGGAAAACCACTTCAGAAATCAATTTTTTTTTTATTATAAATGGGCTTGCTCTTGACTTCAATCTTGCCCTAAGGGCAGAGATGGTGTCGACGATGGAACGAGCTTACCCAGTAGAAGCCTGTTTACTCGCGACTTAAGCAGATTAGGGTTATATAACAAACACAACTCGGAAAAACCGACGCAGGCAGGGAATTCCACTCCTTGGCTGTGCGCATAATAAAGGACCCAGCAAAGCGCTTCGTTCGAATGTGTGGGATGTCGACTAGGTATCGGTAATACCCTGCAGTACGTCTAGTCTCCCGATTGAAGAAGGGAGATGGTGGGATCAGCTCGTGGAGCTCTTGCGCACACTCTCCGAAGTACTGTCTGTAGAAGACCGACAGACATGCGACTTTGCGACGCGACGGTGCGCCAGGCTATGTAGCTTGTTATCCAGCTTATCGTCACCAATTAGCCTCCCGGCTCTGCGCTCTACAGAGTCAAGTGTGGCAAGCTGGTATTTGGCTGAGCTATCCCAAAGGTGACAGCAATACTCCATGCCAGACCGGACTTGAGCTATAAATAATACTGAAAGCTGTCCAGGCTTGAAGTACCGCTTAACCTTGTTTAGGATGCCCAGCTTTTTCGCCGCAGTTTGAGCTTTCGACTCGATGTAGGCGCCGAAGTTCAGATTTGCGCTCAACTTCGTCACCCCACTCGGAGACAAGTCTTAAGGCTGAATTCGTTCGCTCTACCATGGCCTCTCTTAATGAACGTACTTCATCACCACTGGCTTTTGCGCTGGATGTATAACTCTCCATGACAGTGCTGTCATCTGCGTACCCAACAATACAAGGAGGTCATTGATGTACAGCAGGAAAATTTGTCGCGGAGAGAACAGACCCCTGAGGAACTCCGGCATCGATAGCCATAAGTTCAGAGGAGCAGCCATCAATGACCACTCGGATCGACCGTTCACTCAGGAAGTCAGAATCCAGCAGCAAAAGTCAGCGGGAATGCCGTATGCCGGAAGTTTGCTCAACAAACTTGCGTGCCAAACCCTGTCGAAAGCCTTCGAGATGTCCAGCGACACGGCAAGGGCCTCGCCGTGTTTCTCGATGGCCTCGCCCCAGCAGTGCTTAGCTAACACCAGAAGATCCCCAGTTGACCGTCCCCGGCGAAAACCATACTGACGGTCGCTGAGTAGGTCGTTTGCTTCAAGGTGCGCCAGCAGCTTACCGTTGAGTACCCTTTCCATTACTTTACAAAGTATGGAGGTGATGGCGATTGGTCGATAATTACAGGGATTGGCACGACTACCCTTCTTGGGCACTGGTTGTACATTAGCAACCTTCCAGGAGTTCGTCACCGTTCTGGTTTTGAGAGAGAGGCGGTACAAGCGTTTCAACACAGGAGACAACTCAAGCGCATTTATTTTGCTATCTTCCCCTTCATATCAAGCAGAAGACAGAATAGAACTACGCCAACAGGCACAATGACTAAAATGTATCAAAATCAAAATTCATTTATTCAAACTAGGCTGATAATCAGCACTTTTCGAAGGTCAAAATTTACTTTACTTTACTACAGTGAAACTTGGCTAACTGGGACTTGGATAAGTGAGAAACCTCTATAACTGGAACTCATACTGGGGTCCCATAGACAGATTTGAATATATGAGACACATTTAACCAGGTTTCACTGTATTTACATTTTTATAAGACAGTCCCCCAAAACGCCCACCCATCGACACTTCCTAGTGTTTAGCTGGAAAGAAGAAGTGGCGGAACAAACTCCCCAGCACACATCTGTCTGTTAGGTTGGTTAGAAGAACCAGACTCGATACAATAGCAAGGTGTCAGTTAAATTTAAGATTTACTGCAGACACAATCAGTAATAAACAAAAGTATATAACAATAAACAATATAAAAATAAAATAATAAATACATAACATAACAGTAAACTAATTTTGGAGAAAGAACACAAATAACAAACATTGTCTTGTGTTCAACTCCGCGACCAACTATTCTTATCATCTAAGTAGTCGTTAATAGAATAGTAAGCTTTTAAACAAAGATTAGATTTAACTTTGGCTTTAAACTCATTAAATGGCAAGTCTAGAAAAGAAGATGGCAGTTTATTATAAAATGTAATCCCGAGCCCTACGAATGAATTGTGAACTTTGTGAAGCCGGTGAAAAGGAGCGCGTAGTTTATGCTTATTTCTAGTGTTAAAGTTGTGGATATCACTGTTTTTAGTGTACAGGTGGATATTTTGTCTAATATATAAAATGTTGGTAAAGATGTACTGAGAAGCAACCGTGAGAATACCAATCTCCTTAAAAAAATCTCTAAGGGAAACTCGGGCACCCAGCTGATAAATTGCACGAACCGCTCGCTTCTGCAGTACAAATATATTTTGAATATCGGCAGCTTTGCCCCACAGCAGAATACCGTAGGACATAACGCTGTGAAAATAACTAAAGTAGACTAACCGTGCTGTATTAACGTCAGTGAATTGTCTTACTTTTCTGACGGCGTATGCGGCTGAACTTAGCCTTCCCGCTAGGCTTGATATGTGTAAACCCCATTGTAATTTTGAATCTACTGTTATGCCCAGAAATACAGCAGAGTCGGCAGTTTCGAGCTCCTGATTGGCGAGGATAATATTGGGACCTAGATTTCTAACATTGGGTAAAGCGAACTTATTATTTTAGTTTTCTTGGCATTAAGAACAAGGTTGTTTGTTGTGAACCAATCCGTGACCATTGATAGCGCGCTATTTACGTCGTCAAAATCGTGTCTATTCCTATCTACTTTAAAGATAAGAGAGGTATCATCTGCAAATAGTACAACGTCACAAAAACCCTTTAAATAATATGGCAGATCATTAATATAAACCAAGAATAAAAACGGACCCAGTATTGAACCTTGAGGTACACCTAGCCGAACCGGTAGCCCGGAAGATTTCGCGCCATTTACGTCTACACATTGGAATCTAACCTGTAAATACGAATCTAGCACATTAAGGGCCTCATTTTGAACTCCGTAATGACGCAGTTTCCGTAAAAGCGTGTCGTCGTACAAAAGCTTTAGAAAGATCGCAGAAAACACCGATTGCATTTTGCGCTTTCTCCCATGCGTTAAATATGTGTTTTAGCAAAGCAACACCTGCATCCGTGGTCGGACGACCCTTTGTAAAGCCATATTGATCATTATGAAGGAGTTTATTTAAATTAAAATGTACTAACAACTGTTTGAGAATTAATTTTTCAAAAATTTTGCTAAAAGCAGGTAAAATAGAAATTGGTCTTAAAGTTCCCAATTGATATCATTTTTACTGCCTGATTTAAATAGATAAAGGGATGACTTTACTGCTCTTCATAAGGTCAGGGAAAGTACCCAAATCAACGCATTTATTGAAAGTAACAGCAAGACAGGGGGCTACGATGTCGATAATGTTACTTAAAAGTTTAATAGAAATGCCTCAGTAATCACCTGTGTTTTTAGACTTATGTGAATTAAAAACGTTAACTACATCACGAGGTGTTACATGTTCGAAACTAAATACGTTACCACATTTAGACACGCTGCTATGCAAAAGATCTTCGGCTTTAGACGGCGATGAACTCAGGGAACGAGTCGTCGCTATAGGTATGCTGGCAAAATACTCATTAAAAGCCTCGGCTACGTCGGCTACTTTATTAACTAAGTTGTTACCCATCATGATCTCAAGGTGATAATCTTGTTTAACAGATTTACCTGTTTCATTGTTAATGATTTTCCAAGTGGCTTTACTCAACTTAAGTGGCAATGGGCAGGGCACATTGGTCGCAGAACGGATGGCCGATGGGGCCGAAAAGTTCTCGAATGGCGACCGCGAACCGGAAGACGTTGCGTTGGAAGGCCTCCCACTAGGTGGACCGATGACCTGGTCAAGGTTGCAGGAACCCGCTGGATGAGAGACGCACGGGACCGGTCAATGTGGCGACGCCTGGGGGAGGCCTATGTTCAGCAGTGGACGTCTTTTGGCTGAAATGATGATGATGATGAATGATGAAGTGGCTTTAACTTTATTATTAGAATTTTTAATGGTTTTGCTTAAGAATTTTGATTTTGAAATAATACAAATCTTTTTAAATAATTTGGAATAATTTTTAACATACTCAAGAAAAGTTGTATCAAACCTGTATTGTTTATGACCATACAACTCGTATAATCGGGCTCAACTTTTGTAAATACCTGGTGTAGCCCATTGGTTGAAGCCAACAGAAGGTCCCTTAATGTTAATAGTTTTAGACTTAAAAATAGATTGGTATTCATTCTGCACAACATTAAAAAGGGCTTTATAAATTGCATTAGGAGTCTCGTGCTCGACTATTGACGGTGTTACTTTAAGTGCTACATTATTTCATATATCAAAATTGAAGTTGCAAAATCAACATAGTTCCGAACTTTCGGAATCATAATCGAACCTCTGTACCATTTCTAGTTGCATAGTAGTCCAGTTGCAAAAATGCCGTTAATTTTCTGTTATATTTAGATAGACATATTCGTGCCTTATTATTTTTGTTTTATTTTTTCAGGTTGTTGACTTGCAGACCAGGGAACCCTTGGGACCTAACCAACGAGGAGAGATTTGTTACAAAGGTCCTAGTGTCATGAAAGGTATGTAATCATCTTCCTGTGTTTGTTCAATCTTACTGGAGTCAGCGCAACACGTTTTCTTATTCAATTCTGCCCTGTCAACCATCATCATCAGCCTATAATGTTCCCACTGCAGGGACTCAGACCTCCTCTCTAGTAGAGGGATGGGCTTTCATCCTCCATGCGGGCCCAGTGCGGGTTTGTAGATGTCACATTTCTTAAATTTTTTTGGTTCTAAGACATGCCGGTTTCCTCACGATGTTTTACTTCACCGATTTGAGAGCAACGGTGATGAAATAAATTACACAACGTAATGTCTGTCTTGGTTACACGATTTTCTGTTTGAAAGTCGGGGCCGCCACCACTGGGCCACTAATAATAATAATAGTAATAATAATAGTCCTCCTGACCTTTTGTCGGCCACGGCGGCCAATCCCAGCGGAGATTAGCCATCTGCGCGGGAGATATTATAGTGCACAAGTGTGTGCGCAGGCACAGGTGCACTCTCTGTTCCCTTTTCTCTGGGCCACTACTATATAGTAGTAGGAAATATTGAGGTGCATTCAGCCAAACTGAGTCTGCATGGTTTTAAACCACCATGCAACGAAACAAGAAACGAAGAAACGAGGATTTTATAATTATGTATAGGTACCAGAAGACGTTGCGTTGGAAGGTTGGAGGGATCTACTGGATGCGAGATCCACGGGGCCGGCTAATGTGGCAACACTTAGAGGAGGCCTAGGCCTATAGTCCAGCAGTGGACGTTTTTCAGATGATGAGAAATGATGATATATACTGATTCTCCTTTATTTCAGCCTACTTAAACAATGTGAACCCCGACGTTAAAGACGAGGAAGGTTTTCTGAAGACTGGTGACGTTGGCTACTATGATGATGATGGCTATTTCTACATCGTTAATAGGATTAAAGAGCTCATCAAGTTTAATGATTTCTCTGTGAGTTTATCTTTGACTAACTTTTGCCTGCGGCTTCGTCCGCGTGAAAATGAAGATTTCCCATACACACTTTCATCCCATATTTTTTTTATTTTTTTTTTTATTTAATATGGGCTTGCTCTTGACCTCAATCTTGCCCTAAGGGCAGAGATGAGGTCGACGATGGAACGAGCTTACCCAGAAGAAGCCTATTTACTCGCGACTTAAATACCCCCCCCCCCCCTATCCCCTATTTAACTCCCTTAAGGGTTGCATTTCAAAAAATCCTTTCTTATTCCTTATCTACATTATAAAGGGCACCTCTGTGCAAAATTTCAGCTTTCTAGGTCCAAGGGTATGGGCTGGGCGTTGATGAGTCATTCAGAAGTCGGAAGAAGATAGTTTTTTTTTTTATAACGTTGCCCCACACTAGGAATTACTCCTGTATCGTGGGTGCGTTTACAAACATTTAAACTCACATCACAAATACCCAGACCCGGAACAAATATCTGTAGGCCATACAAATACTTGTTCCGTGCGGGGATCGAACCCGCGGCACGCGGCGCAGCAGTCCGATCGCTCAGCCACTGCGCCAACCGTGCAGTCAATAGATAGAATAGATAAGTATATTCATTATTTATTTTCTACGAGAAAAGCTAAGAGGCATATTTTTCATAGGGATATATGAATGGTCACTATAATTATGATTAGAGACCGCCCAGAATCTATGGTACAGCTGACTGGTAATAGGTGATAAATATAAATGATGATGGATGAAGAGATAGAGAGCCCTATGAAACCTATGAAACCTATGAGACCTATGAAATCAAAATCAAACCACAAGAAAAGCGCTGAGACAATAAAGCTCGACGAAGTCCCAGAGAAATGATTTAGCTGTCTTGGATTCCGCAACGAAATTAATCAGAAAAGCATAATTTCCACTTCCCTCCATATCAGCAAGACAAGGCCAATAGGCACAAGCGCACAAGGGACGTATACAACTGGGATAAGCCCAGTTGTCTAGCACCACGGATATTATTGTCATTAATATTACTGGGTCCTAAGTTGTGAGATGTTTTATTTGATTCCAATAATAGGACACACGCATATCAAGCCTAGCGGGAAGGCTAAGTTCTGCCGCATACGCCGTCAGAAAAGTAATACAATAAACTGACGTTGCTAAAGCACGGTTAGTCTACTTTAGTTATTTTCACAGCGTTATGTCCTACGGTATTCTGCTGTGGGGCAAAGCTGCTGATATTCAAAATATATTTGTTCTGCAGAAGCGCGCGGTTCGTGCAATTTATCAGCTGGGTGTCCGAGTTTCCCTTAGAGATTGTTTTAAGGAGATTGTTATTCTCACGGTTGCTTCTCAGTACATCTTTGCCAACATTTTATATATTAGACAAAATATCCACCTGTACACTAAAAACAGTGATATCCATAACTTTAACACTAGAAATAAGCATAAACTACGCGCTCCTTTTTTTAGGGCTCCATTCGTAGGGCTCGGGATAACATTTTATATTAAACCGCCATCTGCTTTTCTAGACTTGCCATTTAATGTGTTTAAAGCCAAAGTAAAATCTAATCTTTGTTTAAAAGCTTACTATTCTATTAACGACTACTTAGATGATAAGAATAGTTGGTCGCTGAGTTGAACACAAGACAATGTTTTATTTAAGTTCTTTCTCCAAAATTAGTTTACTGTTAGGTTATGTATTTATTATTTTATTTTTACATTGTTTATTGTTATATACTTTTGTATATTACTGATTGTGTCTATAGTAAATCTTAAATTTAACTGACACCTTGCTATTGTATCGAGACTGGTTCTTCTAACCAACATAACAGACAGATGTGTGCTGAGGAGTTTGTTCCGCCACTTCTTCTTTCCAGATAAACACTAGGAAGTGTCGATGGGTGGGCGATTGGGAGACTGTCTTATAAAAATGTAAATAGTAAAGTAAAGTAAATTTTGACCTTCGAAAAGTGCTGATTATCAGCCTAATTTGAATAAATGAGTTTTGATTTTGATTTTGAGGTATGACAAAAATGCTTGAACGCACGGAAAATTCTAGTTTCTACAAGATCCGTATAGTAAATAATAACTCCGGTTGTAACCTGTACATTAAATAACTTAATATAACGTTAATTCTACCAAAGACTATACTCCTATAAAATGTGATGTGCAGATTGTTCAAATTCGCAGTCAGATGTAGAACATTGACAAAAAGGCGAGGCAACAAGCTTGAAGAAAAATAATTTACTCTTACAGTTACCATGACCTGTGAGAAATTGGGCGACACAGTGATCCACCTCCAGCCATGACATCATCAAATAACTAAATAGTGTCTCTCGGCATTTGGACATATTTACTTGTTCTTTGGCGGAATTCCAGAGGGTGACACTAAGTGTGTTGTCCACTGTGTAACTAATTGTACTTCTAACCCAGACCCGTTACTTGGGACTGAACTATTAATGTATGACTACTTTTGTTAGCTTGGGTCTTACCTGTTACAACAAATGTATGTGATAATCAATGAATAAATAAATAAATAAATAAATAAACTTCTCCCGCTCTTGGGCAGAGAGAGAGTGTTAGACTTCTACTGACTAAAAACTACCCATGTTCCTTCTTAGCCCTTTCTGTCGAGGCCACGGTATCCTGTGAACATCCCGCAGCCGGCCCCTCATGAACGATTGTAAAGGTTGTGTAGGTAATTTTCAATTCATTTCAAATCCAGGTAGCTCCAGCGGAATTCGAAGCGTTGCTTCTGCAGCACCCTTCAGTGCGCGATGCAGGAGTAGTGGGTAAACCTGACCCGAAGCACGGAGAAGTTCCTGTGGCTTTCATTGTGCTGCAACCAGGACGTGCAGCGACTGAGGACGAACTGGTCGAGTATTTGAACAGTCGGGTAGGTCTGATTAAATATAATTATTACAGTCTAGGTAACATAGAAGTATGGAAGAAGATATACTGCTCCAAACCCCAAAGGAATTGAGATAAAGGCAAGAGAATATTGTTTCGGGAGGTACCCGTACCGAATCAGGCGGGAGGAAACGCCCGGATGCTTCCACTGCGAGGATCGACCGGAGGACACTGTGGAGGTGTGCCCTGCTTGGGCAGAGCCCCGTCGTGTTCTCGTAGCGGCGATCGGCGGCGGCGACCTCTCGCGTCCGGCCCTGGTGCAAGCCATGCTCCGGGGCGAAGAGGAATGGGACGCCGCCGCCTCCTTCTGCGAAGCAGTGATGCTAGCCGCCGCGGGAGACGCTCCGGGCGTCGGGGGCCACGTGATGGCTTCCGGCCACCGTAGACGTGGGCCTGTGGACGGTGAGTAATGGGCTAGCTCTCCGTCCGGCCGTCCGGCAAAAAAAAAAGTGCAAAAGAATGATAATGATGACAGTTTTAAATTGTCCAATGGCAATGTGTTGCGGAGGAATTAGTGAAATTTCGATAAATGTTTAGAGTATAATATAACGATAAGACCAAAAAAGCTATATTTTGGCCTGTGTGAATGGGACTAGAAAGCCTTTTTTTTGTGGGTGGAAAATCATCAAATGACCCCCCCCCCCCCCCCCCGTTCTTGGACAAAGCGAAGGGGAGTGTCAGACTTCTACTGACTAAAAACCGAATCCATGTTCCTTCTTTGCCCTTGCGCCGAGGCCACGTCATCTCGTTCTATATAATCCGCGGCCCCGACGGGGACATCCGCGGCCTCGACGGGGGACTAGAAAGCCTTGGAGTAGAACAAGAGCTTGCCAAGGGGTGCCACAGGCGCACAGGCAAGACAGAAACACAACTGATCCTTTAAGGGTTCCGTTTTTACCCTTTGAGGTACGGAACCCTAAAAATTGACATTTGCTTAAATTGTTTTCAAATGATACACACCAACAACTTGATTCTTAGACTCAAATAAACATCATCAAATAAGGGAAACAAGCTGGAGTCTGAATTTGGGCCTAGTTAATCGCAAAAGGTTCACCATTTTTCTACCCTCAGACCAAGAAAAAAAGAAAGACGGCGCGCCGCGAACACCAACAGTGAAGCCACAAAACCACACGCCTATAGCAAGTAAACATACAAGCTCACGCACACACCTACACTAAAACCACACGCATTTCTCCTAGTACGTCACGACTTCACGAGACATTGTCTACACACATAGATAAAAAGTTGGCTTCACTTTTGATGTTCGTGGCGCGTCGTCTTCCTTTTTTTGTTGGTCTGAGTTTTCTACCTAACTCTTTTGGAAAATACAGGCTTGATGTAAGAGCTTCGTCTTCTTTCAGGTGACCTACAGGAAGCGTCTAAGTCTGGCAGGCGGCGTTCGTTTCATAGACCGACTGCCCAGAGGGGCTGGTGATAAACTGGATAGGAAGGACTTGATGCAAAGGTGTATTGATGAAGATATTAACTGATGGCAATGCACGGAGTCGACTGAGAGGAGTGGTGTTCCTGAATTTATCGCATTCAAACAAACTTTTCAGCTTTATAATATAAGTATTGATAAAATCCTCATTCCCTCCTGGCTGATCCCAGTGGTGGCGGCCTTGACTTTTTTTGAACCCAGGCAGGCATTACGGTGTGTAATTTATTTCATTACCACTGCTCTCAAAACGGTGAAGGAAAATATCGTGAGGAAACCAGCATGTCCTAGAACAGAAAATTCAAAGACATGTGACATCTATCAATCCGCACTGGGCCCGCGTGGTGGATTATAACCCATTCCTTCTCATAGAGAGGAGGCCTGTGTTCCAGCAGTGGGGCATTAATAGGCTGTTGATGATGAATATACGGAGACTAGTTTATTTTTAGATCTCAGAGATTTTGGTGCCACTGACATATTAGTTTCATGACAGCTCAGGGTCCGTTCACACCGACCAGAGAGCATCGTCTGGCGCTCTTCTTTTCACACAGACCGGTCGCAGTCGGCAAAAGAGTCCGCAGTTGGAGCTGGTCGGCCGGTCGAGCGCGGAAGAGTACGACATCAGAGGCAGCTCGTCGGCTCGTCTTATTATTTCACACTAAACGCGTTAGGTTTGCTCTCAAGAATTCTCAATTATAAAATGACATGAAAAAATAAACCTTATTACAATGATTCAATCCTCTGCTTTAAACGTGATAAAAATCTGCTCTCCTCGCCGACCGGTCTGTGTGAACGGACTCTAAAGGACCATGGGAATATTTCTATGGACTCTCGAAGTAAGACCAACGGAATTGCAATATATTTCAGAGGAGAATTAAAAGCCAAGATTAAATCTGTAGTTTTGCTTTTTGTTTCCCTTTTTCATTCGTTTTTCTTTGTTAAGTTATTTAACACTGCAGATAAAGTGGATGAAAAATTGCATAAAATAATTAGCCTTTACGAAGGTAAGAGAAGGGTAGGGAAGGAGTCAGCAACAATATTGTACTTTTGGTCCCGGCTGCCATTTGATTTAAAGATCTTTGAACAGTCGTCACAGGTAGTGTGACCAGAAAGTCTGACAACCAGTCTTACTAAAGGGTATCGTATTACCCAGTATTAACTGGGTTGTGGAGGTCCGATAGGCAGTCGCTTATTTATTTATTTTATTTATTTATTTAATATGGGCTTACTCTTGACCTCAATCTTGCCCTAAGGGCAGAGATGAGGTCGACGATGGAATGAGCTTACCCAGAAGAAGCCTATTTACTCGCGACTTAAATAGATTGGGGTTAAAATATGATCTCGGGAAAACCGACGCAGGCAGGGTGTTCCACTCCTTGGCTGTACGAATAATGAAAGTCTTAGCAAAACGCTTCGTACGAATGTGTGGAACATCGACAAGGTATGGGTGATAACCTGGAGTACGCCTAGTCTCTCGATGGAAGAAGGGAGATGGTGGAATAAGCTCGTGGAGCTCTTGCGCACACTCTCCGAAGTACAGTCTGTAGAAGACCGACAGACATGCAACTTTGCGGCGGTGGGCCAGGCTATGCAGCTTGGCAACCAGCTTGGCGTCACCAATCAGCCTCCTGGATCTGCGTTCTACTGAGTCGAGTGTGGCAAGTTGGTATTAGTCGCTCCATGTAAAATACTGGTATTCAGTTGCATCCGGTTAGACTGGAAGCCGACCCCAACATAGTTGGGTAAAGGCTAGGAAGGTAGACTTCTTGTTATATTTTACTTTTTAAATAGGAATGCGTAGTCCTTTCCTGTTACCTTTGCTTCATCACTGACGTAGGTACTATGTATACAGTTAGCATATGTTATTCAGATAAAGTAATGAGCTATATAATAATTATAGTAGTAGCTGATGCCCGCGGCATCGTCCGCGTGGATGTCGGTAATAGCGACCGATGTCGGTTATCGCGACCAAAAGTAATCTTGTCATCCCAGCACGACCCACGAATCAAAGCCAGAAACCCAAAATTTTGCAAAATATCTGGCAGTGATTCGAGTAAAGTGTTATTAAAAGTTTCCATCAGAAATTTCTAAGTAGCAGCCACGTAGTCTTGATATGTGCCCGGTTTAATAACAATAGGCTCGCCCCCTACCTACTCCATAGGTTTTTAATATAATTGGCAATAAGGGTGTACCATAAGGTACTGTATACACCTCTGCCTAACTAAGCGTTATATTATGTTATGATTTAAAAAGAAAAACCCATATTGTATTGTTGGCTCAAAGTCACGCCATCAGCGAGTAGCCGTGCGGTTAGCGTCCGGTCGACGTGCGGCAACCGACAGAAGTTCATAAAACGAGGCGAGCGGCGGTGCAACGGTCACTTTTTGCTTGGACGGCGCTCGGAAAGGACTTGCTACCCGACTATTATCGTGTGAATTCGTGTGCTTGCTAATTTTGGTTTATGTTTTTGCTCGTGTACTGATTATTCCATTTGCTAGTGCTATTTCTATTTGATTATTGTTTAAAATGTTTGTCTTGATATTTTTGTAAAAGTGTAATTCTAAAGATATTAAACATTGTTTATTTTGTTCACGTATTTCACTTCTGATTCCTAATATCAGAAGTGGGATAGTGGATTCTTTTCGCCCACAAGTTAAAAACTAGTTTTCAGGCTTTTAATTTGAGATAAAAGCGGGTAGTAGTTAGCAATGGATAGATCGAGTTGTTCGCGTTCAAAAACTAGTGCCTTGCGTTCTAAGCGATCTCGTAGCCACCTTATGTGGAGTGGAAGGTCACGTATAGCAAGTTTCGGGATCCGATCGCCGTTCCAAGCGCGAACGAGATCGTCGTAGGAGCCGCGTGAGGACGCGAAGTCCTGCGTAACCGCTCTCGCGGTTGAGGCGACGCTCCGGACAGGATTGGTTTACTTTCGTTCCTGATACAAGTAAGATCGAACCATTTTAATATTTCGTTGGTTTAGTAGTCGTAAGCGCGACTATGAGCATGAAGGTTCTGGGTTCGATTCCCGGGTCGGGCAAAGTGCTATTTTCTGGATTTGTGCCCTGTTGGTGACAATGGGCTCACCCCTGTTACATGGTTAAGCTTATGTCTTAACATAACTGGCGAAATGTGGGTATACTGGGTACCTCTGCCTAACCCTTCGGGGATTGCAGGCGTGATGTTATGTGTGTGTTTATAAGGTCACTGGGGTGATTGGCAATGCCTCGGACGCATTGGTGGTTATTTACATGGTGGTGCTAATACGTCGCTTAACGATTGGTTGACCAATAACAGCACGTGGACTCATTTTAAACACGAATTTCGGTCATTGTGTCCGCGTGAAGTCGATATGGTCACTGTGCTATAATGACGTTATGAATACAAGTATCTGTATGACCTACAGATAGTTTTTTTTTAAGTCGGGTACTTGTGTATGTTAGTTTAAATATTTGTGAAGGTACCCACGATACAGGAGAAATTCCTGGTGAGGGGCAACGTTGTGATTTGTGATATCTGATGCTCAAATAAAAGCCGCAATTATGAACAAAACAAAATACAGTCAAAAGTCTTGTTTTCCGTATATTTGAAACCAAAAAGTGCAGTTGTTGGCACATCAAACTCGAATCATGGTCATAGGTTGTTTTCGTGTGAAGACGTAGGCCGTATACAGGTGCACTGTAAAGTCTGATAAGTTTTGCTTTATTATAGAAGTTTTGCTTTATAATACACATGATAGGCTAAGAAAGATGCCAATGAGTTACGTATCAGTTGATGTTTATAAGAATTTTGATGAAGTAAAGTTGTGGTTGCAAGCCAAGAGATTCTATCGGCTGTATTGTGTTAGACAGTACCAGTAATTATTGTGTAGTCGTAGTCCGATTAAAATTGAAGGTTTTTGAGGAAACACGAGTAGACAGTGGGTGTGTTTGTTGTATGTTGTGCGTTGTGCGTTTAGCTTTGGTTGAGGTCAGGGTCTGGAAAGACCGTAGTGTTAAGTCAAATAGTGATACACACGAGAGATAGACTTGTTTACTAGTCAGTTAGAGATCTGTGGTTTTACTCGATGATTTTTGTGAACCTGGCATTTTTTTGACGCAATAATGTTTTTAAGATTGATTTAAACGACAATGGTACATGACCCAGGGTGGTTGATTGTTGTATTTTCGATAATTTCCAGTTTAGCCGCGTTTGATTTTATCAACGAGAGTGGGACTTAGTGGATGTTTGGTCAGGTTCTGTCGTAGATTTGTCTCTTTGCATAGTAACCATTACATAAGAACGTGTGGTTTGGTCAAGCGCGTGGCCTCAGCTGCGTGTGTGAAAGTCTGTGTGAAAGTCTGTGTGATACGCTAACAATGTGCCTATGTCAACAGCCACTGAGGGGTATGCAAACTTGGAGCCTATGCCTACAGTGTGTGTGGAAGTCTGTGTGATATGCTAACAATGTGCCTATGTCAACAGCCACTGAGGGGTATGCAAACTTGGAGCCTATGCCTACAGTGTGTGTGGAAGTCTGTGATGTCAACAGCCACTGAGGGGTATGCAAACTTGGAGCCTATGCCTACAGTGTTGTGGAAGAAGTCTGTGTGATATGCTAACAATGTGCTTATACATCCCTATGTGCCTATTGGTATTCTTGTCTGACAAGTTTTGTTTGGTGAATGTTTCTTTGAATTTGATTCTCGACTTGAATGTTCCTTAATGAATGAGATTACTCTCTTGTTGTACTACTCGGTTAGAGAGCCTTGGTGTTAAAGGTTTTACTCGATGATTTCAGCAGTTTTTGTTGCAATAGAATTTTTAAGGTTGGTGTGAACGACTAGGTATATGACTCAAGGTAGTTGAGTGTTGTATTTTCGATAATTTCCAGTACATTTGATTTAATTAATGAGAGTCGAATTTGGTGCCACCCAATGGAACTAAAGTTTGGTCAGGAGTGATCGAGCGGAACAAAATTCTGATGTAAATTTGTTTGTTTACAGAGTAACCATTACACAAGGATGGACGAAACGCAACGCTGCTTGGCCTTAGCAGTGGTTGCCAGGGCTTTGCCACAATGACGCCGTGAACGTGCACGTCACTGCAGGGTGCCAGCGCGCCTTACCGGCGTTGCTGAGCGCGTCGCTGCAAGGCGACTGCGCGCCCTACTGGCGTTGCCGAGCGCGCCTTCTGGCGTTGCTGAGCGCGTCGCTGCAGGCCGAGCGCCTCGCTGAAGCCCAGCGCCTCGCTGCAGGCCGAGCGCGTCGCTGCAGGCCGACTGCGCGCCCTACTGGCGTGTACAGCGCGTGGCTCCGGGCTGCCAGCGCGCTACTGTCGTGTTAAGCGCGTCGCTCCAGGCTGCCAGCGCGCTACTGACGTGTTAAGCGCGTCACTCCACGGTGCCAGCGCGCCCTACAGGCGTAGTTGTGCGTGGCACTCCACTGTGCCAGCGCGCCCCACAAGCGTAGTTGTGCGTGGCACTCCCCTGTGCCAGCACGCCCCACTGGCGTTGTGAGACACGCTATCAAGGAGACAGCGAAGACTCAGCCGCCTTGTTGGAAGCTGACGAGGACGTCAGAGCGTCAGGAGAGGCCGTGTTGGCTCAAAGTCACGCCATCAGCGAGTAGCCGTGCGGTTAGCGTCCGGTCGACGTGCGGCAACCGACAGAAGTTCATAAAACGAGGCGAGCGGCGGTGCAACGGTCACTTTTTGCTTGGACGGCGCTCGGAAAGGACTTGCTACCCGACTATTATCGTATGCTTCGCTAATTTTGGTTTATGTTTTTGCTCGTGTACTGATTATTCCATTTGCTAGTGCTATTTCTATTTGATTATTGTTTAAAATGTTTGTCTTGATATTTTTGTAAAAGTGTAATTCTAAAGATATTAAACATTGTTTATTTTGTTCACGTATTTCACTTCTGATTCCTAATAGTATTATCTTCTTCTTATTAAAATTTTATAGGCAGTAAGATCGAACGAACTCATACACACTTTTTTTTTAGGGTGGGAAGTTATCAAATTACTCTTCCCGCTCTGGGCAGAGCGGTAGGGAGTGTTGAGACTTCTACCACGGTAATATTATCATACAGTAGTTCGACTTCATACAAACGGACGAAGCGCGAGCTATACCTACGCGCCTCGATTATGGGATGCGCCTGGGATGCAGACAGTCGCGACTGTGCCGCAGTGACGAACGGACGGTGTGTTGTTTTAACAATAAATGCGCGATGTTTTCTCTAAAAATAAGACAAGTACATTTAATTTACATTTTTTGTGTTGTTTTTGGTTTTATGAATTCGTTAATAACGTATCCAGAGATAACTTTTTTTAATTACTTGAAAACTTTGAAAGATAAGACTATAAAATAATTTCACTTACTAGTAGGTAGGCTTATAATGTGTGTCTTTTTAATGGATAAGTATTTCTTTATAAGTCCCGAAAAAAAACATGGTTTTTTAATTAAATCTATCAATCAAAAAACAACACGCATGTTTATTGAACACTTTCTATTCAATTCACAAAGTATTTTATTTGTTTTAAAAAGTATATTTACGATCACAAAACTAAATGGAAACACAAAGTATGCACATGTAATTAAAATACTGGAGGCGGGCAGCCCTTACGCATGTTTACGTACCGCGCGGCTGTAGGCATTTATTTCAAGGACACGGCCGAGTCACACTACTGTACATATTTATACTGTGCTTCTACTGACTAAAAACCACCCATGTTCCTTCTTAGCCCTTTGTGTAGATCTCGCGGTATCTCTTTCAAATAACCCGCAGCCCCGACGGGACCTCAGGAATGGGAGTACCTGCGCTGGGTTCCTGGCACTACTCTATGTCATATTACTAAATATTTCGAAAATCCATCCTGGGGTCCTTCCTGGGTCACAGTGTAAAGTGCTTACGAATCAAAACAACGCCGTCCAGTCGGCTGCATCGTAATGACCTAGTTATTGCGTAATGCTGACGGCTGGCGGCAAATATTATTGTTAAGGCCAAGTTAATACTGGCTTAATAAAAACTAACAATGGAATCGAAAAAGGATACAGTCGACCTAAAAACAGAGACGGAACATCTTCTGTATAAGTACTATTGTGAAGAAAAGAATGAGCGTTTAAAGCTCCAAAAAAACCTAAATGACTTAAAAAGTCAAATAGAAAACCTCCAGCAACAGCTAAAACTTCAAGCAGAAAACGCAGCCAAACCAGCAACAACCGCCACCGAGACCTCATCATCGCCTGTTGAATATGCAACGGACGAAGAAGAACTCGCACGAGAAACAGGGTGGATACGGCAAAAGAGCAGGAAGAAAAGAAAATTGAATACCTCACCTGCCCAACCCACTCAAAATGAACACGGAAGAGACGTGAATAGAAGTATTGAAAAAGTCAACAAAACTCCTCTGCCACCACCAATGGTTGTAGATGGTATACAGAATTACCAACAATTCTTTGACTTTCTATGTGAGAGTCAATCAGCTGACGCGTTCAGCATCAAAATGATGAATGGCGATACCGTAAAAGTAAATGCCAAAAACGAAGAATCATATCGAGCAATTTCAAAAGCCCTTTCAGACAACAATTGTCTTTGGCACTCTTATGAAAACAAGCAAGAAAGGCCAATAAGAGTTATGGCAAAAAAATTGCATTTCACATGTATCCCAGAAAGAGTAGTCGAAGACTTGCGCAGTAAAGGCTTTAAGATTTTAGAAGCAGTCAACAAATTGAGTTGGAAAACTAAAGAACCACTCAATATGTTTATGCTGACATTCTCAAATGATGAGGAAACGAACAAAATATTCAATATCAAACATATTTTGGGATGTAATGTGGAGATCCAACCCTTAAAATCCACAAAACTGGTACCTCAATGCAAAAGGTGCCAGGCATACGGTCATACGCAAAAGTACTGCTCCAAAGAACCAAGGTGCGTAAAATGCACAGGTAAACATCTCACCAAGGATTGTAAAAAATCAAAAGAAGAGAAGCCAAAATGCGTCCACTGCGGAGCCCCACATCCGGCTAACTACAGGGGATGTATTGTAGCCAAAGAAATCCAGCAACTAAGATCGAAAAAGTCGAAAGGAAGTAATGTGACTGCTCAACAAAGCGCACCTGCAGGAAGAGGTGAAGACCCTGGCAAGTCCAAACCAATTCAAAGCATGGTGCAAGCAACCAGCAAAAACATTTCATACGCTCAAGTAGCTACACGAGGCATAGTGAAAGCGCCCTTGGCTGATATGAACAGCAACAAAAAGTTGGATGAAATCTTAAAGTTAATGTCATCATTCGACGAGAGATTAAAACAAATCGAAAATGGCAACATAACTGCTACTTCTAAAACAAGAAATGGATAATACACTTAAACTTATGACATGGAACTCAAATGGGTTACAAAAACATCAGAATGAGTTGCAAGTTGTATTAGAAATTGAAAAAATAGATGTTTGCCTTGTATCAGAAACACACTTTACAAAGCAATGTCATATTAAATTCAAAGGTTACAAAGTATACCATGCATTACACCCAGACAATACTGCAAGAGGCGGAAGTGCCGTTATTGTTAAGGATAATCTGCGACACTACGAAGTGTTTAAATACGAAGAGAAAGATATCCAGGCCGTGGCAATTTGTCTTCAAACAAAAAAATACCCCTTAACAGTATGTGCCATCTACTGTCCACCACGATACATGATAAGAAAAGATCACTATATGTGTTTCCTAGCCCGCCTTGGTAACAGATTTATCTTAGGAGGTGACTTCAATGCTAAAAATACGTATTGGGGTTCCCGACTAACTACTACTAAAGGCAAAGAACTACTGAGTGCTATAAAAGAGCTAAAATGTGACGTTATATCTACTGGTAAGCCCACTTATTGGCCAACAGATCCAAATAAAATTCCAGATCTAATCGATTTTTTCATAACCAGGGATCTATCAACTAGTTATATCAAAACGGAGCAAAGCTATGACTTAAACTCGGATCACTCAGCAATTTATTTAGAAATTAGCGAGAGTCACTTATATAAAGAAAACAGTCCTAGTCTAGTAAATAAATTTACGGATTGGGAGAGCTTTAAAGACAGATTGAATGATCAAATAGACCTTAAAGTCCCATTAAAAACCCCTGAACATTTAAACTTCGAAGTTGAAAAGTTTATTATGCACATCCAACAAGCAGCGTGGGAAAATACACCTGAATTTAATAAGAGAACGAAGGGAAACACTTACCCTCTCAGAATCAAGCAGCTCATCATGGAAAAAAGAAGGCAGAGAAAAATGTGGCATCAAACTAGGTGTCCTGATGACAAACAAAAGCTAAACCAACTTACAAAAAAAGTAAGAAGATTAATCCAGGAATACAAAAACGACTCAACCAAAACCTACCTTCAGAAATTAAGTAACGACCAAAGGACAAACTACTCCCTTTGGAAGGCTACTAAGAATCTAAAGAGGCCGATAGCCCAAATCCCTCCCATCAAGTGTGAAAACGGGCATTGGGCACGTACTAATGAGCAAAAAGCTGTGAGGTTTGCAGACTACCTAGAAAACATCTTTCAACCAAACGAGGGGGAAACCATGGAAGACCACACTCTGGTTAATATAGTGAATCAGCCGGATCATGTAGATGCCATAAAACTAGTAACACCGAGAGAAGTTGCACGAGAAATAAAGCAGAAAATAAACCCAAGGAAATCACCAGGTTACGATCTAATAACAGGGGAAATCCTTCATAACCTACCAAGAAAGGGTCTGGTTAAGTTAACAACCCTTATCAATGCTGCACTGCGGCTTAAATATGTACCAGACTTATGGAAAGTTGCTGAAGTAATAATGATAGCAAAGCCTGGGAAACCGGCTCACGAAACAACATCATACAGACCCATTTCCCTGCTACCAATAATGTCAAAGCTGTTTGAAAAGCTGCTACTCAAACGTCTTAAACCAATCATCGAAAACAGGAACATTATACCTGAGCACCAGTTTGGTTTTCGAGAAAAACACTCGACGATCGACCAAGTGCACAGAATTACAAACGTAATAGAAAACGCGTTAGAAAACAAGAAAGTCTGTTCTACGGTTTTTCTAGACGTAGCCCAAGCTTTTGATAAAGTTTGGCACGAAGGCCTTATTCATAAGCTGAAGAGCTTGGTACCGAAACCGTTTGCAGACATATTGGAATCCTATATTTTAAACAGAGTCTTTAGAATAAGACAAGAAGATACTTACTCAGAACTTAAACCGATAAAAGCTGGCGTACCGCAAGGAAGTGTGTTAGGTCCGGTCCTGTACCTACTATACACCTGCGATATTCCTGATCCTGAAAATAATACCATTGGGACCTTTGCTGATGATACAGCCATAATGGCCGTTGGAAACAGCCACGAAGAAGCAGTAGAAAAGGTTCAAATGGCTGTTAATCAAGTTTATGACTGGACCAAAAAATGGAGGATTAAATTAAATGAATCCAAATCCGTACATATAGACTTTACCAACAAAAAGCAACAGTATTGTCCAGTCTATATTAATAACAACCAAATACCTTATGAGAATACAGCCAAGTATCTAGGTATGACCCTTGATGCAAAGCTACGATGGAAAGCTCACGTCAAGAAGAAAAAAGATGAACTCGACCTACGGTTCAAAAGAATGTATTGGCTGCTTGGAAGAAACTCCGAGCTGTCCGTGCCGAACAAACTGTTATTGTACAGACAAGTCCTGATGCCAGTTTGGACTTATGGTATTCAGCTGTGGGGCTGCACCAAACAGACAAATGCATTAATCATTCAACGATTCCAGAACAAAGTACTACGGGAAATTGTTAATGCACCCTGGTACGTAAGAAATGATGACCTTCATCGGGACCTAAACGTTGAGTTCATCGATAAAGTGATCCAAAAATCTGCAGAAGCTCACGACAAGAGACTTCACCAGCATGTGAATGTCGAGGCGATCCAGCTTCTTGACCACACGGACATAGTGAGAAGACTAAAAAGAACGAAACCGTTCGAGTTAGTGTTTAGTGCTAGTGTTAGTGAATAGTGTAATGTAGCACAAGTGTTACCAAATAAACACAAGAAAAAGTGTATTCGCCTTAATAGAGACAATAAGAAAAGTGCCAATGGACACATTCTTAGTATGTACGTAAAGACTATTTAACAGTTTAAGTTAGAATTAAATTACTTATTAGTCTATAATACAAGGCTAGATTGTAATAAGATTAGGGTCCATCATTTTGATGGACACTATATAGGATAAGGGAAAAAAAAAAAAAAAAAAAAATCCTGGGGTCCTATTTTTTTACAGATTCATTTTGATGATATTATTTTTTATACTTGTTTATATTTTGGCGGTATTTTCTATGTAGTACATTATGGTACAAGTGTGTAACAATTTAATTTATATTTTTTTGTTGTGTGAACTTGTGGCGTGTGTCAAATAAATTTATTTTCTTTCTTTCTTTCTTTCTTTCTTTCTTTTCTTTAACGTTGGTGATTACCGCTGAGGCGCCATTGAGACCCGAGCCGTCAGGTGAGGGTCTTAAGAGAGCCGAGGACGCACACACACACACACGCACACACGTGTATCATACGACGTTTTTCAACACACTTTCGAAGAAAATAATACTAAAAAGTCAACTTCAACAGTTAAAACAAGTTCTATTTTTTTTTTCACAAAGCGGGAAAAATTAATGCGCGCGCATCTACAGTTCGACCAAGTTATCTGTGCAGGCGGGAAAACACGGAACTAAAATAAATGACGTTAAGGCGGAGATTTCTTAATCGTTCAAAAAGGTGGTTTTTTAAAGCAGTGTATCTCATAAACCGTAAATAATTTTGACAAACAAAAAAAATATGACATTTTCAAGACCTTTTCGCATACCGTGATGGAATTCAAAACATAATTAAACATACTTTAATGCACGAAAAAAATCTTCAAACATACCTCTTAACAAATTTTAAAAGCTGTTTATCTCTTCATTAACAAATATAATTATAATTTAAAATACACCATAAAATTTCAAATGCCAAACTGGCAAACTGCATCCAGTGATGGATTGTTTTTTATTAAATAGTTAATTTCTAATTTTATACGATTTTATTTGCACTTTTAATTAAAACAGGCTCTTGCTGGCAGTGTATCGCTGATCACTCTCACGCACGGGTAGACGCTATTGCTAAGCTCCTCCCACACGCTCAAGGTCGTTGGCGTATATCTGGGCCTTAAGTTTACGTTAAGTTTGACGTAGCGATGCATTTTTTTTCTTGACCAGTAGCGCCACCTTGAAATTCACACTGTAACAATGGCGATCGACCATAGACTAAAATAATGAGGTTGCTTTATTTTTGGCTTATCGCGGATAGAGTTTTAGCCACGTACAAAATGGGGTACTCAAAGTTTTCTATACTACAGAGAAAATAAAAGTTATATTATTTGAGTGTAAGTTTCATTTAAGTATTAAAAACGTACATTAAGTTAAAATTATCTATTTAAATTCAAATTTGTATGAAATGAGCAAGCACTATGTACATTAATTTATTTTTACTATTGAACACGATCTCTTTTGTATCGAAACTTTTTTATGAAAATAGCAACTCAACCAATAAAATTTAAAAAAAAACCCAATAATAACTCACTAGTGAATAATAGCAATGAAAAAGTCACAGTTTGATTATAGGTATCATTATGTGCCTAATTGCGGTGAAATTATAGCCACTTTATGAGCAAGTGTGTTGAAAACATTTTTACGCTTTTTGGACCCTAACTAAAGACAATTTGTTTAAATGGACAGTTTCAAACGTTAATTTTTTGACATAATTATGTCGGAATCGACGGTTGTTTGTGTTTTCGTTCTGCATGGTTGTATTTAATAAAATATATGTTCTCACGATATGTTTTATTTAATTACTTTTTCAGGATGCGTTGCCTTTAGAAGAACATTCTCAACGGCTATATCTGACAGTTGTCATAGACAATAATAATCGCTACAACCCATAAACATCCCCCCTTTTACACAAAAAAGTATTACTTACAATAAACTTAACTAGGTACTATTCTAAATCTGAACCATCTGCAAAATCCTTGAATTTTGTGGGTTTCCTAATGTGACGTCCACTGCGGGTTACATTAACAACATCACTACGATCTGAACTATCAGCTAATAATTTAGTGTTCTCAAACCTTTTTTGTAAGCTCGGAGTATCAATATTTACTAACTTGTTAGGTGATAGTTGTTCAGATGTATTCCGAGTATAGTCAACGGGCTCAACATTAGGTTCAGAGATACTCTCATTTTGTTCACTACTACTCTCAACTGGCAAAATATCAGGTTCATTAGGTAGCATAATACACACATCAACACGGTCTAGGGATATTTTTAAAAAAGCGAATTACTATTGAATGTGTTAATTATTTATATGACATGTATATATTTAAAATATGCGTTATTTAATATTCTACCATTTTTTAATAATGGTTAAGGTACTGATTAAAATTTCAGGATTTTATGGAAAAAAAATGAAGCATAGACGGAAACCGTATATGAATTAACTTTTAATTTGTGAGTAAAAACTGAAAAAAATAGAATAATCATTTAATTTGTGTTTATAAACTTGAAGTTAGTAGTCTGAGAAAGCGCCCATGATGTTCATAACACATCGGCAACGATTCGGAATGCTCAGAACAAGGTTGTCAATGTCTTGCTGCGGAATATTGTCCCATGTCCTTCTGAGGTGCGCAAAAAGTTGATCTTCTGTAGCCAAATTTTCAGGAACTTCCTTCAGAGCTCTTCTTTGCAGCATATCCCACGCATGCTCAATGGGATTTAGATCTGGCGATTGAGCAGGCCAGTCTAAGGCCCTAACATTATGTGTATGTAACCAAGCTGCTACCGTTCTCGCCGTGTGTGCCCGGGCATTGTCGTGCATGAGCAGGAAATCTTGCCCCATTTGTGTTCTGTGGGGCAAGATTACGGGCCCCAGCACCTGTTGGACGTATCGTTCTGCCGTCATATTGCCCCGCACCCAAACGAGATCCGTCCTCCAAGACGAATTCCTGCCCAAACCATAATTGTTCCTCCTTGGTATAGGTGAACTTCCTGAGGGTTCTGGAGACGGCTCCATCGTCCAGGAACTCGCCAAACACGCGTCCTTCGTGAATCTGGATGGAAGCCGAACCTGGATTCATCCGTGAACAGCACATTGGACCATTGCTCACGGCCCCAGTCCACGTGGTTCCGAACCCATTCTAATCGTCGTCCACGATTGCCTCTCTGTAAAGGTGGGACCCGGAGTGGTCTACGAGAGCGTAGATTGCTTTCATGCAGTCGCCTTCTTACAGTTTGGTCACTCACAAGCACTTGGTATTCCACTCGCAGCCTTTGGACCAATTGAGTCGCCGTTGCATTTGGTTGAGCTCGCGCAGTAATTTGCAAAAATCGGTCTTGTCTGGGGGTAGTGATGCGACTTGGCCCCCGGTGCCTCTCCGCTACTTCACCTGTGGCACGATAGCGTGTCCACAATCTTGAAATTACATTTTGATGGGTCCCTATGGCCTCAGCAACATTACGCTGAACAGATCCAGCTTCCAGCATTCCCACAGCTCGTAACATCTCCGCCCTCGTCAAATGTCGGCGTTGCATGGCTACAATACCTCAATTTTAACTTTATCTTTCGTTTAAAAATGAAAAAAAACTGTAACTAAACGTAATTCGTATTGTTTTCTAAATTTCACACAAATGAAAATTCCCTCTCATAAACATCAAGACATTTTTATGCCACCGAAACAAAAGAATTTTCAAAAATTTGAATTTGGAATTAGTCTGAGATAAATTACAAACAAATCGGTGTATTAAAGATTCCAATGCGGCCAGTACTTTTCGAGTTATTTAATTGAGTATGAAATATCCCTAGACCGTGTTGAGGTGTGTACTTTCATCAGGTGAAACATCTGGTATATAAACATTGGTGTGACTACATGTTGTGTTTTTATTATGATTAATTCTGTTTTCAAAACTATTAGAATTACACTTATATCTGGGTTTTATGTACATTCTATTTCTCCTATAACTGTTCCCTATCTCATCCCCCACTAAATAGGAACGAGGCTCATCGCATTTGTTTAAAATTTTTCCTTTAATCCAGTTACCATCAAGAGATTTTTTTAAATACACTTCTTGATCAACATTTAAATCTGAGAGAGGCTTTGACTTTTTGTCATAGCTTTTTTTTACAGTGTCTAAATGATTGTAGTACTTATTATTACATTTAGCTATTTTATGTTTCAACTCGATCTTTGGAGTTGGTAACAATGAATTTAAGTTTCTGGAAAATAACAACTGAGCAGGAGATGGCATGTATGGTTTAGGAGTATTGCGATAATTCAACAAACCCAGGTATGGATCTGATCCATCCTCTTTACATTTTTTGAATATGTTTTTAAATATTTTGACACCACTTTCACTTTGTCCATTTGATTGTGAATGTTAAGGACTTGACTTTATATGCTCAAATTTATAAAAATCTGCAAAGGCTTTAAATTTTTCTGAAGTGAATTGTGTTCCACAGTCTGTCGCTGCAATTGCTGGTATGCCATGTCTTGCAAAGATGGATTTACAATTAAGTATTACACAATCACTTGACAAGTTATCCAGTTTACAAACTTCAATATACTTTGAAAAATAATCCATGAATATAAGAAAGTCTTTGTTGTCAAGAGTACAGATATCTATGCCAACTTTGTGCCAAGGAATTCTCACTATATTATGATGGATCAGTGGCTCTTTCTGTACATTTGGGCTGTATTTGGCACAAGGTTCACACTGTCTAACAAATAATTCAAGATCTTTGTTCAAGTCAGGCCAGAAGATACAAGACCTAGCTCTAATTTTACAAGTGTTTAAGCCTACATGTCCTTGATGAATGTTTTTTAACATTTCAGCTTTCAGAGATTCCGGTATAACAATTAAGTTACTTTTCAATACAATGCCATCCAATAAATTTAGCTCATCTCTAAATGTCCAATAGTTTCTTAGGTTTCGATCTACATTATTAATATTTTTTGGCCATCCATTTTTGATGTGAATAATAACATTTTTAAGTACCTGATCCGATTCAGGGGTCCATATTGGCTCACCTAAAGTTTTTTATCCGAAATTGATCTTCCTAACGATTTGTAATCCGAATGATCACTCCTCCTAAAATTTTTCATCCTAAAGTTTGAATTCCTATTATTTGTAATGCTACTGGCGATGTTCCTAACACTCATGTTTCCGAAAATTTTAATTCCTATTATCGTTATTGTAAACATATTGCAACTCCTACTGTTTTTTATCCTAACGTTTTTATCCCTAAACATAATTACCATAATATTTTCACTCATACAACTGTTTAGAATGATTAAAGGTCGTTTCACTGATTTTTGTCTTGAAATGAAATAAATGAATGAAATGCAGGTCAGAGTCTCGTCTTGTGGACACTATGAAAAAAATACTTAGAAAAATTTCGCGACCAATTTCGAGGTAGCGCTCGCCGGCCGCTGCCGCGGCACCGCTCGCTTCGCTCGCTCGGCTCGCGCGTAGTTGGTCACAGTTCTAACCTAACCTAACCTATGGATATCTTTGCATATAAGGTCCCATTAAAATAGGTGGACAAATTTTAACACAGCGTTTAAGTAAGCCTAACTAAAGACATCTAAACAACAAAAAAAAACACTACCTATATAAGGTGATTTTATTTTGCCTTAAAATAATAAATTGCCGGCACTCTAGAACAAACTCATCCCATAAAAGTAGGTATTTTAATGTCTTTTTTTCTTTTTTTTTTTACTATTGTCCTTATTTTAGCGGTCTAAATGATTTCTAAAATTTTGTCCACCTATTTTAATGGGACCTTTTATAATACTGATTATTATGAATAAAAAGTAATATAAACAAAAAAGATATGACTTTGAATAATAGTGTAAAAGATGGTTAGGTTGAGAAAATATAGGAAAACAAATAATAGGATAATAGATGTTTATTGCTACTGACATTAGGAAGTTGAATGCTTCGGAATTAAAACATTAGAGACAGAGACTTTAGGAATTGCGATCGTTAGGATGAAAAATGTTAGGAAGAACATTTTCGGATTTCCAATTTTCGGAGTTGAAATTTTAGGTCAACTTTGGCGCACCCCCGATTCAGTTGCCAATTGAATTTTCTTTAATTGAACATTAGATACAGGTAAAAAATCTCTTTGTAATTTCACATGACAAATAATATTCTCACGAAGTTGTTTCATCTTAGGTTCTACATTATTGGTACAACTACGTGACAATGTATCAGCAATGAACAGTAATCGGCCTGGTTTGTATTTGACATCTAAATTGTAACCTTGTACGGCTAACATCATTATTTGCAGTCTTGCTGGGACTTTATATAAAGGTTTTTTAAACAAGGTTTCTAAAGGTTTATGATCTGTTTCTACATGTACTTTACGACCATATACATATTGATGCATTTTATAACAACCAAAAACTATTGCTAACATTTCTTTTTCTAACTGACAATAATTTTGTTCTGTGGGATTAAGGGATCGTGACCCAAATGCAATTGGTTTTCCATTTTGTAAAACAACTGCTCCCATTGCTGTTGATGAACTATCTACTGATAACACAATATCTTGGTTAGTATTAAAGAAAGCTAAACATGGACTACTGCACAAAGCTTTTTTCAGCATGTCAATACATTTTTCTTGGTTGCTATCCCAGGTGAACACAGCATCTTTTTTCATTAATATCCGCAAAGGTTCTATCATTTTTGAATAGTTTGGAATAAAGCGAGAAAGATAGTTGCACATTCCTAAGAATCTTTCTAGGTCTTTTTTATTTTTAGGATGTTCCATATTCATTACTGCCCGCACTTTACCAGGGTCTGGAGACACACCATTTGCAGTAAACTTGTGCCCCAGGAACAGAAGTTCTGACACAAAAAATTTACATTTAGATTCATTAAATTTAATGCCATTTTTTAATGCAATGGTCAATACTTGTCTTAATTTTTCATTTAATTCCTCCACTGACTGGGCATAGACACATAAGTCGTCTATGTATGGGATCACTCCATCCACATTTTCAAACATTTGAGTTATTAATCGACTAAATTCCTCTGGTGCAGAACTTATGCCAAATGGTAACCTTTTAAATCTATACCTACCAAATGGTGTTATGAATGTGCATAAATCTGAACTTTCTTCATTTAAATTAAGCATCCAAAACCCATTTGATGCATCTAGTAATGCAAAAACTTTAGCATTTTGCATCTTGTTTTTAATTTCATCCAGAGTAGGCAATTGATATTTGGGTTGTATGATGTATTTGTTTAAAGTCCTTGGATCAATGCATATTCTCAATTTTCCATTTGGTTTTCGAACAGGAACTAAATTATTTACCCATTTTGTAGGTTTTGTTACTTTCTCAATAACACCTAACTTCTCCATTTTATCTAGCTCCTGGCGCAATTCTGGCAGTAATGAAAACGGGACACGTCTGGCTGCTTGTACAGTTGGGACTGCTTCACTGTTCAGTTGAATATTCACTGATCCGGGAATGCAACCAAGACCACCATCAAACAGCTCACTGAAATTAGTTTTCAAAGTTTTAATTAAACTGCTAAACTTATCATTCTCACATGTCACGTTATGTATGTTTACAAGATTTGTGTTCGCTGAAACAAAATTAAGGTTAAACATGTTCTACAGCCCAGTAAGGTGGGAATTTTTCCTTCAATTATGATGAATTTAACATTATACTTCTTTTTATTTGGATGTGCAATTTCCAACCAACAAGTTCCTCTGACTGGTATACATTTCCCATCAAGTTGTATCACCTTCTTGTCACAAGGTAAAATTTCTGAATTTTTTAAATCAAGTTGTTCACATACCTCACTTCCAATCACATTACAAGCTGCTCCTGTGTCCATTTTAATAGGTATTTTTTTTTCTCTTACTGTAAATTCCTGAATTATCTCATTGCCAACATATCCAATGAAAAAATCACCTTCTTCGTTTTTTTCTGTGCTTTGCACCTCTTCAACTACATTTACCTGTTTTCTGAAGTTTTGTTTCTTAATGCTATGACACACCTTGCCAAAATGGTTCTGTTTCTCGCATTTGTAACAAGTTTTTCCAAAGGCTGGGCATTGGTTTATCTTATGAGTTGAGTTACAATTCCGACAGTTTCTTATAAGTTTAGCGGACATCTTATTGTTTATGAACAGTACTTCAGTCTGATTTGTTTCTTGGCTCTGTAGCTCAACTTTTTCTTGTAAATATCTACTGGAAGCCTCCGCACTCAGTAGGTACTTCATTACATAGTCCAAGGATAACTTACCATCGTCTTCTGCCATGAGTTTAGTTTTTAATCCGTTGTATTTTGCGTGAAGTCCAGCTATTATTTTCGACACCGTTAAACTCTCTCTCAAATCTCCGAATTCGCAGGTATTGCCGAGGTTAATTACCTTTTGAAAAAACTCTTCCAGTCTAGTGTTATTTTGAGTAATTGTAAAAAATTCGTTCCTCTGAATGGTTAGGCTTTTCCTTGGGTCGAAATATTTTTGGAATTTTTCGATAACTTCTGATAAAGTTTCTTTTTCACTACAGTTAAACGAATTATAGATGCGTATGCCTTGTTCACCGATGTAATTAAGTAGGATGCTTATCTTTCTTTTGTCCTTGGCTTCATCCAATCCAGTGGCTGAAAGGTATATCTCAAACCTCTGCTTGTAGGACTTGAAATTTTCAGATAGGTTGCCTTCGAATTCCATAGCGCGGAGTGGTGGGCTGAATGCACCTGACACCATGTTTGTGTTTTCGTTCTGCATGGTTGTATTTAATAAAATATATGTTCTCACGATATGTTTTATTTAATTACTTTTTCAGGATGCGTTGCCTTTAGAAGAACATTCTCAACGGCTATATCTGACAGTTGTCATAGACAATAATAATCGCTACAACCCATAAACAACGGTCTGTTAGCTTTTTTAAACATTGTCCTGCAGGGCTATTGGCTATCTCTGTTGACAGTTGTTTTGATTATCACTTTCGCTCTGTGTGCTTTCATTAACTGTCAAAAGGTTAATTTGGTATCGGCTATGTCCAGTAGTACAACGCGTATGACGTCATCGGAGACCATTGTCGTTGATGGTCACTTTAACTCATTTTGACAGAAGTTTCTGTATCGATATTTTTAAAATTGCGATTGTCTAAGCTTATTTGACATTACATTGTTTATACACAGAGTTTAAAGTGACTTTCGTGAAAGACGCTTCTCAAGGGTATTGTTTTATGATGATTTATGACGGTTGATACTGGTACTAGTTTCTATAAGTCCCGTATTGTTGGAGCTACTAAAGATTTTATAACTATATTTGCATTATCTAAACTCAATCTCCTTATTATTATATATTCCTTGATATAATTGCATAGCTCATATTGTGTGGAATGTGTGAATACTATGTACAATATAGAAACCTGTCTTTTCTTGAATTTGGATTTTGTTTTTACAATGATGGTTTTTTGAGACAATCTGTAATATTCTTTAGGTAGTTGGTGAAGTGTAATAATGGGTACACCTCTGTCTAACCCTTCGGGGAATATAATATTTTCCTACCTTTGTATAGATTCATTTCACGTATTGTTTTGTGAATATGTGAACATTGTGGCCTTTTGTGTCGTGCCCTGCAATGTTCTGAGTAATAATTAGGGTTTATTTCATCAAAATCGTCTTACATAAGCAATAGACATTAATTTTTAAAACTTAATTAGTAATCTCGAGCAAAATATTTTATTTTATTTTCCTTTTGTCTTTACTTCTTCCATGCAAAACATGAAAGTAATTAGTACTACGTACAACAGCAATTTCTTACTGGCTGATAACAAAAATGACATTCAAATATTACTTATAAATCTCTTTGACAATAACCATTTGACATGTCAGGTGCCATAAAGCGGCTAAATCTAAAATATATCCTCAATCAAGTATTGTTACGTTCAAGCAGTACCTGCTTAACTTGGCCGTATAATAGTCGATAAAAAATAGAGGTGTCAATTGCTGGGATGTTAGTCACCCTATATTCACTGTCACGTGATACCCACACAATGAGATACGCAATACCAATTTTATGACATTAGCAGTTAACACCAAAGTTGTGTGGACAACTGGTGCTTGTTATCCACTGACTTTTGAAAAGATAGACAATAGCCCTGCTGGCCGTTTGCAGTCTCAGTTGAAACAAATCGAGGCACTGGGCCTCAAGGTGGCTCTCGAGAAGATGGGCACTGGTATTTCTTGTGCCCCGACGCCAGCTTCCGGCTTGTGTACACCTCACCATCGTGTTGCAACTCAGCTCACGAAGTGCCTTGGTAGGTCACTCTAGAATCTAGATCAACAAGCGCATTCAAATAGGTTTTCGTCTGGCTTGGGTCATTCCTCCTTCGAGTTTGTATAAAATCAAAATATTTTATTTCACGTAGGCCTACATGAGCACTTGTTAAACGTCGACAAAGAGGTGCACGGTTCTGGTTGGGCGTATCCTATAGAACCAGCAAGAAACCCCATGGTTACTCTTTTAAAACGGTTTGGTTCTTGCAATATTTCTGTGTTACCAAAGTTTCTTTTCCTGATGGATCTCAATCAGGCTCGAGGTGTATTCTTGATAGCTGTTCCGAGGTGGTCCCGAGCATTCTGGAGAGCAGTCTTAAAAACCAGAGCGACCACAACTCCGTTCACAAATTATCGTAGTGCTAGGGGATACAAGGACCTGGCAGCCACCACTTCGAGTGAAGACTTGGTCTTAGTAGTTGGTAATGTGGGGGTGTTCTAAATCCTTAGGTGACTGGTGTGAAGAACAAAAGTTTCTATTAAAACAAGTTTGGAGGTCGTAAACTTTCAATAGGTATCTATAGGCCAGCAGAGCAGTGAGGGTTTATTTGGTCTAAAAAGTGTCCACACACTGTCTTTGATCCAGTCTTTCGTAGGTTAGTCGGGCAGTTGACCTCTTCAAAATCAAACATAGCCTATTTCGACATTTCAAGAGTAAAAGTGCAGTTCAGTTATGTTGTCATGTTGAGGCCGTGGGATACACGACTTTATATAGGTGAGAATAGAGTTGAGAACTCACGTAATCGGGTTGGACATTACTAGGTAATGTTGAAAATGCGGCGTTTTTGACTTAAAAAGTTTTTAGATATTGTAAAACCGCGTCGGTTGCTTTGTTATAGTGATAGATTATTTTTTACAGTATGTGGAAAAGTTAAACCAGGTACTTAGACTATATTGGCTGGTTGGGGTAAGTGGATTTTAAAGGAGATTTTTGTTCTGCGATTGCTTCTCGAAGTTGTTTGGAGAACGAATCTCGGATAGAATTTCCATTAAGACCCAAAGTTTAGGAAGTTCATTTTTTTTTTGTAGATAGTACTCATTATTAGAAAGCTTTTTGCAAATTGTCAAGTAACAGTTTTTTTTTTTTTTTAATTTTTTTTTGTTGTATTTTTGGATGTATTAAGAGTGTGCATAATAATTGTTGCTGTATTATAATACCAAAAACCGCGGGGCGGTTAGGTTTGTAGGGTACCGAACACGTAACTAGGAAAACTTGGATGCAAGAGCGAGCGAAGCGAGCTCGGGACTTGGGGCACCCCGACACGGACAGGTTAGGTTAGAAGAGGATGGCGGGGTCGAATGAGCGAGCGAAGCGAGCGAATAGACCCCGCCATCCCCTTCGTGGTTATTTTTTTTAAAAACCACCCAGAAGTAGGAGCCCCGCGAAGCGGGGCTCCGTCGACTGGGTTCCAAAAAATGAATTTTTCTCAAGAATGGTGCGTCGCCTGTACATGGGAGTGGTGCCAGGGCACAGTGGGCACCACCCCCTCACCCTTCCCCTGTCAAACGACACAAAATTTGTACCCGTTTCGCGTTTTAGCGCTATTCTAACCTCAAAACTTTGACCATGGATATCTCGGAAACCACGGGGCTCCGAGGAATGGGAGTTGTACTGGGGGGTAGCCCCCCTCACCCCCTCCCCACCCCCACCCCCTCCCCCTTCTAAAATTTGGGTCTTAATGGAAATTTTTACCCGAATCTCTTGACGAAAAAATGGCACGAGCTAATTGGAGTTATTTTTTTTTAAATATTTATAGGAGGGAAGTGTTTTCAGTTTATTAAATGGAATGATAAATGTTACAATATTAGGGTAAGTTTACAAAGAGATGATTTATGGTACGACGTTCAGTTTATTCGGTTTAGTGTTTAATAATTATAGTCAGAATAATTACATATCAGTTAATTTCAAAAGATAATTATTTTATTATTGCAAAGCAATGTATTTAGTAAATATAAAAATTTTAGCTCCCTGATTTAATTTCATTTATAAAATTATAACACATTGGCGTCCCGTTCACCAGGCGAAAACAAACAAAGCCTCAAATAATGTTTAATGACCCCAAATGAGGCCAACGCAACGCAAATGAGAGCAGCGGTGGCCCAGTGGTGTCGGCCCCGACTTACGAACAGTAGGTCGTGGGTTCGAACCCAGGCAGGCGCATTACTAATTTATTTCATCACATATTATGTGAAGGAAAACATCGTGAGGAAACCGGCATGTCTTAGAACCAAAAAATTCGAAGACATGTGACATCTGCCAATCCGCACTGGGCCCGCGTGGTGGATTATAGTCCATCCCTCTCCTAGAGAGGAGGCCCGAGTCCCTGCAGTGGGAACATTTTTTTTTTTTAACGTTTCCCCACACTAGGAATTTCTCCTGTATCGTGGGTGCGTTCACAAACATTTAACTCACATACACAAATACCCAGACCCGGAACAACTATCTGTAGGTCATACAAATATTTGTTCATTATAGGCTGATGATGATGATGATAATGATTATTGAGGCCAAAGGACACAATAGTAGCGTTTTACCTTCAAATAAAACGCCTGTTGTGTCCGGAGACTCATTCGGGGTCATAATTTTAAATCCTGCCTGGTTTTATTGGTTCTCAAGTTTTTAGGTTTTTGAGGCCGCAATGAACGATTTGGCGCGCTGCGGCCACCTGGTGAACGACGAAAGCGGAAATACTTCATCAACGTGTTTTCAAAAAGGCGGTAGTTGCATATAGGTACCTGTATAGATGTGACACGGAAACGGAAGATGCTAGACTCAAATAATGTTTAATGACCCCGAATGAGTCTCCGGACACAACAGGCGTTTTATTTGAAAAACGCTACTATTTAATACGCTAAATAACATCTTTAGACACACAATCTTCTGTCAAAATGTTTCACAAGTCATTAGTTGTCATGATTCTTTGAAGTTTTAGAGCAAATATTAGGGCCTTTAAACCTTTAAATCTGCTAGCATTTTCCTAATTATGATGAGGTTGACTTTCAGTCGGATGCAGCTAAATACCATTATTTTACATGGAGAAAAACGTTTATTGTTTATGATTGTGTGTTTGTGTGTGTTGGGTAAAACACATTCAAAATTGTACTTCTTCACTATCATTTCATAGTGACCTTCTGATTAATCTAATAAAATAATGATAAATCAATAAATATCTAATGCTAGTAGATATCTTTGTTTGCATTGAGGTATAACGTCCTTCTGTTAGATAACAATAGATTTCTAAAATCGTGTGTTATAAATCAGAGTTTGTTATATAGATCAACAGGTTTGTAGTGTTTACTATTTTTTAATATCTTTAAATAATAATGTTTATGTTTTTCTTATTTTATCGAGTTTGTGCTAACCTAGTGGTTCGTCCGCGTGAAATTGAAATTAATTATTATAAAAATATTACTTCCGGATTTAAATTGAATTTTGTTAATGATGTTGATTTTTGTTTTTGTTAATTTTGTTTGTGTTGTTGTTCGTGGTCGAGTGGTTTAGGCGTTTGCCTTGTGACCCGGTGGTCGTGGGTTCGATTTCCACGGGAAGCAAACTTTGTGAAGTTGTTTCCAGTTTGGTTAGGACATTGCAGGCTTGAATCACCTGATTGTCTGATAAAAAGATGGTCCCGTGCTTCGGAAGGCACGTATAAGACGGTGGTTCCGGCCGCCAAATGGTGGTCGTCAAACCATTTCAGAGGCCCTTGCGGTGGTTTAGAAACTCTGACACTAGGGTGTGTCAATAAATTCAATTTGAATAAATCGTTGAATGTTGGATAGCCTGTTTATCAAGGAAGGCATAACATCGTGGTGCAGCTTATAACGCGTGCAGCTAATAAATGCAACCTGTTAAACAAGCGAGGAAAATTCACACACAAAAAATATTGCTGGAAAATGAATTGCAAAGCACTCAAAACATTATGGTTGCAATATACTAAACGGGTCATGGAGCTATCTAAGTATAATAAAAAATCTCATGAAATTGTTTCAGAATTTTTTGGAACTTAAACTTAAACGTTCCAGTTACGTAGATATTGGGGTCAAAGTTTCAAATTATTGACTAGTTTAAATAAAAACCGGCCAAGTGCGAGTCGGACTCGCGCACCGAGGGTTCCGTAAAAAAAATATATTATGTGATGTAACTAAAAATTTATGGTTTTCGTAATTATTCCTTTATCTATGCTATAAGACGTTGCTTCGTACCAAATTTCAAGATTCTGAGTTCACGGGAAGTACCCTGTAGGTTTTGATTCCCTTGCGAGTGTCGAAAATTTGCGGCATAAACGGGAGTATCTTGATGTAACTAAAAATTTATGGTTTTCGTAATTATTCCTTTATCTATGCTATAAGACGTTGCTTCGTACCAAATTTCAAGATTCTGAGTTCACGGGAAGTACCCTGTAGGTTTTGATTCCCTTGCGAGTGTCGAAAATTTGCGGCATAAACGGGAGTATCTTTTGATCGCGTTGACTTAGAAGTTTGATTTTTTCACAGCTCCAAGAGACCATAGACTTGAGTATTTGATATGAATTTCAGCTTGATACCTCCACGCGTTCCTGAGAAAAAAGGTCTTGACAGACAGACAGACAGACGGACAACAAAGTGATCCTATAAGGGTTCCGTTTTTTCCTTTTGAGGTACGGAACCCTAAAAAACAAGTTTTTTAATGTTGTAAAAGGTGTCTCAAAAGAAAGTTTATATTTATTTAGCTTACTGCGTGAACGCAACGAGTCCAAGGGGCGCGGGGGATGTCAATCGGTAGCCTGGCTCTTGGGAATTCAGTCGATAGGGAGCCGTTAGGGTATAATAATATTATGTTCTGTGCTATGGAACGTTTTTCGGGAGCAGACCGTGCGTTGTGCGTGCAAGAGTTTTACAAAAACGTGATCCCGTGACTGTAGCGTAGCGCGTAGAAGATTATGCAGTGTTTCGAGCTTTTTCCATTTAAATGGCATGGTCGCATGACAAGCATTCCTCGTAATCGAAAATGGGTCAAGCCCATTCTTCAGAGCTCTTCTGCGTTTCACACCGCGGTCCGAACCGCTCGTGGTGCGAAACGACGAACGACCCCAAAAAGTTTGTAGAGACCGGTATAATGCTGGAAAAATCAAAAGTCAGGCGACCGAGATCATCAAGAACGGTAGAAAACGTGGAGAGAGTTAATAATTCTTTACTAAATCCACCTGCCGAGCCGTGATAAGTAATTTTACTGTTAGATTAAATGAGTGCCGCGAACGCGAGGGACTACATTTGGAAGATATTACTTTTAAGAAATAAATTCCCAAATTGTGTTTTTTTTTTTTTTTTTTACTTTTTTTCCGATACACTGCTTACTTTTTTTTACCGAACACCTAAATAAACTTTCTTTTGAGACACCCTATATTATAATCATTTAGCTAAACTTCAGTCAGAGTAAATCCATTGCAGTGCTACCCAGTTTAAAAAAGTTGGTCACATAAAAATGGTCTACAAGAACTGCTTACCAAGATAATTTCATTTGAATACCAAGTACATTGATAATTTCATAGAGCAATGGTGGGTCAAGAGGAGCGGTGGCCCAGTTGTGGCAGCACCGACTTACGAACAGTAAGTCGCAAGTTCGAACCCAGACAGGCACATTACTTTGTGTTATTAATTTCATCACCACTGCTCTCGAAACGGTAAACGAAAACATCGTGAGGAAACCGGCTTGTACTGACTTCTCTGAATGTCTAAAGAACCAAAAAATTCGAAGATATGTGACATCTACCAACCCGCACTGGGCCCGCGTGGTGGATTTTAGGCGTTCCATCTTCTAGAGAGGAGGCCTGAGTCCCTGCAATGGGGACATTATAGGTTGATGATGACCAACTACTTAATATGTTTATATTTGAAAACTTTTTCCTTGTAGGTTCAACCGACAAGCAGATTGGAAGCACAGAATCATATTTACAAAAACAAAATGCTCAAAAACAGTCTTTATAGATATGGAAATGAAAACGGGAGAGTTCCAGCTCACCTCAATTTTGCCAAAGAAGTGTACGATAACATGGTTAAGAATAAAGATATCAAAGCTTTGGTGAGTCTTGGTTTTCATAAAAAAAAATCTTGTGTTTAAGTAAACAGATCATTGAAAAATCTGGGCGGTGAGTAATGTTCTAGCTCACCGTCCATCCGTGTTATGACGACGACAGGACGTGTCAATGACGACGGCGCGTTCGTGTTCCACGCGTGCCTCAAAGGGATGTCAACAACATTGCAGGGGCCCGCAAGGGCCGACGGGGCTGCGGGCGGTTCGAAAGAGATACCACGACCTCGTACACAAAGGGCTAAGAAGGAACATGGGTGATTTTTAGTCAGTAGAAGTCTGACACTCCCTGCCACTCCGCCCATTCCTTCCTAAAACATAATCTGGCTATACATTTATGTGTATTTAATTCTTAGATTAATATCTGCCTAACCTTTCAGAGAACACAGGTGTGATGTTCATATCTTTTTTCAGATAAACGCTGACACAGAAGAACAAAGATCATACGGAGAGCTAGCTCAAATGACAGCTGATATAGCTCTCTCACTCACTCGTATGGGAGTGAGAAAGGGAGAGGTAGTCTGCATCTGCAGTGAGAAGAATTTTGAGTATCTACCTACTGTCATGGGAATCATGTGTGCAGGGGCTACCTTTGCCCCATTGGACCCAACTTATGGAACTTGTAAGTTGTTTTTTGAACTAAAGATTTAAACTGTCAAATGTATGCCATCATAATTTGCCTAGCCTTTTCCCAAGTATATAGAAAGAAAGAAAGAAAACATATTTATTTAGCACAATATGCCACAAGTGCACACAACAAACAATAATAAATAAAATGAACCAAAAAATAGAGTGTGTGCATCTCACGGCTGCGCCAAATAGGACCAGTTCAGCAAACTGCCGAGCAACTCGTGCCCGACGCTGGTTTTCAACTGGCCCTGAGATGGTGATGTAACGGACGTAAAACAGTTTTAGTCCTTTGTTCATAAGTAGGTTTGCTTACTGCCAATGCCACATTGAAAGCCTTTCGCAAGACTGGTAAGTCTTCGTGTTTTTGAGTATCTGTATACACTGACAAAGATTTACAAATGAAAGCCGAGACCTGCTGCTCATCCGTCATGGTTAATCGTGCTTTGTTGTCTTCTTCTTCTTTAACCTTTGGCCACACAATGCTTAGTGTAGGTTTCTAACAAAACTCTTCACTTTTGACGATTTTGTGTCTTGGTTATCCAGTTTCTTTCTCCGTTGTAGTGTGGTCTAATAAAAACTATGCAAATATTAGATTTTAATGAGTTCTAACTAAATTATTCCATGTTTTCTCTGTCCACAGTCCCTCTGCTCCACCGCACCAAGATTGTTCAACCAAGAATCATGTTTTGTTCTGTCTCCGCTTACGAAGTTCACAAAACAACCTTCGAAGAAGTCGAGAGCATCCAACACTACATTCTATACGGGAACGAGACAAGAGATGGTGCTGTACTCTTCAAAGAGTTCCTAACTGACACTGTACGATTAGAGGACTTCGTACCAATTCTTGTCAATGGATGGGAGGACGTGGCTTTTATAGTCTTCTCCTCAGGAACTACTGGTCTACCGAAAGGTATTCCTGTAACACATTTGGCTTTTTTGCTGAACGCCCAGAATATTGTGGCGGAAGAGTAAGTATTGTTCGACTTGCTCGTGGTGGTAAATAAAAGATAGTGGACTGTATATGAAGGCTTGGTATATTGCCGATTAAATCTACAATTATAACTGCCCGGACAAACATATAATAAATTTAAATATAAACGTTTGAGAGAGTCGTCCGTCTTGGGAGGATCCGAAGAAGCGAGTGTCCGGCAGTCGCGCAGCGCCCCGCACCTCATCTCGGTTGACACGCGCGCGCGCCTGTTGATCACGTCGCCTGCGTGTGCCGTCTGCGTGTGACTGTTGGGTTCGATTCCCAACAAGTAGGTATGTTTAATAGTATATACCATTCATTTAGCGCTAGGCAAAGGGCCATGGAGCGAGTCATGCTTGGCATAACCCTATTAGATCGAGTCTGCGTTAAACTCCGAAATCCGCCGTCGCGTCGGACGAAAGTCTACGATGTCGGAGACCGAGCGGTACGCCTCAAGTGGACCTGGGCAGGACATCTTGCTAGACGTGAACATGGCTGATGGAGCAAGGCATTGACTGAGTGGTGGCCAAGGTTAGGTTAACCAGGGCCGTTGCAAAGCTCGTTGGGTTGACGACTTCGTCAAAGTTGCGGGCAACACCTGGATGAGAGACGCACAGGATCGGGACATAAAGGCAGAAACATACCCAGCAGTGGGTAATTCCAGGCAGAGATGGTGATGAACAGGGCATGGGCAACTAGTTACTCATGCTGATGATGATGATGACTGAACGTTAACTTCGATTATTCTTGACCCAGAACAATGTTTTCCCTTCTAGGTACACAGGCGAACCTATTTATATGTCCAGAGAGTACTGCTACACGTATGGTCTGATGTATGCACTAGCTGGTCTGAGGGTCTGTGCCACGTTAGTGTACAATCCCAGCGGTGGGGAGAGGGCTATGCTGGAGGCTGTTCAGAAATATAAGGTACGGGACTCTTTCTAATGTTTTTTTGAGAGAGTAATGGAACTGGTCGAGGGCAGCGGTGGCCCACGATTTATTGCTCATAAGTCAGGGCACCATGCCCTTACTTACGAGCAGTAAATCGTGGTTTCGTAAGGGTAAGAATGAGAGAAGATGGGTTTCCGGCCTCTAAAGGTGGTGGGTTTCTAAAGGGGTATCAATTAAAGAGTTTCTGGCAGATATTTCCATACTTTGGACGATAACAGTAGAGTGCGAGTAAGGATATCAACCAAATGAGAATGATACCTTTTTTTTGCAAGTTCGGAAGTCATCAAATAACACTTCCCGCTCTGGGCTGAGTGTCAGACTTCTGCCGACTTAAAACCGCCCATGTTTCTTCTTAGCCTTTTGTGTCCGGGGCCGCGGTATCTCTTTTGAATAACCCTCAACCCATGCGGATAATACCTAGCATTACATATGGTAGTCCGGTATTGGAAGTGTCATCATCATCATTTCAGCCAAAAGACGTCTACTAATGGACATAGGCTTCCCCCAGGTGTCACCACATTGACTTGTCCCGTACGTCTCGCATCCAGCGGGTCCCCGCAACCTTCACCAGGTAATCGGTCCACCTAGTGGGATGCCTTCCAACGCAACGTCTTTCACACACACTTAAGTTTGGTAATTCTTCGGGCTATGTCAGTAACCTTGGTTCTCTTGCGGATGTGACACTTCCAAGTGTGATGGTAATATTAATTTCTTTTTCTTGTTTTAGATAAAAGTCATGCAACTAACACCAATGATTATCACAGAGCTGATCAAGTCTCCCATCTTGGACAAGTATGACGTCAGCACGGTGGAGTACCTCATATCCTCCAGTACTTACATCCGGGAGGAGGGAGTGATTGCTATTAAACAGAGGTAAAATCATATAGATAGAGCTCTCTCCCAATTTTAATTTATCTGTGGTGATAAGTGGTAACCTAGGGGGGTCCCCACCTATGAGATATACACACACTTGTATTTTTTCGGATACATACGTCGGGAGGCCACAGGATCTAATTGGACTTCCACTGACAGTGGCAGCTGAAATACGTCTACTGCTGGAGATAGCCCCCCCCCCCAGGTGACCACATTGACCAGTCCCGTGCGTCTCGCATCCAGCGGGCCCCCACAACCTTCACCGGGTCATCGGTCCACCTAGTGGGAGGCCTCCCAACGCAACGTCTTCCGGTTCGCGGTCGCCACTCCAGAACGATTCGGCCCCATCGGCCATGCAAGCAATGTGCCACTGCCACTTAAGTTTGGCAATTCTTATTTCTCATCCGAATGCCTTTATTGCTGATGCGATACCGCAAGGAGACTCCGAGCACAGCCCATTAGAGTTCTTCATTGCCCTTTGAACTCAACACTGAAATAATTAAGTGATGTTCTCCAATAAGGTCTGGAGTATGTTTAGTAACAAAACTTTAATTTTTTTGCTGAGTCCTTTATTAAATAAAAAAGAAAGACGGAAAATGGTCTGATTAAAAGTTTGTTCTCTTCTTCCAGGATACCAAGCCTAAAATCAGTCATCCAGCTGTACGGGATGTCTGAAGCTGGAAACATCTGTAACGAGCAGGGATGTACCAAGGGACCTAAGGCTGGAAGTTCTGGCGTGCCATGTCTCGGATTTGTAATCAAAGTAAGTTGTTCTTTGCGTCTTATAAGGTACCTACTGCCCTACTAAGCGCAAAAGCGGTATCTCAAAAAAAATCGTAAAATTGATTTTTATGCCATCGCGCATCGGATAGCTTTAAAAAATACGCATCTAATGGACTAAGCCTTTTAGCGCTATCTTGTCCAAAACATATAAAAATACCCCTAAGAAAGATTTCCCTATCTCAGTTTTTCATTAAATCTCTAAGGGTATTAGAGGTTTATCAATATTACGTAGGCAAACAGCCGTATATTTAAATACCGCCAAATCTCTTCAAAAAGAACAGCAATTTTTCTAAGCCGTTAAGCGGCAAATTATATGTATAATAATGCGTGAAGTACTTGACTTACCGCTAAGACGCTTAGTATTTGAATGCTTACTTGATCCGCAAATCTTTTTACTTTATGAGATACGGTTGCAGCGGCAAATTAAATTGGCTCTTATTGTTTGATTGATACGATCGGGTTTCTAATACATTTTACAGTGATTTATCCTTACTGTTGACAATTTCGTGTCATTACTTGTTTTTTTTTTTTTTTTTTCATTACTGTTTAGGTTGCACAAAGTGGGCAAGTCATAACGAACGGGCAAATATGTCAAGACAGCAATATAAATTGGACAGTGAGCTAAATGAAACTGATACTGTTGTATATTCTGCCGACTTACAAAAAGTTATCATGCTGCCCAGGATAGATATGTTCAAAACTACTATTTTTACCCACAGGATAGTGGTTTACAACGAAAGTTTTGTGCCGACTGGTCAAGGGCGAAAAGGTTTGAGTGTTTTTCCTGTATTATGGTATGAAGGCTTGTTTGGACGCTCCAAAGCCGAAATCATAAGTGCATAATACCATTTTTTTATTTTTCATCGAGATAAAAAAAATATCATACTGTGGGTTGACAATTGTTCATCACAGAACAAAAATTGGACATTTTTTTCTTTCTTAATTTACATTGTGAATTCAAGTGACATCGACGCCGACAAGATTGTGATAAAATATTTCGAACCAGGCCACACCTTTATGTCAGCCGACAGTTTCCATCATAGGGTGGAGTTGTCGATGAAACGCATGAAAAACAAAATTTACGATTTTGCCGATTTTTCTCAGGCAGTTAGTACTGCAGGAAAAAACGTAAAACCGAAAGAGATGACTCTACAAGATTTTTATGACTGGGAACATTACACGACACAGTATAAACTGTCTCGAATACAACCGCGACCATATATTAATGAAATGGTCGAAGTAGAAGTCAATAGAGGCAGTTTTGAATTGACATACAGAACTGGATTCAATAAGGACCCTATCACTGCGAGCATAATCGGCAATAAAATTTTGAAAACTCAAGTTTTGCCACCACCAAAGAAGAAAACTGCAATGGAAGGCATTTCTAAAAGCAAAAAAGGAAATATTTTGAAATCTTTTCAAAATATTATACCTCAAAACAGAATGTCCTTTTGGAATGAACTCCCTACTTTTGACTAGATTTATTTCATAGAATCCGTATTTTTTTCAAATTGTTTTTTATGCAATTAAAAATTTGAATAATAAAAGACTTCATAAATATACTTAAATAATACATATTTTATTTGATAGAAAATTCATATATTTTTGTATACGTACATGTAGGAGAACAGCTAACGAAAAAGCGGTAACTCAAATTTTAATTTTATAATTACTAGGCGGTGTAGCAGTATCTCATGAAAAAGGTATATCCACATACATTTTTGATATTTTAACTATTGTAGTAACAAATAGAGCCAATGTAATATATAAATTCTATTAAATAAGCAAAAAATACAATATATAAAATAAAATAATTTTTTTTTTACAAAACTCCAATTATCTCGAAACTCGCTTTCATTGAGATACCGCTTTTGCGCTTAGTTGGGCAGCCTATTAGGTGTTCTTTACTCTTGTACTTTGTATCGGTTTGGTCATGTGAATATCCATGCAGTTATCATCCGATAGCTCTATCATTCAGCTAAAAGGATTTTCAGCATTTTTGGATTCAGTTCATACTCAAAATAATATAGTCTGACGTAATCAAACAATGTGCTACAGAGTGCAGCAATTTTTTTGGAAAAGCCTGCTACCCATACCCAATCACTACTACTCTTGAAAGTCCAAATCGACGGTGGTGACCGACATAAATGCTTCAAGGCATTGCGAGACAACGAAATTACTCAGAGTCGAATAAGGGAGGAGTAGGAAAACCACTTCAGAAATCAGTTTTTTTTATTTATTATAAATGGGCTTGCTCTTGACTTCAATCTTGCCCTAAGGGCAGAGATGGTGTCGACGATGGAACGAGCTTACCCAGTAGAAGCCTGTTTACTCGCGACTTAAACAGATTAGGGTTATATAACAAACAGAACTCGGAAAAACCGACGCAGGCAGGGAATTCCACTCCTTGGCTGTGCGCATAATAAAGGACCCAGCAAAGCGCTTCGTTCGAATGTGTGGGATGTCGACTAGGTATCGGTAATACCCTGCAGTACGTCTAGTCTCCCGATTGAAGAAGGGAGATGGTGGGATCAGCTCGTGGAGCTCTTGCGCACACTCTCCGAAGTACTGTCTGTAGAAGACCGACAGACATGCGACTTTGCGACGCGACGGTGCGCCAGGCTATGTAGCTTGTTATCCAGCTTATCGTCACCAATTAGCCTCCCGGCTCTGCGCTCTACAGAGTCAAGTGTGGCAAGCTGGTATTTGGCTGAGCTATCCCAAAGGTGACAGCAATACTCCATGCCAGACCGGACTTGAGCTATAAATAATACTGAAAGCTGTCCAGGCTTGAAGTACCGCTTAACCTTGTTTAGGATGCCCAGCTTTTTCGCCGCAGTTTGAGCTTTCGACTCGATGTAGGCGCCGAAGTTCAGATTTGCGCTCAACTTCGTCACCCCACTCGGAGACAAGTCTTAAGGCTGAATTCGTTCGCTCTACCATGGCCTCTCTTAATGAACGTACTTCATCACCACTGGCTTTTGCGCTGGATGTATAACTCTCCATGACAGTGCTGTCATCTGCGTACCCAACAATACAAGGAGGTCATTGATGTACAGCAGGAAAATTTGTCGCGGAGAGAACAGACCCCTGAGGAACTCCGGCATCGATAGCCATAAGTTCAGAGGAGCAGCCATCAATGACCACTCGGATCGACCGTTCACTCAGGAAGTCAGAATCCAGCAGCAAAAGTCAGCGGGAATGCCGTATGCCGGAAGTTTGCTCAACAAACTTGCGTGCCAAACCCTGTCGAAAGCCTTCGAGATGTCCAGCGACACGGCAAGGGCCTCGCCGTGTTTCTCGATGGCCTCGCCCCAGCAGTGCTTAGCTAACACCAGAAGATCCCCAGTTGACCGTCCCCGGCGAAAACCATACTGACGGTCGCTGAGTAGGTCGTTTGCTTCAAGGTGCGCCAGCAGCTTACCGTTGAGTACCCTTTCCATTACTTTACAAAGTATGGAGGTGATGGCGATTGGTCGATAATTACAGGGATTGGCACGACTACCCTTCTTGGGCACTGGTTGTACATTAGCAACCTTCCAGGAGTTCGTCACCGTTCTGGTTTTGAGAGAGAGGCGGTACAAGCGTTTCAACACAGGAGACAACTCAAGCGCATTTATTTTGCTATCTTCCCCTTCATATCAAGCAGAAGACAAAATAGAACTACGCCAACAGGCACAATGACTAAAATGTATCAAAATCAAAATTCATTTATTCAAACTAGGCTGATAATCAGCACTTTTCGAAGGTCAAAATTTACTTTACTTTACTACAGTAAAACTTGGCTAACTGGGACTTGGATAAGTGAGAAACCTCTATAACTGGAACTCATACTGGGGTCCCATAGACAGATTTGAATATCTGAGACACATTTAACCAGGTTTCACTGTATTTACATTTTTATAAGACAGTCCCCCAAAACGCCCACCCATCGACACTTCCTAGTGTTTAGCTGGAAAGAAGAAGTGGCGGAACAAACTCCCCAGCACACATCTGTCTGTTAGGTTGGTTAGAAGAACCAGACTCGATACAATAGCAAGGTGTCAGTTAAATTTAAGATTTACTGCAGACACAATCAGTAATAAACAAAAGTATATAACAATAAACAATATAAAAATAAAATAATAAATACATAACATAACAGTAAACTAATTTTGGAGAAAGAACACAAATAACAAACATTGTCTTGTGTTCAACTCCGCGACCAACTATTCTTATCATCTAAGTAGTCGTTAATAGAATAGTAAGCTTTTAAACAAAGATTAGATTTAACTTTGGCTTTAAACTCATTAAATGGCAAGTCTAGAAAAGAAGATGGCAGTTTATTATAAAATGTAATCCCGAGCCCTACGAATGAATTGTGAACTTTGTGAAGCCGGTGAAAAGGAGCGCGTAGTTTATGCTTATTTCTAGTGTTAAAGTTGTGGATATCACTGTTTTTAGTGAATTACGTTCGGCTGCAGACGAGGATGCAAATGAAACCGATATAATTTACTTAAGAAGTTTAATTAATGTATAAATTACATTTAAATCGGTAATTCTAAGTTGCGTGACAGTTGTTCGATGTGAGAAACAAGAGTGAAGCACTAAACCTAAAATTAACACTGGTCACTGGCATTGCCCAATCTTCGATCCCACGGTCGGATTGCTGAGACGGCGGGTCTCACGGTGCATCGCACAGCGCGGTGTTAGTCATCTTCTTAACAATAAAGGGTGTCGCAAGTAGCAACATAACATCTCCCTCCACGAGATCGGCAACTATTTGAAGACTCTAGTCGAAAATAGTGTCGATGGCGAAGCTGGATCAATCTCGGTGTTGCAGGCCTCCTTATCCTTAGCCTTGATATCGATTGCTTCAGTGGCTTTCTGTAGTACTAGTTTCTTCAATCTGCGACGACGGAGTATAATGATGATAATGAGCACACATGCACCGGATAGTAGAATGTATACCGGTATAGTGGTGTGGTATATTGTTTCAGTGTTCGACGACTGTAGTGTTACAGGTTCTTGTAAAGTGATTTCAGAGTTACTTGAATGCAAACTGCCGAGGTCAATGGTATCTAATTGCATAGTTTTCATAGGTACATTTTCCTTTACAGTTGGTAAGTCCATAATCTTCAATATCTTTCCCTTAGTTTGGTCATGACGATTGCTTGCAGTAAATGATGTAGTTCTTAGCGCGCATCCTCTGGGTATGATAGATAGGTAGCTCCCTTTCAGCATTCTATAATAATCTTCAGAACAAGTGAGGCGAACTTTCGTAGGTTTAGGAAAGCTTACGATGAAGTGTTGGTCGTCTAGCTGTTCCATCGCTTCAGAAGACAGGATGACTGATGTGAATTGACAGGACTCGTTGATTTTCTGTTGTAGTATAAGCTGCCGGATACAGTCTGATTGTTGGCCATGGTGGCGACTTAAGTTATCCTCGCAAAGGTGACCGTGGCTATACTTCGGACATTCTGTCTCCATGTACAATAGATCTTTTTCGTGAACCGCTATGAAAGGATAAGTTGGAGTAAGGACCTTATTGTTATAATTAGGGGCCAGGGATAATTTGTATAGGATAAAGTTAGTAGGATAAAGTATCGGAAATTGTATAACTATCACTATTTTATTCCCATTGTAATAATATCCTAGTCTAATAATGTCAAAATATTCTCTAAAACTAATCTCTAGAAATTGATCCTTATTATATAACATACCTAATCTATTCATCATGTCCTTAAACAAAGCATAGTTCAATACGGAATTATGAATACTTTTAGCCCTAATAAATGCTAATAAATTTTGTAATCTGTCAAGTTCTTTAGACAAATTATCTATATTGTCTCCTAATATCATTAGTAACTGTGCCAAATGAGCATATTTAATGGTATCTGTTTCAAGTTTAACATTGCTAGCTAAAATCGAATTAATAATTTTCTCAATTTTCCCTTGGTTTTCTACTATTTTATCTGTAACGTTTGAGCTACGCGAAACCCACTGCTTACTTAGACTTATTTGATGATTCATTTCAGCAACTAAATTATTATCATTTTGTTTTAAGATTGCGATGGCATTATCGTATTTTAAAGCATCAGTGTAATCTAAATTACCCGAAATACTCTTTATTACAGAACCAAGACCATCTATGAGACCTCTTTTAACACGGTTTACCTCAAGTGTTTCCAATTGTTCCGATATTTCTTCTAATTTAGTACCTAGGTAGGTAACGTGGGGTTCATAGAGAGATCGTGATATATTACTCAATTGTGGTGTAAGATTTTGCAGTTGCTCGTTAACTGTCTTTAAACTATTGCGCATATCATCAAGGTTTATAATTTGGAGAAAGGAGTGGAAATGTGAAATGACTCTCGTGGGTCCAAGGTTGAAGGGCAAAATACCTGGTCCATCGTTAAGACTGTCTAGTGTTATCTCGTCTGCTCGGGCCAGGGCCAGGCTCAGGACTAGTAGTGTTTGTAGTGTCCTGTAACAAACGAGCACTATTAGGCACCCGTTTTAGGCGTGATTTGGGGACCTTGCCTTTTTTCTTTTTGGTATAGATGTGAATAGGCAAATCCGCTAATACCGTATCTTGGGTATATCGAGCTGCTAACTTTTGCCTATGGCATAAAGGATTCCTAATAAAAACTTGTTGTTCTGGTTCGTAATGTTTTTCAGGTTCGCGATTATTGTTAACATTTTCAATAATTCCAGTTCGTCGATGAAGCGAAGTGTCGTTGAGAACATCATATACTTTTGACATTCGTCTGCGGTGTTCTTGGATATATTGTTGTAAGAGATGTTCGGAAATATTCATATCTAAAGGATCTCGGGGATCAAAATGACCGGTAATTATATCGATAGGCCTACATTTTGTAAAGCTATGTATTGAACTATTATAAGCCAATATAGCATAAGTTATTAGATTAGTAATTGATTCTCCGGGATGTTCTAATTTTAATATACGCAAATGTTCTAATAGTGTTGAATTTAGTCGTTCTACCATTCCATTTTCATTGGGTGTATTAGGACAGGTTTTATGATGTTGCACTTGGTGCAATCTAGTAAATTCAGAAAATATTTGATTGTTAAATTCCGGACCATTGTCTGTTACAATAGTTAAAGGCACTCCGTGATGAGTGGCAAACTTTAGTAAAGCTTGCACGACGCTAATAGCTGTAGCATCTCTCAAGAAGTATGCTTGACCATACTTAGAGAATGCATCCACTATTATAAGATACTTATTCGTTTCAATACTAAGCAGATCTAAATGTACAACCTCAAAAGGTTTCGTAGGTGGAGGTACAATTTGTAACCTTGGTCTAACTGGATTTCGATCATTTTTAGCTTGCCCGCATATTTGACATTCATTAATATACTTCGTTACATGCTCTTTCATATTCGGCCAATAGCATTTACGCGATAGGGCTAGATAACACTCGGTGATGCCTCTATGATTGGTTTTGCCTTCGTGATATTTTTTTATAATTTCCTGTTGCTTGAAATAGTCTTTAACATTTTCTACTTCGGTTTTGGTAAGTACCAACTTCATTGCCGAATTTTTAAAATATTTTTGAATTATAGGTATTATAGAAAACATTTCTAAAGGAGGATTAATTAAAATACCTGTCTTTACTCTTGGATTAATATGTTCTTTAATTGCGCTAATAACGTCTTGTTCTAAATTAGATTTTGAAATTTGTATGACAGTTTTAGTATGTGTTTCGAATGGTTTAGAAACACTAGGCTTACTTTTTATATCTCCAACGACATTAAAATAGATTTGCCTATTAAACTTATTAAGAGGGTCGTCGGAAATAGGGATTTCTAATATGGGACTTTCTAAATCACTATGTATGCTTAAAGTCCTAGAATCCGCAGTTTCAGTTCTAGAATCTGAGTCTGAAGGCGCACCTTGTGAGGTGTTAACTACTATCGAACTAGCTTCCTCATGATGAATTTCTATTCGTGACAAAGCATCTGCATTAGTATTATGTTTTCCTTGCTTATAGACAACTATGAACTCAAATTCGCTTAGCCGTAACCTCCAACGGGTTAAACGGGAATTTGGTTCTTTAATATTCATCACCCATTGTAAAGGGCGATGGTCGGTTACTATTTTAAATTTTCGTCCGAATAAATATGGCCTGAAATACTTAGTAGCCCAGACTATAGCCAATAACTCCTTTTCAATAGTGCTATAGTTTATCTCACTAGAATTAAGCGTACGCGAGGCATAAGCTATCGGTTTATCAGATCCAATAGTTCCTTGCGACAGTACTGCACCAATTGCTAAATTCGAAGCGTCAGTAGTGAGTATAAATTCTTTTTTAAAATCAGGGTATTGAAGAATTGGATCATTGACCAGAAGGGTCTTACATTTCTCAAAGCATTCGACATAATTTTGATCGAGTGTGATTTTGGAACCCTTTTTTAAGCTTTGAGTCAACGGTTTGGTTATTTTAGCGAAATCAGGGATAAATTTTCTATAATAGCCAAGAAGTCCTAAAAACCTTTTAATTTCAGTAGGGGTTTTAGGTAAAGGGTATTTTTGTATTGCTGAGATTTTATCTGGGTTAGGCTTTATTCCATCTTTGCCTATAATGTGTCCTAGATAAGCTGTCTCTAATTTCAGGAACTCTGACTTATCCATTTGTATTTTAAAATTAGATTCACGTAATCTTTTAAAAACTTTTTCTAGGTTTACTATGTGCTCTTGCAATGATGTACTAAAAACTATTATGTCGTCTAGGTACACTAGACAAATAGTATTTTGGAGTTCACGTAACACGTTATCCATTACTCTTTGGAAGGTAGAAGGGCTATTTTTTAGACCCATAGGCATTCTCAGAAATTCGAAATGCCCATGTTCCACATTGAATGCGGTTTTTGTAATATCTTGGGGGTCCATTTCGACCTGATAGAATCCACTAGCTAGGTCTAGTGTAGTAAAATACTGGCAGTTACCTAATTTGTCTAAGACATCAGCTATATTGGGGATAGGGTACTTGTCGTCTATAGTTTTCTCATTAAGTTTCCTGAAATCTACTACAATACGCCACTTCGTTTTTCCCGATGCGTCAGCTTTCTTAGATACCACCCAAATAGGGGAACTCCAAGCAGAATTAGAAGGTCTAATTATACCTTGTTCTAACATTTTACCTATCTGATCTTGTACTTCCTGTCTATGAATAAATGGATATCTATAACTCTTTGTATAGACTGGGGCTTCATCCGTGGTTTTAATTGAATGTTTAATTTTATTTGTGAATGTTAATTGTTCACCTTCTATATAAAAAACGTCAGCATATTGCGAGCACAATGATTCAAGATTAATGCGTTCTTCTTCATTTAAATGGTCAGTACGAAGGCGCGATAGCACATCTTTTACGCGTTGATTTTGCTGTTTAGTTCGCGTGCACTCGTCGTTATGAACTTCTGCTGACATTGCACGGTCCATAGAAAATATTATGTCGTTTCTACTAGGATTCTGTACTTCTAATATACCTCTATTCTGTTTAACCGTAGTAAGGCATTCACGTATGATACAGTTTGAAATTAATTGTTCAGGAATATAAGCATCTCCGTCGTGAACGTTAATCGGAATCTTTAGTAATTTAGATGTACCAGCTGGAATAATATTCTCATATAAATTGGTATTACGTGAATCGTAAATTCTAATGGGGTTTGAAGCGAACTTAGTTGTAAATAATTTATTTTTATAATCTATAGTAGCTTCCCATTTTTCTAACAAATCGGTACCAATAAGCCCATCAAAGAAGTCGTGGAACTTATAGATATCAAATGAAACTGTACCTGAATCATTAAATTCGTTAAAAATCGGTAAAGTAATTGAATAATCGTTTCTGGTTTTAGCATGAACACTATGCACTTCGAATGGAGAATAATTTAATGGAAAGTCACCAAAGTATTTTTCGACAGCATTAGGACATAGAAATGATTGGTTTGCTCCTGTGTCTATTAAAAGCTTTAGTGGGGGTGACTCAATTTGAACGTATGGAAGATATCGTTGAGTTTGAAGATTTATTTCTATTTTAATTTTTCGGATTTCTGAGTTTTCTGAAAATCCGGGTCTTTGGATTCTTTGACGTCCTCGGTTATGCTTCCGGGCTGCTGGGGGTGTTCTAAATATTCTTGAGGCAATGGTTGATATTCATAGAACATATTTTCTGGGTACTCATAGTAGCCATAGTAAGTTCCATCATAATCGGCAAAGAAATCATTTAACGAAGGATCAATAAAAGTATCATTAAAATGCATCTCTCGAGTTTTAAAATAATTATTAGGTGGGGGATTTCCGGATTTGTTCCAATCATGCCTAGACAAAGCGTTAGTAGGGGGTAATTGTCTGCTCACGAAATGGCTAACACCACTCATTGGACGTGGTTGCGCTGAGTCATTAGGCTGAATAGGAGAATTCTGCTGGGCGAAATTAAATGGGTTATTCTGACGGTTATAGTTCGGTGGGGGTGCCCTGAAAACTTGCTGAGTACGGGTCGGACCAAACTGGCGAGGTTGGAAATAAATAGGTTTCAACTGCGATGGTTGTTGAGATGGAAATTGGAATCGGGAAGGTCCTGGCATGTTATAATAATTATTGAACCTTGGGTCAGGCATATTAAACGGCTGAGAGTGAGAGGGCATTTTAAACTGGTTACTGGGTTGGTTATTGGTAGTAGTTCTTTTATCGGGCAACCGGTCGTTACGATTTTGCAGATACATTGTATTAGTTTCCTCATGAACAAATTCTAGTGCTTGTTCTATATTTTGAGGGCGCATACAACGCACTCGTGATCCTACAGGATCTTTTAATCCGCGCACGAACGCCTGGAGCGTCAATTTCTTATATAAATCTCTTTTAGCATCTATAGTAGTTGGTAATATGTCGTGTAATGAAACATATGTCATAATTGTACTAAAAAGATTCTGACAACGCTCATAAAACTCTTGTGGGGTGTTAGAGCCCTGTGTTAAAAGAGATAAATCGCTATAAAGAGCGGTCTCGTCCCTCTGGTCCGCAAAATTATTTATTAATGCCTTACGAATGCCATTCCAATCAGTTGCTATGCCATTTGAGTTAATTAAGCGAGCAGCAGATCCTATAATTTTATTTAATATTCCATTAATAAGTGCAGAGTTAATTAATTCGGAACCACCTTGAACATTATAATATTCTTTAACTAAATGATCGCATAATTGAATAAACCTAGTCAGCACATTCGGGTTCCCGTCAAACTCGGGTACTAACCGTAATGCTCTAAAAATGGTATCTAAATCCAAAGACATTTTGCTAGGAAAGGATTCTGATTCCTCCTGTAACGTATCTAAATTAATATTTCTTCTAGAATCTATCACTAATTCTCTACTACTAACTATCCTAATATTCCTAGATTTTCGTGGAAAGAAAATTTTGGATACTTATGTTAGTACAGGCTAGGGGAAAGCGGTCACTAGAAATAATCTAATGTACTTACATGAACATTATATCAGTCCCTTTGCGTAATCGATGTCTGGATTCCTCGATACAGCACGAAGTGTAGATTCTGGATACTCTGGAGCGACTGGATAGCCGCACGGGCAGCTTTGCGATTACGGAAATCTTCCTTATTACGCGAAACCGACCGCGAGTGTCCTACCGACTGCGCCAATTACGTTCGGCTGCAGACGAGGATGCAAATGAAACCGATATAATTTACTTAAGAAGTTTAATTAATGTATAAATTACATTTAAATCGGTAATTCTAAGTTGCGTGACAGTTGTTCGATGTGAGAAACAAGAGTGAAGCACTAAACCTAAAATTAACACTGGTCACTGGCATTGCCCAATCTTCGATCCCACGGTCGGATTGCTGAGACGGCGGGTCTCACGGTGCATCGCACAGCGCGGTGTTAGTCATCTTCTTAACAATAAAGGGTGTCGCAAGTAGCAACATAACAAGTGTACAGGTGGATATTTTGTCTAATATATAAAATGTTGGTAAAGATGTACTGAGAAGCAACCGTGAGAATACCAATCTCCTTAAAAAAATCTCTAAGGGAAACTCGGGCACCCAGCTGATAAATTGCACGAACCGCTCGCTTCTGCAGTACAAATATATTTTGAATATCGGCAGCTTTGCCCCACAGCAGAATACCGTAGGACATAACGCTGTGAAAATAACTAAAGTAGACTAACCGTGCTGTATTAACGTCAGTGAATTGTCTTACTTTTCTGACGGCGTATGCGGCTGAACTTAGCCTTCCCGCTAGGCTTGATATGTGTAAACCCCATTGTAATTTTGAATCTACTGTTATGCCCAGAAATACAGCAGAGTCGGCAGTTTCGAGCTCCTGATTATATAAGAGAGGTATCATCTGCAAATAGTACAACGTCACAAAAACCCTTTAAATAATATGGCAGATCATTAATATAAACCAAGAATAAAAACGGACCCAGTATTGAACCTTGAGGTACACCTAGCCGAACCGGTAGCCCGGAAGATTTCGCGCCATTTACGTCTACACATTGGAATCTATCCTGTAAATACGAATCTAGCACATTAAGGGCCTCATTTTGAACTCCGTAATGACGCAGTTTCCGTAAAAGCGTGTCGTCGTACAAAAGCTTTAGAAAGATCGCAGAAAACACCGATTGCATTTTGCGCTTTCTCCCATGCGTTAAATATGTGTTTTAGCAAAGCAACACCTGCATCCGTGGTCGGACGACCCTTTGTAAAGCCATATTGATCAATAAGAAGGAGTTTATTTAAATTAAAATGTACTAACAACTGTTTGAGAATTAATTTTTCAAAAATTTTGCTAAAAGCAGGTAAAATAGAAATTGGTCTTAAAGTTCCCAATTGATATCATTTTTACTGCCTGATTTAAATAGATAAAGGGATGACTTTACTGCTCTTCATAAGGTCAGGGAAAGTACCCAAATCAACGCATTTATTGAAAGTAACAGCAAGACAGGGGGCTACGATGTCGATAATGTTACTTAAAAGTTTAATAGAAATGCCTCAGTAATCACCTGTGTTTTTAGACTTAAGTGAATTAAAAACGTTAACTACATCACGAGGTGTTACATGTTCGAAACTAAATACGTTACCACATTTAGACACGCTGCTATGCAAAAGATCTTCGGCTTTAGACGGCGATGAACTCAGGGAACGAGTCGTCGCTATAGGTATGCTGGCAAAATACTCATTAAAAGCCTCGGCTACGTCGGCTACTTTATTAACTAAGTTGTTACCCATCATGATCTCAAGGTGATAATCTTGTTTAACAGATTTACCTGTTTCATTGTTAATGATTTTCCAAGTGGCTTTACTCAACTTAAGTGGCAATGGGCAGGGCACATTGGTCGCAGAACGGATGGCCGATGGGGCCGAAAAGTTCTCGAATGGCGACCGCGAACCGGAAGACGTTGCGTTGGAAGGCCTCCCACTAGGTGGACCGATGACCTGGTCAAGGTTGCAGGAACCCGCTGGATGAGAGACGCACGGGACCGGTCAATGTGACGACGCCTGGGGGAGGCCTATGTTCAGCAGTGGACGTCTTTTGGCTGAAATGATGATGATGATGAATGATGAAGTGGCTTTAACTTTATTATTAGAATTTTTAATGGTTTTGCTTAAGAATTTTGATTTTGAAATAATACAAATCTTTTTAAATAATTTGGAATAATTTTTAACATACTCAAGAAAAGTTGTATCAAACCTGTATTGTTTATGACCATACAACTCGTATAATCGGGCTCAACTTTTGTAAATACCTGGTGTAGCCCATTGGTTGAAGCCAACAGAAGGTCCCTTAATGTTAATAGTTTTAGACTTAAAAATAGATTGGTATTCATTCTGCACAACATTAAAAAGGGCTTTATAAATTGCATTAGGAGTCTCGTGCTCGACTATTGACGGTGTTACTTTAAGTGCTACATTATTTCATATATCAAAATTGAAGTTGCAAAATCAACATAGTTCCGAACTTTCGGAATCATAATCGAACCTCTGTACCATTTCTAGTTGCATAGTAGTCCAGTTGCAAAAATGCCGTTAATTTTATGTTATATTTAGACATATTCGTGCCTTATTATTTTTGTTTTATTTTTTCAGGTTGTTGACTTGCAGACCAGGGAACCCTTGGGACCTAACCAACGAGGAGAGATTTGTTACAAAGGTCCTAGTGTCATGAAAGGTATGTAATCATCTTCCTGTGTTTGTTCAATCTTACTGGAGTCAGCGCAACACGTTTTCTTATTCAATTCTGCCCTGTCAACCATCATCATCAGCCTATAATGTTCCCACTGCAGGGACTCAGACCTCCTCTCTAGTAGAGGGATGGGCTTTCATCCTCCATGCGGGCCCAGTGCGGGTTTGTAGATGTCACATTTCTTAAATTTTTTTGGTTCTAAGACATGCCGGTTTCCTCACGATGTTTTACTTCACCGATTTGAGAGCAACGGTGATGAAATAAATTACACAACGTAATGTCTGTCTGGGTTACACGATTTTCTGTTTGAAAGTCGGGGCCGCCACCACTGGGCCACTAATAATAATAATAGTAATAATAATAGTCCTCCTGACCTTTTGTCGGCCACGGCGGCCAATCCCAGCGGAGATTAGCCATCTGCGCGGGAGATATTATAGTGCACAAGTGTGTGCGCAGGCACAGGTGCACTCTCTGTTCCCTTTTCTCTGGGCCACTACTATATAGTAGTAGGAAATATTGAGGTGCATTCAGCCAAACTGAGTCTGCATAGTTTTAAACCACCATGCAACGAAACAAGAAACGAAGAAACGAGGATTTTATAATTATGTATAGGTACCAGAAGACGTTGCGTTGGAAGGTTGGAGGGATCTACTGGATGCGAGATCCACGGGGCCGGCTAATGTGGCAACACTTAGAGGAGGCCTAGGCCTATAGTCCAGCAGTGGACGTTTTTCAGATGATGAGAAATGATGATATATACTGATTCTCTTTTCTTTCAGCCTACTTAAACAATGTGAACCCCGACGTTAAAGACGAGGAAGGTTTTCTGAAGACTGGTGACGTTGGCTACTATGATGATGATGGCTATTTCTACATCGTTAATAGGATTAAAGAGCTCATCAAGTTTAATGATTTCTCTGTGAGTTTATCTTTGACTAACTTTTGCCTGCGGCTTCGTCCGCGTGAAAATGAAGATTTCCCATACACACTTTCATCCCATATTTTTTTATTTTTTTTATTTAATATGGGCTTGCTCTTGACCTCAATCTTGCCCTAAGGGCAGAGATGAGGTCGACGATGGAACGAGCTTACCCAGAAGAAGCCTATTTACTCGCGACTTAAATACCCCCCCCCCCCTATCCCCTATTTAACTCCCTTAAGGGTTGCATTTCAAAAAATCCTTTCTTATTCCTTATCTATATTATAAAGGGCACCTCTGTGCAAAATTTCAGCTTTCTAGGTCCAAGGGTATGGGCTGGGCGTTGCTGAGTCATTCAGAAGTCAGAAGAAGATAGTTTTTTTTTTTATAACGTTGCCCCACACTAGGAATTACTCCTGTATCGTGGGTGCGTTTACAAACATTTAAACTCACATCACAAATACCCAGACCCGGAACAAATATCTGTAGGCCATACAAATACTTGTTCCGTGCGGGGATCGAACCCGCGGCACGCGGCGCAGCAGTCCGATCGCTCAGCCACTGCGCCAACCGTGCAGTCAATAGATAGAATAGATAAGTATATTCATTATTTATTTTCTACGAGAAAAGCTAAGAGGCATATTTTTCATAGGGATATAATATGAATGGTCACTATAATTATGATTAGAGACCGCCCAGAATCTATGGTACAGCTGACTGGTAATAGGTGATAAATATAAATGATGATGGATGAAGAGATAGAGAGCCCTATGAAACCTATGAGACCTATGAAATCAAAATCAAACCACAAGAAAAGCGCTGAGACAATGAAGCTCGACGAAGTCCCAGAGAAATGATTTAGCTGTCTTGGATTCCGCAACGAAATTAATCAGAAAAGCATAATTTCCACTTCCCTCCATATCAGCAAGACAAGGCCAATAGGCACAAGCGCACAAGGGACGTATACAACTGGGATAAGCCCAGTTGTCTAGCACCACGGATATTATTGTCATTAATATTACTGGGTCCTAAGTTGTGAGATGTTTTATTTGATTCCAATAATAGGACACACGCATATCAAGCCTAGCGGGAAGGCTAAGTTCTGCCGCATACGCCGTCAGAAAAGTAATACAATAAACTGACGTTGCTAAAGCACGGTTAGTCTACTTTAGTTATTTTCACAGCGTTATGTCCTACGGTATTCTGCTGTGGGGCAAAGCTGCTGATATTCAAAATATGTTTGTTCTGCAGAAGCGCGCGGTTCGTGCAATTTATCAGCTGGGTGTCCGAGTTTCCCTTAGAGATTGTTTTAAGGAGATTGTTATTCTCACGGTTGCTTCTCAGTACATCTTTGCCAACATTTTATATATTAGACAAAATATCCACCTGTACACTAAAAACAGTGATATCCATAACTTTAACACTAGAAATAAGCATAAACTACGCGCTCCTTTTTTTAGGGCTCCATTCGTAGGGCTCGGGATAACATTTTATATTAAACCGCCATCTGCTTTTCTAGACTTGCCATTTAATGTGTTTAAAGCCAAAGTAAAATCTAATCTTTGTTTAAAAGCTTACTATTCTATTAACGACTACTTAGATGATAAGAATAGTTGGTCGCTGAGTTGAACACAAGACAATGTTTTATTTAAGTTCTTTCTCCAAAATTAGTTTACTGTTAGGTTATGTATTTATTATTTTATTTTTACATTGTTTATTGTTATATACTTTTGTATATTACTGATTGTGTCTATAGTAAATCTTAAATTTAACTGACACCTTGCTATTGTATCGAGACTGGTTCTTCTAACCAACATAACAGACAGATGTGTGCTGAGGAGTTTGTTCCGCCACTTCTTCTTTCCAGATATACACTAGGAAGTGTCGATGGGTGGGCGATTGGGAGACTGTCTTATAAAAATGTAAATAGTAAAGTAAAGTAAATTTTGACCTTCGAAAAGTGCTGATTATCAGCCTAATTTGAATAAATGAGTTTTGATTTTGATTTTGAGGTATGACAAAAATGCTTGAACGCACGGAAAATTCTAGTTTCTACAAGATCCGTATAGTAAATAATAACTCCGGTTGTAACCTGTACACTATATAACTTAATATAACGTTAATTCTACCAAAGACTATACTCCTATAAAATGTGATGTGCAGATTGTTCAAATTCGCAGTCAGATGTAGAACATTGACAAAAAGGCGAGGCAACAAGCTTGAAGAAAAATAATTTACTCTTACAGTTACCATGACCTGTGAGAAATTGGGCGACACAGTGATCCACCTCCAGCCATGACATCATCAAATAACTTCTCCCGCTCTTGGGCAGAGAGAGAGTGTTAGACTTCTACTGACTAAAAACTACCCATGTTCCTTCTTAGCCCTTTCTGTCGAGGCCACGGTATCCTGTGAACATCCCGCAGCCGGCCCCTCATGAACGATTGTAAAGGTTGTGTAGGTAATTTTCAATTCATTTCAAATCCAGGTAGCTCCAGCGGAATTCGAAGCGTTGCTTCTGCAGCACCCTTCAGTGCGCGATGCAGGAGTAGTGGGTAAACCTCACCCGAAGCACGGAGAAGTTCCTGTGGCTTTCATTGTGCTGCAACCAGGATGTGCAGCGACTGAGGATGAACTGGTCGAGTATTTGAACAGTCGGGTAGGTCTGATTAAATATAATTATTACAGTCTAGGTAACATAGAAGTATGGAAGAAGAAGATATACTGCTCCAAACCCCAAAGGAATTGAGGTAGGGGCAAGAGAATATTGTTTCGGGAGGTACCTGTACCGAATCAGGCGGGAGGAAACGCCCGGATGCTTCCACTGCGAGGATCGACCGGAGGACACTGTGGAGGTGTGCCCTGCTTGGGCAGAGCCCCGTCGTGTTCTCGTAGCGGCGATCGGCGGCGGTGACCTCTCGCGTCCGGCCCTGGTGCAAGCCATGGTCCGGGGCGAAGAGGAATGGGACCGCCTCCTTCTGCGAAGCAGTGATGCTAGCCGCCGCGGGAGACGCTCCGGGCGTCGGGGGCCACGTGATGGCTTTGGCCACCGTAGACGTGGGCCTGTGGACGGTGAGTAATGGGCTAGCTCTCCGTCCGGCCGTCCGGCAAAAAAAAAAGTGCAAAAGAATGATAATGATGACAGTTTTAAATTGTCCTATGGCATTGTGTTGCGGAGGAATTAGTGAAATTTCGATAAATGTTTAGAGTATAATATTATAACGATAACACCAAAAAAGCTATATTTTGGCCTGTGTGAATGGGACTAGAAAGCCTTTTTTTTTTTTTGGTGGGTGGAAAATCAAATGACCCCCCCCCCCCGCTCTTGGGCAAAGCGAAGGGGAGTGTCAGACTTCTACTGACTAAAAACCGAACCCCATGTTCCTTCTTTGCCCTTGCGCCGAGGCCACGTCATCTCGTTCTATATAATCCGCGGCCCCGACGAGGACATCCGCGGCCTCGACGGGGGACTAGAAAGCCTTGGGGTAGAACAAGAGCTTGCCAAGGGGCGCCACAGGTGCACAGGCAAGACAGACACACGAGTGATCCTTTAAGGGTTCCGTTTTTACCTTTTGAGGTACGGAACCCTAAAAATTGAGTTATTCCGGTCTGATCCCCTAAAACTGATACCCTAGGGGATCCGTTTTATTATGAATTATTTTCTATTCCGGTCAGATCCCCCGTAAAAGAATCGGATACCCTGACACATTTTTAGGACAGTCAGCAACAAAATATTTGTACAGCTTCTAATAAATTATGTTTTTATTATATAAATTAATTGTAAATTCGTTTGTTGGTATTTAGGGAACACTCAGTCTATTTTATTATTTTTTATTATTAACTCAAGAGTAGAATCCTTTTAAATATTTTATGTCCTGAAAGTAAAGAATAGGTAGTAAAGTCCCACAAACTACCAGGAGAACAGAAGTAGGAAGGAGGTATTGGAAATTGGAATCTTCAAATCAAATCTATATTATGCCTTTATAGTAAAGTCCCACAAACTACCAGGAGAACAGAAATTGGAATCTTCAAATCAATAATAAGCCTTTCTAATACCATACATTTTATTTCATTCATTTTTCATTTGATTTCATTTTTTTCAATAATTCACCATTCTGGCCTCCTGGTAGTTTGTGGGACTTTACTATCCTGGTTTCCTATCTCCAACAAAAAAAAAGTGCATGGTTTTAGAAAGAAATAATATAGATTTGATTTAAAGATTCCAATACCTCCTTCCTACTTCTGTTCTCCTGGTAGTTTCTGGTACTTTACTATCCTGGTTTCCTATCTCCAATAAAAAAAAGTGCATGGTATTAGAAATAAATAATATAGATTTGATATAATTAAGATTCTAATACCTCCTTCCTACTTCTGTTCTCCTGGTAGTTTGTGGGATGATCGTACGATTGTAAGTTATAGAAATAAAAACAGATTATTTTTTCATTATCAACTGTTTTTCGGTTGACTGTACTTCACTTGTACTTGTGTCAAAAAGGGGATCAGACCGGAATGATAAATTACAGGGGATCAGAAAGGAATAAACAAAAGAAAAATATTGGCAGTGGATCGGTTTGGGGGATCAGACCGGAACAACTCTAAAAATTGACATTTGCTAAAATTGTTTTCAAATGATACACACCAACAACTTGATTCTTAGACTCAAATAAAAATAAATAAATAAAAATAAAATAGCCTTTATTGCTGTTATCTTACTTACAATATTAATACATAGATGCATAGTTTCTAAAACTAAATTGATTTAATCCTAATTCTAACTTGTACTTGAAGCATCGGCAACTGGATGTTTGAATGGAACAGCTTGTCTGCCGACAAAGGCCTCCTCTAAAGATTTCCACGCATGTATGTCTCATGCTAAACGGGTCCACACAGGACCTGCTATTCTCTTGAGATCGTCTTCCCATCTTTTAATCTGTCTTCCTCTATTTCTTTTACTTCCTCTTGGGTACCATTCTGTTATTAGCTTAGTCCATTTCTCCTTGCTTTCCCGCATCATATGTCCCGCCGTCCATCGCCATTTTAGCTTTCTGTAAGCTGTGTGTGCATTTTTAAATTTTGTTTTATTTTTACTTTCTTCTAGTTCTTGTCTCTTCTTTTTATACCTAATAATCTTCTTTCTATTCCATTCTGGCAAACTTTTAATTTACTTTCTTGTAATTCTGTCAATGCCCATGTCTGGCACCCATATAATAAACATGGCATAATGCACATTTCATACACTTTCCTTTTTCTTTCCTATGCATGTCTTTATCCTTCATTCTTCATCCTTCATTATTTTGACTCAAATAAACATCAACAAATAAGGGAAACATGCTGGAGTCTGAATTTGGGCCTAGTTAATCGCAAAAGGCTCACCATTTTTCTACCTAACTCTTTAGAAAATACAGGCTTGATGTAAGAGCTTCGTCTTCTTTCAGGTGACCTACAGCAAGCGTTTGCGTCTGGCAGGCGGCGTTCGTTTCATAGACCGACTTCCCAGAGGGGCTGGTGATAAACTGGATAGGAAGGACTTGATGCAAAGGTGTATTGATGAAGATATCTGATGATAATGCACGGAACCGACTGAGAGGAGTGGTGTTCCCGAGTTTATCGCGTTCAAACAAACCCTTCAGCTTTATAATATTCGTCGACCGTAGGTTCAATTGTCCCTTACCTCAATTGAACCTACGGTCGACGAATTAGTATAGATAAAATCCTCATTCCTTCCTGGCTGGGTGCACCTCAATACATCCTACTACTATAGTAGTGGCCCAGTGGTGGCGGCCCCGATTTTCTTTCAAACAGAAAGTCGTGGAACCCAGGCAGGCATTCATCATTTCAGCCAAAAGAGGTCCACTGCTGGACATAGGCCTCCCCAGGCAGGCATTACGTTGAGTAATTTATTTCATCACCCCTGCTCTCAAAACGGCGAAGGAAAACATTGTGAGGAAACAGGCATGTCCTAGAACAGAAAACTCGAAGACATGTGACATCTATCAATTCGCACTGGGCCCGCGTGGTGGATTATAACCCATTCCTTCTCATAGAGAGGAGGCCTGTGTTCCAACAGTGGGGCATTATAATAGGCTGTTGATGATGAATATACGGAGACTAGTTTATTTTTAGATCTCAGAGATTTTGGTGCCACTGACATATTAGTTACATGACAGCTCAGGGTTCGTTCACACCGACCGGCTCGGAGAGCATCGGCTGGCGCTCTTTTTTTCACACAGACCGGTCGCAGTCGGCAAAAGAGTCCGCAGTTGGAGCTGGTCGGCCGGTCGAGCGCGGAAGAGTACGTCATCAGAGGCAGCTCGTCGGCTCGTCTTAATATTTCACACTAAGCGCGTTAGGGTTGCTCTCAAGAATTCTCAATTATAAAATGACATGAAAAAATAAACCTTATTACAATGATTCAAACCTCTGCTTTAAACGTGATAAAAATCTGCTCTCCTCGCCGACCGGTCTGTGTGAACGGACTCTAAAGGACCATGGGAATATTTCTATGGACTCTCGAAGTAAGACCAACGGAATTGCAATATATTTCAGAGGAGAATTAAAAGCCAAGAAAAATTAAAACTGTAGTTTTGCTTTTTGTTTCCCTTTTTCATTCGTTTTAGGGTTCCGTAGTCAACTAGGAACCCTTATAGTTTCGCCATGTCTGTCTGTCCGTCCGTCTGTCCGTCCGTCCTCGCTTAATCGCTGTGACCGTTAGCACTAGAAAGCTGAAATTTGGTACCAATATGTGTATCAATCACGCCGACAAAGTGGTAAAATAAAAATTGGAAAAAAATGTTTTATTAGGGTAGCCCTACCTACATATATGTAAAGTGGGAAGCGTTTTGTTTTTTTTAATTTCAACCCTAACGTGTGATACATTGTTGGAAAGGTATTTAAAAATGAATAAGGGTTTACTAATAGTACATTGTAATACAAGGGCCTAAAATGACCCATTATGTACGAGGTATTTTTACTACCGAGCTTTAGCGAGGTAGTAAATAGGAACCGAGTTATAATGGGATTTTAGCGCCGTGTGTTACACTGTACTTTTCACTACGATTGCGAGAAAATAAAATAACCATGTTCAATATGAGTTTATTTACTTATTTAAAAATTAAACTCAAACAATTCCAAAATTTTGCGCCGATGCCTGTTTTTATTTCTTCTGTAGCTGCAATGCAACGCACACATTCTACCAAAGAGTTCGGCATTCAGCGTGTTTAGTTCCATTTTTTAAAAATAAAACATTTTTTTTACTTGTGACTAAATCACGCACCAGCTGGCTGAACAAGTTGTCGTACGAGATTTACTTTTAGCCCTAGGGCAATATATGCAATTTTACGCCCGCTCTGGTATGCTATTATGACGTTCTTTTTGAGCAAGAGGAGTGAAAAATCATTTTTTGATAATGTCAATAATTTCGGAAATAATCGCTCCAAAAGTAAAAAACAATGTGTCCCCCCCCCTCTAACTTTTGAACCATAAGTTTAGAAAATACGAAAAAAATCTGAAAATTAGAACTTTATAAGGACTTTCTAGAAAAACTTTCTTGACTTTGAGTTATTCGAATAGGTATTGTGCTTTTGGTCCCGGCTGCCATTTTTTTTTTATTTTTATTTTTTGATTTATAGATCATTGAACAGTCGTCACAGGTAGTCAGTGACCAGAAAGTCTGACAACCAGTCGTACCAAAGGGTATCGTATTACCCAGTATAAACTGGGTTGTGGAGGTCCGATAGGCAGTCGCTTATTTATTTATTTATTTAATATGGGCTTACTCTTGACCTCAATCTTGCCCTAAGGGCAGAGATGAGGTCGACGATGGAACGAGCTTACCCAGAAGAAGCCTGTTTACTCGCGACTTAAATAGATTGGGGTTATTTTATATGAACTCGGGAAAACCGACGCAGGCAGGGTGTTCCACTCCTTGGCTGTACGAATAATGAAAGTCTTAGCAAAACGCTTCGTACGAATGTGTGGAACATCGACAAGGTATGGGTGATAACCTGGAGTACGCCTAGTCTCTCGATGGAAGAAGGGAGATGGTGGAATAAGCTCGTGGAGCTCTTGCGCACACTCTCCGAAGTACAGTCTGTAGAAGACCGACAGACATGCAACTTTGTGGCGGTGGGCCAGGCTATGCAGCTTGGCAACCAGCTTGGCGTCACCAATCAGCCTCCTGGATCTGCGTTCTACTGAGTCGAGTGTGGCAAGTTGGTATTAGTCGGTCCATGTAAAATACAGGTATTCAGCTCCATCCGGTTAGACTGGAAGCCGACCCCAACATAGTTGGGAAAAGGCTTATAGGAAGGTAGACTTCTTGGTTATATTTTCCTTTTTAAATAGGAATGCGTAGTCTTTTCCTGTTACCTTTGCTTCATCACTGACGTAGGTACTATGTATACAGTTAGCATATTATTATGTTATTCAGATATTTAAAGTAATGAGCTATTATATTATAGTAGTAGCTGATGCCCGCGGCTTCGTCCGCGTGGATGTCGGTTATCGCGACCAAAAGTAATCTTGTCATTACTGATCGTGCGGTCGCATGCCACATGGTGGCACGCCACATGGCACGCACGACCCACGAATCAAACCCAGAAACCCAAAATTTTGCAAAATAACTGGCAGTGATTCGATTTCCTGGTCGGGTAAAGTGTTATTGAAAGTTTCCATCAGAAATTTCTAAGTAGCAGCCACGTAGTCTTGATATGTGCATGTGCCCGGTTTAATAACAATAGGCTCGCCCCCTACCTACATCGTATTAACAATACAAAACAAGGTAGATGTTTGTTTTCCTATGAGACGCGTACCACAAAAAAAAGGTGAGAATTCGTGGATCGACCAAGACATACTTAACACTAAGGATTTGCTGTTTGACGTTGTAGACTTAATAAATAAATACCCATTTCCATATTTAAACGAGGTTGCAATTCTACTTCAGGAAAAATACACCAAGATGCTTAGAAATAAGAGGTCTAAGTATTATACACACCGTATAAAAACGGCAAATAACCCTAATAAAAGTATGTGGCACGTAGTTAACGTAGAATCTGGTAGGAAAAATCAGTCGAGATCGGATTACACTGAGAGAATAAAGCAGGGAGATGGTAAGTCTTATTCTACAAAAAAGGAATTGGTAGATATGGTCAACGCCAAATTTATTCAAGCGGCTGTATCATGTGGCGCTCCCCAGGCAGACCCGAATACAGCCCTGGCTATGCTTCTGGAGACGCGACTCCCAGCCAGTCAGTGCGTTTGGCTACAACCTTTCTCACCGGTTGAGGTGTACCGTATCATTACTAAACGGATCGCACGTAAACCAACAAAAGACTTGTATGATACATCAGTGGAGCTACTGTATATAGCGGCTGCATCACTTGCGAGTGTTCTGGCGGTGTTATTCAATAGGTGTTTGCGTAGTGGTTGCTATCCCAGTATTTTTAAAAGGATCAAGGTGTCTCCGTTGTACAAAGGCAAAGGCAAGAAGAGTGACGCAAACAATTATCGGCCTGTGTCGATCATTCCAGCTGTTGCCAAAGTCTTTGAAAGCGGAATATGTGACCGATTACTGGGGTTCCTTGAGAAGACCAACTGTCTTACCGACCGACAATATGCCTACAGGAAGGGGCGATCAACAACTGCCCTCGCACGGATGGTCGTCCGCGATGTAATGAAGGCTCGAGAGGAAAAACAGCAGGTTGCAGTGCTCTTCTGCGACCTCTCAAAAGCTTTCGACGTTGCGGACCACGGGGTTCTGGCACAAAAGATGAGGCATCTTGGGGTAGAGGGAAAAGCGCTGGAGTTGCTGCTCGACTTTTTAAAAGGCAGATCGCAGGTGGTGATAGGAGACGGCGGAAAGGTTAGGTCAGACCCACTTAACATCAGTACGGGTGTACCACAGGGCTCCTCCCTCTCGAACATCATGTTCAGTTTGCTGCTCAATGACCTACCTGATGCTATAAGTGAGGCTAACGTCTTTATGTACGCAGACGACGTGGCTGCGGTGGTGTGCGCGCCATCGATGGAAAGGTTACAAGAACGGCTCAACGTGGTAGTGGGTAAAATCAACAAGTGGTTTCAAATAAATGGATTAATCCTCAACACGACCAAAACCCATTACATGCACGTTAATCTTTCCGGTCGAATGTGTACACCACTGTCACTTCGGGTAGGCGACAGTCTGGTCGAACAAGTACAGGTCACCACATTTCTTGGTTTCGAACTGGACAGTTCCCTCACGTGGGGGCCGCATATTGACAAGATGTGCGGCAAACTCGGACGCGCATGCTTCGCGCTGGAACGACTAGCGCAAACGCTCCCACGTAAAATGTTGAGAGGGTGTTATTTTGCGTTGGTACACTCGGTTCTTCAGTATGGTGTTGAGTTCTGGGGCCAAGGTGCCGATTGGGAGCGAGCGTTTAGGCTGCAGAAGCGTGCTGTGAGGGCAATTACGCGTTCGCAGTGGGATGACACCGCCAGACCACTTTTTAAAACTTTAAAAATATTGACTGTTCCCGCTATGGTGATATTGCAGGCGGCAGTATATGTCAGACAACATTTAAGTGACTACAATAAACGTGGAGATAGGCATAACTACTGTACTCGTGGTCGAGACAAATTAGCTGGATGCCCACACTCCCTAACTAAGTCTGGAAAGCTAATTCATGTTATGGGTCCAGCGGTATATAACCGGCTACCAGATCAAATTTTAAGTGCGAAATCTGAAAATGCTTTCAAGGCTAAATTGAAAGACTGGTTAACCGACCAGGTATTATATGACCTAAAAGAATGGTTTTAGATACTTACTTCATGAAGTTAATTATTACTGACTTGGTTCTTTTATCTTATTATAATTTATCTGTGTATTCTGAATTATTGTTATGACATGTGATGGTTAATTTTATTATTATTAAGTATTTTTCTTTATTAATGTAAGTATGATTATTTAATTGTGTATTTGTAGATTCAGATTTTCAGATATTTATTCAACTTCAAAAATCTTACAACTAAGTACAATGCCCCACAAAACTGCTTACGCAGTTTAACTGTGAGATCGATGAGTCTCTTTACAATAATCTTAAATAATAATAAGGTACATCTATAACTTATACAAAATAAATATTCTTAATACCTACAAAGTTACATATTGTCTAATAAATATGTTTTTAGTTTGCGTGCGAATTTAACTTTATTATCTTCTTGTCTGATGTCAGCAGGCAGAGTGTTCAATAAATAGGGTATGCGTTTTTTTAAAGTTCTGTCACCATAGTAATTACTAACTCTGGGTACATCGTATTTACCTGCTGTCATCGACCTGGTAGTATACTTATTAGAGACTAGTGAGTTACTATCCCGACTGCCATGGTTGTTAACTAATAATAAGTATTTATGTTTAAGGCTAACTGGTAAAATTTTACATATTTTGAATAAACTACTATAGTCTCCTTTGCAACTGTATTTAGTTTTCTTGTTTACTAATAATTTTAAAAATCTAATTTGAATCGATTCTAGTTTTTGTAAATTACTTTTAAAGGTCAAGCCATAACAATCGAGAGAGTAACTCAGTATTGAGTCAACTAAGGACATATATAAACATTTTAAGGTGCTGGAGGGGACTTTAAAGCTTAAGTGATAGAATTTACTTAGCAATATTCTAAGCTTACCACAAATGTAATCAATATGCGAAGACCATGAAAAATTTTCATCAACTTTCATTCCAAGATAGGTGACACTTTCTACTTGTTCTATTGGTTTACAATTACAGTTTGAATTACCATTATGCATACAATCATAGCTATGGGTAATAATGGAAGGACATGTTTTTGCCGTATGTATATAAGGGGAATGTATCATCAACAGCCTAGTTTTATCACCATTAAGAACGATACCGTTGTCGTGAGACCACTTTACCACTGCATCTACGTCCTGTTGTACGAGCCGACAGGTGTCTGTGAGGTCGGTGCCGGCGCGCAGCGCACACAGGTCGTCCGTGACCATGTGCGCCGAGCAGTGGCGCAATACGCCGCACAAGCTGTTCACGTGCAATAAGTAGCACACAGGCCCGCACCCGGAGCCCTGCGGCACCCCGCACCCCACCTTCCTCTCGTCGCTGTACTCGTCACCTACCTTTACTCGGTAGGAGCGTGATGTGAGATAGTCGCGGAACCATTTGTTCAGCGGCTCTCCCACTCCACACTCCTCCATGGCATTCAGTAAGGTCTCAGTTTCAAGGGTATCGAAGGCTTTTTTATAGTCAAAGAATACCGCGACTACAAACTTTTTCTCACTTAAATAAGTATTGATTTCGTCATTAAATCTTGTAAGAAGAGTATTTGTACTTTTACCTTTTTGGAAACCATGTTGACATTCATTTATTACATTATTTTTCTGCAGATAATTATTCAAACGGTTAATGATACATTTCTCAACAATCTTGTCTACACTGGATAAAATTGATATAGGCCTATAATTACTATAATCTTTATGTTCGCCCTTTTTATATATTGGTCGCACTATGGCTTCTTTTAACATACTAGGAAACATACCCTTTTGCACACACAAGTTGACTAGATTAGAGATTACAGGGCTAACTATATCTACTAACATTTTAAGATCGGACATTCGCACAAGATCGCTTCCCGGTGACTTATTTTTATCCATTTGAGTTATAATTCGTTTAACATAGTTACTATCTACGGGCTGCCACCTCATACTTCTGTCCGTCTGTTCAACGTAGCTGATTCTATCCAACAACTTAACACTACAGATATGTTTAATATTATCAATTTCTTCGGCAAATGTACGAGCAAAATTATTACATATATTTTTCATAGGTTCGTTAATCCCCATATACTTAATTATTGCTTTATCCAAACATTGTTTTTCATTTCCCAATAAATAATTTATTCTGTCCCATAGCTTTTTAATATTATTATTACAGTCCAGTATACATTGCCTGTCGTACTTATTTTTAGTTTTAAAAATTAATTTTTGACATCTGTTTCTAAATTTTGTGAAATTTAAACGTTTCACCATATTTTTAGGGTCATTACTCCAAATAATAAACAGTCTATCCCTCTCTAAGATCATGTTTTTTAATTCTCTAGATATCCAAGGGGTGTTATCCCTGTTTGAGTTAGTTTGACTTTTTAATACATAACAACTATCGTAGATCTGTTGAAAAATATTTCTAAACGCATCGTACAACTTTATGGGGCAAGTAATTAGCATTAATTCTTTAAAATTAACTAATGACAGCTTTTCACGAACAGCACGATTATCAAGCACATAACGTCGCTGTGATGTAACATTAGGCGGGTGAGCAGGACAGGCATTCACGCGCGAGGAGGTGGAAGCGAGAGCGTCATCACGCCGCCCGCGCCGCCGCCGGCCGCCACGATTCACAGGCACAGACCCCGGAGTACGTTTCCATTCCACCGCGACCGATATCATATAATGATCAGATATTTTATGCTGAATTACCGCAGAGTTTATTTTTAAAGTAGGTGCTCTAATATAAATATGGTTGTTGAAATGTTGTTGAAATGTATAATGAAATGTGTTCTTACTGTTGATTCAAAACCTGACATGTAATTTGTATAATTATTAATAAAATAAACTAAACTAAACTACTCCATAGGTTTTTAATAATAGGTCTTTACATAATTATGAAATTGCCGTTTTGTTTGAAAAAATTTAAACGAATTTTTTTCATGTATTTTTTATTTGTGTTAATCGAAGTAATCACATATGCAATCAATGCATCATTGCCAACGCAGTGGCAGTTTATTGATGCCCTTCTTAAAGAAATCAGTTGGTCGGGAGGCAACAAATTCTTCAAAGGCATTTTGTACTGCCTCTCGGGTACTATTGAATTTTTTTCCCGCCAAGAAGTTATCCAAATTCTGAAAAAGTAGTAGTCTGTAGGCGCAAGGTCTGGTGAGTAGGGCGGATGACGGAGAGCTTCCAACCCCAGTTAGATTATCTAGATAAATTTTCTAGATAGATTATTTTTTACAGTATGTGGAAAAGTTAAACCAGGTACTTAGACTATATTGGCTGGTTGGGGTAAGTGGATTTTAAAGGAGATTTTTGTTCTGCGATTGCTTCCCGAAGTTGTTTGGATAACGAATCTCTTGGCGAAAAAATGGCACGAGCTAATTGGAGTTATACTTTTAAAAATATTTATAGGAGGGAAGTGTTTTCAGCACAGGGAAGCTCCTTGCTTTATCTTTTGCAGCCAATTAATTGTATATCTTTTATTCAATGAAATACATTATTTTTATTAAATGGAATGATAAATGTTACAATATTAGGGTAAGTTTACAAAGAGATGATTTATGGTACGACGTTCAGTTTATTCGGTTTAGTGTTTAATAATTAAATATCGCAGAGAGCAGCGGTGGCCCAGTGGTGTCGGCCCCGACTTACGAACAGTAGGTCGTGGGTTCGAACCCAGGCAGGCGCATTACTTTGTGTAATTTATTTCATCACCGCTGCTCTCAAAACAGTGAAGGAAAACATCGTGAGGAAACCGGCATGTCTAAGGCCCAGATTCTAAGACCACACTTTGACTTTACTTTGACTTTACTTTGATGGAAAGATCTACTTTCACGCAAAAATATATTTCTTAGGCCCAGATTCACAGACCACACTTTGACTTTACTTTGATAGAAAGATCTACTTTCACGCAAAAATATATTTCTTAGTTCTGTCAAGCTGTTATTTACTTTTCAAAAATCATACTTTACTTAGTAAAGTCAAAGTGTGGTCTGTGAATCTGGGCCTTAGAACCAAAAAATTCGAAGACATGTGACATCTGCCAATCCGCACTGGGCCCGCGTGGTAGATTATAGCCCATCCCTCTCCTAGAGAGGAGGCCTGAGTCCCTGCAGTGGGAACATTTTTTTTTGTTTTTAAACGTTGCCCCACACTAGGAATTTCTCCTGTATCGTGGGTGCGTTCACAAACATTTAACTCACATACACAAATACCCAGACCCGGAACAACTATCTGTAGGTCATACAAATATTTTATTTTTTTATTTATCATTTATTTATTTTCTCTTTACAAAGTTGATCTTAATATTAATGTGTACAAGAAAGATGGGTAAGCTGTATTCCAACTTTGAAAGAGACTGGTGCCTGATGTAGGTTTTTAGAAAAAAACCTGTGTTACAGGTCACCGGGGTCCTTTTGGCTAGAATTAGCTTGTACAGAGATACTGTGTAAGAGTAGGTGTGCATTAAACAATATGCATAACAAAAATTTAAAAACACAGTAAAAGTTAAAAAAAAAAAAACATGCGTAAAAGGAAACATAAAAGAAGTAATAACAATAAGAGAAATACCTATCTATAATCTTGCAGAATATATTGAATCATGTGGTGGGACGGTGAGTGAGTGAGTGAGTATTTGTCTTGTGTAAAGTGTCTGACTTGTATGAGATGTATGTGAGTAATGTGTGAATAAGGGTGAATTTTGCGGAGTGGGTGCAGCGAGAGTTGTTTTTAAATGTAATCAATAAATTGTAATAAATTGTGAAGGGAGTAGTAGTATATGAACAGCTAATATGTGTGGGTTGTCAAAATTATGTTTATTTTAGAACGGTTAAGAGATTCTCAGTTTTTTGATAGTCAAGGGTTTTTAAGTATTTTTTTATTTCTTTGATACAGATTGATCTAGTTTTAGGATATAGATTTAAGAATTTATTAATTTTATTGTAGAGATAATGCCCAAGAAAGCAATAGAATCTTTTAGGAAGTGTGGATTTGAATTGAGCCGTGGGACATACTCTACCTTTCCGTCGGTTGTCCTCCTGTAGGTTAGGGTCATACTGCATCTGAGAATGTTTTTTAAGTAACGTAAGTAGTATAAACGTTTGTCTAACAGTGAGAGTGTCCCATTTTTTGTACAGGTCCGTAGTAGGATAACGAAAGGGGAGATCAGCTCCGACCTTGAGTATAGCACGCTGTGCCCTTTCTACTTCGATGAGGTGCGTTTTGGCGGCACCTCCCCAAGATGTGATGCAGTAATCAATCAGTGATTGGCATAGTGCAAAGTAGACCATTTTTATGGTCTTTCGGTCGGCCGAGTGTCTTAGGGTTTTGAAAATGTAGATTACTTTTCGTAACCTGGTCACCAGGGTCTCTATGTGTGGTTTAAAGGACAGATGCTGGTCGATAGTGACTCCAAGGTATTTCATATTCTCGGTCATTTGAAGGGAAGGACAAGAGCAATGAGAACTTTCAATGCCACAGGTATGAGCAGTAATCCCCAGAGACGAGGGTGGGAGCAAGTTAGATCTATGGGAAAATGCTATGTACTTTGTTTTAAAGACGTTAAGCGTCAAAACATTATCTTGCAGCCAGTTACCAACAATATTAAGTCCCAGTTGTGCAGCATTGAACACCTCCTCCCACCCATCACCACTGAAGAACAGTGCAGTATCATCAGCAAAGGTAATGATCTTTCCTTTTAGAAGAGAAAGTTGGCAAAGGTCATTAATGTACACAAGGAAAAGTGTTGGGCCCAATATACTACCCTGTGGTACACCAAAACTGATTGCGAGCTCATCACTGAGCCTGTCATTTATCCTTACTCGTTGTTTCCTACCGGTAAGATAGTCTTCCATCAGTTTCAGAGGGATTCCTCTGATACCGATCCGCTCAAGCTTTTTAAGAAGGTGTGGAATAGAGACTGTGTCGAAGGCTTTTGCGAGATCGAGGAACACCGTTAGGCATCTCCTTCCGTCATCCAAGCTGCCAACAATAGAGTCAATTAATTCGTGAACTGCATCTAATATTCGATCATAATTCCCAATTATCAATAAATAGTGAATTGGACGAGTTAACTGTCGCTGATTCCAGCTCTTGTGATATCGATAACTGCTCTAGTTTAATTTATAGTGAGAATTCCCCCTTGAATATTATTGTACAAAATATAAGAAGTGTTAGCCGCAATTTTTCAGGATTACAAACCCTCATCGATCGATCACAGGTCGACTGGGACTTGATCATCCTGACGGAATGTTGGATATCCCGGACACCGTTTATTCCACTCATTGATGGTTACCAGTTCGCAAACACACAATCTAACAGGACACAAAACGAGGGCGTTATTGTTTATTATAAATCTTCCCTTACCTACAGGATATCAGAGCCGTCGCTTGTGGATGGAAATTGTCTGATCATAATTATCGGTTCCCAGACTGTGATTCTCTGTATTTATCGTCCCCCGGGGGAAAGAAATGTCTCTAAATTTCTTGAATCACTAAACAATATTTTACTAACATTATCGTCATACAATAACATTTTCCTAACAGGCGACATTAATATAGACATATCACCATCTACTTCAGATGCAAGAGCGGACATGTACCTTAATTTGTTGGCCTCTCATGGTATGTTGCCTGCGTACTATATCCCCACCCATTCTCAAACATGCCTTGACCACGTAATTGTCAAAACGAAACTTTCGGTAAAATGTCTTGTTGCCCATACAACCCTAACCGATCACTATAGCGTCATTATAAGCCTTTCTCACATGAGCTCCTCTCACCATCTTTCAAAAACTATTAAACGTATTGATTATTCATGCCTAGACGAAAAAATTAAAACTATCGACTTTGACAGTGTTTACTGTTTGGATAGAGCTAACGAAGCTGTATCTTTCTTCCTTAAGACTCTAACCACTTTGATGAGTACGTGCACTAAAAAGACCACTGTTCCGAGACGTAAGCGATTAATGAAGCCATGGATCACTCCTGGTCTATTACGATGCATGCGAAATCGAGACAAGCTTCACCTTAAAACTAAAAAGCACCGTAATGACGAAGTTTTAAAACTAACCTACACACGTTATCGTAATTTTTGTAATGGCATTCTGAAAAAAGTTAAGGAAGAGTATGATAGGGCTGAACTGTCAAAATGTCAAGGCAACACTAAAAAATTGTGGAACACCATCAAATCAATCACCTACACCACTAAACATAATGGTCCTCCTATGGATTTAATTGATCCAGATCAGCCTAAACATTCAGTGAATGAGATTAATCAATTTTTTATAGGAATCGGTAAATCTTTAGCGGGATCTATCACAGGGCTTGACCCTCCTCTTTATCAGACTTCTTCTCTGCCATCGTGTCCCTTCTCTTTAGTCCTTCTGCCCACTGATGTGGATGAGATCAAAATCATCATAGCATCTCTTAAAACCACTTATGTCGTAAAGAGTGACGATATTCCCAGTGAATTAATAAAAAGATACGTTAATTTGTTATCGGATCCTATCGCGTTTATTTGTAACCTCTGCCTTTTCACTGGTGAATTCCCCTCAGATCTCAAGAAATCCCTAGTTCATCCAATTCATAAGTCTGGTAGCAGGGACTGTGTCAATAACTACCGTCCAATATCCATTTTGCCTACACTATCAAAAATTCTCGAGAAAGTTATTAATAGGCAACTTATCAATTACTTAGAAACAAACAAACTTTTATCGGACAATCAATATGGTTTTCGTAAAGGTAGATCAACAAGCGATGCCGTACACCAACTAACTGATACCATAGTTTCTAGGTTAGATGAGAAGAAAAAGGTTCTGACAATTTTCCTCGACTTGGCAAAGGCTTTTGACACAGTCTCTGCGCCACTCTTGCTGAAGAAGCTTGAGCACCTCGGAGTTCGTGGCGAACAGTTAAAATTGTTTGAAAGTTACCTGAATGGGAGAGCACAACGTGTGGTGGTCGATGAGTGGATGAGTGATGACTGCGAAGTCAATATCGGTATTCCCCAGGGGAGTATTCTAGGGCCTACCCTCTTTTTAATTTTTATTAATGACCTCTGTCAGCTGAACCTTACTAATGGTAAGATTGTTACTTTCGCGGACGATACGGCTCTTCTGTTCTTTGGAGATACTTGGGAAGAGGTGTATCACTTTGCTCAAATGGGTTTTTCACTCGTTATGACCTGGCTACACGACAACTTACTCTCACTAAATACACACAAAACTAAATACATGACATTTACACTTACAAACAGTCATCCCACTCAAGATGCCTTATTAAACATCACGGCCCACTCATGTAGCAACAGCTCTTCCTGCTCATGTCCTACACTTGAAAAAGTGGATTCTCTCAAGTACCTCGGGGTAACAATAGACAAAAACCTCAACTTTAATTCCCACATCGATCTGTTATCCAAGAGAACTAGGAAGCTCATCTTTATTTTTAAAAACCTACGACGTGTTGCAGATGCAAATGTTCTTAAAACAGTGTACTTTGCACTCTGTCAATCTGTACTAAGTTACTGTATTTCTGTCTGGGGTGGTGCCCCTAAATCTTTTATGATTAAAATCGAGCGAGCACAAAGAGCAGTGCTTAAGGTAGCCCATGCTTTACCGTTTTTTCACCCTACCTCTGAACTCTACGATAAGTGCAAGGTTCTTACTGTTCGACAACTGTTTATCGTACAAACAATCTTGCGCAAACATTCTTCGTTGAACTACAACTCATCCTTGCACGCTCATAAACGCATTAAGACAAATGTATGTTCTACTCAAATGTGTAGGAGTAGTCTATCGCACCGAAACTTTTGTTTCCTTGGCAGTTATTTATATAATAAACTTAACTCTAAACTAAAAATATACCCTCTTACCAAAGCGAAATGTAAGCAAGTACTCGCCACATATCTAATGAACCTTGATTACGATAGCACTGAAAGCCTCTTACTTGTTATAAGATAAACATGTTTTCAGCCTACCTATCACATCCCATTACACCACACCACACCCACACTACACCACACAACATAGCATCACACCACACCACACTCTACACCACACCACACGACACCACACGACACCACACCACACCACACTACACTGTAAATATACTTTACTAGTAAAGTATACTAGTTTCATTACTTATGTTATTTCAATTTTGTAAATTTTGTTTTTTCCCTTTTGTTTTCTTCTACCATAGGTTACAATATTTTTGTTACAATATTTAAGATTGAATACTAAAACACTGTTTTTTGGGGGGGGGCCTGGTAATCTGTGTGACAGGGTTTTCCTAGTGCAGATACCAGTCTCCCACAAAGGATTTATCTGAAATATTATGTACATATTTTTAAGGCACCTTTGTGGAAGAGAAATAAATGTTTATTTATTATTATTATTATTATCATCATTGGTACTTTTGCCAACTCTAAAGCCAAACTGTGAAGTCGAAAGGAGATTATTAACTTCCAAGAACTTTGCTAGTCGTTGATTGATAAGGCGTTCCAGTATCTTGGACAGAGCAGGTAAGATGGAGATGGGCCGGTAGTTATTGACACAGTCTTTTTTTCCAGCCTTATGGATGGGCTTAATAACAGCTATTTTAAAAGCCTGGGGAAAAACTCCCGTTGAAATGGACAAATTGCAGATATGACTTATGGGAAGAGAAAGGTATTTTGCGTACCTCTTGATGATTTTACTGCTAATCTGATCGATACCCACTGCACAATTATCCCTCAGGCCCTTAATGAGGTCGCATATTTCTTGTTCATCGGTAGGGAGTAGGACAAGCGAGTTGGACAGAGTAACTGATGTGGGATCATGGGTGACGCAGGGTGTTGAGGACTTTGAAGTGGAGATTTTACTTGCTAACTTTGCCCCAACGTTCACAAAGAAGCTGTTGATTTCGTTTATGTCCGCCTCGGGACTGTTAGATGACAATAGTGATGTCGAGTAATCTACCCTCTTCCCAGATTCGCTATTCTTTTTAATGACATCCCATAACTGTTTCTTGTTTCCCCTTGCATTTTCACAAGTTATTAGTTGTCATGATTCTTTGAAGTTTTAGGGCAAATATTAGGGCCTTTAAACCTTTAAATCTGCTAGCATTTTCCTAATTATGATGAGGTTGGCTTTCATTCTAACCGGATGCAGCTAAATACCATTATTTTAGGTACATGGAGAAAAACGTTTATTGTTTATGATTGTGTGTTTGTGTGTGTTGGGTAAAACACATTCAAAATTGTACTTCTTCACTATCATTTCATAGTGACCTTCTGATTAATCTAATAAAATAATGATAAATCATAAAATATCTAATGCTAGTAGATATCTTTGTTTGCATTGAGGTATAACGTCCTTCTGTTAGATAACAATAGATTTCTAAAATCGTGTGTTATAAATCAGAGTTTGTTAAATAGATCAACAGGTTTGTAGTGTTTACTATTTTTTATTATCTTTAAATAATAATGTTTATATTTTTCTTATTTTATCGAGTTAGTGTTAGTGTTAGTTAGTGGTTCGTCCGCGTGAAATTGAAATTAATTATTATAAAAATATTACTTCCGGATTTAAATTGAATTTTGTTAATTACCTACCAATTTTGTTAACTGCCTCCGTGGTCGAGTGGTTTAGGCGTTTGCCTTGTGACCCGGTGGTCGTGGGTTCGATTTCCACGGGAAGCAAACTTTGTGAAGTTGTTTCCAGTTTGGTTAGGACATTGCAGGCTTGAATCACCTGATTGTCTGATAAAAAGATGGTCCCGTGCTTCGGAAGGTACGTATAAGACGGTGGTTTCGGCCGCCAAATGGCGGTCGTCAAACCATTTCAGAGGCCCTTGCGGTGGTTTAGAAACTCTGACACTAAATTCAATTTTAATAAATAGTTGAATGTTGGATAGCCTGTTTATCAAGGAAGGCATAACATCGTGGTGCAGCTAATAACGCGAAGCATAAATGCAACCTGTTAAACAAGCGAGGAAAATTCACACACAAAAAATATTGCTGGAAAATGAATTGCAAAGCACTCAAAACATTATGGTTGCAATATACTAAACGGGTCATGGAGCTATTTAAGTTTAATAAAAAATCTCATGAAATTGTTTCAGAATTTTTTGAAACTTAAACGTTCCAGTTACGTAGATATTGGGGTCAGAGTTTCAAATTATTGTCTAGTTTAAATAAAATACAAGTTTTTTAATGTTGTAAAAGGTGTCTCAAAAGAAAGTTTATATTTATTTAGCTTACTGCGTGAACGCAACGAGTCCAACGGGCGCGGGGGTTATGTCAATCGGTAGCCTGGCTCTTGGGAATTCAGTCGAAAGGGAGCCGTTAGGGTATATTATGTTCTGTGCTATGGAACGTTTTTCGGGAGCAGACCGTGCGTTGTGCGTGCGAGAGTTTTACAAAAACGTGATTCCGTGACTGTAGCGTAGCGCGTAGAAGATTATGCAGTGTTTCGAGCTTTTTCCATATAAATGGCATGGTCGCATGACAAGCATTCCTCGTAATCGAAAATGGTCAAAAAGTTTGTAGAGACCGGTATAATGCTGGAAAAATCAGGTCAGGCGACCGAGATCATCAAGAACGGTAGAAAACGTGGAGAGAGTTAATAATTCTTTACTAAATCCACCTGCCGAGCCGTGATAAGTAATTTTACTGTTAGATTAAATGAGTGCCGCGAACGCGAGGGACTACATTTGGAAGATATTACTTTTAAGAAATAAATTCCCAAATTGTACTGTTTTTTAATAAAATAAAAACTTTTTTTCCGATACACTGCTTACTTTTTTTTAACGAACACCTAAATAAACTTACTTTTGAGACACCCTATACTATAATAATTTAGCTATACTTCAGTCAGAGTAAATCCAGTGCTACCCAGTTTAAAAAAGTTGATATAAAAATGGTCTACAAGAACTGCTTACCAAGATAATTTCATTTGAATACCAAGTACATTGATAATTTCATTTAAAGAGCAATGTAGGTGGGTCAAGAGGAGCGGTGGCCCAGTTGTGGCAGCCCCGACTTACGAACAGTAAGTCGCGAGTTCGAACCCAGACAGGCACATTACTTTGTGTTATTAATTTCATCACCACTGCTCTCGAAACGGTAAACGAAAACATCGTGAGGAAACCGGCTTGTACTGACTTCTCTGAATGTCTAAGAACCAAAAAATTCGAAGTTACGTGACATCTACCAACCCGCACTGGGCCCGCGTGGTGGATTTTAGACGATCCATCCTCTAGAGAGGAGGCCTGAGTCCCTGCAGTGGGAACATTATAGGTTGATGATGACCAACTACTTAATATGTTTATATTTGAAAACTTTTTCCTTGTAGGTTCAACCGACAAGCAGATTGGAAGCACAGAATCATAAATTTACAAAAACAAAATGCTCAAAAACAGTCTTTATAGATATGGAAATGAAAACGGGAGAGTTCCAGCTCACCTCAATTTTGCCAAAGAAGTGTACGATAACATGGTTAAGAATAAAGATATCAAAGCTTTGGTAAGTCTTGGTTTTCATAAAAAAAAAATCTTGTGTTCAAATAGATCATTGAAAAATCTGGGCGGTGAGTAATGTTCTAGCTCACCGTCCGTCCATCCGTGTTATGACGACAACAGGACGTGTCGCGTTCGTGTTCCACGCGTGCCTCAAAGGGATATCAACAACATTGCAGGGGCCACGCAAAGGCCGACGGGGCTGCGGGCTGTTCAAAAGATACCACGGCCTCGTACACAAAGGGCTAAGAAGGAACATGGGTGGTTTTTAGTCAGTAGAAGTCTGACAATAATCTGGCTTTACATTTATGTGTATTTACTATTCTTAAGATTAATATCTGCTTAACCTTTCAGAGAACACAGGTGTGATGTTCATATCTTTTTTCAGATAAACGCTGACACAGAAGAACAAAGATCATATGGAGAGCTAGCTCAAATGACAGCTGATATAGCTCTCTCACTCACTCGTATGGGAGTGAGAAAGGGAGAGGTAGTCTGCATCTGCAGTGAGAAGAATTTTGAGTATCTACCTACTGTCATGGGAATCATGTGTGCAGGGGCTACCTGTGCCCCATTGGACCCAACTTATGGAACTTGTAAGTTGTTTTTTGAACTAAAGATTTAAATTGTCAAAATATGTGTGCCATCATAATTGGCCTAGCCTTTTCCCAAGTATATCGGGGTCGCGTGGCTTCCCGTCTAGCCAGATGGAGCTGAATACCAGTATTTTACATGGAGCGACTGCGTACCTGACCTCCACAAGCCAGTTAATACTAGTATTACGATACCCTTTGGTAAGGCTGGTTATCAGACTTTCAGGTCACTGACTACCTGTGACGACTGCCAAAGAACGTTTAAAAAAAAAAGACCCATATAGCTGCCGGGACCAACAGCTTAACATGCTTTCCGCGTAACCCATTCACAGACCAACCTAGGCAAGCACGGCTTAACCTAAAGATCGACCCCGAGTGGCGCGTAAAGTAGTTTCAATGAATAAAGATAAAATATGGAGCTACTTTCTACCTGACCTTCACAACATCTAGACAGTTAAAAAGTAGTATTTTATGATTTTATTTAGGTCAAAGATAAAGATATATAGAGCTAGATTATATATTTGACTTCCTAATAGATTTTTCAGATACGTTATCTTACTCGTGGAACTCTACACGTATAAGATAAGATACCTCCTTTTCTGACAAACCTGACCACAATCACCGAAACAAACTTCAAGGTCTGACATATTGCCCGTCGGGGCCGCGGATTTTTGCACTAGATGACGTGGCCTCGGCGCAAGGGCAAAGAAGGAACATGGGTTCGGTTTTTAGTCAGTAGAAGTCTGACACTCCCTTTCGCTCTGCCCAAGGGCGGGGGGTGTCATTCGATGATTTTCCACCCAACAAAAAAAAAAAAAATGGTCAGACATTTATTATTATCCTTTTTAAATTTCCGACAAGACAATCTTGATCTTGGGAGTTCGAGTAGATCTATCCAGCCAGAGCTTGCATTTGTCTTCATCAAGTTTTGACATCCACAGTCCCTCTGCTCCACCGCACCAAGATAGTTCAACCAACAGTCATGTTCTGTTCTGTCTCCGCTTACGATGTCCACAAAACAACCTTCGAAGAAGTCGAGAGCATCCAACACTACATTCTGTACGGGAACGAGACAAGAGATGGTGCTGTTCTCTTCAACGAGTTCCTAACAGATACAGCAAAATTGGAGGACTTCGAAACAGTTCCTGTCAATGGATGGGAGGACGTGGCTGTTATAGTGTTCTCCTCAGGAACTACTGGTCTACCGAAAGGTATTCCTAGAACACATTTGGCTGTTTTGCTGAACGCCCAGAATATTGTGGCGGAAGAGTAAGTATGTTTAATAGTATATACCATTCATTTAGCGCTAGGCAAAGGGCCATGGAGCGAGTCATGCTTGGCATAACCCTATTAGATCGAGTGCGTTAAACTCCGAAATCCGCCGTCGGACGAAAGTCTACGATGTCGGAGACCGAGCGGTACGCCTCAAGTGGACCTGGGCAGGACATCTTGCTAGACGTGAACATGGCTGATGGAGCAAGGCATTGACTGAGTGGTGGCCAAGGTTAGGTTAACCAGGCCGTCCTAAAGCTCGTTGGGTTGAGGACTTCGTCAAAGTTGCGGGAAACACCTGGATGAGAGACGCACAGGATCGGGACATATGGCAGAAACATGGGGAGGCCTATACCCAGCAGTGGGTAATTCCAGGCAGAGATGGTGATGAACAGGGCATGGGCAACTAGTTACTCATCACTGTTACTGTATCTGTACCACACAGCTTAATGAAACGACAGTTTTTAAAACATAGCTTGAACATACTGGACATGAAGAAATAACAGGCTGTTTTGACACAACTTCAGAGGAAACCTAAGTCAATCACTGGCATCTGCGATCATCATCATTTCTGCAGAACGCCACCTACAAATACAAAATACAAATACAAAATCTTTATTTTTAAACAAAAAGTTTTACATTAGTTGGTGATTGGAGCCTCCTTTTAAGCAAGTAATGCCTGTGTTAGGAGACTCCGCTCTTCCACAACAATATAATTAATTCAGAACCATAGATATAAACAGTATGTTTGTGTGTATATGTATGTGTGTGTGTGTATGAATGTGTGTGTGTTTGTGTGTGTGTGAATGTATGTATGTGTGTGTATATGTATGTCTGTAGATGTGTGTGTGGATGTGTGTTTGCATGTGTGTTTCATTTTGTGTGTTGCAATAGTGCCTCAGTGTCTATGTAATTTAGTGACTTGATCCAATTTGTTATAAGTTTTTTACACTCGTGTAATTTTTTAATGTGTACATATATTTTTTTATTTATCCTATTATAAAGCTGACATGATAGTTACCGACCGACCGACCGACCGACCGACCGTGATGGTACCTACCTACTACTAGAACTCCTCCAGGCTCCGTAACATCCCCAGTCCTGTGTTAGCTGCATTCTGTCGGTTAGCATGATCTTCTTGAGGTTATCGGTTCACCTCGTGGCAGAAGAACCTTTACTACCATTGATCATCTGCTCTGCACTTTATGTACCAACTCAATTTTTTATCAATGTCTGGACTTACCACCTAGGCCATACAAAATTGACTAATCCTTCAGAATTTCCTAGAGTGTGACGATAATAATTGGTCCGCACTCAATGGGGAAGGAAAACATCGTGAGGAAACCGGCATGCCTTAGAACCAGAAAAATTGTAGACATGTGACATTTACGAAGCCGCACTGGGCCCGCGTGGTAGATTATAGCCTATCCCTCTCCTAGAGAGGAGGCCTGAGTCCCTGCAGTGGGAACATTATAGGCTGATGATGATGACTGAACGTGAACTTGTATTTTTCTTGACCCAGAACAATTTTCCCTTCTAGGTACACAGGCGAACCTATTTATATGTCCAGAGAGTTCTGCTACTCGTATGGTCTGATGTATGCACTAGCTTGTCTGAGGGTCTGTGCCACGTTAGTGTACAATCCCAGCGGTGGGGAGAAGGCTATGCTGGAGGCTGTTCAGAACCATAAGGTACGGGATCGGTCTTTTGTTTGATTTTGGTTTGAGTCGAGAGAAGCAGGGGCCTGTGGTGGTGGCCCCGAGTTACGAACAGTAAATCGTGGGTTCGTAATGGCAAGTGATGGATTTAGTCTGAAGCGGAAGTACCCAAAGATGGGTTTCCAGCCATTAAAAGTGGTGGGTACTGATGGTATATCAATTAAAGAGAAAACAATTGCTGGCGGGCATGTCCATTCTTTGGAGAGGAACTGTAGACTGTTGTTATGATAACCTACTGTGGATGCGGTAGGCTAGTGGAGGAAGTATGATGCTACCGTCATATTTATAAAACATATAACATCCTACTTATAATATTATAAACGCGAAAGTTTGTAAGCATGTATGTATGGATGTTTGTTACTGCCTGCCACGCCAAAACTACTAAACGGATTTGGATAAAATTTGGCACACAGATAGTTTATAACCTGGACATTTAAACAACCAGACCCGGAACAACTATCGGGGAGTCTAAAACGTCCTCTTTAGCAGAGGCAATACAAAACATAACATAGCATACATATAACTGTATATATATTATGTAGTTTTGTGACGGCTAGCCTGCAATGAAGTGACACATATATAGGATAGCTTTTATCGCGATTTTATCTTCCCTTGGGATAATTTTCGAGATGTAGCGGGCGAAGCCGCTGGCAACACCTAGTCATACATAAAAAAGAGAGAGAGAGAATTTATAAATAAAAAAAATCTGTTCAAATATTAATTTCTCCTTCTCGTTTCAGATAAAAGTCATGCAACTAACTCCAATGATTATCACAGAGCTGACCAAGTCTCCCATCTTGGACAATTATGACGTCAGCACGGTGGAGTACCTCATATGCTCCAGTACTTACATCCGGGAGGAGGGAGTAATCGCTATTCAACAGAGGTAAGAACAATAAATGTGAATAACATTGATACATTAACATTGAACAGTAATAGTTCAAAATATCAACAGTTTCAGAATTTCAGATGATCCACGAATTTGAATATCGCTAATTTTTAATCTTCTATCTAATAAATAAAGAAAGTCAAAGTCAAAGTCAAAATTCATTTATTCAAACTAGGCTGATAATCAGCACTTTTCGAAGGTCAAAATTTACTTTACTTTACTACAGTGAAATTTGGCTAACTGGGACTTGGATAAGTGAGAAACTTCTATAACTTTACTGGAACTCATACTGAGACATGAGACAGATTTGGATATCTGAGACACATTTAACCAGGTTTCACTATATTTACATTTTTATAAGACAGTCCCCCAAAAACGCCCACCCATCGACACTTCCTAGTGTTTAGCTGGAAAGAAGAAGTGGCGGAACAAACTCCCCAGCACACATCTGTCTGTTAGGTTGGTTAGAAGAACCAGACTCGATACAATAGCAAGGTGTCAGTTAAATTTAAGATTTACTACAGACACAATCATTATTAAACAAAAGTATATAACAATAAACAGTGTAAAAATAAAATAATAAATACATAACATAACAGTAAACTAATTTTGGAGAAAGAACACAAATAACAAACATTGTCTTGTGTTCAACTCAGCGACCAACTATTCTTATCATCTAAGTAGTCGTTAATAGAATAGTAAGCTTTTAAACAAAGATTAGATTTAACTTTGGCTTTAAACTCATTAAATGGCAAGTCCAGAAAAGAAGATGGCAGTTTATTATAAAATGTAATCCCGAGCCCTACGAATGAATTGTGAACTTTGTGAAGCCGGTGAAAAGGAGCGCGTAGTTTATGCTTATTTCTAGTGTTAAAATTGTGGATATCACTGTTTTTAGTGTACAGGTGGATATTTTGTCTAATATATAAAATGTTGGCAAAGATGTACTGAGAAGCAACAGTGAGAATACCAATCTCCTTAAAAAAATCTCTAAGGGAAACTCGGGCACCCAGCTGATAAATTGCACGAACCGCTCGCTTCTGCAGTACAAATATATTTTGAATATCAGCAGCTTTGCCCCACAGCAGAATACCGTAGGACATAACGCTGTGAAAATAACTAAAGTAGACTAACCGTGCTGTATCAACGTCAGTGAATTGTCTTACTTTTCTGACGGCGTATGCGGCTGAACTAAGCCTTCCCGCTAGGCTTGATATGTGTAAACCCCATTGTAATTTTGAATCTACTGTTATGCCCAGAAATATAGCAGAGTCGGCAGTTTCCAGCTCCTGATTGGCGAGGATAATACTGGGACCTAGATTTCTAACATTGGGTAAAGCGAACTTAATTATTTTAGTTTTCTTGGCATTAAGAACAAGGTTGTTTGTTGTGAACCAATCCGTGACCATTGATAGCGCGCTATTTACGTCGTCAAAATCGTGTCTATTCCTATCTACTTTAAATATAAGAGAGGTATCATCTGCAAATAGTACAACGTCACAAAAACCCTTTAAATAATATGGCAGATCATTAATATAAACCAAGAATAAAAACGGACCCAGTATTGAACCTTGAGGTACACCTAGCCGAACCGGTAGCCCGGAAGATTTCGCGCCATTTACGTCTACACATTGGAATCTATTTTGTAAATACGAATCTATCACATTAAGGGCCTCATTTTGAACACCGTAATGACGCAGTTTCCGTAAAAGCGTGTCGTGATGTACGCAATCAAAAGCTTTAGAAAGATCGCAGAAAACACCGATTGCATTTTGCGCTTTCTCCCATGCGTTAAATATGTGTTTTAGCAAAGCAACACCTGCATCCGTAGTCGAACGACCCTTTGTAAAGCCATATTGATCATTATGAAGGAGTTTATTTAAATTAAAATGTACTAACAACTGTTTGAGAATTAATTTTTCAAAAATTTTGCTAAAAGCAGGTAAAATAGAAATTGGTCTAAAGTTACCAATATCATTTTTACTGCCGGATTTAAATAGAGGGATGACTTTACTGCTCTTCATAAGATCAGGGAAAGTACCCAAATCAACGCATTTGTTGAAAGTAACAGCAAGACAGGGGGCTACGACGTCGATTATGTTACTTAAAAGTTTAATAGAAATGCCCCAGTAATCACCTGTGTTTTTAGACTTAAGTGAATTAAAAACGTTAACTACATCACGAGGTGTTACATGTTCGAAACAAAATACGTTACCACATTTAGACACGCTGCTATGCAAAAGATCTTCGGCCTTAGACGGCGACGAACTCAGGTAACGAGTCGTCGCTATAGGTATGCTGGCAAAATACTCATTAAAAGCCTCGGCTACGTCGGCTGCTTTATTAACTAATTTGTTACCCACCATGATCTCAAGGTGATTATCTTGTTTAACAGATTTACCTGTTTCATTGTTAATGATTTTCCAAGTGGCTTTAACTTTATTATTAGATTTTTTAATGGTCTCGCTTAAGAATTTAGATTTTGCAATAATACAAATCTTTTTAAATAATTTGGAATAATTCTTAACATACTCTAGAAAAGTTGTATCAAACCTGTATTGTTTAAGACCATACAACTCGTATAATCGGGCTCGACTTTTGTAAATACCTGGTGTAGCCCATTGGTTGAAGCCAACAGAAGGTCCCTTAATGTTAATAGTTTTAGACTTAAAAATAGATTGGTATTCATTCTGCACAACATCAAAAAGGGCTTTATAAATTTCATTAGGAGTCTCATGATCTACTATTGACGGTGTTACTTTAAGTGCTACATTATTTTTAAATTTATTGCAACGACTAGCTGTATGAGGCCTGCATTCTACTTTGCGCGGCTTTCTTTTTAATGGCATAGGGAAGCTAGCTATTAAGCCACAGTGATCAGACGATAAGTCACTTAACACTAATTTGTCCTCGGCAACACAATCACTAAACATATTATCAAGGCAAGTTGATGAAGAAGGCGTGATCCTTGTTGGTTCAAAAAACAGGTTAACTAAATTAAATGATCTAAAAAGATTGAGAAATCTAATACTTAATGGAGTAACATCTAAAATATTAACATTAAAATCTCCACATAAAATTATAGATTTATTACTTGATTTTAATTTATTGAGTGAATCCTCCATTACAGATTCGAAACGAGTAAAGTCTCCAGATGGGGGTCTATAAACACAAATTACTAAGTATCGCTCGAGTTCAACGCAAGACAACTCAATAGTGCGCTCAATTGAAAGGTTAACTAAATCTAAACGTTGTTTACATTTTAATTTGTTTGAAACAAGAATTAAAGATCCACCGCGAATAGCTGATTTTCTCACAAATGCACTCTGTACGGTATAGAAATCATCATTGATAAATGCTACTTCATGTTCCTTCAACCAATGTTCAGTTAAACATAAAACCTGAACATCATAATTCTCCATAAACAAACTTAACTCTAATTCTTTGCCAGATAAACCCTGCATATTTTGATGAACAACATTCAAATGCAGCCTACCTGTTGTCGCACCTAACAGTTTAAACTACAAGGTGTATCAACAAAAGTGTTAGAATCTGTATAAGTGTTAGTAATATAAGCAGTATTAGTATCACTACTAACAGAAAACGTTGGTAAACACATACCAGTGTCGCTGTGTATATTGTATGCTAAAAGGTTAGCAATACGTCGCTTAGAACTAGGTGGTAAAAACATTGAGAAGTTAGTGAGTCTGTAATCAGAAAGAAGTCCTGACTGACTGATTGACTGACTGACTCATCAACGCCCAGCCCAAACCCTTGGACCTAGAAAGCTGAAATTTTGCACAGGGGTTCCCTTTATAATGCAGACAAGAAATAAGGAAGGGTTTTTCGAAATTCAACCCCTAAGGTACTTAAATAGGGGATGAAAGTTTGTATGGAAAATCGTCATTTTCACGCGGGCGAAGCCGCTGGCAAAAGCTAGTAATAATATATAATTTAACCGACATACACGTGTGTGAGGCCGCGACTTCAGCTAGAAAAATTGTCTGTTAAAAGTCTTTTCTCTTTTCCAGGATACCAAGCCTAAAATCAGTCATCCAGCTGTACGGGATGTCTGAAGCTGGATCCATCTGTAACGAGCACGAATGTACCAAGGGACTTAAGGCTGGAAGTTCTGGCATGCCATGTCTCGGATTTGTAATCAAAGTAAGTTTTTCTTTGCGTCTTATATGGGACCTATTAGGTGTTCTTTACTCTTGTACTTTGTATCACTTTGGTCATGTGAATATACATTCAGTAATCATTCGATAGCTCTATCATTCAGCTAAAAGCTAAAAGGATTTTCAGCATTTTTGGATTCAGTTCATACTCAAAATATAGTCTGACGTAATCAAACAATGTGCTACAGAGTGCAGCAATTTTTTTGGAAAAGCCAAAAGCCTCTTCAAAGTCCAAATCGAATCGGTGACCGACATAAATGCTTCAAGGCATTGAAGCTCGTTGAAATCCCGGAGAAAAAATTAAAAGTCAAATGCGAGAAAATGAAATTAATCAGAGTCGAATAAGGGAGGAGTAGGAAAACCACTTCAGAAATCAGTTTTTTTTTTTATTATTACCTATAAATGGGCTTGCTCTTGACTTCAATCTTGCCATAAGGGCAGAGATGGTGTCGATGATGGAACGAGCTTACCCATTAGAAGCCTGTTTACTCGCGACTTAAACAGATTAGGGTTATATAACAAACAGAACTCGGAAAAACCGACGCAGGCAGGGAATTCCACTCCTTGGCTGTGCGCATAATAAAGGACCCAGCAAAGCGCTTCGTTCGAATGTGTGGGATGTCGACTAGGTATCGGTGATACCCTGCAGTACGTCTAGTCTCCCGATTGAAGAAGGGAGATGGTGGGATCAGCTCGTGGAGCTCTTGCGCACACTCTCCGAAGTACAGTCTGTAGAAGACCGACAGACATGCGACTTTGCGACGCGACGGTGTGCCAGGCTATGTAGCTTGTTATCCAGCTTATTGTCACCAATTAGCCTCCCGGCTCTGCGCTCTACAGAGTCAAGTGTGGCAAGCTGGTATTTAGCTGAGCCATCCCAAAGGCTACAGCAATGCTCCATGCCAGACCGGACTTGAGCTTTATGTAAAGAAAGCTGAAAGCTGTCCAGGCTTGAAGTACCGCTTAACCTTGTTTAGGATGCCCAGCTTTTTTGCCGCAGTTTGAGCTTTCGACTCTATGTAGGCGCCGAAGTTCAGATTCGCGCTCAACTTCGTGCCAAGAAGAAACAGACACACTTGCGTTTTGGCGGCGTTGAAATCTACCAGATTCTCGTCACCCCACTCGGAGACAAGTCTTAAGGCTGAATTCGTTCGCTCTACCATGGCCTCTCTTAATGAACGTACTTCATCACCACTGGCTTTTGCGCTGGATGTATAACTCTCCATGACAGTGCTGTCATCTGCGTACCCAACAATACAAGGAGGTCATTGATGTGCAGCAGGAAAATTGTCGCGGAGAGAACAGACCCCTGAGGAACTCCGGCATCGATAGCCATAAGTTCAGAGGAGCAGCCATCAATGACCACTCGGATCGACCGTTCACTCAGGAAGTCAGATATCCAGCAGCAAAAGTCAGCGGGAATGCCGTATGCCGGAAGTTTGCTCAACAAACTTGCGTGCCAAACCCTGTCGAAAGCCTTCGAGATGTCCAGCGACACGGCAAGGGCCTCGCCGTGTTTCTCGATGGCCTCGCCCCAGCAGTGCTTAGCTAACACCAGAAGATCCCCAGTTGACCGTCCCCGGCGAAAACCATACTGACGGTCGCTGAGTAGGTCGTTCGCTTCATGGTGCACCAGCAGCTTACCGTTGAGTACCCTTTCCATTACTTTACAAAGTATGGAGGTGACGGCGATTGGTCGATAATTACAGGGGTTGGCACGACTACCCTTCTTGGGCACTGGTTGTACATAAGCAACCTTCCAGGAGTTCGGCACCGTTCTGGGTTTGAGAGAGAGGCGGTACAAGCGTGTCAACACAGGAGACAACTCAGGCGCATTTATTTTGCTATCTTCCCCTTCATATCAAGCAGAAGACAGAATAGAACTACGCCAACAGGCACAATGACTAAAATTTATCGAAATTGAAGTTGCAAAATCAACATAGTTCCGAACTTTCGGAATCATAATCGAACCTCTGTACCATAATTATCTAGTTGCATAGTAGTCCAGTTGCAAAAATGCCGTTAATTTTCTGTTATATTTAGATATGACATATTCGTGCCTTATTATTTTTGTTTTATTTTTTCAGGTTGTTGACTTGCAGACCAGGGAACCATTGGGGCCTAACCAACGAGGAGAGATCTGTTACAAAGGTCCTACTGTCATGAAAGGTGTGTAATCATCTTCCTGTGCTTGTTCAATCTGGACTGGACTGGAGTCAGCGCAACACGTTTCCACACGTTCACGTTTTCTTATTCAATTCTGCCCTGTCAACCATCATCATCAGCCTATAATGTTCCCACTACAATTTTTGATGTGTGATTTATTTGTAAAATTCTAACACAATGAAAATTGTTTAATGAATAAATAAATGAATGAAATGACTGCAGGGACTCAGACCTCCTCTCTAGTAGAGGGATGGGCTTTCATCCTCCATGCGGGCCCAGTGCGGGTTTGTAGATGTCACATTTCTTCAAATTTTTTGGTTCTAAGACATGCCGGTTTCCTCACGATGTTTTTCTTCACCGTTTTGAGAGCAACGGTGATGATATAAATTACACAACGTAATGCCTGTCTGGGTTCCACGATTTTCTGTTCGAAAGTCGGGGCCGCCACCACTGGGCCACTACTATACATTTAGTAGTAGGAAGTATTGAGGTGCATCCAGTCCAACTGAGTCTGCATGGTTTTAAACCACCATGCAACGAAACAAGAAACGAAGAAACGAGGATTTTATAATTATGTATAGCAGAAGACGTTGCGTTGGAAGACCTCCCACTGGTTGGACAGTGACTTAGTGAAGGTTGGAGGGATCTACTGGATGCGAGATCCACGGGGCCGGCCAATGTGGCAACACTTAGAGGAGGCCTAGGCCTATAGTCCAGCAGTGGACGTTTTTCAGCTGAAATGATGATATATACTGATTCTCCTTTCTTTCAGCCTACTTAAACAATGTGAACCCCGACGTTAAAGACGAGGAAGGTTTTCTGAAGACTGGTGACGTTGGCTACTATGATGATGATGGCTATTTCTACATCGTTAATAGGATTAAAGAGCTCATCAAGTTTGATGATTTCTCTGTGAGTTTATCTTTGACTATTTTCCTACTCCTCCGCTATTCTTTTCTGATTAATTTCCTTGCGGGATCCAAGACAGTTAAATCGCTTCTCTAGGACTTCGTCGAGCTTCATTGTCTCGGCGCTTTTCTTGTGGTCGCCACTGTTGATTCTGGCTAACAGGAGTTACAGTGGTTTGGGAATAGTGTGGCAGGCTTGTCCCATTTTTTTTTCTTGACCAGCTTTTGCCTTCGGTTTCGCCCGCGTGAAAATCAAGATTTTCCATATAAACTTTCATCCCCTATTTAACTCCCTTAGGGGTTGAATTTCGAAAAATACTTTCTTATTCTTTGTCTACATTATAAAGGGCACCTCTGTGTAAAATTTCAGCTATCTAGGTCCAAGGGTATGGGCTGGGCGTTGATGAGTCAGTCAGAAGTCAGAAGAAGATAGATAGATATAAGTATGACGAAGGTAGCTCAACTATTTCGGGTACATCGTTGTCAGAGTCCAAGTTCGGCATGGCGGAGGTACGAAATAATAGTCTCAACACTGATTACAACCGCCTATTTATTTACTTCCGATAACAAATTAACAAAATCTCAAACGATCAGGCCGATGGAAATGGATTAAAGTACGGAAACGCGGTAAGTTCGATACAGGCGGGCAGAACAACCGTTCGCGCTCGTGTCTCACCAAAAAGTAACGTCCCTCAAGTCAAATGCGTCTAACGTCAACGTCAACCGACCACTCACTACTGACATTTGACATATGACAACTGACAGCTGTCATCTGTCAACCGAAAACTGTTAAACCAGACCTGCCACGCTCTGTATCGACCTCACCCAAGCTCACTGCTTGACGTTTCAGACTTTAACGATGATAGATCCGAAAAACGATGATAGATGGCGTTATTCTAAATTGTCAACTCTAAATATTGTGCCTCGGTGTTGAATCTGCGACAAGTATATTAATTATTTTTCTACGAGAAAAGCTAAGAGGCATATTTATATTTTTCATAGGGATATATGAATGGTCACTATAATTATGATTAGAGACCGCCCAGAATCTATGGTACAGCTGACTGGTAATAGGTGATAAATATAAATGATGATGGATGAAGAGACAGAGAGGAAGACCTATGAAATCAAAACCAAAAGTCATTTATTCAAACTAGACCGATAATTTACAATCAGCACTTTTCGAACGTCAAAATTTATTTACAAGAGACGGTCCCCCAAGACAGTCCCCCAGTCCCTCAAAAGAGACAGTCCCCGGGTTTTAGCTGGAAAGAAGAAGTGGCGGAACAAACTGCCAAGCAACAGATCTGTCTGTTAGGTTAAAATAACCAGACTAAATACAATAGTGAGGTGTGACTTGAAGCAAAGAATATGGTAGTTTGTTATAAAATAAGCAAAGATTATGGATGGTTTATATGTGTGAGGAATGATATGAAGGAAAAAGGAGCAGAATCACGATGATGACAAGGGAGACCGCCTCCGCGTATCGTAATTTACTGGATTAATTTACTGAGAGACGGGTCCACCGCAACAAACGCTGCATTTTAAAGTAACGAGCGAAAAGTCACTTCTCGTAAAATCGACTTTTGAAATCGTTAACTTTTTCATACATCGCCATGTGTTTGAATTAAAAACGCAGCACGCGCCGCGCGACGCCCCGCCTGTGCGTAATAGTAGTTTATGCGACTGTGCATAATGAAGGGCATTACAACACAAGTGTGGGTTTAAAAAACGAGCCGAAGGTAGCATCACACGAGTGTTGTTATGCCTAATTATGTATAGTTGCAAACACTACCTACTTTATCTACCCAAATATCATAAGGGCTCTATGATGGGTTCTGGAACCATAGGGAAATGACCAGCATTGTTACCAGTGTAATGCAATAAAAAATACCGAACAAATTAATGACACTATTCTTGTGTCACTCGAGATCAAAATGTCGTGCGATTTATAATTAAAATCATACTGAATTGGGGTTTCGTATCGATAGATATCTGTTTTAATGTATACTAGAATAGCACACTCACTTGAATTTGACACCAGTGTGGCGACTAGCGACATCTATCGCAACACCTGCGTACTAACAAACGATCGACAGAAGTTCCTACATCGCGCTATCAACATTATCCGCGACATAAGCCTATATAGGAGTTCCCGACTTACAACTGTCGGGCAGTTAGCCCGAGCCCGCCGGACACAACACCCGTCCAGTCGGAGGATCCTCCCTTTTCAATGGGGGATGAGGAACTTTACACCCTGTTCCTCATGACCCCCAAACCTGTTCCAAATTTAAACTTATAACCTACTGTTTTCAGTAGGTTATGAGTAATCATTACAGTTCTGTTTATTTCTGCTGGTTGGTAATGCTGGTCATTGCCTATGGTTTTTGAACGCATTAGAGAGGGTTTATGATATTTGGGTAGATAAACACGCATAAAATCTTTGTCAAGATTATGTGCGCTATTGGTTAAATATTGTATGAATGAATTATTACTCGCTAACAGTCTTTTGTCAGGAAGTGGGTCCACACATATTATGCCCTTCCCCTGTTATATAGATTCCATCGGTGAAGTATGATTTTAATGTTATTTGTCGAGCCTCGAGATGATGAACAGCTTCCAAAAACATTTTCAGTAGTAATTTCAGAAGGTTTCTAAAAAACCTAACATCAAGCACCCAGTCTTCTACATACTTTTAAGATCTTGAGCACCTCTTTTTTTTCGGTAGTGGGAAATCATCAAATAACTCCTCCCGCTCTTGGGCAGAGAGAGAGTGTCAGACTTCTACTGACTGAAAACCACCCATGTTCCTTCTTAGCCCTTTCTGTCGAGGCCACAGTATCCTGTGAACATCCCGCAGACGGCCCCTCATGAACGATTGTAAAGGTTTTGTAATTTTCAATTCATTTCAAATCCAGGTAGCTCCAGCGGAATTCGAAGCGTTGCTTCTGCAGCACCCTTCAGTGCGCGATGCAGGAGTAGTGGCTAAACCTGACCCGAAGCACGGAGAAGTTCCTGTGGCTTTCATTGTGCTGCAACCAGGATGTGCAGCGACTGAGGATGAACTGGTCGAGTATTTGAACAGTCGGGTAGGTCTGATTAAATATATTACAGTCTATCTTTATACCAAATCACCTAGACAATCACCTAGTCAAATATTATAACGATAACACCAAAAAAAACTATATTTTGGCCTGTGTGAATTATTGGGACTAGAAAGCCTTGGGGTTAGGTCAAGAGCTTGCCAAGGGGCGCGACAGGCTAAATACAATTGGCAGTGAAATATTTTGAAAGAGCACAGTTCTGACCAAACCTAACCCATTTGATCAGGGTGCCCTGTCTCATTTTAGTACAACCGATGTTCTAATTAAACTGTGATAACAGTTCTAACTAGGGCTTTCAAATACCGGATGTTTTCAATACCTGTATTGGTTCCGGTATTGGACGTCAATACCGTGATCACGGTATTAATACCGGTATTACATACCAGCATTTTAAGTATGTGTTTTTATTTGTAAAACAGTCTTTTTTGTTCTATTCTGTTTTAAATAACTTTTATAAATAGCGCTCTATATAACCATTTGGTATTGGTTGATTATTTAATTAGATAGGACTAAGTAGGAACATAATCAAAACTTAACTCAAGTCTTTTTGTAGGAAGGCATTCCACATAGCGTTTGAAAAGAATAAATATCAAAAAAAGACGATTTTTATTATTATTGAAATGGATCATGTAATCAACATAGCTACCTATCAATATTTGTAGAAACGTAAGTATAGCTTAATTAGCTATTAGCCATCATTCACAATAGCCTACTGAAAAAAAAGCACGCTCTGCATCACAGACAGACAGACAGACTGTAAATATCTCTAAGCTGCCTGTAGGAATGGACGTGTCTGCATTTTCACACATCATCATTAATGATCATTTCAACCAAGACGTCCACTGCTGGGCGTATAGGCCTCCCCCAGGTGTTGCCGCAGTGGCCTGTCCTATGGGCGCATTCAGCATGACCCCGCAACCTTCACCAGGTCAACGTTCCACCTTGTTGGACGCCTTCCAACACAACGTCTTTCTGTTCGCGGTTGCCACTCCAAAACTTTTAGGCCCCATCTGTTCTGCGAGCAATGTGCCCTGGCCCTGCCCACCACGACGATTTCTACTCTTTCTCGAAGTTCGAACTGACTGACTGGTCGAACTGGATCTATTTAACATCATTCGATCCAGGTAGACTTCGTTCACAATTTCGAGTGTAGAGTCTCCGATTTTGATAGGTGAGGGTGTTACGTGGACAGTCAACATGACCTTGGTTTTGTCCATGTTTATTTTAAGACCCACTCTTTCGGAAGCTCTACTGCGGTCATCGAGCATTTCACCGAGGTCTCTGCAAACCAGAACCTTAAAGGCATCCTCCAGTGCAGTAGTGAACAGTTTCGGAGATATGACGTCTCCCTGTCACACAAAAAGAGGTTTCGAGGTCTGGTCCTGAAGTCGGACTGACATGGTGGCGTTTTTGCCACCGTTGGAGACACTGCAGTACGGCCCAAGTCTCGATCGGCCCGTTTCTCGTAGTCCACAACCGCTAAACAGAGGCAGGTTATACTCTTCGGTCTCTTGTATGACATCCAGCCACATAACCAGTAACCACGCAGCGTATGTAGGTATGCTGTCTACGGTACTAAAGCCTTTTCGGAATCTGGTTCGTTCGGGAGGCTAGAAATCGTCAAACCTGCGCGCGATATCATTTCCACTGCTCGAATTCAATGAAGTAGAAGGTTCTTCTATGGTCATATCTTGTTCATTATCAGTCATTGTCTCACTGTCTCTTTGTACGTTTCGTGTGTCATTATTATATTTAAAAAATGGAATTTAATTTACGATAATACATGTAATGTTTGCAATACCGTGATCACGGTATTGAGGGCTTCAATACCGGTATTGAAAATGGCCCATATTTGTCCGGGATCACGGTATTACGGGATCCCGTAATACCGGTATTGAAAGCCCTAGTTCTAACCTACTATTTTTCACCATATTCGCCTGCTTTTTTGCACTTCTCTGAACTCGTAAATTTACCATTTATTTTACGTTTTCCTGTAATCTATAAGTGTTGAACTTTTAGGCTCAGTAGTTTGGGAGATAAGGGGGGGGGGGGGGGAATGGTCGGAAAGACAGACAGACATACGAATGATCCTATACGGAACCTTAAAAATAGACATTTGCTAAAATTGTTTTCAAATGATACACACCAACAAGTTGATTCTTACTGCCGCACTCAGAGAGCTGTAATGATTACTTAGGCCATCACTAATTAAAGGCTTTCACAGTTTTTGTCAAATAAACATCAACAAATAAGGGAAACAAGCTGAGTCTGAATTTGGGCCTAGTTAATCGCAAAAGGCTCACCATTTTTCTACCAACTCTTTAGAAAATACAGGCTTGATGTAAGAGCTTCGTCTTGTTTCAGGTGACCTACAGGAAGCGTTTGTCTCTGGCAGGCGGCGTTCGTTTCATAGACCGACTGCCCAGAGGGGCTGGTGATAAACTGGATAGGAAGGACTTGATGCAAAGGTGTATTGATGAAGATATTAACTGATGACAATGCACGGAGCCGACGGAGAGGAGTGGTGTTCCTGAGTTTATCGCGTTCAGACAAACCTTCCAGCTTTGTAATATTAGTATATATAAAATCCTCATTCGTTCCTGGCTGGATATGGCACACACTTACACACACACACACACTTACACACACACGCTCACTCACGCAATATGTTTTCACACACACGAACGATAGTATAAACAAAGTAATGATATTGAATACTATAGCTACTTATATTTGCACCGCACCACACTTGTAATGGCAGCTCGATCATGGTGGTGACGGAAGTAACTGGTGCTTATAGCACAAAAGTCCTCCTAGTTTAAGCCCAGTTGCACTTGTCTTGTATCTTGCCACTAAATTAAGTCTAATTAAGGTTCAATAATATTGTAATAGGTTTAAGTCTTGAACAAATAAATATTGTATTGTATTGTATGGATGCACCTCAATACATCCTACTACTATACTGCCGTGGATTAACTATAATGCCGTTAACTGCTAAAGTAATTTTTTTGAATAACACAAAAAAACCGCGGCAAATTTTTAAACCGATGTCATTTTTCGATGTCAACACCTATCAGAGATTTGGAAGTACTAAAACATAGATGAAATCGCATACTTTTGAACTACTTACCCTATTATATCGTACATATACTTAATTTAATTTCATGAAAAAGCTTCTTTTGTGTTTTAGATCATCAGAGATGTAACCGAAATCATAATGGATCATCGACTAAAACGCCGCTACGTATAGCGTAACGGCGTTTTAGTGTATCTTTTTCATAGCAAATTATTGTTTAATAAAATGCAAAAAATTCATAACTTCATTGATAACTAACGGCGTTATTTGCATATAACGACAATATTTAGCTTACGATTATGTATTATAGAACTGATTCATGTTAAATTTTAGTGCGTTTAACGTTACTTTACTGCTTTTAAGTCTGGTAACCTTTAGAAGCGAATTAATTAAAAGGATAAACTTGAATCATTGTATATCTAAAACGTGGTTAAACTCAAAACCAAATCAAATTGAATTAAATTTGTTGAAATTAAAGATAATTTTTAAATAAAAGTATTAGTTTTATCAATCGACTAGTCTTGATTGACAATATTTTTATATTGCTTTTCAAATAATATGAAATTATGCTTAAACTTATAACTTTCACAAAACTTTACTTATAACTAGAATTTCTTTAAGAACTTTCAGTTCTATAGAATAACACTAAAATCACATCAGTTATTTAGCAATGTAATTATGTACTATTTGTACTTTAAAATAAGATAACATAAAACAAAAATTACAGACAAACTTCAGTCTTTCATTAAAGCTGAGATATCAAACAATCAAAACTAAGTCTAATCTTCTCCTTGAACTCAAAAATTTATATTTCTAGTATCATTTAAAAACAATCATCAACAGAAAAACAAAAAATAATTTTCCTTATTTAAATTTTAGTTCTAACTTTTTACCTACAATTATTGCCTGCTGCCCATCAATGTGGTAACCCGTCAGTCAACGTGTGCAATTGCCCTTCCATCCTCAAAACCTGTACCATAAATAGCTCGGGGTTATAATAGACGACACTCTCTCCTTTAGGTATCATATTGAATGTCTGGTTAAAAGAGTGCGCAAATTAATATATGTATTTTTGTACAAATAGATTATATAGAAAATTATGTATGTATAAGTTAAACTATTTTAGTTGTAAAAAATCCGTAATTACCTTTTTACAACCTTTAAGAGTGTTATCGGTAAAAAATGTCAATTTTCATAAAATCGGGGTTTTTTAAAGTTAAATTACTAGAAACTGGCACGAAACCATTAAAAACCAATTTTAGTACCGCATTAAGGCGACATTACCTGCCCGCGACCTTGAGCGCGCGTTTAACTCATCGCCTAAACAAATAATGTTGAAAATGGCGATGCGTTTGATTCTCGTGACTGCCAAAATGAACGATAGTTCGCAGATTTAATTTATTAAAAAAAAAATACGCTGTAATGTTAAAATATTTTTACATATGTCTTTAGTTGGTTAAATTTCCTTTCTGATAGTAAAAAAAAATATAACAGTTGTCACTCAAAATATTGAGCATTTCGAGACGAAAAAGTTTTTTCGTGTGATTTTTTTGTGATTTTGTGATTTTTTTTTTCGAGGTTCTTGATTACTTTTAGGAAATATTTTTGCATAAGTCTTTTACCTATACATTTGACTATACACTGTATTTTTTTTGGAATTGTAATAAGTAGCAATACGGCTAACTCTGCGACGAAAAACAGGGCGTTTTTACGGTGCCCCTTTGACAGCGCCTTAAGCATATCTTTACATTGTATTTGTACGCGACTGGCCGACACAGCTCGGCGCTGCGTAATTTATTAGTAACTTTGAAATTTTATATTGTCGATAAAATAACTTTATGTAATTTTTTTTTTACTGATTTTTTTTTTGCATGAACTTCACTTACAAACAGTGTATTTTTTAAAAGTTACTTCAGCCTTAATATTAAATAAAAATGATGTTTTATTTTGTAAAATTTAGGTTAAGAAAATATTTTTTTTTTAGGTACTTAGTGAATTAAAATTACTTTTTTATTTTATACAATAACAATTAGGTACGGTATCTTTCCTTTTTCCACGTATTTTTTCCAGGCTTCTACGACTCATTGTTGATTCATAATTTCATTCCGAAATTCAGTCTTCCCGTATAATCTCAGAAATATGAGTTCAAAATAAGCTTTCATTTTGATATTTAATAACGTTTTTCAATTTTTATTCTTTACAAATACAATGTAAAGATATGCTTAATGCGGTACTAAAATTAGTTTTTAATAATTTCGTGCCAACTTCCAGTAATTTAACTTTAAAAAACCCCGATTTTATGAAAATCGACACTTTTTACCGATAACACTCTTAAACGTATGCACAGACAGAGGATCTACTTGTTGTCTGCAAATAAACTGCTTATACACTTATACTTATACATAATTATAAGTTTTAATTTTAGTATTTTAATATACACGAAATGTTAATTTATTTGTTTTATTTTTTATTCATGAAATAAGATCTAGATAATACAATAATAATTTGCCTATCAATTAGGCCACACTGTATCCTCGATCCACGACAGATACTGCGCCACCCTGGTGTATATAGCTGGTTTATGTCCACATTTTGGTCTCCCAATGGAAGTCACGCCCACGATAGTGTACATGCAGTGTATCTTCTCATATTTAATCTGGATGGGTCCGCCGCTGTCACCCTGAAAATATAGTTCGTTCATCATCATCATCAAGTTAATTCATCATCATCATTCTCCTGCTCTTATCGGGGGGCACGGCAGTGCCCCCGCCGAGTCGAGCGCGAAGTTGTGTGACTTGGCCGTTGTACGTTTCGTTTAGTTCTGCTGCTTTTTTTTCTTGGCGTCCAAATACCAATACCAGTATGGGATATTATCTCGCTTAATAAACATAGGTAGTTACAACAGATATAACATTACGTATAAACAAAATTGACTTGTACCCACTAACGTATAAATAATGTTCAACGGCCAAGTCACTCAACATTAACTATAATAATAAAGAAATCGCAATAAGGAACCTTAGACTTGGCACGATTTTGTTTAGATTTCATTACTTTTTAGAGATAAACAAGCAGCTCCATCGAGACTTGGCTAGTTTTTTACAGAATTTTTTTGCTGGGATTCTAATTGATTTGGAGTTGGCGCAGCATATTTCTTCATCCACACTTCTTTATTACTCGCTTACGCGGGCCCAGTGCGGATTGGTGGATGTCACATGTCTTCAAATTTTTTGGTTCTAAGACATGCCGGTTTCCTCACGATGTTTTCCTTCACCGTTTTGAGAGCAGCGGTGATGAAATAAATTACACAAAGTAATGTGCCTGCCTTGGTTCGAACCCACGACTCACTGTTCGTAAGTCGAGGCCGCCAGCACTGGGCCACCGTTGCCCTCCTCCCGCTTCCCGGGAGCCTTTGCATATAATTTGTTAGGGGATTATCAAAGGAGCGAAGGAGGAAGATGAATACTGTAGACGAAGAGTGTGGCTTACCTTACAGGTATCCTTATGCTCCTCCATAAATCTATTCTGGTACAATTGAGGGTCCTCCCTGTCTCCATAGCAGGACTGGGTCTGGTCGTTAAAACCGGTCTTCATAGTGCGATAAGGCCTGTATACTTTAGCACACTCCTTGGCCGAAAATTTGGATATGATGACCTGCGGAGAAAACTTATTATGAGAATTTAAACATAACAACGAAAATCATTAATTCATTATCATCATTTCAGCCGATGACATACACTGCTGGTCATAGGGCTCCCTCAAGTATCGCCACATTGACCGTTCCTGTGCGTCTTTCATTCAGTGGATCCCCGCAACCTTCACCACGCCACTTAACCTTCCAACGCAACATATTCCGGTTAGCGGTCGCCACTCCAGAACTTATCGGCCTCTTTCGTTCCGCGAGCAATATGCCCTGTTCACTGCCACTTAATTTTGACACGCCTTCGGGATACGGCGGTAACCTTGATTCTCTTGCGGTTGTCATTTTTGATTCGATCACGCAAGGAAACTCAGAGCATCTAGCCCTTTACATTGCCCTTTGGGTGACATTTTTCTTCTTGAGGAAAGGACTACACAGGTAACAGGCGTACTATTTGTATTCTGTAGTTTAGTAATTAGAACTGGGTATTTGTGTATATGAGTTTAAATGTTTGTGAACGCACCCACGATACAGGAGAAATTCCTAGTGAGGGGCAACGTTTTTTTTTTTTAAAAAAAAAACTTTTTGTGGCGGTGCGGTCTTTTGGCTGATACGATAATGATGATGACTTCAAATTAAACATTTTAGTGAGACATACTAGTCAAATAAAACAAATTATTTATTGCTTTGGTAAACAAATAATGATAATAGGTCATAGAATGCCCGTTTAATAATAAAAATCTTAATATTTTATGCAAATAATTTGTTTCCAGTTATAAATAAATATGTGGCATGTCAGCAGTGGGTGACTGCTGGGTAGTATAGGCCTCTCTTTTCTGGTGCCAATCGCCACTTTCTTAAGCCAGTCTCATGAAAAGAGGGTTTAGCCTTAACACGCCACGCTGGCCAGTGCGTCTTTGCAAGTTTTTCGTCAGAGCCTCATTCGTTTTCAGCAGGAGAGATTGACTTGAGTGAAAAGATGTGATGTCAACTCCTTACCCCAAAGAACTATATACATAGTATGATACGTACCTTTTGAAGAACTTCACTCTTGTGAATTCCATCACCCTGGGTGTACCCCCACCCGGAGGCTAAGACCCGGGAGTCGTCCACGTGGTCTCCGACATGCAAACACGCTGGTACAATGAACTGGCTCAACGACATCCTGAAAGCATTACTTCATATCAAACCTGTATACTCCTAATAATATGTGGGTACGCTGTTAGCAAACCGTGGCATCGATGTCTTATCGTGTCGATGATAATTCAAATTGAGTCGGCTCAAAATTTGGCGACGATTTTGGCATTTTCAGTAGCCTCCATCAGCTCCTGTAATGTGCAAGCAACGACCATACAGCCACTAGACGCCTAATAACAGGCGACCAATGTCTGTCAACACATTAGGGCTATAAATCTTATAGCTGTCGTCACTCACAAAGTTCGCATTAGTTTCGACCACTCCTGTGAGCCGTAAAAATGCAATGACCTTGAAAGGGCCAATCAGAATGCAGTACCCCGTTCCCCCGCACCTCAGCGAGTTGACAGAATTTGTTTCGTGCGTTAGATTGAGTATTAGGCTTCTAGTGGCTGTATGGTCGTTGTGTGCAAGTAACAGGACAGGCTGGACACGATATCAAGTGCACCTACAGTTCGTGGGGCAAGACCACATGAAAATCCACATGAATAGGCCACAGCAAGAGAATGGGACAAGGACTCTCATACAAAAACTGTCGTCACTGGTCAATGTTCCTTCTTAGTCCTTTGTGTCCGAGTTATTCGTCTCTTTCGAACAACTCACAGCCCGAACAGGCGTCGGCCCTTGCAGGCCCCTGCAATGTTGCTTTGACGCGCGCGTGGATCAAGAACGTACCGTCGACACGGCCTGTCATCGTCATAGGACGGACGGACGGTGACCTAGCCCATTACTCACCAGCCACAGGCCCACGAAAAAGTTGCCCCTTAAGCTCGGTTCTTTATACAAAAGAGTGGCTACTCGATAAAAGTTTTTACTCACACTTTCTCAGTCTCAATCAAGGCGATGTCATTGTATTTAGAATTAGGCGTGTACTGCGGATGTTTGTGGATGGTCTTCACTTTGTAGATCTTAGACAGGTCCTTTGCCTCCATCCTTCTCAACAGACCGATGGCGATATATGTTACCGGATCACTGAAAATTTCAAATTGAAATGTTAATATTATCATCATTCAATTACATAAACTTGTAAAGTTCCCACTGCTGGAATACAAGCCAAAAGCTGAAAGCTGATTTTTTTTACAGAGGTTCCCTTTATAATGTAGACAAGGAATAAGGAAGGATTTTTCGAAATTCAACCCCTAAGGGAGTTAAATAGGGGATGAAAGTTTGTATGGAAAATCGTCATTTTCACGCGGGCGAAGCCGCTGGCAGTAGCTAGTCAATGATAAAGAATGGGCTATGATATGGTAGATACCATGCATTCCTAGAGCGGGTCGGTATATTATGCCACATATCGATATCGCTGGGCTCAAAGGGCGTAAAGCACACTTTAGGTAATATCTAAAGTGTGATTTACGCCCTTTGCAAAAATATTTTTGAGGATTTGGTTCTAAGAGAATTTACCGATTATCTCACGATGTTTTACTAAACCGTTTTGATAGTAGTAGGTTTGAACTTTGAAACAACTTGACATTTTGTTATTCATTAAATCCATCCTCAGTAGATGCCTACGTCATAGGAGGAATACGTGTGCGAAATTTCAAGTTTCTAGCCTTAAGGGTTTGGAATGTGCGTTGCTCCTCTGTCAATCAGCTTTGCTTTTTATAAAAATTATAGCTGTACTATGTTTTTGGTTTTTCTAATTCTCTCTTTCCATTATTTTAGTCACTAACCACTATGTAACTACAGCATGTACTCACTCTGTTCTCCTGTAAGTGCAATGCCCCGCAGTTAAAATGAAACGCTCACTGACGATAGAACCACCGCAATCCCAGTCGATTGTGTCTAATCTGTCTCCATAACCAAGCAGAGCCTGAAAATAATATTAATAAGGAGGTTTTCTGCTTCAGAAGAGCTCGTGTTTAGATAAGAACTAAAATTAAGTTAAGTCGTGCTGACCTAGGTTGATCACGGGATGGGAGACCACTGTTACATACAAAGTTTGCTTCGGAAATCACGTTATGCCTTTTATCCTGACTGACTGATTTGTAGATCATTGGCAGTCGTTACAGGTCGATATGTCTGGGCTCATAGGGCGTAAGGCACTGCACTTTAGGGATAACGCAAAGGGCGTACATCACACTTTAGATGTTACCTAAAATGTGCTTTACGCCCTTTGAGCCCAGAGGTATCGCGGTAGTCAGTGACCTGAAAGTCTGACAACTAGTCTGACATAGGGGTGAATTGACGTACGACTTTGGTGTAATAATAATAAAAAAAAAAGATAATTATTTTATGTTTGCTGGCCGGAAAAAAAAAATACCCTGTCTGGGTGATCGTTTGACACCACTGTTATCTCAGTGGCAGAGTTATAAGTAGTTGCGTTGTGTGGTGCGGGTTCGATCCCCGGGTGAAACAAGTATTTTTGTATGACCTACGGGTAGTAGTTCCGCGTCTGGCTGCATAATTATGTGACTTTAAAAATGTTTGAAAACGTACGTAAGTAGGTACGTGAGGGGTAAAGTATAAAAAAAAAACTATAGGTTTTTCACTATACGGCGACCCCCAGGGCAGCGCCGAGACAATGAAGCTCGACGAAGTCCCAAATAAACAATTTATCTTGGATCCCGCCACGAAATGAATCAGAAAAGAATAGTGGAGAAGTAGGAAAAGATCAAAAGACCTTACCATATGAGGGAACTCATACTGGTCCGCGTCAGTACCTCCGATGATCAGAGAATCAGTCTTGTGGTAGCAGTTGTTTTGTCTTTCGAAGTTCCCAACGAGAGCGGTTCCACGTTCACACGGGTACACATACTTCTGTTGATAGTCAATGCATTCTGGAAATAAATAGGTTGGTTACACACGTAGGACTATACACGATGCTAAGTAGGCAATTGGGTTCTTAGCGTGTCGATGACAAAATTTGGCGACGAGTTTGGCATTTTCAGTAGCCTCCATCAGCTCCTGTGATGTGCAAGTAACAGGACAGGCTAGGCACGATATCAAGTGACCCATAGTTTGTAAGGCAAGACCACATTTACACTCCAGGACGGAGTCATCTATGAATCTTCACCTGAACAGGTTTTTTTTGCTTCGGCCTACCTGTGTCCGGAGATAGACTCCGGACACAGGTAGGCCGAAAATTAGAGACTTCCAGGTTAGCAATGGCAACTCGTGTCCAGGTGAATGATTTTTGGGTATTGAGGCTGGCTTGACCACCTAGATAGCACCAGTATTTCAATCCGTATGAAACCAAACATGTCAGTTTTTGACTACCTAGATCCTGTATCTTATTTGTATCATAGAATGTCTATCGGTAACTGTTCCCGCAGCTGCTGTCTGTTGCTGTTGTTGTTGTGTTGTTATTCGATTAAGTCCACAAATAAGATCCAGGCAGTGCTGCATTCTGGTCCAAGCAGAACTCAATAGGAAATACGACGAATACGAGGACGGGAAGACGATGGCTGTCAAATGTAGACATTTGACAGTCGTTACAGGTAGTCACTGGTCCGAAAGTCTGACAACCAGTCTTTTCAAGGGATACCGTATTCCCCAGTGCTAACTGTGTTGTGGAGGACAGATAGGCAGTCGCTCCATGTAAAATACTGGTGATCATTTGTATCCTGTTATGAGCCGATCCCGTCATATTAAAAAAAAGGAAAAGGTTCGCCAGATGATTTGAAAACTACACTTACTGTCAAAAGCCTTCTGTCCGGTCTTTGGCGATGTCATATGTTGAGGTATAGGTTCACATTGATCTTGGTTGTTCTGGTTATTCTGGCTGTTCTGGTTATTTTGGTTATTATAATTATTTTGGTTATTCTGTACTGGTGGTGATGCTGGTGGTCTGAAACCAGAAAACATTCTCGGAGTGAGACATCGCGAATTTGCGACACAAACAGAACTTATACCACGGATTTTGTACATCGTGGTGTACCCTAAAATTGACGAGCTGCAGATCATTGATTTCAAAATTTGTATTTTGAAGTATTACATAGGTAACATAACATCACACCTGTAATCCCCCAAGGGTTAAGCAGAGCTGGTGAACCCCTTGAGTATGCCCACATTTCACCAGCTATGTATACGTCCCATGTACTATTGCATGTAAGACAACCTTATTGCCAACAGTGCACAAAATCACACTCCATGGTTGCTACTAAGAAATTCCTGATGATAAAATCCAATAACACTTTACCCGATCTGGAAATCGAAGCCAGAACCTCATGTTCAGCAGTCGGTCTTGCGACGGACCATTAGGGGATCGGACTGACTCAAAAAAATAGAATTCTGTTTAGCCCGTCAGTTAGATTATCGAAAAATATTGGATACGTGTTTTTAGTTTTATCAAATCAATAGAAATTGACGAATATAAAGCGCGTCAAAGATCATGAAGTGGGGCTTGAAACGTCACTTGAAGGTACAAAATGTACTATTATAATTATGACGTCACACGAGTTTTCGAAGCACTGTATCGTCTTCATTTTTCGTTTACGTGAAAAAAGAAAAAATATGTGGTCAATATTTAAAGAGCAGTTCGGAAGTACTATTTAAAATCGGACTAAATTGCTCATAATCAAATCTCTGGTCACAGTGTTTATTATAAGGTTTCTCGTGTTTTAGACTGTTTTGTATGTATTATAATATATATTAGTTTATTATATTCTATCTATAATAATATGTATTAGTATGTCCTTATTTATGTATATCAATTTATATTACAAATAATGGTTTTCTCCTTATTATTATTTTTTGTACTCTACCACAGTGCTGTCTTATTTGACCCTAAGGTTGACTGGTAGAGAATGCCTTGTGGCATTAAGTCCGCCTATGTACCACTCTTGTGCATGAAGCTTAAATAAATAAATATTTTTTGGAAATCTATCTGACGGACTAATTAGTTTTTTTTTTGTCCGATCCCCTATTATTATATTGGGACTTTGGCCTTCAATACCTATCTCCGTAACTAGAAGGTTCCCAGTTATGTTCCAGAACTAACTAAATTACTGCAATGACAGTAAGAATTTGTTATTATCTTAGGGTCTCTCGGCTTCTTTATTTAATGGTGTTTTGACACCCGATAGTTTATTATCATCATCGTCAGCCTATAGTGTTCCCACTGCAGGGACATCATCTCAAGGAGAGGAAAAGGCTATAATCCACCACGCGGGTCCAGTGCGGGTTGGTAGATCAGATGTCACATGTTTCTCTTCGATTTTTTTGGTTCTAAGACATGCCGGTTTCCTCACGATGATTTCCTACTCCGTTTTTTTTCGTCATAGTTTATTATGAGCTTACCTGTTAGCAGCCGCCTTATCTACACAGCAGACGATTGGGGCATAGTTGTCAAACTTGTCGAATGAGCAAATCTGTTTAATATAAAATATAATAATATTAATTACTAGCAATATTATGTGCACCAAAAGAGTAATAAACATCCATTAATTCAAAAATACATCCATCTATTCAATAATCCATCCATCCTCAAGAACTTTCGCATTTCTAATTATTATAGTAGTAACATAATTTTTATTTTTTGTATTTTATTATTTATTTATTTTATTTTATTTTATTATTTTTGGAAAACTTACAGCTAGGTAGACATAGTAGATAGATTTATAACAACAATAGAGCCAATTACAAGTTTTGTACGGGAGCACCAGGACTTGGGTAGAATAAAACGAGGAGAATTTGGGATTACTTAAAAATGTGTACTATCGTGGTAATGACACAAGCAGTAATGAATATGCATTTCTTACATCAAAAAACTTAAAGCTATAACTGAAAACTGCATCAAAATCGGACTTGTAGTTTTGGAGAAAAATGGCAACATGTATTTGCACAAACACACAAACAAACAAACAAACAAACACACAAACAAACAACCTCTCACCCCAAACGCATACACCGTCTCCGTTCCGTCGTGGGTAAAAACAGGACGCATCGTCGCTCGCTGCTACGACGAATCCATCAGGCGCTCCAACATGCCCCCGGACGTTGAAAGATTCTCTTTCAACAAGCATCAGAAGAGACGGGTAATGGGCAAATTCTGTTGAAGGCTCGTCTTATTACTCCAGCAGTAGTCCGGATGTCAGCCACACGAACGATGCCATCAGACCCTGGATGGACGGCGACAATTCTACCTAGCTTCCACTTGAGGGGAGGTAGGTTATCTTCCTTTATCACTACCAAGGAATCCAACTTCAATGCAGCTTTGCAGGAACGCCATTTTGTTCTCTGCTGCAACTCGGAAACAAACTCCTTACTCCACCGAACCCAGAAATGCTGGCGGAGTTGCTCGATCCTTTGGAAACGAGTTAAATGATGGATTGAGTGTTCCTGTATATCTCGCTGTGGCAGTGAAGTAAGCGGTCGACCGACGAGGAAGTGTCCAGGTGTCAGAGGTGTACGGTCTGCAGGATCAGTAGATAGCGGCGTCAATGGACGAGAGTTCAAAATCGCCTCAATTTGGATCAGCGTGGTGTTAAGCTCTTCGTACGTGAGGTTACAATTTCCCAACACTCGTTTTAAATGATATTTGGTCGACTTAACACCCGCTTCCCAGAGTCCGCCAAAGTGAGGAGTATAAGCGGGAATAAAGTGCATCTTAACTCCATCATTAGCCAAACTTTCACCTAAGGAATCGCAATTTGACTTTAAAAATTTAGATAAATCGTTGTAAGCTCCAACGAATGAGGTACCGTTGTCAGAATAAATGTTAACGGGTTTTCCCCTACGCGAAATAAACCTATACAAGGCCAATAAATATTTATTACTAGTTAGGTCACCTACTAGCTCCAAGTGAATAGCCTTGGTGGTAAAACAAATAAATATCGCAACGTACACCTTTACTAGCCTACAACCGCGGCCTTGCCGACTGGCACACATGATGGGACCGGCATAATCAACACCAACACTCTTGAAGGGGTAGCCTCCCAGATGGAGACGCTGCTGGGGCAAATTCCCCATTAAGGGTGTAATTACATTACCCTTCATACGAAAACAGCGCACACAGTTATGATAGCAAACCTTAGCTAAATTTCGGCCGCCTATAGGCCAATACGATTCCCTTATCGACGCTAATAATAACTGTGGGCCTGCGTGCATTAATCTATTGTGTTCGAAATTAAACAAAAGCTTCGTAAATATATGTGTGGACTGTAAAATAATAGGGTGTTTTTTATTATATGAGAAGTCAGAATTCTTTAAGCGTCCTCCGACACGCATTATATTATTGCTGTCTAAATAAACATTAAATTTGAGAAGGGCGCTTTTTGAAGGTAAACTTTGTTTGTTTGCAAGTAATTTGTGCTCTGGAAACGAATCGATTTGACATCTTAAAATAATAACATTTAATGCTTCCTGTAGTTCTTCTTCTGATAGAAAGTTTCTAATTACAGGAAGTTTTCTACAAATTTTAATAAATCTCAACACATATGCTACGGAACGAACAAGTCGTAAATAATTAGAGAAACGCTTAAAATCTATAAATAAATCGCAAGAACTATTTCCTACAATAGCACTCAATGAAACTTGAGGTCGCGTTTCTGGCAATGTCTCGACTTCTAAACATTTAAGGTGAGATGGCCAGTTGGACTGATCTTCCTTCAAGAAGTCGGGGCCACACCACCACAGATGTAATCCTTGCAGAGCATCAATATCCACGCCACGAGATATGAGATCTGCTGGGTTCTTGGCAGTTGGGACATGACGCCAAGTACAGTTTCCTGTCTTATCCAAAATTTCAGCAACGCGATTGCGTACGAATGGCTGAAGTTTGGAGGGCAACATTTGTAACCATCCCAACACAATGGTCGAGTCTGTCCAACAGTATACCCGATCGAACTTTACTCGAAGTGATTTGACCACCTTCTCACACACGCGAGCTCCCACTACGGCACCACACAGTTCCAACCTCGGAATCGTGGTAGGTTTAATCGGCGCCACACGACTTTTCCCTATCAGTAAGCGGACCATGCATTCACCATCACCGCGGACACTACGGACATAGGCACACGCACCGTACGCGCGCTCAGATGCATCTGTGAATACATGGAGTTCTAACGTGTGGTACGAATCGAACATAACAAAACGTGGGATACGCAAGTTATTTAGAAGAGGGAGATTTTTAACAATAGCTTTAAAGGTTGTGTTGAGTTCCAGAGTCAACGGTTCGTCCCATGAAAGGTTGTCCAACCACATTCTTTGCAACAACATTTTCATGGTCACTACAGAAGGAGATAAAAGACCTAAAGGGTCAAAAATGCGTGCAATTGCTGAAAGCAAATCACGCTTAGTACTGCCATTAGAAGGCATCTCAGAACTAATCACGAAACCTAGTTCGTCAGAGTCAGCAAACCAGTTGAGCCCCAACAGTTTATTGGGCTCACTAGATCCTATACCTAAATCTAAGGATGACTGAGAAGGTCCTGAGACTAAAACAGGTTCGTTCGACTTCCACTTTCGAAGTGGCATGCAAGCTGATCTGAGTGCATTGGTGACTTCATTGCGAATTACCATTACTTCATTTAAATCATTGCCACCCGTGAGTAGATCATCCACGTAAAAATCATGCTTGATAATGGTGGCAATCTTACCATCAGTGCACTCACTACCTAATTGCTTAAGGCAGCGCGTCGCTAGAAACGGCGCACTCGCCGTACCGTATGTGACGGTATTCAGTTTAAATACCTTGACAGGACTACACGTGTCTTCACGCCAAACTACCTGTTGCAAGTGCCTATCAGATGGATGGACTACTATCTGCCTATACATCTTTTCAACATCGGCTGACAAGACATACTTATACTGTCGAAACCGAAGAAGTATAGACAGAAGATCGTCCTGAACCGTAGGACCCACCATCTGTAACTCATTCAAGGATACTCCTGATGAAGTAGGGCAACTAGCATTGAACACTACACGTAGTTTGGTAGTGGTACTACATTCGCGTAGTACCCCGTGATGAGGTATGTAATAGGCATCTAAATCTAATTCCTTGTTTACGGTCATGTGACCTAATGACTCATACTCTGCCATAAACTCGTGATACAACTTACTAAAATCAGGCTTAGCCTTAAGTCTGCGTTCCAGGGAATATAAACATTTAGACGCCCTGTGAAATGAGTCACCTAGAACAGAAGGGTTCTGCTTCATTGGTATATGGACACAAAAACGACCGTCCTCTAAACGAGTCGTGGTTTTAATAAAATGGTCCTCACACAGTTTTTCCTCTGGCAAATAAGTAGACTGCTGCGAGGTAACCTCTTCAAGGTTCCAAAATCGCGTCAACTCATCACGAATAAATCTTGAGTCATGATCATTATAGGAACTAGTTTGAGTAAAATGACAACTTACAACGTTACTAAATTTATGATTATCGTATAAAATGGGACCAGAGACGATCCAGCCTAACCTGGTTTCACATAATACTGGCTTCCCAACCCCTAGCTTTAATCTTTGAGAACCTAACAGGTCCCAGAATAGATCCGCACCAATTAAAAGATCTACATCGGAGGGCTTGTAAAAAGTAGGGTCTGCCAGACAAATATCAGTAGGAATATTTAGGTAAGATAAATCTAATTCACGACATGGCATTTCATTCGTTATTAATGGCAAAACAAAACAAAACAACTTAGCAACATAACTGTTGTTGAGTGACGTCATTTTTACCTGACAAGTATTGCCTACGCGTGAGGTCGCGTTATTTATGCCATAAATTGAGCCATCTATCGAACTTGTATCTAATTTAAGTCGTTTACATAGTCGCTCCGTCATAAAGCATGATGTACTACCACTATCGAGTGTCGCTCGCACAATATGCTCACGATCATTATGATCTAATACTTTAACTAAAGCTGTTGACAACAACACGCCGCGCTCCTTCCTACTGTCGCCGTAAGAAGGTGAAATGTTCGCAGACAAAGCTACGTTATTAGCGTCAGTGTTAGCAGAGTGCGCGGGCGACGCAGACGTTGACGATGTTGTATTATCACTACGATTGTCGCTAGTGTCTGAAGTATGAAGTAATATGTTATGCCTTCGCTTGCATAACTTGCAACCCGGTTTTTTACAGTTGTTGGAGAAGTGACCCGGACGAAAACAATTGTAACACAATTTAAAACTAGGCATTAATTTACGACGAGCCTCGTTACTCAACGAAAGGAACTGTGAACAATTAGATAGACTATGGTCACCTTTGCAATTGGGACATTGCTTCGTGACCGATTCAGTGCTTACTACATTATTAGAATGTTGTGTCGTCACCATAGACTTGATTTTACCCGTTGAACCCGATTTAGCGACACCTGACACGTTGTTTCTTGGTATTTCTAGGGTTTCAACTAAATCAGCGCGTGTGCGAATAAATTGGAGAAAAACATCGAAAGTAATCTTGGTATCTTTGTCAATACGACCTATAAATTCCTCCCATTCGCGATATGACTTTTGATCCAACTTACGAGTAATTAAATATATCAACAAGGTATCCCATTGCTTGACTGGTTCACCTAACGATTCTAAAGCTCGTAAGTTTTTATTTAACACGTCTATTAAACCTTTCAAAGCGGCTGAGGATTCCTTTGTGATAATGTCTACGTTACATAATGCTGACAAGTGATTCTGCACTAATAACCTTTTATTGTCAAATCGATCGCAAATTAAATTCCAAGCCACATTATAGTTGCTAGCGGAAAACTCAATGGATTGAACAACCACAGCAGCAGATCCATCCAGAGAAGCACGCAAATAATGAAATTTGTTGATTTCATCTATCTCGTCATTATTATGGATGAGGCTAGTAAAGGTGTCACGAAACTCCAACCAATGGGTATATAATCCATTAAACTTCGGAAGTTGTATAATAGGCAACTTAATATTATGTTTATACCCACCACGAGTACTTTTATCACAAACCGAATCATTTTCTTTATTAAAGTTACTCAGTAACTGTTGAGCCCTCGACAATGCCTTAAAGTACAATGTCTCGAACTCACAGCGCTCAGACAACTGGGCCTTCGCATCATCAACCATACATTCTAACCGCAACTGTACCCCATCGTATTGTTCGTACAACGACTCAAGTTTACCCATTCGCAGCTGTAATTCCGTGACGTCACAACTACTTAGTGTCTTGTCAATCATTGCGTCCAGGTAACTGATGAATATAGTTAAGCGGCCCTTATAACTGCCTCGCTTCTTTACTAATTCCTTTTCCTCGGACATACTGGGACTCGAGTGTTGTCGACCTGAAATGTATACAGTAACAATACGTTTATAAACTTAAACAGAACAGTTACGTAGCTACTTACTAAGTTATACGGTTGATTTTAATGTGATTGTGACTGATGAAACAATGTAATTCGATAGTTTTTAATGTAATTATCTGTATATAATAATAAACTGATTACCTACTAATATTATTATGAGGGTGTGCAAACTTTTTATTAGAAAATCCTCAATAACTAATCTTTAAGTTATATTAATTAGGATATAAGTAAGCAATAAATGTGAAGTACACTACGGTTTAATTAACTGACACTATAATCAATAATTGGAAATAATATATCTAACACTAATCCGAATAAACTATGCCTTATGAATACCCACGCATCAACTAATACTTAACTGAATAGTTATCGCTCTAATGCGACAATACAAATTATATAAATGTAGTACTAATTCCTACTTTATTTAATTGTATTACATATTATCAATTGTCGCTAATTGTACGCGTAGCATACAAAAATAACGAAACCATTCAAAATGCAAAAAGGTACTAAATGAACTTAATTTATATGAATACAAGTTAAAAATGCACTAACCTTTAGTAACTTATAATTAAAGTTAAATACAACCTGTACGAGTGTTGGGTGACAATATTATCCAATATAAAACTTAACACCGTGAAAATAATATGTACTATGTACTATTACAATCCAAATTCCACGCTGGCGGCACCGGCGTATATAACCTCTCAAGTCCAGGTTAATTAATCCGTCCTTATAATCGCTGATTTCATTAATCTTCGAATTAACTTGATGAATACCACAATCCGGCTCGACAATGGACCATGTACGGGAGCACCAGGACTTGGGTAGAATAAAACGAGGAGAATTTGGGATTACTTAAAAATGTGTACTATCGTGGTAATGACACAAGCAGTAATGAATATGCATTTCTTACATCAAAAAACTTAAAGCTAAAACAGGACGCATCGTCGCTCGCTGCTACGACGAATCCATCAGGCGCTCCAACAAGTTTCCACAAGTATGTAGGTAGTTATACAATATTTAAATAACGCAAAAAAAAAAAATGACAGTGATAAGGATTAGTAATAAATAGAATATAAATGAAAAAGAATGGAAAAGAACACAAAATGGCAAAATACAAACGATAGGGGTTAGTCGAAGACGGGTTCGTCGGGTTTGTCGTTGTATAATATAAACGCCTGCAGCAAATATTATAGCAAAATTACGTTGCGTTGTTTTGCTAAGTTTAAAACGTTAGGCAAACATTTGATTAAGGTGTCCTAAGCTCAGGCAGGCTGTACGTAGTTTGGAAATAACGGTATTTATGTTAATAAAATCGTAGGTATTTGCAATGATTTTGCTGAGCCCATGGCGTTTTCAATAGCCGAAATATGTGAAACCCATGTGCTAAAGCATAAATACAATAACATGTTATGCAGCATGGGCCTTTTGTGCGGGATCACTGAACACACCAGAATAGCAACTTGTAACGGAAAAATAAGTAAATCTTGTATTGATCACATTTATGCGCGATCCCGTTCACAAGACCTTTTTACCGCGACACTCGGTACAACACTGGCTGACCATCGCGCGGTGATGCTCGCATGTTGTGGCGCGCGATTACAGGTTGTTCCTAAATACAAGACCTGCATAAATAACCACCAACTCATTAAATGTTTCGATGATATACAGTGGGATAAATCACTGGATATAAAATGCCCCATAAAATCATATAACTACATGCATACCCAATTTAAGGAATGCTATAAAAAATCAGAATATAAAACTAAAGTTAAAAGATCATCACGCAATAAGAACGAATGGGTAAATAAAAAAATAATCAGCGCCTGTGAACATCGGGACAAATTATTCATGAAGTGGATAAAAGACCCTAATAACTTAACTTTAAAACAAAACTATTATTAGCTACCGAAATAAAAATCGCTGGTTCTTGGTAGTGAGAACAAAAGTGTAATAAGTCAATCAGAAATCCATAAACAATAAATATCAAAAAATAGACAAAAGGTATAAAAAGGAGGCTTCATAACATAAAGCCTAAGGCAGACTTGCACATTCTCCCCTTTTTTATGAAATGGGCAGCTTAATCAACTTTTGGAGGGGCCTCCTGAATGTGCCGGCCTCAGTGGCAACATCGGCCACTCGTACTATTCCGTCTCTGCCGGGGAACAACCTTGCGACTCGGCCTTTGGGCCATGAACCACGCGGTAAATTTGAGTCACATATCCACACCACATCTCCTTCCGCAATTGACGGCGCTCTGCCTCCACCCCTTCTGGGTGACAGCGAAGGCAGGTATTCTCGAACCCATCGCTGCCAGAAATGATCGGCTAGTCTGAGTGCCCTCCGCCAATGACTTCTGCTCGAGAGGTCCGACTCCTGAAGCGTGGCTGGAACGGGACGTCCTGGTGATCCATTTAGGAGAAAGTGAGCTGGGGTTAGTGCTTCTTCAGCATTAGGTTCGAGTGAAATAATTGTTAGGGGCCGTGAATTTATCAAGGCTTCAGCTTCAGCCAGCACAGTTCTGAGTACCTCATCAGAGGGAGTCCGCTCATGGAGTGACACTTTCAGTGCTCCCTTGACACTTCGGACAAGGCGCTCCCAAGCTCCACCCATAAATGGTGCCGAGGGCGGGATGAAACGCCAGTTTATAGACTCGTTGGCAGCGTATTCTTCAACCGCATCACCGTATAACTCTCGCAGTTCCCGGCTGGCCCCAACAAAGGCAGTGCCGTTATCGGACCAAATCTCCAATGGGGTTCCTCGGAGTGACACGAAGCGGCGTAGGCACATGATCGCTGAGTCAGTCGATAAGCTGTGCACCAGATCCAGATGTACGGCGCGGACGACCAAGCATGTGAATAAGGCTACGTAGCGCTTCTCCTTTCTTCTGCCAACCGTGACATAAACGGGCCCAAAATAATCGAGACCGGTGAATGAGAAGGCTCTTTGATGATGAGCTAAGCGCGCTTCTGGCATATTTCCCATAGGTGGTTGGAACGGTCTAGCACGGCGCAATTTGCACAGCTGACAGGTATGGGCTACGAATCGAGCAGCGTTTCTGAGTCCAATAATCCAATAACGCTGGTGAAGCTCGTTGATTACCAAATCTAGGTGTGAATGCGCGGCCTTCTGATGATATCTATGAATCAAAAGACGAACTGCCGGGTGTTTTCCACACAAAATTATTGGACGCTTAACGTCGTCTGATACGGCTGAGGCGGCAACAATGCGGCTTGACATTCGCAGCTGATTATCATCATCAATGAATGGCGATAGCTTGAACAGGCGGCTATTACGAGGCAACGGCTGTTGATTCTTTATTTGCAAATAATCTTCTTTAAAGGAATCGAGCTGAGACTGCCATAAGATGTGGGTTTCGGCCAGGCGTAAATCATTTGCTGTTATTCTTGTTGATACATTGAGGTTATTGGGGACATTAGGAGAGGATGTGCAAGAGGGAATAAATGTACATAAACTTCCTTCAAGACGAGTTAAATTGGCGACGTCACCTCGTCTTTGTAGACTACGCATACGCAGTAAAAAAATGAATTGATGCGCTTTTGCTGTTGCTCGCACCATTCTCATCCATGAGCTGAAACGCAGCGGATCCGCGGAGACTGGTGCGGGCAGGTCAGTATCAGTGATAAGATGAACATGATGTTTAAATTCTTCACGGCCTAGACCACTGACATCGATCAAGGGTTCAGTGGGCCAGTTCGAGGAGAGCAAGAAAGCAGGACCTGAGATCCAACGAGATTCTGGAGTTAACTCAAAACGTTTGACCCGAGTTGCATCATCTGCCACGTTTAAATCACTCGGAATCCAACGCCATTCACTGACGTCCGTTAGCTCCAGTATCTCACCTACTCTATGAGACACGAAAGGTTTAAAAGTGCGAGCGTCGCTGCGAATCCAACCTAAGGTCGTCATCGAGTCACACCAGAAAACTCGTCTCGTCGGTTTTAGTCGGTGGGCTTCGCATATAGATGTCGCAAGACGAGCAGCCATCAGAGCACCTTGGAGCTCTAAACGGGGAATTGAGACAGGCTTGAGGGGTGACACGCGAGCTTTGCTACATATAAGAGAGAGTCTAACTTCACCGCTACCGTACAGAAACCGCCAATAAGCGACAGCGGCAAAGGCAGACTCACTGGCGTCTGAAAACACATGAAGTTCGCAGCTTGCTAACTCGAAATCATACAAATTATAGCGACGTGGAATTCGTAAAACAGAAACAGAGGATAAATCCTGAAACCACGACTTCCACGCAGTGTTGTCATCTTGAGAGAGCTCCTCATCCCAATCCAAACCCTTACGCCAAGCGTCTTGAAACATGATGCGGCCTCGAACAACGATTGGCGCAATGATTCCAAGAGGGTCATAGACTCGCATCACCTGGGCTAACACCTCTCGCTTGGTGAGCTTCTGTGGCAACACACCCTTATGGACTCCCGTATTTAAACCAATCACGTCACAGGGGGGTTGCCAGATAAGGCCAAGCGTGCGGACATGACTAGCCAGGTGACCTAAATTTACGTCTTTCACAACGGGCGTCTCCAACAAGGACTCTTTTGGTAACAACGAGAGCGCCATGAGATCGTTTGATATCCAGCCTCTCATCTCAAAGCCAGCATGAGAATGTACGTTGTAAATATCCGCAGCCAGCTTGGCTGCTTCATGAACGTTGTCTAAACTAGTGATGCAGTCATCCATGTAGTGATCTTGTAGAATTACTCGAGCTGCATCGGGGTATGTATCCTGCCACTCTAATGCATTTTTATTTTTGATATGGATAGCAGTAAAGGGGCTGGACGCAGCGCCAAAAATCATGGATGACATGCGGTATGTACGTATAGGCTCATTCGGATCGTCGCGCCACAGAAATCTTTGGGCATCCCTATCATTTTCAATTATTTTGATCTGAGGGAACATTTCACGAATGTCAGCTGTTAGAGCTACTTTTCCCTCACGGAAGCGCATGAGAATACCTAGTAGAGGTTGCAATAGGTCTGGACCGGTTAATAACATTGAATTTAATGACACACCGTGGGACCTGGCGGCTGCGTCGTGTACCGTTCTCAACTTGTCAGGTTTATTTGCATTAATTACTCCAAAGTGAGGAAGGTACCACAACGGAGACCCCGAGTTAGGAGGAGCTAAACACTGTTCAGCATATCCCTTTGACAGCATATCATGGATATTCCGACGGTAGCGTTCAGCATAGACGGGATCTCTCACCATTTTCTTTTCTAAACTAAGGAACCTAGACACAGCTAATTTGTAACTATCGGGAATATCCAGTTTATCAGCCTTCCACAATAAGCCTACTTCAAAGCGGCCACTGGGCAGACGGCGCGCGGTGCGCTCGAGAACTTGCACGGCGCGTTCGTCATTGGCACTACGAGCTTCTTGTTTAGAGATGCCGATTGAATCAATTTTAAACTGCTCCCTAATAAGACCTTCCAGAATCAACTGATCGTTCGCTATATCAGGTTCGCTAACCGTGGCGTGGCTGATAACATCGACCAGTTTAGTTTTGCTGCAACCGAAACCATACAAAACCCAACCTAAAGCAGTTAAAATAGCTACGGGTTGTGTCTTGGTTCCTTTGCGCGTAGCTTTAGCGAAAGATAAGTGCCAGTTGTCGATGCCTATAATCAACATGGGCTTAACGTCTTCGTAGCAAAATTCATTAGAAATGTCTGCCAGGTACGGATACTTACGCACGCTCTCAAGATGCGCTGACTGTCGCGCAGCGCCCAAGCCGCTCATCGACCTGGCTCGCTTAACGGAATGAATTTCATTCGAATGACGGCCTTTTATTCTGAAATTGACGTACTGAATTTTAACATCCATACCTAGACCACCGACCCAGTCTAAATGAATGAGTTTTTCTTGGCCCATACAACCAATTTGAGCCGCCAGCTTAGAATCTATAAAAGTGCCTGTGGAACCGTCGTCCAGCAAAGCGTACGTATCAACGCTACCAGAAGGTCCCGTAACGGTCACGCCAACTATTTTCAACAACGGTCGAAACGCAGGTTCCGCGGCTGATAAGGAGGATGTGTGAGCCAAGACATCGTGATCCGAATCGTCAGACGATGGCGCGCCGGTCTCGTCACAGGCTGCGGGCGCGCTACATTGCATCGGCGCGCTGCACGTCGGGAGTGCGGCCGCGCTGGATGTCGATGGCTCAGCGTCGTATTCCACGTCGACATGCGCGGTGACTGCACGCTCAAAGTTCGACCCGTGTAATAAAGCATGGTGACGCATGTTACAACCTTCTACTGAACACACTCTTTTAATACAAGAAGTTTTATTTTTGTGCCAACCTTTCTGTAAACATCTATGACATATTTTATTTTTCTTAATAAATTGCCAACGATCATTTATTGTCATTTTGACAAACCTATCACAAAACTTCAATTCATGTTTTTGTTGACACAACGGACAAATATTATTTGTCATTGATATTTTTTCTGTTGAAATCCTACAATTTTGATGATCAGTTTCAGCTAAAACGTTCACCCTATCCCTGAAGCCTCTGTTATCTGTGTTAGGACGTGCTACAGTAGGCAACGAGCAGTCAATGGCGCCGCCGAACCTACACTGCAAGTCAGCTTCACGAGAGAGGAAGTTGGCAAACATTTCGATTTTAGACAAGCTGCCATCGCTCAAATGAGCGTAATCCAACCACCGTGGTCGTAATAGCGGTGGCAGCTTGCTCCACAGTGCCTGAAACAGCTCGGGCGAGCGTAAGTAGTCCGGCTGATTTAACAGGCGGATTACTTCCACACAGTTTTGTACTCGGCTGGCAAAAATAAGGATATCTTTGCTATCGTAGCTTACCTTAGGCAGCGCACGTATCACAGATACTTCATGCATCACGACGAGCTCGGGGCGGCCGTAGCGCGCGTCGAGCGCAGCGAGCACCACACCGGGGACGCGCGCCGCCGCCAGCAGGCCTGCCACTACATCGCGCGCCGCTCCGCGCAGCGCTTGCGAAAGCCTCGCTAAATTATCAGTAGCCGAAACATTTTGAGCTGTATTTTCGTACGCACGTTTTAAATCTAGCCAATCTAAATAGGACTTGCCGTCGAATGTAGGCAAGTCAGTCTTCGTAGGAGTTTGCTTGTTAACTTTGTTTACTAATATTCCGAGCGAGTTGATTAAGCGAGTCACTCCTCCATCTTCATTACGATCTTGGTTGAGAGCGTGTGTGGTCGCGACAGCGTCTTTGCTGTGGGACGCTCCCATGCCCGGTTCCTCACACTGGGCTGCATCGCCGTACCTGAATTAATGTGGGTTGGCACTTAAAAAATCTCGCTCATCGGGATTAGGCACTACATTTTTTACCCAATCTTGAATACTAGCACAGCTACGCATGCCGTGGCTGCCGCGCTGGCTGGCGTCCGCCTCTATGGCGGCGAGCTCAGCTTGTAATTGAAGCTCAGCGACCTGACGCTCCCACTCCAGAGCTTTTTGCTCTCGCTCCAGAGCTTTTTGCTCTCGCTCTAGAGCTTTTTGCTCTGCAGTTTTCTGCAAATCAGCCAAGTGGCGCGCGTGCTGCGCCTGTGCCGCCAGCTGACGCGCCACGATGGTGGCGGATGAGCGTGAGGTAACGGTGCTGGCCGGGCGGGAAGGCGCCGGAGCCGCGGCTTGAGGGGGCACGTCCGCGCTCTGTGGCGTGGTCGGGGCAATCTCCCTCGCCGCAACTTGGGTGCCGTCTCCTGCACACTGCGCGGCCGCTTTTGCGCTTTTTTTTTTTTTTAGAACTTGCTGAACGTGTTTCCATTTTCCGTAGAAGGACCAATATTAGCTACCGAAATAAAAATCGCTGGTTCTTGGTAGTGAGAACAAAAGTGTAATAAGTCAATCAGAAATCCATAAACAATAAATATCAAAAAATAGACAAAAGGTATAAAAAGGAGGCTTCAAAACATAAAGCCTAAGGCAGACTTGCACAACTATAATAAATCAAGAAACAATGAAACGTTAAATGTAAAACAGCCTTAATGCGTAAAAGCTTTTTTGGAAACGCTCCAAAAATTTATAATAAAATACCGGATGCCATTAAAAATATGCCATTAATAAAATTCAAAAAGGCACTTAATAGCTTGCTTATTGACAAATGTTATTACACACTGGAGGAATTTTTCAATGATGGCTCAATATAATGCTGTTTCTTGCTATAGGAAAAAAAAAAACAACTTAAATGATGAAGTAATTGGGAGCTTTAATTTAATATTAATATTGACATTTAAAATTTTATTTATATACTTATTTTTTTTTTTTGACATTTTCAATTATTCTGACTGAGATTTGTTTTTTTATTTCTTGACATTTGTAATTAAACAACTCCTCCTGACATCACACATTTTTTTTTAAAATAATATTATGTAATTGATATAATTTATTTTCAAATTTTAATTATGCATGATTTTCAAACAACCTTTGTATGTAATGTAATTTCGTAATATTTGAGCTAGATGCACACCATATTTGTACGCCTCCTGGCATAACATAGCGCTCTGTTCACCAAACTCAAGATCTGTATGTTTACCTGTGTTAACAAATAAAAATTATTTGATTTGATTTGATTTGATTTGAATGCAAATATATTAATACGTAAAACTAAAAACAATAACATAAAGGCCGAGATTATATCAAATAAGAACAATAGTAGACAGCTTTGGCAAATCCTCAATCAAATTACAGGTAGAATTAAAAATTCCATTGATGATGCTATTCAAAATTCATTTAATAAAACTGATTTAACTTCTAAAGATATTGCAAATAACTTTGCACAAACCTTTGATAAAAGTGTGAAGATAATAATTCCAAAGTGCTCAAAAGCACTGTTAGATAGAACAGAGTACACAACACCAGCTAACGTTACCATGCGTATAAAGCCTGCGGAGCCCGACTCAGTTAAAAAAATAATTATGTCCTTGAATGATAATAAAGCCCCAGGAACAGATGGAATTAGAGCCGTAGATATCAAAAGGTTGTGCACGAAAATCACCTCAGTGATTTCTAACTTAATTAATTTATGTATGCAAACATGCAAATATCCATCAAAACTTAAAACAAATCCCTGTTTTAAGTTTTGATGGATATTTGCATGTTTCATGTCAGACCGATTCACAAACAAGAGCGTGTCGGGCCACGCTCAGTGTAGGGTTCCGTAGTAATAATTCTTTTTTTGTTTGAAATACGGGCCAATGAAACTTGACCTCTGGATTGTATAGGCGCTCATACGATTCAGGGACCAAATTATATTGGTTAACTGCAGTTTCCATCTGTTGTTTTCATCCAAGTTCAAAATAATTTTCCTAGAAAGTCCTTATAAAGTTCTACTTTTCAGATTTTTTTCGTATTTTCTAAACTTATGGTTCAAAAGTTAGAGGGGGGGGGACGCTTTGTTTTTTACTTTTGGAGCGATTATTTCCGAAATTATTGACATTATCAAAAAATGATTTTAGTAAACCCCTATTCATTTTTAAATACCTTTCCAACAATATATCACACGTTAGGGTTAAAATTAAAAAAAAAAATCACTTCCCACTTTACATATAGGGGGGCTACCCTAATAAAACATTTTTTTAGCACTTTGTCGGCGTGATTGATACACATATTGGTACCAAATTTCAGCTTTCTAGTGCTAACGGTCACAGAGATTAAGCGAGGACGGACAGACGGACAGACAGACAGACAGACATGGCGAAACTATAAGGGTTCCTAGTTGACTACGGAACCCTAAAAAGGAAGCAGGGTAGATTACAATAATTATAGACCTATTACAATACTACCCACTATTGATAAAATAATAGAAAAATTTATCTGTAAGCAAATACACGAATTCTATGAAAAAAATAAAATACTTACTGACAAACAATATGGTTTTCAACCAAAAAAGAATACCACGCAGCTACTATCCAAGTTCACAGATAGTATTCAGAAACACTTAGATCAAAAAAAGCACATTCTAGTGGTATTTATAGACTACAGTAAGGCATTTGATACTCTCCGGCATGACCGGTTACTAGAGTGTCTTCATGATAGCGGAATTAGAGGGAAACTACTTGATTGGTGTAGAAACTATCTCAATGACAGAAAATACATAGTTAAAGTCAGTGACGCGACTAGTGAACCAGTCATCGTGACGGAAGGAACGGCTCAAGGCTCGGTCCTTGGGCCACTGCACTACCTCACTTATGTTAATAGTCTCGTTAATGTGATAAAAATGTGCGAGATTTATCAATTCGCTGACGACACCTGCCTTATAGCGGTTGGACAGAGTGTTAGTGAGGCTCAAAAGAAACTACAAGGAGATTTTGATCTGCTAACTAAATGGTCCCATGACGCTGGTTTAGTACTAAATGCTAATAAGACCAAATTAATGTACATAAGTTCTAGTCAAAACAGAAGCTCTTTCTTGCCTAAACTAACAGCTCACTGTCATGAGTGTTTGCATGACAACTGCAATAGTCAGGTAGCCAAGCCTTGTAGCTGTGACTCCATAGAGCTCGTAGATAGCCAAACATATTTAGGACTTACTATTGATAGCCGACTTAATTGGAAGGAGCACATTAACGGGGTGTGTGACAAATTGAGATGCATATTAGCTAAATTCTCTATTATAAAATGCAAAATTCCATTTCAAACGCTGTTAATGCTGTACAAAAGCCTGGCCGAATCTACAATATCCTATGGCCTCTCCAGCTATGGTAGGACGTACAAGACCCACCTTGATTTAATTTACGCACTTCAACTACGTATATTAAAAGCAATTGTCCCGCATAATATTAAGAAGAAATACAATACCGACTACCGTAAACTATTTGAATTTTGTAAAATAATACCAATACATGAAAAAGTAAAATATACGCTATTAAAAGAAGAATTTTTTAATGAAAATTTTAAGATAACGAAAACTTTAAATAATACGGGAATTAATACTCGTAGTGTCATCAATTTTAAATTGTTACTTCCTAAGTACAGAAACTTACACGGCAAGAGATCGTTAAAGTATATAATACCTTATCTTATTAATCAACTACCTATATCATTGAGGGATAAAATCACTTGTAAAAACATAAAACACAAACTAAAACAACATTACTTACAAACTAGTGATAACTAATAATTAGTAGATGTTTATTACTTTCTGCAACAACCTGTATCGAGCTGAGTCGCATTCCTACGTTCACGATGGTCACCGATGTTCGTTTGTTAAAGTTTGTAAGGTAACAGAAAATATTTCGGTGCGTACCCACCCTCGCTGCTGTTTTGTTGTTGTTACTTAATTATTGTAGAACATAAGATTGTATAATCTGTTTGAATTATGTCGTCGTTGATTTTGGTGCACGGTTAATCTCGAATGAGTTTATGTTTGCACCAACTTTATTATATAATTAATGTAATTGTAAAACTGTTGAATAAATAAATTTAAAAAAAAAAAAAAAAAAAAAAATGACCATGTCAGTTTGACGAGATAATTATTGTAATTACAATCTTTTATGCAATTTATAAAATTAATTCTTATCATAAAATTGAAATTGTCTCTTTGTAATTAAAAAATAACAGATTTTATGGAATGCATACATTAATATGAGAATATAATGAGGAATTTATAATAAACTAGCTTTTGCCAGCGGCTTCGCCCGCGTGAAAATGACGATTTTCCATACAAACTTTCATCCCCGATTTAACTCCCTTAGGGGATGAATTTCGAAAAATCCTTCCTTATTCCTTGTCAAAATTATAAAGGGAACATCTGTGCAAAATTTCAACTTTCTAGGTCCAAGGGTTTGGGCTGGGCGTTGATGAGTCAGTCAGTCAATCAGTCAGTCAGGACTTCTCTTTTTATTTATATAGATGTAATTGTAAAACTGTTGAATAAATAAAAAAAAAAAAAAAAAAAAAAAAAAATGACCATGTCAGTTTGACGAGATAATTATTGTAATTACAATCTTTTATGCAATTTATAAAATTAATTCTTATCATAAAATTGAAATTGTCTCTTTGTAATTAAAAAATAACAGATTTTATGGAATGCATACATTAATATGAGAATATAATGAGGAATTTATAATAAACTAGCTTTTGCCAGCGGCTTCGCCCGCGTGAAAATGACGATTTTCCATACAAACTTTCATCCCCGATTTAACTCCCTTAGGGGATGAATTTCGAAAAATCCTTCCTTATTCCTTGTCAAAATTATAAAGGGAACATCTGTGCAAAATTTCAACTTTCTAGGTCCAAGGGTTTGGGCTGGGCGTTGATGAGTCAGTCAGTCAATCAGTCAGTCAGGACTTCTCTTTTTATTTATATAGATGTAATTGTAAAACTGTTGAATAAATAAAAAAAAAAAAAAAAAAAAAAAAAAATGACCATGTCAGTTTGACGAGATAATTATTGTAATTACAATCTTTTATGCAATTTATAAAATTAATTCTTATCATAAAATTGAAATTGTCTCTTTGTAATTAAAAAATAACAGATTTTATGGAATGCATACATTAATATGAGAATATAATGAGGAATTTATAATAAACTAGCTTTTGCCAGCGGCTTCGCCCGCGTGAAAATGACGATTTTCCATACAAACTTTCATCCCCGATTTAACTCCCTTAGGGGATGAATTTCGAAAAATCCTTCCTTATTCCTTGTCAAAATTATAAAGGGAACATCTGTGCAAAATTTCAACTTTCTAGGTCCAAGGGTTTGGGCTGGGCGTTGATGAGTCAGTCAGTCAATCAGTCAGTCAGGACTTCTCTTTTTATTTATATAGATAGAAGAAAAAAATCTGTCTCTCAGTTTGTTCCGACTAATCTTTGAAACAGCAGGACCGATTTTGGCGGGACTTTTAGTGGCATATGGCTTCTTTTTCTTCTTATCGTGTGGGCAGTAAGGTCAAACGACCCTTACACACCCTAGTGTCAGAGTTTCTAAACCGTCGCAAGGGCCTCCTGACATGGTTTGAGGACCGCCATTTGGCGGCCAAGACCACCGGCATATACGTGACTTCCGAAGCACGGAACCATCTTTTTATCAGGCAATCAGGTAACTCAAGCCCGCTATGTCTTAACCAAACTGGAAACAACTTTACAAAGTTTGCTTCCCGTGGGAATCGAACCCACGGCCACCGGGTCACAATAAGGCAAACGCTTGAACCACTCGACCACGGAGGCAGTTCGCATATAGCTACCCAAGTAACAAAAATTGGTATTAAAAAGTCCTGAGAACGTTTTGGAGCGTGCTAAAAGGCTCCATAATTAGTACTATAATGGTGTTGTAAACATTTACATTTTTCCGAAACGTGGTCGCTCACAATGGGCCTTATCAGAAAGCTCAAAGTCACCCAAAGGGCAATGGAGAGGGCTATGCTCGGAGTTTCCTTGCGTGATCGAATCAGAAATGAGGACATCCGCATGAGAACCAAGGTTACCGACGTAGCCCGAAGAATCGTCAGACTTAAGTGGCAATGGGCATGGCACATTGCTCGCAGAACGGATGGCCGATGGGGCCGAAAAGTTCTGGAATGGTGACCGCGAACCGGAAGACGTTGCGTTGGAAGGCCTCCCACTAGGTAGACCGATGACCTGGTCAATGTTGCGGGAACCCGCTGGATGAGAGACGCACGGGACCGGTCAATGTGGCGACACCTGGGGGAGGCCTATGTTCAGCAGTGGACGTCTTTTGGCTGAACTGATGATGATGAAACATTTACAAAACCCCAAATAGGCCCGAGTTTTATCACTGATTTATTCTATAAACATTACATAAAGGCTCTCACGGTGTTAAATCAGCTCGATAGTTGAGATGTAAAAGTGTATTAAAATGCTTTTTAGTACTAGAATAGTGTTACAAGTGCAATAATGTCACGAATTTGCACTATAAAAGTATCCAAAACATGTCTGAAGTGCTAATTTTGCACTGTAAACGATTTGAGAGATCTTTCTTGAAACTTATACTTAAATAAACTTAATAAAACAAAAAATATCGGTAAGTTTGATTCATGTCATTTGCCATGTTGCCTAACTTATCATTGTAATAAAAAGGACATAACGCAACTCTGCCATTACTTGCACTTGCGAAAATAATTGTATCGATATAATCATTAAGTATGCTGATTTCGAATTTGACACAGCGCCCTCATTATTTACGTGTTTTAATTAAATTTTAATTAATAAAATAAGGACTTGTCCTGAATACGGATCCTATAGTACACATTGGCTCCAGCCGTGCTGCTAATATGCTATCGCGGCAGGAAATAGCGGCCGTATTTTCACCTACAATACTAGTGATGTAATTGTTACTGAAAAGCTACCAATTAGTTCATGATTAATTTTAGTGTTTTTATGTCACGCTTTAGTCTCGTAGCAGTAACACCTGTTGTTTCTGTTATCTGTGAGTAACACCAACTCACTTTTAGAGCTATTTGAATTTAAGTTATTTAGCATTTGCGCCAGGAGTCGCTATCATAGATAACAGAAACAACAGGAGATATGCCCTTTAGCCGAAAATGTATAGGAACCTGTGTCGTCAGTTCACACACGCAGAGCAGTAAAAACAATAGATATACGCTGTCGCGCACACACCCGCATTTCTTAAAACATCACGTACTACACAATCAATTATAAACCTTATCCCTTCACACACAGCGTGTATTTACCATGCACCATACAATTTACATAGTACATTTTGTTTTACGTAGACACTAGTGATTGACTAAATCAAAAAGTTATCGATTCTTCTATTAAAATTTATTCTTCTATTATAGCATAGATGGGGTACTGAAAATAAAAACGATAAAATACACTTATATTTTTCATACAATACTTTTTACATTTTATCGGTTATTTAATGCCCGAATGCTGAAGTTCCTGTTACCTATATTCCCATTAGCTATTGATTTAATAAAAGATAACTCGAGTAATCAATGAATATTACCTATTTATTCAGTCAATAGTAAGCAATAAAAAGTACCTACTTCCTATTTTCAGTATTGTTTACAATAATAAGAAAGCGTAATAATACAAGCGTTGTTATTTGTATCTATATTAACTTTTGTTGTTTGTAAATTTACAAACAACAAAAGTTAATAAAATATATTTTACTAGCTGATACCCGCGGTTTTTTTCCGCGTGGATGTCGATTATCGCGACTAAAAGTAATCTTTTAATCTCCCACTTTCAAGCCCTTTTTATTTTGGAGGTTGGGAAATCATCAAATTACTCCTCCCGCTCTGGGCAGAACGTTAGGGAGTGTAAGACTTCTACTGACTAGAAACCACCCATGTTCCTTGTTAGCCCTTTGTGCTGAAGCCGCGGTATCGCTTTCAACCCCTTACAACCATTTTTTCGCACTAAAATGTACCTAGGCTATATCCTTTCTCAGGCTATATATTATTATTATATATTATATGTGTACCAAATTTCATTAAAGGACGCGTTTACGGATTCTCGCGGTATTTTTTTTTTTTTTTAGTTATGCTACTACAAATATTTTGTGTTCGTAGAGCTATGATTTTCAACACGAAGTGCAGCTAAAAAACGACACAGGTTCCACCCACAACGGTGGCAGAGCGCAGATTAAGTTTTACATTTAAATTTTTTGCGTAATTTATCATGACAGTGACCGCTAAAATGAACCTTATTGCAATCGTTTAAGATTCATCCGGAATAGCAAAAAATGATAAAAAATAAGTTTCGGTTTTCATTTTTTCTGCGACTATTCATAGCATTTAGCTTAAAAAAGATTCCCATTATTAAAAATTGAGTATATTTGCCTACATACAGTATTTTTAGAAATAGTAAAATATGTTAATAATAGCACAAAAAATGTACCTAAACTCAACCCGGTGTCGTTAATTTTGTGGAAAATGGCAACGTAAGATCGATTTTACATTATCAAAGACTAAAATTTTCAATATTACAGTTCCCATTATTTGAAGATGAAGAACCAATCTATACGAGGTAGTTATTAGTTATATTCGATTTTGTTGAGTTATGACAAAAAATGTACCGAAAAAACAGCATAATTTTGCCTGATTTGACAACGCGCCCTTAAATCGGTTCAGTAGTTTTGGCGTGAAAGCTCGACAGTCAGACAGACAGACAGAGTTACTTTCGCATAATATATAATATTAGTAAGGATAATAGTAAGGATTAGTCAATACATAATTATTTTAAGTAGTAGTAAAGAATATTGGTTTTTCTTATCTATATACATTTTCGACAACTCTCAGTAATGCCATAAAATACGCAGTTCCTTACACTATAGTAACAAATTGTGTCTACAATAATTAATTGTATCATGCATAGTCGTACTAAGCAGGATCATCGTATAAAATATCGACAACCACAAACATCACATCTCTAGCTGTCAAAAACTGACAGCGGCCGCTTTTCGAAAATATTGTGTGAGTGAGAGTATCAGTAAATCACCTATCCATTGCGCTATTAGATCAGCCGATTCACTGGTCGATTTGTACTAAGCAAGCAATGGTTTTTGTTCCTATTGAAAACAATTGATTTGATTTTTCATCATGTTTCTCGTACCACGAAGTAATGTTTTAATGAATTTAATATGAAAAACATTAATGGTAAAGTACTTACGTGTGAAATGAGATACAATCTTTTGTGTAATTCACAATACGGCTATTATTTTCATAAACATTCACTGAACAACGCGGCATTTTGTAAAAAATCACGAGCAGTGAAGACGTCGCAAGTTGACATTCGACTCATTATTGAAAGTGACATCCTGCCGCGTCGCGGCCACATGAGTTCGCATGTACCACGCCTCCTTGCCATATCTCCTGTTGTTTCTGTTATCTGTGGTCGCTATGGTACTATTTAGTTCTATAGAAGAGTTTCATGATTTTTACAGAACTAGCCCCGTAGCGATGTTGAAGGAGCTTTTATGAAGCTAAACATTATTTTGACTCATTATTAGAGCAAAATATATACATAAAAGTCTCAGTAAGGTGGTCTATAATCTATAGTACCTACTAAATAGTACCAAAATCGTTTTACTCATTTCCATTACAGTGCAACACTTTAAAAATTCTTTTGTATGGTCCTGTAAGCGTTCTAAGAGCTAAATAATAGAACTTAAATGCTCTTTAATCTTATAGAACCAAAACGATTTGTTAAAAACCTTTATAGTACAAGCAGTCACAATGGTTACCGTTAAAGGCCTACTATATCACTATTTGGTGATAAAACGCCTTGAATCTTTTGTTACTTGTGTAATGTTATACAAAATACTGTTCACTTTAGAAAAAGAATTAGGGTTAACACAATCCGTTTCGAAGGGTGAAATAGGTTAATTATATTGTTATTGTTGAATTAAATGATTAAACTTAACCTCATTGAAATAAAATATTCCTTTGAGGAAAATAATTTAATCTCAAATTGTAAAGAACCTAGTAAATTAGCGAATTATAATTTAATGTTATGTTATGTTGTAAATCAAAACACAATCCTTCTTGCCGTATTATCCTCTAACATTTATATTTATAACTTTGTACACTCAGTGGACAACTAATGTAGTTGCAAGGAAATCTTCTATTTAGTGTTCACAACGATGTCAACAGGAAATTCACACAATTAATTGAATAAATTGACAAGATAATTATTACGCTTTGTCATCCTGCTATGAACTATAATCAATTAGCTGTTACCATCGGCTTTACCCGCTACAACTAGAAAATTATCCCATGGGAGATTAAATTGAGATAAAAACTATCCTATGTGTTAATCCAGGTTATAAACTATCTGTGTACCAAATTTTATCCAAATCCGTTCCGTAGTTTTTGCGTGAAGAAGTAACAAACATACACATTCACACACTCACAAACTTTCGCCTTAATAATATTAAATAAAAAAAAATAATAATAATAAAATAATAATATTAAATAAATAAATAAATAAATAAATAATAAGTGTGTTTTACCTGGGGTCGTTTATTTTGTTTTACTTCAGCCAGAGCAGTTCTGCAGTTCCTCAAGTTGATGCAGACACCTTCAGAACCATCTTTGAAGCATCGATCACCTGTAACACAATACATACATCCATGATACATAAGGACAGGACGACATTGCTGAATGTTAGCACCATTTTCTTTTTAGTCGGTGGAAAATCATTAAATGACTCCTTCCACTCTGGGCAGAGCGGTGGGGATTGTCAGACTTCTACTGACTAGCCCTTTGTGTCGAGGCCGCGGTATCTCTTTCAAACAACCCGCAGCCCCAACGGTAAATATTTTTTTTGGAGTCTTTAGAGCTCGTGGCTTAATAAGAATTGCCACTCGGGTCGATCTTAAGGTAAAGCTGTGCTTGCCTAGGTCGGTCTGTGGATGGGTGACCGCCCGACATACTGAGTTTCCTCCGTGCCTCGGAAAGCACGTTAAGCTGTTGCTCCCGGCTGCCATGTATATAGATCTTTGGCAGTCGTTACAGGTAGTCAGTGACCTGAAATTCTGACATCCAGTCTTACCAAACGGTATCGTATTACCAAGTATTAACTGGGTTGTGGGGGTCAGATAGGCAGCCGCTCCATGTAAAATACTGATATTCAGCTGCATCCGGTTAGACTGGAAGCCGACCCCAATATACTTGGGAAAAGGCTAGGCAGATGATGATGGAGTGTGTGAAATCATCAAATGACTTCTCCCGCTCTGGGCAGAGCGGTAGGGAGTGTCAGACTTCTACTGACTAAAAAAAACCACGTTCCTTCTTAGCCCTTTTATATCGTGGCCACAGTAACTCTTTCGAACAATCCGCAGTCTCGACGGGCGTCGGCCCTTGTGGGTCATTGAGCTGACATCTCTTTGCAGTGCGCGTGCAACATGAACGCGCCGTAGACACGGTCGTCGTCTTAAGATGGACGGACGGCGAGTTAGCCCATTACTCACCGTCCACAGGCCTGCGCTTACGGTGGCCGGAAGCCACCGGAGCGTCTCCCGCGGCAGTTGGGACGAGAGGTTCTCTGCCTCTCACGTTCCGCCACCTCCTTCGCTAGCATCACTGCTTCGCAGAAAGAGGCAAAGGCGTCCCATTCCCTCTCGCCCCGGACCATGACTTACACCAGAGCTGGACGCGAGAGGTATTGCTACCACCCTTTTCCCCGAAGAGTCAGGCAGAGGTGTTCCTAATTATGGCACACCCAAATTGAATTTGTTATTGAAGTTATTAATACCAGTAAAAAAAAACAAAAAACAACTCACCTTCAGACAGGTTCTGAGAAAACACAACACTCACAAATGACAAAATAAAAATCTTAAACATCATTGTTAATTTTAAACACAAATTCGTCACTATTATCTAATTATTATTATCATAGGAAAACTCTTTCGGACACAACCGTCCCATAGGACGGATCAACACTGACTAGCAATAGGACAAAATTGTGACATAATTTAAAGCAAAGATATTGTTTTTCTTGCACACATCCTGCTATAGTTAGGTAAATGAATTCAAAACTGGATTTTATTAATTATCCTCATAATTCAACATAACGTTTTATTATTTTTTTTTGGAATACCAGACGGATGGACGATTTTATGGTCGGTCACTTTAGTTTCTAGATTGACTAGTTTTTCATATTTATACATCAGCATCAGCCTATAATGTTCCCACTGCAGGGACTCAGGCCTCCTCTCTAGGAGAGGGATGGGCTATAATCCACCACGCGGGCCCAGTGCGGGATGGTATAATAGATGTCTCATATCTTCGAAGACATGTGACACCTGGCTGGGTTCGAGCCCAGGCAAGCGTATTACTTAGTGTACTTTATTTCATCACCACTGCTCTCAAAACGGTGAAGGAAAACATAGTAAGGAAACCGGCATGTCTTAGAATCAAAAAAATCGAAGACATGTGACATCTACCAACCCGCACTGGGCCCGCGTGGTGGATTATTGCCCATCCCTCTTCTATAGTTCCTGCAGTGGGAACAATATAGGCTGATGATGAAGTGTGTTCCACCCGGGTCGCGAATTTACAAAACCTATACCATTAGAGTCAAAGTGCGAACTGAACTGGCTTAGCTTTTGTGTGACAAAAACTTGAACAAACCCTAATCTATTCTAGTACAGAAATTGACCGAAATCGACTAGACTTTGTTAGATAAATTCGTACTAACATTGCAGCAACAAATGCTATACCATTAGAGTGAAAGTGGAAACTGAACTGGCTTAGCTTTTGTGTGACATTGCGAGTACAAATAATGAAGTTTTTTTATATGTAAATAAATAAAATACAAAACGCAGATAATTATTTTTATAAACATGATTTGCTTAGTATTTTTACAATTTAAACTTAGTAACAGTCAGTCTTATTTAAGTATGGCACATACAGAGTCAAAATATCTATAGAATGACTCTTTTGCTTCCACACTACATCTTAATTAATAGATTAAACGCTTGAGCAACTTTTATTCGATGAGAATGATCATAGTTAATGGTGATCACCACGCTCTTTCCTTCTCTTAAAGTCGATCTTTATTGAGTTACTGGCGTAACTTTTAGAAACTTTATATTTATACTCGCCGAACAATTAAAGTTTCTATTGCATCCATTTTTTTATCATCCTTTTTATTTTTCTTCGTTATGTGACATATTATGTTACATAACTTACGAAATTCGTGGCAAAAACAGTTTGGAAAAGTTTTGTTAACAATCCAATTAGTATTTGTACTACGAGAAAAAGCTGTGACAAAATTGTCATTTTTTTCGGTGCAAGTATCACCATTTGTAAGTTTACACTGAACTTGTGCCTGAACATTATCGTGACTCTTCTCCTTCAACTTTAAATAGCAGAAATTATCGCCCAAGATATCACTTCAAACGGCTTTTATCATGGTTTTCGTACTATAATTGCACTGCACATAACCTCAAAACAATGCAACAGCGACAACTAAATTTTAATATTATGATCATAATCATAACAGAAGTCCATGCATGAACAAGTCGACGCTGCCGCTGACCAATCGCGTTCGCGATAAACAAATAAGTATTATGTCGGTAAGACTCTACTCGACTAGGTTTTGTTCGTACGTAATGTTTGAAAATATCTCAACAAAAGCTCATCTATTTCAGTAAATATGTATCATACAGTACTAGGTTTTGTCCGTGCATTTTCTTTGAAAATATCAAGGCAAAAAGCTAATCCATTTGAGTCACTTATTTTACTGAGTTAGATTAGGTTTTGTTGAGTAATATGCACATACAAAAGCTCATCTATTAGAGTCTGGCTCGTGACTCAAATAGTATAGGTTTTGTAAATTCGCACCCGGGTCTGATACATAACATCGCGAGTCACTACATCGATGGTCGCTGTATCGACAACGTTCCATCGACGGGTTAATGAATCGACAGTACCCCACATCGATGGTACGCTACATCGACAGTACACCAAATCGACGGTGCGCTATATCGACAGTACACTACATCGATGGTACGCTACATCGACGGTACCCCAAATCGATGGTAGTACGGTCAGCATCAGAAGTATATTAACATTACTCAAAGTTTCGAAGCTGTTTTTTTAATAAAAAATTGTTAGATATTACTCGTAACTACATGTTATTGGAGTGTAAGAACTATTTTAACGAATAATCTTCTGAAACACACCATAAATCACATCACATCAGGTGAGTTATGGTCAAACCCAAGTCAAAGTAATCTAAAGAAAAAACTCATATGAGTCACTTCCATTAGTATTTATAACAATATTAATATGGATAATGTTTATAGAAGGAAAACTATCATATTAAAAGTCATAAATCAGAATCCCGTTACCATTAGGGACTTCCGATAAAACAGAATTCTTTTATTTATTTATTTTCATTATCCTTCCTCATAACATAACATAACATCACGCTTGTAATCCCCGAAGCGTTAGGCAGAGGTGTACCTAATAAGAAGGAAGAAAGGGAAGAGGGAAGAAAGGTTCTCGAGTGGCGACCACGAACCGGAAGACGCAGCGTTGGCAGGCCTCCCACCAGGTGGACCGACGACATCGTGAGAGTCGCGGGCAACCGGTGGATGCAAACGCTGGCAGGCTGCCGATCTTTATGGCGTTCTATGGGGGAGGCCTTTGTCCAGCAGTGGACGTCTAATGGCTGATGATGATGATGATGTACCTAATAGTACACCCACATTTCGCCGGAAGCTGGTCGAAAGAGATGTCGCTGTCTCGACACAAAGGGCTAAGAAGGAACATGGGTGGCTACACAACACACTATTCCCAAACCACTGCAACTCCTGTGCGCCAGAATCAACAGTGGCGACTACCAGAAAAGCGCCGACACAATGAAGTTCGTCAAAGTCCCAGAAACACAATTGAACTGTTTTTAAATTAATTTCGTTGCAAAATTAATCAGAAAATAATAGCGCAGGCTGGAGTAGGAATAACCTAATTTCCACTTCCTTTTTTAAACTTTGCCCACACACTAGGAATTTCTCCTTTATTTAAAAAAAACTGACACCCAGACCCGAAACAATACAAATATTTGTTACGTGCGGGATCGAACCCGCGACACGCAACGCAGCAGTCCAATCGCACAGCCACTGCGCCAATCGTGTCGTCACTTCCCTCTATATCAGCTGGAGATAAGGCAAATAGACTAGTGTAATGGGGTATCGTCGATCCATCTCAAACAAACTGTCAGTGTGGAGCCCCTCTGCAGGATTTGCGCTACCTCCTTGCAGGACTTACTCGAGGCAAATGACAGAGCTGTGCAGGTGGCCACATACTGGTTTAATTAGAGATTAAACGAACTTACCTGTGAGTGAAGTTCGATCCTAATTATATGAAGGCTTCGTCCTCGAGATTAGCATTTGATACACTTGTAGTAACGCCTAGTACACACCATTCCACACTATTTTGAGAATATTTTTGATTTCTTCTACCTACACTTTTTTAATTTTTTTGATATTTATTTTGCTGAGGGTAGATTAGTTCACTTGATTCCTGCGCTCGCAATCCGTCTCATTTAGTTTAGAGTCTAGCCCATTACCTTCATATTTTACGATTGATAGGGGTAGACACCGAACGAGTGGGTGGGAGGGTTGCTAATCTCTTCGGACGAAGCCTTCATATTCATTATTCTTTCTCATCTACATCAATTCCGTACATGAAATTTCATTACACGGACACATTTCTCTTTATGCTGACGATACCTGTCTCTTCTACTATGGTACTTCAATTGATGATATGATTAACCAAGCACAGCAAGATATAGACGTATTATCTATTTGGTTCCAGCAAAACCTACTTACAATTAATGCTGCTAAGACGAGCTACGTTATCTTTAAAGCAAAAAATAAAAAAATTCCAGCTCACCCGCCCTTGACCATTGATAATGAGGTAATACAGCAAAAAGAGCACGAAAAATACCTTGGACTAAGAGTAGATTGTCAGTTAAACTGGAAAATACAAATTGATCACGTCAGATCCAAGCTTTCCTCACTTTTGGGCTCATTGCGCAATATTGTCCATTGTCTCCCTCTTCGTGTGCGCCAGACCATTTACAACTCTTTAGTAAAACCACATCTTATGTACCTCATTGAAATCTGGGGCAATGCGTCAAAAACTAATCTAAAGGACCTTCAAATTGCTCAAAATAAAATTATTAAGTTGCTATTCCATTATGATTACCTTACACCTACAATTAAACTTTACAAGGAAACGAAGCTTATGAACGTTAAACAACTCCATTCATACTGTACCAGCATACTGATAAGAAAAATATTAAACAAGACCATTCACACACAAATACACTTCACTAAAATACATCAGACACATAATCGTAGCAGTCGCAGGAAGGATCACATTTTACTGCCACGAGTGCGGACAGTCAATGGTGAGAGAACAATTATTTTTGCGGGAGTGCAACAATATAATAAGCTACCCAAAGAGGTAAAAAATGCGAACTCACTTAATGTTTTTAAAACTAAACTAAAGAGTCACATTCTAAATGATCATACGTTATTTTAAGCAAACTTGCCCTTCTGCAGCGTTACTTTGTTGTGGCACCGTGTTGACCATAATATTGTTCCTTTTGCGGGTGGATGGAAAAAAAATGCAAGAGTTAAGCTTCTTGAATGTTTAGCAAAATGTAATTTTGTATACCTACCGATGTTTTAAGTGTATTAATGATTTTGTTTTGAAGAAAAATATTACCTACATAGTTTGTAAGTCAAAGTCTTATGTTATACCATATTTTTAAGCACCAATATGTTCTCAAGTAAGTGAAATATTTGTAATTTCTTATTGAGAAATAAAATTCTTTAACCATATATAATTAGGATCGAACTTCACTCACAGGTAAGTTCGTTTAATCTCTAATTATATTTCAGGCTTCGTCCTCGAGATTAGCATTTGATACACTTGTAGACTTTTAGAGATATGAATCGTAAAATATAATTGAATGAAATCCAGGGCTTTAGGTTGCAAAGTATTTAATATTGTTGTAATCAAAACAAAAAATATTAATGATTAATTACTTAATTTTACAATTGTTCTAATTACTTATGTTACTAAACGGTTTGCTTGTTAATTGAATCATTCATAATAGCCATACCAAAACAATCATAAGATACATTATTATTAACAGGTCTACTGTAGAATTTTGCAAATGCCTGGGAGTTGTGTCTCCAACCAGCAGCTCTCCTAATCTGGTCAATATTAACACCTAGCCTCTGCGCAGCTGATGTGGCAGCATGCCGAGTACTATGCGCAGTGAACGTGGAAGTATCAATTCCGCTTAAACTTAGAGTATGCTTTATCCATCTAGATAAAGTTTGTGCACCTACCGATTTATGAGGCTTTATAAAACTGATGAATAAGGTGTCAGTATTGGTTCTGAGTCCCTCTGTCATTTCGAGGTAAGTGAGTATAGCTTGTGCTGGGCAAATCTCTGGCTTTTTATCAAAAAACGGAATAACTAGCATGGGTTGAGATGCTCCAATTCTAGAAGTTTTTATAAGGTCGGGAATTTTAATTTTAATTTCTTTAGGAGTCCTTTCAATATTACAAATTTTAATTTTTGACAATGTTTGCACTCTATGTGCAGTAACGAGAGCTAGCAGAGTAACTAATTTCTTTGAAATTTTTTCAAGGCTTAGATCTTGGTTAGGGTACCATTTTTCTAGATAATTTAATACCAGAGACGTGTCCCAGGTCTCGTTATACTTAGGCAGAGGGGGTCTAGAACGAAATACCCCCTTAAAGAATCTTTTTATATCTTCATTCCCGGAAATGTTTTCTTTAGTAATTAAACTTAAAGCCGACCGGTATGAGTTTAAAGTGCCGTATTGGGCACCACCATTATACGCTAAAGTTAAGAAGTTCATAATATTTGGAATTGATACCTCATACATGTTCAATTTATTCTCATTACAATAAATGAACCACTTTTTATAGCACCCTTCATATTGTTTATAAGAGTTCTCCGAGAGTGAATTAAGCAATATATCCATAGATGAAGGTGGGATACCTCTTCTTATCATCGCCTCGCGGATAAGATCCCTGCCACCAGGGTAATGCTGTTGCGCATGTGGCGCCGACTGAAATCGGTAGATAAAATTAAATTTTCATTAGCCCTGAATATTACCATTTCCGACACTAAAAGTCTTTTAAATAATGGGTACCACGGTTGTGTTGGCCAGTGTGGGACAACCACTATACCCTTGGCGTTGTCAGACTGAATTTTTCGTAATAATTTTAATATCATAGTAAACGGTGGAAACGCATAAAAATAAAATTCTGACCAAGAAATTGTAAAAGCATTTACAGCGTACGCATCCGGATCTCTATGCCACGAGACGTATCTTGGGCATTTATTATTTAATCGACTGGCGAATAAATCTATGTTTGGGGGATTAAATATTGTTACAATTTTCCTGTAGGCATAGTTTGCAAGTTGCCACTCAATATCTGGATGCGTACGTCTTGACTCTTGATCTGCTTCAAAGTTCTCAGAAGATCGAATATATGAAGCGAAAACATATAGATTTCTATGTTCGCACCATTGCCAAAGTTGCCTTGTAACATCTGTCAAATGGGGGAACTGAATGCCTCCCATCCTGTTAACGTAGGAAATAGCGGTGGTATTGTCAATCCGAAGAAGAATCTGAGAGTTAGAATAATCCTTGGCAAATATTTTAAGGCCAATATAAGCGGCCATAATTTCTAGATAATTGATGTGTTGACTGAGTTCAGCGTCTCCCCACAGGCCACTAGCTCTCTGATCTCCACATGCAATTCCCCACCCCGTTGTTGAGGCATCCGAGAAAATTTCAAGGTCATATTTATCTACTTTAATTTTACAAACAGAATGGTCGATAGCATGATCCCACCATTCGAAGTCTATTTTTAATGAATTTGGTATATTCATAACTGATTCATAATTATTATTTGTATCTTTTAAATAAAGGTATTTACATCTTTCAAAAAGTTTTGTATACAGCCAGCCATACTCCACAGCTGGGCAGGCAGACACCAAGAGACCAACAAAACTTGCAAAGGCTCTGACTTTGCATTGTTTTAGATTTTTCATTTTTGTGATTTCAAATTTGATTCTATTAATTTTATCTTTTGGTAATGTGACCTGAAACTTTCTCGTATCTAAAACATATCCTAAATATCTGCAAGTGTGGGAAGGATTGAAATTACTTTTTTCCCCATTTATGATAAAACCAAGACTCGTCAGGAGATTTTTGGTTTCTTGCAGGTTTTTGTAACAAGTTTGATAATCATGGCCAATAAGGCAAATGTCATCTAAATATATTGTAGATAAGTATCCACGTATTCTTAATAATTTCATGACTGGTTTCATAACCTTTGTAAATACAAACGGAGCAGTATTTAAGCCGAATGGTAAAATATTAAATTCATAAATAGAATGCTCAAACTGGAACCGGAGATATTTTCGATCATGTTTATCAATCTTAATTAAATAATATGCGTCCTTTAGGTCGATAGTGCATAAGTAACAATCTCTTGATATCAGTTTTAGTACTGTTCTCAAGTCTTCCAGTTTAAAGTGATTGGTATCGATAAATTTATTCAAAGATTTTAAATTTAAGATAAAACGCATCTTTCCATTGGACTTTGGTATTAAAAAGATGTTTGACAAATATTGGTCGGCCTCGGCTTCACATTCTGAAATAGCTCCTAACGATAATAAATTATCGATGGATTCAATGAAATGTGCTCTTTCTGACTCGGAATATTTCCGGATACTAGGAGGTACTGCCTGAATTGGTGACCGAGAAAAAGGAATTTTATAACCCTTTATATATGAAAGAATCATTGGATCATGAGTGATCATTGACCATTCTTTATAAAATAAGGACAATCGACCAGCAGGTTTTACCTGGTTTAGCGACGTCTGTAGTTCTGTCGCTGCTGCGGATGCTGAGACTGCTTGGACGAGCTGGCTGGCTGATTGGTCGATGTCGTCGCAGGCTCCTTCATCCTTGGTGGACCCTTCGGCCTGCGCGTCGGACCCGGATTCCTCCAGTTTAAATTCCTTGAAGGATTAACTGTATTCTGCGTAAACTTCTTATTGACAGGTTTAGGTGCCGGAGGTTTAAGATCTGTACCAGATTTAGTGATGGCTTTTGCAGTTTTAATGGTTTCGGCTAAGTTCTCGCCGAAAAGAAGCTTATCAATCTTTGTATTTTGTAGCTGCTCTCTAACATCTTTCTTTACAGCATTCAATAAGAAGTTTCTCCGTGTCACAGAGTCAGCGTGTTGACAGTCGCAGATGATACGCGTAGAATCCATCAGAAGTTTGAGTAGAGGTGTATTTTTCTCCTTCGCAGATAATATAAGCGTTATGGCTTCTCCTAGAGAAGTAATGGCTAAGGTAAGTTGTTTTTGTTTACTTTCAATAGCTTTATCGCGTTTAGCAATAATATCTGAGACAGCTGCTTTTATTTCTGCATTCAATTCAGGAGGATCAATCAACTTGGCATTTTCAGGAGTTAAATAATTTTCTTTAAGTTCCTTACGCAGCTCTTTCGATATCCCAGTCGTAGTCCAATGTTGAAATCTTATCGACAAATCTTTTTGTATATCTCTTCCGTATTTTTTCTCTGTTGTAGGATCTGTGCCTAATATATCCAACAGCTCATTATCAAGTCCTGAGTCTTCTGTTGCAGGTATCATCGGGTCTGCAGCTGGAACAGGCTCTGGGACTACGAGTGGTGAAGGGTCCCTCGGATCCGGCGGAACTATCACAACAGACTGAATCTGGACAGAGCTTTCATCTCGTGATGTGCTGGGGATTGGATCTGGTTCCGGCTCCACCTCGGGCTGCGTTAAGTCTACATCTATTTGTAGGTCAGGAGAAGACTGATATAGGCCTGACATGACCGCTTCATTGTTTAAAAACTCCATACATTCTCCGTCTGAAAAGGAGACGTAAAGTCCCATGTAGCCTGGCAATGCGAGTCAATATTATATTGTAAGTGACAGTCCCAAGTTATGATAACACGTACTGTCCACAAACAAATTTATCAAGCAAATTACGTTAGCTGCAATCGGGGGATTGAAATGAAACCAAAGATGACTACTTAATCTATATTAAAGTAAAATTATACATTAATTATAACCTAACTAGCCTAATGATTCCTATTCGATGTTGGAATACAGAATGAAGTACTACTTTTATTCTGGTTATTAGGTGATCTTCGATACGTGCATCGGAGTGCTACTCAGTTCGTTTCTTAAGCCTTGAAAGTATTAGACGCTGAGTCGATGATTTCCGATGGGTGCGCGGTACGAAATGCTGCGTCGGCGTGCTGGCCGTTCCCATTATGCAGCGGCGCCTGAGTCGCGAATCAGGGTCGAGCTCGTAGGTAGCGCTGTACATAACATCTCCACCCGCAGATCAGGAACTATTTTGGAACATTGAGAGAAAATGTTTCTGGAACTGGTCCTCTGGGCGTGTGGTCCTCTTTCTCTCTCTCAGGCTCCTCGTTGGTGTGTCCGCTGGTGTCGGGTGCCTCAAAGCGTGTGCAGAACCATTCGTTGATAGCTCAGTGCTCAGTACTGTGCTATACTGGCAGGAGCGCTTAAGGGCTTGGTTCACGATGAGTTCTTGGATGGTGGATTGGTGGGTTATTTCCTTCTTACAGAGGTAGAAATTGCTGAACTTCGGCATTCTGCCTCTATGTACACGGAAAAGTACCCGTTGGTTGCTATGAAGGGATATAGGGATAAGGGCTTATTGGTTTTTGGTGGGGACTATAATATAGATGGCTTATACAGTTCATAGGCGGTTTTTGAAATTATGGGAAATCTGAATACTATTACTATCTGTTTTTCGATAAAGTATGTTCCAGGCCTGATGATGTCAAAGTATTCCTTGAGCTCTAGGCTTAGTTTCTCATCCTTACTGTATATTTTTCCTAACCTATTAACCATGGACCTAAGTGTCTAGGTCTATCATGGAATGCACCGTGCTTGATGCTTATATGAAAGCTGAGATATTGTCTATTCTGACAAATTCTAACATTAAATCTTCTACTATATAGTCGCATTATATCTTAATAAATATAGACAAAACGTTTGGGTTCCCATCGGACTCCGGGACCATGCGAAGGGCCTTGTAAATCGTGTCGGAGTCGTGGGTTATTTTTAACTACACTACTACCTATGCTATTCTCACTATAACTATCTAAATCTCTACCGTAATCCATAGCACCCCAGCGAGCCATACAAAATGCGGACTCCTGGGAACTGGAATTTATCGAGGGGTAAATTTTGGAAATTAAGTGTTTCTAGGACTAAGAGGGAAGCAACACAGGAACGATTCAAGTGTACTTACAAATTATTCATCTCTGGCTCTCTCGTGAATCGAAGTTTGGATTCTCCTCCCGAAACTGCAGCTGGACCGTAGATTCGGATATTCGATGAGGTACTTGGAAATACCGACAGCGACTATCGGAGTCAGCAGATTAACGATTTTTGGAAATCTATACCGCGCCGCGCACTGCCTCGAATATCCTACCGGCTGCGCCAATTACGTTAGCTGCAATCGGGGGATTGAAATGAAACCAAAGATGACTACTTAATCTATATTAAAGTAAAATTATACATTAATTATAACCTAACTAGCCTAATGATTCCTATTCGATGTTGGAATACAGAATGAAGTACTACTTTTATTCTGGTTATTAGGTGATCTTCGATACGTGCATCGGAGTGCTGACTCAGTTCGTTTCTTCCGTGTTGAAGCCTTGAAAGTATTAGACGCTGAGTCGATGATTTCCGATGGTTGCGCGGTACGAAATGCTGCGTCGGCGTGCTGGCCGTTCCCATTATGCAGCGGCGCCTGAGTCGCGAATCAGGGTCGAGGTCGTAGGTAGCGCTGTACATAACAAGCACCATGAAACAGTCCCAATGTACTGATCGGTGGGCCGGGAAGTGACTGCATTCATTATGCTATACTGCACACACCATATTATCATGGTAACAATAAAATGTTGTTTTCATTGTGTCAAAATTCTTTACTCACTTGTGAGTTATATAATGATAGTCTAAAAGACTGAACTAAATTGTTACTTAGTAGGAAATTAACAGTAAGAAACAGTCCCAATGCAAGCAAGTACTGTCCGCAAACTATTATTCCCTAATTAGAGAATAATTAAATATTAATAAGTCTGGCCCATATTAGTGAAAAAATCAGTCCCATTGTACTGTCCGTAACACTAATTTTTTGAGCAGAAATAAAACTACAAATACCTATATTAGTATATAAACTAAACAAGAAGTAAAATAGGTATCTCGTCTATTTTCATTTTAATAACCTAACGGATCACTATGCAATCTAATTGAAATAATATTAGTGCATAAGTAGGTCAAACACTGATTCATATTTATAGCATGAAGAAAAACAAAAAACATACCTTGTAACGGTGAACGCCAGCGCAAACTTGATGTTGACGATAACTCTGAATCATCGGAGTAATAACGATCACGCGATCGACGCCGCTTGCGTCTTAATTTTTTTTCTAATCTTCTAATTTTTTGTTTTATACGATCACAATTATCACCTTTTCTTTTAGGCATTATTATAACAATAACACTAGATATTAAAATAACTTTTTTCGAGCGAGCGAGTGTGGAACGGCGCGGCACTAAAAAGCGAATGAGACGGATTGCGAGCGCAGGAATCAAGTGAACTAATCTACCCTCAGCAAAATAAATATCAAAAAAATTAAAAAAGTGTAGGTAGAAGAAATCAAAAATATTCTCAAAATAGTGTGGAATGGTGTGTACTAGGCGTTACTACAAGTGTATCAAATGCTAATCTCGAGGACGAAGCCTGAAATATAATACGATTTGAGCCCATCGACACGTAAAGAAGTAATAATTATGGCCACAACTGGGATAAACCCCGTTGTCTATCCCAGGTTTCTAGCCCAGTTGTGAGCATGTGTCACCTTTGAAATGTCTACATTTTCCTTCCTTTTTCTTTAACCGCGAAAAGTTAATTATAAATGTAAATTAGATCATAATATTGTGAAGATGAGTCGCACTGCGGATGCCGTCAAGGCCATTGATTTTAAATTGAGTCAGTTTATTCAAATTTTAATATTTTCCTTAAGTTTGACGTATTTAATTATTTCTCAGAAATTGATCCTCAAAGCCCCGTTATCGAATAACTTATTATTAGTGGGCCGGAAAATGGCGGTCGTCAAACCATGTCAGAGGCCCTTTTTTTTTTTTTTTTTTTTTTTGGTGGGTGGAAAATCATCGAATAACCCCCCCCGCTCTTGGGCAGAGCGAAGGGGAGTGTCAGACTTCTACTGACTAAAAACCAACCCATGTTCCTTCTTCTTCGCCCTTGTGTCGGAGCCGCGGTAACCTTTTGATATCCACAGCCCCGACGGGCGTCGGCCCTTGCGGGCCCCTCTTTGCTGACATCTCTTTGAGGCGCGCGTGGAACACGTACGCGCCGCCGACACGGTCTGTTGCCGTCATGACGACGGCCGGACGGCGAGCTAGCCCGTTACTCACCGTCCACAGGCCCGCGTCTACGGTGGCCGGAGGTCATCGCGTGACCCCCGACGCCCGGAGCGCCTTCCGCAGCGGCTGGGACGTTGAGAGGTTCTCTCCCTCTCTCGTTCCGCCACCTCCTTCGCTAGCATCACTGCTTCGCAGAAGGAGGCGACGGCGTCCCATTCCTCCTCGCCCCGGACCATGGCTTGCACCAGGGCCGGGCGCGAGAGGTCGCCGCCGCCGATCGCCGCTACGAGAGCACGGCGGGGCTCTGCCCAAGCAGGGCACGCCTCCACAGTGTGCTCCACCGTGTCCTCCGGACGATCCTCGCAGTGGAAGCATCCGGGCGTTTCCTCCCGCCTGATTCGGTACAGGTACCTCCCGAAACACCCGTGTCCGGTGAGGACCTGCGTCAGACGGTAGGTGAGGGCGCCGTGGCGCCTCTCCAGCCACTCCTCAAAGAGGGGACTTACCGCCACTATCGTGGCGTGCCCTGCGCTGGGTTGCAACAGTCGCTGTCTCCATGCCGCCATGAGATCGCACCGGAGGTCTGTCCGCCGCGCAGCAATGTGCCGCGGCAGCAGAGTGACCCCCCGGTGTAGCGCCTCCGCGCGCCACTCATGTAGGCGCGCGAGGACTATCGCCTCCAGATCCCACGGCGGCAATCCGGCAAGGAGAATCGCCGCCTCGCGGGAGATCGTGCGGTACCCGCGGACAAGCCTTACGGCCATGACCTTTTGGGGCGCGTTCAGGTAGTGGACGGCCAGCTTCCTCACGGCACGCGCCCACACCGGGGCCCCGTAAAGGGCCATGGACCGCACGATCCCCGCATACAGCCTACGGCAGGAGGCGTTTGGCCCCCCCAGATTGGGCAAGAGCCACCTAAAGGCAGCCGCAGCCCGCTCCAGTCCGGGAGCCAAACGTCGGAAATGCTCCACGAAGTTCCACCGGCTGTCGAGGACGAGTCCTAGGTACTTCAAAGTACACTCGACGCCGATGGGAACCCCTCCCACCATTAGTTGGGATCCCGACGGTAGCACATTCCCACGTCCATGGAAGCCCATGGCCTCCGACTTGTGAAGTGCCACCTCGAGACCCAGCTGCCGGATCCTCTCAACGACTATCGCAACCCCGCGTGTCATGTTCGCGGCCGCCGCCTCGTGCGACTCCCCCCGTGCCAGCACCAGCGTATCGTCCGCGTAGCAGACGACGCTGACGCCGTCAGGGAGGTCGGCACGCAGCACCCAGTCGTAACCGATGTTCCACAGGGGCGGCCCCAGAACCGAACCCTGCGGAACACCGCAATGTCAGAGGCCCTTGAGGCGGCTTAGAAACTCAAACACTAGGGTTTCAAAGTCAAACTCAAATCATTTATTTCAATTAAGCCATTACAGGCACTTTTGAATGTCAGAAACTACGAGTGCAATACGTCATTCCGAAAGCCACCACGCCGAAGCACACGCCACCGAATGCCCACAACAACGAACACTGCGAGCACGAAAGCACGCAGCTACGCACACCGCAACAACGAATGCACGAGACCCCGAATCTTGGAACAACGAATGCACGCCGTAACGTGCAACCGCCGCCCCGCGACCAAGCCAACTAAAATAATTAAGTTCGCTTTACCCAATGTTAGAAATCTAGGTCCCAATATTATCCTCGCCAATCAGGAGCTGGAAACTGCCGACTCTGCTGTATTTCTAGGCATAACAGTTGATTCAAAATTACAATGGAGTTTACACATATCAAGCCTATAAGCGAGAAGACTAAGTTCGGCCGCATACGCCGTCAGAAAAGTAAGACAATACACTGATACAGCACGGTTAGTCTACTTTAGTTATTTTTACAGCGTTATGTCCTACGGTATTCTGCTGTGGGGTAAAGCTGAGAATTCTGGGTTCGATTCGTGGGTCGTGCAAAGTGTTATTGGACTTTTCCATTAATTAGGAACTTCTCAGTAGCAGCAAATGAGTCTGGAATTGTGACAGGTTGGGGCCCTATTACATTCAACTTAAACATTACTGGCGAAATGCGGGCGTACTATTAGGTACACCTCTGCCTAAGCTTGCGAGAATTATAGGCGTAATGTTATTTTGACAATGTGTACAGCTGACTCCCCCTCTCGCGAAGATGAGAACTGTGTCCCAGAAGTGGGAACATATGGGTTTCTTCTTCCGTTATCGCGTCATCATCAACAGCATATTAATGTCTCCACTGCTGGGACACAGGCCTCCTCTCTATGAGAAGGAATGGGCTACATATAATCCACCACGCGGGCCCAGTGCGGATTGGTAGATGTCACATGTCTTCGAATTTTCCGTTCTAGGACATGCCGGTTTCCTCACGATGTTTTCCTTCACCGTTTTGAGAGCAGTGGTAATGAAATAAATTAAACAAAGTACGAGCCCAGTATATTGCCATCAGTTAATATCTTCATCAATACACCTTTGCATCAAGTCCTTCCTATCCAGTTTATCACCAGCCCCTCTGGGCAGTCGGTCTATGAAGCGAACGCCACCTGCCAGACCCAAACGCTTGCTGTAGGTCACCTGAAAGAAGACGAAGCTCTTACATCAAGCCTGTATTTTCTAAAGATTTAGGTAGAAAAGGGGTGAGCCTTTTGCGATTAACTAGGCCCAAATTCAGACTCAGCTTGTTTCCCTTATTTGTTGATGTTTATTTGACAAAAACTGTCAAAACCATTACTTAGTGATGGTATATGTAATCATTAAAGCTCGCTGAGTGCGGCAGTAAGAATCAACTTGTTGGTGTGTATCATTTGATAACAATTTTAGCAAATGTCTATTTTTAGGTTCCGTACCTCAAAATGTAAAAACTGAACCCTTATAGGATCATTCGTATGTCTGTCTGTCTTTCCGACCATTCCCGCCCCCCGCCCCCGCTTATCTCCTAAACTACTGAGCCTAAAAGTTCAACACTTGTTGAACTTGTTGAAGTTCAACAAGTTCAACACTTGTTGAACTTGTTGAAGTTCAACGCGTGTTTGCGTATGTGAGTTTAAGAGCGTATGGTACCTCAAACGCTAGTTTTATAATGCGTAAAAGTATAAGATTTACTGCAGTAATCAACATCAGAAAAATATATGATATTCTTCAGGATATATGCTAGTGCCATAGTGTTGTGAAAACATAATACAACTAACTTTGCTCGATAGAAAAAAATCGCGAAGATACCTCTAAAAATTTCTTTTAACGAGTAAAAACCATACTAAAATACATGTCATCGTTCTGATTTTTTTGCCAAATAATTCTACAAGCAACATACTAAAGTCATAGTGTTTTACTTTTTTAGTCCAATCAATAGTTTTCTTGTAAATCGCAAAATACCACTAATTTCGCAATATTCGGCCGCAGCGAAAGACGTAACAACCGCTTTGTAGTGCAAGCTGATTAGAACTTAATTCTAATAGTATTTCAAGCGAAGTTTGAACCACCACAAATAGGGTTGCTAATCTGAGGTAGCATACGCTCTTAAATGTTTGTAAACGCACCCACGATACAGGAGAAATTCCTAGTGTGGGGCAACGTTTTAAAAAAAAAACTTATAGATTAAGTAGGTACAGGAAAACGTAAAATAAATAGTTACGAGTTCAGAGAAGTGCAAAAAAGCAGGCGAATATGGTGAAAAATAGTAGGTTAGAACTGTTTTCACAGTTTAATTAGTAGGTACATCGGTTGTACAGTCGATCAACCAGCTAATAAGTATACCGATAGAGTTTTTTATAATAAAATTCTAGTAAACTGAAAGTATTGTTTTTCAAAGTTTTATAAAGCGTTTCGCATTTAGCGACTGATGTCAAACGCTGTATCGTTTGGCATCAGTCTCTAAATGTGTCTGTATAATCTTTATAGTAAATGCAAGTTATTATAGCTGGCTGTATACTTATTAGCTTGTTCGACTGTACTAAAATGAGATAGGGCACCCTGATCAAATGGGTTAGGTTTGGTCAGAACTGTGCTCTTTCAAAATATTTCACTGCCAATTGTATTTAGCCTGTCGCGCCCCTAGGCAAGCTCTTGCTCTAACCCCAAGGCTTTCTAGTCCCATATACAATTCACACAGGCCAAAATATAGTTTTTTTTGGTGTTATCGTTATAATATTTCACTAATTCCTCTGCAACACAATGCCATAGGACGATTTAACCTTCGACATGCCTGGTAGGGTCCGTCAGACCCAACTGTGTACATAAACCATTGTATTTCTTTCAAATTCAAATTGCTCGCCTAACCGCACTTAGTAGCTGGCCGTTATGAATTGCTAGGCACCCGCAGCCCACTACCTGACACCAGAACGCACTCTCGTGTTAGTAGGACGTGCATACAGTTTTCTAATGTGCAATTTTTTTTTTCGGACCAGAGCTCTGGAAAATGTATAAAGACTGAATATTCTTTAGTTATTTATACCTAAGTACATAGAAGTGCCTTATATGTTTATATAGTCTGATTGAGATCTCTTTAGTTTTTAATTAGTAAAGTGTGTATGAGTAACTAAGTTTAAATCGATTTAAAAACACTACTTATGTTTAATTGGCATTATTATTATTAAAAGTTGTTAATTTGCAATATTTTTTTTTATTTTTTTTCTAACATAAGTACACCTCTAGCAAACATATCACTACATTTAAATAACTTATTTATCAATAAATATTTTAGAATTTACAAGTTAAAAATCTGGGTCTGATAAACCCACCAGGCATAGGTACCGAAGGTTAAGACTGTCACCATCATCATTCTCTTGCTTTTATCCCAAATCACCTAGACTAGGTGATTTGGGATAAAGGTAGACTGTAATATATTTTATAACACATTTGCTCGTAAAGGGCCTCTTATTTCACCAATTTCAATATCGTAATGTATGTCATTACGTACTTGTGCGTAATCGTAAAGTAAAACGCACGAGTTTCTTTCTAATAAGGTAACACGTACGGTTTATCATGCTCCGTCTAAAACCAACGGTACTTTTTTAAATCTTAAGAAAAAATAAGCAAAGAAAGCAAATCAAAAAGTTTTTATGTCAGAAAAGTGGTCAATATTTTATGAATAACATTAACTTTGGGAGATAAAATATAAAAAATAAACATTTAATTCTTTAATTTAATTCATTTTGACAGTAAATTACATCTGTAACAGAAACAAAAAAATATTAATTTACTTTATTAGTAATACTGGCTGTTTTTGTACCGTTGCCTTAAAAAAAAAAGCACTGATCCCGCGCATCGCTAATTTGTGAACAAATAAAAGATTTATTCGTTTAAGAAAGTCCGAGTTTTATTTATTTCCTCGCAAATGTGTTATAAAACGTCGTATGACATACGTGCGCTTTGATAATTACAGCCTCTGCTCTCTTGTAGCCCTTGCCTACGGCTCGGGCTAGCAATATCGCCTCGGCTGTAATTTTCAACTTACCGCACTTATATCATAATGTACTATAATCAGACCTACCCGACTGTTTATATACTCGACCAGTTCGTCCTCAGTCGCTGCACATCCTGGTTGCAGCACAATGAAAGCCACAGGAACTTCTCCGTGCTTCGGGTCAGGTTTACCCACTACTCCTGCATCGCGCACTGAAGGGTGCTGCAGAAGCAACGCTTCGAATTCCGCTGGAGCTACCTGGATTTGAAATGAATTGAAAATTACAAAACCTTTACAATCGTTCATGAGGGGCCGGCTGCGGGATGTTCACAGGATACCGCGGCCTCGACAGAAAGGGCTAAGAAGGAACATGGGTGGTTTTCAGTCAGTAGAAGTCTGACACTCTCTCTCTGCCCAAGAGCGGGAGGAGTTATTTGATGATTTCCCACTACCGAAAAAAACGGTGCTCAAGATCTTAAAAGTATGTGAAGACTGGGTGCTTGATGTTAGGTTTTTTAGAAACCTTCTGAAATTACTACTGAAAATGTTTTTGGAAGCTGTTCGTCATCTCGAGGCTCGACAAATCTATATAAATAAAGAGAGAAGTCCTGACTGACTGACTCATCAACCCCCAGCCCATACCCTTGGACCTAGAAAGCTGATATTTTGCACAGAGGTTCCCTTTATAATGTAGACAAGGAATAAGAAAGTATTTTTCGAAATTCAACCCCTAAGGGACTTAATTAAGGGATGAAAGTTTATATGGAAAATCTTCATTTTCCCGCGGGCGAAGCTGCAGACAAAAGCTAGTCAAAGATAAACTCACAGAGAAATCATTAAACTTGATGAGCTCTTTAATCCTATTAACGATGTAGAAATAGCCATCATCATCATAGTAGCCAACATCACCAGTCTTCAGAAAACCTTCCTGGTCTTTAACGTCGGGGTTCACATTGTTTAAGTAGGCTGAAAGAAACGAGAATACAATACAATATCAATGTTTTCTCTTCACAAAGGTTCATATACATAGTTATAAATAACTGGGCAAGCAAGGCTTGATCAAAAGATCGGCCCGAGTGGCAGTAATTATTATGCCACTATGCCTCATGCCACAGGTAACATAAAAAAGTACAAAATTAAGTAAAATCACTGGGTACCATCTATCTGGCAAAAACTTGATGCTCCGAAATTTTAGCTGGGGTGAGCTGATAATAATAATTAATAATAATAATAATAATTATTATTGCATATTACACGTATGTATGACATGAAATGCGTGCCAAAAGACGATTCTGATTATGAATTTTCGGCGAAATGATGGTTCTGGAAATAAAGTTTATGCTCAAAGATGATTATGACTTACAAAATTATGCGTTTTGAATTTATGGTATATGAGTGTATGCCAAATGATTTTCTGCGTAATGAAGTTTCTGCCATCCACTGATAAGCAAAACAAAATTCGGGTATCAAAAAATCTGCTAAAAAAGGTAGACCCAAAATCACTAACTTAACAAAGCTTATTTTAAGGCGGGGTTGCAGTACTTTTAAAGATTGTGGCGACTAGCGACATCTATCGCAACACCTGCGTACTAACAAACGATCGACAGAAGTTCCTACATCGCGCTATCAACATTATCCGCGACATCCATACATACTATATATAGACTATATATACTATATACTATATAATATTATAAATGCGAAAGTAACTCTGTCTGTCCTTCTGTCTGTTACTCTTTCACGCCTAAACGGCTGAACGGATTTTGATGAAATTTGGTACAGACATAGTTTGGAACTTGAGAAAGGACATAGGGTAGCTTTTTTTTTTTTTTCACGAGATAAACCAAAAATCTGCCGGAAGTCACTATTCCACGCGAACGAAGTCGCGGGCAAAAGCTAGTAAGCCTATATAGGAGTTCCCGACTTACAACTGTCGGGCAGTTAGCCCGCCGGACACAACACCCGTCCGGTCGGAGGATCCTCCCTTTTCAATGGGGGATGAGGAGCTTTACACCCTGTTCCTCAACCCCCAATCCAAAATCAGTATACAAGCATCCACTTTCATTTTCCCTACATCATTTCTATCTAGGTACTTTCATCTTCATAATTTCAGCCGAAATACCACTGCTGGACATAGGCCTCCTCTAAGTGCCACTATATTGACCGGTCCCGTGCGTCTTGCCTTCAGGGGATCCCGGCAACCTTCACTAGGTCACTGTCTACCCAGTGGGAGCTAGGCCTTCCAACGCAACGTCATCTGGTATACAAAATAATAAATGTATAAAATCCTCGTTCCTTCGTTTTTTGTTTCGTTGCAGACTCGGTTTGGCTGGATGCACCTCATTACATCCTACTACTATTAATAGTAGTGGCCCAGTCGTGGCGGCCCCGACTTTCGAACAGAAGGTCGTGGAACCCAGGCAGGCATTACGTTGTGTAATTTATATCATCACCGTTGCTCTCAAAACGGTGAAGGAAACATCATGAGGCATGTCTTAGAACCAAAAAAATCGAAGATATGTGTCATCTACCAACACGTCATGGTGGATTATAGCCCATGCATCTCCTAGAGAGGAGGCCTGAGTCCCTGTAGTGAGAACATTATAGGCTGATGATGATGACCTCAATAACAGTATCTAACATTGGGTGACTGCTATCCGACTCCAAAACCTAGTGACTCTATTTTAACTCTATATCTACCTATACTTTCGGCTACCTGCAGCGACTGCAAAAGATCCATAAACGACAACAGACTGAGACCAGCGGCTTTCTGAGGCATGGAGGAGTCTCGATATTTAATGCATGGTCAATTGGCCACCAATCTACTCATCGACCTCAGCAAACAAAGCTTTACCTTCGTTCGAACGTAAAGAGTAGTTATTATTGTTTATTCACGAGATCCTATTTATGAACACACAGATAGAGAACACTCTCAAAACGGTGAAGAAAAACAAATTCTCTCAAATCTTATAACCAAATTCTAAGACATGTGACATTTACAAACCCGCACTTGGCAAGCTTAGTGAATTATACTTGTTGTTGTATTGTCCTCGATGATTAGGAAAACTAGTGTAGTCTCGGCTTTTAGTCACCGACGCCTACATAAGTTTAAAGAAAAAACTTTATTTCCGAACGCGACTGCCTCCTGTCATTCGCCTCTGAAAATAGCTTCATTCGGATTTTATGTCATACCGGCGCCATTCTTTCCAATTATTTTTATTTATTTTTTAGGTTGATATGTCTTATTTTAACGTTTAAATGTTAAAATAAAGTTGGTGTTAACAAAGTCGAAGCTACTGAAGATATTAAAGATACTGCGGAAAGCGCATAAAATGCTATTAGCTCTGTTTTGAGTGCTAGAAGTAAGAAACCAAAATGGCTTCACTTGTGTTACCTTAATTTGTTTTTTGCATAATGCTGAAGAATTGGAATCAAAAGCCTAAAGCTCTGTTATGTGGCAATAATCGCTACAACTAAAATATTTGTATGTTTTTTATGCCTTGCGCTTTGCACGTACCTATTTGCAACTAACGGCATGATTGCCATGTGGGCACTACATCGGAGTACAGAGAGTTTAAAATGTTTGCCCTTGTTGGCTATTAACATGACCTGAGACCGCTCCGTTGGAACTTGCAACAGACTATGAAGTCCAAAATGGATACATTATGAACAACTTACCTGGCCATGGCCTACACCGGCAATGCCGTAAGCAACCTGGGGGGTGTTCGGTAGGAACACACGCGGTTGACTGTTCTATTATAAATTTATAACCTGCAAGGAAAGTGAACGACTTGCAACGGTCTATGAAGTCCAAAATGGATACATTATGGACGACTTGCCTGGCCTGGGACGTCTTGTGGGGGCGTACGCGGTCTAAAAGGCTATGTCGAGAACTCAGCAACCTTCACAGGGTGCTCTGTGGGAGTACACGTGGTTGACTGTTATATAATAACCTTCACGGGAAGTTTTTTGGGAACTTACATGGTTATTTATGTGTAATGTTGTTCTTCAACATGCATTATGTTTTTCTTCGAGAAGGTGAAATACCATTTATAAGGAGGTCACCTTATGTGGGTGAAGACAGTAAAATTGTCCCTCCACAGTCATTAGAAAATATCCTCCCGTTATCGGTTGAGAATGATTGCCCGGAATTGGTATATGGATAACCACAATAGAAGTTGAAAATGCAGATCAAGAATTAAATGAATTGAGGTAAGTACCATAGAAAGAATTATTATATAATCAAGTTTCTTGAAATACTTTGTGTGGATATACACCCAGAGAAAGAAGAGAAGATTTACATAAATTACATACAAGCTGAATCTACCAACCCGCACTGGGCTGGTGTGGTGGATTATATATAGCCCATCCCTCTCCTAGAGAGGAGGCCTGAGTCCCTACAGTGGGAACATTATAGACCGATGATGATGATGATGAAGAAGCTGAATGATGCTTCTGTTATGTGTGTATACATTTAGATACAAGCAAGGGGACACAGATCACTCTTATTGTTGGTAAACAACAAAGACATTCAAGAGTTTGTTGCATTCATAGACGGAAACATATATTTTGGGTGAAGACGCTGAGAAACTAATCTCAGAAAAATCTATAAATAAATCTGGTTGAGGATTAAAGATGAGTGTAACATAAAATTCACTCCTAGAGAGAGCACTTGGGTGCCCAGAGCAAATGCTCCTAAAATTAACAATAAATTTTTAAAACTGGCGGGGCCCTCCTCTGGCAGAAATACAAAAGAAGGGGGGGGGGGGCGTCATCAAGAGTACGAGTGCAGCAGACAGGTGGCCAGGAGAAATCATCCCCCTAAATTCACAGGTTGGTGGACTAAAATATAATTTATGATTGGAAACTAGTCACTCAAGCGACCCAGTTATTCTTAATTGGATGGTGGTGATGGAGTTGTACTCCTCTAGATGATAAAATCTCTATACTTGAATTTATTCAGATAGTATCTGAAATAGAGAAGTGAATTGCTTTCATAGCAATGGAAGTTTGTTACCCAAAAACATTGTTTACAAAAACAATTTTGCTTACCATTTTTTCCTTCTCAAAGGCACAAAAATATAACTTTCCGTTTTTTATGTAAAAAGCATTACATATGTTTAGTTTTTACAGAATAATGGTTTTTTCTTGTCACATTGGATTGGATGCTTATTGCATGAGACAAGGCAAATGCTATGTTTTCAATATTATGTTCAGCCCCATAAACATAAATAACAAAAACATTGAAACCCATTACAGGTTTCAAAGGACCCTTAGAGAGGCCTTTTAATTTTTTAAGAGATGTATAATGTTTAGAAAACATGCAATCATCAGAACCAAAGAGAAATGTGATTTCATACCTATCCGACACTGTAAACTTCTAGGTTTACTTCTTAATACTATTCACATAGCTTAACAAGTCAAGACAAGCCTTAACATTACTGAAGAGAAAAGAAATAATTTTGAATTTATTGATAAAAAGTCGAATTAAAATTGTTTTTAAGGTTTTAAAACTTTAATATTGTCCAGCCATTATTATAGGATTCTATTCACTAAGAAACTCGAATGGAACAAATACCTTGTTCTAAGAGATAGTTATGGTAAAATAACATCACACCTGTAATCCCCGAAGGATTAGGCAGAGAGGTACCTAATTAACCTAATAGTGCACCCTCTTTTTTGCCAGTTTGTTTTTATGATAATTATGATATAAACACTGCAATGAATATATCATATCATTTGGCGTGGTCTATAAACATAGCCAGTTCTCTTGAGTTAAATAAAAATATTCACAGATGCTTCTCCCGCATGGTGGGGAATATGGTGTGGCCCATAGATTGCTAATAGACTATGAACTGTAGATTCAGCTCAGTTTTTTCATATCAAAATTGAGTGTTGCCCCATTTTTCTGGGCTAAAGTGTTCAGTCAGTCATTTACTAGATAGTGAAATTTTTCAAGAATTGTAAATATAACTACAGAATCAACATTTTTATTTATTAAACATAGTTACAGTACATAATGGATACATTATTATACTCATTTATATGATGAGCCATTACATACATTTCTGAAAAGCATTGGTGCGAATCTATGTAGGTATATATGGTTACTTACTCAATATTACTTACAAAAATACCGAAGGTAATATTATGGTAGCTGTTTATAATCTACCTTCAGATTTTTGATTTTCTCCGCCTCGGTGCGACAGAGGCGAAGGGGCGGAGGTAGAGGTCGAGCGCTGGGCTCGGCGTGAATAGTAGTTCGTATTGAGTCGCGCTGGGCGTCGAACGAATATTATAGTAGCCATAGAATCACGGGTGAAAGCGCACGCGCATTGATTAAATCGACTTGTGGAGTCATTTCGCGGCACCCAATTATACTAGTTAAGCAGTACGGTTAGCGACGCTGTGAATGTCGAACGGGTATTGATAATATCATTGGTTTGCCTTGTCACGGGAGTGCTATTGGGAAAGCACCGAGGCTTGTGTGGTTAGACTAATACGGAGTGAGTGTGGTGGCTCGCGTTAACGGCGTGGCTTGCAGCGACGTGGAAGAATCGTCCGGAACTACCAGCAAACCATCGCAAGGTCATATACACTCATTATACACATACACAGTTACACAACTTGCGAGGGGTCAAGGAAGTGAGACCGGCTCGAAGAAATGAGGTAAGGGTAGCTGTAAGTTCAGAAATTGTAATATTGTTCGGAGGCGCGTATCGCGTCTATTTGATCACGTTAGGACGGCGGCTGTTCTGAGACCTGTCTCCCATGGGCCCGAGATAAGGTTCGGCTGAGTCCTGGCGCGATCAAAATTTGGTAGCAGAGCAGTGGTTATACCCACTTGTAAAAATTAGTAGGTACTTGGTACCAATTTACTTGTAAAAATTGTGTTCATGTACAAATTCAACTTGTAGGTAGTAGTACATTGACCTACATACCAGTGTACGCCTCAAGTTGAGTTTGGCGTTATTAATAATAAGTACATGGAATGTGAATATTCGTTGATAAAATAATTTGTTATTTACGTTCGGTTACGCACAAATATAACCTCATCACAAATCGTGTTATGATTGTCAACATTTGAGACATAGAGGAATAACCTCTAGAGCACGTAGAGGAATAAGTTCAAGAGTTGGCATAGCGTCGTAGATTTATTCACTCAACGAATATATTATTATTGTTAGTTCCGGATACAATAATTGTTATTTTTTTTGGTTATTGTTATTTATTATTGCATAATCGCGTATTGAAGTTGGTACTATGGCTCCGTCAGTAACGAAAACTATCGCAGCCAGAATCGAAGCTGAATTGAGATGGTTTTCATCGGTTGTTACGTTGGTAGGTCGCACCGATCGTGAAGATGCGTTATTGTCACGCGCTCGGCAAGTTGACGAACGATATGACGCCGTGTTAAAGTGTCACGCTGAGTATTTAGCATGTCTCGAATCGACGGATCTGTCGTCGGTGGACAAGGATGCTCAGGTGGTACGGGGCAATGTGGACCAGTGTGGGGAAATGTCCATGAGCATAATCCAGGCGGCGGCCGACATTGAGCGATCGCGCATGGGTGACGTCAGGGAATCATGTCGGCCAGCAGGCGTAGGAATTCAGGCGCCGTTGCCACCAGTACATGTACCCGAGTTTAGCGGCGAGTATGCCGATTGGCCGCGATTCCGCGATATTTTTAATAGTGTCGTGCATTCGCGTACGGATCTCTCGCCCGCCTACAAGATGGCTCAATTAATGGGTAGGCTTAACGGTGAGCCGCACGACATCTTGACCCACCTGGAGATTACGGACGCCAGTTATGAGACGGCATGGGGCCTATTAATCGACCGATATGATAATCGGCGATTAATAGTTGATGGCCTCATCGATAAGATTTTTGAAATCCCGAAGGTGTCTAACGTGTACGAAATAAGGGCGAAAATCCTTAATCCGGTCACGGTTGCGGTGAACACGTTAGATCGACTTAAGTTGTCGTTAGGGGACAATAAATATATCATCGTCAATAGGGTTTTACGGAAGTTGCCGATCGACGTGGTGGCGCGCTTTGAGCAGTCACATGGTGGCGAATCGACGGACCACCTCCCAAGTTACGATGACTTGAGGGTGTTTTTAGAAGGCGAGTGCCGGCGGGCGGATTGCCAAGGGGCATCCACGTCGCACCCTCCTCCGTCAACCCGACGTACGAGCGGGCCCAAGCCGGTTGAGCCCCGTCGGGGGGGGAAGAAATACCACGCCCTCCAATCGGAAGTGTGCGCCTTCTGTCGGAAGGAAGGGCACGGTCTCGCCGCATGCGCGGACTTTAAGGCGCAGCGGGTGCATAGACGAAGAGGGGTGGTCAAGCAGCGCTATTTGTGCTTCCGCTGCTTGGGGACTCACTTTGTACGTGAGTGCCACAGGACCACTAACTGTGGAACCTGCGGAGGAGCCCATCACGAGTTGCTATGCCTGGCGGAGAGTAGGGAGGTGCACGGAGCCTCGCCGGGAGGTCACCCCCCCTCTCCTAAGCCAGATTCGGGTGGTCGGTCACCCCCCCCTAGGGGGGGTGGGTCGGCCAGGAATCAGCGGTCGCCGCCCCCTCGGGGGGGTGGGCCAAGGGCTGATCCAGAGCACAACCCGATACCGTCGTCTTCCCCGCGGGGGGGGGATAGGCACCGAGACTCGGGCAGGGGCCCGGAGGTAGTACAGACGGGTTACGCGGCGTACTCGAATGCGTTGGGGGGCATGTTGCCACCCCCGAGTAGTCGCTTCTCCCCGCCTCTCGCAGAACGCCCTCGGCTGACGGCGCGCCCGCCACCGTTCGGAAGGATGCCAGTAGGCTACTTCCGACCGGCACGGATGTCACCGATGGGTCGGGAGGGTTACTACCCGGGTTGGGACCCGTATACTGGGACAGTATTTACTCCCCCTCCGGCAGGGGAGGAGGGAGGTGCCTCCTATTAGCAACTAGCAGCCTGTTCGTCAGTGGTGCCCACCCCGACAGTAACGGTATTATTACCGACGGCTAGGATTACTGTCAGGGGTACTGACGGACAGCCGGTGCACGTGCGAGCACTGTTAGATTCAGGGGCACAAGGTTGTATTGTGTCCAGCTGTTTAGTGAAAAAGCTGGGCCTTACATTAGAGCCATCACGGGATGGCGCCGTAGGTATAGGTGGCAATCGGGTGCCTCACCTCAGGGGTCAGACGACATTCCTGTTCGAGATGGGTGACACGGCATCGGTCACGCGGGTGTATGCCACGGCGATCGTTTTGGACGAAGTGGTTGGGGTCCTCCCTCAGACTCGGTTACCGTCTGCGGTAAAAGGGTTGACCAATGGATTGGAGTTAGCCGATCCCCACTTCGCGATCCCCGGACGGGTGGACGTCTTGCTTGGGTCTGACGTCCTCGGGAAGCTGCTCCGAAGCGGCAAACGGGAGCTGCAACCAAACGGGGTTGTGGCCATGCGTACCGCAGGTGGTTACGCGTTATTGGGCCCAGTACGGGAACCACAGCACTCAACGGATTATAGCTCCATATATTATGGCAGCGTGTTATCCGACGTCCTGCAACGGTTCTGGGCAACGGAAGAGCCACCCACCGCTCTTAGAAATAACCCACGTGATGAGGAGTGCGAAACATTCTATCGATTTAACACGGTGCGCCTCCCATCGGGTAGATTTATGACAAGGTTGCCATTTCTGTCAATTCGACCTCCGCTGGGGAGCTCATGGAGTCTGGCAGAAAAGCGGTTAGTGGCAATGGAAAGGCGCATGAAGCGGGACTCCAACTTCCGACAGAAGTATGTGGAGTTCATGCGCGAATACCTGACGTTGGGTCACATGTCGGTGTCCAGGGTTGACTATCGTCATGAGGAGCATTATGTGTTGCCTCATCATGCTGTTTTGAAGACACCTGACTCAAAGATTAGGGTCGTGTTCGACGGGAGCGCGGAGACGTCTAGCGGGGTGTCCCTGAATCAATGTCTCCATGCTGGTCCTAAGCTGACCAGAGACATTGCAGACATTCTCACGGACTTCAGGAGACACCAGGTTGTCTTCGTTACGGACGTACGGATGATGTTTCGTCAAACTGAGATTCATCCAGACGACCGTCGGTTCCAGCTGATATTGTGGCGAGAGAGCCCAGAAGAACCGATGGTCACGTACGAGCTCAACACAAACACGTACGGATTAAAGCCCAGCCCATATGTAGCCATGCGTACGCTACGAGAACTGGCTGATCAAGAACGGCTCCGCTTTCCCCGCGCGGCTGCTGTCATTGATAGGGACGTCTATGTAGACGACATTTGTACGGGCTCAGACAGTATTGAGCAGGCGCTCATCTTAAGGGATGAATTGGTGGCGCTCATGGCCTCCGGTGGCTATGAACTCAGGAAATGGCTGTCGAACTGCCCAGAGGTACTGGCAGGACTGCCAACTGAGTATCAACAAGACCCGCATTTGTTTGAGGATTCGGAGAATCTTCATGCGTTGGCCATTTTAGGGGTCCAGTATCGACCGAGTCAGGATGCCTTCACATACAGTTGTGAGGCCGAGTTGCTGTCGAAGACCTGGACCAAGCGATCGGTCCTTTCGACTATCGCACGAACGCTCGACCCAACCGGTTGGATCGCGCCGGTCACGTTCATGGGAAAGTGCTTCATTCAGAAGCTTTGGTGGAGTTGTTGGTTAGGGACCGTCACACCAAGAATTCACACGCAGGCTGTAACACCCTTCTGGGCATTTTGCAGCGTGAATTTTGGATTTTATCGGCCCGCAGAATCATACGGAGCGTTGTGTTTCGTTGCTTGCCTTGTTACCGACTCAAGGCAGCCACAATGCAGCCACAAATGGGAGATCTCCCGGCCGACCGAGTCACGGAGGCTCGGCCATTTGCTGGCGTAGGGACAGATTTCGCGGGGCTCTTCATGGTCAAGACATCGCACCTTCGCAACGCGAAGTCGGTTAAGGCATATCTGTGTGTCTTCGTGTGTCTGGCGACCAAGGCCGTTCATTTGGAATTGGTGGCCGATCTCTCTACGGAGGCCTTTCTGGCGGCGTTAGATCGATTTGTTTCTAGACGGGGAGTACCGTCACTGATTCGGTCGGACTGTGGTACCAACTTCAAGGGCGCCGACCGGTGCTTAAAGGAAATTGTATTGTTTTTAAGTCAGAATGAGCGAGAGATTGGCACGGGCCTCGCCAGTCGGGGCATTTCGTGGTATTTTAGTCCACCTGGATGCCCCCACTGGGGTGGAATTTTCGAGGCAGTAGTCAAGTCTTCCAAGACTCACTTGTATCGGGTCATCGGCTCAACGATTCTCACCTTTGAGGAGTTGTCAACGGTGTTTTGCAGAATTGAGGCGGTCTTAAACTCGCGACCTTTGTGCCCGTTGAGCGCTGACCCGAATGACCTTGAGGCCATGACCCCAGGTCATTTTTTGATTGGCCAACCACTTAACGCCTTGCCGGAATATCCGTATACTGATGTCAAGTTGTACCGGTTGTCACGGTATCAGATGTTACGGCAAATGAGCCAAAATTTTTGGAAGCGATGGTCGCTGGAGTATTTGCATATTCTACAGCAACGCGTTAAGTGGACGGACAGGACGACCCCACCCTGCGTTGGAGACCTCGTTCTGGTTAAGGATGCTAACCTATCACCGTTGTGTTGGCGACGGGGGCGCATTGTTAACCTGATTACGGGCAAGGATGGGTTTCCAAGGATCGCAGACGTCCAGGTGAGGGACTCGATCCTTAGACGGGCAGTTTCAACTTTATCTCGACTCCCGGGAGTTTGAGCGGACCGACAACGGGTCGGTCCGGGGGGGGTGATTGTTTATAATCTACCTTCAGATTTTTGATTTTCTCCGCCTCGGTGCGACAGAGGCGAAGGGGCGGAGGTAGAGGTCGAGCGCTGGGCTCGGCGTGAATAGTAGTTCGTATTGAGTCGCGCTGGGCGTCGAACGAATATTATAGTAGCCATAGAATCACGGGTGAAAGCGCACGCGCATTGATTAAATCGACTTGTGGAGTCATTTCGCGGCACCCAATTATACTAGTTAAGCAGTACGGTTAGCGACGCTGTGAATGTCGAACGGGTATTGATAATATCATTGGTTTGCCTTGTCACGGGAGTGCTATTGGGAAAGCACCGAGGCTTGTGTGGTTAGACTAATACGGAGTGAGTGTGGTGGCTCGCGTTAACGGCGTGGCTTGCAGCGACGTGGAAGAATCGTCCGGAACTACCAGCAAACCATCGCAAGGTCATATACACTCATTATACACATACACAGTTACACAACTTGCGAGGGGTCAAGGAAGTGAGACCGGCTCGAAGAAATGAGGTAAGGGTAGCTGTAAGTTCAGAAATTGTAATATTGTTCGGAGGCGCGTATCGCGTCTATTTGATCACGTTAGGACGGCGGCTGTTCTGAGACCTGTCTCCCATGGGCCCGTGATGAGGTTCGGCTGAGTCCTGGCGCGAGATTTTGAATGTGGAAGGGAATCTTAGGTGTTTTTAAAAAATCAAAATATTATATCCATATTGGGTGAACCTCCAATTGATTAATTGTATCATGGACTAACACAAAGTATCACACTTATGCATCATGATCCTGGGATCTCCAGGGGTTGCGCGGTGATACGTGGTGGATGCTCCTTGCCAATACAAGGTGGCAATGGAAGGAATGGTATTGAGACCAATATCATTTATTCTATACTTTTTTCAACAATTCTCTATGGCTCTGGAAACTATAGAAAAGATAACTAAAGACAAACAACTGGTATTATAGGAAATAGATACCTTACTCAACCATGGTCTTTTTCCATTATTTAATTTAATACTTTTGTGATACAGGAACCTGCACTTTACATCATTTCAAATAGTTACATCCCTTTTTTCACAAAAAACTGGGATTGATGGCAGGAGTATTATCAGGAATATATTTTAGGTTTTTTGGAACTAGTAATGAAGCTGTTGATATTATTAGGAATTCAATAATTAAAAATACAGAATATTAATGCTTGCCTCATTACCTGCAATTGTATAGACAAGATACTGTAAGTAATTAAAATATTATATGCATTAGCAAATCATCACTGAAGTTATTCAGTCTTTTCGTTTTGAAGATTAATAAAGGTATTTTCCTCTATTTTCATATTCTGTTAGTTCAGCTCTATCTCTAACTATAAGACCACATAAAGGTACAGATGAAATATCAAAATACTGTTCAGAGACTTTTTTAAGTTAAGTCCTCCAAGATCCAGAGAATTGTTGGGAATTCGGATGTTTTCAGTGTTTTATTCTCTCTCTACTAGATTACATTCAACAAAGTGATTTACAAATTGTTATCAAGAAAGCGGGAACTATATTACTGTTAGAACTACTAACTGCTACTGTTACCACTGTTGCTGTTATTACTGTTGCTCGAATGAGTTTATGTTTGCACCAACTTATTATATAAATGTAATTGTACAACTATTGAATAAATAAATAAATAACCACAAGTGGAAAAGTGCAAACAATATCTCTAATATATATTTATTATATAGTGATTACACAAAATCGTATTACTTTAAGGATTGATATGCTAATTAAACTTCTGGGCCAAACAAATGCCAACCTTTTATAACTGTTCCTTTCTCTAGCAATAGAATAGGAGTATGAAAGCCCAGCTACAGCTGTGGATATGATAGAATGAATTAGTTTTTTAAAATTTACCAATAGTGAACAATAGAAAATTCTCTGAAGCAATTTTTAATAACACTGGTAATGATTAAACCTGAACTGTAAAAAATGACTTATTAGTTATTTTATATTCATCTGAATGTTTATTGACTTTATACAGATGTTTATTAATTAAATGTTTATTAATATTGTATAAATGTTTATAGGTTTTATATAAATGTTTACCTATTTTATATGAATGTTTAATGTTTTTATATAAATGTTTATTGATTTTATATGAATGCTTAATGCTTTTATATAAATGTTTATTGATTTTACAACTAGTCTTTAAACATCTACACTAGTTTTCCTAATCATCGAGGACAATACAACAACAAGTATAATTTAATAGTCAAACGAACTTACCTGTAAGTGAAGTTCGATGGTAATTATACTTGTTGTTGTATTGTCCGAAGATGATTAGTCCCACCCGACCCAGAATCTTCATGCTATATAGTCATATGAGCATGAACCCTATGTTGTAAAACCAATAAATTGCTATGAACTTAATGAAGCTATTTTCAGAGGCGAATGACAGGAGGCAGTCGCGTTCGGAAATAAAGTTTTTTCTTTAAACTTATGTAGGCGTCGGTGACTAAAAGCCGAGACTACACTAGTTTTCCTAATCATCTTCGGACAATACAACAACAAGTATAATTACCATCGAACTTCACTTACAGGTAAGTTCGTTTGACTATTAAATTATAGCCCATCCCTCTCCTAGAGAGGAGGCCTGAGTCCCTGCAGTGGGAACATTATAGGTTGATGATGATGGATGGTAAAACAAAGAAATGATGGTTCGATTGTGTAAGACTAGGCTGAGTTGCACCAAAAAAGTAGTTAAAGTTAAAGTTTGTGTCAAATGGCACGTCAAACAAACATCAAAACTTCAGTTGACTTCAGTTTTGTATCGGATACGCCAACAATGAGTTGCGCGATTTGACAAATAGTTAAATGACGTCATAACTTTAACGGTAACTGCAACCACTCACTTTCCGCTGGTTAGTGTTATAGTTTGTGTTAAATTGTCTGTCAATTTTATTGTCAAACGCGTTGAATATAACCTTTAGACATCATGTCCCTGCTCCAAGAAATACTCGCAGAAACCAGTTCTGATGACGAAAGCTGACGAAAGCGATGAAAAGAAAAGTGTGATTACCAGAGCCGATCGTTTTTCCACATGGAACGACGAATGTTTCTTGCCAAGATTTCGAGTCTCTAAAGACGTAGCTTGGTGGCTGACTATACGATTGCATTGCTTAAGGCGTAACAAGGATATTCATCGTAGGTAATTGTTCAACCAAAAAATTATACGTGCTATAGACAATTATGCAATAAATATAATAGGTACCGTAAAATGCTGCAACTTTGCCTGGATTTTGAAGTTTTTTGTTCGTATGTCTGAACCTTTTTATTGTTATGACTTTTAATGAGTTTATGACGGAAAACAGGCCTTATATCTAGCCAAGTAGAACCCACATCTGTTTGAATCATGCTGTTTTTCCGAATTACAAGCACTCAAAGCCGTAGGCAAAGTTGTAGGTGAAAGACGCAACTTTGCCTAGAAGAATATCCCAATAAATAAAAGCGTTATCATTTTCAGTTTTTTTTTTCTGGGTGCTTAAGACACCGAGCAGGTCCCGGCAGTCAGATGATTGCCCTAAAGGCATTATTCTTTTTTTCAAAGCTAATAGGCAAAGTTGTAGCAGGTACCTCAAACTTTCCATAGAAAATATCGTTGACTGTAGGGTTGTCTCAAACTACAAAAAAACTTTATTTTAAATAATACTTTTATTTAGGTACATGTTTTCAAAAATTTTACAGATTGTTACTTACGAGTATAAAATATATAAAAAAAACACTTAAAAATAATCTCAAACAAAAATAGAAAATTATTAGTCCATTGAAATGTTACATTTAGCGTGCACTTCTTAGAGGACGCAATTTTTTTTTAGATATCTAGGTCAGTTTAAAGTAAAATCCAAGTTTATAATTGCGAGCTCCTGGTTTTCTCCGGCTTTGTTTTTTCTTATTTTTCATATAACTGCAAATAAAAAACCCCATAAAATACAACACAATTCAAAATTACGCCTGTATTCTCGAATGGTTAGGCCTCTGACGGAATGTGGGTGTATCATACACAGAGATATGTGTATGATACACCCACATTCCGTCAGTTATGTTTTTAAGTCCCAGAGCGGGAGGGGTTATCTGATGATTTCCCACACCAACCCCAAAAAAAAGGGGTCGTGGTTGTAAGTCTAATTGTCACATACCGGGCACAATTTCAGACGTTTTGTATGCCATTCAATCGTTAATGATTTGTATTCTGCTTGATTGTCGGTAAAAAAATATAGATTCAAGAAATCATACTAAAAAACATTAATTAATAAAATTCGACAAGAGACAACCCTAGACCCAGGCAAAGTTGTGTCACTCAACTTTCTAAAACAGTGCACAACATTGCCTACTAAGTTATTTTGATGAAATGGCGTCCTTTTCATAGAAATATCAAACAATACGGAAAATAGACAATATTTTCTTACCTTGGAATAACGTCTCTGCTTGAAAACACCTTTTCTCTATTTGAAACTGCAAAAGTTACAGGACACCAAAAACTTTCACCCACGCGCGCCAGTGTTTGTCGCACAACTGACAGCGTACCAATGGAGTTACTATTGTAAAAAATAAAAATATGTTGCCCAAATAATGGAAAGTTACTACCAAATGGTAGAAAATAATAAAAAACTAAGCAAATGTGAAATATCGTAATTGAAACAAAATAGGCAAAGTTGGGTTTACTTGGCAAAGTTGCAGCATTTTACGGTACTTACTTTGTTTGAATGTTTGCAAAAAAAAAATTGTATATATAATTTTTCTATACCCCTTAAAGTACTGTCAAATTTGACAAAAACCTTAACTTTAACGACTTTTTTGGTGCAACTCAGCCATAATATTGAAATGAAAAAGAATGTGAATGATAACGTGATGACTGGCAGGGAAGAATAGGGGATCGGACAAAAAAAAAACTAATTAGTCCGTCAGATAGATTTCCAAAAAATATTGACCACATATTTTTTCTTTTGTCACGTAAACAAAAAATTAAGACGATACAGTGCTTCGAAAACTCGTGTGACGTCCTAAGATTATAGTACATTTTGTACCTTCAAGTGACGTTTCAAGCCCCACTCCATGATCTTTGACGCGCTTTATCTTCGTCAATTTTTATTGATTGAACAAACAAAAAAACACGTATTGAATATTTTTCGACAATCTAACTGACGCACAAAACAGAATTCTATTTTTTTGAGTCAGTCCGATCCCCTATTGAAGAAGAAAACATGTTGTGCTGACTCCAGTAAGATTGAACAAACACAGGAAGATGAATACATACATTTCATGACAGTAGGACCTTTGTAACAGATCTCTCCTCGTTGGTTAGGCCCCAATGGTTCCCTGGTCTGCAAGTCAACAACCTGAAAAAATAAAACAAAACAAAAAAGTAGATACAATTTTTTTTTTTATATACTCCGAGATTTAATGAAACCTATTACACTCGCGCCATCAAGACGAATCTAACGACGTATATTTCATTCAAATCCCTTCATCCGTTTAGGAGTTATGAGGGAACAAAGAAACGGACATACATCATAGTTACATACACGTCAAACACATAACCCTCCTTTTGGGCTTAGCCGCAGTCGGGTAATAATAAGGTACGAATAATTATGTCTATCTAAATATAACAGAAAATTAACGGCATTTTTGCAACTGGACTACTATGCAACTAGAAATGGTACAGAGGTTCGATTATGATTCCGAAAGTTCGGAACTATGTTGATTTGCAAACTCAATTTCGGTAAATTTAATTCGAGAGTTCAATCGGAGGCTTTTCCTAGTTACCTACTAAAAGTCATTGTGCCTATTGGCGTAGTTCTATTCTGTCTTCTGCTTGATATGAAGGAGAAGATAGCAAAATAAATAATTTCTGAAGTGGTTTTCCTACTCCTCCCTTATTCGACTCTGAGTAATTTCATTGTCTCGCAATGACTTTTAATTTTTTCTCCGGGATTTCAACGAGCTTCAATGCCTTGAAGCATTTATGTCGGTCACCACCGTCGATTTGGACTTCCAAGAGTGGTGGTGATTGGGTATGGGTAGCAGGCTTTTCCAAAAAAATTGATGCACTCTGTAGCACATTGTTTGATTACGTCAGACTATATTTTGAGTATGAACTGAATCCAAAAATGCTGAAAATCCTTTTAGCTGAATGATAGAGCTATCGGATGATAACGGAATTGATATTCACATGACCAAACCGATACAAAGTACAAGAGTAAAGAACACCTAATAGGTACCTTATAAGACGCAAAGAACAACTTACTTTGATTACAAATCCGAGACATGGCACGCCAGAACTTCCAGCCTTAGGTCCCTTGGTACATCCGTGCTCGTTACAGATGTTTCCAGCTTCAGACATCCCGTACTGCTGGATGACTGATTTTAGGCTTGGTAGCCTTTAAAAGAGAAAAGACTTTTTAACAGACAATTTTTCTAGCTGAAGTCGCGGCCTCACACACGTGTATGCCGGTTAAATCATATATTATACCTTTCTCGAGAACGACTCTGTTCATTGGTGACAACAGCATGCAAATCGTTTCAGTTGTTTTTGAGTTTATCGCGAACACACAGACAGACAGATGCGGCGGAGGACTTGTTTTATAATTATGTAGTGATTAGTAGACTCAGTAAAAAATATGTTTGCTATTAAACACGCTCCAGACCATAAATTATTAAAAATCAGCGATATTCAAATTCGTGGATCATCTGAAACTGTTGATATTTTGAACTATTAATGTTCAATGTCAATGTATCAATGTTATTCACATTTATTGCTCTTACCTCTGTTGAATAGCGATTACTCCCTCCTCCCGGATGTAAGTACTGGAGGATATGGCGGACTCCACCGTGCTGACGTCATAATTGTCCAAGATGGGAGACTTGGTCAGCTCTGTGATAATCATTGGAGTTAGTTGCATGACTTTTATCTAAAACGAGAAGAAGAAATTAATATTGAACAGATTTTTTTTATTTATAATCTCTCTCTCTCTGTTTTTTTATGTATGACTAGGTGTTGCCAGCGGCTTCGCCCGCTACAACTCGAAAATGATCCCAAGGGAAGATAAAATCGCGATAAAAACTATCCTATGTGTTAATCCAGGTTATAAACTATCTGTGTGCCAAATTGTATCCAAATCCGTTTAGAAGTTTTTGCGTGAAAGAGTAACAAACATCCATACATACATGCTTACAAACTTTCGCGTTTATAATATTAAGTAGGATGTTATTATATAAATAAAGAGAGAAGTCCTGACTGACTGACTCATCAACGCCCAGCCCAAACCCTTAGACCTAGAAAGCTGAAATTTTGCACAGAGGTTCCCTTTATAATGTATATGAATAAGGAAGGATTTTTTTATATTTAACCCCTAAGGGATTTAAATAGGGGATGAAAGTTTGTATGGAAAATCGACATTTACACGCGGGCGAAGCCGCTGGCAAAAGCTAGTGTATTATAAATATGACGGTAGCATCATACTTCCTCCACTAGACTACCACATCCACAGTAGGGTATCATAACAACAGTCTACAGTTCCTCTCCAAAGAATGGAAATGCCCGCCAGCAATTGTTTTCTCTTTCCATCAGAACCCACCACTTTTAATGGCTGGAAACCCATCTTTGGGTACTTCCGCTTCAGACTAAATCCATCGCATGCCATTACGAACCCACGATTTACTGTTCGTAACTCGCAGGGCCACTGCTTCTCTCGACTCAAACCAAAATCAAACAAAAGACCGATCCCCGTACCTTATATTTCTGAACAGCCTCCAGCATAGCCTTCTCCCCACCGCTGGGATTGTACACTAACGTGGCACAGACCCTCAGACAAGCTAGTGCATACATCAGACCATACGTGTAGCAGAACTCTCTGGAGATATAAATAGGATCGCCTGTGTACCTAGAAGGGAAAACATTGTTCTGGGTCAAGAAAAATCCAAGTTAACGTTCAGTCATTATCATCAATTCATCATCAGCCTATAATGTTCCCACTGTAGAGACTCGGGCCTCCTCTCTAGGAGAGGGATGGGGGCCCAGTGCGGGTAGGTAGATCATGTCACATGTCTTCAAAGTTTTTGGTTCTAAGACATGACAGGTTTCCTCACGATGTTTTCCTGTACCGTCGAATGCGGACCAATTATTATCGCCACCTCCTTGGAAGTTCTGAAGGTTCAGTCAAATTGGTATGGACTTGGCACTGACTCCAGATAGTGATAAAAAACTGAGTGGGTGCAAATTTAAGTGCAGAACAGATGGTCGATGGGGCTGGTATATGTTAAAGGTTCTTCTACCACGAGGTGGACCGATGACCTCATGAAGGCTGTGCATCCAGTGGGGATGCGGGGTACACAGGACTGGGGATGTTATGATGTCTATAGAAGTTCTATATAGTAGGCGTCGTTCTGCAGAAATGATGATGATCACACGGCAGATGTCCAGTGATAGACATAGAGCCTTTCCTCTTAAGTTGTGTCAAAACTGCCGGTTTTTTATTCCATACCTATTTGTCATGTTCAAGCTGTTTTAAAACTATCGGTCCATATCGCTGTGTGGTACAGGCACAGTAACAGTGATGAGTAACTAGTTGTCCATGCCCTGTTCATCACCATCTCTGCCTGGAATTACCCACTGCTGGGTATAGGCCTCCCCATGTTTCTGCCATATGTCCCGATCCTGTGCGTCTCTCATTCAGGTGTTTCCCGCAACTTTGACGAAGTCGTCAACCCAACGAGCTTTAGGACGGCCCTGGTTTCTATAGCTTAACCTTGGCCACCACTCAGTCAATGCATTGCTGCATCGGCCATCTCCGCGTCTAGCAAGATGTCCTGCCCAGGTCCACTTGACGCGTCCGGTCTCCGACATCGTAGACTTTCGTCCGACAGCGGATGTCGGAGTTACGCACTCGATCTAATAGGGTTATGCCAAGCATGACTCGCTCCATGGCCCTTTGCCTAGCTCTAAATGAATGGTAAACTATTAAACATACTCACTCCTCCGCAACAATATTCTGGGCGTTCAGCAGAAAAGCTAAATGTGTTACAGGAATACCTTTCGGTAGACCAGTAGTTCCTGAGGAGAAGACTATAAAAGCCACGTCCTCCCATCCTTTGACAGGAATAGGTTCGAAGTCCTCTAATCGTACAGTGTCAGTTAGGAACTCCTTGAAGAGTACAGCACCATCTCTTGTCTCGTTCCCGTACAGAATGTAGTGTTGGATGCTCTCGACTTCTTCGAAGGTTGTTTTGTGGACTTCGTAAGCGGAGACAGAACAGAACATGACTGTTGGTTGAACTATCTTGGTGCGGTGGAGCAGAGGGACTGTGGATGGAGAAAACATGGAATACTTTACAGTAGGTGGCCAAATTAATAGGGACAGTGCTTGATTTTATGTAGTTTATAGTTTAATATGTATATTTGAAAAAATGTGTTGCATTTAAAGGGTTATTTTATCTGATATAGCTACTATTATTGTTTTTGCCAAGTGGCAACACAGTGAGTCCGTGCGTCATTTGTCAATTTTGGAAGGTTTCTTCTAATTCGGTCATTGTCTGTTAAAAAGCGCGGTTCGCAGTATATATTTTTGAATTTTCTAGAAACTGTTTTTTCACTTGATTTAACCGACTCTTTTTGTCTAAAATAATCAAAAGGTAAGTAATGCCCCGTAGTAAAATAGTTTTGCTATGTTTTGTCTATGAATTTACATTTTATTAATAGTTAGACGCAATATCCTCAAATTTTCTTTTTTTTAGGATAGACAAGGCTTTGGACACCTCTCCAAGAAAATGTAGAGAGATACTAACATTGTTACTGCACTCCACTCATTCCCAGAGAGTCATAGCTGCTATGGCTGAGGTTTCAAAATCTGTCGTAAATCGAATAAAAATAAAAATTGACAATAAAAAGCCTCTTGAGGCAATTCGGGTTGGCAAATGTGGCAGAAAAAGGATCACCACACTTCGTACCGATCGAAGAGTTAGGAGCATCTGCCTCGAAACTCATAAAAAGAGTGTTGCTCATTTGACCACGATGATGAACGTCGAGGGTGTAAAGATTTCGGAAAGAACAATGCGTAGGCGGTTGGTCGAATAGAACTTGATGGGACGGCGGCCTTCAAAAAAACCACGCCTAACCGACAGTATGAAAAAGAAACGACTCCAATGGGCCAGACAACATTGAATAATGACTGTCGCAGGTTGGAGTCGAGGAAAAATAACTTTTTTGAATAATGCAATTAGTCAATAACTTTTCTACTATTTTCTACTATTAATTCTGTTAATTTACAGGTAAGCCTTTCTGACGAATCAACTTTTCAAATTTTGGTCGACAAAAGTTCTTTTGTAAGACGACGCCCTGGTCAACGATTCCACGCCGATTGCATCGTAGAAAGGGTTAAACATCCGGTTAGTGTTACGGTTTGGTCTGTCATCTCAGCCAAAGGCATGGGGCGCCTATACACCGTAAGAGGAACGATGAAACAAGACCAATACAAGCGAGTATTAGAAACCCAGGTATTGCCGCAGGTCAATGAATGGTTCCCCGATGATGTCGAATACATTTTTATGCATGACTCAGTACGCTGCCACAAAGCCAGAAGCGTTACTGCATTTTTGGCTGAAAGAATGACACTGTTTTGCCTTGGCCAGAAAATTCAACGGACATGAATCCCATTGAGAAAATGTGGGAACTCACCAAAGGGGCCATTGCCAAAGAAGTGTCTACCACCGAAAGGCAACTTATAGAAACCCTCACCAGAGAATGACATCATAATGCCAAATTATAGGAAAATGCAAAACATTCTATTTATAGAGCATGCCCGACACATAGAACCTAGGTATCACCCTAGAACCCTAGAAGGGTGGTATCACCCTTTGCTGAAATAAGAGCTTCACCAATTTTTTTTTTTACCTGATTAATAATGAACAGTTTTGTATACATTTTGGATTTTTTGTGATCCCAATAGAACATAGATACTAATAAAAAATATATAAGAGACCTACAACCAATTATTTATTACATAAATCAACTTAAACTCGAAAATTCCAAAATCTTATTACTGTCCCTATTAATTTGGCCACCGATGGTAGTTAGACCTGATAAAATCTGAGAATCTGTTTTACATTATCTAGATGATACTACAACAATGAAATAAAATTAGATAGCCGTTTAACACAAAACCGCCAAAAGTGTTTTTCGGAAGAGACCTACACTCAGCATGTAACGTACCTGCCTTGGTTTGAACTCAAAACCTATCACGACTCGTGAGTCGAGGAGCCGCGGCTCCCTATAACGGATGGTTCATTTATGACAGACTCGTCATCATCATCAGCCTGCAGCAGTCCACTGCTGGGTATAGACCTCTTGAGTCTCACGCCACTAAATTCAGTTGCTATCAGCCACGCTTCATAGATTGTCACTCCAACGAGCCTGAAGGCGTTCCATTTTCGCTAGACTCCCTTGATACAAACTTAAAAAACTTGACCACATACAAAAACATAATACTGGTGGGCGATATCAACATTAACATTGCCTCCGAGAATACCCATACACATAATTATCTAAATATTTGCTCATTTCATGGACTTTTGCCAGCTCATTATTACCCCACACATCAAAGCGGTTCTTGCCTAGACAGAGATCATATCATTCTAAAATCAAAAAATCCATCCCAAACATTGGTTACTAACTCTACACTTACCGAGCATCAAGCCGTTTTACTAACAATGCAAATAAGTTCACCTGGAAAAAACTGCGAGCGTAACTATACTAAACTTAATATGACAAACCTTGAAAGCGACATTCGCAGCATTTATTTTGACCCTACGATTCTGTTGATGCGAATACTTCGTTACAATATTTTATACATTCTGTACAATACGCAATTTGATAAGGAAAAACACTTTCACTAAGATAGTCCCTAGAAAGTACAGTTGCATTAAACCGTGGATCACACCCCGTCTCGTTCGATGTATAAGACACAGAGACAAACTTCACCTAAAATCAAAACTTGCACCTGATGACGCAATACGCAATACTGACCAAGTAAAGGTAACGCTTTTCAAAGCGTATTGTCAGAGCTTTTACACCGGTAATCTCAAATCAAATCAAATCAAATCATTTATTAATTTGCGAATATGGGTACAAAATAAAAGGTCGTAAACAAACAATAGTGGCCATTAGCCATATCCTACCTATAAGGCATGCAAATTGACACATTTATTTACACAAGTATAGTATTAGTATTACACAATTTTATCCTGTAAATATTCAGTAACAGAATAGTACGCTTTTTTTAGTAAGAGTGTTTTAATATTGTTTTTAAATAAATTAACATCATTTATCTCCAAGAATGAGTTTGGTAAATGGTTATAAATGCGTGGAGCCATACACAGTATACTTTTATTTAACAATGCTGTTTTATTCATTGGTAAACATATATGGAATTTGTATCTACTGCTATGAACCTTATTAAAGAGGTTTTTATTTTTCCTAACGAACATTATAACTTCTAATATATATAAACATGGTAGCGTAAGAATATTTAATTTTAAGAAAAATGGTCTGCAACTGTCAGTCAATTTTATACCAGTTATGGCTCGTATACATCTCTTCTGGGCTTTAAATACAGCTTCTTTATTAGTAGAATTACCCCAAAAAATAACACAATACTTTAGAATAGGTGCAACATAGCCGTTATATGCTGTAAGGACTGCAGAAATACTGGCAGTTTGTTTAAGTTTAAACAATGCATAAGAAAAGGTATTCAATCTAGTGCACAATGTATTTATATGTTCTATAAAATTCAAATTATTATCTATATTTATACCCAGAAATCTGGTAACGTCTACTTCCTGGATCTTGTTATTTCGGTAATTTATGTTCATGTTTGCTATTCTACTTACTCTACTTCTGAATGTCATAAAATTTGTTTTGTCAAGATTTATATGTAAATTGTTTGATGTCAGCCAATTAATAATTCTATCTAATGTCATATTTATCTCAGGTTCCATGTGTGATTTATTATCACCTGTGAACACTACTGTACTATCATCAGCAAATAGAATTGTGTTGTGTTTTGTCGCTTTTGGAAGGTCATTGATGTAGATTATAAAAAGAGGCGGACCCAATACACTTCCCTGTGGAACGCCAGATGTAACCTGTCTACATGAGGATGAATAGTGTATCGCTTTTTTCATATGGGGACATATCCTTGTTATTTGTGTTATTTGCGTTCTATTACTTAAGTAAGATTTTATCAGGTCTAAGATGTTTCCTCTGACACCATAAGCGTATAATTTATCTAGGAGTATTGTGTGGTCCACATAATCGAATGCCTTTGTGAGGTCCATATAAAGAGCACATGTTTGTTTACCTCTATCCATGTGAGTTAATATGTTCTGGAGAAAATTATAAACTGCTAAATTAATCGATTTATTTTTACGAAAGCCTATCTGTTCATTACAAAATAAATTTTTGCACTCAAAGTAATTATAAATACCATTATGAATCACTTTCTCGAAAATCTTTGATATGACTGGAACAAGTGCTATTGGACGATAGCAGCTCATGTCATTTTTATTACTTTTTTTAAATAAAGGTTTAATAATAGTCAATTTTAGTTTTTCTGGGAAGACTCCATTTGTTATACTTAAATTTATTATATGACTAAGAACAAATGATAACTTAATGGATACTTGTTTTAAAACTTTGGTTGATATATTGTCATATCCGGTACTATTAGTGTTCTTCAGGTCTCTAATTATTTTGTGTATATCCTCTGGTATAGTTGGACGCATAAATATGGAGTTTGGCTCGAACGGGATTTGGTATCTTGATTGGTTTGGTATGGAAGTAATAGTTTTATCAATGAAAAAGTTATTAAATTTGTTAGCTATTTGTTTAGGGTCAGTTATTATTTTACCATCAACGATAAGCTGTTGTATTTGGTCCTTTGGTATATTTTGTTTATTGGAATTTATAATCTTCCAAGTTGCTTGCGATTTATTTCGGGCAGTTTTTATGTAATTATCATTACGAGCCTTTTGCGTTAGCTTAACGATATTATTTAATCGTGAGGATAAAGTTAAGAATTTCGTTCTATTATTTTCCGTAGGTTTTTTCCTGTAGTCCCACAAAAGCTGTCGCTTACGTTTACAGCATACTCTAAGACCTTTTGTAATCCACCGAGGGCGAGATCTTGTTGATATTTTTATTAGTATAATGGGGAAGCAAAGATTATAGAATAGGAGGAACAATTCATAAAACTCGTTAAATGCTAGGTTAGGATCAGTGTTGGCATAAACGTCACTGAAATTAAGAGAATTTATGCATTCTTTAAATTTACGAATGTTCGACTCTTTACAGTAGTCTCTTTTTTCTACGTTCCATGATCTAAGGGCAAAACTAGATTTGACTGGACATGTGAGTAACTGAGCAGTGTGGTCAGAGAGTGCAAACTCAACAACTTCCGCAGAACAACCCTTAACATTAAATATAATATTATCAATGCATGTTTTGCTTGATAACCGAGTCGGTTCGTTGATGCCTAATTTTAGGTTGTAACTGTGCAGAATTTGCATAAATTCAGTTGCATCATTAGTTTTCTTAAGTAAATTTATATTAAAGTCGCCACAAATGATGACTTTCTTTTTACCATAGCAAAATCGACTAAGAAGGGAGTTAAGGTTTCTAAAGAATATATTTGTATCATCTGTACTTGGCCTTGGAGGTCTGTAGATGCATATAACATATATTTTATGGTCTAGTAGCTCAATACCAGAACATTCAATGATATTTTCAAGTGAATATTTACTGAAGTCATCTATTGGTCCATATTGAAGTGATTTTTCTATTAAGATACAAGACCCACCACGCCGGTTTTTCCTACAGAAACAAGAAGCTAGTTTGTAATTACTGATATTTAGTATGTTTTTGTCCATTTCTATCATGTTGTGTTCGGTAATGCATAGTACATTGATACGGTTTTTTTCATTATCAAGAGCTAGTGTCAAAAGGTCTGACTTAGAGATGAGGCCATTTATGTTTTGGTGAAGAATGTAAATCTTTGGGTCAGCTATTCGAAAAGATCGCTGGATGTCCTGCGCGTCCAATACAATAATGTTTTTAGGATGCTGTTGCGATTGCCTCGTTTTTGCAGTGCCTCTGGAATGTTCGCGGTAAACCATACCGATGGGTTTCATGCCATCATCCGCAAGAAAACGGCCTCACTCCTGAGCAGAATAAGGGGCAGTCGCAATAGTATCCTGATAGCGATAGCGTCTGATTCTTCCTCCACTATAATAAGGCAATTAGTGAGAAGACTAATACCTTAGTATTTTATTGTTTTAGTTGTTATGTGTGTGTGTAGCTGTGGGTGGTCTTCTCATTAACTCGTCTTTTGTTTAGTTACTAACAATAGTTTTTAAGTGCAAACCAGGGTGCTTACTCTGGAATATAATTCCGATAGATCGACATTGGTCAAACGTCAGTTGGTTGAGTTAAACGTCAGGGATTGGCTAGACTCAGTGAGTCCAGCCAATGCCTGACGTTTGACTGACAATATTCCAATGTCGATCTATCGGAATTATATTCGAGAGTAAGCACACTGTTACTAACAAGATATGGATCTCTTAGTTGTCCGAAATAAAATGATTTATTATTATTATTATTATTATTATTATAATACTTTCGGTATAAACGCTATCGAAACTTCTTCTCTTGAAAAAACTAAAAAACCAGTACGATAAAAATGAATTACCGAAGGCGGGGAAAAATAGTAAACTTGTGTGGAATTTTGTAAAAACCAACCATTCCATTCCATTGAGGTCGGAAACTTCCGAACCTCCGCTTGATTTACTATCAACAGAAATAAACCCATCCGAAGCAATAAATAAAGTAAACCACTTTTTTGTCAACGTTGATAAAAACTTGTCTGAAAAGTCTTACACGTAGAGTGTTTCACGAGTAAGATAGTATTAGTTATTTGAAAAATCTATTAGGAAGTCAAATATAATAATCTAGCTACAAATATTTATCTTTAATCTTTATCTTTGACATAATTATATAAAACCATAATAAAATCTTTTTGGAATTATCATGTATCTAGGTTGTAAAGGTCAGATAGACAATAGCTCCTTATTTTATCTTTATTTATTAAAACTATTTTATGCACAGCAATAAAGAAATACGGTACAAACGTACGGTTCCATTCTCAATCTCTCTTTCTTACTAAGTTTCTCTGAAGCATTCGGTGCAAGTAGATAAGTACGTAGTAACGGTGCAAGTAGTAAGCAAAAGTATTCGGTGCCAGGAGATCTGACAGAGAGCCAGACTTGTCGACATAGCTCACAGAATAAGTAAGCTGAAGTGGCAATGGGCAGGGCTCATTAGCTGTAGAACAGTTTTGGTAGTGGGCAGGGCTTATTAGCTGTAGAACAGTTTTGGTACAGGGCTTATTAGCTGTAGAACAGTTTTGGTAGAGACCGTGAATGAATGGACAAGCGAAAGGTGGGACGCCTTCAGACTCAGTGGAGCGACGATCTTTTCAGGCTGGCTGGTAGCAACTGGATGAGATTTGGCGATAATCGAGTGGAGTAGTTAAAAACTGAGGAGGTCTATGTCCAGCCACAGCTGGACATAGACCTCCTCCACAGACCACAGACTGATGCCCTATTGGAGATGGCTTATTTTGGCAGAGAACTCCATTCAATTAGTCTTAACAAAGGGTTTAATATTAACTGGGTTGGGGAGGTCCGATAGGCAGTCGCTCCATGTAAAATACTGGTATTCAACTATATCCGGAGGTCTACTCTCTAAGCACAAAACCCGTAGTTTCAGCCGAAGATACGGGCGTTTCCTAATCTGTATCACTTACGGACATAGATTTAGATAAGTGCCCCAACTAAGAATGAATGTCAACACGATCAAATAGTCGTCCATACTTCGGGTGTATTTTCGAAAATCATTAATCGCAATTTATTAGGGAGTAGGGTTCATTTCAAAGTTACTTGGTTCTTTCGAATAGGCCCGTAATTTCTTTGACGGCCTTAGAGAGTAGCCCCGCTAGTTAGACTGGAATCTGACCTTGACATACTTGAGAAAAGGCTAGGCAGTTGATGATGACATCCATTTAACAGTTTAAATCTTTAGTTCAAAAAACAACTTACAAGTTCCATAAATTGGGTCCAATGGGGCAAAGGTAGCCCCTGCACACATAATTCCCATGACAGTAGGTAGATACTCAAAATTCTTCTCACTGCAGATGCAGACTACCTCTCCCTTTCTCACTCCCATACGAGTGAGTGAGAGAGCTATATCAGCTGTCATTTGAGCTAGCTCTCCATATGATCTTTGTTCTTCTGTGTCAGCGTTTATCTGAAAAAAGATATGAACATCACACCTGTGTTCTCTGAAAGGTTAGGCAGATATTAATCTAAGAATAGTAAAAACACATAATATACAGCCCGATTATGATTTAAGAAACAATGGGTGGAATGGCAGGGAGTGTCGGACTTCTACTGACTAAAAACCACCCATGTGCCTTCTTAGCCCTTTGTGTACGAGGCCGTGGTATCTCTTTCGATCAGCCCGCAGCCCCGTCGGCCCTTGCGGGCCCCTGCAATGTTGTTGACACTTGTTGACATCCCTTTGAGGCACGCGTGGAACACGAACACGCCGTCGTTGACACGTCCTGTCGTCGTCATAACACGGATGGACGGTGAGCTAGAACATTACTCACCGCCCAGATTTTTCAATGATCTGTTTGAACACAAGTTTTTTTTTTATGAAAACCAAGACTTACCAAAGCTTTGATATCTTTATTCTTAACCATGTTATCGTACACTTCTTTGGCAAAATTGAGGTGAGCAGGAACTCTCCCGTTTTCATTTCCATATCTATAAAGACTGTTTTTGAGCATTTTGTTTTTGTAAATATGATTCTGTGCTTCCAACCTGCTTGTCGGTTGAACCTACAAGGAAAAAGTTTTCAAATATAAACATATTATGTAGTTGGTCATCATCAACCTATAATGTCCCCACTGCAGGGACTCAGGCCTCCTCTCTAGGAGATGGATCGTCTAAAATCCACCACGCGGGCCCAGTGCGGGTTGGTAGATGTCACATGTCTTCGAATTTTTTGGTTCTTAGACATTCTTCTTCTTCTTGTCGATTCGACAACTCAAATTTTGTCCACCCAGTACGTAGCAACCTGGACAGCTCTTTCGTTTGCCTCGTTTAGGTCTTTGAACATGCAATAGGTTGGGTACGACGGGCAGGAGAGAAGGTGTGGCATGTCCTGTATTGGGGCTCCACACTCACATTCAAATTAGAGATGGGTCGATTATTAGACGATTATTAGACATTCAGAGAAGTCAGTACAAGCCGGTTTCCTCACGATGTTTTCGTTTACCGTTTTGAGGGCAGTGGTGATGAAATTAATAACACAAAGTAATGCGTCTGCCTGGGTTCGAACTCGCGACTTACTGTTCGTAAGTCGGGGCTGCCACAACTGGGCCACCGCTCCTCTTGACCCACCATTGCTCTTTAAATGAAATTATCAATGTACTTGGTATTCCAATGAAATTATCTTGGTTTCTGTAAGCAGTTCTTGTAGACCATTTTTATATCAACTTTTTTTAAACTGGGTAGCACTGGATTTACTCTGACTGAAGTTTAAATTAATTATCAATGTACTTGGTATTCAAATGAAATTATCTTGGTTTCTGTAAGCAGTTCTTGAAGACCTTTTTTATATCAACTTTTTTAAACTGGGTAGCACTGGATTTACTCTGACTGAAGTATAGCTAAATTATTATAATATAGGGTGTCTCAAAAGAAAGTTTATTTAGGTGTTCGTTAAAAAAAAAGTTAGCAGTGTATCAGAAAAAAAGTTTATTAATTATTAAAAAACACCCTTTGGGAATTTATTTCTTAAAAGTAATATCTTCCAAATGTAGTCCCTCACGTTCGCGGCACTCATTTAATCTAACAGTAAAATTACTTATCAGATCACGGGTCGGCAGGTGGATTTAGTAAAGACTTAAACTCTCTCCACGTTTTCTTATACCGTTCTTGATGATGTCTGTCGCCCGACTTTTGATTTTTACAGCATTATACCAGTCTCTACAAACTTTTTGACCCATTTTCGATTACGAGGAATGCTTGTCATGCGACCATGCCATCTAAATGGAAAAAGCTCGTAACACTGCAGAATCTTCTACGCGCTACGCTACAGTCACGGAATCACGTTTTTGTAAATCTCTCGAACGCACAACGCACGGTCTTCTTTCGAAAAACGCTCCATAGCGTCTGAATTCCCAAGAGCCAGGCTACCGATTGACATACCCTCGCGCCCCTTGGACTCGTTTCGTTCACGCAGTAAGCTAAATAAATATAACTTTCTTTTGAGACACCTTGTACAACATTAAAAAACTTGTATTTTATTTAAACTAGTCAATAATTTGAAACTATCTTCGTAACTGGAACGTTTAAGTTAAAGTTAAAAAAAAAAACTGAAACAATTTCATGAGATTTTTTATTAAATATTTTATAGTAGTGGATAGAGAAAAGTGTTCCGTGCAAAAAAAAAACGTAATCGGTAATTAACAAAATTCAATTTAAATCCGGAAGTAATATTTTTATAATAATTTCAATTTCACGCGGACGAACCACTAGGTTAGCACATTAACTCGATTAAATAAGAAAAACATAAACATTATTATTTAAAGATATTAAAACATAGTAAACACTACAAACCTTTTGATCTATTGAACAAACTCTTGAGAGCAGCGGTGATGACCGCTGCTCTCAAAACGGTGAAAGAAAACATCGTGAGGTAACCGGCATGTCTTAGAACCAAAAAAATTGAAGACATGTGACATCCACCAATCCGCACTGGGCCCGCGTAAGCGAGTAATAAAGAAGTGTGGATGAAGAAATATGCTGCGCCAACCCCACATAAATTAGAATAAGAGCAGGAGAAAGATGATGATGAATAAACTTGGTGATGATGATGAACGAACTATATTTTCAGGGTGACAGCGGCGGACCCATCCAGATTAAATATGAGAAGATACACTGCATGTACACTATCGTGGGCGTGACTTCCATTGGGAGACCGAAATGTGGACATAAACCTGCCATATACACCAGGGTGGCCCAGTATCTGTCATGGATCGAGGATACAGTGTGGCCTAATTGATAGGAAATTGTATATAAATAATAAAAAATAAGGAGGATAGGAACAGATTTATGCGGCATAATTATGTCAAAAGTTCACACAGTATACAGTGTAACAGAAGGGATATCGACGCGCATAGGAATACCACTTCATTCCAAACATAAAGATCTGGCGTCGTTTTTTTTTTCAATAAACTGTTCCATAAAAAAACCGGAAGGAGAGGAGAATCTCCCAGATTTCAATTTTGCAAAAAGTGTACGTAAGATGTGGTAACCGTTTAAGTGTCGATGTCACTTCCGCCATGTCTAATAAAAACAAACCAGAAGATTACATTGTGCCAAGTAGGCCTAGTTTTTATTTTAGTTTTATGTCAAATATAAATCATTCAAGCATTAACCAGTTGTTTTATTGGGATTGACATTATCGTGGCCTTCGTGGATTGCCTACAAATCCTAATGTCCACCACTACCCCGCTTGTGTTCGAGTGTTTTTTTTTTCAAATGCGCATACTCTTGAAGTTTGACTTCAATCTTGGGTTCCACTCCTTGGCTGTGCGCATACTAAAAGATTTAGCTAAGTGCTTCGTTCGAATGTGTGGAGCATCGACAAGATATGGGTGATAACCTGCAGTACGTCAAGTCTTCCTGCAGTCTAGCTCCTGTGCACACTGTTCTGTAGAAGACCGACAAGCAACTTTGCGGCGGTGAGGCGTCAGGCTGTGTAGCTTGGCAACCAGCTTATCTTCAACAATTAGCCTCCTGGCTCTGCGCTCTACAGAGTCAAGTGTGGCAGGTTGGTATTTAGCCCTTAAACCAGCTCCTAAGCTATTTAAATGGAATGGGCACAAAGGGTTCGGGTCCAAAGACTTTGGTGTTGTAACCTCTCCTGGCGACTTAGTCAGCTGCATCGTTCCCAAGTGATCTACTGTGTCTTTTTATACATTGTAGTATTATAATGTTGCGGTTTAGTACCATTACGCGTTTGAGGGCGTTATGGCATTCTAGTGTTAGCTTCAATGTGATGTGGTCTCTTTTTACCCGACTGCGGCGAAGCCCAAAAGGAGGGCTATTAAGGTATGAAGAACTTCCCGTCGGGGCTACGGGTTGTTTGAAAGAGATACCGCGGCGTCGACACAGAGTTCTAAGAAGGAACATGGGTGATTTTTAGTCAGTAAAAGTCTGACACTCCCTTCTGCTCTGCCCAGAGAGGAGTCATTTGATTTTCCACCACCCAGAAAAAAAAAGGTTTGAAGAACTTGGCACTACCAGAGTTTATACGAATATGGGTATCCGTGTGTCCTTGTGACTGTGTTCGAATGTATCAAAATAAAACCAAGCATTTGCTAAATTATTTTATTTATTTCGCTTAAAGCACTTAACCTTTTCTAAAGATACATTGGGCGAGAAAAAGATACCCCTTAACCTAAATAACTTCTAGAAGGCTAAATGTAGTCCTATAATAGGGCTAGCCAGCCTGGTGGTCAGCAGGGTGCACCGCGGGCATCTTTATTTTATGGCACAGACAGCGTATAGAATTGTGTAATTAAAGAAGCTTTTGTTAATAATCCACCAAAAATGAGTTCACGTGTGGCAACCACGAACCGGAAGACGCAGCGTTGGTAAGCCTCCCACGAGGTGGACCGACGACATCGTGAGAGTCGCGGGCAACCGGTGGATGCAAACGGCAGGTTGCTGTTCGTTATGGCGTTCTATGGGGGAGGTCTTTGTTCAGCTGTGGACGTCTTCTGGCTGATGATGGTGTTGACTAATTAGGCCACACGATGCTCTCAATCCAGGGCACATAGTTTAGGACCCTGGTGAAGATGCCAGGTTGTTCCCGGAGGCCACATGGCTTGCGGAAAGAACTGACTCCTACTACGTTGTACATGCATGAGATCTTCTTGCTCTTAACCTGGATGGGGCCACCGCTGTCGCCCTGGAAATAGAGGAAAAAAATTCAATAATGATTGAAAAACTTGAAACCTTTACGTACCTTTAGGTCACCAAGTCAAGCTTCCCAAAACTGCCAAATTATCCCATGCAGTCAACCTGTACCAAGCGAATTGGTGGTTGCTAGTGGCAGGTTGCTGTTCGGTGCTGTGGGTTGGTCAAAAGAAATACCACGGCCTCGAACACAAAGGGCTAAGAAGGAACATGGGTGGGTCTTAGTCAGTAGAAGTCTAACTGTCTAACACTCCCTTCCGCTCCACCTAGAGCGGGAGGAGTCATTTGATGATGTCCCTCGCTCCAAAAAAACGTTCGTAATGGCTGTCCATAGGGAAGGCCTTTGTCCAATTCTGGATCATCATCATTTCAGCCAAAAGACGTTCACTGCTGGACATAGGCCTCCCCCAGGCGTCGCCACATTGACCGGTCCCGCGGCGTGCGTCTCTCATCCAGCGGGTTCCTGCAACCTTGACCAGGTCATCGGTCTACCTAGTGGGAGGCCTTCCAAGTTCCAACGCAACGTCTTCCGGTTCGCGGTCGCCATTCCAGAACTTTTCGGCCCCATCGGCCATCCGTTCTACGAGCAATGTGCCCAATTCTGGATGATGATGATGATATTATGGACCTTCCACCTTATGATAACATTGATAGATTGTTATAGTTGTCTTCGCAATTACTATTAACATTGCTTAAGGCGGAGATATAGTTATACTACACTTTTTACTGAACATGTTTAAGGGGTGCGTAATAAGGAGCCAGTCTATTGCCGTCATCGTCATCTACAGCAAGACCTCACCCACTGCCACATAGGCCTCTCTTTGATTGCACCAAGCTCCATGTTCTTATGCCAGCCTTATCCAGGATATTATTCCCACGATGGCAACACTATCATCTAACATCATCATCATCATCATCAGCCATAAGACGTCCACTTCTGGATACAAGCCCCCATAGAACGCCATAACGAACGGCTACCTGCTGTTTGCATCCACCGGTTGCCCGCGACTCTCACGATGTCGTCGGTCCACCTGGTGGGAGGCCTACCAAAGCTGCGTCTTCCGGTTCGTGGTCGCCACTCGAGAACCTTGTTGAACCTTTCATCAACCAGGTAATAATACAGACCTGCGTCATAAGAACTTCTGAGTGCGTAGTTACATACCTGACAGTCCTGTGAAGAATCTTTATCCTCATAGCAAGTCTGAGACTGTGCATCGAACCCTTCTTGCAACCAACGATTTGGCCGAAACCTTTGCATACATTCCGATGTGGATTTCTTATAGAGAAACACCTGAAATGTAAAAGGCAAAAAATGGTAATGTAGAATTTAAATATCACGTAGCATAGTGTGAGTCACGCCAAAACCAGTTATTTAGTGGAACTGTCTGTGACCTCCATAACCCCACACGATACTTAGTAAGACTAATCGAAAAGTAGAATTTAGAGAATAAGAACTGCAGTGACCGATATGGAAATCATTAAAACGACTGCATGCTCAAGTTGTCCGCAATCGAGCCAATTTGGCTAGATGAGGTCTAATCGACCCATTTTGGACAGAATGCGAGTGTGGAGCCTCAACATAGAACATGCCACACCTTCTCCTGTGCCCGTCGAGCACAACCACCTGCACGCTCAAGGACTTGTAGGTAGCAAGAGATATAAAAAGAGACGAAGAAAAAGAAGGAGAGTTAAAACTACCCACCCTTAACAGGGTATCGGATCCTTTAGGGTCGGTAAGACCCCACCCAGTGCCGAATACTCTCGCATCGATTTCGTCTCCAACAGGAAGACATGCTGGTACTACAAACTCGTTAAGCTGAATCCTGAAATATAACAAACAAACAATCTGATTAAAATACCTTGATAAAATAGATGCAAATTAGTATAACATTATAATTTTTTACTGTCGTAACTGGTGAATGTAGACCGCTATAAGACCAAGAAATGATGGATGGACTGTGTGAAGGATGATATGGCTAGAAAGGAGGTGACTGCTGACATGGCGAGTTATAGAGAAGTATGGAAGAAGAAGACATGTTGTACCGACCTCAAATGAAACGGGATAAGGGTAAGAGAATGAATGTTTAATGTTCCCACTCCGAGGACACAGGTATTCTCACAACGGAGGGAAGGATGAAAAGAGCGATGAATACAAAATGTTCATAGATAGTAAGGGAGAGAAAGACAATTGAAAAGGAGGCTGGATTGTATGGTAAGGGTGAAAAAGGAATAAATGGAAGCGTGACGGTTTACAAGGATTAAAGACACACGAGTTGTAGCAATTCCACAAGATTGTGTCGAAGATGTTTGATAGACCTGAATAGGAAGAACACTTTTCGGCTATGGATTGGCCACATTCAGATTTACTTTATTTACTTATTCTATCAATTATTTATTATGCCGTAACACCACACATTTTTTCAAAGAGGTCCAGGGGTGGGCCATTCCTCCGGTTTTTTAGGGAATAAGAAATTAACGACTAATGCTTGCGTTTGCCTGTTTGAATTTGAAAGCGTGGTTATGGGGCGAGAATTAGACGAGCCGCGTTTTATTAAAATACCGATTTTGGACATTAAGAAAAAAAATACCCATTGCTATCATTGATTCGGGTCGGAAATCATTAGTATTTTATACCTCCTTGAATTTGAAGAGGATGCAAAACGACAGTCTACACAAAATGTATATTAATAATAATAATAATATTCCACAACTATCACACAACGCCATCTAGTCCCAAGCTAAGCAGAGCTTGTGTTATGGGTACTAGACAACTGATAAACATACTTATATATTTCTAAATACATACATATTATAGATAAATTACACCCAGACACAGAACAAATGATCGTGCTCATCACACAAACATTTGTCCTGGGTGGGAATCGAACCCACGACCTCCGGCATAGCAGTTAGGGTCACTAACCACTAGACCAACAGGCCAGTCAAATAGGTCAGTATGTTTGTCTTTACTTACGTTTCTTCAGTTTTAATCAAGGCGATATCATTATAGCTATTAGGAGGCTTGTACTCTGGATGTTTGATGATGCTCTTCACCTTGTAGATCTTGGATCTGTCTGCTGCATCACTTCGCCTGAATGCTCCGACTTGGATGTAAGTTATTGGGCCGCTGGAAATAGAAAATAGTACATTGTAATACAAGGGCCTAAAATGACCCATTATATACGAGGTAGTTTTACTACCGAGCTTTAGCGAGGTAGTAAATAGGAACCGAGTTATAATGGGATTTTAGCGCCGTGTGTTACACTGTACTTTTCACTACGATTGCGAGAAAATAAAATAACCATGTTCAATATGAGTTTATTTTATTAAAAATTAAATTCAATTTAATTACAATTCCAAAAATTTCGCGCCAATGCCTTTTTTATTTCTTTTGTAGCTGCAATGCAACGCACACATTCTACCAAAGAGTTCAGCATTCAGCGCGTTTAGTTCCATTTTTAAAAATAAAACATTTTTTTTACTTGAAACTAAATCACGCACCAGCTGACTGAACAAGTTGTCGTACGAGATTTACTTTTAGCCCTAGGGCAATATATGCAATTTTAGGCCCGCTCTGGTATGCTATTATGACGTTCTTTTTGAGCAAGAGGGGTGAAAAAGGTATTGTATGAGAAGAAAGTGGGGCTGAAGTTAAAGGGATTACTACAATTGTTGCGAATTAAGATCGCAATAGCTGTCATTGACCTTTCCCTAATACTTTTTCGTATGAACCAAAACAAATTAACCGTGAATCGTGTTAATGTTGAAGATCACGACAGATGACGATTCAAGACATAAACAGCCTTATTTTTGGATTTCAAAGTTTAAGAACTTTATTAAATGTAGGTGGGTCAATGACTGTTATTGCGATCATAACTGGCAGCAACTATAGAGAATAGTTTGATCGAAAAGAACTTCAAGTAAGACGGACTTATTCTTTTGTTCTCTGAGTGAGTTCAAAAAGAACGCTTTGTTTGTTATTAGATATAGATATCTATAATAGTAGACTAGTTTCGAGTTCCTAGCAAAAAATTGGCAGAATTGACAGCCAGTACCAGTCAAATTTGTTACAAGAATTCGGAAAACACCTCAAAAGATAGCATGAGATTGGAGATTGTGAGTAATTTTGACAATAACGTAGCAATTGTCTTCAAAAATAACGCTTATGACACTCACAATAAGCTTTGCAGTTGTATAAACTTATTTGGGATGTAAGAATAGTAGACAAAACCACAGGTGTTACACTCACAGGTCTCTAGTGCACAGTCCAGCAGTAAGCACATATCGGTCGCTAATCAAAGTTCCACCGCATAGGAACTTCACATCTTCTATGTTTGCTCCATAACCTACCAATACCTGGAATTAAAACCATCGTAATATTAGGGTGTCTCCTAGGCACGCTGGTTTCATTGCGTTGATCGGCCGGAGGACACGGTGGAGCACACCGTGGAGGTCTGCTCCGTTTGGGTGGAGCCCCGCTGCGTTCTCGTGGCGGCGATTAGCGGTGGCTATCTGTAACGTCCAGCCCTGGTTCAGGCCATGGTCCAGGGTGAGAGGGAATGGGACGCCGTCACCTGCTGCGAAGCAGTCATGCTAGCGAAGGAGGTGGTGGAACATAAGAGGGACAGATCTTGTTGTCCCAGCCGATGTGGGAGACGCTACGAGCGTCGGAGGCCACGTGATGGCTTTCAGCCACCGTTGGTGCAGCCCTGTGAACGGTGAGTAATAGGCTAGCTCACCGTTCTAACGTCTTATGACGGCAGGCTGTAAAAGATGTCAGCAACATAATGGGCTGCTTAAAGAAATGGGCTGCGAGACTGTTTGAAAAATATATTTTTACGGTAACCCGCGGCTACGGAACACATAGGGCTAAGAAAGAACATGTGTGGTTTTTAGTCTTTAGAAGTCTGACACTCCCTTCCACTCCGCCCAGAGCAGATCATTTGATGGTGTAGGGGAACCTACACCAAAAATAAGTGGTGTCGCTCATGCATAGCGGTTTCCTCACGATCCAACGATAAATTTATACGAGGTCGTGGGTTAGAACTCGACACGGTCTTGTCCCTTGACCCACTGCTATAACAAATAGGTACTTACTTTGTTACGCTAGGGATGAAAGTAACTTATTAAGTCCCGAGACCGTCTTTAACTCGAGGGAAACACTGTGCTTTACGAATACAAAGAAAGAAAAATAGATTTTTTTGGTTGATGGGAAAAGGCTTGCCCCCAATTACATCAGTGGATGGCAATAGGCTTGCCCCAATTACATCGGTTGATGGCAATAGGCTTGCCCCAATTACATCGGTTGATGGCAATTGGCTTGCTCCCAGTAACATCGGTTGATGAAAATAGGCTTACTCCCAATTACACTAGTTTTTTTTAACAATTTGGCAGCTGTCAGTTGAAAGCGATTCTCCCTAGGGCTGAAAAGTATTACTTTCAACCTTCTCCTCAGGCAACTTAAAAATAATTGTAATGAAAAGTCTTTCTATCTCTCACCATATGACGGAACTCGTACTGACGAGCTTCAGGTCCTCCAACGATAAGCTCTTCAGCGTTAGAGTAGCATTTGTTGATCCTACCGAGATAATTTGGCAGTTTGTCACTCATCTGGCAAGGGTATACATACTTCTCCTGGTACTCGATGCATTCTGGAAAGACGGAAAGTTCACTTCAAGTTACATGGTTATAGTTGTTTGTCAAGTGGTCGCAAGCTCGTCTGCTGTGTATGAGGTCATAGTTCGACTACCGAGTTTTCGAGTTTTTACATTACTTTGTGTAGTTTATTTTATCACCACTGCTCTCAAAACGGTGAAGGAAAACATCGTGAGGAAAACGGCATGTCTTAGAAGCAAAATATTCGAGGACATGTGGCATCCACCAAACCGCACTGGGCCCGCGTGGGGGATCGCCCATCCCTCTCCTAGAGAGGAGGCCTGAGTCCCTGCAGTGGGAACATTATAGGCTGATGATAATGATGTTGGTCTAGTGGTCGCCAGTGCGACTACATGAGGTCCTGGGTTCAACTACAAGGTCGGGCAAAGTGTTAGTAGATTTTTCCATCAGGAGTTTCTCAGTAGGCGGCCATGGAGTCTGGATTTGTCCCTGGTGGTTGACAGTAGGAGCACTCACTTGTATAATTATGGGACTTAAGAGGAAATGCGAGTGGTCTTTTCTCCATACAAACGCTCTCGCATGTTTTCTTTCTGGTTAATGACCCTAGAGCAATGATTTTTTACAGAATAATAAATATTAACTATTTCCATGCCCCTATGTTTTCCTTTTTGGTGATAAATTATTTTTATAAGCACTAGAACCCTCAAAAAATACTCAAAATTGCTTGTTTAGATCGCTGTTAACAGAGTCCTAGTGTACAAATTTGACAACTATTAACGAAAAAAGAAAAACATAGCGGCGTAGTATATATCCTCTTTATTCATTGTCTAAAATATCTTTTATATTGGTTCAATATTGGAGGAGGAAATAGGCGAGAGCCAAACCTCGAATTATAACTTTTTACTTAAGCTTTTGAGTCGGATCTGCAGTTGTCCTTATCGTACGAGTTTGAGGGCAGGAGGACGGAGAGAGACAGACGGCTGGACGGAGAGAGAGACAGCCCTCGCATTTCCTTTTAAACAGAGCTGGTGAACTTCCACTCATCCGCAGAACAAGACCCACCCATGCATCATCATCTGGCTGCATGCCTCTTATCTGCTGGGGTTGACGCAAAACATTTTCTTCCATTCTTCTCCGTCAGACGTCACGGCGTCATTTTATTCCTTCCTCTTTCATTATCAATTCTCACACAATCCATCCATCAACATTGATAGCCATTACTTCTTCTGTCTCATGCAGCGTTTCACAGGCATCTCTTCATTACATCCTTCTTCCACCCACCCATCTACAGTGTGTTAAGTTAAACGACGGACATATTGAAGGAGGGTATGCAGTATTCGATTCTCGTCCTAAATAATGTAAAGAAACTATAACCTTAATTTGTGACGAAATTGTGCCATTGTAATTTTTCGCCATTGTCTTACGTCAGTTTTAAAATATGAAGGGAAATGATCCGCGCAGATTTTCTGTGAAAAACGCAACGGTTGCAAGACTTTTCCGAAATATTTGATATGGTTCCGTCTGTTATTTATCAGTAGGTATATTTTTTGTTCATATTTTTTTATGTATCATGTAAGCCCTATTGCGGGTTTCAATAATATGTCCCCCGTTTAAACTAGCTTAATTTATAAATACTCTTTTACATTGTGACTCCATCTTGTGTTTAAACTTGTCTTTTACACTTACTGTCCAAAGACTTCTGTCCAGTCTTGTTCAGGGTCAAGATATCTGGTATAACTTGACATTGGCCGTCAGTTGGTATAAAAGTTTCATACTCGTACTCCGGTGGTGTGTACTCCGAGGTGCTGGTCGCTGCTGGACTGAAATAATGAGAATTATTATGTTACAATAATTAAAGAGATTTAAATAATGGGATTGCCCAAAGAGCAATGGAGAGCTATGCTCTAAGTCTCCTTGCGGGATCGCATCAGAAATGAAGACATCCGCAAGAGAACCCAACACTAATCTGCATAGTCTTCATGTGTGTATTATACCAAGAATAGGTCTGTACCTTGAACTTAATGTAAACCCAAACGATTTTAAAAGAGTGTCCATGAAGTTTCTTGCCATGATCTTCTCATGAGACCAACGCTTTGGAATGGGCAACTACAGTACACTCACGAGTTATTATGCCTTGTGACTGGGACTGTAGCTGTAGCTTAGTTTATTTATCTTCATTAGTTTAGTAGTTTGCTGCCGCAATCGGAGAGCTTCAGTGGTTGCTTGGGCCGTCGCTTGGTAAAGGTTTTTGGCAGTTTTGTCATTCAAAAGTATGTCAGGCCTTTGCTGGGTGGCGGCTTGAGTAATCGTTGGATATCTCTAAGTGCTGCAGTTAGTTTAATTCGACTATTCAAAAGTGCCTGTAATTGGTCTACTTGAAATAAATGCTTTGATTTTGATTTTGAACCAAGGTTTTCGAAGAATTGCCAAACTTAAGAGACAGTTTGCAGGGCACATTGCTCGCAGAACGTATGGCCGATGGGACCGGAAAGTTCTAGAGTGACGACCGTGAACCGGAAGACGTTGCGTTGGAAGGCCTCCCACTAGGTGGACCGATGACTTTGTGAAGGTTGCGGGGGAGTGGATGCGAGACGCATGGGACCGGTCAATGTGGCGACACCTGGGGGAGGCCTATATCCAGCACTGGACGTCTTTTGGCTGAAATGATGATGATGATAGAGTGGGCTCGTGTTCTAAACATTTTCAGGCGTATTGTTCAAGCCAAGGTCACTATCACAACTGGTGTTGTTTGCAGTGGTTTGGGAATAGTGTGGTGGGCTTATCCCAAAAAACATTGGAATCCGTTTTCGACATAGTTGGAATAGCTAGGGAGATAAAGTGAACTGACCTTTTTGTGGTGGTAGCTACAGGATTCACAGCAGTATTGCCGTCCAAGCAGCATACGATGGGATCTGTATTGTTGAACGAGCATATCTGGACAAAAAAAAACAAAAATGTAGGTAGTTTTTCCGTTAAAGCTTCCGTATATTTTTTCTTCTATATTTAGTAAAAAGCTGTTATTTTGAATGTATGTATTTGCTATCATAATTATATTATGTAAAACACTACACATCTACCTGGGTTCGAACCCACAATATAAAGCACATAAGTTGTCGTCGTTACCACTGAGCTCACAGCTTACTAGTGCTTACAAACTTGTTATTAACAACATTAAGAGGGCCTGGTAGATATTTGAAGAAACTATGGCCGTCGCGCTGCGTCAAGCCTGCAGGAGGAACATCGATATTATTATGATCATCATCACTACATTTATAAAACAAAAAGTCCTACACCATGTCTGTCTGTTCGCAACAAACTCAAAAACTACTGCACCGATTTTCATGCTGTTTTTAAATGGATAGAGTGGTGCTCGAGGAAGTTTTTAGTATATAATTTGACGTGGGCGAAGCTGTTTGCATCAGCTAGTTACAAATATTTTGATGAAATCAACGTTTCGTATTCCCCCCTGTTCGTCTCCTCGAAAAGTCGATTTAATTATTATTAAATATTACAAATTTATGAAAGAGTATTGTCCAGGTTACATATTTTTTTTAAGTTAAAAATAAATCGAATGTCCTATAGATACTAGCGTGAAAATGCCGCATTTTATTGCCGCAATTAATTTTTTAATTTAATTACTAATCAATTGCTTAAAAAAGGATGACAGGGACGTGCCCAGAGTACATGCACCTACATTTTGTGTAAAAAAAGATTCCAGTAGAAGTATTTTTAAGAGGTAAAATGGGAAATACATTTGTATGGATATTCGCAGCTCCTGTCCCCTCTTAAGTAACCTGCTAACAAAACCAGTATTCTATATTTGTGTTGTTTATAACCAGATGTATGAACCTGTAGGATGCAAATATCTGTAGTTTCTCCCTACCCCAATAAGAAAAAAATATATATGTGAGCTCTTTAGTTAGACCGATGACCTTCAACCGTGAAGGTTGCGGGGATCCACTGGAAGCGAGAAGTATGACCAGTCAATGTAGCAACACTTGGGGGAGGCATATGTCCAGCAATGAACTACTAAACTATTGGTTAGTTTATTAGTGAACTGCTGCTGTCATAATTTGATGATGATGATGATGCAGATATGTTAAATCACTATCACTACATAGTATAAAACAAAGTCGCTTCCCGCTGTCTGTCCCTATGTATACTTCATCATTTCAGCCAATAGACGTTTACTGCTGGACATATGTATACTTGGATCTTTAAAACTACGCAACGGATTTTGATGCGGGTTTTTTTAATAGATAGAGTGATTCAAGAGGAAGGTTCTAATATCTTTTTTTCACCCGTGCGAAGCCGGGGCGGGTCACTACTATTATATAATCGGTTGTCGTGGTATGGGCATATGATGCGGAGGAATGAGGAAAATATCGTGTGAAAGGTTTTGAATATGAATGTGGAATGTGAATGGGTACAAGAGTAGAGTAGCCCAAAGAAACGATGGATGGACTTTTTTTTTTTTTAATGGGACAAGCCCGCCACACTATTCCCTGCCCACTGTAACTCCTGTTAGCCAGCATTAACAGTGGCGACCACAAGAAAAGCGCCGAGACAATGAAGCTCGACGAAGTCCCAGAGAAGCGATTTAACTGTCTTGGATCCCGCAACGAAATTAATCAGAAAAAAATAGCGGAGGAGTAGGAAAAAGCATAATTTCCAGTTCCCTCCATATCAGCAGGAGACAGAACAGAACAAGGCCAATAGGCACACAGGGACGTATACAACTGGGATAAGACCAGTTGCCTAGCACCACGGATATTATTGTCATTAATATTACTGGACGATGGATGGACTGTGTAAAGAATGATTTAGCAAAAAATGAGGTGTCCAATGAAATGACGAGAAACAGAGAAATGCACCGACCACAAATGAATTGGGATAAGGGCAAGAGAATGATGATGATGATGATGATGATGATGATGATGATGTAGACATGTATGTGTGTGTATTTAAAATTGCCTTACCTGCGGGTTTATCCTACGTTTAACATCATCAATGGCGCTCTGGCATTTGTTTAAGTTTATACAAACGCCATACGAGCCGCTTTTTGTGCATCTTTCACCTGAAAAAGAAGAGATAACAGTTTTATAATAACGCTATTAAAATGGGACCTTTTATAACCATTTTTTCATAACAGTGATAGTCTAGATGGTCTTAAGTTCAAGCCCAAGATACAGACCTCTGATTTTTCGAACTCGGATGCGAAGAGCAGTGGTGGCCCAGTGGTTGCGCCCCGATTTACAAACAGTTAGTTGGAACCCAGGCAGACGCATTTTTTTTTTAATTTATGTCACATCACTGCTCTCAGAACGGTGAAGGAAAAACATCGTGAGAAAACCGCATGTCTTAGAATCAAAAAATTCGAATGTCTCATTCATGTCTTCCTCTTCCACACCTCTCTGTTTTCCGTCATCTCATGAGACACCTCATAAATAACTAATGTAAATAAAATTACTTTCAATACGAATAACTTAAAAAAACAGGTCCCGGTCAATGCCCTCACAAAAAAACAAAACAAAGATGGCATACCTTCAAACTGTGCATCACTCACTAGAACATACACAAACAGGATTAAAACTTTACAAAACATGTTTCTTATGTTTCAAAACACATTTACATTTGTTTTTCTTTTTGTTTTAAACAAATATTTGAGGTAAACTAGTGTTTTTTAAGTAAAAATCGAATGAAACGCCACTGACCGTCGGATGCCGAGGACTGAAGGCGACTAGAGGAAAAATAAATAATAATATGTAAGATGTATGTAAAGATGTGTTTAAAAAGACAGTGTGTATTTTTTCTTCTCTTAATTAAACTTGTTGCAATTTCCGTTGAATTAATGAATTGATTAAAATTTTTAGGGTTCCCACAGTACAGATTGCAAACCTTTTAAGACAACTATTAAGCTCCCCAAAAGTGACCCCATATTCAAAATTCATTTATTTACCTACACATAATAATTATGTGTTTCTATGACCCAAACAAAGACGTATAAGTCCTTGTTTACGTCATAGAAATACTTATTATCTGTACCAAAGTTCAACTTAGTCGGTCCATTAGATTCTGAGCAAATTGGATGTGGCAGACGGACAGACATACAGACAGACACGAGTGATCCTTTAAGGGCTCCGTTTTTCCTTTTGAGGTACGGAACACTTAAAATCATCATGTAAATATAAAATCGCGAGTACAAACTCGGCCTAATGTCTGAGCAACAAACAAGTTTCTTATAAGTTTTTACGCGTCGTATATTATACGTCTGTATCTGACTCATACGGTATAATAGCAAAATTATTAAAATCTGAGATTGCTCTTGGGAAATCCCCATATTCGTATTTTTTTATATGGGCTTACTCTTGACCCCAATCATGCCCTAAGGGCAGAGATGAGCTTCCCCTCTTTGAGGAGGAGCTAGAGAGGAGCCACGGCGCCCTCACCTTCCGTCTGTCGCAGGTCCTAGTCCTCACCGGACATGGATGTTTCGGGAGGTACCTATACCGAATCAGGCGGGAGGAAACGCCCGGATGCTTCCACTGCGAGGATCGACCGGAGGACACGGTGGCACACTGTGGCGGTGTGCCCTGCTTGGGCGGAGCCTTGCCGTGTTCTCGTAGCGGCGATCGGCGGCGGCGACCTCTCGCGTCCGGCCCTGATGCAAGCCATGGTCCGGGGCGAGGAGGAATGGGACGCCGTCGTCTCCTTCTGCGAAGCAATGATGCTAGCGAAGGAGGTGGCGGAACGAGAGAGGGAGAGAACCTGTCGTCCCAGCTGCCGCGGAAGGCGCTCCGGGCGTCGCGGGCCACGTGATGGCTTCCGGCCACCGTAGACGCGGGCCTGTGGACGGTGAGTAATAGGCTAGCTCGCCGTCCAGCCGTCGTCATGACGGCAGCAGACCGTGTCGACGGCGCGTTCGTGTTCCACGCGCGCCTCAAAGAGATGTCAGCAAGGAGGGGAACGCTGGGCTGCGGATTATCAAACGAGATGACGTGGCCTCGGCACAAGGGCGAAGAAGGAACATGGGTTGATTTTTAGTCAGTAGAAGTCTGACACTCCCCTTCGCTCTGCCCAAGAGCGGGGGGGGGGGGACTATTTAATGATTTTCCACCCACCAAAAAAAAAAGGGCAGAGATGGAACGAGCTTACCCAGAAGAAGCCTATTTACTCGCGACCTAAATGAACTCAGGAAAACCGATGCAGGTAGAGAGTTCCACTCCTTGGCCATAATAAAAGATTTCGCAAAGCGCTTCGTACGAATGTGCGGAACATCGACTAAGATGGGTGATGACCTTGCAGTAGGTACCTACGTCTAGTCTCCCGATGGAAGAAGGATGCCGCGCGACACGATCAATTTCATTTTTCCATTGCTTTCCTTGCCTCTTGCGAGGCACGTCCTGACCGACCGCATGCATGGTTTGCCTCGCGAGGCCGATGACCTTCACCTTTATAATAAATTATTATAGAATAGATTAATATAGATAGTTATCCTTAAGTCTCGTCCTGAGATCGGCGTCAAACGGACGTATTTCAATCGAATAAACAAAATAATACATCAAATAAAGTGTTTCGCAACTCGTAAAACATGTTTTCAAAAGTTTTAATCTTGTTTGTGTATGTCATAGTCAGTGAAACAGACACAAAGCAGCTTGAAGGTATGTAAACTTGCTGCTGGTTATTCGAAAGAGATACTGCGGCCTCGATATAAAGGGCTAAGAAGGAACATCGGTGGTTTTTGGTCAGTAGAAATCTGACACTCCCTACCGCTCTGCCCAGAGCGGGCCCAAACTAAAAAAAAATGGTATGTATGTAAACTTTGTTTTGTTTCGTACCCGGAGAATAAGAACCATCATCATCATCATCATTCCAGCCGAAAGACGTCCATTGCCGGACATAGGACTCCCCGAAGTGCCACTTTGACCGGTGCCGTGCGTCTCATATTCAGCGGTCTCCCGCCACATAAGGGTAACTAACGGGACCCTATACTAAGCCTCTTCTCTCCGTCCATCTGTCTGTCTGTCTGTCAGTGGGCCCTAATAGGCAGACAGTTGAAGTTCTCACCGATATGTGTATTTCTGTTGCTGCTACAACACCAAATTATAATAAAAATCAAACGAGTCCGACTCTCACTCAGCCGGTTTTTTTGGGAGATCATTGACCTTGACCTGTTACATTAGAGTTTAAAGTTCTTAGCTCTACAGAAAGTGAGAAAAGTGAATGAATGATGTGAGTGATCTTTGGCAGTCGTTACAGGCAGTCAGTGAAAGCCTGACAATACTTCCCAAACCACTGTAACTTACAAATCAACCTGCCAGAATCAACAGTGGCGACCACAAGAAAAGCGCCGAGACAATGAAGCTCGACGAAGTCCCAGAGAAATTATATAACTGTCTTGGATCCCGCAACGAAATAGGGTAGTCGACAAAAAAAAACTAATTAGTCCGTCAGATAGATTTCCAAAAAATATTGAACACGTATTTTTTCTTTTTTCACGTACCTAAACAAAAAATGAAGACGATACAGTGCTTCGAAAAGTCGTGAAACGTCACAGCTTGGTCCAATTGTACCTAACTATGACGTCAAACGCCCCCTCTCCATGGTCTTTGACAAGCTTTATTTTCGTAAATTTTTATTAATTTGATAAAACAAAAAACACGTATCCAATATTTTTCAATAATCTGACTGACGAACTAAACAGAATCATATTTTTTTTAGTCGGTCGACTACCCTATTAATCAGAAAAGAATAGCGGAGGAGTAGGAATAAACATAATTTTCAAGCTTCAGTTATTATTAAGCTTCGTCTTTGTGCATAATTTTATGATAAATCAAATAAGAAAAAAATAGTAAAACAAGTTTAGCAACCAGTTTTAAAAATCGAATGTCAAATATTGTTATGAACGGTTGAGGAAAATTACCACAAATATTCAATTACATAAAATATTAAGCAAAATTCTAGGTGACGGCCTCGATGGTCCAGTGGTTGCTAGTGTGACTGCTGCGCATGAGGTCCTTGGTTCGATTCCCTGGTCGGGCAAAGCGTTATTGGGTTTTGCCATCAGAAGTTTCTCGGTAACATACACGGAGTCTGGATTTGTGCCCGTTTGATGGCAACAAGCGCGCTTCATTACTTTTTTAGTCACATTATGCGATTCATCCCTCCGTAACACTAGGCACTAGGCCCATACCACGACAGTCAATTCCCTTTAAACTTTTCTGTATTAATTGGCGAAACTTTTAAACTTCCTCTAAAATACTCGTTCCTTACTTTATCTATTCTTGTCACACCACACATCCACCTCAAAATTCTCAATCTCCGCTATATATGCAACCTTTTTTTTAACTAAGTTATTGAATAAATGAATAATAATACTTATCATTTATTTCAGATTTATCCATTGATATATAAAAAACTAGCTGAACCCGCGCATGCGTTGCAATGCGTTTTTCCTACCTACCTATCTACTACCCTACCTACTACCCTACCTACTACCCTACCTACTACCCTACCTACTACCCTACCTACCTACTACCCTAACTAAAAAAAAAAAGTATCCTATGTCCTTCTCCTGGTTCTTAGCTACCTCCCTACCAATTTTCAGCTAAATCCGTCCAGGCGTTCTTGAGTTATAAATGGAGTAATTAACACGACTTTCTTTTAAATACAAAATAAAATATATCAATGGATTCATCCTAAGATTAGGTACATTAATATTTATTAGTGGAATGATAATACTGTTTTCTTTTATTTTCCAGGTGAAAAATGCATGAAAAGCGGTGCATCCGGCGTTTGTAGAAACATTAACAGTTGCCAGTCTGCGATTGATTATTTTGAAAAACATAAAATAAGCCCACTGGTAATCACTATCACTACATAATTATTATAAAACAAAGTCCTCCGCCACGTCTGTCGGTCTGCTTGCGATAAACTCAAAAATTACTGCACCGATTTTCATCCTGTTTTCACCAATGGTTAGGGCGGTTCTTGAGGAAGGATTTATTATAGTATTAGATACCGATATATCCACGCGGGCAAAGCTGCGGGCGTCAGCTAATAGTCTATTTTAAAATTATAAAGAGGAAATATTTGTATTTAATGGAAAAACTTAAAAACTACTGGACCGATTTGAAAAATTCATTCACCGTTGGAAAGCTACACTATCCCCGGGTCACACAGGCTATTTTTTATCCCTCAAGTCCCACGGGAATGGGAACTACGTGGGTGAAACCGTGAGACGCCCGCTAGTTATAAATATGGACTCATACGCCTTATTATAGACACAATTAAAAAGCCATCTCCTGGAGATTTATTAGCGGACGGGAGGATATTTATTTTATTTTATTTATTTTTATTGGTTCACCAACGATTATTTACACAGGGTGTATGGACAATACACCATGATTTAGAGTATGAATGTGGAAGGCTATGAGGGCAAAGGGACACCAAAGAAATGATGGATGGACTGTGTGATTATATTGATACTCCTTGGTAACGCAGGTTGTCAGACTTTCGGATCGAGTGTCAAAAATATACAAATGATAGCCAGGTCCAAAAGCTAACATAGACCCGAGTGGTTGTTGACACTAGCTCCTCTTAAAGGAAACTACAGTACAAAACTATATACAAAATTATAAATGTTTGTTACCATTTGTTTTTGTTGGGATGGAAATCATCAAATTTTTTTTTTATATTAAATGGGCTTACTCTTGACCTCAATCTTGCTCTAAGGGCAGAGATGAGGTCGACGATGGAACGAGCTTACCCAGAAGAAGCCTATTAACTCGCAGGCGCAGTTAAAGGGGAACCGTAAAAACGACCTGTTTTTCGTCGCAGAGTTAGCCGTATTGCTACTTATTACAATTCCAAAAAAAATACAGTGTATAGTCAAATGTATAGGTAAAAGACTTATGCAAAAATATTTTCTAAAAGTAATCAAGAACCTCGAAAAAAAAAATCACAAAATCACAAAAAAATCACACGAAAAAACTTTTTCGTCTCGAAATGCTCAATATTTTGAGTGACAACTGTTATTTTTTTTTTACTATCAGAAAGGAAATTTAACCAACTAAAGACATATGTAAAAATATTTTAACATTACAGCGTATTTTTTTTTTAATAAATTTAATCTGCGAACTATCGTTCATTTTGGCAGTCACGAGCATCAAACGCATCGCCATTTTCAACCTTATTTGTTTAGGCGATGAGTTAAACGCGCGCTCAAGGTCGCGGGCAGCTAATGTCGCCTTAAATAGATTGGGGTTATATGAACTCGGGAAGACCGACGCAGGCAGGGTGTTCCACTCTTTGGCTGTACGAATAATGAAAGATTTAGTAAAACGCTTTATTTAAGACTCCTCCCGCTCTGGGCGGAGCAGAAAGGAGTGTCAAACTTAATTCTTCTGGCTAAAAACCACCCATGTTCCTTCTTAGCCCTTTGTGTGGCCGCGGTATCTCTTTCGAACAACCGGCAGCCCTGAAACAACCCGCACACACAGTCCTCGGGACTTTTTACCCCTTTAGTACTTACTATACGACAGACATTAAGCATCTAAAAATAAATCTTTTTTTTCTCATGTCCATCAGATATGCTCGTACGACGGTGCAGATCCCATAGTATGCTGTTTAGACGCCAAAGCTAAACCAACCACAAGAAGGTAAATCCTCTCATTGAATTCTTATAATGTGCCTAAGGTTGATGTTCCAAGGTAGTCCGAGAAATTCGAATTTTCTTATATTTTTTTGCAATTTGCTGGTCAGTGTCAGGTTGTAAGTGAAATAAATATGATTCGCGACCTTATTAGATGTGATTTTACCGAGCAGTAATAATTAAAATCACCAATACAACCGCCTCAGGTCATATATGGTCCCTTGAGTGACTATTTCATAAAAAAGGCATTCAAGAGACTGATCAGTAAATAGCAAAAAACTTAAAAAAATTGAAATTCGCGGGCTACCTTGTCGCATTCACCTTAACGTTTTCCGATAGAGCTCTCTATTTATTTTACTATATTTCATGTTTCACACAAGAGGAAAAGAGCAGAAAATGTCGTATCAGAATAATAGGAAGCGAACCTATAGCTATCCATCCAGGCACAAATCTTATCGAACCAAGATTCTCATGCTGTTTAAAGATGCCTTCATAAAGTGACCCAATAATTCTTATTTTTACAGGCCATCAACGACTAGTACCACAGAAAACATACCACCTGTATACGACTATGGACTGACCAAATGTGAACCTATACCAGATTCATGGACCCTCAACAAAACTGGACAGAAGGCTTTGGACAGTTAGTATAAAGTGTGTAATATAAAGTTCGGGCATGTTTGCCGATGCGAGGGTGGATGACTTTTATGCCATAATGCGCAAAAAGTCAGCCTCATTATTTCGCAGAATGCGGGGTAGATGGCAACGGAATCCTGAGGATGATTGCTGATCGACCAGTATCGCCAGTTGTGGGAAGGTTCATTAGGCTGCGTCTTTTCATGAATGTAGGTAATGGTTAATTAATTTATTAGTTATTCTGGTTATTTATTTTTTATTCTATATTTTATTATCAATTTAACTTGACATGATTTCTCAATTCAATTCAATTTAATTTATTTTAAATCAATTTACCTATTTTTTATTCTAATTATTATGAATCTGGACCACCTACAGTACATACTACATTGCTACTAACATAGTCCTAAGTTTAATTAATTTATTACTAACAAAATTATGGACTTACCTAGTCTGAAATAAACACATTTTATTTTTTTTTATATTTTTTTTTATAAAAAGCTAGGTTTAAACACAAATTTCTTCCTCCTAACTCCCTCCGTGGTCGAGTGGTTCAGGCGTTTGCCTTGTGACCCGGTGGTCGAGGGTTCGATTTCCACGGGAATCACCGAATCATACTTTGTAAAGTTGTTTCCAGTTTTGCTAGACCATTGCAGGCATGAATCACCTGATTGTCTGATAAAAAGATTAAGTAAGTATTCATCAAATAACCCCTCCCGCTCTTGAACAGAGCAACAGGGAGTGTCAGACTTCTAATTGACTAAAAACCACCCATCTTACTTCTTAGCCTTTTGTGTCGAGGCCGCGGTGTCTCTTTGGAACAACCCGCAGCCCCGACGGGTGTCAGCCCTTGCGGGCCCCCTCCATGTTGCTAGCATCTCTATGAGGCGCGCGTGGAAAACGAACGCGCCGTCGACACGGGCACACGGCCTGTCGTCGTCATGGAACGGACGGACGGCGAGCTAGCCCATTACTCACCGTCCACAGGCCCGCGTAGTCATGTACCTTGAAGTGATTTTCCATCTTTCCAGAATGCATCGAGTACCAGGAGAAGTACGTATACCCTTGCAGGAAGAGCCATGAACTGCCAGACCATCTCGGTAGGAGTGGCAAGTGCTTCTATACTGGTGAAGAGCTTATAGTTGGAGGACCTCAAGCTAACCAGCATGAGTTCCGTCATATGGTGAGGGGTAGAAAGACTTTTTGCTATAGCAGCGGGTCAAGGGACAAGTCTAGTTCGAACACAAGAGACGCACCTCTGAGTTTTCACGTACGCCTGAGCGACACCACTTGGTGGTAGTAAAATCATTAAATGATCTGCCTTGGGCGGAGTGGAAGGGAAGGGAGTGTCAGTTCAGAACTCAGATTTCTACTGACTAAAAACTACACGTCATGTTCCTTAGCCATTTGTGTTCCGGGGCCACGGTATCTTATTCGAATAGACTGCACCCCCTTCAATGTTACTGACATCTCTTTGAGGCATGCGTGAAACAAGAACTCGCCATCAACACGGCCTGTCATCGTCATAGGACGGACGGACGGTTAGCTAGCCTGTTACTCACCGTCCACAGGCCCGCGCAAAACGGTGGCTTCCGGCGCCCGTAGAGGTTCCAGCAGCGGCCCTCTCACGTTCCGCCGCCTCCTTCTCTAGCATGACTGCTTCACAGAAGGAGGTGACGGCGTCCCATTCCCTCTCACCGTAGAGAAACCCAAATATTACGATGGTTTAATTTCCAGGTATTGGTGGGTTATGGAGTAAACATAGAAGACGTGCAGTTCCTTTGTGGCGGAGCTCTGATTAGCGACCGATATGTGCTTACTGCTGGACATTGCACTTCGAGCAGGAACCTGTAAGTGTAACACCTGTGTTTTTTGTCTACTATTCTTATATCCTACATAGGGGCAAAAGTTTATACCATTACCACAAGGCACATTCTTTTTTTCTTCATTGTGTGGTTATGTCCAAATATCTGGTGTCATAGTTATGACTTGGCTTCACATGTAGTCTAAAAATATATTTCAGGCACGCTTGTTTCCTCACGATGTTTTGTTTTTACAAATGACACCCACAAGGTACATTGTGAGTGTCATATGCGAGATTTTTGAAGATATATGCAGGGTCAAGGTCTAAACATACCTACATGCAATCACAAACCTCGTGCCAGCGTTACCTTTCTGACATAACTAAAAAGCAATCTATTTCAAATGTCTTTTGATATCTAAGGTGTTTTTCGCATTCTTGTCAATAATTTGACTAGTATTGACTCTTGAAAGTTGTACGCGTAACCAGTGCTGTAGGATGATTTTAGCAGCTAATATTGGAAACTTGAAACATCTAGCTACTGGGTCATACTCAGAAAAAGTGTACATTTTGAATTTGTAACTAAACTGATAGGTAACGATACTGAGAATCTCCGTCACGAAACTGATGTCTTAAGGTATGGTGCACATGGATTGGGCGAATAAAACACCTGATTATATTTGGCTTATCAGTCTTATTTAGATTAATAAAAATAAAAATACCTTAGACATTGGTAATTATTTAATTAAATTCCATTAAAAAACCTGTCGGCAACCATACCTGTGTATTAATACACAAGTATATAGATATGCACTTTTAGTTTTTGTGAACTATGCTTAACAATTTCTCAGTTTCGTAACGTAACGCAATTTTACGCAATATAACGAAAATGATAATAAAATCTGAGAAATCATAACCTCTAAAAATGTTTTTACGTAAACCACGGTTTTACCACGCAAGCACTGAGTGTATTCTTTTAGATAATACAAAAGATATGAAGAAAACATGGTAAGTCAACAAAAAAACATTAAACTTGCCAAAATAATAGTCGTTTATCACCCTGAGGTATTTTTTGTAAATTTTCACTTGCTAAACGTCTTGACTTCACGGCTGCGGCGAAAACTAGATGGCTGCCGTGACAGTGATTTTGACGTAAGTAATAACGTTGCCAGATTAGAAAAAAACTATTTATACCACCCTAAGTCATTGCGTTTCAAATTTTATCACGCGTTACTAACCCTGAGTAACGAAACTTCATAATTTTGGGACAACATTTGTTTAATTAAAATAAATCCTTCTGTATATGATTTACGGATAAAATTGGTCTTATTTAGTTACTTGATTCATCAAGAATAATATAACCACAGTCAATGTTAAAAAAAGCGATGAAAATTCGTAACAATTCATCTCTGAAAATGTGTAATCGTCATTGGGACACCAAAAAAATGTATGGCGATATTTTTATCAATGTTTTGACAATCAAAAAATATAATCTTATAGTGAAAATTTAATTGAAAATACCAGAGAAATCATCGTAGAATTAGACTAATATAACAAAAAGGGGGGATAAAAGAAAATATATCATGATACTAAATATTTACGTAAATATGAAGTTGCGGGACAAGAAAAGACACCAAATGTACACTTTTTCTGAGTATGACCCTACTAACGAAATGTGCTACCAGATCCAAACCAACCAGTACTAGAAGAATATTAAAGTTATTTTTGTTCAAAATCTTTTTAGCATTCTTAATTAAAAGAAAGAAGCTCGATAGTCTGTGTTCCAAAACTCAAATTGCCGATTTAGGTCACACGGCTGCCAAGCTCAAATGGAACTGAGTTGGCCACATCTGCCGCATGACGTAGAGGCTGTGTGGGCCAAAGCAAACACTCAATGGGTTCCAAACAGCAGGAAATGACAACGCGGCAGGCCCAGAAGGAAATGGTGGGACGAACTGGATCCGTTTTGCAGGGATTGGCAAACCGGAGCACTGGATAGGGATGAGTGAAAGAGGGAAGGGCGGCCTTTGTCCTGCATTGGGACACAAATGGCTGATAATAATAAATAAAAGACCCTTTAAATTCAGTCCCTCTTTCTTCTCCTAAAAGAACTATTTCTGTATTTCCAGCGGTCCAATAACTTACATCTTAGTCGGAGCATTCAGGCGAAGTGATGCAGCAGACAGATCCAAGATCTACAAGGTGAAGAGCATCATCAAACATCCAGAGTACAAGCCTCCTAATAGCTATAATGATATCGCCTTGATTGCAACTGAGGAAACGTAAGTAAAGACAAACATACATTTTATACAGACTGTCGTATGGGTATGACCTCTTTTTTATTATCATCCTTCACACAGTCCATCCATCGTTTCTTAGGTCTTCCTCTACCCTTATAGCCGTCTCATTCACCAGTTACGACATTAAAAGCTGATAATGTTATACTGCCTGGCCGGAAAGTTCTGGAGTGGCGACCGCAAACCGGAAGACGTTGCGTTGGAAGGCCTGCCACTAGGTGGACCGATAACCTGGTGAAGGTTGCGGGGACCCGTATGCGAGACGCATGGGACCGGTCAATGTGGCGACACCTGGAGGAGGCCCATGTCCAGCACTGGACGTCTTATGGCTGATGATAATTACGATGAATTTGCATATCAGGGTACTAGCTTTTGCCAGCGGCTTCGCCCTCGTGAAAATGACGATTTTCCATACAAACTTTCATCCCCTATTTAACTCCTTTAGGGGTTGAATTTCGAAAAATCCTTCCTTATTCCTTGTCTACATTATAAAGGGAACCTCTGAGCAAAATTTCAGCTTTCTAAGTCCAAGGGTTTGAGCTGAGCGTTGATGAGGACTTCTCTTTTTATTGACAGAGATTTTAATCCGTATTATCTGTTTGTTACGTTTCAGGATTGCGCTAAACGAATTTATAGTACCAGCGTGTCTTCCTGTTGGAGACGATATCGATGACAAGAGAGTAGAGGCCACTGGTTGGGGTCTTACCGAGACTAAAGGATCCGATACCCTGTTGAAGGTGGGTAGTCTTAACTCTCCTTCTTTTTCTTCTTAGTCAATGACAAAATTTTGTCCGACCAGTAGGTACGTATCAACCTGGACAGCTCAATCAATCGCTTCATACAAGTCCTTGAGCGTGCGAGTTAGTTGTGCTAAACGGGTACAAGAGAAGTTGTGGCATGTCCTGTGTTGTGGATCCACAATCATAAAATTATCTATCCGAAATAGGTCGATTATTCCTTGTCTAGTCAAATTGGCTCGGCTGCGGCCAACTTTACCACGCAGTCGGTTTAATGATTACCATATCGGTCATTGCAGTTATTAACTCTCCAAATTCTACTTCTCGACTAGTCTTACTAAGTATCGTGTGGGGTTATGGAGGTCACAGACAGTTCCACTATTGTAACTGGTTTTGGCGTGACTCACACTATGCTACGTGATTTTTTAATTCTACATGACCATTTTTGCCTTACATTTCAGGCGTATCTCTATAAGTACTCCACATCGAATTGTACGCAAAAGTTTCAGCCAAATCGTCAGATGAAGCAAGGGTTTGATGCACAGTCTCAGACTTGCTATGAGGACAAGCATTCTTCTACATACTGTCAGGTATGTATAACTACGCACTCAGAATTTCTTGGTCATCACCCTCAGCCATACGACGTCCACTGCTGGACAAACGCCTCCCCCATAGAAAGCCATAACGAACGACAGCCTGCCGTTTGCATCCACCGGTTGCCCGCGACTCTCACGATGTCGTCGGTCCACCTGGTGGGAGGCCTACCAACGCTGCGTCTTCCGGTTCGTGGTCGCCACTCGAGAACCTTTCTTCCCCATCGGTTGTCAGTTCTTCGAGCATATTTCTCAGTAGCAGGCCTTTATTATTGTCAGATTGATGGCAGCTTTAACTGTTGCCATCGCGGGAATATCCTGGTAAGGCTGGCATAAGAACATGGAGCTTGGTGCAATCAAAGAGAGGCCTATGTGGCAATGGGTGAGGTCATGCTGTAGATGACGATGACGGCAATAGACTGGCTCCTTATTACCCCTAAAACATGTTCAGTAAAAAGTGTAGTATAAAACTCAAAACTCAAACTCAAATATTTTATTTCAATTAAGCCATTACAGGCACTTTTGAATGTCAGAAGGACGGAAGAAGAACGAAACTACGAGTGCAATACGTCATTCCGAAAGTCACCACGCCGGACCACACGCCACCGAATGCCCGCAACAACGAACACTGCGAGCACAAAAGCACGCAGCGACGCAAACCGCAACAACGAATGCACGAGACCCCGAATCACGGAACAACGAATGCACGCCGCAACGTGCAACCGCCGCCCCGCGACCCGGAGCCCCGCACACCCGCCGCCACGGCACACGCCGCCGCGCGCCCCCGCACCCACAGCACTCGCCGCCGGTAACATCCGGCGCCGCGCAGCCCGACGCAGCAACTCCCGAAACGACGTATTGCACTCCTACTCTACAGTCACAATCACAAGGCATAATAACTTGTGAAAGTACTGTAGTTGCCAGTTCCCTAACGTAGATCTCATGAAGAAGAACGGGCAAGAAACTCCATGGACACTCTTTTAAATTAGAATTTGTTACAAAATCTTGGTACATTATATCATTCATGTTGAGATGGTATATTATGTGAGAACTATGTAGCAAGACGTGCAAAATAAGAGCGTCCAGAGTATAAAGATATAATAAACAAATCAAAAAGAAAAATATATTTACACCATGGCAACTAAGGAATGACCAGTCTCCACTGACAGCGCCCGTTCACGAACATGACGCATGGATCAGCACCATCTAACTCAACCATTTTGAAGGGAACTAAATGATCCGACACACCCGCCACCATCAGCGAGACATTTGAGTGAGCATGACATTCTCTCAGCCACCAGGGCAACGTCACTAAAATATAACTAAATGTAAAATGTAAAAAGGGGCTTTATAGTACTCACACATGTGCCATGCAATTATACAATATTAAGACATTGAATCTATACAATGCAAAGATATTTTTACAATCTTCTGCAGCCTCTACAATAACTTCACATGATAATCGATTTAATTGCCCCTATGGTTGTGGAGCAGGACCAGCATATAACTATTATATATCTCCGCCTAAACTAATGTTAATAGTAATAGGGATGTTAACAAAAAAAATCGAATTAGTCCGTCAGATAGAATTCCAAAAAATATTGGACACATATTTTTTTCTTTTTTCACGTAAACAAACAATGAAGACGATACAGTGCTTTGAAAACTCGTGTGACGTCATATTCTAAGACATTAGTATGACATTTCTTAGCGAGCAGTGACGTCACAACCTCCCACCCAAATCTTTGACGCGTTTTATCTTCGTCAATTTTTATTGATTTGATAAAACAAAAAATACGTATCCAATATTTTTCGATAATCCAACAGACGGACTAATTAGAATCATATTTTTTTTAAGTCGGTAAACATCCTTAATGCACAAACTACTTACAACAAACTTAAAAGATAGATTTTTTCATTAGGTGCAAGGTTCAGAATTATCATCATCATCCAGAAGACATCCACTATTGGACAAAGACCTTCCCCATGGATCACCATAACGATCTGCAACATTTTTTTTTTTGGAGCGTGGGATATATCATCATGACTCTCCTCCCGCTCTGGGCGGAGAAGTAGGGAGTGTGAAACTTCTACTGACTAAAAAACACCCATGTTCCTTCTTAGCCCTTTGTGTTCGGGGCCACGGTATCTCTTTCAAACAACCCGCAGCACCGAACGGTAACCTGCCACTTGCAACCACAGATTCGGTGGAGTTATGGTTGGTTGGGAAAATTTGGCAGCTTTGGGAAGCTTGAATTCTCTTTTTTTGGACAAGCCCGCCACACTATTCCCAAACCACTGTAACTCCTGTTAGCCAGAATCAACAGTGGCGACCACAAGAAAAGCGCCGAGACAATGAAGCTCGGCGAAGTCTTTGAGGAGTGGCTGGAGAGGCGCCACGGCGCCCTCACCTACCGTCTGACGCAGGTCCTCACCGGACACGGGTGTTTCGGGAGATACCTGTACCGAATCAGGCGGGAGGGAACGCCCGGATGCTTCCACTGCGAGGATCGACCGGAGGACACGGTGGAGCACACTGTGGAGGCGTGCCCTGCTTGGGCAGAGCCCCGCCGTGTTCTCGTAGCGGCGATCGGCGGCGGCGACCTCTCGCGCCCGGCCCTGGTGCAAGCCATGGTCCAGGGCGAAGAGGAATGGGACGCCGTCGCCTCCTTCTGCGAAGCAGTGATGCTAGCGAAGGAGGTGGCGGAACGAGAGAGGGAGAGAACCTCTCAACGTCCCAGCCGCCGCGGAAGGCGCTCCGGGCGTCGGGGGTCACGCGATGACCTCCGGCCACCGTAGACGCGGGCCTGTGGACGATGAGTAACGGGCTAGCTCGCCGTCCGGCCGTCGTCATGATGGCAACAGACCGTGTCGGCGGCGCGTACGTGTTCCACGTGCGCCTCAAAGAGATGTCAGCAAGGAGGGGGCCCCTCCTTGCTGACATCTCTTTGGTAGTTTGGCAAGGGCCGACGCCCGTCGGGGCTGTGGATATCGAAAGGTTACCGCGGCTCCGACACAAGGGCGAAGAAGAAGGAACATGGGTTTGGTTTTTAGTCAGTAGAAGTCTGACACTTCCCTTCGCTCTGCCCAAGAGCGGGGGGGGGGTTATTCGATGATTTTCCACCCACCAAAAAAAAAAAAAAAAGTCCCAGAGTAACGATTTAACTGTCTTGGATCCCGCAACGAAATTAATAAGAAAAGAATATCGGAGGAGTACGAAAAACATAATTTCCACAAAGCAAAGCTAAGCTTGACTAGCTGGCCTGGGTACCTAATGGTTTCAAGTTTTTCAATCATCTTTGACATTTGTATCTTCTATTTCCAGGGCGACAGCGGCGGCCCCATCCAGGTCAAGAGCAAGAAGATCTCATGCATGTACAACGTAGTAGGAGTGAGTTCTTTCAGCAAACCATGTGGCCTCCTGGAACAACCTGGCCTCTACACCAGGATCCTCAACTATGTGCCCTGGATTGAGAGCATCGTGTGGCCTAACTAGTCATCACCATCATCAGTGATTTATTAACGAAAGCTTTTTTTTAAACACACAATTTGGCTATTTGTTTACTGTTAAAAATTTACAAAAATGTTATTTTAAAGAACTAACAGACATATCAGGATGCGTAAAAAGTAATTAAATCGATACAGAAATAGAGTAGCTACACGCTTTAGAAGTTTCTGGTGGGGGCACTTTCTATCCTTGTCGCACGAAACGGCCATTTGTACTACGTAACTATGGTGGTATGAAATGTGACGTCACATTTCTGTGACGCTGTCTTTGTCAAGCATGTCATTTTAAATCAGTTAAAACTAAGCCATATTTTGATCGATTTTATTACTTTTTTTACACACCGTGTTATTTCTGTTACTTCTTTGAAATGACATTACATTACTGAAAGGCGCAGACTTTTTCAGCAGAGTGATGCGCCCAACTTGCAGTGGACTGTAGCTGATAGGGTTGCAGTTGTAGTCTCAGGATGTTCAGGAACTTCAGGTAGATTAAATAAAAGACGATTTCTTCAGAGAAACAAGATGCTGCGATGTGCCGATGTGGAGTGTAATGCGTGTGTAGTGTAGAGGTGACGGGTGATTTCTTCTAAGTTGTCTTCAAGCAGCGGTCGAGCGAATAGTGAATCAGAATTTTTGGGCGGGCCCTATTTATAGCTTTTACATCTTAGCGCTAGGTGCGCCCGTGAGCAAATGTGGCAACTTATGACTGGCCAATGAGAGGCGACTATTTATGATGTATATGTGTGAGTGAGCTGTAAACGCATGTCTGTATATGTGTGCAAGCAACTGTTATTTATTGTACATAAGACACAAATTGAAATAAAGAGTTACATACTTGGAAATAGTAAAATCTAGTACATATTAGGTTAAAGTTGGACATACAATGCAAAAACTTTATATATCTAGGTTACATGTATAGATTATCTATGTTTTAGTTGTACATAGCAAGTTAAACAATGAAATCTTATGTGTTAGGCACTAAAAGGCACTAAACAGTAAACAAAAGGTACACAAAAGTGGTTCTTTACGTTAATACATAAGGAAAAAGGCTCACAAATGCCTTATAAGTGAATAAAACTATTCTAACAAGGACTAATAACAAAAATAACATGTTATCATGGCTATATTTTACATGTATCTAGCCTTATATCTAAGCTGTTATTTACAATCTCCCCCTCGTGCGCGAGCACCGTATAATAAGGTTTTAGTCCGCTGTAGGGATTAAGATGAGGCGAGAGGCTGGGCGACGAAGTAATCCAGCAGCTGTTCGTATCTCAGTTACTCGTACTCGTCCATCTGGGCCTGGGTAGACTTTCATGATCTCACCTCGAGGCCACACTCCTCTGGGCATTGTGCCATCACATATTATGACGATGTCGCCAACCTCTAAGTTTTTATGTTGAGGGTTGGTGCTAGATCGGGGCATCAAGAGGGGCCTGTATTCTGCCGACCATCTTGCCCAAAAGGCGTCAGCTAATGCTTGACTAGCTTTCCAGGAGTGTGAAGTCAGCTGTGCGTCTTTAAACGAACCAAAGGGTGACATCCCACTTGAGCGCCCTATAAGGAAGTGATTAGGGGTCAACGCTTCTTCATCCAAGTTGGGATTCACTGGGGTCAATGGCCTCGAATTTACCACGTGCTCAGCTTCTAATAATAACGTGTGTAATATATCGTCAGGAGGAAACCTTTCTTTCAGAGTGACTCGTAATGCTGTTTTCACCGATCTGACCATTCTTTCCCAGGCGCCGCCCATGTTTGGGGCACCAGGTGGTATCTTCTTCCAGGTGATCAGCTTTTCAGACGCGAAAGCTCTCAAGTCTTGGTCATTGCCTTGCATGGCTTCAGATATTTCCTTTTCAGCGCCAACGAAGTTGGTTCCGTTGTCGCTATATATTACAGTCGGCGTGCCGCGGCGAGCTATCATTCTGCGCAGGCTCATGATCATAGAGGAGGCCGAGAGGGATGTGGCCACCTCTAGGTGCACTGCTCGAGTGGTGAGGCAGGTGTATAAGGCGCACCACCTTTTTTCTAGCCTTCGCCCGACTTTGACATGCATGGGCCCAAAATAATCCACCGCTGTAGCTGTGAAGGGCGGTTGGTTTTGGGCCAGCCTTTCAGCTGGTAAGTCGCCTAAGGGAATTTTTGAGGGGATTCCCCTATAGGTCCGACACCATTGGCATTTGTTGCAAATATAGCGTATAACGCCGCGCAGTCCTATTATGTGGTAGCGTTGTCTCAGCTCATTCATAACGGTTTGGTGGTTGCCGTGGTTGAAAGTTGAGTGCGTGTGATGCACCAACAGCTGAGTAAAGCCTTCTTTGGCATGTAGGACTGGCAGGTTTTGCTTTTCTTTTATTCTGCTGTCTAGACACAGGATACCGTTGCGGTCGATCTTCACGGAGAGTTTGTAGAACGGGGACTTCTTCGGTGGTCGCCGTCCAGCCTCAATCGTCGTGATGTCTTCGCCGAACGAGTTATATTGGCTCCTTCTTACTAGCAGCAGTTCAGCTAGTTTTATATGGCTTGGTGCCAGTTCTTTACTTGTGATTCTTTTGAGCATTTTGGCTTTAAATACCTCGGCGGCGAGCAGAACGGTGGCAGCAACACGTATTAGTCGAGTGTATTTCGAAAAACGTTCTACCATTGGTAAATAATCGCTAACGTCATGCCTAATAATCACATGGACTTGTTTAAGAACTCTTTCCTCCCCTGAAGGGGGTGGCGGCGCCGCGGCTCGCTTTTCCTGCGGCCATAATGCGGGGTCGCCTCTTATGAACTCGGGTCCATAAAACCATCTATGGTTAGAGTCAAAATCGACAGGAATGCCCTTAGTCGCGTCGTCCGCGACGTTTTCAGCACTGGGTACCCATCGCCAGTTAGCTGGAGTAGTTAGGCTTTCGATTTCAGCCAGTCTATGAGCTACAAACGACTTGAATGTGCGCGGGTCTGATTTAATCCAAGCTAGTACGGTTCTAGAGTCAGACCAATAAAAGCAGTTTAATGTTTTATAATCGGACTCGCGCTTGACCGATTCAGCTAATCGACTGCCTAACACTGCAGCCTGAAGCTCTAAACGGGGAATAGAAATAGGTTTCAGTGGGGCCACTTTGGCTTTACCTGCTATCAGTCGTGATGTTTTAGTACCGTCCGAGTTTGTACTAACGAAATAAATCGCGGCTGAATACACTTTTTCACTAGCGTCACAGAAAACGTGTAACTCCCCTTCGTTAGGGTGTGTAGCAGGTACGTATCTATCTATTTCTAATGTTTTTAATAACTGCAAGTTTTTTATAAACGATAACCACGTCACGTGATGCTCGGTTGTGATGGGATCGTCCCAATCTATACCACTGCGCCATACTTCTTGTATGAGACATTTGCCTATCATCGTAATTGGCGAAACTAAACCTAGGGGGGAACGAGTTATATTGGCTCCTTCTTACTAGCAGCAGTTCAGCTAGTTTTATATGGCTTGGTGCCAGTTCTTTACTTGTGATTCTTTTGAGCATTTTGGCTTTAAATACCTCGGCGGCGAGCAGAACGGTGGCAGCAACACGTATTAGTCGAGTGTATTTCGAAAAACGTTCTACCATTGGTAAATAATCGCTAACGTCATGCCTAATAATCACATGGACTTGTTTAAGAACTCTTTCCTCCCCTGAAGGGGGTGGCGGCGCCGCGGCTCGCTTTTCCTGCGGCCATAATGCGGGGTCGCCTCTTATGAACTCGGGTCCATAAAACCATCTATGGTTAGAGTCAAAATCGACAGGAATGCCCTTAGTCGCGTCGTCCGCGACGTTTTCAGCACTGGGTACCCATCGCCAGTTAGCTGGAGTAGTTAGGCTTTCGATTTCAGCCAGTCTATGAGCTACAAACGACTTGAATGTGCGCGGGTCTGATTTAATCCAAGCTAGTACGGTTCTAGAGTCAGACCAATAAAAGCAGTTTAATGTTTTATAATCGGACTCGCGCTTGACCGATTCAGCTAATCGACTGCCTAACACTGCAGCCTGAAGCTCTAAACGGGGAATAGAAATAGGTTTCAGTGGGGCCACTTTGGCTTTACCTGCTATCAGTCGTGATGTTTTAGTACCGTCCGAGTTTGTACTAACGAAATAAATCGCGGCTGAATACACTTTTTCACTAGCGTCACAGAAAACGTGTAACTCCCCTTCGTTAGGGTGTGTAGCAGGTACGTATCTATCTATTTCTAATGTTTTTAATAACTGCAAGTTTTTTATAAACGATAACCACGTCACGTGATGCTCGGTTGTGATGGGATCGTCCCAATCTATACCACTGCGCCATACTTCTTGTATGAGACATTTGCCTATCATCGTAATTGGCGAAACTAAACCTAGGGGGTCGAATACCGACATGACCGCGCTAGTTACCTGTCGCTTGGTAGGCAGAGTGTCGCCTTGTATGACGCTGGCGGGCGTACTTCTTAAGTTGACGTTAAAACCTAACGTATCGCGTGCGTGATTCCAGATCAAACCTAATGTTCGCTCCGTATCGCTTTTTCCCAGCGTAGTCGAGTCGCTACTGCGCGTATCTGTGACGTCACTTATAACAGCCGGCACGTTCGATGCCCATCCGCGTAATTCGAAAGATGCGTTTAAGTGTACCTTATACATAGCGTCTATCACTCGCTTCGCCTCGCTTTCGTTATCGAACGCGCCTAGGTAGTCGTCCATATAAAAATTACGCACCGTGGCTCTCGCGACTTCGGGATATTGTTGACCGTGATCGTCTGCGTTTTTATTTTTTACGTAAATAGCGGTACACGGTGAGGATGCCGCCCCGAATATCAATGACGTCATTCGGTACTCCTGCGGTGGTCCTACCCTATCTTCACCCCTCCATAAAAATCGCAAACTATCGCGGTCCTGCATAGCGATTTTGACCTGCAAAAACATCTCTTTTATGTCTGCTACTACTGCAATTTTACCCTCCCTAAATCTGACTAGCACACCGAATAGCGATTGGAGTAGGTCAGGGCCTGCTAATAACGCGTCATTTAGACTTTTTCCCCCATACTTAGCTGCTGCATCGAACACTAAACGTACTTTACCCTTCTGCGGATGCACTACTGAAAAGTGCGGTAAGTACCAGCTGCGTGGCGATGCAGCTGGGGTGTCTACTTTTTCGGCGTAGCCCGCTTCCAACAAGTTATTAACCTGCTTGCTATATTCGGTTTTTAAGTTTGGGTTTTTATCTAGTTTATTTTCTAGATTATACAGGCGACTGAGAGCTTGTTTTTTATTATTTGGCATTACCTCATCGTCTGTACGCCACAGTAATCCCGTTTCGAACCTATTACAGCTGACTTTTTTACAAGTTCCTTCTAAGACCGCTAGGGCGCGCTGCTCGGGGTCAGACGTTGGCCGTCGTGGCTCTATTCCTAGCGAGTCTAAACTGAAAAAATTCCTAATAAGTTCTAACGCGGGGTCATCTGTTGTAGTGGGCCGTACGTGGTTAACCAGCGCTACGGTACTACGTGGACGTGCGTCTTGCCCGTGCAGCACCCAACCTAACTTGGTCAACGATGCTACGGGCTGGGTTTTGTGGCCGACACGAAGTTGTCTGGACGTGATTAAGTGCCAGTTGTCCTGGCCTATTAAAATAGTCGGTTTTCCCAACTCGTAGCACAGCTCATCTTCAAGTTCCGCTAGGTGGCTACACTGTCGCACTACGTCCCTGCTTACCTCCTGTGGAGATAGATTTAAATTTTCTATGGTGTTTGCACTCATAGTTTCTAAGTTTCGATTACATAAACCGCGGATCGATAAATTGACGTGACATGACTCTGCATCGTCTATACGATTACCTCCCACCCCCTCTAGAGACAATAGTTGGCTTCGACCCCTAGGTATAACGCTGTCGGCCACGCCTCGTTCAACAAGCGTCATGGTTGAACCTTCATCAAGTAAGGCGTAGGTGGCCGTAGAACCTATTGGGCCGCTTAATTCGACCGGGACTATTTTTAGGTAGGTATTAGAGGTTTGTATATGATTTATCGAGCTTACATTACCGCGGGTAGGCAGAGTTGTATTGCCACTGCCGTGCAACATTTTATTATGCGATGCTTCGCACCCGTTTATTCCGCATGCTACGTATTTACACCTAAATGTACGTATGTGTGAGTTACCTAAACATCTAAAACACAGCTTTTCACGTTTGGCCGCGTCCCATCGTTCTTTAATAGTTAATTTTACGAAGTCAGCACACTCCGCGGCGGCGTGATTGCCAGCACAAAATGCGCATTTTTTAATTTTGTTGACTTCTGCTGACGACTCGCTATTCGGTCGTGATGGGCGTGGCTTTTGCGACTTCGGCGCCTGTTTTTTAGAGTTGGATTTATTAACAGTGGCGACCGTTTTACTTCGTGATTTTTCCTCGATTCCTGACTCATCCGATGAGGAATCGGAGTCATCGTTTCGACGTGACTGTGGATGTTCGCGAGCCGTGTTCACCGTGCGCGGCCTGTTACCGCGGTTTTTCCGTTCGTCTCGCGCCGCGTCATAAGCGAACATAGCGCCGCACTGGTCGGCCATGATGTTCAGGAATCGAGATAATAACTCTAACTCCGGCGCCCCGGAGCGCTCTGCTCGGAACTCGTACCATTTGTACTTTAAAATTATGCTGAGTTTTTCTACAACTCGACTTACTAACTCAGGTGAATATAAATACTGCGGTTGATTGAGTGCTTTTATCGCCGCAACTGTATTAGCGATTTTGTTCGCGAAACTACTAATATTGCGCCCGTCTTCGCTCATGCGGGGCATGCGTTTTATACTTTCGAGTTCTGACAAGACGAGTAACTCTGGTCGGCCGTAACGTCTCTCTAACGTGTCCATGACTTCATATGGATCCGACACCGTGAATAATAACGCCCTAACAGTTTCGCGGGCTGCACCTTTTAGTGCTTTTCTTAAGCGGGCTACGTTTTGTACGTCAGAAAACATGCCTACTGTGTCATTAAAGACTGATCTGAAAGCCATCCACTCGGCAATCGCCCCGTCAAAATGGGGTAGTTCGTGGATAAACTTGGGTGCCGCGGAGTCTGATTTATTGGAATTTACCGCCTGCATTATCGCGTTGGCCAGCATCGCCATGTCGCTGCTACTGTTAGACATGTCGTTTCCAACGCGTGGTTCGTTCCTACAATTAGCGGGTGATCGCGGGGCCTGTCCCGGGACTTGGGTATTATCTACGATAGCCGGCCTTTCTGCTAAACATTGTTCCGAAATCCAGCTTTTAACACGCGACTCTTCTAACCTAGGCGGGCGCTCCGCGTCGTTAGAACTTTCCAGTTCGATCCTGGCTATTTCTAGACGACTCCTAGCAACTGCGGATACCGCCTGAGCTCGTGCTAACTCGGAATTATGTAATTCTAGCTCAGCTTGTAATATAGATAATCTACTACACACCCTTTCCGTCGTGGGGACATTAACTACAGTGCCCGGCGCACTCCTAACTAAAGTATTATTTAAATCGACTTGTGCGGACCTACTTTCGACTATTTGCTCGTTAATACGTGACGTGCTGCTGTCACCGCTCGTGTCCTCTATGCTGGTGCCTTTACTCCACGTATTTGTTTCGGTCGACGTTGTCTGACCGGACACCGGCGTGGCGTCTGTGAGAGGCGTAGATTTGCCTGAACGCAATACACGTGCGTCATTCATCATCGCGCAAGAGGGTCCCTAATCCTACCAATTACTTAGAATTAACACTGAATTTAACTTTTTTTAAACACTTTTTATCACTTTATCACTTTCACTTATTGTTCTTATCGATGTGACGCCTACTTTGCCTAACTGCCTGTTCGGACTACTAGCGTGGGGATGCCGAACAGAATAGGATCGTGAGGGATAGGAAGGTAGGAACCTCCCGGCAGTGGGCGAAGGGTCTCACGGGTGCGTCAGAAACGTGGGAGGAAAACCACGTCCGTCGTTGCATGCCAACTTGTGGCCCCAGAGAGTACCAACACCGTACCGGCGGGGTCTGACTGAAACACCTGGGATGGTGCGTGGAGTTGCCAGTTCGTCCACATGTGCCTCCGTACGATATAGGCCGTTTAACACCGCTAGGTGGCCACGTACGAGTGATAATTTTTGCTTCCAAGTAATTAGCAGCGGTTAGGCAAGTACCGACTGCTAACACTCGCGCGTACTTGTTTCTTTCTTGAAAGATTCGTGCGAAGAACTTGATTATTTTCTTTCTTGAACGACGAAATCTTGAGTTTTCTTTCTTGAAAGCTTGATACAGAGATCCCGACGAGAATGGACCATTGAAAGGCGCAGACTTTTTCAGCAGAGTGATGCGCCCAACTTGCAGTGGACTGTAGCTGATAGGGTTGCAGTTGTAGTCTCAGGATGTTCAGGAACTTCAGGTAGATTAAATAAAAGACGATTTCTTCAGAGAAACAAGATGCTGCGATGTGCCGATGTGGAGTGTAATGCGTGTGTAGTGTAGAGGTGACGGGTGATTTCTTCTAAGTTGTCTTCAAGCAGCGGTCGAGCGAATAGTGAATCAGAATTTTTGGGCGGGCCCTATTTATAGCTTTTACATCTTAGCGCTAGGTGCGCCCGTGAGCAAATGTGGCAACTTATGACTGGCCAATGAGAGGCGACTATTTATGATGTATATGTGTGAGTGAGCTGTAAACGCATGTCTGTATATGTGTGCAAGCAACTGTTATTTATTGTACATAAGACACAAATTGAAATAAAGAGTTACATACTTGGAAATAGTAAAATCTAGTACATATTAGGTTAAAGTTGGACATACAATGCAAAAACTTTATATATCTAGGTTACATGTATAGATTATCTATGTTTTAGTTGTACATAGCAAGTTAAACAATGAAATCTTATGTGTTAGGCACTAAAAGGCACTAAACAGTAAACAAAAGGTACACAAAAGTGGTTCTTTACGTTAATACATAAGGAAAAAGGCTCACAAATGCCTTATAAGTGAATAAAACTATTCTAACAAGGACTAATAACAAAAATAACATGTTATCATGGCTATATTTTACATGTATCTAGCCTTATATCTAAGCTGTTATTTACAATTACATTTTCGTGAATTTTTCACAGTAAATTTAAAGCCAATTTTATATGCTGTCTATGCCATAAAATAAACATGCCCGCGGTGCACCCTGGTGTCAACCAACGAGGCTCTGGCTAGCACTAGGGATACATTTGGCGGGGTAACTTTTCCTCACCCAATGTAATTAAAAAAAAAGTTTAAGTTTTTTACCTAGGTAAATAAAATACATAAAATCATTAAGAAAATAGGTACTTGGTTTTATTTTGATTTTGACACACGGGTACCCATATTCGTATCTATCCAACAGTGCCAAGTTCTTCACTCCTTAAAAAGAAACCAGATCACATGGAGACTAAATGCCATAACGCCCTAGAACTCGTTACGGTACTAAACCGCAACATAGTGACACTCATCATCATCATCAGACCCTAATATCCCCAACAGGGACTTAGGTCTCCTCTTTAGGAGAGGGATGGCCTATAATAAGCCCTGTTCTCGTAACCTGTGCTGAACCGCACCGAGTGGACCCAACATGTTGTTGCGTCCAGCTGTAGTTTCTCGTCTGCATCACTCCACGACGGTTGAAGAAGTCGTGCAGTACTTGAAGGTGAAGACCAACTGGACTCTGAGGGTTGAAAGGTCGGAATCGCGCCACAACATCAACTTTAAGTCGTTCGTGGTACGAGTCCCAACCAAGCATCTACAGACCTGCATGAAGGAGGACTTTTGGCCGAAAGGTGTCTTGTATCGGCGTTTCCGGGGACGATTACGTGACACCTCGCAGCGTAACACGACGCCGTCAACGTTACGTGTGTAGTTATAGTTTAGAAGGTTTTTTCATATGTATTAGTTTGTTGTTATTGTTTTAAGTTATTTGTGTATTTTACTTATGGGCCTTAGAAGCCTGAAATAAAATGTTTATTAAATTATTTATTTATTATTATTTATATTTAATATTGTAGTAATTTTTTTTGCGCTGTCACAAATACTTTTCGCAGCGCATGCGGGGAAAGACGTTTCACGAAAAAAATAATTACCTTTTGGGTCACATTATTCAAGTTTTCTTAGAGATCCCTAATTATTTCCGGAAGAAAATATAGCTTGTGTTACTCGGTGACGATATAACTTTCTAACGACGAAAGAATTTTTAAAATCGGTCAAGTAGCTTTTGAGTTAAATCGGTACAAACATAGAAACAATCGAAAACAAATCTATCCTCTTTCTATTACTAGTTTAGATTTAGATAAAAAATCGATGAACAAAAATCCACAGGGCTTGAGAAGTGATAAAGGGGTCTGAAAACGAAGCGGGGGGTGTGCTACCAACGGCTTCGCCCGCTACAACTCGAAAATCATCCCACAGTAAGATGAAATCGGGATGAAAACTATCCTATGTCTTAATAAAGGTTATAAACTATCTGTGCACCAAATTTTATCCAAATCCGTCCGTTCAGTAGTTTTTGCGTGAAAGAGTAACAAACATTCATCCATCCATACCTATACATACATACTTACAAACTTTCACGTTTATAATATTAGTAAGATGACATCACGCAAGGTTAGGAAGAAGTGCACTCATTAGTACACCCACATTTTGTCAAGTGGAGCCGAGCCTATTGCCATCAAATATTAAATAGGAATTTAATGTTTTTTTTTAAATTATTTTAGCCTATTAACCGACTCCCTGGCTGCTACTGAGAAAACCCCAATAGAATAAATTAAATATCACTTTGCCGGACCTGGAAATTGAATCCAAGACTTCTTGCTCAGCGGTTGTGATGGCGACCGCTAAACCAACGAGACAGGCAACCACCAGAACAACGGGTTCGATTCCTGACTAGAAACATTGATTTATCAAAAATCTAATTAGTAAGTTTTAGTTTTCATCAAAATCGGGCCCGAGACTCCTTTGGGCATTTTTCGCTATTCCTTATAATTTTGAAGAATTTCTAAACCACTCTGGGCGGAGCGGATGGGAGTGTCAGACTTCTTCTGACTTAAATCCATGGGCTTCCTTTGTGTCTGAGCACCCGCAGCCCCGACTGGCGTCAGCCCTGTATTATAAGTTTTTAAACTGACATGGTCACTGACACTACTATTAATATCATAAACGGGATATTTACCATGTTTGCTTTTTACACAGTTGAACCACTGGATTCCAGGCTCTCGACAGTTGAAACCCATCCTCCCGGTTAAAGTTGTCATATTTGGTAATTTCAATGGCCTCTCTGACCAGACGAGGTATATAGTGGCGTTCTGTCGAGATGACCTGAGGGTTATGCAACTCAATCCAGTGGTTTGATCCCGATTCCAGCAGATGTTCAGCTATGGCCGATTTTTGGGTGTCGTTATTTTTCACCGCCCTAATATGTTCGGATATGCGTCAAGTCACCGTACAAGAATGCTGGCTGCCTCTCAACTTCACACTTCCGGTGCTTATGAGTCGTTTTCCGTTTAGGTTGTGCGGACTTCCCTGTATATCCGTTTTTCTGTAGGACCTCCTGTACACACGGCTACACATCAAGCTATACAAAACCAGTTAATCTTGGCCTCACTTTACTAGATCTTTTCGCACAATGAACGATCAGATTATACTGGTTTTGTATAGCTTGATGTGTAGCCGTGTGTGCATGTGTTAACTCAACACGTAAATGTTCCTCGTCGCATAGATCGTATGACCGGTTGATGAGCGACGTCACTACAGAATTCAGCTGTCTGGGATGGTGATGAGAATCGGCGTGTAGATATCGATCCGTGTGAGTCGATTTCCTGTAGACTGAGTGGCTTAGAGAACCGTCAGTACGGACCCCTATTTCAACGTCCAAGAATGGTTTCTCTTTTTCCATCTCGTGGTAAACTTTATCTTACCATGTATGCTATTAAGATATGCCAAGCATACTTTTACCTCTTGTTCGTCTCCTTTAATTATACCAAAGACATCATCAACGTACCTCTTCCATAGCCTTATTGGTGTAGGTGCACTTGGGACTGCCAACTCTTCAAAGTGTTCCATCCAAATGTTGGCTACCACTGGAGCCACTGGACTGCCCATGGCTACACCATCAAGCTGCAGGTAATATTATTGTCCTTGGTATAAGAAGTAACCGGTTGATAAACAATGATGCAGTAGATGGATATATTCTACTGGGATGTTAACTGCATGGAGGTTGTTAAGATGAAACTTTTCATCTTAACAACCTCCATGCAGTCCGCCACTGGTACATTTGTGAACGAATCGCAGTACGAGATCCCCACTCCCTAGGGGGGTGGTGTGGCGGCGTTCGATTTCATGCCGCCGTGGAGAGGAGAGAGAACGTTCCGTTGATGAATCTGATAATATCGTATGTCTAGCTACTGTGAATTGTGTACCTGCAAGGCTGTAATTATTTACCAACAACCTGTGTGCCTGTGAATAATAAACTGTGCAGTATTTCAACGGAGTGTATTATTACTACATGGGAACCGATCTGCATCCTTCCCATAAGTTCTTCATTTTTCAACTAGATGGCGCTGTATTACATTTTGTAGTGCCACAACAATAAATTACGATATTTACCCGTATGAAGCAACCGTCTTTGTTTCCCTAAGTTTTCCTTGACATTTACATTATATATTATAGAAATAAACTAAGTTTGTACCCATTATTATTTCATTTATCCTTATTAAATGATTACGGATGACGCAATATAGTAGGTAGGTACGTATTTGTCATCTATTAAAATAATTGAAGACAGCAGATAGTGATAAATAGACACCACGACACCATTGGGCCCGGCTTCCAGTGTTGCCGGCTGCAGCTAAATACTGGTATTTTACATGGAATAACTGCCTATCTAATCTGACCTAAGTCTGACAACTAGTCTTACCAAAGGGCCTGCTAGTCATATTACCCAATAATAACTGGCATGTGGAGGTCAGATAGGCAGTCGCTCCATGTAAAACACTGGTACCTATTCAGCTGCATTCAGTTAGACTGGAAGCCGACCCCAGCATAGTTGGGAAAAAGCTAGGTAGGTATACCTATGATGACGAACTGCCTATTGGACCTCCACAACCTCAGGGTACTTTAGTAACTTATCGTAAGACTGCTAGTCAGACTTTTAGGCCACTGACTACCTGTAACGAATGCCAAAGATCTTTACAAATAACACTTAAACATAACTGGCGAAATTGGGTGTACTATGAGGTAGAGTCCTAGGCAAATAACTTGAAACAAAATGGCGTCGTTCTGCGCAGGTTCCCTGCTTGATTTGTATGGGACGTCTAAAAAACGACTACTGCGCATGTTCAACTTATATGCCGCGTGCCATACACATCTGCCCAATTCTTATCGTTAGCACCTAGAGGAAACAAGAAATGTAAACAACTATGGGGATTTCCCAAGAGCAATATATTATTTTATTTTTATTAAATATTTTATAAACAACAAAGTAAATTTTTAAAGTCATTATACTTAATGATTATTTAAATTTAGCTATTATTGTGCTGTTATACTGTATGAGTCATATACAGTCGTAGATAAAGTCGCTTATAGACTTTTAATGAAACTTGTTTGTTGCTCAGATATTAGGGCTAGTTTATACTTGCGATTTTATTTATTTTTTCAAGACTATATTTTTGAAGAGCAGTGGTGGCCCAGTGGTGGCGGCCCCGACTTACGAACAGTAGGTCGTGGGTTCAAACCCCGGCAGGCGCATTACTTTGTGTAATTTATTTCATCACCGTTGCTCTCAAAACGGTGAAGGAAAACATCGTGAGGAAACCGGCATGTCTTAGAACCAAAAAAAAAATTCGAAGACATGTGACATCTCCAATCCGCACTGGGCCCGCGTGGTAGATTATAGCCCATCCCCTCAAAGAGAGGAGGCCTGAGTCCCTGCAGTGAGAACATTAATAGGCTGATGATGATGATGATATTTTTGACCTGGTGAAGGTTGCGGTGACCTGGTGAAGGTTGCGGTGACCTGGTAAAGGTTGTGGGAACCCGCTGGATGCGAGACGCACGGGATCGGTCAATGTGGCGACACCTGGGGGAGGCCTATGTCCAGCAGTGGACGTCTTTTGGCTGAAATGATGATGATATATTTTTGTGAGCTATCGGGGACGGTGCAGGAAAACATCGTGAGAAAATGTTTTAGAACCAAAAAAATTCGAAGACATGTGACATCCGGGTACACTGTAATGGGCCTACTACACGCACGCACTTCCCCACAGTTTTCGTTCACACTTCACAGTACATCGCGCGTATGGTTGGTAAAACTGTATTACCGTTACAAACCACACGCGCGATGTACTGTGAAGTGTGAACGAAAACTGTGGGGAAGTGCGTGCGTGTAGTAGGCCCATAAGTGTAAGCCAATCCCAACATTGTTGGATAAAGGTTAAGCAGATGATAGGTAAAGCCAGCTTCGAAGAAACATAATAAATATCCTTCCTTATTATGGATTTAACCCATTCCAAAAAAAAAAGTTGAAATCACTCAGTAATTCAACGAAATTTCCAACAAGTTTGAATTAAAAGAAGAAAAAAAAACACATACCTACGTTGCCTTTTTAAACACATCTTTACATACATCTTACATTATTGTTTATATTTTTCCTCTAGTCGCGTTCCGTCCTCGGCATCAGACAGTCGCGTTTCAATAAATTTTTACTCAAAAAAAAAAACAAAAGTTGACCTCAAATATTTGTTTAAAACAAAAAGAAAAACAAGTGTAAATGTATTTTGAAACATAAGAAACATGTTTTCAAAAGTTTTAATCCTGTTTGTGTATATTTTAGTGAGTGATGCACAGTTTGAAGGTATGTCAGCTTTGTTTTGTTTTTATGTTGTGAGGGCATTGACCGTGACCTCTTTGATTTAATTATGCGGAGAGTAATTTGCATTAGTTATTAAGAGGTTATGTTTGCGTAGAATAGGGTAGTCGACAAAAAAAAACTAATTAGTCCGTCAGATAGATTTCCAAAAAATATTGAACACGTATTTTTTCTTTTTTCACGTAAACAAAAAATGAAGACGATACAGTGCTTCGAAAAGTCGTGAAACGTCACAGCTTGGTCCAATTTTACCTAACTATGACGTCAAACGCCCCCTCTCCATGGTCTTTGACAAGCTTTATTTTCGTCAATTTTTATTAATTTGATAAAACAAAAAACACGTATCCAATATTTTTCAATAATCTGACTGACGGACTAAACAGAATCATATTTTTTTTAGTCGGTCGACTACCCTATTAAATACCTACATCTTGAAATTCTTAATATTATCTTTGCCATCAGAAATTTCTCAGTAGCGTCAATTTCTGACCACCGCCTCCCGAAAAATAAGTCATTTTCCACTTGTTTTTTTTTTCATTCTCCTATCACGACCTCATTTAGGCAGGTACTCCTTCATATACCTACCTAATTCTTAAATCTTTTCTCATGTAAAATAAACACGATCTAATTTTATTCCACAACAAACGAACACTATATACCTAGGTATTGAATTTTATTATCTGTAAGTCATATTTCATTTCAAGACCTTTATTTCGTTTTAATTTTTGATGTAAGTAGTTTTTGTTATGTTATCACTTATTTTTGTGAATTCTGGTTAACCAGTTATTGGCGACTGTGTAAGTCTGAGACTGTAAAACCTATGTACCTATGATAATATGTTGTACACAGAAGCTGTTGGTGAACCTATATTAATAAATAAATAAATAAATAACACTAGACTACCTAGGTACAGACTAACGGCGAATAGCCGTCTAGAAAGGTCTAGAATGAAAAGCTTTTAACTTTTGTTTCATTTTTGAACGAAAACACACACACACACAGATTTATACTTACATAGAAGTTTATCATTAATTATGAAGTCATAAACTTCAGTTAATATGTAGCTACCTATACAAGTTGGAAGGGGACATCACTAATTGAGTAGTGTGGAACTTTCGAAAACGGTCCAACAATTAGGTAACTGTCAATTAGTTATGGTTTGGTACATTTTTTTTTAAACTAACCATTTGACGACATTAAAAGATACGGAATAGCCCTGCTGGTCAACCGGCTGCACTACCGATTTACTTCTGTGGGTACCTACGTCGTGTATAAAACATTTACAATAATATCATTCCTCTGATAACGACTATAAGGTCAAAGGGTTAATGTTCATAATCGTTTAATAAACTTTGTGAAGTCGAAGATATCATGTTTTTATTCTTCATAATTTGCCTGCCTTTTTTCGACTATTTTGGGGTTGGCTTCCAGTCTAGACATTATCATCATCATCAGTCTATAATGTTCCCACTGCAGGGACTCAGGCCTCCTCTCTAGGAGAGGGATGGGCTATGATCTACCACACGGGCCCAGTGCGGATTGGTAGATGTCACAATATGTCTTCGAATATTTTGGTTCTAAGACATGCCGGTTTCCTCGCGATGTTTTCCTTCACCGTTTTGAGAGCAGTGGTGATGAAATAAATTACACAAAGTAATGCGCCTGACGGGGTTCGAACCCACGACTCACTGTTCGTAAGTCGGGGCCGCCACCACTGGACCACCTGCTCTCCCAGTCTAGACAGATGCAGGATGCAGCTGAATACCAGTATTTTATTTGGAGCCACTGCCTGTCTGACCATCTCAACAAGAATGATTTAGCCGTTTTCTAACAATGTTCTGATTTATTTAAAAGAGTTTCCATGGAGTTTCTTGCCCGTTCTGCTCCATCTAGATCTATGCTTTGGAATGGGCTACAGTACTTTCGCAGTTTTTACGTCTTGTGATATGCTTGTAATTGGGACTGAAGCTACAGATACCGGCACGGTTCTTGAGCGTTCGGCGGAAGAGTGGGGATCGCTATGCGCATCGTACACTTTATGACAAATAAAACGCACACCCGTTTATTATTTACTAGCGGACGTCCCGCGGTTTCACCCGCGTAGATCCCGTTCCCGTGGGAATACAGGGATAAAAAGTAGCCTATGACACTCAGCAATAATGAGGCTTTCTATTGGTGAATGAATTTTTAAAATCGGTTCAGTAGATCCCGAGATTACCCCTTACAATTTAACAAATATACAAACACACAAACTTTACCTCTTTATAATATTATAGATTAGTATATTAGTATAGAAGTATAGATTGGTCGTGAGGTAAGCGCAGCAAGGAGTAAAGAACAAATCCCAAGTGACGGCTATGACGCGATGCGATGCGCTACGGGCCAATCACTTCATACCACCAAAGGGACCCATTAACTCACTTTTGCGTCAGCGCTCAAGAATCGTTCCGATGATAATATCATTTCATTGTTGTATTTATTTCGACAAAGCATGGACTGTGTGAAGGATGATAATTATGGCTAGAAAGGAGGTGACTGCTGAGATGACGAGAAGTAGGGAAGTATGGAAGAAGAAGACATGTTGCGTCGACCACAAATATATTGGGATAAGGGCAGGAGGATGATGATTTGTTTCGAGAAAGGGTAAAAACGGGACCCTATTACGAAGATTTCGCTGTCTGTCCGTCCGTCCGTCTGTTCTCCGTGTGTCTGTCCGTCAGTCTGTCTGTCACCAGGCTGTATATTAAAGAGCCACGATAGCTTAGACAGTACGGGATCTTTGCGCGTGTCTGACTCGCACTTGGGCGTTTTTTTTATTGCTTTGATTTTGATTGATTCTGAATAAAATAATAATGACGTGATTCAACAAAGTTATTGATCAAGTCAATGACTTCAACTCCTATTAACAGTAGTCTTGTCTGACCTGACTCTGGCCTCGTTTCCAATTGAATCAAATCGGCAAGTCACGTTGCATTTTTGATTACATTCGAGTTTTTGCACACAATTTTATGATTAAAGTCAAAATTTTAAATGTTCATCTTTGAAAACTAGTTTAGCAACCGGTTTTCAAATCTGCGGTCAAAATTTGAGTTATTTTTGTTGGTTGAGGAAAATTTCAACAACCAATCATTTTTGTTGGCAAGAATGCAGGCATTTACCTTGAAAATTGTAATTGATTCTTATAGCACAGGTATCCTCCTAGTTTAAGCCCAGTTGCTCATGTCTTGTATTTTGCCACTTAAAACGAAGTTATAGTTTCACGCTGACGAAGGGTCGCGGGTAACAGCAGGTATCATAATTATAAGAAATTGTAAAATCGATATTTAAACAAAATCAAATTAAAAGAACTTGGACCACTGATGTAGAATAAATAGGTGTAGGGTAAATCCAGGATAGTTGCCCCACTTTTTGAAATTACTTTATAAATCTCCTTGTCCAAAAAGCAAGATAACTCTATTTGTAAGACGGGTAATAGGTACTTTGGTTTATTATCTTCAACTTCTTCTCTATGAAAGGAATGGATAATAATATCTTTGATATTTCCAGAGTAGGTATTGGCAATTTTTGCGGACCTATAAATTTTGGGACAACTATCCCATGTAGGGAATAGTTGCCTAACCCATGTAAATTACGTTTAGGATAGATGCCCCGTCGAAAAAGAGGACATCTATCCCGCAAAAACTTTGATCGCACCGTCCTAGCCGTCTCATGCAATTGCACAAAGACATGCAACACGGTCAACTCAGTTGTAGTTGTAGAGTCTCTCGATAGATAAATAAAATAACGTGAGTTTCATTCTAGAAACTAGAGTAATTGCAATCAAGGCAACTATACCCTCGGGGCGCTATCCTGGATTTACCCTACCTACTAAACACCTCTGGTAGTGCGTAGGTGTCTAACCTGCTGGTATTGGTGTTTAATAATAATAATAATATTTTTTTTTAATTTTTTTTATTATTAATTATTTATTATTATTGTGTTAGTTTCTGGTGGGTGCCAGAGTTTCTAGGCCACCCATGGGGCCTCTGATTTGGCTTTAAAAGTCGTCGAGGAATATAATATGTCTAAAAATCTAAAAGAAATCATCGTGAGGAAACCAGCAACTAAGCGCCATCACAACTTTTCTAAGTGCCCGATTGCAAATTGATTGCCCGATTCAATTTATTTTTAACCGACTTCTAAAAAAAGAAGGAGATTCTCAATTCGGATGTTTATATTTTTTTAATAAGTATTTTTTTTCCGATTTGAAAAATTCTTTTTTTGTTGGAAATGGTCCCATAATTTTTTTATCGAAATCGGACAAGCGTTTTTTGAAAAATCAACAAAACTCAAAAAAAATACTACTTTGTCCACATTGACCCATGAACATGTGAACCACTAAAAAGTGAAAAATATTAAAAAGTTAAAAAGTTTTTGAAGCATGTGCTCCTGTATCCGAAGAAAAATCGTCGGCTTTGGTTAGAACTGGAGACCTAGTACTTACTATAGTCAGTAATACACACCACTAAGTATACACACCAATAATACACACCACTAGGTATTACGGCTATTAAACAACGGCAATAAGGTTCTATTTTTTTTAATCGTAATGTTAACACTGTATTCTCTTCTGTTTCAGGTGAAAGATGCATCAAAAGTGGTTCAAATGGCGTTTGCAGAAACTTAAACAAATGTCAGAGCGCTATTGATGATATAAGACGAAGGATAAACCCACAGGTAAGGCTATTATAAATACACACATACATAATACACATCGGCGAGAGCAGTGGTGGCCCAGTGGTGGCGGCCCCGACTTACAAACAGTAGGTCGTGGGTTCGAACCCCGTCAGGCGCAATACTTTGCGTAATTTACTTCATCACCACTGCTCTCAAAACGGTGAAGGAAAACATCGTTTGGAAACCGGCATGTCTTAGAACCAAAAATTCGAAGACATGTGACATCTACCAATCCGCACTGGGCCCGCGTAGTAGATTATAGCCCATCCCTCTCCTAGAGAGGAGGCCTGAGTCCCTGCAGTGGGAACATTATAGGCTGATGATGATGATGATGATAATACACATCTACAATCATCATCCTAATCATTTTAGCAGTTATTTATTACTAGCTGTTGCCAGCGGCTTCACCCGCTACAACTCGAAAATTATCCCACGGGAAGAAAATATCGTCCTATGTGTTAATTCAGGTTATAAACTATCTGTGTGCCGATCCAAAACCGTTCAGTAATTTTTGCGTGAAAGAGTAACAAACTTCCATCCACCCATCCATCCATACTTTCGCGTTATTAATTATATAGGACATGTAAAATAGCTACTGCAAATCTGTCGAATATATCAAATTATTACAATCTTAAAATGAATTTGATGATTATAATTTTAGAAAATAAATATAAATTGAATTAGTATCTGAATAATTCAATTTAAAAAATGTATTTCTATAGATTACTATGACCCATGACGTTTTTACCCTGGTGGCGAGAGCGGTCCATAATATTTTTCTCTGTAGCAATTGTCTTATTGATCGTAAAAAATAACTGCGTCTAGAGGTTATTTATGTCGGAAACATTTAGAAGACCACCTTTATTAGATGGCCAAAAAGACGTAGTGTATAATTACAGAATAATTATACTGTCACAATCGTCGTTGAGGTCCTTTTATTTTTTTTGGCGGTTGGAAAATCATCAAATGACCCCTCCCGCTCTTGGGCAGAGCGAAAGGGAGTGTCAGACTTCTACTGACTAAAAATCACCCATGTTCCTTCTAGCCCTTTATGTTTTTATCCCGATTTTATCTTCCCGTGGGATAATTTTCCAGTTGTAGCGGGCCAAACCGCTGGCAACAGCTAGTTAGCACATACATCTATCTATATAAATAAAAAGAGAAGTCCTGACTGACTGACTGACTCATCAACGCCCAGCCCAAACCCTTGGCCTAGAAAGCTGAAATGTTGCACAGAGGTTGTCTTTATAATGTAGACAAGGAATAAGGAAAGATTTTTCGAAATTCAACCCCTAAGGGAGTTAAATAGGGAATGAAAGTTTGTATGGAAAATCGTCATTTTCACGCGGGCGAAGGCGCTGGCAAAAGCTAGTTCAAAATAAAAGCAAATACACTTTATTTATTTATTTTTTATTTTAGTCTCACCGTCTAATTGTTTGATCCTGCATAAAAAAAACCCTTGAAACTGTTAACAAAAGCAGATTAAAAAAGGGAAGTAATATTTTACAAAATAATCTAAGAATAGAGAGGTTTGAAAGGATAAAGGGGAGGCCTTTGCCCAGCAGTCATCATCATAATCATTTCAGCCAAAAGACGTCCACTGCTGGACATAGGCCTCCCCCAGGTGTCGCCACATTGACCGATCCCGTGCGTCTCGCATCCAGCAGGTCCCCGAAACCTTCACTAGGTCATCGTTCCACCTAGTGGGAGGCCTTCCAACGCAACGTCTTCCGGTTCGCGGTCGCCACTCCTGAACTTTCCGGCCCCATCGGCCATCTGTTCTGCGAGCAATGTACCATGCCCACTGCCACTTAAGTTTGGCAATTCTTCGGGCTGTCTGTACCTTGCAGTGAGACACAATAAAGGCTATAAAAAAAAACACGTGGCAAAAGGTCGCGGACTGGTGCATAATGTTCTATTTTTAAATTATTCAAAGTGTATTATTTTTTTAAGAATATTTAGTATTCATAATGGCTTTTAAACTATGTTTTACGCATGCCTTGTAATATCCGAGGCTAGGAAGAGGTGTGCCTAACAAGCATATTATTATCTTATATAATATAATATTATGTATATAATAAATTTATTATATTTTTATTTATTTTATTCAGTTTTAATTAATTTAATATGTATTCAAATAGAGTGAGTGAATTTAATATACAGAATTTATATTAATTCTTCTGTACGTGTGTATGCCACTGAACTCCTCCAAAACGACTGGACCGATTTTGATGAAAATTTTTGTATGTGTTCAAGTGAATTCGAGACATGGTTTAGATTTACAATTGGACCCGGTAGGTGGCGCTGCTGTCCGGGCAGGACGACGTCTGCCAGGTCATATATTTCGCCAGTTATGTGAAATTCCCATCTAATAGAACGCAAGCTTATTTTCCCATAAGAATAAAGTTTGTTTTGGAACGACTGATGATCTACAAACTCCGGCACTGGGTTTTAAACTTATTGACTATTTATCTACATTATTTTGTCTATTTGTTCCAGATATGCTCGTTCGACAATACAGATCCCATAGTATGCTGCTTAGATGGCAATACTGCAGGGAACCCTGTAGCTACCACTACTAAAAGGTCAGTTCACTCTTATTTTATACTAGCTGTTGCCAGCGGCTTCACCCGCTGCAACTCGAAAATGATCCCACGGGCACGCACCTCCTTCTCAGCATGCCTGAAATATATTTCTCGATGGCATGTAAACCCAAACAATATTGCGCGCAGAACGGCGGACGGAAAGTTCTGGAGTGGCGCTCGCGAACCGGAAGACGTTGCGTTGGAAGGCCTCCCACTAGGTGGACCGATAACCTGGTGAAGGTTGCGGGGACCCACTGGATGCGAGACGCACCGGACCGGTCAATGTGGCGACACCTGGGGGAGGCCTATGTCCAGCAGTGATGATGTTGATGATGTAAACCGAAGTCCGAGGATATGCCTCGATGCGGGCGGCATAAAAACACACCGTATAGTACACATGGCAATTAAAGAAGGAAAAAAATTACAACACGTGGATGCTTTGAACATTTTTTGCACCAACCTCGGCGACGACCTTGGAATGATGTTTTTCCTACTCCTCCTCTATTAGACCAACTTCGTTGCGGGATCCAAGACCGTTAAATTGTTTCTCTGTTACTTCGTCGAGCTCCAGCTCGACGAAGTAACAGAAGACCACCAGAAAAGCGTGGAGGCAATGGATTGCCTCCACGCTTTTCTGGTGGTCGTCATTGTTGATCCTGGCGTACTGGATCTACAGTGGTTTGGGAATAGTGTGACGAGCTTGTCAAACCAACTTTGAATGTACTGTACGCCTATTAATATTCAGCTTTTTTATAATCTGTAGTTATGTTGTGTATTGTTCGCGACTCCCTCTGCTGTGCGTACCCAAACGGCTCGATATGCGCCCACAACCCAGGCGATGAATCTGCTAAACGCCCTGATTGCTCAAGAACCGGAGCTAGATCTGTTTTTGATACATTTTGCATACATTTTTTAAGTTAGTGTATGTATGTTGACTTGTCGCACGCGTTGGTGTAAACTGTAAGTGCAGCAAGTAACTGTTTAGATAAACAAATAATTATCTCTTATTATTATTATTAATTAATAAAAAAAACTTACTAATTCTCCTCATTTCAGACCAGCAGGCACCAGTACCACGGAGTACATACCACCGGTGTACGACTATGAGACTGTGGGACAAACTGATGGACAATGCGAAGCAATACCAGAATCATTGACCCTCAAGAAGACTGGACAGAAGGCGTTGGACAGTAAGTATTAAAGCCTAGATTAACATTGCAGTAACGGCCGCCATGGCTCACGTATAATGATCCACTATAAGGATAAATTGCGAATAACCAATCCCTAATTTAGAACAAAGAAGCCAAACATGATGTAGGTAGTCTTGTTGAGAGTATGAGAGGAAGACCCGAAGGTGACTAGCAAACAGTAGACAAGACAGATGTGAGTAGAATCACCGTTGGGGAGACCATAGAATAAGCTATACAAATACTCAATACTCAATACTTTATTGCATTCCATAATGTGTACATGTAACAATTGTATGTTAAAACATAGAATCAACAGCAAAGTTAAATTTTATAGGAGAGAGGATGAAGGCGTCTTTTTAATAGAATAACAAAATAAATAATAATAGTTTAAAATAGTGTCAGTAAGATAGTTACTTATATTTGCTATGAAGGTATTTAAATATTTAGTTTAAAGTTATATTTATGTGTTTTGTTTTATATATTGCATGAATTATATTATTAATAATTAAAATAAATTAAATACTTTTTTAAGTTTTTTAGGTATTATGTCAAAATAGTTTTTATTGTTGTTGAAATTTATCATTAAAATATTCGTCAATAGTGTAGTAGCTTTTGGTTATTAAAAATTGTTTTAATTTATTGATAAAGACATTATGATTATTTATATTTTTGATGTATTCCGGTATCTTATTGTAAATTTTAATGGACATAACGACTTACACTACATACATGCACTGACTTTCAGATTAGTACATAACAGATAATTCCGAACCGGGCGTACCGCGTACGTATTAGACCAGATTGATGTAGACCTTTGCAGGCAACCTGTGTTACAATATTACTGTATTTTTTTACAGACGTGTAGTACTTAACACAGGTTGACTGCCTCGTTCCTATAGAAGATGTCAGCACGACTGCGGAGCATGAAGTCGTAGGTTCGATTCCCAGGTAGCACAACCTTTGGTTTTACCATCAGGCATTTGACTGACCTGTTGGTCTAGTGGTTAGTGACCCTAACTGCTATGCCGGAGGTCGTGGGTTCGATTCCCACCCAGGACAAATGTTTGTGTAATGAGCACGATCATTTGTTCTGTGTCTGGGTGTAATTTATCTATAATATGTATGTATTTAGAAATATATAAGTATGTTTATCAGTTGTCTAGTACCCATAACACAAGCTCTGCTTAGCTTGGGACTAGATGGCGTTGTGTGATAGTTGTGGAATATTATTATTATTATTTCCTTTATTTATCTTTACACAAACTTATTACATTTTTAAATATTTCTCATAAAAACAATAAAAAAAAAAAAACATTTAAAAATATAAAAAATTGTAGCCCACCGGTATCGGGAACAGGGTCCAAGCTACCGGCGGTCAGGGCTCCAGAGAAAGGAAATTATTTAATTATTTAATTATTTAATTATTATTATTATTATTATTATTTCTTAGTAGCAGCCATAGAAACATTTGTGCCCTGTTGATGGCATTTGACTCGCCCCTAATTTCATTGACTCAAGCAAAACTATATAGCTCAATTCAGGTGTACCTAAGTCACCTCTGTCTTAGTCCTCGGAGATTACAGGAGTGACGGTATTAGGTAAATACTGTGATCGTAAAACCAACTCAAAAAACCCCAAAACACAAAAAAAAAACTGCTAAGTGAATATTTATGTAAACTTTATAAATTCTCAGTAAATTGACTAATTTAGTAGTAATAATAATAATAATATTCCACAACTATCACACAACGCCATCTAGTCCCAAGCTAAGCAGAGCTTGTGTTATGGGTACTAGACAACTGATAAACATACTTATATATTTCTAAATACATACATAATATAGATAAATTACACCCAGACACAGAACAAATAGTAGTAGCAGTAGTATTCCTAAATGTTGGAAAGGCGTTCTTAGTCATAGCAATTACTTATAACATCAAGGTCAAACTGAACTAGTGGGATAAACCCGAAACAAAAAGGTGAGTAAGAACTATAAATCAATGTAGTTTGACTGTTTCATTAGTCTAAGACGCACACCCGTATTAATTATAAACAAGTCATAGTAATTACTTGAGTAAATGTCATTATTTAAGAAACGATTTTTTCTCCGTAGTTTAGTAATTCCTTGATGCCGGCGGTTGCAGTAATTTTAAGATTTTTGAACCTATAAAAATCGAACTAAATACGAGTTTTTTAATAAATAAAAATCATTACATAAAAATAGAACATACTCTCTAGTAAATCGTAAAGATAGAAACGCGATTTAGAATGATCGGCTCGATACTTTTTTTTATCAAACATGACTAAATCACAATTTCAAACGTGTACTGCTAAGACATTTCATCATGAATTTATATAAAAGTTATATCAATAGATAGAACTTTTTATTTTGAAGTAAATGTTGAAAACATATTGTTTAATTTCTTTATAGTTTTTCTCCAAGAAGCAAAAAACAGTCAAAATTTAGGCATTATATCGCTCGCGCGGCAGGGCGGGGGGCGAGGTCGTGCGTACATAAAAACAAAGTACTGCAACCTCGCCTTAAAACTATCAATGGTTAGAATTCTTAGGTTTGCTTTCATTGACGGTTCTAACTTCGTTTAAATTCTTGCCCATTGCATAAAAATATTTGCATAAGTAATTAAATATGTCCAAGTAATTACTTTGACTTTATAAATACGGGTGTTAGGGTCTCCGCCTTAAGTTTTGCATCTACCCAGTATTTAATAGCAAACTCGAGTCTGAATTTCTGTCTGTAACGACTGTGAAAGATCTACAAACAGCCGAGATCAACGGCTTAACGTCTTGACCATTGACATCACTCATCATCATCATCAGCCTATAATGTTCCCACTGTAGGGACTCAGGCCTCCTCTCTAGGAGAGGGATGGGCTATAATCCACCACGCGGGCCCAGTGCGGATTGGCAGATGTCACATGTCTTCGAATTTTTTGGTTCTAAGACATGCCGGTTTCCTTCACCGTTTGGAGAGCAGCGGTGATGAAATAAATTACACAAAATAATGCGACCTACTGTTCGTAAGTCGGGGCCGACACCACTGGGCCACCGCTGCTCTTTAACATCACTATTTAGCATAAAATCATCTCACTGCTGGGATAACTTCTAGATCACGACATAGGTACATCTTATGATAGTTGGAAAAAACGGATAAAATATAAAAAAAAATTATGGCACTGTTCGCAGTAACGTGACTGGGGGAGTGAACACACGCGAAGGATGCAAATGATGCAATGCGTCGTTTCGGGAGTTGCTGCGTCGGGCTGCGCGGCGCCGGATGTTACCGGCGGCGAGTGCTGTGGGTGCGGGGGCGTGCGGCGGCGCGTGCCGTGGCGGCGGGTGCGCGGGGCTCCGGGTCGCGGGGTAGCGGTTGCGCGTTGCGGCGTGCATTCGTTGTTCCGTGATTCGGGGTCTCGTGCATTCGTTGTTGCGGTGTGCGTCGCTGCGTGCTTTCGTGCTCGCAGTGTTCGTTGTTGCGGGCATTAGGTGGCGTGTGGTTCGGCGTGGTGGCTTTTGGAATGACGTATTGCACTCGTAGTTTCGTTCTTTTTTTTTCTGACATTCAAAAGTGCCTGTAATGGCTTAATTGAAATAAATGCTTTGAGTTTGATTTGATCTCGTGACACTTGATCCAAGCATCACAAGGGAATATTCAGGGTGATTGGTTTTAAAGTGCATTACTTCTTCTTATCGTGTGGGCAGTAAGGTCTAACGACCCCACACATCCTAGTGTCAGAGTTTCTAAATAGCCTCGACCCTGACTTGGTTTGACGACCGCCATTTAATTTTGGCGGCCGAGACTACCGACTTATACGTGCCTAGTTGCCTACCGAAGCACGGAATCAGCTAAGCAAGAAAGTCGTACCTGTAATTTGCACGGCAACAGACTCCCTCTTAATGCCACTTAATTGAACGTAGCTCTAGGCCCGCTTATACTACTATTATACTAGGTACTAAGAATAACCGTCCCTTTTGGCGTCACTGCAGCCAGGTACAAAGGACGATACTTTATTTTGATTAATTAGCGCACAGATCTTTAGACCCCTATCGTCCCCCTTTTTGTAGGTTGGGCTATCATCAAATGACTTTTTCCGCTCTGGGCAGAGTGATAGGGAGTGTCAGACTTCTACTGATTAAAAACCACCCATGTTCCTTCATAGCCTTGTGCCAACGCCACTGTATCTCTCAAACAACCTGCAACCCGGCAGGATTTGTCCCTTGTGACCCCTTCTATGGTGCTGAAATCTCTTAATACCCCTGTCTACCCCTAGGAGAATACATGCATAACAATACCTTAATTTAATCTTTCCAGAATGCATCGAGTACCAAGAGAAGTACGTGTACCCTTGCGGCAAAGGGGTGGCTCTGACGGGCGAACTCAGCAGGAGTAACAAGTGTCATCACAACGCTGATGAACTCATCATTGGAGGCACTGACGCGGCGCAGTATGAGTTCCCTCATATGGTAAGAAAAAAGACTTTCTTTATTTATTAGTACTAACTGAGCAAGCCCGCCACACTATTCCCAAACCACTATAACTACTGTTAGCCAGAATCAACAGTGGCAACCACAAGAAAAACGCCGAGACAATGAAGCTCGACGAAGTCCCAGAGAAACGATTTAACTGTCTTAGATCCCGCAACGAAATTAATCAGAAAAGAACAGCGGAGGAGTAAGAAAAACATAATGTCCACTTCCCTCCATATCAGCAGGAGACAGAACAAAACAAGGCCAATAAGCACACAGGGACAAAAAAAGAACTAACTATTAACTGAGCAGTGGTGGCTCCGACTTACGAACAGTAAGTTGTGGGTTCGAACCCAGGTAGGCGCTCTGCTCAGCTCTGTAATTACAAGTATCTTACCTACATACACATACAATGATTTAAGCACCAGTAATAAATACCATTAGCGAGTTCAAACGTAGGCAGGCTTATTACAGACGCAGTTACTATTATGAATTGTCACAGACGCAGTTACTATTATGAATTATTACAGACGTAGTGACTATTACGAATTGTCACAGACGTAGTGACTATTACGAATTGTCACAGACGCAGTTACTATTATGAATTGTCACTTTGTGATCGCGGTTCGGGAATAACATGGCAGTTTTGTCCCAAGAAAGTAGCACCATTACATTTATTTTTAATTTCCAGGTATTGATCGGTTATGGAGCAAATAGAGAGGATGTACAGTTCCTCTGTGGTGGAGCTCTGATCAGCGACCGATATGTGCTTACTGCTGGACACTGCATCTCTAGCAGGGACCTGTGAGTGGAACACCTTTTTCTGCACGTATTTTTTCATCCTACATAAGTTTATACAATTTACAGGCTTATTTTTTTTTTTTTTTTTTTTTTTTAAAACGTTGGCCCACACTAGGAATTTCTCCTGTATCGTGGGTGCGTTCACAAACATTTAAACTCACATACACAAACACACCCAGACCCGAAACAACTATCTGTAGGCCATACAAATATTTGTTCCGTGCGGGGATCGAACCCGCGACACCCAGCGCAGCAGTCCAATCTCTCAGCCACTGCACCAACCGTGCCGTCAAATAGTATTCTGAGTGGCATAAGCGTTACTTTTGTAGATAACTGCGGGGAAGATGCCTAAATACTCACAATCTCAAATCTCATGTCATACTATTAATATAATACGAGTACTTAGTAAAGTACTCAAAACGGTGAAGGAAAACATCGTGAGGAAACCGGCATGTCTTAGAACCAAAAATTCGAAGATAATTATGCGACATCTACCAATCCGCACTGGGCCCGCGTGGTGGATTATAGCCCATCCCTCTCTTAGAGAGGAGGCCTGAGTCCCTGCAGTGGGAACATTTATAGGCTGATGATGATGATGACTTTCTATCTATATATATAGTCCTCCCGTTTTCGGTCACGGCGGCCAATCTCAGCGGAGATTAGCCATCGGCGTGGGAGATATTATAGTGCACAAGAGTGTGCGCAGGCACAGGTGCACTCTCTGTTCCTTTTCTCTCATAGTCCTCAGGGACGGCAATCCGTCACGACCGGAGAGAGATCAGGCGCAGGACCAACGGCTTAACGTGCTTTCCGAGGCACGGGGGTATTATACCGCCAACTTCCAAACTCCGGGCTACTACTGGGAAATTTCTAATGAAAAACCCAATAGCACTTTTTGTCCGACCGATGACTTAGTAAAGATTCAACAATAATCACTTCGTTAGTTTTTTTAGCATAATAGGGTAGTTGACTTTGTTAGGCAACATTCCTATTTATTTGGGGGCACGTCTTCTATGAACATGTCTTCTTCTTCCATAGGTACTTCTCTATTAGTCGCTATCTAGCAGCCATCTCCTTTCTTGCCATATCATCCTTCACACAGTCCATCCATCGTTTCTTTGGTCTTCCTCTTCTCTTATAACCATCTACATTCGTACTAAACATTTTTTCACTACATTTTCTTCGCATCACAATCATGTCTATTCCAAAGGTTTTTTCACTTATAAGATCTATTTCTCTATTTCCAGTGGTCCAATAACTTACGTCCTGGTTGGAGCACTCAGCCGAAATGATGTAGCAGACAGATCCAAGATCTACAAGGTGAAGAACATCATCAAACATCCAGAGTACAGGCCTCCTTCTAAATATAATGATATCGCCTTGATTGAAACTGAGACAACGTGAGTACTGACTAAAATAGATTGTATTCTTGTAAATCACTTTGACGAGATGTTTAGTGTAACGTACCAACCTCTGGCGTCCGACCCTGGTTCAAGCCTTTGTGCGGGGCGAGAGGGAATAGGATGCCGTAGCCTCTGCGAAGCAGTGACGCCAGCGAAGGAGGTGGCAGAGGGTGAGGTAGAGAGAACCTCTCGTGAACTATTACTCGGAACTTTGACTCGTCTCGTCACATGATACTTTATCACGGAATTTTCAATCATTTCTGTTTATTATGTTTCAGGATCGCGCTAGGCGAGTTCGTGGTACCAGCGTGTCTGCCTGCTGGAGATCCTATCAGTGAGGAGAAGGTCCAAGCCACTGGGTGGGGTCTTACCCAGTACAGTGGATCTGTTTCCGATATCCTGCAAAAGGTGGGTACCAAAAAAAACATCTTTAATCACATAAATCCGGCTCGAAGGACCAATTATCGCGACGATAGGTTGTGGTGGAGCAAATATAAGAGAAATTAAATATGATTGAAACGGTGACTGGTGTGGTGCGGGGGACAGTTGAGACCCACTGGTTAATGCCGCTGCGATGTTGAGAGAAGCAGTCTCAACACTATCCATCTAAAGGTTGTCGTGGTACCTAGTAACTGAGTTTAGAAGATCAGATAGACAGTCTCTTAAAGTAAAATACTGGTATTCAACTGTGGCTTAGACTGTTAGCCGATCCCAACATAGTTTGGAAAAGTTTAGACCCACAATGTCACGAACTGACATATTAAATAATTTACAAAGCAGATGTGAGTGGCAACGCTCTAGAAAGATATACACTGTCGTTATTGTTGTGGTTCTCAGAAAGGACAGGTGGGTAGGACTCACAACCGGCGTGCATGTTTGACCAGGTGCCCTACTATGACGTCTTAAAACAGCCTCTTATGGGCCTACTACACGCACGCACTTCCCCACAGTTTTCGTTCACACTTCACAGTACATCGCGCGTATGGTTGGTAAAACTGTATTACCATTACAAACCACACGCGCGATGTACTGTGTGCACCGTGTAATCCCGCAGGCAAAACTGTGGGGAAGTGCGTGCGTGTAGTAGGCCCATTAATCTTATTCCAGTGTGGAAACGTGACAGAACTATAAAGGATGCCTAGCGCCATTTTTTTTCCTACACTGGATTAACTACAATAAGTTAGGACTGTTTTAAGACGTCTTAATAAGGCCCCAGATGTATGAATGTGGACGAGGTGAGAGGAGTATGTCAGGGTCGAAGCAACTAGGTGGCGATCTATGGGTGTTGCCTACCCCCATGGTTTATGTATGTATGTTAAATAATTAATTTCTCTTGTTTATTTCAGGTGGTCCTCCACAAGTTCACCACAGCGGAATGTAGTCAGAAATACCCAGTGAATCGTCTGATGAAGCAAGGGTTCGATGCTCAGTCCCAGACATGCTATGGAGACAAGCAGGTTTCCAAGGATACTTGCCAGGTAATGGACTGAACTGTGCAATATAAACTAACTAGCTGATGCCCGCATCTTCGCCCGCATGGATGTCGGTAAAATTACATACTAAAACCTTCCTCTTGAACCACATAAAACCAAATCCGTTACGTAGTTTTAAAGATATAAGTATACTAGTGACGGACAGACAGCGACAGCGACTTTGTTTTATACAATGTAGTGATAGTGATGATACGTACTGTCACTAGCAACTCTCAGCCTACACAGCTTAGAACTTCAATAGCGTCGTATATATAAAGGGCGTAAAAGTATCCTTAACGAAGCTGACAGTCACGAGCTCTCTACGTCACTGCGATTTTTTTTTGTTCTAAACCACTTTTAAACCATACCTGGGAGCTCCCTAGTTATATTGTGATATTGGGGGCCAAAGCTCCTAAACATAAATCAGTTATAACTTTACTTAAGTTCCTTTCATGATCCGTTTACTATTCAAAGTATCCACTAGCACAATGTGCTACATTCAGTTTTATCCTAAAATATGACATTTCACCCCAAAAATAAAAGACAACAATTTTTGCATAATATCAAACTAAGTACTTAGTTTGATATTTAAGCAAAAATTGTTGTCCCTAGTTTGATATACATAATGCTTGATTGACGGCTTCGTTAAGAGTAGGTACTCTTTTACACCGTTTATATTTTGATCAAAAACTTTTATTTATCTTTAACACTTTTTTCTCTATTCCCAGGGCGACAGCGGCGGCCCCATCCAAATCAAGAACACAAGGATCTCCTGCATGTACAACGTGGTAGGAGTGACGTCATTTGGCAAGGCCTGTGGCTTCGTAGGAGAGCCTGGCATCTACACCAGGGTCCTCAACTATGTGCCCTGGATTGAGAGCATCGTGTGGCCTAACTAATCGTAGACATCATCTGTAGTTTATTGACAAAAGCCTCTCTAAAATATGTATGCTATGCTACCTGTGCCATTAAAGAAAATTTTAGATAATGGCGGCATTTTTATGACGTGAGCGTGGTTAAAATTGGAACTTTAATAGCCATTTTGCTTAGCCGTTATTTTCAAATTGTTTCCATAGTGGTGTGGAATAATTTAGTGTTTTTGTTTTTAAGAAGCATTGAAGACATTTTACTTTCGCATTTATAATATTAGTTAGGATAGATTAAATTAGATCAGAGAATATTTTACACTGTCACCACTTTATTAGATTTTGTGTAAAATCAAAACGCATTGCCATGACTTAAGTTTTGTATTTCGTTATTTTTGGTTTTATTTTATTCATTTTTTTTTATACTGTGTGCAATTGTGACATACACCGAATAAATGTATTATCTCTCTTTATTTTTTTTTCCCTGCCTATTAAATTATTATTTCCTTTAATTATTTTTATACAAAATTTAATGATTTTCTTTAACATCCTTAAAAAAAATACAATTTACAAAAAAAAACCGGTACCTATCGGAAACAGGGTTCAAGCTACCAGCAGTCAGGGTTTTAGAGAAAGGAACCTCTTGACAATACATACAAGCCGTCTCCAGGAGTACCCTGCATGAACTAGATCGCAGATCTTCGATAGTCATTACGGGTAGTCGTAAACCGGGTAGTGAATATTACGGTTTTTCCATTAGGAATTTCTCAGTCTTATTTGAAGAATCCGTCTGAGTTCGTCAATCAAAAAACTCAGCAGCACCACATCTTTTGCATAACTTATAATATTAACAACCTTACCATCAATAAAACTGTGGCGTCTTCATTAATTAGTTATTTATATTATAGGTATTTCTGTAAAGTACAGCTAGCTTTAGGTTCTCACGCAAGCCTACAGATGTTTTATTGCAGGCTAATTTCTTTACTTGGCTATTCAAGCTTAACAATAGTTTATGGTAATTTTTTTTTTTTTTTTTTTTTTTTTTTATCTAATCTGCAACTTGGCAATCTGTCTAAGAGACAATAAGCCATACATCTGTCCGATTTCCATCTGATTTGTGATGTTTATGAAGTAAGCCTCTATGTGATGAAGTATTCCATCAGAGGTTACTCTTCAATGTGAAGAAAATCTGGTATTCAGTGTCGTTATGTCGTTTCTTTTAAGTCTCACATGGCGAAGGCTACCCTCCTTGTTTAAGACACGAGCAAGCTCGTTAGTATGGTGTGTAAGCTTGCTTTGGTATTTCACGCTGTGATGGATTATCTCTTGTTTGATGGTATTTAAGTTAATATCCAGGTAAATATATTTGTTGCTGATACACCGTGGTATGCCAAACATTGTTCTTAGTGCCTTGGTCTGAAATCTTTCGAGTATTTCGATGTTGCTTACACTGGCTGTACCCCATAGTTGGATTCCGTATGACCAGATTGGCTTTAGGATGGCTTTGTAAATGGTCATTTTACTTTTGTTGTTTAGCTGTGAGTGTCGTCCTATTAGCCAGTGCATTCCTCGCAGTTTCGCATCGAGTTGCTTTCGCTTTGTCCAGATGTGCTTCTGCCAATTAAGTCGTCTATCGAGATGCATGCCAAGGTACTTAACATGTTCTTCTTGAGGTATTTCTTCGCCATTAAGCTTGACAGGAGGGCAAGTCTTTTTCCTAAGGGTGAAAGTGACATGTGTAGACTTAGTCTGATTGGCACGAATTCTCCACTGTTTAAGCCACTTCTCCACCTTATCCAAATGTCTTTGCAAATTGAATGACGCAGTTTCCGGACTAATATGAGAAGACAATAATGCCGTATCATCTGCAAAGGTCGCAGTCATTGTGTCATCTGTTGTTGGAAGGTCGTAGGTGTACAGAAGGTACAATATTGGACCCAATATGCTACCCTGTGGGACACCTGATTGAATCTCATACAGAGCAGAGAAGTCGTTGTTCTGTTTGACTTGGAAACTTCTTTGGTCAAGGTAGGACTTGAGTATGTTTATAAACGAGTGTGGGAGCCGCTTTTTTAGTTTGTAGATGAGGCCCTCGTGCCACACTTTATCAAATGCCTGGCTAATGTCTAAGAATGCCGCTGAGCAGTACATACGTTCTTCAAAGCATCTGCCTATAATGTCGACAATGCGGTGAACCTGTTCAATAGTCCCATGTCTTTCTCTGAACCCAAATTGGTGATTTGGCAGTATATCTTCTAGGTGCTGTTTCATTCGGTTGAGCAGAATTTTTTCGAAAATCTTTCCTATGACGGGGAGCAAGCTTATGGGTCGGTATGATGTCGTTTCCTGGGGTGGCTTGCCAGGTTTGGAGATCATCACTACTTGTGCTATTTTCCATTGACTAGGAAAGTGTTCTAATTTTAAGCAAGCATTAAAAATTTTGACCAGACTCATTATTCCTTTATGCGGTAGTTGCTTCAAAAGAGTTGCATCTATGAGGTCATACCCTGGAGATTTGCCTTCCGAAAGATTTTTAATTATTGTTCTGACCTCATTTGGGCCTGTACTTTTAAGAGGTGGACACATTTGTAATGCAGTGTCTAGGTAGCTCCTTATTTCAGCTGTAAGCTCACTACTATATTCGGGGAATGGTTGGAAAACGACACTCAGATGTTTTGCGAAAGTTTCCGCTTTTTCCGGATCTGATCTAGCCCAGCCTCCAGAGCAATTTTTAATAGGCGGGATGTGAGTTTTGGGGCGTTTCAGGTTTTTAGTTGCTTTCCATAACGAGAAGTTGGTATCCACTGTGGGACTCAGACTGGAGAGGTAGGATTGGAGATTGCTATTAACCATTGTTTTTATGAGCGTTGATAGTTCAGCAGAGCATTTGTTAAAAAGTTTTTTATCGATTGGGTATCCTCTTGTGTGCCATTTTTTTCTTAATTTACGGCGTTCTTGTATTTTATCTGTGATGTCTTTGGGATATGTATTGTGTTTGATGGGAAGGCCTTTTTGTTTGGTCGTTGCAATGTCAGCTGCCCTATGGATGATCTTGTTAAGTTCCTCAACAGCATTTTCCAGTTCGTCCGCTGTGCCAATTTTGGTTCGCAAGTTTATTTCCGAGGTTATCGTGCTTTGGTAGAGAATCCAGTTTGTCCTTTTTTTGTTGTACAACCTGTTTGGAGGTTCTATTAAAGTGATCGTCTGGTTAACAGTTAGGATAACAGGTGTATGGTCAGATGATAGATCTATGCATGGCTCGACGCTAATAAAGTTATTGTCGATACCTTTTGCTATATAGAAGTCTAGTAAGTCAGGGGTTTTGTTTCTATCAGTAGGCCAGTATGTGGGTTCTCTAGTGGTGAAACATTCCAGTTTGGCCTTTTCTAATATTTTTTGTAGCTGCCTCCCTCTCGGGTTTATGAGTCTGGAACCCCAATGGAGGTGTTTGGCGTTCCAGTCGCCACCGCTTATGAATCGCGGGCCCATCGTATTCAAGTATGTTTCAAAGTCATCCGCAGTAATTGTGTGTCTCGGGGGGCAGTAAACAGCGGACAGAGTAGTTTCAATCGCATTATCTATGATTTTTATTGTAGTAGCTTGAATTTTATCAGTGCAATAGTTTTCTATTGGGTAATGTTTAATGTTATCCTTGATGATTACAGCGGTTCCACCGTGACTATTACCAGATGGGTGGTTAGTGGTATACACTGAGAAATTTTTGAATTTAACATGTGATTTTAATGTGAATCTAGTCTCAGATACGAGTGCTACATCAATCGATTCCATGTGCAGGAAAGTTTCAAATTCTTGACGTTTTTCAGTCAAGCCGTTGGCGTTCCAAGTTACAACTCGGAGTTTGCAAATCATTTCTTTGTTAGGCTGTTTACTATCTGGAGCATACGATCCAGCATTTTGTCCATCATTTCCATCATTGTCTGCTGTAGCTTACACAGCATAGTTTCCATAACTTCTTTAATTTCCATGTAGTCGTCTCTTTTTTCAGATCGTTGTGTGGATTTTGGTTGTGCTGCAGTTTCTGCGTACGTTCTAGTAGGTTGGTTTAACTGAGGTAGGGAAAAGGTTTTGTTGTTATCGATTTTGTAGGTGTTGTTCTGTTCGAGAATAGTTGGTTTTCCTTTTGCGTTAGGTACCATTTTAAATATTCTTTCTCTGTATTCTTTATAGATTTTACAGCCTTTGTAGCTAGCTGGGTGTTTTTCAGAACAGTTGACGCAGGTAGCTTCGGTGTCAGGACTCTTTTTGCACGTTGTAGTAGGATGTTCTTGAGCACATTTAACGCATCTGAATGGCCTGTGGCAGAGATTTTTCGAGTGACCAAATCTCTGACATCGTTTACATTGCAGAATTTCTTTTTTAGGGTAAGGGGCTTCAAAGTTTATTTTCATGTTGCCAATGTATTTCACTTTGAATATTTCTTTATTATTGCGATTAGGTTCTAGGTCAACATGGAATATTGGCAGGGGCTCCTTGGTGACTCGATGGCGGATATTGACTATTTGTCTGACTTCATGTCCCATTTCAGTTAGTTCCTTAGCAATCTGTGTGGTGTCGTCCGATGAGTGGAGTCCACGAACTATAACTCTATATGCTCTTTCGCTTTTAAGCTGGTAGGTGTAATGTGAAATGTTATTCGAAATGAAGTTTTCCCTTATGGTTTTATAAGCTTGAATATCTTTAGGTATTATTTTAATAATATGGCCTGTCCTGAGGGTGGTCATAGTGTATTGGTCGTTTTCTATGAACCCATTCATAGCTTCTTTCAGGGATATTATGTTGAGAACTCCTGTTACGAAGATCGGCTCTGGTCTTGGTACGTATGTTTTTTCTACTTTTTCTTTAGCATCTATTTCTTCGTTTTCTAGTAGGTCAAAGCTGTTTTGTGTTGGGATCGAGTATGATGCAGAATTCTTTTTCTTTTTCTGTTCGTTAGTTATAGGACTTGTTTCTTTCCTTTTATGTCTTCCTACTGGTTTATCGTTTTGCCATTCAGTAGGGCCTGTACCTTTGTCGTTAAGTACTTGTGTGTATGTTTCTGTTTCGTTTAGAAGTATCTCGGTGACTTTATTGCTTTCTGTGTCATGTGTCACTTTTAATGATGGTGTAGAGTTGCTCCTGGGTCTTACGAAGAAATTTCTATGGAGCGTTTGTTGTATCATGGTTGGATTTATTTTATTAAGATTAACTTGAGTTTGGTTTTCATTTGTTTTAATTTGATTCATCTGGATTTTGATTCCCACGAGTAGGGCCGATATTAGAAAGTCGCGTGGAAGGTGACGCCCATTCTCCCACGAAGGCAAGTTTATGGTAATTGTTTATTGTTTGTATTAGCTTTAAGAATTTAGAATAATGCCCGTTGGATCTTTATTGAGATGCCGACGGGTCTTTTGTATATGTTTAACTGCGCTATTTTTATTGTATAACCTTGTTGTGAAAACCTTTGTACAAATTAGTGTGTTAACTGCCGCCCCGACCGTACCCAAGTTTTCAATAGTTGCTCAAATGTAAAAGATATTCAGTCACTTCTCATCTCCCGGTTCGGTCGGTCGGCATTCTTGCTCTTTGTAATTTATATTAATAAACTTCTCCATCACTCAGTGAACCATCGTACTTATTTTGCTATTCCCATAACGCCGACACTAGTTAACCGACCTACGTGCGCAAAAGTGGTGACCCCGACGTGATCTCTATCGCTGAGAGAATAGGTTACCTAGTGCTTCGGTTAGTGCGCGGAATCGCGAAACCTGTGCGCGAACGAGTGTTAGATTTTTTGTTCACGGAAGAAGTAAATAGATTATAACAAAATGGCCGGCGAGGACCAACCACAGCCCGCTGCAAATACACGTCAAGTGGTGTTAAAGCCTTTTAATCCGGCCAAGCCAGAAATATGGTTTGGCGGATCAGAGTGTCTAATGGCATTGGCTGGAGTAACGTGCCCGCGCTTGAAGGCTGAATGTGTTGTACGAGCCCTAGACACGGAAGCAATGGAAGAGCTCACCGACATATTGACCGAGTTGCCGACTTTTCCAGGAGATGCATACCAACATGTCAAACAGACAATGCTGACAAGGTTTGGTGATTCAACAGCAAAAAAAACACGGATTTCGCTCGAGGACCAGGCGATCGGTGACCGCACGCCATCACAATTTCTGCGGCATCTAAAGACTCTTGCTGGGTCTACAGTAACGGACGACGTCCTGCGAGCAATCTGGATGAAAGGTTTGTCTCACGACATGCAGAACGCAGTGATAACAAAGACGGATGCCTCGCTGAATCACCTTGCGGATATGGCAGACCTCATCCACGAAAACCACCAGCTACGATCTAGCCGAAATATCTGCGCCACTGTAGCTGCTGCGCAACAAGAGCCCGCAGTGCCACCTGAAGGACCGATAAGGCTAATACTAGCTCAGATGCAAGCACAGCTAGACGAGTTACGGATGTCCCGACCACGCAGCCGCTCCAGATCGAAGTCAAGTCGCAGCCACTCAAGAAACCGATCAAGGCCGAGACCAGAAGGGTGGAAGTGTTGGTACCACCATAAATTCGGCCCTGTAGCAGAGAAGTGTGTGCAACCCTGCGCATATAAATCACCGACGGCGGGAAACGCGAGCGGGGGTCATTAGTGGCGGATGACGCAAACTCCCAGCCAACCACACGCCGCATTTTTATAAAGGACAAAAGCAGCAAGGTAAATTTTCTCGTAGATACCGGTGCAGACCTATGCGTTTATCCAAAATCACTGATCCATACGGCTCGCCAAATGTCTGCCTATGGGTTAGTGGCCGCTAATGGCACACAGATCGCTACATATGGAACGATCCCACTCACGCTTAACCTAGGCCTACGCAGAGATTTCCCGTGGATGTTCGTGGTGGCAGAGGTATCTAAACCAATAATTGGAATCGATTTTTTAGCGCATTATAATATAATGGTCGATGCGCGCAACCGACGACTAGTAGATGCAACCACCCAGTGTACCGTTAATGGACAGGTAGTTGGGTGCAAAACAGAGTCAGTCAAAACCGTTAACGGTGAAACGCCGTACCACCATCTGTTAGCACAGTATGTCGACATTACTCGCCTTGATGGGACTATGCAGAAAACGGTCAAACACAACACTCAACATCACATAATTGTTATACCCGGTCAACCGGTTGCACAGAAGCCTAGGCGTCTAGCTCCAGACCGCCTGACAGCAGCGAAGAAAGAGTTTGAGTCGATGTTAAAATTAGGCATCGCTCGGCCGTCAAAAAGTTCGTGGGCTTCGCCACTACATATGGTTCCAAAGTGTGAAGACGAGTGGAGGCCCTGCGGCGACTATCGTGGATTGAATGAAAGAACAGTGCCCGACCAATACCCAGTGCGACATATTGAAGACTTCGCCCAGTGCTTAAGTGAAAAGAAAGTGTTTTCAAAACTAGATTTAGTGCGTGCGTTTAACCAAATCCCTATCGCCGAAGAGGACATTCCAAAGACAGCAATAACTACGCCCTTCGGTTTATTCGAGTTTAAGTTTATGACTTTTGGCTTGCGTAATGCAGCACAAACTTTTCAACGATTTATGGACGAAGTGTTATGTGAACTTGATTTTGTGTACTGCTACATAGACGACATTTTAATCGCATCTAGTGACGAAACGGAACATTTAAAACACATAGAGACTGTATTTGATAGGTTAAGGAAATACGGAGTAGTTATAAACCCCGCAAAGTGTGTGTTCGGGAAGTCTGAAATCGAGTTTTTAGGTTACCAAGTGTCAGCAGCAGGTACGCGTCCACTCCCCGAAAGGGTTGAAGCAATACGTAATTACCCCTTACCAAACACCGCAAAGCAGCTACGCCAATTCCTAGGTATGTTGAACTTTTACAGAAGGTGCATACCTAATGCAGCGCGTAGCCAAGCTAGTTTACATGAATTGCTGTGTGGCAACAAAAAAGGAAAAACAACTATTACTTGGAACGACCAAGCTAAGCGTGACTTTGAGACGTGCAAGGACAACTTAGCTGAAGCAACGTTGTTAGTGCATCCAAAGCCCGATGCCGAACTTGCTATTTTCAGTGACGCATCTAACATGTCCATAGGCGCGGCTTTACAACAGAAAAACAACAATGAATGGCAACCAATTGCTTTCTTTTCTAAGAAACTTACGCCAGCTGAACAGAAATATTCAGCCTATGACCGCGAATTACTCGCAATCTACGCTGCGGTCAAACATTTCAGACATCACGTTGAGGCGCGAAGTTTTACAATTTTTACAGACCACAAACCAATAACTTACGCTTTTAAAAAGAAAAATCAGCAATGTTCCCCTAGGCAATTTCGATATCTAGACTTTATTGGACAATTCACTACAGACATACGTCACGTCAAAGGAGAGGACAACATTACGGCCGACCTACTATCTCGCATAGAGTCAGTAAGTACTGAGATAGACTGGAAAGCTCTTGCATCCTCGCAACAAAATGACGCGGAGCTTAAAAGCTTAATTGACAATAGAACCTCGTCCCTTAAATTACGTCTTGTTCATTTGCCAGAGTCAGACAAACCAATTTTTTGTGACTTCTCTACCCTAACAGTTAGGCCTTTTATTACGGAACCATTCAGAAACTCCGTTTTTAATATGCTTCATAATACCTCCCATCCAGGTAGTAGGGCTACGACTAAGCTTATCACTAAACGATTTGTTTGGCCCTCAATAAATTCTGATTGTAAGTTATGGGCCAGAGCATGTGTTGATTGTCAACGATCAAAAATTTCTCGTCACGTCGTTACAACGCCGGGAACGTTTACACTTCCGTCATCTCGATTTGAGCATGTACATATTGACATTGTAGTAATGCCCTATTCTGAGGGATACCGTTATTGTCTTACTGCTGTAGACCGATTTACCAGATGGCCGGAAGCGATTCCCATTGTCAATCAAGAAGCCGATACAGTAGCGCGTGCATTTTATTCCAATTGGATTGCTCGTTTTGGCATACCACTTAGAATCACAACAGATAGAGGAAAACAGTTTGAGTCACACCTATTCAGAGATCTCAATGCCCTGATCGGTACGGCTCATTTTCGAACGACGGCTTATCACCCTGCAGCTAACGGCATGGTCGAGCGTTTCCACCGTCAATTAAAGAATGCACTAAAGTGTCACAATGCAGCAACCAGTAGTTGGACGCGAATTCTCCCGACCGTTTTGCTAGGAATCAGGTCGTCTTGGAAGGAGGACTTGAAAAGTACCTACATCCGCAGAGTTAGTTTACGGACAGAGCTTACGCCTCCCCGGGGAATTTTTAGGCGACAATCCGACTAACGAAACTGTGCAGGCTGAATTTGCTAAAGAGCTACGTTCGCATTTCAATAAGCTCAAGCCTGTCGCTAGTACTCAACACGGACAGAAAAGCACTTTCATTTTCAAGGACCTTAATAACTCTACTCACGTGTTGGTGCGGAACGATACAGTCAAAGTTCCATTACAGCAACCTTACGACGGCCCTTATAGAGTAATTTCTAGGAAGGATAAAACATTCGTGTTAGATATACGTGGCCGCGAGGTTACGGTATCAATCGATAGACTGAAACCAGCTTATTTCTTAAGGGATTCTAATTGTCATCCGGACAGCACTACTAATATTGTCATAGATCTCGCTCCCGAAATCACTTCACGTTCTCAAACCGCATCTGAATCAGTTCCCCAATCTTCGCCATCTGTACCTCAGGTTCCTGAACCGCAGGGGCCGCGAAGGTCAGGTAGACGCGTACGATTTCCTGATTACTACCAGGCCAGTTGTTCGTGATCTCGATCACTGGCAGGGGGGTACTGTGGCGTCTTCATTAATTAGTTATTTATATTATAGGTATTTCTGTAAAGTACAGCTAGCTTTAGGTTCTCACGCAAGCCTACAGATGTTTTATTGCAGGCTAATTTCTTTACTTGGCTATTCAAGCTTAACAATAGTTTATGGTAATTGTTTATTGTTTGTATTAGCTTTAAGAATTTAGAATAATGCCCGTTGGATCTTTATTGAGATGCCGACGGGTCTTTTGAATATGTTTAACTGCGCTATTTTTATTGTATAACCTTGTTGTGAAAACCTTTGTACAAATTAGTGTGTTAACTGCCGCCCCGACCGTACCCAAGTTTTCAATAGTTGCTTAAATGTAAAAGATATTCAGTCACTTCTCATCTCCCGGTTCGGTCGGTCGGCATTCTTGCTCTTTGTAATTTATATTAATAAACTTCTCCATCACTCAGTGAACCATCGTACTTATTTTGCTATTCCCATAACGCCGACACTAGTTAACCGACCTACGTGCGCAAAAAAACTTTTGATACCAGTGTTGCAGAGTTCCTCGATCAAATTATTGACGTATGGACTGAATAGCACCGGGGATGTAAAACCTCCCTGTCTCACCCCACATTCCAACTCATATGTCATACACAAAATACCCCACCATTTGACCTGGTTGATGTGGTGATCATACCAGTAGTCTAAGCTTAATGAGATCATTCAGAGGACCTTGCCCTCATGCAAGTTCGACCACAGGATATTATAATAAACCATGTCAAATGCCTTAAACCTGTCCAAGAAAGCAGAAGCAGTGGTTTCTTACTATCAATATAGTAATCAGTATAGTAGTAAATATACACTACTTCTTTTCCTCAGTTAAATATTTGGAAGTGGGGAAGGGAGAGTGATTTGTGGTCTTGTGGGACTATCAGTAATTTTGATGTTAAAAACCGTTGGGCAGGGCTCAGCCTAATTTGAAAAACGTCATTAAACCTGAAGGGGTTCTGGCAGCAATGTCCTAAAAGAACACCCACATGACACCAGTTATGATTAAGTGCGATGTAATGGGAGGCGAGCCTATTGGCAGACTTTGTGGTTATCCCGACCCGGAAATCGAATCCAAGACCTGCTCATCAGTCGCAAAATGTAAATGCAAGATTTACATTTTGTGACTTGTGATACAAGTTCAAGTGTGATCCTTGAATTGAGAAAAAATATGATTCTGTATCTTTATAACGTTGCATAAATGATTGAATAATCCGAAATTCTTTGCTAACCAACGTATAAATTACAAAATATCGACATTAGGATTCACATTGACACAACATTAATTAAAGATGGAAAAAAATATAAGAAGTCGTGTGATGAAAAAACTAAACAAAAAAATAAAATTGAAGTGTATGTCTGTAAATTCAAAATATATAAAAGCCTTAATGATAGCAGCGTTAAAGCCGAAAGGCCCCTAGCCTGTTGCCGGCACAACGTGCCATTTGGCACACTTTTTTTTTGGGGCTTGCCGGCACATTGTGCCATTTGGCACATTTTGTCCGATCCTGTTACCGGCACAACGTGCCATTTGGCACACTTTTTTTTTGGGGCTTGCCGGCACATTGTGCCATTTGGCATAATGAAAACAAAGTAAAGACAATTAAAATAAAGATAAAAGGTGCCGGTGGGATAGGTAAAAATAAAGACAAAAGGTGCCGGTGGGGTAGGTAAAAAAAAAGACAAAAGGTGCCGGTGGGTAGGTAAAAATACAGATAAAAGGTGCCGGTGAGTAGCTAGTTTCTCCCCGTCTTTGCGTCATCTTCTAGAGAGATATTGGAGGTCAAATTTCCAAATAATTTCCAAATAAAGTTTTTTTAAAGAATAGTTAACTATTAAAAACATTCATCAGCACAATAATTATGTTCAGTGAGTTACGTTATAAGGTTTTACCGTATAATTTAATTTTCGTTCAAAAAAACACGCCGCATAACCCAGGCTGAGGCTAGCGCGATATTAGTAAATAAATTATGTAAACTAACAGAGATAACGTCAGCAGTCACAAACTAGAATTTAAAAGCCGGTATTGCAGTCTAACCGGATGCAGCTAAATATAAGTATTTCACATGAAGTAAGCTCCACAAACCACACTCTAATTCAACCCGGTGACGTTATTACCCTACTCCAAGAGAGCAACGGGAAAACTAGCACTCTTAAAATGCACAGACGGAAATAACCGTCATACCGACCTCGCCGATGAGGTCCGTCGTGAAACCCCGCTTCAAAAAGCCCTGGGACGTCCCTCGCTCGACCCAGCCCGCGATACTGAGCCAGTAGAGTTTTACCAATCGTCCCAAAACTCAGATCCAGCCTGTCCCCTGCTATCCTCTACCAGCGACGCCCTGAGCCGAGGCTCGTAATCATCAATATTATTATTATATCCATCACTTAATCGCGAGGATGCTTAGTCTCCACTGAAATTATTGATTGCCGTAGGTCACAATGGTCAAGAGGGCAATATTATAAATAGCATACATAACTTATAATAAATTATTTAATTTGAATTCATTAACAAATCAGCAATTATTGATGTAATAATACTTGTAGACTTTCCTTGTCGAGATTGCTTTGCGCGGGCGGTGTCATTAAAATTATTTTCGGGGAATCGAATTGCGGCACTCGATTCTTTCGGTGGCTGGTCTTCTATATCAGGTTCTTCTGTAAGGGGTCCTTCTGTAGCGGGGTCACGTATAGGGGGCCTTCGAGATGAAACCCCTATTATAAATGCAAGAGGTCCACCAATGAGGTCTGGTTGGAACTTCTTCGGAGGAGGCTCTACAATATACTCCCAAACTGGCCTTGGATTGACTGCAAAAAAAGAGTTGGTAGTGTAAAATTACAGTAAAATACTACGTTTGGTGGTCAATGATTGGGGGTATCATATTACCCAGTACAAAATAGATTAGAGAGGTCAGATAAGCAGTCGCTCCATGTAAAATACAGTCGGCAGTAGTATTCATCTGTAAGGCTGAGGCTACAGTAGGCAGCGATTTGCGATGCGACTGGAAGAGCGAAATTTTTTGAACTGAATTGAATTGATGTACGGTGTAGCCATATACGTGAGCATTCATTTACTTGTTTTAATCGCTCATGTGTCGCAGGTCGCGTCGCGGCCTAATGTAGCCTCAGCCTAAGTACAGAATGCTTAACGGCTTTGTAAAGAGTCCGTTTACTGCCAGTCTGCCAGTAGATACATCTGATGGTGACCATTCTTGCCATTCTTCTCATGAGACCAACGCTTTGGAATTGGCAACTACAGTACACTCACGAGTTATTATGCCTTGTGACTGGGACTGTAGCTTAGTTTATTTAGCTTCAGTAGTTTACTGCCGCACTCGGAGAGCTTCAGTGGTTGCTTGGGCCGTCGCTTGGTAAGGGTTTTTGGCAGTTTTGTCATACAAAACTATGTCAGGCCTTTGCTGGGTGGCGGCTTGAGCAATCGTTGGATATCTCTGAGTGCCGCAGTTAGTTTAATTCGACTATTCAAAAGTGCCTGTTACTGGCCTACTTGAAATAAATATTTTTGACTTTGACTTTGACTTTGACTTTGACCTATTCCAATTTAAATCAATCAATCAAAATATTCTATTTCACATAGGCACATATGAAACGTCAGTGAGCGGGTAGAGGTGAGGGGTTGGTCGTCTCTTACGGAGAAAAAACAGTTAGAAACTCCATGGTCATAATTAGGAACATAGGGATCGAACTCATGAATCTTTATAATTAATTAGTTTTACATCTACCAACCCGCACTGGGCCCACGTCGTGGATTATAGCCCATCCCTCTCCTAGAAAGGAGGCCTGAGTCCCTGCAGTGGGAACATTATAAGATGATGAAGATGTTCAATTCTTGCATATTCTGATGAAGAATGGACCATTAGAGTCGCGGACTCGCGGGCAACCGGTGGATGCAAGCGGCAGACTGCCGTTCGTTATGGCGTTCTATGGGGGAGGCCTTTGTTCAAAAGTGGACGTCTTCTGGCTGATGAGAATGATGATGATGATGTTTAATTCCATACTTACCTACTTTAAGTCCTGGTTTCAGAGGTCGTTGCGATGTGGGTAGAGATACAGGTATATTAGACGCAGGACTATATGGCGGGCTGTTGTATTCGGTGTATTTTCGATCCTCTCTGTCTGACTTTTTCACTGTACCGTTTTTTGTTACTGAAAATATAACGCAATGATAAAATATGTTTTTTTTTTTTTACACGGCGATTTTTAAGCTATTGCATAGCTTCTATCGCGGGCCTTGAGCGTGGAGAGCGAATCCAGAAATTCCGTAACGAAAATATTGTGATCAACCAGGTTGCTATTATGGTTACGGAAAATAACACGGTTGTCAACTGAGGTTGTCAAATTAAATAATTGATAAAAAATGCTATGCAATAGCTTTACCGCGGCAGTCTCCGAGTGCCACACGTTTTTTTTTTAATCAAACATCATCTTTGAGAAGAAACTGAGGTCACAATCTCTCTTAAACATCTCTTACATAATCTTAAGTTGAATGAAGATCAGGTTGTGTCAGAGATGTTTGGCGTCGCATTATCAAGGCGTCGATGTTTGTCATCGATGTAGCAACTTTCGTAGAATAGTATGAACTCACATAGGGAAACCTTTTTTATATTTTGCGACTTGGCAAATCATCAAAATGACTCCTTGGGCAGAGCGGTAGGAGTGTTAGACTTCTACGGACTAAAAACCACCCAAGTTCCTTCTTAGCCCTTTGTGTCGAGGCCGCGGCATCTCTTTCGAACAACCCGCAGGCCCGACATGCTCTACCACGTCACGATCATTGGTCCTTCGAGCCGGATTTAAAGTATTAGTTAAACTGCCTTGTTGCTCTGGTGGACACAAGCGTGATTGCTGAGTATCAGGTACGGGGTTCGTTTCCCCGGTCGGGCAAATTGATGTAGGGGTTTTCTATCACGAATTTCTTAGTAGCAGCCTCCTACAGCCAACAGATTCTGGATTTGTTCCCGGTAAATATAATCATAAATCATAAAGTGGCAATAGGCTCGCCCTATTTACATGCGACTAAAACATAACTGGTCAATAGCCTCTATTCATTGTCCCTACATTATTTTGATAACCAAATTGTTGGTCGGTTGAAATGTGAGTGTACTATTAGGTAGGTACATCTCTGCCTAGCCCATAAATTAGGTCTCGAAATATTAGTTTTTCAACACACGGCACGGCACGGTTTGACGGCACGGTTGGCGCAGTGGCTCAAGCAGTTGACTTTCTTCTACGTGTCGCGGGTTCGATCCCCGCACGGAACTAATATTTGTATGGCCTGCAGATAGTTGTTTCAGGTCTGGGTATGTGAGTTTAAATGTTTGTGAACGCACCCACAATACAGAAAAAAATCCTAGTGTGGGGCAACGTATTTAAACAAAAAAAAAAAAAACTGTGTAAAAATTATGTTCTATGGAAGTTTGTAAAATAAATTCGATAAATAAACTCCTTGGCATAAACAGCTTGTCATTTAAGAAAACATTGGACCAGCACCACACCAGCACCAAATAAAATTCTCCACGAAAATACTTACCGAAGCTTAGGTCCTTTTTACCAAAACCAAGTCTATCACCACAATCATCTTTATCATGTTCTTGAGGCTGTTCATGCAGACCACTGAGCTCATTCACCTGTCTCTGAGATCTACTGGGTCCAAGTAGCTCGTATATCAGATCTAAAGTTCGAGGATTCCGGATATTCCAACTGTCCGGGACGGTGCCATCGTCTTGAGGAGAAGATGAGAATTTGGGTTGTCGTAGACGAGGAGAAATCTTGGTCGTGGGACATAAGAATGGTCTCACTGTTATGGCTTCTGATTCAGTTAGGATTGAGTATACCTGCGTAAATAAGAGTGATTAAGATTATTGGTTTTTTATTCATTTCGCAAATTATCTGGCTGTCGTTTTTCAACCATTCAGACAGATCTTGAGTTCGGTCCTGGTTCGGGAAAAAAGTACTATTGGGTTCATCAAGATTTTATTTTTATTTAGGTACGGTCCCACCACTCTATTCCTAAATAGAAATCATCAAGAATTTCTTAGTAGAAGCCCAGTGTTTGGAGCATGGCGGCACTTTTTCTACCCCAACTCTCTTATTCCAATGGGTCGGCAATCTAACACGACCGGAGAGAAATGAGGCACAACCTAGAGGCAGACAAACACGAACAGACAGACCTGAGGCAGACCAAACCTTCCTATATCAACGTTGAGTCGGCTTCTAATCTAAGCTGATGGAGCCAAATACCAGTATTTTACATGGAGCAACTGCCTATCTGACCCCCGCAACACAGTTTATTTAATACTGGGTACCCAGTATTAAATTAACTTTTACGATACCCCTTGCTAAGATTGGTTGCCAAACTTTTAGGCCATCACTACACGTAACGACGCGACTGTCAAAGATTTAGAAATGACCGGCCGGGACACCGGGTTTCCATGCCTCATAGGCACGGATGAAAGTCGGTATTTAAGGGATGCCACCCATCTACGGACCGTCCTAGTCAAACATAGCTTATCCTAAAGATCGGCCCATGAGTTATTATTTACCCACGAGTTTCTCCTCTGTTTTCCGAAAGATACCAGGAAAGGGAGGGAGAAAGGTATTGTTAGCTTCCGAATTCCGGGCAGTTACCCATTAGCACTTTGCCCGACCCAAGATTCAAATCAGGACCTCACACTCACACACTTTTGAAATGCACTAGCATTAAAACACAGATAGCACACATACCGTTATAAAAATATATAAATTTTGTCTCACTGCATCCATGTCTGGGAGTCTAAAATGGCCACTTTTGCAGATCTTAATGTGAATTGCGTTTAAAAGCGTAAAATGGACCTTTCTTAAAAACTGCGTCTGTGACTATTTTACGAATGTTAACGCAATTCATATTATTTTCCTATTATGATGTATTTTACTAAATTGTTACAGACGCATAGTAATGAAAGGTCCGTTTTACTCTTTTTAACGCAATTCATATTATGATCTGCCAAAGTGGCCGTTTTAGACCCCCTGATATATTTATTTTGAGCACTTTTTAAAATATTATTAAAATTTAAATGTAACACTTTTCGCGTATACAATGTCTGTCTCTTATCTAAGTGTTACACGAACTGTTTTGTTACATCAACATAGGAATTCCCACACCAAAAGTGAAATGAATACTAATGATTAGGCAATGCCTTCGCCTTGTAAGTTTGGAGCTTTCATTGTTTCAAGGAATCCGAAGACGATTCAATTCGATAGGTATATTTTTGTGTTTCTCATTATCAGCCACGGAGTCTGGAAAAAACAGGCTCGGCCCCATTTCATGGGATTTTAACAAAACTGGCGAAATGTGAATTGTACAGTCAAACAAGATAAATATACAGCCAGCTAACTTGCATTTTTACTATTAAGATTATACAGATACATATAAAGACTGATACCAAACGATACAGTGTTTGACATCAGTCGCATAATGCGAAACGCTTTAAAACACAAAATTGCAATCAATATTTTCAGGGTACTAGAATTTTAGAAAACTTGTTGTTGTTTGTTTTTACTACATCTCTGCCTAGCCCTTCGGAGATAACAGGCAATTCGAACAACGCCATCTATCAAGGACAATGGTAAACAGCTTCTTAATTTTTAACCGACAGTATCCCTTGTCAACGACATACGAGCGCATTTTGATCTTTGTAGCGCACAGCGGGGTTCACTGACGTCAAAACTTTGAACACTGCCATCTATCGGTTGGAAGTCAAACTAATTCATGGACTCGAAATAGTTTTTTGTTAAATGATAGAGCGGTATGAGATGGCGCTGGTTATAACAAATTCAAAAGAGTGAAATGCTTTCAACAGTTTGCTTATGATCCGGGTGGTACGGTTGCAAATAAAATGAACCTTTCATTATAGTAACTGCGTCTGTGACTATTTAGGAAAATAGATCATAATAGGAAAATAATATGAACTGCGTTAAAATTCGTAAAATGGTCACAAACGCAGTTAGGTACTATAATGAAAGATCCATTTTACGCTTTTTAACGCAATTCATATTACGATCTGCAAAAGTGGTCATTTTAGTCCTTCAGTAACAAGGCTCGGAAACCGGTTAAAATACTTAACCGGTTACGGTAATTGACCCCAAACCGAAACCGATTTAGGTTAAATATTGTACTTTGCCGGGTTTAACCGGTTTATGCGTCTATCCGGTTTTTCACGAGTTTATGTTTTGATTATGGAAATTAACCGGTTAAAACCAAGTTTGATAACCAACGCAGAGAGCCGGCCAGCCTCAGCCGCGGTGGCGCGCGTTTAAGCCACCTGCTGACCTGCTCCTCAGCTTGCGGGCCGCCTCGCCCCTCCACGCCTACGCGGGCTTAAATTACACTCTCGGGGTAGGGCAGAACAGACTACGTGGAGTCGGTTTTGCAGCGATTCGTTTCTGTCACTAACTTTTGTAGCACAAGGTATAATATTGAATTTTAATTTTAATTTTGTTTAAAAATATTGTAATAGAATTGGCAATATACCTTATAAATTTTCCAAATAAAATTCTGCCATCTTAAAAGTATGCCATTGAAAATTCGGCCAGTTAAACATTCGGCCAAACGATAATTCTATACAAACTTACGAAAGTGATTACTCCTCTGTTTGACGGTGTAGGTTCAAAATTAAAAATTGTATCAACTGGTCTTATCATTATCTAGGTATGTATGGAAGCAGAATTGGAAAAAAAAATATTGATTTGGAAGTTATGAACGTCAAAACTTTCATATTTTAGCACTAATTTAACTCTTCTTTGGGCGTAAATAAGTAACATATATAGTATGAAAAAGAAAAAAGTGAAACCATACAGACATAGATTAGTTATTAAAAAAATTAAATAATTTGATTTTGAACAGATACATTCAATAGATTTTTCATGAAACCAAATATACCAAAGGTCTGCATAGAAACAATCGCGCGCCGTTTTAGTTGTGTCTCTTTCGCTCTATGCATTTCGCTCGTGATGTCGGGTGAAATAGCATGCATTTTAGCCCCGCCCACCAACTAGTTCGTGCCGTTGGCTTGTTTACCCTTAAACACATTCGTTCAAAGAAGAATATACCAAGTGTGTTATGCCAAATAAATTTCGGAGCATTAAGTTTCTGCCAGATAGATGGTACCCAAGGCAGAGGTGTGCCTATTGGTACACCCACATTTTACCAGTATGTGTGTAGCTTTGCTTTCTTTATTACCCGACTGCAAGGAAAGGGTTATTTTTCCTGACAGTTAAGGTACCTAAAGGTCTAAATAAAATAAATGCTTTTTATTATTTTTCTTCTCTTTCTGAGATACACCCAGCGGTGGGACACAACTGGCTAATTAAAAAAAAAGAATGAAAATGATTCTTTATCTTTAAAATAATAAGTCAAATCAAAGTTTTTTTACATACTTAATTATAATGCTTGGTAGTGGAAAACGCTAATCAATAATACTCGTAATAAAAAAACTTTATTTTACATGGCACACAAGTAAACCCAAAAGCAACAACTAGTACACAATGCACATCATAAAAACTCCCAGTTTTTCATTTTCCCATAGTAAATATTATGGACGGGAGTGCAAACGACTTTTGACAGATGGTCGCCATTTTGATAAAATTTATAGCCGTCGAATAAATAAGTAAAGGCTATAACGCGATATTTTCGCGTGCACGGTGAAAAGTTAAATTAATATTGTGGAAAATGCACGCGTGGTGTATTGTTTTTGATGGTACAAGCATAAATAAGTTTTATCTAGATTATAAAAGAGAAAGCCTCGTTCCAGCAAGCGCGACTGCTGAGCATGAGGGCTAGGGTTCGATTCCTGGGTAAGGCAAAGTCTTATGGAGTTTTTCCTTTTGGATTTTATTAGTAGCAGCTACGGAGTCTGGATTTGTGCTCAGGTTCATGGCAATACTCTTTAGGACATAACTGGCGAAATCCGTCTTATGACGACGACAGGACGTGTCGACGCGCGACGACGGCGCGTTCGTGTTCCACGCGCGCCGTAAACAGATGTCAGCAACGTGGAAGGGCCTCTTCCACATTGCTGACATGACATCTAGCAAGAGCATCTCGCAAGAGCCGACGCCTGTTGGGGCTGCGGGTTGATCGAAAGAGATACCGCGGCCACGGACACAATAAAGGGCTAAGAAGGAACATGGATGGTTTTTAGTCAGTAGAAGTCAGAGTCCCTTTCGCTACGCCCAGAGCAGGTCCGGAGGAGTCATTTGATGATTTCCCAAACAAAAAAAAAAAAAAAAACAAAGGAAAACAGAATTGGGCATCGGTGTCTCTTCCACGCTGTATTTCATTGTGAACCATCAACGTAGTCTGTTTTCAGGTAGCATTGTATGAAAATCTGAATAATGCTCTCTGTTCTGTGTGTGACACAGATATATTTTCACATTGCATTTAAAGTAGTGGCTGAATGTGGAGCAATTTGCTATATGTGGCAATGACTGTGGTTTTGGTTGAACAAAATAAAATTATTTACATAAGTATATAAAAAACGTAAACTGATCGCGCCAGGACTCAGCCGAACCTTATCTCGGGCCCATGGAAGACAGGTCTCAGAACAGCCGCCGTCCTAACGGGATCAAATAGACGCGATACGCGCCTCCGAACAATATTACAATTTCTGAACTTAAAGCTACCCTTACCTCATTTCTTCGAGCCGGTCTCACTTCCTTGACCCCTCGCAAGTTGTGTAACTGTGTATGTGTATAATGAGTGTATATGACCTTGCGATGGTTTGCTGGTAGTTCCGGACGATTCTTCCACGTCGCTGCAAGCCACACCGTTAACGCGAGCCACCACACTCACTCCGTATTAGTCTAACCACAAAAGCCTCGGTGCCTTCCCAATAGCACTCCCGTGACAAGGCAAACCAATGATATTATCAATAACCCGTTCGACATTCACAGCGTCGCTAACCGTACTGCTTAACTAGTATAATTGGGTGCCGCGAAATGACTCCACAAGTCGATTTAATCAATGCGCGTGCGCTTTCACCCGTTCTCCGATGGCTACTATAATAATCGTTCGACGCCCAGCGCGACTCAATACGAACTACTATTCACGCCGAGCCCAGCGCTCGACCTCTACCTCCGCCCCTTCGCCCCTGTCGCACCGAGGCGGAGAAAATCAAAAATCTGAAGGTAGATTATAAACAATCACCCCCCCCGGACCGACCCGTTGTCGGTCCGCTCAAACTCCCGGGAGTCGAGATAAAGTTGAAACTGCCCGTCTAAGGATCGAGTCCCTCACCTGGACGTCTGCGATCCTTGGAAACCCATCCTTGCCCGTAATCAGGTTAACAATGCGCCCCCGTCGCCAACACAACGGTGATAGGTTAGCATCCTTAACCAGAACGAGGTCTCCAACGCAGGGTGGGGTCGTCCTGTCCGTCCACTTAACGCGTTGCTGTAGAATATGCAAATACTCCAGCGACCATCGCTTCCAAAAATTTTGGCTCATTTGCCGTAACATCTGATACCGTGACAACCGGTACAACTTGACATCAGTATACGGATATTCCGGCAAGGCGTTAAGTGGTTGGCCAATCAAAAAATGACCTGGGGTCATGGCCTCAAGGTCATTCGGGTCAGCGCTCAACGGGCACAAAGGTCGCGAGTTTAAGACCGCCTCAATTCTGCAAAACACCGTTGACAACTCCTCAAAGGTGAGAATCGTTGAGCCGATGACCCGATACAAGTGAGTCTTGGAAGACTTGACTACTGCCTCGAAAATTCCACCCCAGTGGGGGCATCCAGGTGGACTAAAATACCACGAAATGCCCCGACTGGCGAGGCCCGTGCCAATCTCTCGCTCATTCTGACTTAAAAACAATACAATTTCCTTTAAGCACCGGTCGGCGCCCTTGAAGTTGGTACCACAGTCCGACCGAATCAGTGACGGTACTCCCCGTCTAGAAACAAATCGATCTAACGCCGCCAGAAAGGCCTCCGTAGAGAGATCGGCCACCAATTCCAAATGAACGGCCTTGGTCGCCAGACACACGAAGACACACAGATATGCCTTAACCGACTTCGCGTTGCGAAGGTGCGATGTCTTGACCATGAAAGGCCCCGCGAAATCTGTCCCTACGCCAGCAAATGGCCGAGCCTCCGTGACTCGATCGGCCGGGAGATCTCCCATTTGTGGCTGCATTGTGGCTGCCTTGTGTCGGTCAAGGCAAGCAACGAAACACAACGCTCCGTATGATTCTGCGGGCCGATAAACCAAAGCTTCTGAATGAAGCACTTTCCCATGAACGTGACCGGCGCGATCCAACCGGTTGGATCGAACGTTCGTGCGATAGTCGAAAGGACCGATCGCTTGGTCCAGGTCTTCGACAGCAACTCGGCCTCACAACTGTATGTGAAGGCATCCTGACTCGGTCGATACTGGACCCCTAAAATGGCCAACGCATGAAGATTCTCCGAATCCTCAAACAAATGCGGGTCTTGTTGATACTCAGTTGGCAGTCCTGCCAGTACCTCTGGGCAGTTCGACAGCCATTTCCTGAGTTCATAGCCACCGGAGGCCATGAGCGCCACCAATTCATCCCTTAAGATGAGCGCCTGCTCAATACTGTCTGAGCCCGTACAAATGTCGTCTACATAGACGTCCCTATCAATGACAGCAGCCGCGCGGGGAAAGCGGAGCCGTTCTTGATCAGCCAGTTCTCGTAGCGTACGCATGGCTACATATGGGCTGGGCTTTAATCCGTACGTGTTTGTGTTGAGCTCGTACGTGACCATCGGTTCTTCTGGGCTCTCTCGCCACAATATCAGCTGGAACCGACGGTCGTCTGGATGAATCTCAGTTTGACGAAACATCATCCGTACGTCCGTAACGAAGACAACCTGGTGTCTCCTGAAGTCCGTGAGAATGTCTGCAATGTCTCTGGTCAGCTTAGGACCAGCATGGAGACATTGATTCAGGGACACCCCGCTAGACGTCTCCGCGCTCCCGTCGAACACGACCCTAATCTTTGAGTCAGGTGTCTTCAAAACAGCATGATGAGGCAACACATAATGCTCCTCATGACGATAGTCAACCCTGGACACCGACATGTGACCCAACGTCAGGTATTCGCGCATGAACTCCACATACTTCTGTCGGAAGTTGGAGTCCCGCTTCATGCGCCTTTCCATTGCCACTAACCGCTTTTCTGCCAGACTCCATGAGCTCCCCAGCGGAGGTCGAATTGACAGAAATGGCAACCTTGTCATAAATCTACCCGATGGGAGGCGCACCGTGTTAAATCGATAGAATGTTTCGCACTCCTCATCACGTGGGTTATTTCTAAGAGCGGTGGGTGGCTCTTCCGTTGCCCAGAACCGTTGCAGGACGTCGGATAACACGCTGCCATAATATATGGAGCTATAATCCGTTGAGTGCTGTGGTTCCCGTACTGGGCCCAATAACGCGTAACCACCTGCGGTACGCATGGCCACAACCCCGTTTGGTTGCAGCTCCCGTTTGCCGCTTCGGAGCAGCTTCCCGAGGACGTCAGACCCAAGCAAGACGTCCACCCGTCCGGGGATCGCGAAGTGGGGATCGGCTAACTCCAATCCATTGGTCAACCCTTTTACCGCAGACGGTAACCGAGTCTGAGGGAGGACCCCAACCACTTCGTCCAAAACGATCGCCGTGGCATTCACCCGCGTGACCGATGCCGTGTCACCCATCTCGAACAGGAATGTCGTCTGACCCCTGAGGTGAGGCACCCGATTGCCACCTATACCTACGGCGCCATCCCGTGATGGCTCTAATGTAAGGCCCAGCTTTTTCACTAAACAGCTGGACACAATACAACCTTGTGCCCCTGAATCTAACAGTGCTCGCACGTGCACCGGCTGTCCGTCAGTACCCCTGACAGTAATCCTAGCCGTCGGTAATAATACCGTTACTGTCGGGGTGGGCACCACTGACGAACAGGCTGCTAGTTGCTAATAGGAGGCACCTCCCTCCTCCCCTGCCGGAGGGGGAGTAAATACTGTCCCAGTATACGGGTCCCAACCCGGGTAGTAACCCTCCCGACCCATCGGTGACATCCGTGCCGGTCGGAAGTAGCCTACTGGCATCCTTCCGAACGGTGGCGGGCGCGCCGTCAGCCGAGGGCGTTCTGCGAGAGGCGGGGAGAAGCGACTACTCGGGGGTGGCAACATGCCCCCCAACGCATTCGAGTACGCCGCGTAACCCGTCTGTACTACCTCCGGGCCCCTGCCCGAGTCTCGGTGCCTATCCCCCCCCCGCGGGGAAGACGACGGTATCGGGTTGTGCTCTGGATCAGCCCTTGGCCCACCCCCCCGAGGGGGCGGCGACCGCTGATTCCTGGCCGACCCACCCCCCCTAGGGGGGGGTGACCGACCACCCGAATCTGGCTTAGGAGAGGGGGGGTGACCTCCCGGCGAGGCTCCGTGCACCTCCCTACTCTCCGCCAGGCATAGCAACTCGTGATGGGCTCCTCCGCAGGTTCCACAGTTAGTGGTCCTGTGGCACTCACGTACAAAGTGAGTCCCCAAGCAGCGGAAGCACAAATAGCGCTGCTTGACCACCCCTCTTCGTCTATGCACCCGCTGCGCCTTAAAGTCCGCGCATGCGGCGAGACCGTGCCCTTCCTTCCGACAGAAGGCGCACACTTCCGATTGGAGGGCGTGGTATTTCTTCCCCCCCCGACGGGGCTCAACCGGCTTGGGCCCGCTCGTACGTCGGGTTGACGGAGGAGGGTGCGACGTGGATGCCCCTTGGCAATCCGCCCGCCGGCACTCGCCTTCTAAAAACGCTCTCAAGTCATCGTAACTTGGGAGGTGGTCCGTCGATTCGCCACCATGTGACTGCTCAAAGCGCGCCACCACGTCGATCGGCAACTTCCGTAAAACCCTATTGACGATGATATATTTATTGTCCCCTAACGACAACTTAAGTCGATCTAACGTGTTCACCGCAACCGTGACCGGATTAAGGATTTTCGACCTTATTTCGTACACGTTAGACACCTTCGGGATTTCAAAAATCTTATCAATGAGGCCATCAACTATTAATCGCCGATTATCATATCGGTCGATTAATAGGCCCCATGCCGTCTCATAACTGGCGTCCGTAATCTCCAGGTGGGTCAAGATGTCGTGCGGCTCACCGTTAAGCCTACCCATTAATTGAGCCATCTTGTAGGCGGGCGAGAGATCCGTACGCGAATGCACGACACTATTAAAAATATCGCGGAATCGCGGCCAATCGGCATACTCGCCGCTAAACTCGGGTACATGTACTGGTGGCAACGGCGCCTGAATTCCTACGCCTGCTGGCCGACATGATTCCCTGACGTCACCCATGCGCGATCGCTCAATGTCGGCCGCCGCCTGGATTATGCTCATGGACATTTCCCCACACTGGTCCACATTGCCCCGTACCACCTGAGCATCCTTGTCCACCGACGACAGATCCGTCGATTCGAGACATGCTAAATACTCAGCGTGACACTTTAACACGGCGTCATATCGTTCGTCAACTTGCCGAGCGCGTGACAATAACGCATCTTCACGATCGGTGCGACCTACCAACGTAACAACCGATGAAAACCATCTCAATTCAGCTTCGATTCTGGCTGCGATAGTTTTCGTTACTGACGGAGCCATAGTACCAACTTCAATACGCGATTATGCAATAATAAATAACAATAACCAAAAAAAAATAACAATTATTGTATCCGGAACTAACAATAATAATATATTCGTTGAGCGAATAAATTTACGACGCTATGCCAACTCTTGAACTTATTCCTCTACGTGCTCTAGAGGTTATTCCTCTATGTCTCAAATGTTGACAATCATAACACGATTTGTGATGAGGTTATATTTGTGCGTAACCGAACGTAAATAACAAATTATTTTATCAACGAATATTCACATTCCATGTACTTATTATTAATAACGCCAAACTCAACTTGAGGCGTACACTGGTATGTAGGTCAATGTACTACTACCTACAAGTTGAATTTGTACATGAACACAATTTTTACAAGTAAATTGGTACCAAGTACCTACTAATTTTTACAAGTGGGTATAACCACTGCTCTGCTACCAGATTTTGATCGCGCCAGGACTCAGCCGAACCTTATCTCGGGCCCATGGAAGACAGGTCTCAGAACAGCCGCCGTCCTAACGGGATCAAATAGACGCGATACGCGCCTCCGAACAATATTACAATTTCTGAACTTAAAGCTACCCTTACCTCATTTCTTCGAGCCGGTCTCACTTCCTTGACCCCTCGCAAGTTGTGTAACTGTGTATGTGTATAATGAGTGTATATGACCTTGCGATGGTTTGCTGGTAGTTCCGGACGATTCTTCCACGTCGCTGCAAGCCACACCGTTAACGCGAGCCACCACACTCACTCCGTATTAGTCTAACCACAAAAGCCTCGGTGCCTTCCCAATAGCACTCCCGTGACAAGGCAAACCAATGATATTATCAATAACCCGTTCGACATTCACAGCGTCGCTAACCGTACTGCTTAACTAGTATAATTGGGTGCCGCGAAATGACTCCACAAGTCGATTTAATCAATGCGCGTGCGCTTTCACCCGTTCTCCGATGGCTACTATAATAATCGTTCGACGCCCAGCGCGACTCAATACGAACTACTATTCACGCCGAGCCCAGCGCTCGACCTCTACCTCCGCCCCTTCGCCCCTGTCGCACCGAGGCGGAGAAAATCAAAAATCTGAAGGTAGATTATAAACATAAACTGTACTTTCTGATGGAGTTCCTCGCTGTTTTATTGGTCGCAAGTGCCACTGCTCAGCCTCCCCGACCCCGAACCGAACCTGAGTTCGATTCCCGGGTTATTGGGTTTTTAATTTGGCCACGTCCGTACGTCTTTCTGTCTGCAGCTTGTCTTAAAGACATTTAATTTACGTACACATCTACTGAAAAACTGCAATCGAAGGCAGTTGGTGCAGTGACTCAAGCATTTCACTGCTGCGCTGCGTGCCGCGGGTTCGGGTTCGGGCCCCGCACGGAACAATAGTAGATTATACAACAAGTGAATAAAAAGGGAATTTAATTCGAGGTACGAAGTTGGATCCCGAGAGCAGCGAAGGATTCTAGAGTAGAATCACGAGCGTAGCGAGGGATTCTATACTCTAGAATCCTGAACGGAGCGAGGGATACAAGTACCTACCGAGATAAATTTTTTATTCACGTGTTGTGTACTCTACTTTTTACCATTGACTGTGAGAAAATAAATAGGAGCATGGTATTTATTTTCGGAGCTAAGCACTCTAGATTTCTTTGGCTTATTACCCACGGATAGACGTTTTAAGTATGTCACTAACTTTGAGTATTTTGAAATATCAATGTTGTGTTTGATTCTCACTGTGGCTTTTATCATAGAATATATTATGCTCCAAAGTGTCGACGGCGGTCTTGGTTAATTCATTGAAATAGTTAAGAAATATGCACTCAGAGAAGGAATTGGCGCCATTCATGGTTTTCCAGTCGCAGAACAAATTGTATGTTTTCAGGTACAACTCCCGAGATTTTGGCGGCAACAAATCATCTAGGTACTATTATAACTGCTGCTTTAGAACGAAATTATTCCGGAGTCAGTCTCTCATTTTCGTCATCGGAAGAACTCATTTTATTATAATTACTTACCTAGGTTAATAGATTTTCCAATAACACAAAACAACCACAATTAAAGACAGAAAAGAACGTAACTAAATTGGCGGGATATTATTTTAAAATTTGGAATGGAATAGCTCCATTCAGTCACCCAGTACGTACTTTCAGCAGCAGCGATTTTTTTGTGTACGCGCGGAACTAGTTGGCCGCGCCTGGCATGTTTTTGTTTTTTTATTTAAGTATTATTTTCAATAAATTGAACAATTATTGTTCACGATATCTCGAGATTGGTCATCACTGTCTAATTATAGTCTCCTGTGCATTGCGAGCTGTAGGCAACCCGCCCCCTCACCCCTGTCGCCACCTTAGGCGCGGCCAACTAGATCCGCGCGCACTATACGTAATTCGTGTTTGTTCCTAATTCAAAATGTCTTTATTCACTCAGTGACTAAAAGAGCGTTTTATTCACTGTTATCGATGAATAAAATGCCCTTTTTCGAGTGGCAATGGTAAAAAATAAATATTTGTAAGGCCTACAGATAGTTGTTTCGGGTCTGGGTGTTTGTGTGTGTGAGTTTAAATGTCTGTGAACGCACCCACGATACAGGAGAAATTTCTAGTGTGGGGTAACGTTTTTTAAAAAAAGAAAGCAAAAAATTGCATGATTGCATGAATATAAAGATGAACTACGCCGACATAGTGATAAATCAACATCTCAAAAAGTATTATTTAGGATATCTTCAGTTTTCGTAAAGTGGGGATATTATTTTTGTCACCTATTCATCCACACCATCAACATTCAAGTATTTTATAGATCAACGGAGTCAATGAGAGCAATGATGGACGTTTTGTTAGATTCGATTTCCGGATCGGGCTAAATAGTAACGTCGCTCGGGTCGATGCCCGGTTGTCATTTGTAGATTTTTGACAGCTCTTAGGGCTCCAACACAAACACGATACGACGTCGCGTCGTACAACGATGCGGCGTCGTTTCACGATACGTCGTCGCATCGTGGAAATCTACGATGAGCATCGTAAAAAAAACACGACATCGTAACGTAATGTACCACGCACGATACACGGCACGATGCCGTCGATGTGTTTTAGATCACTCCGAAAAATGGACCGCTCTAGCTAGACGCATACGAAAAGAATATTTAAATGTTTCTGAAATTAGAACCCAAATAAATGTTAATTGGTTCATTAAAGTAACAAGACAACTGTGCAGTGAGTTTCTAACGTCACGACGTCGTATCGTGCATCGACACGTTACGACGTCGTGTCGTAGATTTTCACGACGCGACGTCGTATCGTGTTTATGTGTAGGAGCCCTTAGGTCTCTCTGGGGCTTCGTGGAGCTTCCTTGTCCCGGCGCTTTTCTTGTGGTCACCACTGTTGATTCTGGCTTAGGTACAGACAGGAGTTACAGTGGTTTGGGAATAGTGTGTCCCAAAAAGTGGCCCCAAAGTCTGACAACTAGTCTTAGTCTTACTAAGGGGTATCGTATTACCCGGTACTAACTGGGTTGTGGAGGTCAGATAGGCAGTCGCTCCATGTAAAATACTGGTATTCAGCTGCATCCAGTTAGACTAACATAGTTGGTAGATGCCATGATAATAAAGGCCACGCTCCTATATCTGAATCTCATGTAGATATTTAATTCCATTCGAACGCGAGATTCCGAAACAGCACCATGGGTTTTGTGACAGCAAGTGCGTTTGCTGAGCGTTGGGTATTGGGTTCGATTCGATTCCCGGGTCGGGTAAACTACAAAACTAAACCTACCTACCTAGCCTACACGTTATGAGAATTAAGATGTCTCTCTCATGTTTATTTGAGTCTACGCACTGTCTACAGTACTTTCCACGAAACAATGTTAAAATGCTCAACCATCCCTTAACTGACCTCAGCAATGCCCACTTAACCACTAAGCCACTCAACGAAAAACATCAAACACCAAAAACCTAGGAACTCTACTCACCCTTCAACTCACAAATCCTGTACTTGCATCTCTTTCTCACTTCATACACTTATATCTTGCTATCTCTTTCTATGTTTGGGTGTGTGTGTGACGCCCTTGTGTGTGTATATGAGGCGTGTGAAAGCTTTGTCTATGTGTGTGTGAGACAGGTAGTAAGGAGAGTGTTGGTAGGGGAGAAATTCTCCCTGGATTGTGGGTAATTTGGTGTCGAGTGAGGAGAGTTTGTTTTTTGGCGTGTGAGTTAAAATGTTTGGAATTATTGAGTTTTTGTTTTGTTTAGGTGATAAATTTGCAATCATTTAATCTTTAATAAATAGTAGTATAAAGTTTGTAGTTTGTAGTTTTTAAAAAACAAAAAAAAAAAAAATTGTGTATCAAGCATCTGAAATGATGATGAAACGTTTTCTTTGTAGTAAATTTTCTATAGGTATTATTTTTTTGTGATAAATGCGTGTTAAATAGATAATATAAAAACAAGTTTTACCCTTATATTTTCTATTTCGGTTGCGTGGTATTTTTTTAGCATTAATGTAAAGATAACTCTAAAAAACAGAATTAAAAAACAAATTTCGTAATAAATTCCTGAAGTTTTACAGGCGTAATCTGAAAATACAAAAGTAATTATTAGTTCTACACCTGCCTTGTTGGTATAGTGGTCCCAAGTTCGAATGCCGAGCATGAGGGCCTGGGTTCGATTCCCCAGATAGAGCAGAGTGTTTTTCCATCAGGATTTTCTCAGGAGCAGTCACGAAGTCTGGATTTATGCTCGGTTGATCGCGCTCTATAACATAGGATTTCATCATCATCATCATCATTTCAGCCGAAAGACGTCCACTGCTGGACATAGGCCTCCCCGAAGTGTCGCCACATTGACCGGTCCTGTGCGTCTCGCATCCAGCGGATCCCCGCAACCTTCACCAGGTCATCGGTCCACCTAGTGGGAGGCCGCGCAACGCAACGTCTTCCGGTTCGCGGTCGCCACTCCAGAACTTTCACTTGAAAACTTGGGATTTAAACATGCCTAATTGGCATAATGTGGGTGCACTAAGGTACACCTAACCAAAAGGTAAACAAATCATCAAAATTAAATGACTCCTATCGCTCTGGACGGAGCAGAAGAGAGTGTCAGACTTCTACTGATTAAAAACCACCCATGTTCCGCGTTAGCCCTTTGTGTTCCGAAGCCGCGGTATCTCTTTCGAACAACCAGCAGCCAAGACCACACGCTCCCTTAGTAGGGTAAACCCAGTGCTTTTCCCGGGAGCTTTAGATTCCTAACACGACAACACCGGTGAACCACGCTTGCTCGCTCAAATTCAGTCTACGTTCACCCTCGGTGCGAGCTCGACGCGAGTGTTGTGTATCAAATCTGTGTACTTTTGTGTACTCTATCAATTTACCGTGTACTGCAGTGTTTTGTGTATTTTTGTGTGTTTTTTTACGGGCCATTTTCTCTTAAAAAGGTAAGTTTTTTAATAGTTTTAAAAAATAGGGTGAAAGGCACAGTTGTTGGTTGTCCGTAATTGTTTTTTGAGAATTTCGTGTCTTGATTCTGTATGTTAAGGAATTTTATTTATTTTGTTTGATTAAAAACAAGTTTTTGGAAAGTATTATGTGAATCAAATAGTTTTAAAACAATTAGTTTGTTAGTTACTACGTAAAACATGTTTTGGTATTACATTCGTCGAACGTTTGGTGTCAAATTCCTTGGTGTTTTCATTTATTTGAGCCATTCTAGTACCCGTACGACTTGTTGGTACCACTCTTACTAATTTCATGTTCACGTATTACCTAAATAACTTGAAATATGAGCTTTTATCGCAGTTTTACTTGTGTTTTTGTTATTTTTTGTAGTGTTTACTATTATTTTTTGTTTGTTATACTCCAAGAATGTTGTTAGTTGTTTTTTCAAGCGGTTGTTTAGATATAAACATAATGTTAATTTCCATTATGTTAATTTCCTGTGCCGTCTACTGTGTGTACATAAATTGTAAAATAAATAAATGTTGTCGATATTCTTTTTGCAACAACAATATTATTTAAAACAATATTACATACAGACCTACACATACAATATTTACAACAACATTAACATATAGAATTATTTATAATTACTTATTATTAAGTGGCCGTCTTAGTTGAATTAAATTGTACCTAAAAGAAAGCAATACCTATTTGAATACATCGCTAAAATCTGCCAAAATGTAATTAAAGCCTTAAATACCGCACCATTCTCTGGGAGTGTGGGTCCCCTAACAACAGAATTAATTCCCAGATCCGGTAAGTAATCTGATTCAAGTTTGTTTTCGATTTAAAATTAAAGGGCGCTCAATACGAAGTCTGAAGTCATACTGTTCGTGTGTTTATGAGAATGAACGATAACGAGGAACGAAATTAAACTCAAAAAATAACCCAAGTCATAGCAAAAAAATTATTACAAACAAAATATATTTTAAACTAAAGTAACAAACAACAAACGGGTATCGAAAACTTCCTCCTCAACCTGGTAATGTGCCCAAGAGACTAGCAGCGTTGCCACGTTGAATGGCGGTACTTAGCCTCTGATCAAGGAAAATTTCAGCCCTTGGGACACAAAAAGCATCAACAGGGCGTTTCGGACCCCAGTAACTTAAAAACGGATGGCCGATGAAGACGAAAAATTCTGGAGTGGCGACCGCGAACCAGACGACATTACGTTGAAAGGCCTCTCACCAGGTGGACCGATGTCCTGATGAAGGTTGCAGGGATCTGCTGGATACGAGGCGGGACCGATCAATGTGGCAACACTTGGAAAGGTCTAAATCAAGCAGTGAACGTCTTTCGGCTGCAATAATGATGAACGATAGCTCGAAACCACGGCCCGAAGAATCAGAATCATATGTATATTTGTTATACAAGCATTGATTGCCAACAATCAAGTCGTTGAATCATCTTCATAACAAAATACAAGTAACTCTGCCAGTAATAATCCACTTCAAAACACTTCAATATTACCAAACTCTATATTATTATAATAACAGATATAGGTACATATATGAATCCTCCTGTTTTTGGATTCCGTCCAAATACTGTTCATATCATTATCTTGAACGAAACGTCTGAGACCTGGGTAGATAATAGTCTCCTTGGAGAACAATATTTCTGTCGTCTGTATTATTAAATATTTGTAGAATACTGCCTGGAGATAGACCGAGAAAAAGGCAAGAAAATCGTTGAGATAAACTGTAGTCTCAATCTTCGCGCTTGAATGTTATTCATGAGAACTTTAGGAAATACATACTAGAAAGTCTTTGATCACTTTCATACTATTATCTGTATCAATATCATTCCCTTGCTTTTATCCAAATTCATTGGGGTCGGCGTAGCATTTCTTCCATACGTCTCTAATACTCCTCATCTCATAGACGCCTCGTTTCTTGCCATAATGTAAATCCATAGCTTCTTCAGTTACATTTTGTACATTAATACTCAAAACTTTCCTGACGACGTTTCCCTCATTCCTCCGCATCACATGCCCACACAACTTTTCAATCACCAGTGCCAATTTCGGACATAATAATATTATCTACAATTACCAAATATATATTATCTCCACTTCTTCTTCATTCGTATCGATTTTGCGACTTAAAACATTTCTTAGGCTCATCATCTGTAGCTTTTTAGGTCCCCTACAATGTCCAGTGTAGAAATTATATTAGTCGTTCCAGCAATGAACCATGAACTGGTCGTCAGCACCGCATTTGCACTGAGTATCAAAAAATCTTTTAATCCTCTATTTTACTTGATTGCATCCAAGACTTAAATCTAATCCAAAGTAAGCCAACTTAGCTAAACAAAGATAAGTCGTCCATTGACTAAAGCCACACTTCCGAAACCAGCTGAACCCTCCGAAAAAATACATAAGGAATTTTTATATCTCCTCTTTAAACCTTTTAAAAGCTTGCCTCTAAAGCTGTTTTTTCTTCTAAAACGGTTTCGTCTCCCCAAAAATACTTAAACACAGCTGTGAATTGCGCTAGCCTTAAAACAAAGGAAAGCTGAATTGATTCGAACGGAGTCTGGCTTTTGTTTTTATTCTAAACCCATTTTTTTCACGACACGAGAATTTTTGGCGACGGCGATTTGAATGGGTGGTCTGCAGAAAAAAGATGGTTGCAATGCAGGATACAGAATTTAGGTGACAGTTTTTTTCTATGGGATATTTTTTTAAAACCACAACGAGTTGTATTACTTAAACTTGAGGAAGGTGTAGTGAGGAAAATGTAGAGTACGAATGTAGATAGCTCTATGAGTAGAGGATAAGCATAGAAACGATGAGTGGACTGTGTGATATGGCTAGAAAGGAAGAAAGAGAAGTATAGAAGAAAAAGACAATCACGCTTCGTCAATCCCAAATAAATTAGGATAAAGGCAGAAGAATAATTTTCTTGAATAGTATTAGGTACTTCGTCTGGGGAACTGGGCGAAATAATCCACAACGGAAGGACTAATCGCCCGCCTGGTGTCTGCCGGCGTCCCCGAAGATAAATAGAATAGGTGCTTCGTCGCTACCATCTTGCTAGATTGCGTTTCTTTTTTTGCCATGGTTTGAGATTTCTGGAAGGTGTAGAGTTGTAGACATTATACTACACAATGACATATTTTGTGCGGATTCCAGTCACGTTTGCCCCGCGAACATGATCAGATCGACACACCATCGTCGGTGATGTGTGTCTACCTTCAGGCTTCCAATGAGTGACGATCTTTACCCACCTCTGCGGAAGCACCCATACGAAGTGGTTAACATATTCCCACTTTAACTTGGATGATTTAAGTACAGAGTTTTGGAGCGCAGGGTGGTTTTTCTAACGCAATCTGATTGCTTAACACCTGTTATGCTGCGCTCCATCGCTAACAAACTTCTATCGTATGAAAAAAATACAAGCGTATAGTATGCTGGTTTTCTTTTCGAATCGTTAGCTCAGAACAAAAAAAAAACTATCATACCTTATTTCATTATAACATTACAACTGACAATGAGATGTGGTAGACAGGTTGACGTAGGTTGATGTAACCCGGTAACAGTAACCAGTTTCTGTCATTGAGTATTTAGATTAGCTGATATACCCGTAGTAAGTATTTTAACAGACCTCTTTATAGGAGGAGGTTATGTTGCGATGCGTAGGTATTTAACTTGTGTATGTTCGCAGGTTTCTTCATGGTTCTTCTTTCATTAGGTAGAGTTACCTGCCGAGTAGTTCCAAAGAAATTGTTTGAGTTTTATATGAGTTAGTTTCTTAAAAAAACGTATTTAATCTACTTGGTCGATTTTGACGATTTAATTGTCAAGTTACGACACAACTAAAAAGGTTAAAATAACAAAAATGCTCTGCAAAATTTACAACCGTTGCTGAAACAAAAACACGAAAAGATGCAAAATAGCTCTAGTTTCTGAAATCAGTGTCAAGAAAAGTGAATAAAACAAACAAGAGCTTTACTATTAATGTGAAAAGCAAAGTTATATTTAGAGAATGAATCGATACTAAGTTAATGGTAGCTGACGATCAATGAATCGTCTTGAATGAGTAACAGTTATTTACACAAACTGTATCGGACAGGAAACCTAATGCGAAACTCAGATTAACTGGCGAAACTCTACTAACTAAACAAAACTATAAATTCACTAGTGTATGCCCGCGGCTTCGCCCGCATGTAGTTCAGTAATTGTCCCACAGGATCCTTCTACCGAGATAAAAAAAAATCGTACGTGGTAATCCAGGCTATAAACTATATCTGTGCTAAAATTCTTCCAAATCCGTTCAGTAGTTTTTGCGCGAGAGCGTAACAAACAAATTAATAATATAATGAGCCAGTTTGTGTAGAATCAGAAACATTTTTTGCTATTTATTTTCAAAAATATTGTGTAGCAAATTATGTTTTAACGACTGTTGATAACTAGTGAAATTACTCGAAATTATGAGTTTTTCTCTAAAAAAACTATTTTTTTTTTCAAGATTTAACGCCAAATTACATAATTATTTTGTAATTTCGTCGAAAATCGACAAACATCAGAAGAATAAAAACAAATAACCTTTGGCGTTCTCCAAAATAAATCAAGTTTTACCGAACAAAAAACAAACAAAAACCGAATTTATAAAAGCCGAGTCTAGATTTTATACGCGATTAATAACTGGCGAAAAATGGGTGCGTCTACCCTACAGGCACTATATTATTACTTACTTACTTAATAACTTGAAATTATAAGTTTTTTTCCTGAAAGACTTTTACTTATTTATTTTCTCTCAGTTTAAATAACATATAGGTAGTTGTAAAATTGTTAAATATTGAGAAAGAACCATGCCTTTAGAGTTCTCCAAAATAAATCAGCTTTACCGAACAAAAAACAAACGAAAACCGAATTTATAAAAGCCGAGTCTAGATTTTATACGCGATTAATAACTGGCGAAATATGGGTGCGTCTACCCTACGGGGAATACAAGCACGGTAGGTATTACTTACTTTGTATATTGTGGGTAAAAATCGATGTTTGTATGTGTCACGAATGGCGTAAAATGACACGTAATAGACCAACTAGAACAGGGCTGGGAATTTATTTCATCACTACTGCTGTCAAAAACGGTTGTTTTTTAATTTGGTCAATCAAATTAAATCAAACGGTGAAGGAAAATATCGTGAGGAACGGAAGGATGTCCTGGAACCGAAAAAATTCGAAGACATGTGACATCTACCAACCCGCACTGGGCCCGCGTGGTAGATTATGGCCCATTCTCTCTCAAAGATATTATGCCTGTGTCCCAGCAGTGGGAACATTAATAGACTGTTGACGATGATGAACATTTTCATGGTCACAGACGCAGTCACTATTATGAATTGTCTTGGTTCTTCTAACCAACCTAACAGACAGTGAAGTTTGTTCCGCCACTTCTTCTTTCCAGCTAAACACTAGGAAGTGTCGATGGGTGGGCGTTTTGGGGGACTTTTTGACGTTTGAAAAGTGCTGATTATCAGCCTAGTTTGATTAATGACTTTTGATTTTGATTTTGTCACTTTGTGAACATTTTCATGGTCACAAACAGATAATAACAGCGCCTCGTATCAATGTTCAGGTTAACCCGCGCTTTCCTAGGTTGGTTTGTGGATGGGTTACCGCCTATTACATACCGAGTTTCCTCCTTGCCTCGGCAAGCACGTTAAACAGTTGGTCACTGCTGTCATTTGCGATTTTTGACAGTCGTCAGTCTAGTCTAGTCAAATATAACAGCTCACAACTTAGGACCCAGTAATATTAATGACAATAATATCCGTGGTGCTAGGCAACTGGGCTTATCCCAGTTGTATACGTCCCTGTGTGCCTATTATTTAGTTTTATATTCTTTTTTGTTATTATTATTTTTAGGGTTCCGTACCTCAAAAGGAAAAAACGGAACCCTTATAGGATCACTTTGTTGTCCGTCTGTCTGTCTGTCAAGACCTTTTTTCTCAGGAACGCGTGGAGGTATCAAGCTGAAATTCATATCAAATACTCAAGTCTATGGTCTCTTGGAGCTGTGAAAAAAACAAACTTCTAAGTCAACGCGATCAAAAGATACTCCCGTTTATGCCGCAAATTTTCGACACTCGCAAGGGAATCAAAACCTACAGGGTACTTCCCGTGAACTCAGAATCTTGAAATTTGGTACGAAGCAACGTCTTATAGCATAGATAAAGGAATAATTACGAAAACCATAAATTTTTAGTTACATCAAGATACTCCCGTTTATGCCGCAAATTTTCGACACTCGCAAGGGAATCAAAACCTACAGGGTACTTCCCGTGAACTCAGAATCTTGAAATTTGGTACGAAGCAACGTCTTATAGCATAGATAAAGGAATAATTACGAAAACCATAAATTTTTAGTTACATCACATAATATATTTTTTTTACGGAACCCTCGGTGCGCGAGTCCGACTCGCACTTGGCCGGTTTTTTTTGTAGTTCCTGTGCTTGTCCCAAATAAATATTTTTTCTTTCTTTCTTTCTTTCTTTCTTTCTTTCTTTCTTTCTTTCTTTCTTTCTTTCTTTCTTTCTATTGGCCTTGTTCTGTTCTGTCTCCTGCTGTTATGGAGGGAAGTGGAAATTATGTTTTTTCCTACTCCTCCGCTATTCTTTTCTGATTAATTTCGTTGCGGGATCCAAGACAGTTAAATCGCTTCTCTGAGACTTCGTCGAGCTTCATTGTCTCGGCGCTTTTCTTGTGGTCGCCACTGTTGATTCTGGCTAACAGGAGTTACAGTGGTTTGGGAATAGTGTGGCGGGCTTGTCCCAAAAAAGTCGTCAGTCTGACAACCAGTCGTACCAAAAGGTGTCATACAAACACAACCCAGTAGAGAGTCAGATAGGCCGTCGGTTCATATAAAATACTGGTATTCAGTTCCATCCGGTTAGACTGGTTTTCACCATCTCCCTTCTTCCATCGAGAGACTAGACGCACTGCAGGTTATCACCCATACTTTGCCACACATTCGTACGAAGCATTTTGCTAAATCTTTCATTATTCGTACAGCCAAGGAGTGGAACACCCTGCCTGCGTCGGTTTTCCCGAGTTCATATAACCCCAATCTATTTAAGTCGCGAGTAAATAGGCTTCTTCTGGGTAAGCTCGTTCCATCGTCGACCTCATCTCTGCCCTTAGGGCAAGATTAAGGTCAAGAGTAAGCCCATATAAAAAAAAAAGACTGACAGCCCCAGCATAGTTGGTAACACCCTAGGGTGATGATGATATGTCTTGTGAAGTTGTGACATCTACCAAACCGCACTAGGCCCGCGTAAGTCAAAGTCAAAAGTCAAAGTCAAAATTCATTTATTCAAACTAGGCTGATAATCAGCACTTTTCGAAGGTCAAAATTTACTTTACTACAGTGAAATTTGGCTAACTGGGACTTGGATAAGTGAGAAACTTCTATAACTTTACTGGAACTCATACTGAGACATGAGACAGATTTGGATATCTGAGACACATTTAACCAGGTTTCACTGTATTTACATTTTTATAAGACAGTCCCCCAAAAACGCCCACCCATCGATGTAGTGTAGTGGATTACAGCCCACTCCTTCTCATTAAAAGGAGGCCTGTATCCCAGCTGTGGGAACATTACACGCTGATTATGTTACATTATGAAAGCATTTGTAAAGGACTGGTTTAGATCACAGGTCAACAACATCAAATGCATTTAAATTAGCATCGGCGCTAATGCCGGCAAATTAACCTTTTGACCGCAATGCGTTGATATCCACACCTTTATAACTTGTGTTTAATTTCTGTACTAAGGCTGAGATCTATAAATAAACGTTATAATACTAAGCACGTAGTAAGCAAGCAGAGTGGCGGCCCCAACTCACGAACAGTCGTGGGTTCGAACTTCGAACCCAGGCAGGCGCATTACTTTGTGTAATTTATTTCATCACCACTGCTCTCAAAACGGTGAAGGAAAACATCGTGAGGAAACCGGCATGTCTTAGAACCAAAAATATCGAAGACATGTGACATATCTACCAATACGCACTGGGCCCGCGTCGTGGTAGATTTTAGCCCATTCCCTCTCAAAAAGAGAGGAGGCCTGTGTCCCAGCAGTGGGAACCTTAATAGGCTGTTGATGATGACTATGAAATATCACATTTTGAGTGCTAATGATATTCTTCAATTTACCATCTTATCTTATTGTAATGTTCAGCAGTAATCTTCCGCATTCCAGCAATTAATTATATATTATTTCGTTCTCCCTCTAATTTGGCTTTTAATTAATTTCGTTGCGGATTCTGAAGTAACAAGCTTCAAATTTATCTGTCCAAGTTTCGGGTCAGAGGCTTATTGAAATTGATGATACCGAGGGATTAAGTTACGAATTATTATTGGTTTTATAAATTTTGTGTCTTTCGTAAATGAGACTGGGTTGTAACTCCGTTAGTGTAATCGATAAACCGAGCTTCGGAAAGTACGTTTATTTATTTATTAATATAGGTCCACCAACAGCTTCTGTGTACAACATATCATACACAGTCGCCAATAACTGGTTAACCAGCATTCACAAAAATAAGTGATAACACAACATAAAACATGCAATCAAATATTAAAACGAAATATAGGCCTTGAAATGAAATATATTATTACCGAAATAAGAAATGTAATAAAATTAAACCGTTGGTCCATTGCAGTGGCTCGAAATCTGACAACCAGTCTTACAAAGGGGTATTGTATTACCCCCAGTACTAACTGGGTTGTGGACTTGTGGTCCATGTAAAATACTGTCCTTCAGTTGCAGCCGGTTAAACTGAGAGACAATCCCAACATAGTTGGGAAAAGGCTATTTAGATGATGATTACGGAAAGCCCGAAGTTATTGCGGATGAGTTTTATGAGCCGACAAAACGATCTACCTTTTTTCCTAATACGTTTTTTGTGTAATGAATTGGAAGTTAATGTGAGAGGCCTTTACCCAATACTGGAATAACGCAGGCTAACATTATTAGTATATTTGTTTTGGCCGCGAATCATATTATAATCAACATCTAACCTAGAAAACGATTAAAATTTAAACTCGGGGTATAGCACTCGGCACGTAAGTTGAAACAAAATGGCGGTCGTCCGCATAGGTAAAATGACAAAAATAGAGTGAGATTCGAACGAAAATGTGCAACTGGGCATTCAAAATCATAATTCAACTTACGGGATGCAATCTGTAATACATTATCGGGTCTCAGTCGACTTATTTTCAAGATTGTAGCTTCGCGAACGACCGCCATTTTGTTTCAACTTACGTGCCGAGTGCTATACTCGGGTCCGTTTTATATGAATACAGTCATATTGATACTGAAGAACATTGAAAAACCGGCCAAGTGTGAGGCGGACTCGCGCACCGAGGGTTCCGTATAAAGTAGTAAGTTTAAATTATTTAAAAAATATCATATAATCGTACCAAATTTCAATATGCTGAGTTCACGGGAAGTACCCTGTAGGTTTTAATTCCCTTGCGAGTGTCGCTTTTTAGCAATGCGGAAGGTAATTATGTACTAACCAACATGATAAGAATTGCATTGTAGTACCTAATACTTTTCTGAAAAGTGATAAAGAATCTGATAATCTTTTGTTTTTATTTCGTCCCAGTCTGATTACTATCTGACAAGCGAGATAAGAGAGGTCATTGAACTCTTTCAAATCTGTTACTAGTCACGTTGAATTAGATCATACATGAAAAACATCGGAATAAGATAAAATTAAGGTACACGTGAGGTGTTTTATAAGCACTGTAAAGCCAATAACTGCCTCGTAGGGATGTTACGGAGCTTCGACTCCGATTCCGATAGGTAGGAACTTCCGATTGATATTTCACCTCCGGTTCCGACACTTTTAAATCGGAAGTTTTAATCGGAGCCACATCAGATATTAATAGCGGCGGCAAAGCGTGGCTGGCGCGGTCAACGTATACGAACAGGGTTAGGCATGCATTTTATTTTACTATACCCGCCCTTCTTAACTGATCATTCATCGGCTACCATCTCGGGCTCCTCCTCTGACTGCGACTTCGATTCCGGTTTCGACGCCTACAAACCAAAAATGAAAAGAAATGCAGGATATTTCCAATAATGTCCACATAACTGCACCAACATTCATTATCTTGGAGGTCCTCCTAACATTAAATAGAAATAATATTGACATTCAAAGACAAATCTTTTCCCTCGATTCACACACCAGTGTGAAATAGCAAATTTTACAATCTAGACAAATATGTACTCTTTAATATTTGTCGTTCGACTCCAGCCAAACAGGACTTACGAGTCTATGTACACTATTTAGTATTTAGTGTTCCCATGGATTTGTGAATATTCTAGAGAGATTTTAAAGAGCTTTAGTTTAAAACTTGATTTGAGTAAAGATTTGTTAGAAGGATGTGAAGTTGCTTCCTTCCTGAGCATGAGGTCATGTGTTTGAATCCCCGGGTCGGGATAAAATTGCTTTTGGGATTTTCTATTAGAACTCAGTAGTAGCCCGGAGTTTGAATGTTGACGGTATGATGCCTCAGTGCGTTCAAAAAGTCAAAATTCATTTATTCAAACTAGGCTGATAATCAGCACTTTTCGAAGGTCAAAATTTACTTTACTTTACTTTACTACAGTGAAATTTGGCTAACTGGGACTTGGATAAGTGAGAAACTTCTATAACTTTACTGGAACTCATACTGAGACATGAGACAGATTTGGATATCTGAGACACATTTAACCAGGTTTCACTGTATTTACATTTTTATAAGACAGTCCCCCAAAAACGCCCACCCATCGACACTTCCTAGTGTTTAGCTGGAAAGAAGAAGTGGCGGAACAAACTCCCCAGCACACATCTGTCTGATAAGTTGGTTAGAAGAACCAGACTCGATACAATAGCAAGGTGTCAGTTAAATTTAAGATTTACTACAGACACAATCAGTAATAAACAAAAGTATATAACAATAAACAATGTAAAAATAAAATAATAAATAGTTCGTGTTGCCATTGGTCCTACGCTTGATCTCATCATGGGATAGCAGTCCCATCGGACTGTGAAAGTAAAGAAACAGAGAGTTCACCTATGTGCGCACATTGTGCACTATATCTCCCGCGCCGATAGCGAATCTTCGCTATGATTGCCCGCAGTGATAGAAAACTGCCATGACTATATTTTTTATACATAGATACGGCAACCAAATCTTCTTTGCGTGTCGATAAGCTCAAATGATTGTGTTCGACCACTATGTAGCCACCTGCACAGCTCTTCAATTTGCTTCGAGTAAATCCTGAAAGGTGCAAGTGGTTGTGCAGGATGGAGGATAGGAGGTGGCACATTTATCCTGCAGAGGGGCTCCACACAGGCAGTTTGTTTAGGATGGATCGACGATACCCCATTTGGCCCGACTATTTCTGCAGCAGCCAACCTGCGGGCTGAACCAATTGAAAAAAAACGGAAATATCTGTGAACATACTGTACAAAATATATACAGCTGAACTTGGAACCTCCTCCTTTCTTATAATCGGTTAAAAAAAGCCGGCTAAGTTTGAGTCCGACTTGCGCACGAAGGGTTCCGTACCATTATGTTTCTGCGACAAATAAATATTTTTTCTTTCTTTCATTTATCTATCTATAAACATCGCGTTTGTTGTATGGGACCATTAAATATTTATTTTATTTTTAATATTTTGTGTTATAGCGGCAACAGAAATACATAAATTCAACTGTCTAGCTTTCGCGGTTCTTGAGAAGTTGAGATACAGCCTGGTGACAGACAGACGGACGGACAGCGAAGTCTTAGTAAAAGGTCCCGTTTTTACCCTTTGGGTGCGGAACCCTGAAAAGAAGTCTATGAGAACTTTACAAATATTATCCCGTATAACGGTTCAATAAGTGCCAAAAAAGGTGAATGTAAGTGAGCTGCATAAAAACATAAAACGTTATTAAGCTGCAACTGAATCGCGCTTGTTCCCCTTTAAAACATAATGAATATGACCCAAAAAGTACTTTATAACGCAGTACAATACACTAATAATTAAACAAGGAATTTACATCGTAAAATTCGCCGTACTGCGTCAATAATAGGGTCCCATTGGAGCTACGGGTTGTTCAACAGAAATACCGCAGCCTCGACACAAAGGGCTAAAAAGGAACATGGGTGGTTTTTAGTCAGTAGAAGTCTGACACTCCCTACCGCTCTGCCCAGAGTGCGAGGAGTCATTTGATGATTTCGCAAAAAAAAGTTTCCTTATTGGTTAGCCTTCGTACAGAACCCTAAAAAAGATTCTCTTTTTATCAGTATTATCATAATACCTACGTCGCTTTTTCCCAACTATGTTGGGGTCTACTTCGAGTCTGACCAAATGCAGCTGAATATCAAGGGTTCTAAAACGGCCGCTTTAGCAGATCATAATAGGAAAATTATATGAATTGCGTTAAAATTCGTAAATTAATTGTCCATTTTACGCCATTTTAGACCCCCTGTGTTTTACATGAAGCGACTTCCGGACAGCCTATTCAACAAAAAAGATTAATATGATACAATTTGCTAAGACAATTCATTCGCATTTCACCAGCATTAAAATTTAAATTAACAATCTAAAATCAAGAACAAACCAAGGTCATATATCTACATTACGATAAAAATGACATGCAATAAATAAAGCTTTAATTAAAAATTGTCTCGGACACTAACTGGGTGTGTCACCCTATCAATTTATTTACTAAGAATGATTGCGCAAACATTTTACTAATTGTTTCCGCTGGTGCTTTTTAATCACTTGTTATGGCTTATCACGCTATTATTGTTTTGAAAGGAGGGCAGAAATTACACTGTAGGCATAATCTGCCGATAATGTACCCATTGTTAAGACTCCAGGCCTCCTTTCTATAACAGCGAATGGGCTATAATCCAGTACAGAATGCCATGCTATATTTTACATTTGCTTTACACTTATATTTGTTGTGACAGGTAAGACCCAAGTTAACAAAAGTAGTCATTAATTACAGTCCCAAATAACACAGTTATACAGTGGACAACATACTTAGTGTCTCCCTCTGGAATTCCGCCAAGGAACAAGAAAATATGTCCAAACGCCGAGACACACTATATTCAGTATTCTCATTGCACGAATCACACGCGCATACGCGTTGCCGGAACTTAGATATAAACAGCCCCTCCCCGGTCCCAACCGTAGCCTCCTGTCTGGAACGAGTAATCCCAACGATTCTAATATTTGCGGATTATTATTTAATATTCCTCGAAAAACCATAAAAACATATTTAGCAAGAGCTAGGTCTTGCCTTACCTCCAACTTATACTACCCAACAATCCCTATTACAAAGAGAGTCGGATACATAAGCGGGTAGAAAGGGTAGACTCCAAACTGCCTGAAGTACATGGAGTGACTGCCTGTCTGACATCCACATCCCACTTTGTACTAGGTAATACGATAACCTTTGGTAAAACTGGCTGTCAGACTTTTGGGCCACCCTGTGCAGACTGTCAGGGATCTACAATAAACGAGAATCAAGTCACGGAGGAAACTTTTTATGTAATGGGCGGTCTCCCATCTGCAGACCAACATAGGCAAGCCCGGCTTAACATAAAAATCGGCCTGAGAGTGTTATATTATTTAGCTACCAGCTTATGCTACCATAAGATATTAGCTGATTTTTATCTTTACATTATTTTGCTTCAAGTTTTGCGCTATCATGCTAAAAGTCAAACCTGAATATTAGAATGCTTTATAAATCTTATTCGAAGCGTCAAATACTTTGCGTCTAGACAGGAAAACTCTGTGGTTCGCGATCGAACTCAATTTCCTCTCAGAATGAGGGTTTTGCTTTACAAATTGTACTGATGTGGTGTGGGATCGAATATAAATATCATTTCAAGTATATCTATCTATCTATATCTAAGTATATAAATAAAGAGAGAAGTCCTGATTGACTGACTGACTCATCAATGCCCAGCAAAAACCCTTGGACCTAGAAAGCAGAAATTTTGCACAGAGGTTTCCTTTACAATATAGACAAGTAAGGAAGGATTTTTCGAAATTCAACCCCTAAGGGAGTTAAATAGGGGATGAAAGTTTGTTTGGAAAAACCGACATTTTCACGCGGGCGAAGCCGCTGGCAAAAGCTAGTTTTAAATAAGATAATGCTTGCGATTTTGAAGTCAGGAATTATCCGACGGAAACGTAGTTCCAGGATAAAAAGTAGCCTATAGCCTAAATCCAGGTCATGATTTAACAGTCAGATCATTATCATCAGCCTGGCTTTTCCTTACTATGTTGGGGTCGGCTTCCAGTCTAACCGAATGCTGCTGATTAACGGTATGTTTAACCGACTTCTAAAAAAAGAAGGAGGCATAACTCCGTCACTTGCTAACCGATTTTATTTAATTTTTAACCGACTTTTAAAAAAGACGGAGGTTCTCAATTCGGATGTTTGTATTTTTTTTTTTTTATGTTTGTTCGGGCATAACTCCGTCACTTGCTAACCGATTTGAAAAATTCTTTTTTTGTTGGAACGGGTATACTTTCGAAATGGTCCCATAATTTTTTTATCGAAATCGGACAAGCGGTTTTTGAAAAATCAACAAAACTCAAAAAAAAACTACATTGTCCACATTGACTCATGAACATGTGAACCACTAAAAAGTGAAAAATAAAAACTTTTTAACAAAAAATAAAACCGACTTCAGAAAAAAAAAACACAAAAAAGTGCAAAATAAACTTTAGATGAAAAATCTGTTTCTGAAGTCGGTGGCAAAAAAAGAAATTAAACAAACAAAAGTCACCGACTTCAGAAACTGATTTTTCATCTAAAGTTTATTTTGCACTTTTTTGTGTTTTTTTTTTTTTGAAGTCGGTTTTATTTTTTGTTAAAAAGTTTTATCATTTAATTTTATTAATTTTCCCTAATACTGAGAAAACCTTCATAAATGATGACCGTTCAATTACATGGTAATTTCATATCTATAAGACTAACTCAAACACGTCAATTTTTTGATCCGTGGGAATATAAATATTGATTCATAAACTTGACTTGAATAAATCAAATATTGGCTTCTTATCTCAGGTAAATAGGTGTCAAGATAATTTGAGCTTTAGAAGGTTAACGATAAAGTGGATTTAACTAGAATTTTAAGATAACCTGTAACCTAGTGGAAATCATGATTTGGCTCTGTATCATCATCATCATCATGTAAGGAAAGTCCAAATTGATTCTCATACATTTATTTTTATTGAAAATAAATAATAATCACAATGCCAATAACATTTATAGTTGTTATAAAACATTCATTACATTTTATTAAAACAGTGTACGTACCTTAATTATTTTTGAATAGCACTTATACCACTCAATTCTTATTATACCACAATTTCGGGATATTACGTTCTCGTAGACTACGACTTATTTTACGTCTTTACATCACGGGTTCCGCAGCAAGACTGACTCGATACCGCCGACCGTTGCGCCCGCGCTTAAAGTCCCCACCGCTACTCGGTTGTAGGATGCAACGGAGCGGCAAGCGAGTCAGTGTTGCCAAGATGAAATTCAAAAATAGGTATGATAACTAATTTATACATTTTGTAAGCCATGAACAGAAAAATATTCATAATGATTCCTAACAGCTCGGCCATCCTGCAGTTTTAGCGAGTCCCTTCGCTTTAAGTTACTAATAAGTAATCATTTATCTAATCCATTCAATTCAATTAATTAAATAAATAAATTGATTTAGAAGAAAATAACTGAAGCATAACCGATAAAATCACCTTGTACGACAGTTAACAATTGTAAATAATTTAGTCATTCATTATTTTATCACACATAATATGTACTCGCAGGTACTACATTAACATAGGCAGTTTAAGTAAACAATTATTGAATGATAAGTTTATATTAAAGCGAATACCTATCTTAGTCTAAACAGCTTAAGCTATCTTAACCAGGTATTTTAATCTAGGCAGGTATCTAAATGTAAGTCTCATAATCGAGGCATTTCAATAAAATATCTTAGCATTTTTTTTTTGTTTCGTCCTACAATTACATTTACAAAATCAAAATCAACACTCATTTATTCAAACTAGGCTGATAATCAGCACTTTTCGGACGTCAAAATTTACTTTGCTTTACTTCACTTATTTACAAGAGACAGTCCCCGAAAACACATTTCGTCACTTCCTAGTGTTTTAGCTGAAAAGAAGAAGTGGCGGAAAAAATAATCCCAAGAAACACATTCTGTCTGTTAGGTTAGAAGAACCAGACTCGATACAATAATTAGGTGGAAGATAATGACTACAGGCAAAAATCATTAATTGAAAAGTATATAATAATACAAAATGTTAAAAGGTGACATCATAAATATCAGTAAACTAATATTGGAGAAAGAACATAAATAACAAACATTGTCTTGTGTTCAACTCAGCAACCAACTATTCTTATCATTTAAGTAGTCGTGGCAAATATGAACTGAGAAGCAACCGTGAGCTGATAAATTGCACGAACCGCTCGCTTCTGCAGAACAAATATATTTTGAATATCAGCGGCTTCGCCCCACAGCAGAATGCCGTAAGGTAACGCTGTGAAAATAACTAAAGTAAACTAACAGTGCTGTATCAACGTCAGTGAATTGTCTTACTTTACTCACGGCGTATGCGGCTGAACTTAGCCTTCCCACTAGGCTATATATCTAAACCCCATTGTAATTTTGAATGTACTGTTATGCCCAGAAATACAGCTGAGTCAGTAGTTTCCAGCTCCTGATCAGCGAAGATAATATTGGGACCTAGATTTCTAACATTGGTTAAAGCGAACTTAATTATTTTAGTTTTCTTGGCATTAAGAACAAGGTTGTTTGTTGTGAACCAATCCGTAACCATTGATAGCGTGCTGTTTACGTTGTCAACATCATGTCTATTCCTATCTACTTTAAATATAAGAGAGGTATCTTCTGCAAATAGTACGATGTCACAAAAACCCTTTGAATAATATGGTAGATCATCATTAATATAAACCAAGAATAAAAACAGACACAGTATCGGACCTCGAGGTACACCTAGCCAAATCGATAGCCCGGAAGATTTCGCGCCATGTAAGTCTACACATTGGAATCTATTTCGTAATCAATCACATTGAAAGCCTCATTTTGAACACCGTAATAACGCAGTTTCCGCAAAAGTGTGTCGTGATGTACGCACTCAAAAGCTTTAGAGAGATTGCAGAAAACACCGATTGTATTTTGCGCGTTCTAGCAAAGCAACATTTGCATCCTTATTCGAACTACCCTTTGTAAAGCCATATTGATCATTATGAAGGAGATTATTTAAATTAAAATGTATTAACAATTGTTTGAGAATTACTTTTTCAAAAATTTGCTAAATGCAAAATAGAATTTGTTAAATATAAAATAGAAATGGGTCTAAAGTTACCGATATCATTTTTTTACTGCCTAATTTAAATAGAGGGATGACTTGCTCTTCATAAGGTCAGGGAAAGTCCCCAAATCAACGGATTTATTGAAAGCAACAGCAAGACAGGGGGCTATGATGTCAATTATGTTATTCAAAAGTTTAATAGAGACTCCCCAGTAATCACCTGTGTTTTTAGAGTTAAGTGAATTGAAAACGTTAACCACATCACGAGGTGCTACATATTCGAAACTAAATGCGTTACCAAATATAGACACGCTGCTATGCAAAAGATCTTCGGCTTTGGACGGCGACGAACTGAGGAAACGAGTCGTCGCTATAGGTATGCTGGCAAAATACTCATTAAAAGCCTTGTCTACGTCTGCTGCTTTATTAACTAATTTGTTATCCACCATATCTCAGGGTGATTATCTTGTTTCACAGATTTACCCGTTTATTTATTTTAGTTATAATTTTTAATGGTTTCGTTTAAGAATTTTGACTTTGCAATATTACAATTCCTTTTAAATAATTTGAAATAATTTTTAACATACACTAGAAAAGTTGTTTCAAATATGAAATTTTTAAGACCATATAACTCGTATAATCGGGCTCGACTTTTGTAAATACCTGGTGTACCCCATTGGTTGAAGCCAACAGATATTCGTTAATGTTAATAGTTTTAGACTTAAAAATAGATTGGTATTCATTTAGCACAACATCAAAAAGGACTTTATAAATTTCATTAGGAGTTTCGTGCTCTACTATTGACGGTGTTACTTTAAGTGCTACATTATTTTTAAATTTATTGCAACGACTAGCTGTATGAGGCGACAATCACTAAACATATTATCAAGGCAAGTTGATTAAGAAGCCTTGATCGTTGTTGGTTCAAAATAACAGGTTAACCAAATTAAATGATTTAAACAGATTGAAAAGTCTGATACTTAATGGAGTAACATCTAAAATATTAACATTAAAATCTCCACATAAAATTATAGATTTATTACTTGATTTTAACGCATTATGTGAATCCACAATTACAGATTCGAAACGAGTAAAACGCCCAGAAGGGGAGTGTCTATAAACACAAACTATTAAGTATCGCTCGAGTTCAACGCTAGACCACTCAATAGTGCGCTCAATGGAAAGATTAACTTTTACATTTTAATTTGTTTGATACAAGAATTAAAGGTTCACCGCGAATAGCATTTTTCTCTCACAAATGCACTCTGTACGGTATAGAAATCATCATTGATAAATGCTACTTCATGTTGCCTCAACCAATGTTCATTTAGACAAAACTTGCACATCATTATTCTCCATAAACATCTTCTGGCTCCCTAAACTGGGCAGCCTGTGCTCCCACTCTAATAACACGGTCCTCGATACCATGAAGTAGGTAATCAACACATTACCTACCTACCTTTAATTAAACAACTGTTAAATTTATTACTTTTAGAATAATAATAATGTTCTAGTGAGTCCCCGTAACACACGCGTTTGGGCAGCATTTCTGTTAAAAGTTCTGCATGTTCATCTCTACAAGGGAACGACTCCATAAGCTTTCTTTTCCACTCAGTCCAACTGTAAAGTACTGTTTATAGCTCCTGGTACCATGTTTTGACTATGCCCGTCAATTTCGGTAGAGCAAAATGTATGACTTTGACCTTTGTAAGCTAAGTGACTATAGTTTGATCTTTAGATGTTGATGACGTTTGTCAAAGAAAGCTTAGAGGTCGACGACCCTTTAACATTACATAATATATCTAAAAACTTATAAAAATGTTTTTATCATCACTGCATATCTTTAAAATTACTGTTCACGTTGTCGACTCGCGAGCGACGAGATCTTTGAGAGTTCCGTTGTCTATAGTAAAGGGCTTCGTGCCGACGACCGTCTTTGGTGCGAAGGCTGCCTATTATCGTTAAAGTTGCCGAGTTTGATGTCGCAACACCTCCCTTCTCGGGCTTCGTGAATTAAAGTTATAAGAGCGCTTGTGGACTTGCCTTTCTCATCCACTCCCTCACTCCGGACTTGTTCTGAGCGTTTGTGGACTTGCCTCTCTCGTAGGCTCCCTTCCACTCCCTCGCTCATGACACGCTTAGGAGTCTGCCTTCCTCCGATTATATTATCGCAGTTATGGTTAGTAGGCTCACCCTCCGATGCAGCGTCTGATTTAGTGTTATCCATGAATCTGAAACTTATTTCATGACACTAGAATAATGTTTGGGTTCTTACCCTAAGAAAGTAAGATAACATTCAGGTAAGGTAATTTTAAGGCAAGGTAACTTTAAGGCAAGATAACTTTAAGGCAAGGTAACTTTAAGGCAAGGTAACTTTAAGGCAAGGTAACTTTAAGGCAAGGTAACTTTCAGGCAAGGTAACTTTCAGGCAAGGTAACTTTAAGGCAAGGTAACTTTAAGGCAAGGTAACTTTAAGGCAAGGTAACTTTAAGGCAAGGTAACTTTAAGGCAAGGTAACTTAAGGCAAGGTAACTTAAGGCAAGGTAACTTTAAGGCAAGGTAACGTTAAGGCAAGGTAACATTAAGGTAAGGTAACATTAAGGTAAGGTACCATTAAGGTAAGGTAACTCTATAAGGGAAGGTAACATTAAGGGAAGGTAACATTAAGGTAAGGTAACATTAATGTAAGGTAACATTAAGGTAAGGTAACATTAAGGTAAGGTAACATTAAGGTAAGGTAACATTATGATAAGGCACCATTAAGGCACCATTCAGTTAAGGCACCATTCAGTTAAGGCACCATTCAGTTAAGGCACCATTCAGTTAAGGCACCATTCAGTTAAGGCACCATTCAGTTAAGGCACCATTCAGTTAAGGCACCATTCAGTTAAGGCACCATTCAGTTAAGGCACCATTCAGTTAAGGCACCATTCAGTTAAGGCACCATTCAGTTAAGGCACCATTCAGTTAAGGCACCATTCAGTTAAGGCACCATTCAGTTAAGGCACCATTCAGTTAAGGTAAGATACCAGTAAGGAAAAGTAGGTAGGGTTAATAATAAGGAAGACAAGGTATAATAACCTTAGGGTAACATTAGGTAAGGTATGTACCATGAAATTAAGATACCATTATGGTAATATCAGCGAACGTATGAAGTGCTTATCATTAAGGTATGGTACCATTATAGAAGGTAGCAAGGCTAACATTAAGGAAAACAAGGTAATGTATCATTAAGGTGAGGTACCATAAAGGTACAGTTAAATTAAGAGACCATTAAGGTAAGGTACGATCAACGTACGTATGCCTTGAAATATTTACTTGAAATTATTTAATGACTATTGAAGCGGTAAGCTATGTATGTTATTCTGTTAAAAGTCGAAAGTATGACAATGCATTCTATAAATTTGGCCATTATTCAGTTACGAAAAATCAATAAAGGGTGTAAGCGTACCCTTAACGCAAACGAAAGGTACTTGTTCTCCCTACCACTGCGATCACTTTTTTGTTCTAGACCATCCCTGGGAACCTCCTAGTTTCGGAAATATTGGGGCTCAAAGTTCCAATTTTTTAACAGCTATTTTTGTAAATACTAGTTTATCAGGTTATAACTTTACTTAAATTATCTCCATGACCCACTTACTATTTAAAGCATCCACTAGCACAATGTTTTAAGAGTGCTACGTTGAGATTTACCGTAAAATGTGTTTTTTTTTAACCCCAAAAAAAAAGTCATTTCCCAGCAAACATTTTCGCGTAGGGGTACATAGTTTGATGTACAGAATGCTTGGTAGACGGCTGTGTGATGGGTTACGTTACACTCTGTATAATATCATTTAATCAAAATTATTATGGTGGTATACTTTCTAGAGCCAAGATCTTTGTAGTGTTGTGATAAAAGGACAAGAAGAAAAAAAATATTATTTAGGCATCTAAAATATTAAATAACTATACGATGTTCGTTGTGTGCTCTACGGCGCATTCACAGAGGGTAGCTATGCAAAAATTCACTACACAAAGGGAAAGAACTATCGTAGTGCCTCAATCTAAATCGATCCTTAATTTTCCAATCACACAATATTATTATACATAACACAGAATCGGTGTACAATGCTATTGTAGCCCAGTAATTTAAAAAGAGAGGCACTTGTCAATAGTTATTAGTTATGCTACCAGGTAGTGCCCTAGCCAAGCCTAACCTATGACACAGTGCTAATTATTTAAAATAAAAAAGATACATGTAATTTATTGTAAATTTGAAACATTGCAGTACCATCATAATTATCTTCTTATTAAATGGCCAAATTTTAAAAATCGAGAATCAATTAGGTATCTAGAAGAAAAGAAAAGTAAAGAAATAAAATAATCCAACAAAATTTTGTGGGCAGGGATAAACGGGTAGTTTGCTAACAAAACCACGAAAGCAGAAACCCGCTTATCCCACTTCTGAGATGTAAGGAAAGTCCAAATTGATTCTCATACATTTATTTTTATTGAAAATAAATAATAATCACAATGCCAATAACATTTATAGTTGTTATAAAACATTCATTACATTTTATTAAAACAGTGTACGTACCTTAATTATTTTTGAATAGCACTTATACCACTCAATTCTTATTATACCACAATTTCGGGATATTACGTTCTCGTAGACTACGACTTATTTTACGTCTTTACATCACGGGTTCCGCAGCAAGACTGACTCGATACCGCCGACCGTTGCGCCCGCGCTTAAAGTCCCCACCGCTACTCGGTTGTAGGATGCAACGGAGCGGCAAGCGAGTCAGTGTTGCCAAGATGAAATTCAAAAATAGGTATGATAACTAATTTATACATTTTGTAAGCCATGAACAGAAAAATATTCATAATGATTCCTAACAATCATTTCAGACGAAAACCGTCCACTGCTGGATTTAGTCCTCACCCAAGTGTTGCCAGATTCACGTCACGAATCTAGCGGATCCCCACAACCTGTCCCCTATATTTTCTACTCCTCCGCTATTTTTTTTCTGATTAATTTCGTTGCGGGATCCAAGACAGTTAAATTGTTTCTCTGGGACTCTGTGACTTCGTCGAGCTTCTTTGTCTCCACGCTCTTCTTGTGGTCGCCACTGTTGATTCTGTCTTTCAGGAGTTATAGTAGTTAGATAATAGTGTGGTGGGTGGGCTTGTCCTAAAGAAAAACCTGTAACCTAAAGTTTGTGAAAAATACTTCTGGCGTCCAATTGCCGTCAATATTTTCATCGGAGGACCGAAAACAAATCAAAACTTTTCTCGCGATATGGTCCACATTTCTATAATCTACACAAAACATCACGCCTAAATTCGCAAAGGTTTAGGCAGAGTACCCACACTTCACCAGTAACGTTCCCACCACCATACGTTTAATTCAATTTAAGTACCGACACAGGACTCGAACTGACAACAAGGCAGACGCACGCACCGCGTCTATCGACTCGTAATTATGCAGATTGTATGCACATCACTATTTGAACACGCTATCGGTTCGGTGCAGTGTTGCTACTCGAGGGATAGGGATGGGACACGGTTGTGTATTGTAGTTGTCGATAAAATTATTAATTGTATTTTGTTTTTCGTAATGGTATTGATATCGGTTCATGCATGTTGCCTGGGTGCTTATTTTTTTTTCTGTATGGCATCTCGCAGAGCAGCGGTGGGCCGGTTGCCCAGTGGTGGCGGCCCCGACTTACGAACAGTAAGCCCTGGGTTTGAACTCAGACAGGCATTGCGTTGTGTAATTTATTTCATCACCGCTGCTCTCAAAACGATGAAGGAAAACATCGTGAGGAAACTGACATAATTATATTAGAACCAAAAAATTCTAAGACATGTGACATCTACTGGGCACGCGTGGTGGATTATAGCCGATCCATCTCATAGAGAGGAGGCCTGAGTCCCTGAAGTGGGAACATTATAGGCTGATGGTGATGATTATATTTTTAAGGCATTGTGTATGAATGTAGAAGTGCACTGAGAAATCAATTTGAATAAAGTCACACCTCGAGCAGATCTATCTTTTATCACTAGTATTAAGATTTGCATTTAGATGGATAGGTCCTGAAAATGTTTACAGCTTTTTGACAATAACATTATTCTATGAATACATTATAGTCAAACCTCTGATAGCGGTATCTTTCAGTAAACCAGGGTAGACTGCACGATCATAAAATGACAAAAAGGGGTAGTCAATGGTGTACCTAGTATCGCATTTGATAATTCATTAATATGCAGTTTTTATTTTGCACTCATAATTTAGGACAAAGCAATTTTCCTGATTATATCCTACTAGCACTTTGCCCACGGCTTCGCCCGCGTGGATGTCGGTTCAACTACAAAAGTGACGATTTTCCATACAAAATTTCATCCCCCTTTTCAACCCCTTAAAGGTTCAATTTCCAAAAAACCCCTTCTTAGTGCTCCCCTACATTATAATAGGAAGCCGTGTGCAAAATTTCACATTCCTAAACACAAGTAATAAGATTTTCCATACAAAATTTCATCCCCCTTTTCACCCCCTTAAAGGTTAAATTTCCAAAAACCCCTTTTTAGTGCTCCCCTACATTATAATAGGAAGCCGTGTGCAAAATTTCACATTCCTAAACACAAGTAATAAGATTTTCCATACAAACTTTCATCCCCCTTTTCACCCCCTTAAAGGTTAAATTTCCAAAAACCCCTTCTTAGTGCTCCCCTACATTATAATAGGAAGCCGTGTGCAAAATTTCACATTCCTTAAACACAAGTAATAAGATTTTCCATACAAACTTTCATCCCCCTTTTCACCCCCTTAAAGGTCAAATTTCCAAAAACCCCTTCTTAGTGCTCCCCTACATTATAATAGGAAGCCGTGTGCAAGATTTCACATTCCTAAACACAAGTAATAAGATTTTCCATACAAACTTTCATCCCCCTTTTCACCCCCTTAAAGGTTAAATTTCCAAAAACCCCTTCTTAGTGCTCCCCTACATAATAATAGGAAGCCGTGTGCAAAATTTCACATTCCTAGCCCCAGTAGTTTCGGCTGTACGTTGATATGTCACCCAGTCAGTTCTCCTTTTATTTAAATAGATTATTAAGGACTACCACTTTGCTCGCGTCTTAAGAGTGTTATCGGTAAAAAGTGTCGATTTTCATAAAATCGGGGTTTTTTAAAGTTAAATTACTGGAAGTTGGCACGAAATTATTAAAAACTAATTTTAGTACCGCATTAAGCATATCTTTACATTGTATTTGTAAAGAATAAAAATTGAAAAACGTTATTAAATATCAAAATGAAAGCTTATTTTGAACTCATATTTCTGAGATTATACGGGAAGACTGAATTTCGGAATGAAATTATGAATCAACAATGAGTCGTAGAAGCCTGGAAAAAATACGTGGAAAAAGGAAAGATACCGTAATTGTTATTGTATAAAATAAAAAAGTAATTTTAATTCACTAAGTACCTAAAAAAAAAATATTTTCTTAACCTAAATTTTACAAAATAAAACATCATTTTTATTTAATATTAAGGCTGAAGTAACTTTTAAAAAATACACTGTTTGTAAGTGGAGTTCATGCAAAAAAAAAATCAGTAAAAAAAAAATTACATAAAGTTATTTTATCGACAATATAAAATTTCAAAGTTACTAATAAATTACGCAGCGCCGAGCTGTGTCGGCCAGTCGCGTACAAATACAATGTAAAGATATGCTTAATGCGGTACTAAAATTGGTTTTTAATGGTTTCGTGCCAGTTTCTAGTAATTTAACTTTAAAAAACCCCGATTTTATGAAAATTGACATTTTTTACCGATAACACTCTTAACCCGTAAAAAATTTGATAAGTGAGTTTATATAAATATAACTTATAACCTAGGGCACCCAAGAATAATGACTGGCCTGTTGGTCTAGTGGTTAGTGACCCTAACTGCTATGCCGGAGGTCGTGGGTTCGATTCCCACCCAGGACAAATGTTTGTGTGATGAGCACGATCATTTGTTCTGTGTCTGGGTGTAATTTATCTATAATATGTATGTATTTAGAAATATATAAGTATGTTTATCAGTTGTCTAGTACCCATAACACAAGCTCTGCTTAGCTTGGGACTAGATGGCGTTGTGTGATAGTTGTGAAATATTATCGACATATTCCCCTCCCTATGCCCCTCTCCGTATAATTAGCCACTATCTACTAACACACTGCGAGTTTGTTTGTCCGTTGAGATGAATTTGCTCATATAAATCACTTTGCCTATCTCATAGACCTGACTGTCACAGAAATGGATGAGGAAATTGGAATGATAAGATTAGATGTGTAGGAAAAGAAAAAAAAATAAGTAGAAGAAGAAAGAAATTGTAATTATTGAAAAAGATTCATTGTAATTTCATTTTGAAGACAATTTCTGCCAGACCGGACTGCCTCTTCCAAACACTGGATAAGACCACTCATAGTCTCATCTCTCTCATAGGTCACAGGTATTATCAGCCTTTCTCACCGGAACGAACGGCGTATTTTCGTTTCGTTTTCGTACCGATTATGTGCAGATTATAATTTAGATATAAATATAATATTCCACAACTATCACACAACGCCATCTAGTCCCAAGCTAAGCAGAGCTTGTGTTATGGGTAGGTACTAGACAACTGATAAACATACTTATATATTTCTAAATACATACATAATTATTATAGATAAATTACACCCAGACACAGAACAAATGATCGTGCTCATCACACAAACATTTGTCCTGGGTGGGAATTGAACCCACGACCTCCGGCATAGCAGTTAAGGTCACTAACCACTAGACCAACAGGCCAGTCAAATTATAGATTCTTTAACGAGTGCATGTAATTAATTGAGAGCTTCCTCACAGAGTAGTTTCGGTACAGATTCTTAATCACTGGTCTCTGTACTGAGTACCATTCGATTCAAAGACGACATATTGCGTGACGGCACTATGGAAAATGACAAAAATCGTAGCCGTTGTGTCTTCTGGACACGTCTAGACTGGCTCGGTTTATCACAGAACGAAAACGACACTGGTAAAACGTAAACGCGCCGATCCGGTGAGGAAGGTGCCTTACATTGACTCCTTCCGCAAAACCTATTTTCGTAGTGATCCCAGGCAAGCGTATTACTTTGTGTAAGTACCTAATTGATTTCATCATCACTGCTCTCAAAACGGTGAAGCAAAACATCGTGAGGAAACCATCGAAGACATGTGACATCTACCAACCCGCACTGGGCCCGCGTGGTAAATTATAGCCCATCCCTCTCCTAGAGAGGAGGCCTGAGTCCCTGAAGTCGGAACATTATAGGCTGATGATGATGATGACATTGAAGTGCAAATGGTTGACGGCTTTATGAAGGGTTCATTAATTACACCTTTTATTATATACAGATCAATTGGGCAAGCCCAAATGAGACAACTAAAAGCTTAAATTTAATTATCCCCTATAACACATAATATTATAATCAAGTAACTACCTAATTTATGTCAAATATATTAATATAAAGTAAAAACATTACAAAATCATTATACAAGCGTCAATGGGCCGTTAGATTTGAATATTTTAATTGAATTTGTGTTTATGACGGCTTGTTAGTTTGAGTATCATCACGACTATTATTATTTATGATATGGGCGGAACTTCTAATAGAAATATAATCTTTATCGGTCTTTTTGGTGGATTCAATTAGCGGGATTATTTAATTTCATTGATTAAAATGTCTTTGAAGAAATCTTGGGGATAAGTAAGTGTTGCCAGACTAAAGTCACCATCATCATTGACTGGCCTGTTGGTCTAGTGGTTAGTGACCCTAACTGCTATGCCGGAGGTCGTGGGTTCGATTCCCACCCAGGACAAATGTTTGTGTGATGAGCACGATCATTTGTTCTGTGTCTGGGTGTAATTTATCTATAATATGTATGTATTTAGAAATATATAAGTATGTTTATCAGTTGTCTAGTACCCATAACACAAGCTCTGCTTAGCTTGGGACTAGATGGCGTTGTGTGATAGTTGTGGAATATTAATATTATTATTATTATCATAGCCTATAATCCACTGCAGGGACTCAGGCCTACTCTCTAGGAGAGAGATGGGCTATAATCCACCACGCGGGCCCAGTGCGGGTTGGTAGATGTCACACGTCTTCGATTTTTCTAAGACATGCGTTTCCTCACGATGTTTTCCTTCACCGTTTTGAGTGCAAAAATAAAGTGAGTGTTGCCAATATTACAATAATACCATCAAGCAGTTAACCAACTGTGTTGAAGTCGGTTTCCAGTGTAACTAGATGTATATGTATGAATACCAATATTTTGCATCAAGTCTACCTGACTTCCACAATAATAGGGGATCAGACATAAAAAAAACTAATTAGTCCTTCAGATAGATTTCCAAAAATTATTGGACACGTATTTTTTCTTTTTTCACGTAAACAAAAAATGAAGACGATACAGTGCTTCGAAAACTCGTGTGACGTCATAAGTACATTTTGTACCTACAAGTGACGTTTCAAGCCCCACTCCATGATCTTTGACGCGTTTTATCTTCGTAATTTTTTATTGATTTGATAAAACAAAAAACAGGTATTCAATATTTTTCGACAATCTAACTTTACGGACTAAACAGAATCATATTATTTTGACCCAGTCCGATCCCCTATTAGGTACACCTCTGATTTACCCTTCGGGAATTACAGGCGTGATGTTATGTTACGTATCCACAGTATGCACGAGTGAATCCACAGGCAAAATCTAGTTTTAACAAAAGAAAACAAATCTAGTTCAGTATTCAACACACCCTCTATATTAAAAAAACTGTGAACTCACATACAAATCGTTTGTTTAGTATAAAAACAAGATAAAAAACCTTTTTACTGTCGTTCGGATGGGAGTGACTGAGTCTCATTTAAATATTTTAATTAAATATCTGTTTTTATGATATGCCTTGTTAGTAATATATACTTTGCGCTATGATTTGAGGGATTGGGAGGGGCTATGTGGTCGTTCGGTCCTGAGATGGGTGCCCGGAAAATCAAGTCTTTTATTATTATTTTTTATTATAATATCTAGCCCTGATTGTCCCACTGCTGAGCAAAGGCCTCCCACCATTACTTCCAACGGTCACGATTCTGTGCAACGTCTCTCCAATTCTCAAGGAAGACATCCAGTTCGTCCCGCCATCTCCTACGTGGTCTACCACGACCTCGTGTAACTATTTCAGGGCACCAATCCTGAGCTTTACGGGTCCACAGCTCGTTCGGCATGCGACAGACATGTCCTGCTCAGTACCATCTAAGTACCTATGGCAGCCTTTTGACACTTGGAGCGCAGTGTGGTGTTTCGAACCCGATCTGTTAATTTTTTTACACCTAAGATACTGCGCTCCATAGCTCTTTTATTAATAAAATGTAATTTTAAAATCTGTTCTTATTGAAGTCATTATAACACAATAATGTATTCTCATTGTGTTAGTTTTGTCATAAGCTTTCGGGTTACAACTAACTTCATATGCACGAGAAAAAGTACACACAGTCTGTGTGGCTAAATTATTAACATATACTTTCACATTTACATAATATCACGCTTGTGCCCAGAAGGGTTAGGTAGATGTTTAATAGTCCACCCACATTTCGCCAGTAATGTTAAAGTTCCATGTAATAGGCAGCAAGCGTATTACCATCATCATCATCATCATCGTCATCATCAGCCTATAATGTTCCCACTGCAGGGACTCAGGCCTTCTCTCTAGGAGACGGATGGGCTATAATCCACCACGCGGGCCCAGTGCGGATTGGCGGATGTCACGTCTTCGATTTTTTTGGTTCTAAGACATGCCGATTTCCTCACGATGTTTTCCTTCACCGTTTTGAGAGCAGCGGTGACGAAATAAATAACACAAAGTAATGCGCGTGCCTGGGTTCGAACCCACCACCTACTGTTCGTAAGTCGGGGCCGAAACCACTGGGCCACCGCTGCTATGGAGCAGCGGTGGCCCAGTGGTTTCGGCCCCGACTTTACGACATTACCATCAACCTGTCGCAAATCCAGACTTCGTAGCTAGTAGCGTTACTGAAGAATTCTTCATGGAAAAATTCAATAACAATTTGTCTGTCCCAGAAATCGAACCAAGGACCTTTTAACTCAGCATTCGCGATTGTGACCACTACATTAACAACGCAGCCTTTCACACTTGTATGTGAATAACAGGCTAAAGATCAACAACTGACAGCCGGGATCATCGAAACGTGCTTTCCAAGGCACGATGGAAACTTGGTATGTAGATAATGGGGAACCAATCCATAGAGTTTCTTGCCCGTTCTTCTCCATATATCCACGCTAGGGAAATGGGCAACTACAGTACGTTCACAAGTTATTATGGCTTGTGACTGTGACTGTAGCTTTGTTTGTAGTTTTTCTGACATTTATGCCTGTAGCACACCTCCACTGCGAAACAACAATTGCGAAACCGCTGCGCGAGTTTCGCTGTACAACAGTACTACGGTCAACGGGCGGAGATCTATGTAGACGGCTCCTGAGCAAATGAGCGAAATAGTGTGAGAAAGAGACAACATCATAGTCAGTTTTGTACGTTAGAGCAGGGAATTTCGCTCCTGTTTCGCCGCCAAAGAACTTACAACTGACAGCGAAACTATTGCGGTTTCGCCCTTTGAGTTTCGCAGCGGAGGTGTGCTACAGGCATCAAAAGTGCTTGTAATGGTAAAAGAAAGAAAGAAAAAATATTTATTTTCGCAGAAATATAAGAAACAATAAAAGCAGTAAACACACCACTCACAACTAATATTATGATGAATGGTTTAATTGAAATAAATGATTTGAGTTTGAGTTTGAGTCCCATGGACCAACCTAAGAAGATAAGATAAGATGAAGATCTATCTAATAGACCTGAGTGCCTGAATGATCATGAGTTAAAAATGTTGGTGGCAGAGATCTCTTGTTGGTCGCTTTGCCCGACCCGATATCATACGCCATTAGACCAACGAATTATGTAAGAAGAAGACACTGCGCAGACCACAAAGAATTAAGGCAAAAGAATGATAAGTGACCAAACGAAATAGAAAAACAAAAAGCACTCTTTTTTTCAAAAGCCACGACTGTCCACCATTTTAGTAAAAATGAACTCAAAATGTCAGTCGTGGAATAGTCATTAGTGTTCAGTGTTGTCAGATGACAAAATAAAAGCAAAAAAGAAGCGAGTTTAGTGTGGAACTGTCGTGTCGTGTTAATGCGACTGACACGAACGCTTATTGGCTCGAGGGTTAGCTAGTGATGTGCGTGGTATCGATAGTTTTGTTTTTATATTTACGGTGTATATTTTGTCAAGCGATGCCATCCGTATGGATAAAACCAGATACTTTTCAGATTTTTCAATCGGCTTATCAATGTTTTTTACTATTTGACACTTTTAAATTCACTTATTAATTGAACCAAGAAAATGTGTCCGAGAGTTTAGGACTCAGCGCATTGATCCGCGATATCCACATCAGAATCAGACTAGTGCATGCTACGACAACTATAATGACTTCACAAATGCCAAAGATTGTTGGGCTATGTAGATAACTGCAAGATATTTAAACGCTTCTTTGATACCATCTGCCCCAACTTTTGAATAAGTCACTGGGACGAAAGACAGAAGAGCAATCCCTAACTCAATATGACGAAAAAGTTGTTGAACTGACATTACTTTTTATAAAAAAAACATGCACGTTACTTATCAACCATTTGCGATCTTTGCCAAAAACTTGTATCTTTGCCAAAAACTTGTTTATAATACAAAACATTTTGACTGAACTAACTTTAAAATCTTCCCAAGTGGAGTGAAGTTTGTGAAACTATAAATCCCTATATTCTATAGATACATGTCTAAAATCATTCTTACGTAATCCTTGGGTCCAGCTTTCTGATTTTTAGAGATGAAAACGCTCCGACCAGATAAAATGTACCAAGCGTCTTGGTGATATACCTCGACAATTATTATCAGCTTGTTGTATGTGAAGTTAACGATGCAGAATTGTAATATCAGCGACGATTACAAGTTCGTTTGTGGCGACAAACAAAGATGGCCCCTGGAAACAAAATTCTCATAGTTTAGTCACTAGGCAGACCTAATTTCTAATACTTCTCAAATTGTCAAGCACATCTGTAGCAGTCACAGATATCCGTGGTATAGCCACTGGTATTGCAAGTTTTAAACTGCGTGTGGTCGGGTGTTAATTGTTTTTAATTACAATTGGTGTCTTCTAGCTCGGGTGTAACCGGATAAATTGATGGGTTAACTAGGATATTAGTATTGTGTTGTGTGTACGGAAGTGTTTCAGATAAATTAGAAGATATTCTGTTTTAATTGTACAGATGCTAGAACATCAAGCTACTTGAAACTGTCGAATTTTCCCAACCAACCTTGACCCTTATAATTTAGCGATAGAGTTGAAATTCTATGAAAGAAGTTTGACAGATTGTACCTTCTTTTTCACTAGCCCACATCGTGTTCCACTGCTGAGAAAGCTTCTCCTTTCTCCTTCCATACCATTCTGTCTTGTGCCATCTCTGACCATGTCAGTCTTTGACAATGTAATCCGATCGCCACGCCACCTTCACTGCGGTCGACATCGACGGCGCTTTTAATAAAAATAATACAAATCAAAAAATAAATGAACGCCACTAAATTATAATTCAACAAAATACCAAAAGTTTCAATACTTAGCATCAGAGTTTAATGCATTTGTCTCTCTAAAATAACTGTAACGCATATCAATGATCAAAAAAAAAAACGTTTACTATCGATACCCCAGTATCCCAACACTAGCACTACAAATATTGACGTATCGATCGTCCACTAGAGTGCGTCGAACATCACAATTCGGGCCCGAAGTGTAGAAAGCTAATAACTGATGAAGATTGTTCCACTGTGTGGCGTTCACAGTAATGCTGTCACTACATGAACAAACGATTCTGGATTAAGACTGTAATTATATCCAGTTTTGGTTTAATTTTATCTTCATTATATAATATAAAACAAAGATATAATTTGATGGATGGAGAGGGAGAGGAAGGCCAAAGAAAAGATGGATGGATTGTGTTAGGAATGATATGAATGAGACAGGAGTAAAAGCCACCTTGACGTCTAACAGGGAAGAATGGAAGGAGAAAACGTGTTGGGCCGACCCCAAATAGAATGGGATAAGGGCAGGAAGGTGATGATGATGACATAATAATCATCATCATCAGCCTATAATGTTCCCACTGCAGGGACTCAGGCCTCTCACTAGGAGAGGGACATAATAATAATATAAAACAAAGTCACTCTCGCTGTTTGTACGCTTAAATCTTTTAAACTACGCAACTGATAGGAAATGGTTTTCAGCATTAGATAGAGTGATTCAAGAGGAAGGTTTACGGTTCATGTACAAATACTGATAATTAGATGCATCAGGATTCCGGATAGATTGGAAGCAGACTCCTACATAGTTGGGAAAAGGCTAGATGATGAAATACATAGGTAAATTCACATTCCACCTTTATAAAAAAGAAACAAAAGCTCTTTTCCATTAGAATTAGATTTCTCATTACAGCCTTATAAATAGTTGAACACACAGAACCTCTGACAAAGACCCATTTTACGTAGAAACGTGGCTTCAAACCCAATTAATTTCGACACATGAATAAAAAATCTATTCAGTGGAGTCGGCGGAGGAAATCGATACGTTGTCGTCAAGTCTATTTGACGTTAAGTTAAATTGACTGTGGGTATGTTGCTATAAGAAGTACCTAAAGCCTTGAAGTTTTTATGAGGATTGATAGGAACCTGTCGGGGCTGCGGCTTGCTTGAAAGAGATACTGCGGCCAAAATACTGGTATTCAGTTGCATCCAGGGAGAAACCGACCTCATCATAGTTAGATAATAACGCTAGGTACACGGATGATAATGCCTCTGGTGTGAAACCTGCCATTCATCTCATCTATATCATATTATCATCCCTCATCATCATCAGCCTATAATGTTCCCACTGCAGGGACTCAGACCTCCACTCTAGGAGAGGAATAAGCTATGCCTATAATCCACCACGCGGGCCTAGTGCGGGTTGGTAGATGTCACATGTCTTCGAATTTTTTGGTTTTATGGTATGCCGGTTTCCTCACTATGTTTTCCTTCACCGTTATGAGAGCAGTAGTGATGGAATAAATTACAGAAAGTAATGCACATGTCTGGTTTGAACCCAGAATGATAATTACTATGATGAAATTTCCGTTAAGTTTTTATGTACTTAGCTACGCACTATCTTTTGTATTACTCCAAATACGAATTCCCAAAGATCAATCTCTTTTCTCCTCAAATCAAAGACTCGTGTTACTACGCTAGTATTATATTATCTGTGCCCGTGTGAACTCGTCCATCAGAATCAAAAGCAATATAATACGCTTGCACATCGACAAGTCGTTCCACTGTTTACAAATGACATGACAGTGAATACTGTCAATATTGACACCTTAGGGATGGGACATGTGTCGATAGACGGTTTTATCGATACAGTTTATTTTTGTGAAATGTAATTTTTTTAGGAAAGAAAGAAATATTTTATAGTAAAAGTAAAGATTATTGAAAATATTATAATTCATTGATTTGGTCGTTGAAAGGTAGGATGAGCTCAAGGCGACTTTCAAAAGGTTCAATGCTGATGTGTGTGGAATCGCTGAAAAGTTGATTGTACACTAAACTTATTGGTGGTGATGTTTTTCAGCAGATCAAGTACGTAGTATACGCAACCAGCATATAAAGTACAAAGAAGTGTATAAAGTCCTTAACAGGTGGTAGGTATTTTGTAGGGTTTGCCTATCCTCAAGGGAAAATGTGTGAATGAAAAGATTCGTTTGAAAACCAGCGTCGGGCACTACTCGCATTTTGCTGAATTGGGCCGTGAGGCACACAGTGGCACGATTTGTTTAGTTTTAAGTTATTTTTTCTTAATATTATTTTTTGTTTTACATTGTGTGTACTTGTGGCATGTGCCAAATAAATGCATTTTCTTTTTTTCGTTTTGTTTACCAAGAACACAACATCTCTTACAGGAGTTTTTGGGTATACATACAGTTCACATCTGATGATGATGATGCTATCTAGCCGATTTCGGCCACAGCGACTGCATTCGCTGACTTTCCAAAGATTGTCAAGAGCTTTGTTCTGCTGCTCTCTCGTGTGCTCTTAAGAGGCCTTGTACAGACAAGACTTGCGGAACTTTAGGCAATTTCGGTGCGATGCTATGTTTGTGTGCAGCGATAACACCGACGAACGCACACACGGGCATTTCGAGCGTTGAACTACGGTTGAAAAATTTGATCATTTAGACGATTATTATTTTAAGTGACATAATTTTATAGTAAGTAAGTACACTTTGAAAAATAGTCTGGAATGTGTGTTGTGTATAGGTACAGTATATCAATCAACATAAAAATGGTTCAATTTGGTGTTAGATGAAATAATATTCATTTAATAAATCAAAAATTATGATATCTATATTATCTATTATAATCACAGATTTAAATTTTGTTGTAAATTGGTTGCAAAAGCACTACAACACGTCAAAAATAAATAATGTTTCCGTCTCTTTTTAACCGACTCCTAAAAAGGAAGTAGGTTCTCTATTCGTATGTTTTTTTTATGTGGTCCGCGCATATCTCCGACAATTGTGGACCGATTTTCAAAATTATTTTTTTGTTTGAAAAGGTATACTCCCAAGGTGGTCCCATTGTCACCAAGTCAGTTACTGATGATGGGAACTCTGAGAAATTGAGGGCAACCCTCGAATATCATAGGTGCACATAACGTTTTCCATACATTTTCAGAAGCTGTTCAAGTATTTGCGTCTGATAATCATAATTTCATGTGGCGGCGCTGCGCTGATGACGGAAGGTGCAACTCCTCAACGGTCAGGACTTGAAAGAAAATTCCTTCAAAATTATACGTACTTATGGATCGATAGTTGTATTCTTTCAGGCTATTAGGTTGAACTGATTATAGACGGTAAATCTCATTAACCGACTTAATAAAAAGGAGGTTCTCAATTCGTCGGCTAGGAAAATTTTAGGTTTTTCCGTCATGGGTGTCGTTTTCATGGTTTTTGGGGTCGCTGATTACGAAAATGAAGTCAAAATGAAAATCAAGATGGCGCCAACGAAAATTTTTGGGTTTTCCGTCATGGGTGTCGTTTTCATGGCTATAGGGGTCGCTGATTACGAAAATGAGGTCAAAATGAAAATCTAAGGTGGCGGTCAGAAAATTTTTAGGTTTTTCCGTCATGGGTGTCGTATTCATGGTTTTTGGGGTCGCTGATTACGAAAATGAGGTCAAAATGAAAATCCAAGATGGCAGCCTGGTTTTTTTTTGGTTTTTCCGTCATGGGTGTCGTTTTGATGGTTTTTGGGGTCGCTGATTACGAATATGAGGTCAAAATGAAAATCAAGATGGCGCCAACGAAAATTTTTGGTTTTGCCGTCATGGGTATCGTTTTCATGGTTTTTATGGTCGCTGATTACGAAAATGAGACCAAAATTAAAATCCAAGATGGCGCCAACGAAAATTTTAGGCTTTTCCGTCATGGGTGTCGTTTTCATGGTTTTCGGGGGTCAAAATTTAGAAATACATAAAATGGGTTTGTTAAACATGAAATCGAAATAAATATTAATAAGTTATACTAGACAAAATGTAAAATAACATGAACAGGAAAAAAATGGAATTATAGGCATTGTCATTCAAATAGTCCGTTAGCCGTTATCACGTTTCCAACGGGCACCACGTGGAGGTGGACCGACACCTAGCGTTTTTTTTTTGGTTGTTTATTTTCATTGATTTTATACACAATGTTCAAATCAGATTTGAAGTATTAGGTTTTTCCGTCATGGGTGTCGTTTTCATGGTTTTTGGGGTCGCTGATTACGAAAATGAAGTCAAAATGAAAATCAAGATGGCGCCAACGAAAATTTTTGGGTTTTCCGTCATGGGTGTCGTTTTCATGGCTATAGGGGTCGCTGATTACGAAAATGAGGTCAAAATGAAAATCTAAGGTGGCGGTCAGAAAATTTTTAGGTTTTTCCGTCATGGGTGTCGTATTCATGGTTTTTGGGGTCGCTGATTACGAAAATGAGGTCAAAATGAAAATCCAAGATGGCAGCCTGGATTTTTTTTGGTTTTTCCGTCATGGGTGTCGTTTTGATGGTTTTTGGGGTCGCTGATTACGAATATGAGGTCAAAATGAAAATCAAGATGGCGCCAACGAAAATTTTAGGCTTTTCCGTCATGGGTGTCGTTTTCATGGTTTTCGGGGGTCAAAATTTAGAAATACATAAAATGGGTTTGTTAAACATGAAATCGAAATAAATATTAATAAGTTATACTAGACAAAATGTAAAATAACATGAACAGGAAAAAAATGGAATTATAGGCATTGTCATTCAAATAGTCCGTTAGCCGTTATCACGTTTCCAACGGGCACCACGTGGAGGTGGACCGACACCTAGCGTTTTTTTTTTGGTTGTTTATTTTCATTGATTTTATACACAATGTTCAAATCAGATTTGAAGTATTATACGTGATGAAGGAAAAAAAAACATTTGATTTTTTGTTAGGTTTTGTGCTTTCGAGGTCAAGAATGTCGATAACGCCTGAAGGAATGCTGGCTTATTTTGTAAAAAAAAAGGTCATTGGCCGTATGCAGTATGTAGACTTTGACCCTAGATAGATATAATTATTTATTTTAAATTTGTATGCTTTTTAGGTTTAATCATTTTGTGTTTCGTTTTTTTTATGTATTTTTTTAATCATATTTGTTGAAATTCAAAATTATGAGCATTGGCCCGTAAGTTATCTGGGAGTGGTCTCTCCCCAAATGATTCAACTAAATCTTTCAATCTTGCCGATGTTTGCCTATATCTTGGCCGACTAGTTGTGTGTGATCCACGAGACAAAATTTGCTCCAGTTTCAGTTCTGTCAGGCTTTGCTGCCGACGAAGTTCATCCAAAAACTTCCATATATCTATATGGAAGTTTTTGGATGAACTGATGGGTGATGAGATGAGCCGATAGAAGTGACTAGAATCCCCTGTGAAAGCCTTCAACGGAGTTGTTCGTTCGGGGAATTTCCTGAAGAACTGCATCAAAAGTATTCCACAGATCAATAGGAAATCTAGGAGCTCGCCTGCCCCGTCTTTCCAACCTTCCGATCCAGTTATCTTCAAAATAATCAATGCCTTGTCGGAGGAGGCCAGAATGCACAATATAAAACAGATTCGAGCAGTTCGTCAAAAGCGTTGATAACTGGTTCTGATGGAACATACGCTAAAGCACAATTTATTTATTTATTAATAACCAACTTATATTTACAGTGACACCACACATACAAGTTATAGGTTGAACAAAAAACAAAAACTAAGAAAAAAAAAACATTATTACAATAAAAATTAACAAAACATTCTAGTGGCAAAAGTTGAAATCAAATAAAAATTACCAAAAAAATTGTTAAACCTGAGGAGATAGTACTGGGAGTGGCAATGGACTCCAGGTATCGAGAAGCAGTGTTAAGGAGACTTAGTTCCGTACTTGCAAAAATATCTAATGACTCGTCATACATTAAAATGTTTATGTGGGTAAGGGCTAGAAATAGTGGGCTAGTCTTAAGAGTTACGGTGCTTGTTTGAGGAATCGAAAAAAGAGGACGTTGGCGTGGGCGAAGAGAGTGCCGGATAGGTAGTGGGATGTTAAAAGAGATGTACTGTAACAGCAGGGAATTAAAATGGGAACCACGAACTAAGCAGATGACATATTTAACTAGAGCAAGATTTCTCCTGACTTCTAAGCTCTGGTATGTCACCATACCTAGCACGAATGGCGTAGGGTAAATTATATGGGTAAAAGCCAAATAATTTGAGTTAGAGGTAGCGAATAAAAGACTTCTGGACCTTTTCAATGACTAGTTTATAGATTTTTTCATGAGGGTTCCAGATTACACTATTGGTTTCGAGTAAACTGCGTACGAAGGAGTTGTAGATGAGGGTTATGGCTGGTCAATTATTAAAAAAAAAAAACTAAATGTGGCACTCGGAGACTGCCGCGGTAAAGCCATTGCATGGCATATTTTTTTACAACAGAAAATAATTAATTATTTAATTTGACAACCTCAGTTGACAATCTTCTTTCTTTGTCCAGGCGGTCTTCCTCTGGAATGAACTCCCTCAGGAAATCAGGACAGTTAACAGTCAGTTCACATTCAAAATGAAAGCTCGCGAGCACATTCGCAAGAAGTTGGCAGCTTCGTCTCAGAACTAAGTTGTTATAGTTTTCTTGTGTATCTTTCAAAGTTTATATATTTTATATATATATCTATGTATGTATTTATTCTATAAGTTAGGTATATATATATATATTTTATTTCTTTTCTAATTTTTGTTTCTGTTTTGCACCTACTTTAAAATGTCTCTGCATCACCATATGGTAGACTGGTAGAAAATGCCCAAGGCATTAAGTCCGCCTTTGTACGGTTTTATTACTTGTGCATAAAGTTTTAATAAAATAAATAAATAATTAAACATTAACAACAAAAATTACAATACCTACACATAAAATACAAATTTAAATCATAATTGAAACAAAAAATAATCAAAAATACAATTAAATTATTAGATTGTTGTAAAATTCATGTCAGCTTTATACAAATAGTCATTTTAAAATAAAAAACTGACACACACAAAGGACAAATTATATCAGTTGGCGCATTATCATAATTGTATTATATACCTTAATAATACATATCGTCAACGGAGTAGAGACATTTATCTAGTAGGAATGCTTGAAGCTTTGATTTAAATGAAGACGTATAGATTAAGCTTTTTAATTCTAATGGTACCCTATTGAATAATTGCACTGCTTGATATTGTGAACTATGTTTCACAATGTTAAAATGAGGACTTATCTTATTTTTCAAATCTTTCCTACGTGTACTCTCCCTGACTAGTCTTTCCTCATGCGTCTCATATTCATGTATGTACTTTTTTAAATTAATCAGAAGTACAAGAATGTAGAGACTGGGAACTGTAAGAATTTTTAAGTCTAAGAAATGCGGACGACAACTCTCTCTTTGTGAGATACGGACAATGGTACGTATAGCTCTTTTCTGAAGGACAAAAGCTCGTTTACAGTTATAATTATAGCTGTTTCCCCAGAATTGTATACTGTATCTTAATTTGGATTCAATTAGTGCGTGGTTTACGATTTTTAAGTGTTCAATGTCAATTTCGTCTCTATATAAGGGTTCTTAAAGCATAACATGTGGATGATATAGATATGCATCAATGGCGGCTAATTATTTTTCCAGTTTAATGGGTTATCTATGTGTACTAGTGGTGTGCAATTCCGCTATAAATAATTATCATGTTATAGACTATTGAATATATTTTTATAACATGTTATTTTATACGTTATCATTATAACGAGTTGAAACAAAACGCGGCAGCAATATGAACGCGGAGACGTTGTCGTTTTATTCGACAACACGTGAAACGGGCGCAATGATGCGCTGTGAATGTTATCACGTAGTGGACGGAATACGAAAGAATATAATAATATCGTTATTATTAATATTAAAAACGAATATTATTATAAATAGTTTTAAATTATCAGTGAACTTTCCTTCATACTGCACAGTTTAGGACTAATAAAATGTTATTATTAACTAAAGTTGGATCAGTAATTTTTTTTTGGTGTTATGTGATTCTCACTTAAATATCACGGGGGTGGCAGAGGGGGGTCAAAATTTTGGTCCTTTTTTGCCTAGGACGCTCCGTTTTCGAGATATTTCAATTTCAAGTTTTTTTTAACAGAAACTTTTAGCGCCCATATCTCGGGAACGGTGCATCGTAGGACCGCCGCGCGCCACCGCTTGCTACGTTGTTATACTTATTATATTACCCCGTTCTGGCCCCGCTGTTATTCGTTGGGCGTGTTGTTGAGTTAGACATTATAATGATAACACGTAGGCAGCGTCGGTATAACATACGTTATTCGTTATGAATCAATAACATGTTATGTTTTGGTGTTATTCGTTATATTAACCACCACTAATGTGTACTCCCAGGAATTTAGTTTCTTTCACGAGTTCAATATTACCATCATTTAGTAGTATTGTCATAGTGTCATTATTTCGGGCAGTTGTTTTAAATAAAATTACCTTAGTCTTTGCACTTTGCAATTGGCGAATATGCAATGCGAAATCAGGGGTGTAGTGTGTACTCAGTTTACCCAAAAACCATGAAAACGACACCCATGACGGACGAACCTAAAATTTTCCTAGCCACCACCTTGGATTTTAATTTTGGTCTCATTTTCGTAATCAGCGACCCCAAAAACCATGAAAACGACACCCATGACGGAAAAACCAAAAATTTTCATCGGCGCCATCTTGGATTTTCATATTGGTCTCATTTTCGTTATCAGCGACCCCAAAAACCATGAAAACGACACCCATGACGGAAAAATCAGAAATTTTCGTCAGCGCCATCGGATTTTTATTTTGGCTTAATTTTCGTAATCAGCGACCCCAAAAACCATGAAAACGACACCCATGACGGAAAAACCAAAAATTTTCATCGGCGCCATCTTGGATTTTCATGTTGGTCTCATTTTCGTTATCAGCGACCCCAAAAACCATGAAAACGACACCCATGACGGAAAAATCAGAAATTTTCGCCGGCGCCATCTTGGATTTTTATTTTGGCTTAATTTTCGTAATCAGCGACCCCAAAAACCATGAAAACGACACCCATGACGGAAAAACCAAAAAAAATCCTGGCTGCCATCTTGGATTTTCATTTTGAACTCATTTTCGTAATTAGCGACCCCAAAAACCATGAAAACGACACCCATGACGGAAAAATCAGAAATTTTCGTCGGCGCCATCTTGGATTTTTATTTTGGCTTAATTTTCGTAATCAGCGACCCCAAAAACCATGAAAACGACACCCATGACGGAAAAACCAAAAAAAATCCTGGCTGCCATCTTGGATTTTCATTTTGACCTCATTTTCGTAATCAGCAACCCCAAAAACCATGTAAACGACACCCATGACGGAAATACCAAAAATTTTCGTCGGCGCCATCTTTATTTTCATTTTGACCTCATTTTCGTAATCAGCGACCCCAATAACCATGAAAACGACACCCATGACGGAAAAACCAAAAATTTTCCTGGCCGCCATCATGGATTTTCATTTTGGCTTCATTTTCGTAATCAGCGACCCCGAAAACCATGAAAACGACACCCATGACGGAAGAACTAAAAAATTTCTAGCAGACGAATTGAGAACCTCCTTTTTTTAAGTCGGTTAATGAGATTTACCGTCTATCATCAGTTCAACCTAATAGCCTGAAAGAATACAACTATCGATCCATAAGTACGTATAATTTTGAAGGAATTTTCTTTCAAGTCCTGACCGTTGAGGAGTTGCACCTTCCGTCATCAGCGCAGCGCCGCCACATGAAATTATGATTATCTGACGCAAATACTTGAACAGCTTCTGAAAATGTATGGAAAACGTTATGTGCGCCTATGATATTCGAGGGTTGCCCTCAATTTCTCAGAGTTCCCATCATCAGAAACTGACTTGGTGCAATGGGACCGCCTCGGGAGTATACCCTTTCCAAGACAAAAAGAATTTTGAAAATCAGTCCACAATTGACGGAGATATTCGCGGACATACAAACACGAATAGAGAACCTCCTCTTTTTTGGAGGTCGGTTAAAAATATATATCGAAGTACAATCGACAACAACAAACGATCGTGAAATTCGACTTCGATCTGAAGATGAAAAAAATTTTAGCAATCTTTACAAACTAGCAAAATAAACATGTTTGATCAAAATTAATAAGTGTATCAAATTGTGGTAATCGGTGTACAATCTCGAAAATATATGCACGAAAAACACGGGAGCGTTTGTGACACAAAGCGATACGTCCGTCCTCTGGCAGTGGCCGATTCGTACTGGCGAGATAGAGTTTGCGCGGTCGATAATATAGTTAACTTTAGATTCAATTTACGAAATGAAATTATAGTTTATTGATAAAATAAAAATACGATTCTATTAGAAGGTTACCTTAAAATTAATACGTAGTTTTTAAATTTTCTTTAACGTGATTCTAAGGTATAGAAAAAAAATCATATTTGTCGAGACATTTTGTAAAAATTGCGATGTTTTAACATTTTTTTTCTACTATATTTTGTATTGAAGTCGAAAATGTGGCAAACTGGTCCCCTAGTAGACCATACGGTGATGTTATTTATATTTTTTTTAATGTTTAAAATCGTTTGTAGTGTTATGTTCGGCTAAGCCAAACGTAACTCGATCGGTATTTGTGCGGAAAAGGGCTTTTGAATACGGGTGATTGTCATTAATATAAACATTATTTTGAAAATTCTTCAAACCCATCCACCTGAAAAAGAATTCGTCTCTTATAATAGCCAAAAGGAAGCTTCAAATTCTTCATAGATTTCCCACACCAAGCGATCAAAATTGATCAAAATGAGATGATTTTGTGGAAGGAGCCTTAAGTGGCTAGCATATCCAACTTTGGCCGAAAAGGTACGAGCACAAAGCGGACATGTCAACACCATTGATGATATTATAGGGTTATAGCTTTAGGTTGCCTAGCTTTAAGGTCATCGCGCTTTTGATCCAATTGTGACCTCCTATTTTCTTCAAATGTGTTAACTAACAGTTTACATCTAGACAACGTTTAGTAGATTTTGTTGGTCGATTAAACAACTAATGGTCTGTTCAGTGAGCAGCGTCTTTATGAAAGACGTCAGCCTAGTTTCATAGACCATTACCCAAAGACTGCTTGATCATTAACGTGAAAATTATTCACAGGTTTTCTTTTATTGATACTGTTTCTTGAATCTCTTTTTTTTGGTACAATCCCGCCACATATATCCCAAACCACTACAAGTCCCGTAAGCCAGAATCAACAGTGGAAACCAGCAGAAAAGCGCCGAGACAATGAAGTTCCAGAGGAAACGAAATCTATTTAAAGAAAAAGAGAAGTCCTGACTGACTGACTCATCAACGCCCAGCCCAAACCCTTGGACCTAGAAAGCTGAAATTTTGCACAGAGGTTCCCTTTATAATGTAGACAAGGAATAAGAAAGGATTTTTCGAAATTCAACCCCTAAGGGAGTTAAATAGGGGATGAAAGTTTGTATGGAAAATCGTCATTTTCACGCGGGTGAAGCCGCTGGCAAAAGCTAGTTAATCATTAAAAAATAATGGAGGAGTAGGAAAAGAAGATTTTATTAACTAAAACCAACCCTTCCTTCTTAGCCCTTTGTGTTCTAGGTCCGCGGTATCTCTTTCGAACAGTTCCGCTGCCTCGGGGTGTTACTCGAGATTATAATTTTTCACTGTTAGAAGACTGACATGTTACTAACGTTTGTTTTTTTTTCTTTTCAGGTATGATTCCTGTTATTACACACCATTGAGACAATCCGAGGAGTATTTATTATTATACACGACGGCAACAAAAGCAAGCCCTATTAATCAAATTCAGCTGATCTCTCATTGTACAGGTAGCTTATATAAGGCCCCATTAAAATAGGTGGACAAAATTTTAGGAATCATTCAGACCACCAAAATAAGGACAATGGTAAAAAAAGAAAATTAGAGAAACGCATCAGATACCTACAAAAAAATAAAACAGGTAGCGAAAATACACTAAAAGTGTTAGTTACCCAATATTTTAGGTACAAAAAACTCACTTTAATCAGTGTTTTTTTTACTTGGATATGTTTGGTTAGACGTACTGAACGCTGTGTTAAAATTTGTCCACCTATTTAAATGGGACCTTATATAAAACGAGGTCAGGTTTTACTGGATATGTAGAACTTGATGTATCGGTATGTTTTATACGTACTTTATTTCTACACCTCATTCTTCTTTTTACCCGACTACGGGGAAGCCAAAAGGAAGGGTAATGATTTTGGCAGTCTATGTATGTTTGTATGTTATGTTCCACCGTAGCGCCTAAACTACCGAACGTATTTTGATAAATGCGATGTCAATAGATTCCTTAGAATAGCCCGGGTAACGGCTATATAAATTTTATCAGTTTTTGTTAAGACGGATTAAATGCCAGATTCAAGAAACAAAAAAAAAATTGAGATAATCTTATCATGTTTGGTATCAATTTAAAGGTCTTGGCGAGCACATTACAAATATGTATATTATATTATAGTTTTAGTCAACATACACGTTTAGAATGCGGTCAAAAAGATGGCCGCGGTTTTTTTTTTCTTTATTTATTTAGAGGCTTTTACCTTACAAAGGTATGTCAGCCTCATCATACCCTAACTAATTATAATACGTAATTAATTTATAATTATACACAAACATAATATAACCTAACCTGGTGTCAGAGGCCACTGGACGGCATACGTCGAGTATCATATCGAGTTTCTTATTCGGTCAGTAAGCTTGACTCCGAGGATACTACGCTCCATTGCTCGCTGACAGACCCCGAGTGCGGACTTTTGACGCTTAGTTAATGACCATGTCTGCGCTCCATAGATGAGTAAACTATCACTGCTATTCCTAAATCCATTGCTACATAATATATGTTTGGGAAATGCGTCTGTTCAACAATGTAAATTGCGCAATGAATGTTGTTAGTGTCAATATTACTGTAAGTGTGTTAGGCAATCCATGTTGGGATTGACTTCCGTAAATAAAATTCAGTCCATCAAATATTTTGTTATGAATTTTGACAACAGATGTTACCTGCCCGTTCTTCTACGGCAAATTAGGTCCGCTAGGGTCTTATATAGCAGTTTATTTATGCTTATACTAACTCGGTCTGTGGATGGTTGATTATCCACTACTATACCTACCGAGTTTCCTCTGTCTTAGAAAGCACGTTAATTATTTATGCTTATACTAACTCGGTCTGTGGATGGTTGATTATCCACTACTATACCTACCGAGTTTCCTCTGTCTTAGAAAGCACGTTAATTATTTATGCTTATACTAACTCGGTCTGTGGATGGTTGATTATCCACTACTATACCTACCGAGTTTCCTCTGTCTTAGAAAGCACGTTAAGCTATTGATCCTGGCTAACTGTTGTAGATCTTTGATGCCTGAGCACACCTCCGCTGCGAAACTCAAAGGGCCAAACCGCAATAGTTTCGCTGTGAGCTGTGAGTTCTTTGGCGGCGAAACAGGAGCGAAATTCCCTGCTCTAACGTACAAAACTGACTATGATGTTGTCTCTTTCTAACACGATTTCGCTCATTTGCTCAGGAGCCGTCTACATCTCCGCCCGTTGACCGTAGTACTGTTGTACAGCGAAACTCGCGCAGCTGTTTCGCAGTTGTTGTTTCGCAGTGGAGGTGTGCTACAGGCATGACAGTCGTTATAGATAGCCTGACAATGACAACCAATCTTTCTAAAGCGTATCGTATTACCCAATCAATACTAACTAGTGGTGGAGGTCAGATATGTAGTCATCATCATCAGCCTATAATGTTCCCACTGCAGGGACTCAGGCCTCCTCTCTAGGAGAGGGGTGGGCTATAATCTACCACGCGGGCCCAGTAGTCAGATGTGTGATATGTAGTCAGATGAAAACTAATTCCTAATTCACTCTCACAAAACACCCAAGAAACTCCTTACATCTAAAACAAGTTACCAGTACTCATTCCAGTACTCCAATACTACAGTAACATCGATATAGTAAACAGTAAATCATAGTGATAATTATTGTACTCCTGTTTACATTTCTCACGACAATGTGTGACCTATTAACAGCAGGTCGTGATGTTAGGCTGTGGACAGACGGACGACTCTGCGACTTGCGACTGACTTGTTTTGTTCTAACTTTATGATGGCTCGGTCATTTTGCTGCGATGGTTTATTATGGCTTATCTGAATGATTACTACATATTATAAAACAAAGTCATCCGCCGTGTCTGTGTTTGTTCACGATAAACTCAAAAATTACTACACCGATTTTCATGTTGTGTTGTTTGTGTGGTTCCCGAGGAAGGTTTTAGTATATAATTTGACACGGGCAAAGCCGCGGGTCATTTTTGAGTTTCGTGCACATCTTGCTTCATCGTTCTAACGAAAGTTTTGTAACAATATTCTGATCTAAAAGAGTGTCCATGGAGTTTCTTGCCCGTTCTTCTCCATAGACCTACGCTAGGCAATGGGCAATTACACTACTTTCACAAGTTATTATGCCTTATGACTGTGACTGTAGCTCTAGCTACGTTTTATTAATTGTTTTTCTGACATTCAAAAGTGCCTGTAATGGTTTAATTTAAATAAATAAATAATTTGAGTGTGTTTTGTTTTTATTTTTAATAAATAATTTGAGTGTGAAATGCAATAGCAAAATCGCGCGTGTGAACTAAACTTTAATTAAAACGTATGTCCCAATGATAAGCTTCGCTCCAGGCACACATTACTCACTAATTGATAGCACTCATTAATTAATTAAACGCATACTTTCACGATCACTTATTTCTGGTATAGGCAGACATGTCATTATGTAATTAAAATAGCTTCTACGATTATTATTATATTACTACATTACATAGAGTCATTGATTAATTGATGAGCAAATTACACATCTAACTGGGGATTTTGTACCGCCACTTCTTCTTTCCAGCTAAAACATTAGAAAGTGTCGAAGGGTGGGTTTTGGGGGAATGTCTCTGTGAGGTACGAGCCTCGGCCTAGGGCGTCACTGGGGACGCCAGCAAAGAGACCGGCTGAAACTGAGTGAGATCATTATTTGGGTACTGGTTTAAAATTACTACTGGATAACTAACTAATATCTAATAATATTATAGTATCAGCGTCACGGGATCCACCTAGGAGAGTAACGGCTTAACGCAATCCTATTTCGTAAAAAAAAACTTTTTAACAAAAAATAAAACTGACTTCAAAAAAAAAACAAAAAAGTGAAAAATAAACTTTAGAAGAAAAACCAGTCTCTGAAGTCGGTGACTTTTGTTTGTTTGATTTATTTTTTTTGCCACCGACTTCAGAGACTGGTTTTTCTTCTAAAGTTTATTTTTCACTTTTTAGTGGTTCACATGTTCATGAGTCATAATGTGGACAACGTAGTTTTTTTTTGAGTTTTGTTGATTTTTTAAAAACCGCTTGTCCGATTTCGATAAAAAAAATATGGGACCATTTCGGAAGTATATCCTTCCCAACAAAAAAAGAATTTTTCAAATCGGTTAGCAAGTGACGGAGTTATGCCCGAACAAACATAAAAAAAAACATCCGAATTGACAACCTCCTTCTTTTTTTTGAAGTCGGTTAAAAAAGACTCCGAAATAAACGAGTGTGAGTAGTGTGACTGTCTCTTGTTCGTGCGATGTTCGCTTTGGTTAGAACACAGGGTCAAGCCCCAAGAATGTAACAATTACCCAAACGATGCAGCAATCAAAATATATTGCAATAAAAATCAGTCACACTGTTCGACCTGAGAATCGAACCCGCACTAATCAGGCCAATGATGTCTTGCAGGCAATCAATAGAATATAAACAACGCATCTTGTGTTTAAACGTCAAATAAATTATGTTTTTATGATTTGTATTATTTCACAAATAAACTATTTGATGCCACGCCTAGATTTTGATTAAATGTTTTGTAATTTAAAGATATACAAGATATTACAAAGATATAGATAGATATTTTATAAAGATTATACAAGTCAATATTATCGAAGGGTCGATTTGTGATTTTGGAATAAAAGCTTTTGAACTGAATTATGAATTGAATGTACGGTACATAAAGCAAAAACTTTTTTTTTTATCTGTATGTATTTTTGCTCCGAAACGTAACGTCCGTACCGTCGTCCGTACGTAATCTCCAAAACGTCTGGACTTTTGACGACATTTTTATTAGCAGGTAGCTGATGTTATTAGGGTATACGGCCCGAAAGTTTGACAACAACCAGTCTTACCAAAGGGTATCGTATGACCTATGTATGTATGATCCAGTACTAACTGGGTTGTGGAGGATAGATAGGCAATCGCTCTATGTAAAGTACTGGTATTCAGCTGCATTCGGTTAAACTGCAAGCCGGCTACTAGGGCATAACCTACTCTCATAAAAGTCTTGCAAATACAAGAAAACGAAAACTCTGGTAAAAACTCGTAAATCTATTTTTAAACACTGGAAGCTCAACCCGTTTCGTTGAAAAAAATTACGTTATTGGTAAAACACACAACCTCTTTAGGCAGCACTTGGGTAAGAGTACGCATAATTATGATCGTAAAGAGCTCAATGAGACTGGAATTGAGATATTTATTCACAACTTTGTTACCTTACTTGGGTTGTTAAGGAGAAGCGCTTACTTTTAGGATTCATGTATTATTTGTATCGTGTCAGTAGCCCTTTTTGATGATTTGTGCGGGCATTTAAAAGCCTGGAAACAACGAGAAAAACCGAATACCAGAATGAATTTACCCCTCAGCCCCGAGCCCCGCTTATGCTACTGTCGATTAGACTCCTAACCGAATGCAGATGAATACCAGTATTTTATACGGAGCGACTGGCTCTTTGATTTTCACAACCCAGTTAGTAATGAGTAGAGAATACCTACAATAGATACAAGGCCACTGATTATCTAAAGACTGTCGAAGATTTACAAATGATAACGTTTAGTCCACTTTCGCTTTTTTACCCCCACTTAACAACTGGGACCAACAGCTTAACGCGGTCTTCGAAGCACGAAGGACACTCGGTATGTAATGAGTGGTCAGTGCGGTCACCCATTCAAGGAACTACCTCGGCAAATCCGATCTCAACATAGTAGGCAGATGATGAAAGCAATAACCGCGGTGCCTTTACAGATTATAATCTCACATACAAAATCGTCAGTTAAATGTCCCTTCGCCTTAACATAACGTGTTTATCCGTTTGCGCCCACACGTCTCCTAAACTGCATGTTGTGTTGTCAGCTCATTGTGAGTGTATGTCCGTATGTGCGTGAATTCCTCCGTAACTGACATGAATCGAGAGTTTTATGGCTTAATATAAATGTTGGCTTTTTAAACTGTTGTTGCGAAAGGAAAATTCATGGCTTTATTTAAAAAGGAGATCCTGTATAACATTACCTACGTTTTTCATTCTTGAAGGGTTACGCAGAAGATTACCAAATAGTAAACTTACATTTTGTCCGTAATATTGAAGTCGACTCCGTAGCTACTGAGAAACTCTTATTTGAAAAACCTAATAACACTTTGCGACGAAAATTTAATCAGCCTAGCTATAGGGTAATGTTTTTGAGCTCCTTGGGTTATTCGAATTACATGATAACTGACAAATGCTGGCAATGACTGAACAGGTGCACTCAAATCGGTTTGGTTCTTTCTTGAAGAGACCATCTCAGACAATAATCTACAATAATCTACATAATCCTTATATGGCTTGATCAATGTCTGAACTTTAAGAAAGAAAGTTACCTCCTAGTTTGATTCGGCTGTTTCTTCTCAGAGTAGTCAGGTACGAAACACCAGCACTGTCTAGATTTAAAACATAATATGATATTGTGAGGTGTGTTAATAATAAATAAAATATGATTTAGTGTGTTGGCATAACTTAAAAGCTTATTTTGGTGAACTTCCTACTGTTATAATAGCGTTAAACATTTTTATATTCTTAGTAAATGATCAAATATACAACAAAGCAGTCTGCAAATAGATTTGAATAGTTGAGAATCGTTCTTTCTGTAAGCAAAATGGTAAAACGCCCACTCTTCTCCGTTATTTATAAACCTATCAAAGATTTCCATTTAAACCCAGAAAGGAAAAATAATTCTAAAAATAAATAAAACAAACTTTCCGCTGTTGACGGAAAACACCTTTTGAAAGATCTCAAAGACAGATTTAGGACATAGAGTAGGAAGGAATGGAGTTATCATTGACACGTTTTGTAATTCTATGGATGGATGAAGATGAAGAGATCTATTGAGTAGGTATAAACGGTAACACTACGATGTACACAGTTACGATGTACACAGATTTATTCCGAAACCGAATTAATAAACTGGCAACTACAGTACTTTCACAAGTTATTATGCCTTGTGATTGTGACTGTAGCGTAGGAGTGCAATGCGTCGTTTCGGGAGTTGCTGCGTCGGGCTGCGCGGCGCCGGATGTTACCGGCGGCGAGTGCTGTGGGTGCGGGGGCGCGCGGCGGCGTGTGCCGTGGCGGCGGGTGTGCGGGGCTCCGGGTCGCGGGGCGGCGTTTGCACGTTGCGGCGTGCATTCGTTGTTCCGTGATTCGGGGTCTCGAGCATTCGTTGTTGCGGTTTGCGTCGCTGCGTGCTTTTGTGCTCGCAGTGTTCGTTGTTGCGGGCATTCGGTGGCGTGTGGTTCGGCGTGGTGACTTTCGGAATGACGTATTGCACTCGTAGTTTCGTTCTTCTTCCGTCCTTCTGACATTCAAAAGTGCCTGTAATGGCTTAATTGAAATAAAATATTTGAGTTTGAGTTTGAGTTTGAAACAAAATTCTTTAGACAGGTAAACAAATTGTTACTTATGTATCACTCATTGTAAAGTGGCAAAGTAAAGAGATTATTCAAAAAAAAGTGGGCGAATTGTGGTTTACATTAAGTAACTTTTAACGAACGTTGAAGTTACAATTAGTATAGTAACTTAATTTTTAACCGACTTCAAAAAGGAGAAAGTTCTATCGATATGTATTTGTCACATATTAGTTAGGATAAAGTATTTATTCAATTCATTGGGTGATCCGAACTTAGCTTATCGCCATAAATTGAAATAAATATACTAAAGGAACGATATATAGACGCCAGCACAAACCCCGTAACTGTAAGTTTTGAACTGTATTTTTTCCAATATAAATGTTCAACCTAATGTAGCGGTTATATTGAAATCTCTTGAAAAAAAATGACATATTAAAGTGTACTGGCGTCGGTACTTCTAAAAATCGTTCAAATCTATATTTAATTAATTTCCTCAATTCGGGCTATTCTAAATTACGCTGTCAAACACCACACATCCGCCATCTTTGATTCAGCGCCTTCCATTTTTGTTTCCTCACCGTCCTAACCTAAAACGCAAAGTTGACAGACAAACGGAAACGAAAACGGACTGTTGTTTATTTTGGCATTAATTTTAAAAGTCCGCGTTGATTGAAAAATTCTTTCATTGATTATCTTTAGGCTTGAAGGGAAATTTAAATGTGATGGAATAATTTTCGTGGCTGTCTGTTGGTTTTTCGGATTGTCTTTGAAAAGGATGGATGAATAACTAAGATAGAATTGGTATTTATAGCAGTGCTTCTGTTTTTCCGCCATGATGGGTTATGGTAAAGTAGATTTACTAAACAATAGTCACTCCATGTAAAATACTGTTTATTCTGCTGCATCCAGTTAGATTGGAATTGAAAGTCAACCTCTACATAATTTGGAAAGGGCTGACAAATGATGATGATGGAGGATTCTTATGTGCTTGTTGCAAACCATTCAACCAACATTCTAGAGGATAGGATTTATTATTATTTATTTTTTAGGATTTTATTATAGGGAATCGGACATAAAAAACTAATTAGTCCGTCAGATAGATTTCCAAAAATTATTGGATACGTATTTTTTTCTTTTTTCACGTAAACAAAAAATTAAGACGATACAGTGCTTCGAAAACTCGTGTGACGTCATTATGACAGTACATTTTGTACCTACAAGTGACGTTTCAAGCCCCACTCCATGATCTTTGACGCATTTTATCTTCGTCATTTTTTATTGATTTGATAATATATAAACAAAAAACACGTACTTATTTAATATTTTTCGATAATCTAACTTACGGACTAAACAGAATCATATTATTTTGACCCAGTCCGATCCCCTTAAAAATCGACGAATTTAAGTTAGGTTTACACCGCGCGCTCGTGCTAAGGCCCAGATTCACAGACCACACTTTGACTTTACTAAGTAAAGTATGATTTTTGGAAAGTACAGAACAGCTTGACAGGACTAAGAAATATATTTTTGCGTGAAAGTAGATCTTTCTATCAAAGTAAAGTCAAAGTGTGGTCTGTGAATCTGGGCCTAAGACCTGGGATGATGAAGTTGTCGATTAAAGACTAGTTTTATCAAATGTCATTATTACTGTATTTCTTACTACACTTTATCATCATTTCAGGCCGGAATCACCCACTCCCAACAGTGGGTGATTAACAACAGTAGATATTACCCTTTCTCCTATCGCTCTTTTCAATTCTGTACGTCCATTATTCATTCGTTTCCCACGATCCTGACTCCATCGTCAAGGCGCTTTTGGAAGGCCCTGTTTTTGAGGCTCAACTTTGGCCACCATTCAATCAGACTCTTACTCCATCGGCCATCACCGAATCGAAAAACATGTTCGAGCTTACCAAAATGCCGCTTCAAAACCATCCTTTTTATGGAGTGTGGGAAGTCATCAAATGACTCTTCCCGCTGGGCAGAGCGAGTGTCGGACTTCTACTGACTAAACACCACCCATGTTCCTTCTTAGCCTATTGTGTCGAGGCCACGGTGTCTCTTTAGAACAACCCAGCCCACGGGTCTTTAACAGAAGACTTAATTTCTTGTATTAGCAAGAACTTTATTAAGAGAATAGCTTTTGGCGGTCAGCAATACTAGAGGGATGTGTGGTGTGACGCGAAAGGATAAAATAAGGAATGAATCATAAGAGGAAGTCTGAAAGTGGCGCCAGTGAATGAAAAGTTGATTGGTAATCGATTGTCGTGGTATGGACATGTGATGCGAAGGAATGAAGGAAATGTTGTGAGGAAAATGTTGAGTGTGAATGTAGATGACTATAAAAGGAGAGGAAGGCCAAAGAAACGATGGATGGACTGTGTGAAGAATGATATGGCTAGAAAGGAGGTGACTGCTGAGATGACGAGAAATAGGGAAGTATGGAAGAAGAAGACATGTTGCGTCGACCACAAATGAATTGGGATAAGGGCACGAGAATGATGATGAGCTTTTGTCGGTCAGAACCTTACTCCATCAGCCATCTCCGAATCCAAAAACATGTTCAAGCTTACCAAATACCGCTTCAGAACTACCCTTAACGACAGCCATAGATAGGTATTCGTAAATTGCCGGATTAACACCCCCTCCTAGCACAGAGGGGTAGCTGTGTGCCCAGCTGTTACTTACCCAAGAAGTAAAAGGGAATTGTAGTTTAATCTCTGCACTAGATCCTTGTGCAACTTTGTTTTACATTAGTTACAGAAACTTTACAGACTTCGGTGACATAGGAATGTACAATTACTTAATCTAGAAATCAGTTTTTGATTTTTTAGATAAGCCCGGTCTTTACCCGACTGCGGCAAAGAAAAAAAATCAGGGTTATTATGTATACTTACTCAAAACTGTGGTTTGGAAAGTTATTTTGGTTCCAATTTCTTCTTTGCGTACCTATGTGCTCAAATAATACCGGACTGTCAGTTCTTTCATCTGACGAAATCGGTCTTCAGAAGAAATCATTCTATGCATAATTGTATAACTTTTTCGTATAATTGTAAATTCAAACTTTAACAATAGTTAGGGTGAGGCCTAACGAGCGTAATTTTGTGAGTCGTGAGTCGCAGTTCATAGAAAAGGTCTCTCGCGACGTAAAACAAATGAGTCGGCACTGTACCAGAACACGAAATTCTGCGACTCACGACTCACAAAATTACGCTCGTTTGGCTTTAAAATTTACGTAGATCATAACGTTTTTTTTATGAAACTTTGCCCCACTCTAAGAATTTCTCCTGAATCTTCTACATCGTGGGTGCGTTTACAAAAAAATTAGGTATCTCACAAACATGCAGACCCGGAACAACTATACTTATTAACTATATTCATCATTCATTCGGGATCCTCCAGTTTGTATCACAAATCTCTGATCACTCAAGGCCCTTTCACTCTTGACCGTTTCTTCTTATTAATCAACAAAAAACTGCCAATCGTTATGAGAAAATCAGCTATAAAACAAACACTACGATTAAACAAAGCTGCTTAAGCTAATAATTGATTATGATAATGAGAACTAATCAAATTATCACTACAGTGCTATGTTTAGTTTAGGTACCTACTTGTTAGTTCCCTAGAGAACTCTATTGCATAACATAAGATTACGCCTGTATTTCTCGAAGAGTAAGGCAGAGATGTAGCGCTGCGGCGGGTTATTCGTAAGAGATACTGCGGCCACGACACGGGCTAAGAAGAAACATGGGTGGTTTTTAGTCAGTAGAAGTCTGACACTCCCTTTTGCTCTGCCCAAGAGCGGGAGGGGTTATTTGATGATTTCCCACCTCCCAAAGAGGTGTATAGCTCGCCATTTTAGAACTCCATGATTAAGGTGTTTACTGGTCGCAAGCGTTACTGATGAGTATATAGGTACGAGGTCCTGGAATCGATTCCCGGGTAGGGCAAAGTGTTATTGGATTTTTCTAGGGTACCCATTTCTAGGCTTGAAAATCTTTAAAAAAAACTCCCAATGTTCGTTAGATATCAAAGTTTGAATATCGATGAACGCACGTTCAATTAATGACCGGATCAGACATACTAATTCTTTGTCAAGGACCCTTAGGACATTATTCAGGGTAGTAACGCTAAAATTATAGGCACAAATAATAGGAGGTCACCTACGGTCTCCTATGATACCCTATATCTTCCCAAAGGTCGGGTTCCATGTAACATAACTCAATAACAGGGGTGATAACTACCCCACGGGGTAATTGCAACCCCCGTGGGGTAGTGTCGACCCCATCAATTAAGATCTAATGCAAATATGTTGCGCAAAGGGTGTGTGTGACGGTATGTAAGGGTTTTGTTCGGTAGCTAGCTCAAGGGGGTCAGTAGAGGTGTGGGTTTGAAGGAAAATACTGAGTTTAGTATTCATAGTATCGATCTACCATGGATCATGTATGTCTAATGTTTACTAACGATCCTATTATGTATTTTCTACTCCTCTACTATTATTTTCTTTAATTTTGTTGCGGGATCCAAGACAATTCAATTGTTTCTCTTTGACTTCGTCGAGCTCAAGACCACCACCACTGTTGATTCGGGTTTTCAGGAGTTGCAATAGTTTGGAATATTGTAGCGGGCTAACGATCTTATAATTAAAATATTAAGACATCACTCCTTAAGTCTTCGAAGGTTTAGACAGAGATACCATAATAAAGCGCACTCACATTAGCTGGTTCTTTTTAAATACCATGTTTTAAGACTCTTTTTCCAAAGGTTGTTTTCCTATTTTATGAGTACCTACGAACGGTCTCATTTTATAGGTAAATATAAATTAACGCTTTCGAATGCACAGTGCGAAAATCCGAATACGAAGTCGCTACAAAGAAACACAAACACTTTCCAAAATGATCAAACCTAGGACATTATACTCAGCCAGATGCACAACTCACGACTAATCGCCCAACATGTTACAAATAATAAAACACCCTAAAGTTCAACAATCGCATTAAACTTTTAAAATTCCTGTCAAAAAATTAAAAGAACAAATAAAACGGGTTTTACAAAGAGGTCACCACTATGCCAATCAAGGATTATGCAAAACTACAACTAAAAGTAAAACGCCAGCGGTCATCCCTCTCTGATCCCTTGACCATCCCCTAACCATCCCCTATTGTGAATGAACGCACACGTCGTGTAGGGTGACCGTGGTTAGGTAAAAGGGAGGACAAGATTTGTGAAAAGGTCGGACTAGACTTTCACAGATCGAAAGGGGAAATAAAAGTGTACTTTTTAATCGAGTTTAATAAAGGAGGAGGCTACAATATTGATTGTTGCTCTAATGGGAATACCTATGGTGTTCAACGCATTAGTGCTCTAAAAATAGGTGCTCAATCGGGAATACTTCTATGTATTCGACCAGTACTTTCTTTAATTTAATATATCGATTTCTCTGTGATCGTCGGTCTTATTGTGTGAGACAATTCGAAGACATGTGACATCTACCGTCCCGCACTGGACGCACGCATGGTGGATTACTCATACCTCATTTTTTTTGGTGGGTGGAAAATCATCGAATAACCCCCCCGCTCTTGGGCAGAGGGAAGGGGAGTGTCAGACTTCTACTGACTAAAAACCAAACCCATGTTCCTTCTTCGCCCTTGTGTCGAGGCCGACGGCCGGACGGCGAGCTAGCCCGTTACTCACCGTCCACAGGCCCGCGTCTACGGTGGCCGAAAGCCATCACGTGGCCCCCGACGCTCGGAGCGTCTCCTGCGTCAGCTGGGACGAGAGGTTCTCTCCCTCTCACGTTCCGCCACCTCCTTCGCTAGCATCACTGCTTCGCAGAAGGAGGCGACGGCGTCCCATTCCTCTTCGCCCCGGACCATGGCTGTACCAGGGCCGGACGCGAGAGGTCGCCGCTGCCGATCGCCGCTACGAGAACACGGCGGGGCTCTGCCCAAGCAGGGCACACCTCCACAGTGTGCTCCACCGTGTCCTCCGGAGGCCTGAGTCCCTGCATTGGGAACATTATAGGCTGATGATGATGAGTGTTTTTTAGGAATTCGGTTGCTTTTATGCAAAATGTTTTTACTTATTATTATGAGGCGGGTCCAAAACCTTTCATCTTTACAGCAGAAATTATGTGTCGCATCGCATGCCTTAACGAACATTAGGACAAAAAAAATACCTACGACATGTGTGGTCGTTTTTATCTTAATGGCCAAACATTTCAAAACTAATTACAAACCCATAAAAAACAACTTTTAAAACAAATAAAAAAACGAAACTGTCTTCTTTAATATGATTGAAAGGGTATGTTTTATGGTCACCCCTTGCTTACCCTAATCTTTTTTGCTGGGGCTCATAAAACCGTGGCTGCAATTTGCTAAGCGCGCCCCCTGGTGGCACTCGGTTTTTATTATTAAACACTACTTATAATTTTGTTTTTTAAGTGATTAAATATTCAAATAAGGTTTTTTTTTTGTTGGACTTTTTTATTATTCTTAACTAAGGTTTTTTTTAATAATTATACGTTGAATTATATTTAAGCTTTACTAAAGTTACAGATTCAATTCGAGTAATTGTTCATTTTGTTAATGAGCTTAGTGAAAAAACCGAAAGGCACTTGTTCTTTCCGTTATTGCCATATCTGGGAACCTTTTAGTTAGCTTTAGTTTGAGGGTCAAATGTCCAACTTTTTCACAAGTTTTCATCATCATCATCAGCCTATATTGTTCCCACTGCAGGGACTCAGGCCTCCTCTCTAGGAGAGGGATGGGCTATAATCCACCACGCGGGCCCAGTGCGGATTGGCGGATGTCACATGTCTTCGAATTTTTTGGTTCTAAGACATGCCGGTTTCTCCTTTCCTTCACCGTTTTGAGAGCAGTGGTGATGAAATAGATTACACAAAGTAATGCATCTGACGGGGTTCGAACCCACGACCTACTGTTCGTAAGTCGGGGCCGCCACCACTGGGCCACCACTGCTCTCACAAGTTTTACCATAAGTTTTTAATGCTACTAGTGCTACGACTGTATTTAAAAAAAAAGTAAAAAGCTAAAACCCGACTACGACAAAAAAAAACGACGCTGAAAAATTTTGAAACAAGATTTTCAGGATAGAACAAAAAGAAAAGCCGTAGTCACACGGGTTGAATTTCGAAAAATCCTTCCTTATTCCTTGTCTACATTACAAAGGGAACCTCTGTGCAAAATTTCAGCTTTCTATAGGTCCAAGGGTTTGGGCTGGGCGTTGATGAGTCAGTCAGTCAGGATTTCTCTTTTTATTTTCTTTTTATATAAATAGATAGATAACTCGTTTAAGTTAGGTCGTGTCGTTTCTCGCTTCACACGAGTTTATTTCTGAATTGTCCATGCATTTTTTCAGGTGACTTGTATTTAAAGACCTGCTAAAACAAATAAAGAGAAAAATAAATTATACTCACGAATATAATTCCAATCGATACAGTAAGAACATACCCACATCACCCATACTAAAGGTACCATGGAATCCAGTCCCTTGATCCAATCCTTGGTCCCAAGAGATCCCATTGTATTGTGTTCACCCCAACAAGTCGAGATGACTCAATTATTAAATTTTATTAAAATGGGGCCATTGACCTCTCAATTGAGGACGGTAAGGTACCCGGCAATGAATGAAGTATGGAAGTATCGTAGTATCACGGCGGCAATCGTTGATAGGTTCGGTAGAGGTGTGCATAAAGTGTAGCTAACTTCATATTATTATATACTTTGCCAGTAGCGTCTTAGTTTCATAATACAAGGGTTTTGCCAATAGGGGATCGGACTGGGTCCAAATAATATGATTCTGTTTAGTCCGTAAGTTGATTATCGAAAAATATTGAATCTTACATGTTTTTTGTTATATCAAATCAATAAAAAATGACGAATATAAAACGCGTCAAAGATCTTGGAGTGGGGCTTGAAACGTCACTTGTGTCGTCAAAATGTACTATCATATGACGTCACACGAGTTTTCGAAGCACTGTATCGTCTTCATTTTAAGTTTACGTGAAAAAAGAAAAAAATACGTGTCCAATAATTTTTAGAAATCTATCTGACGGACTAATTAGTTTTTTTTTGTCCGATCCCCTAAATCCAGACCCCGTGGCTTCTACTGAGAAATTCCTGAATGAAAACCACGTAACACTTTGCCCGATCTGAGAATCGAACCCAACACAGCAGTCGGCCTTGCGAACACTAGACCAACTATGCTACCTATCAACATCAGCAAATACTTAACTATCGAATTCAGCATAAATATATCATATTTCATGCATATTAAATTACCTAACATGCCAATCAAATAACCTCATTAGAAAAATAACATAAATTATTCATTAGATTTACATTTATAAATCAAACTACGTTTTAATGATGTTACAAAATATTTATGAATTCATTGATAACGAACAATCTGCCTAGCCTTTTCTCAACTATAATAATAATAATATTCCACAACTATCACACAACGCCATCTAGTCCCAAGCTAAGCAGAGCTTGTGTTATGGGTACTAGACAACTGATAAACATACTTATATATTTCTAAATACATACATATTATAGATAAATTACACCCAGACACAGAACAAATGATCGTGCTCATCACACAAACATTTGTCCTGGGTGGGAATCGAACCCACGACCTCCGGCATAGCAGTTAGGGTCACTAACCACTAGACCAACAGGCCAGTCTTTTTGTTTTTTTTTTTTTTTTTTTTTTTTTTTTTTTTTTTTTTTTTTTTTGAATATAATATGTTGGGGTCGGCTTCCAGTCCAACTGGATGCATATCTTACCTACTTACATCAGTCTTACCGCTTGGTAAGTCTGGTTGTCAGACTTTAAAGCCACGGACTTCCTGTAACGAAGATCTACAAACGACTGCTTTAAAATCTCATAGGTAAGTTTTCTCCGCTTAATGCATGTTGCGAATATTGCAGAAAAACTTTACCATAAACCGTATTTCATTCCAATTTGGATCCCGCTTCTTCTTTTTACTCGACTGCGGCGAAGCTCAAAGCGAGGGTTATTTATAATTAAAATTATTATATTGTTTATTGCTTCTCATCATCAGCCTATAATGTTCCCACAGCAGGGACTCAGGCCTCCTCTCTAGGAGAGGGATGGGCTTAATCTACCACGCGGGCCCAGTGCGGATTGGCAGAATAGATGTCACATGTCTTCGATTTTTTTTGGTTCTAAGACATGCCGGTTTTCTCACGGTGTTTTCCTTCACCGTTTTGAGAGCAGCGGTGATGAAATAAATTACACAAAGTAATGCGCCTGCCTGGGTTCGAACCCACGACCTACTGTTCGTAAGTCGGGGCCGACACCACTGGGCCACTGCTGCTTCTAATCAATATTTTATAAGGTTTGCACGAATCTTCATCGTTTGGCTATATTAACCTCGTAAGGCCCAACGTACAATGAATTGAACAACGTAATGAAACAGTTTCATCATCATCACCTTCCTGCCCATAACCCAATCTATTTGGGGTCGACGCAGCACGTTTTCTTTTTCCATATTTCCCTGCTTGACGTCGCAGTAATTACTCCTATCTCTTTCATATCATTCCTTACACAATCCATCAAACTCAAACTCAAATATTTTATTTCAATTAAGCCATTACAGGCACTTTTGAATGTCAGAAGGAAGGAAAAAGAACGAAACTACGAGTGCAATACGTCATTCCGAAAGCCACCACGCCGAACCACACGCCACCGAATGCCCGCAACAACGAACACTGCGAGCACGAAAGCACGCAGAGCGACGCAAACCGCAACAACGAATGCTCGAGACCCCGAATCACGGAACAACGAATGCACGCCGCAACGTGCAACCGCCGCCCCGCGACCCGGAACCCCGCACACCCGCCGCCACGGCACACGCCGCCGCGCACCCCCGCACCCACAGCACTCGCCGCCGGTAACATCCGGCGCCGCGCAGCCCGACGCAGCAACTCCCGGAACGACGCATTGCACTCCTAAGCTACAGTCACAGACACAAGGCATAACAACTTGTGAAAGTACTGTAGTTGCCAGTTCCCTAACGTAGATCTCATGAAGAAGAACGGGCAAGAAACTTCATGGACACTCTTTTAAATCAGAATTTGATACAAAATCTTGGTACATTACATCCTTCTTTTCTTTGGCCTTCCTCGGCCTCTACATCTTTTTTATGGTTTCCAAAAAAAAAACCCCAACTGCTGTTAATAAGATATTTTTTAAAGATACCACAGTAATATTTAATTTATCAATAGTTTTATTACCAAAAACACAATTTCCAATATTAAAACTAAAACAGGAAAGGTTAATATTACCTGAGGTCCCAATGACCTTCCAAGGCGCCGATGATAGATGACACTCGATATAATCTGTAGCGGTTATATAACATAACATAACATTTTTTGAAGCCAGACCCATTGGGCCAGGTCCCGAAATGACCCTTTTTTGTACGTTTCCAATTTCATAATCCATGTGGTATTTTAGAAGGCTGTCAAGTGTGTTTTTTGGTTTTAAAATTGGGTTCCCTACGTTCAAATCTGGGGTGAATCTGATGTTAAGAAGGATTCCTTGGTTATTTATTACTATGCTCCATAGCCCGAATTCACCCACTGCTGGATATAGGCCTCTCTTTGCTTGTGCCAAGCTCCACGCTCTTGAGCCAGTCTCATCCAGGATATTCCCGCAATGGCAACAATGTCGTCTGCCCATCTCACCGTCGGACGACGAACATCCATTCCTGGGACGTCACTCGGTCACAACTTTACGCCATCTGCCATCACCACACCTTGCTAGGGGCCCTTGTGACATTGTGAAAACTCCAATTATAGATGGGGCTGATGTTTTATACTCGACTAGTCTGAGAAGAAACAAACTCATAGTCTCTTTTAAGGTCCAGACATGATTTTCTGAGATGGCCTTTTGAAAAAATAAACACACGATGGTATACTTCTGCATACACTTAAATCTTTTAGTAAAAACATATTGAAGACTCGTGTCTTCAATAAATATGTTGTTACCAAAAGTTTGGTATGTACGAACCAAACAGCGATTTTTATAAAGCTACGGAACCCAAAAAATGTTAACGAAGAACACAATGCCGGTATCATTAGGTCGTTTCGTCTTGCACATGATCGATTTTAGTCACACAATGACACAGACATACCGACATGTTTGTTGTAGTATAAATTAATGTAGGCCTGTAGACATACATGGTACAGATTATGTAAAACCAGTCTTACCAATTCGTATCGTATTACCCAGTATTAACTGGGTTGTGGAGGTCAGATAGGCAGTCGCTCCATGTAAAATACTGGTATTCAGCTGCATCCGGTTAGACTGGAAGCCAAACCTCAACACATAGTTGGGAAAAAGACTGTAACAAAAAAAAAAAATAGGTTTAGTAAAATTAGGTGTAGATTCTTTATTTAATTTTTTGGTGTTGGAAATCATTACATGACTCCTCCCGTTCTAGGCGGAGTGGAAGGGAGTGTCAGACTTCTACTGACTAAAACCACCCTTGTCTTCTTAGCCCTTTGTGTCCGGGGCCGCGGTATCTCTATAAGCAAGGCAAGGCAAGCGTCGGCTCTTGGGCGTGTGGAACACGAACGGCCCGTCTCGACACGGCGTGTCGTCGTCATAAGAAGGACTAACGGTGAGCTAGCCCATTGCTCACCGTCCACACGCCCAGGTGTAGCTACCTTCTTGAAATCATCATCCACCTAACTTTTTCCCATTTGTGTTGGGGTCGGTTTCCAGTCTAACTGGCTGGACGCAGTTGAATACCCGTATTTTACATGGAGCGACTGCCTATCTGACCTCCACTAACCCAATTAATTGGTATAATATTGGGTAATGTGACACCTCTTAGTATAAGACAGGTTATTGGGTTTTTCCACCAGCCACGGCGACTGGATTTAGCTAGGTCGATGGCAATAGGCTCGCTCCGTGTTACATGTTATCTTGTCCTTTTTTTGTATTTACATCTGGTTCTTGTGCTCCATGATTATTAAATGAAACAATGTAATGATTCTTGTAGTTTTATTGTATTATCGTTTAATACACGTGTGAAAAGTAACAGCCGTAAAAACAAGAATGAACACGTCAGCTTTACGTCAAAGACAATGGCATCAATCACTTCGTTCTGTAACCATAGACTATAACAGTTCCTCCCTCACTTAGAAGCGACTGTTTCACACCCCGGAACGTAAATCTGACGATATCAACCTACTTCACTAATTTACTAACATATTTAACTTAAAGATTAAAACATCAACACAATATAAATCATAACCCAAACTTAATCTAAGTTTTACAAATCCAGGCGAACTACTGGCTTCCTAACTCTTTGACTCCTGCGCAAGCCTTGTTCTGAGCATGATGAGATGCCCGAATCGGTGTTCGCTTCGGCCTCAGAATTTGCACCAATATTTGGATTAGAGTCTGGTTGGACAACCGTACTCGAGTCCAAACACGGCTCAGCTGGAGAAGAGTTCAATTTTGAATGACAAGCAGGAGTCAGGCTGGAAATCGGTCGTTCGTTATTCCCCCTCTCCTCAGAGACGGGTGCATCAGTACTTTCCTCGATTACGGGTATATTACCGCCCACTTTACGTATCTGATCAATGTGTCGACGCCACAGCATGCCATTGTCAAGTTCAACAGAATAATGTAGCTTCCCAAAAACCTTATTAATCACCCCCAGTTTCCAATGACCCTCATTCGTATAGTTTCTAGCAACCACTCTATCCCCAGGTACTAATGTTCTAACACGCGCCACCTTCACCTTTCTCTCGAAAGGCTCTGTACTATTGTTTGGACAAACTGGATCCCTTCGGGGAAGCACTGTACTCTTGTCCGGACAAAATAATGAAAACCGCGAATTAGGCTGGTAGGACAAAACCAAGTCACTTGGAGATCTGCCTGTAGCAGGGTGTGGTGTAATGCGATATTGAAAAAGAATTTGGTTTAGCTTGGCTTCCAATGAATTCCTCGATGTGCTGAGACAGCGTAATTTATTTTTAAAGGTTTGAACATAGCGTTCTACTTGTCCATTTGTAGCCGGATTGTACGGAGCTGACCGCCTGTGTGTGATTCCGCGCATTTTAAGAAACTCGTTAAATTTAGGATTGACAAATTGTGTTCCATTATCACTAAGTAGTCAAAATATCTGGGTAACCGAAGGTTGTAAAAATTTTATCTAATACTTCAATTGTAGAATCCGTGTCTATTCTATTTAAAATATGGATTTCAGGCCACTTTGAAAATGCGTCAATCAGTAAAAGAAAATAAACATTATGGAACCTGCCGGCAAAATCAATATGTACTCGTTCGAATGGTTTCGACGGGTATTCCCACGTATGTTTGGGCGCTACCGACGGCGGTGAATTTAAATGTAAGGAGCATTCCGTGCAATTCTGTACTAAGTCCCTAATGTCTTTGTCCATTCCAGGCCACCAGCAGTAGCTCCTAGCCAAAGCCAACATCCTAGTAGCTCCGAAATGACATGAATGCAGGTCCTTTAATATCTTGCTTCTCAAGCATATAGGCACAACAACGCGGCTGCCTCTCATTAAGCAATCATTTTGCAAGGAAAACTCTATTTGGTCAATACCAAACCTGTCATTTGGGGGCACCATCTTCCCAGTTCGTAACGCCCCCAACAATGGCTTAAGCGTAATGTCAAGAAGTGTAGCAGCAGCAATGTCAGTAACCGTCACAGGCAGAACAGTAATCATACTGATTTGAAAAACATCTGCCTCCTCGAGCTTTGTCGATGGCACCTCTTCCGCCATCGGCAACCGCGAGAAAACATCTGCATTTGCATTGCTCTTGGTGTTTTTGTATTTAATATCGTACTGGAAACCTTGCAAAAAAATGGCGTAGTGTTGCATGCGTGTAGCAGAAAAATGTGGTAAGGCTTTAGATGGTGAGAAAATTTGAACAAGCGGTTTATGGTCCGTGTAAAGGATAAATTTTCTCCCATAAAGGTATTGAAAAAAACGTTTAACTCCAAACACTATTGCATAAGCCTCTTTGTCAATCTGTGCCCATTTTCTTTGTGTAACATTTAAAGTCTGAGAAGCGTATTGAATGGGACGTTCAGTACCGTCCGGCATAATGTGTGAAAGTACAGCTCCCACCCCCGTAGAAGAAGCATCTGTAGCCAAAATTAAAGGTAAGCTTGGTGTATAATGAGCGAGTACTGTGTCCGAAAGCATTTGCTTCTTTATCACTGATAGTGCCTTTTCACAATCAGCAGACCAAAACCAAGTAGTTTCCTTTCTTAGAAGTTCATGCAATGGTTCTAATGTATCACTTAAATTTGGTAAAAATCTGCCATAGTAATTAACTAAACCCAAGAGGGCTTGCAGTTCTGAGATATTTTTAGGCTGAAGGGCGCCAACTACAGCTCTTATTTTACTGTCTGACTTATGGATTCCATGTCTACTGATTTTGTACCCACAATATTCAATCATATCTTTCATAAACTCTGATTTCTCTAAATTAACCTTCAACCCAAATTCAGAAAGCCTAGCAAAAACTTGTTCCAGCCTATCAAGATGTTCCTCATCATTTGGAGCTGATATACGGATATCATCAATAAAGCAATGTACTCCCGGTATGCCTTTTAGTATATTTTCAATTTTCCTTTGCCATTTTGCTGGAGCACAGTTAAGACCAAACATTAATCGTGTACATTTGTAAAGCCCTTTGTGGGTATTAAGTGTAAGTAAATGTTGATCTTCTTCCCTAACTTCCCAATTTAAGTAAGCATTTCGAAGGTCAATTTTGGAATATTTGTCACCACCAGCCAAACCATTAAACAACTCTTCTGAAGTTGGTAAAGGGTGTTCATCTACTAGTAAATTTTTATTTAAAGTTATCTTGTAATCTCCACAAAGCCTAATTTTGCCATTTGCTTTCACTACTGGTACCACTGGAGTGGCATATTCACTATAATCAACTTTGATCAAAACCCCTTCCCTAACCAAATTATCTATTTCCATTTCAACTCTCTCCTTCAATGCAAAAGGCACTGGTCTAGCCCTATAGAAAATAGGTTTGGCGTTTTCTTTTAAGTGCAATGCAACTGGGTCCCCTTTAATCTTACCTACGTTTTTGTCATCAAACAATGTACAGTACTTTTTAAATAATTTTTGCAAAGAATGGGCATGCGACACAATACCTGGAGATACTTGATTAACCTGTGCTATGCAATCCCTGAATCCACAAAATGCGTTAAAATTATTGATCCACTCTCTTCCCAGGAGTGGGTGCTGGTTCCCCGATATGATGTATAACTTGACACTTCTACTCTCCTTTCCAATGGCAGCTGTTACGTTAGCGACACCTAAAACATTTAAAAGTTGATTAGAATATGTACACAGTTTAGTTTTTGTAGAAACCAATTCATCATCACAAATTTCTCTATAGTCTTCCAGGTTCATTATGGACACTGCTGACCCACTGTCAAATTCCATTGACACTTCCGAATCATTGATTTTTACTTTTATCCAAAACTTGTTTGTATTTGCATTTATGTTGCAATTATTAACAAATACCACCTCCTCCGTATCTTCATCCACTTGGCCAGGTACACTCACAGCATTGACTCTTTTTAATCGGAGGCACATTTTCCTAAGGTGTCCTGTTTTCTGGCAGAAATTACATTTAATATTCATCATAGTGCATTTGCTAGCATAATGGTTTCCACCGCATCGGAAACACACAATGTTTGATGATTTTGCTGGCTCTGATTTATCTGGCTTTGTTTGTGGTGATGGAGCTAATGAGGGTTTCTTTTTATTTATGAACACTGCCTGTACCTCTCTCTCAATTGTTTGTGTTCCCTCTGCTTGAGCACTTTCAATGCCTGTGGCAATCCTCACTGCCTGTTCTAATGTTAGCTTGCTTGACTCAAGAAGCCTGTCACGAATTTTTTGTGATCTGACACCACACACGAACTGGTTTCGTAAGGCTGTATCAAGAAAAGTCCCAAAATTGCAGGTCGAGGCCATTTTCCGTAACGACGCTAGGTATTCCTTAATTGATTCACCTTCTTTTTGGTGACGGTGATGATATTTGAAGTATTCCGCTATCTCTAACGGGTCTGGATCTAAGTGTTTCGTAAGAATTTCCACATTTTCGCTGTATGAATTTGTGCTTGGTTCCGCTGGCGAGACTAAGTCACATAAAGTCTCGTACAGATCTGCACCAATGTAATGGAGAAGATACGAGTTTTTATCTCCTGGCACTGTGATTGCGTAAATAGTTAGGGCACTTTCAAACCTCTGCACCCATCTTTTAAACTTGTGTTTCGTATCATAGAATTCTATGAAATTAGGTGGTACTTTAGCCATGATTCACTGTAGAAACTTCACCAATTCTCGTCGCCACTATTAAATGAAACAATGTAATGATTCTTGTAGTTTTATTGTATTATCGTTTAATACACGTGTGAAAAGTAACAGCCGTAAAAACAAGAATGAACACGTCAGCTTTACGTCAAAGACAATGGCATCAATCACTTCGTTCTGTAACCATAGACTATAACAATGATTTACATAGGTAGGTACTTAATATAATTATTGGGTGAAATTAGGGTCTGTTCAATGACGTATTGGTCTGCCAAACCCTTCGGGGATTACATGTTAATGTAATAGGTATCCTATTTTAGTGTAGATGGCCTTATTCCCACGTGTTTAGTACAGACCTACATACTGCCGAACTCACTAAGAGCCTGCCACTATCACCCTTAAATCCTAACAAATAAGGTTGAAATTAGGTCCCTAGTCGGCCTACCTGTATAAACATACTAAGGTCTAAAGTTCTCATGAATAGTTTAAACATTAGAATAATATTATGATTTATCTAATCTTGTACAATGGCCAAGTGCGAGTTGTACTCCCACATGAAGGGTTCCGTGCCAAAACTACAAAAAAATCTCGTTTGTTGTATGGAAGCCCACATACATAATTATTGTATTCCGTTTTTAGTATTTAGTGTTACAGCGGCAACAGAAATACGTCATCTGTGAAAATTGCAACTGTCTAGCTATCAACAGGATTGAATACCAGTATTTTACATGAAGCATCTGACTATTTGACCTCCACAACCCAGTTAATACTGGGGAATACTAGACCTTTCCCTTGGTAACACTGGTTGTCATACCAGGAATGTGGTTAAGTAGAGGTTTACCAATGGACCATTCCAACTTCGACAGTTCCGTTTCACGTCACTATCAGTATCTCTATCACTACACTTCACTATCACTACATAGTATAAAACAAAGTCGCTTCCCGCTGTCTGTCCCTATGATGCTTAGATCTTTAAAACTACGCAACGGATTTTGATGCGGGTTTTTTTAATAGATAGAGTGATTCAAGAGGAAGGTTTAAGTATCTTTTTTGTACCCTAGCGAAGCCGGGGCGGGTCACTAGTCATAATACAATACTGCACGTGAACCGGGCACTGGGCAAAGTCTATTTCCAGTACTAACCTATAAAAACTCGGTAATTCCGTGTATGCCTAGAATTCAGCCGGTCCCTATAAGGCAAGAGGTCGTAATAATAAACTAACTAGCCGTGACTGTGGAGATAACATCTCTAGATCAAGTTACAGGCAGGGGTAGGCAACGTTTTGGTTACAAAGTAGTTTTTACATGAGATGCTTTTTTTGTGCATCTTTTGTAAGGTTCCGTACCTCAAAAGGAAAAAACGGAATCCTATAGGATCACTCGTGTGTCTGTCATCTGTCTGTCTATCCAACCATCCCCCCCCCCCTTAACTCTAAAACTACTGAGCCTAAAATTTTGAAAAGTATACAAAAATTAGTTCAACATTTATAATACTCGAACGTCACTCAATTATAAGTAACCCTCAAAACTCCTGCTATCTCTGTCACTCTGCGTTAAAGTAACAAAGACAGCACGAGATTTAAGTGCAACTTAAAATTGAGTGACGTTCGAGTATTTGGGCGTTAGATTACAGGAAAACCTATACGAATAATAAATCTATGGTGCTAATAAAACATGGAAAATATCTCAATATCAACTACAATGGTACGGTACCCTTAATTTTCAAATCCGACTTGCACTTGAACAGTTTTTTGTAAGAAGTTTGGTACAGTTGAATGATTTCAAAGTATTTAACCGTTGAAATAGTAGCAGTACGTTAATCCTATAATTGGTTTTCTTGGTCCTTTCTAGCATAAACTCAAAGAGGCTGTCAGTCACAAGAACACGGTTTAAAAAAAAAAACTTTTTTTTTTTTTTTTTTGTTGTTTGATTATCTCTATACGTGTCTCTACCCACTTTGCTCGACAGTTACTTGTTTAAATTATACATGTTTCAGTGAAGGTTTTATTTCGAAGCCATTTTTGAAATTCGTTTTTTTTTTTTCACAATCAAACGAAGGAATTCTTAATAAAAAAAACGTTCTGAATTACAAGCATCTTCCTGCCTCCGTCCCTTGTTACTTGGGGTCGGAGCCACACGTTTTTTTCTTCTTTAACTCTTTATTCTCTTCTTTCTTCTCTTTTCTTTATATTCTCACACCGTCCATCCATCGTTTCTTTGTTCTTCTCACTCTCCATTCATTTATTTAAACTTCTCGCACACAAAAAAAAGGTACAAAGGCGGACTTAATGCCTTAGGCATTCTCTACCAGTCAACCAAGGGTGGTGTAGAGATTAGATGGCAGGTGCTCTTTTTGATAGGAACAATGGTAAAAAAAAAATATTCAAATATAGGTATCTTATCTAATGATTTATAAATATATTATACAAATAGTTACATAATACATAAATAGATTATAAACATTTAAATAATACACATACATAAATATATATAAATCCGTGTCAACTTTTTTTACACCTACCCGCGAAATCCTCAATTTTTAAATTCATCAATTTTTAAATTCACCACTCTTTTAGTTACTTGCGATTTTCAATTACGAGTGAACCTGAGTATCACTTTCTCAGCCATTTTCAAAATATTAATTTCTTCGTTTGCTTGAAATTGCCAATTTATTTATGGCTACTTATAGCGACGACTCGAAAGCCGGTTGTCGACACACAAACAAGTTATTGTTCGACCCATATGCTGGGTGTTTGACAACGAAAGTCATATATCACCAAAGTTGTCCCCAAAATGTTGCGTGCCCCTGCAGCCTCCACAGATAGTATCACCAGTTCGTTAGGCACAACCATTAGGCACAGCATACGATCAGATACATTGTGAGTATAGTGATGTGTATTAGGGATTATTATATTAGAAAGAAGATATCTAATGAGATGATAAGAAATAGAGAAGTATGGATGAAGGTACTTATGCTGCGCCGACTAAAAATTAATTGGAATCATGAGAATGATGATATAGTATTAGAAGAGGGGCCCTTGGATTGATCTTAAAGGTTAAGCGGCTCTTGCCAAGGTCTGTCTCTGGATGGGTGACCAGGACCACTATTACATGATACCGACCGAGAAAGATGTTAAGCTGTTAGACCCGGTTATCATTTGAAGATCTTTGACAGTTTTTACAGGTAGCCAGTGGCAACCAGCTACTGTGAAATACCTAATGGAAAAATCCAATATACCTACTTACACTTAAGGTTGGTGTTCCAGGGTAGCCCGCGAAATTCAAATTTTCTTAAGTTTTTTGCAATTTGCAGGCCAGTGATAGGTGGTATGTTGATGAACATTTGATTCGCGGCTGTAAGACGTATATAGTTACAGAATTATAATCATCAAAACCATTAATACAACCCTCCGAGCTCATAAAGGTTCCGGAATGGCTTAATTCTGTAACTATGTACGTCTTACAGCCGCGAATCAAATGTTCATCAACATACAACCTATCACTGGCCTGCAAATTGCAAAAAACTTAAGAAAATTTGAATTTCGCGGGCTGGTTGGAGGATTCACCTTAACTCGAGCCGGAGACCGAATCCAGTGATATGCTTAGCAGTCGCATTGGCAAATTAGCATTTTTTGAAATTCCTACGCTGCGATAATATTATGGCATTAATGTAGTTCACTAGTATATGGTGTAAACCTACATTATTCTATTTTAAAAACTAAAAATGTGTCACACAAGACAAAAGAAAATGATAAAAATCTAATAATAAACCAAACATAAGAAAAGCTTAAAAATAAGACACACATTAAACTAAAATAGGCATTAAATTAATATTTCCATAAAGCCCAATTTTTTTCCAAAACACAAAAAAACAATCCATTTAAAACCAAAACACCTAATTCCATCATACACCCAAATCCAAACTCACATTCTATAAATATCGACAAATATCTAACAAAGGAAGCATTACTTGTAACAACACTAAATTCATCGACAAAGGCACATCCCTAGCTGTTAACTGATTTACTGGCATTCATTGCATTCTTCAACTATATCGCTATCTCGCTCAGACATTGGTTCTAATAGGTTTGTAAGAAAGAGAGAGGTAGTGTGTGAGATTTTTGTAATACTACAAATAGTTTAAATGTTTGGGGTGTATGTTTACGTTTAAAAGGAAGGTAGTAGTTTTACTAACATGTGTAGGTATATAAATAAGGTGTAAACTATGCTATGAAACAAGCTTAAAAGTGTTTAGTAGTGTCAGCGTAATATTGTGTCTTTGTTCATTTCATAACCTGCATTATTTGTCCCCCTGCTGAGCAAAAAGGCCTTCATTGCTCCTACCATTCGGTTTTTAAAACCATTATGACAATACTAGCTTTTGCCAGCGGCTTCGCCCGCGTGAAAATGACGATTTTCCATACAAACTTTCATCCCCTATTTAAATCCCTTAGGGGTTGAATTTCGAAAAATCCTTCCTTATTCCTTGTCTACACTATAAAGGGAACCTCTGTGCAAAGTTTCAGCTTTCTAGGTCCAAGAGTTTGGGCTGGGCGTTGATGAGTCAGTCAGTCAGGACTTCTCTTTTTATTTATATAGATTACTTTCCTATGTATTTGTATCGTATTTTTTTTCACGGAACCCTATTTTTTTCTATCATAGAAAAAGTTGTAGCTTTAGTTATTTCTAATAATATCAGCTATTATATTATCTTCCAGTAAGAATCTCATTGTAATCGATCGAACCGTTTAGTAGATTAACCGGGACAAACAAACAGGAAGATGGAGAAAAGTTCCAAAATATTGTTTTCTGCTATGAGTACCGTAAATAGTTTCATATATTTATGAATTCAGTTAAAAATCTGTTCTATTGAAATCACAAACAGACACATCAATTTTATTATATACATTGTGGATATGAAGATCGTCGCAGTACCTATGTCTTCTTACACATTTGCCACTTCAGTAAATAATAGTCACTCGCATATCGGATATTGTAAATATTTTTGCATAACTCAAGATTCAATCATGACGACTCACATAAATAAAGAGTTCCATTGAAATCGCTACATCAGTTTCTAAGAAATTACCTGACAAAGGAACGTAGCCTGTACTAACGAATGGTTGAAATTCCTGCGGGGAAGTACACATTGCGACATCGAGCCTCTATGTGAACAATTATTACAATTAGGAGCACTTCTGCCTAAGCCTTCAGGAGTTAAAGGCGCTATGTGGGATTTATGTTAATATAAAATAGTATTAGTAAATATAGATATGTTAAGAAAATAGTTCTTTAGACCCAGTCATTATTCCGTACAAACGTAGTATGGTGATTACTCCTCTGGTTGGTTCAAAATTACAAATTGTATCAACTGGTCTTGTCATTATCAGAGCAGCAGCATTTATTTATGGCCGAACGACCTGAATCTCCTTATCTGAGGACCTTCAGAGAAACTGTTACTGAATAAAGACATCTAACTTTCGAACTGTTCTGTCAACAATTCTTTGGCGGGCATCTGTATGCGCCACATTATCGTCACTATAAACTGGAGTAGCAGCCAGCTCCCCATCTTGACTGGCCGAACGTTCTGATATACATAAATGAATTGGGATAAGGGCAAAAGAGAATGAAAACATTATTATTATTATTTATTTATTTATTATTAGGTACCTACCTAAAACAGCCTTTCAACACGACCTAATAATCTACTTACCACTTAAACCCTAATCAAGGATATCCTCCAATTAATCTAAGCTTAAGTTCATGTTTATGTTACTAAATACTTCACTAAACCAGGTTAACTCCTGCCACTGATAGCTTTACCTGATAGCAGTGATAACGGAGACTCGGTCACAGCTGCTGAACTGAATTAGTAATTAGCGGGCTTATGTTTTAATTTATGGCTACTAGCTTTTGACAAAAGTAAACAGTTTAATTCAATTACAAAGCCAGGCCATATTGGCCCTATTGCCCTATTGCGTTTCAGGTTGGGTGAATGGGTCGTGTGATTTCAGGAATTTCATTACCTACTTCAAGATGTCTTATGGGTTTACCGGTTTACCCAACTTCTTCATGTCGATGATTCCTTTTGTTATTTTATTTTATTGAATTAAATTCGACCATAACTCAGCTTTGACGGCGTTGGTAGTGGCTTCGGACAGTTCCTTAAAGTGCAGGTATAGAGTTGCACAGAGAGCAGGAATAAGTTCAGTTTAGAGTCTTCCATGTCGGTCATGTCAATTGGTGAGTCGCCGAAGCTTTGATACAGGCTTATGGCTCTTTAGTAAATATTGATCCCACTGAGGCGGGACCCGTGGTACCAATCGACTTAATGATGAGCATAATGGCTTGCAGGAGTTACAGTGGTTTGGGAATAATGTGGCGGGCTTGTCCCATATAAAACTGATGAGCTGGAAGGTACTGTTTGAGGTTTTTATGTGGCGGTTACCAAACAGCAAAAATTAGGAACCTGTGTAACAAACTTTCATTCCCAGTTCAGGTGAAAGTGCCAGAATAACCCATGAAATTTGACTTCCAGTCTAATCTGGTATTGCTGAGTACCAGTATGTTATGCGGGCGCCACACTATGCTCCTCGCGCTGCTCATCGCCATGCTCCTCGCGCTGCCGCTATTTGCTGCGATGTTCTACTCGCGCAATTAATCGCGACGCTCCTCACTTGTTATTTGCCTTTGGTGGACGATGAAACTGTGGCAGCGTGCGCGCTATGCATTTTTAGTATAGTTAATTATATCAATGTCATAAAAAGAAATATACATCGTCGTCATCGTCCTCGCCAACGGAGATGGTGGATCACATGTATTCATCGCGCGATCATCGCGGAGCGGTGGGCAGGACGAGGAGCATGACGTGCGGCATGACGAGTAACGTTGCCACACTATGTCTCTGCCTCCTTTCCTCGCTACTTCCCATGCCACTCGTCGAGTGTGTGGCGGCCGCATTAAATAGAGCGACTAATTGAATACTCAGTCACCTGATCTGCGACTTTACTGACTGTCCAAGTGTACCTGCAAACGTTCATTCTGATTAACTCAAGAAAGCTTATGGATTCTTTTGGAAATTAAATCAGTGTGTTGTTGTTCATGTTTCTCCTGAGGTGTTTTAGTAATATAATACGTACAACAAATATCATGTTTCACCGTCAGTCTCTAACACCGTGCCTTCTCCATCAATCGAAAAATCATAAAATATGTAACATACAATTAACTACAACTCACCAATACACACATTCCTGCTGACCCCTTCGTTACAACAAGCCTTATCATCGTGTCAGTGCGGTGCTGACAGCCTGTTCAAACATGTCAAGTCATTCACAAGATTATGTGGGTTAGGGTGGCGCTCCATCACTGGCCGCAGCTAAGCTAAGCTAATGTCATGACCGACCCATAGTCACACTAAACTACCACACCAGTGTGACTATGGTTAGTTATATTTATCCGTAGTCACACTGGTGTGACTACGGCTGATCCGTAGTCACACTAGTATGACTATGGATAATTTAACCTGATCCGTAGTCACGTCACTCATACATGCAACGCATGTACTCCATGACACGTATCCGTATGATCAGTAATCCGTAGTCACACCAGTGTGACTACGGATAAATAAAATTAACCATAGTCACACTGGTGTGGTAGTTTAGTGTGACTATGGGTTGGTCACTGCTAATGTAAGCTTCACTTTGTGCGAGTATATTAGATATTGGTTATCGCGACCAAAAGTGATATTTTCATCTCCCTTTTTCGCATTAAAAAGTAGTCTATGTCCTTTAACAGGCTTTAGACTATTTGTGTACTAAATTTTGACAGTTTTTGTTCGTCTAAATGTCCTCTAGCCATACATATCACTTTCATCGAGGGCCACGATTTCGAAAAAAAAAAAACAAAATGGCGGGCAGGTTCTATCCCCTTTCATTTGGATCGGTTCAGAAGTTTTGGCGTGAAAGAGCGAAAGACAGACAGACAGAGTTACTTTCGCATTTAATTGCCCCTGTCGTGACGCCGGATAACAAATGAACGGCAGAGCTAACGAAGCGAACATCTTGGCCCATCTTACGTAGCAGTGGACGATCGACCTTAAATTATGACGCCTCCAGATATACATGGCAAGAATGAAGACGGCAGGAAAAAATATGGTTCGAATGACATGCCTCCATTCCGGATACGTTGTAACAATGTGAATGATTTCATTAATAAGCTCAATGTAACTTTACGGAGCATGTGGTTTAATAATAAAACAGTGTTATCGAACTGTGAAACAAATGTTTGAGTAGTTGCTGCCCGCGAATATTTCCAAGACGGAAGCCAATTCCTAACATTTCTATGGCTTCATTTTCCAATTAGACTTACCAAATAGATAAAAATCATTGATGTAGTGTCTCTATTAGAACTGGCATGAATTGACTTTTAGTAGGGGATCGGACAAAAAAAACTAATTAGTCCGTCAGATAGATTTCCAAAAAATATTAACCACGTATTTTTTCTTTTTTCACGTAATCAAAAAATGAAGACGATACAGTGCTTCGAAAACTCGTGTGACGTCATATGATAGTACATTTTGTACCTTCAATAGGGTAGTCGACAAAAAAAAACTAATTAGTCCGTCTGATAGATTTCCAAAAAATATTGAACACGTATTTTTTCTTTTTTCACGTAAACAAAAAATGAAGACGATACAGTGCTTCGAAAAGTCGTGAAACGTCACAGCTTGGTCCAATTTTACCTGACTATGACGTCAAACGCCCCCTCTCCATGGTCTTTGACAAGCTTTATTTTCGTCAATTTTTATTAATTTGATAAAACAAAAAACACGTATCCAATATTTTTCGATAATTTAACTGACGGACTAAACAGAATCATATTTTTTTGTGTCAGTCCGATCCTCTATTATGGATCCTGTCGGGCACAGCATAGATCAAAAGTAGGAGAGAGGAGGAAGAACGCTGGGTGTTTAATAATTATACTTGATTTTAATCTATAAGTAGTAGTATTAGTATAGTCCACTTTATTTAGCCACGACCTCTACCAAAACATCTCCGACCATCATCATTCTCCTGCCCTTATTCCTAATTTATTTGGCTTCATCTTCCATACTTCCCTATTTCTCGTCATCTCAGCAGTCACCTCCTTTCTAGCCATATCATCCTTCACACAGTCCATCCATCGTTTCTTTGGCCTTCCTCTCCTTTTATAGCCATCTACATTCATACTCAACATTTTCCTCACAACATTTCCTTCATTCCTTCGCATCACATGTCCATACCACGACAATCGATTACCAATCAACTTTTCATTCACTGGCGCCACTTTCAGACTTCCTCTTATGTACTCATTCCTTATTTTATCCATTCGCGTCACACCACACATCCCTCTTAGCATTCTCATCTCAGCCACATGCAATTGCCTTTCATTTATCCCTTTTGTGGCCCAACATTCTGATCCATACACGACAGCAGGTCTAACAATAAATCTTCCCCTTGAGTTTAAGGGGAATGCGGGAGTCGCATATTGTTCCCGTGACCTGCCGCCATTTCATCCATCCAGTGCTAATTCTGTGCTTTACACTACGATCTATTTCGCCATCGCTTCCAAAAACCATCTCAACCAAAACATCTCCGACCATCATTTTAAAATCTCCGTTTATCAGTGGCATCCTCCGCGTTGTATAGCGCGTCGATTTATCATCTGATATCACAGCATCACTGATAAGTGACAGCTGTGATGCATTGCCGACATAGTCAGTACAGCCAGCATTACCTGACCTCCTCTTCTCACACCAGTTCATTATACGAGGGCTCAGGTAATACTGGGCATGCTGTCGTACTGATAGTGCAGCCAGGATTACTTGACCGGCTCTTCTAACTTCACTCGATTATACGAGGGCTCAGGTAATGCTGGGTAATGACTGTAGGTACTTAGTGAGATGTGATGCATTGCCGTCGTACTGTCAGTGCAGCCAGCATTACCTGACGTCTTGTATCATGAAGTGGTGTGAGATGAGAGGTCAGGTAATTTGGGCAGTCGTATGGTGCACGGGATGTGAGTGTATGTGTGGCGACAGAGTTGTACCAGTGTTTATGAAATGTGAAAGAGTTCGTGAGTGGTTATTATTGTGTATAAATTTTAATAAAGAAATGCATCGCTGATCATCTTTGTCAGAAACATCGAAGCCTAAACAAGTGTTTTCTCAACTAAATTGCAGTCGTATAATATCTTTAATTCTTTACCTTCCGACTTAAAAAATAGGGGAATGTCTTCAATTCTACCACAAATACATAATACATTAATAAAGCGAGTCCATTAAAATTTTCAGTAAACATGTTTTAAACATTACAAAGTTTACAAGCAGCCGGTCTCAACGGCAACGGTTTAATTAAATACGCTATTTGACTTTTCTAAACCACACATGAAAAGTCCATACAACTTTAGCTCCTGAGATATCATCATCATCATTCTCATCCCAATTTATTTGTGGTCGCCGCAACATGTCTTCTTCTTCCATACTTCCCTATTTCTCGTCATCTCAGCAGTCACCTCCTTTCTAGCCTTAGCATCCTTCACACAGTCCATCCATCGTTTCTTTGGCCTTCCTCTCCTTATAAAGCCATCTACATTCATACTCAACATTTTCCTCATAGCTCCTGAGATATGTTGAACTTTTATTATCTTTAGGACCTGGTGCCCTACTATGACGTCTTAAAACAGTCCTAAACTCCTAACTTATTCTTAATCCAGTGTGGAAAAGAGATGGCGCTAGACACCCTGTATAGTTCTGTCACTGAAAGGCGCAGACTTTTTCAGCAGAGTGATGCGCCCAACTTGCAGTGGACTGTAGTTAGGGTTGTAGTCTCAGGATGTTCAGGAACTTCAGGAAGATTAAATGAAAGACGATTTCTTCAGAGAAACAAGGGCGCTGCGATGTGGAGTGTAGTTCGTGTGGAGTGTAGAGGTGACGGGTGATCTTCTTCTAGTAAGTTGTCTTCAATGCAGCGGTCGAGCGAATAGTGAATCAGAATTTTTGGGCGTGCCCTATTTATAGCTTTTACATCTTAGCGCTAGGTGCGCCCGTGAGCAAATGTGGCAACTTATGACTGGCCAATGAGAGGCGACTATTTATGATGTATATGTGTGAGTGAGCTGTAAACGCATGTCTGTATATGTGTGTAAGCAACTGTTATTTATTGTACATAAGACACAAATTGAAATAAAGAGTTACATACTTGGAAATAGTAAAATCTAGTACATATTATTAGGTTAAAGTTGGACATACAATGCAAAAACTTTATATACGAGATCTAGGTTACATGTATAGATTATCTATGTTTTAGTTGTACATAGCAAGTTAAACAATGAAATCTTATGTGTTAGGCACTAAAAGGCACTAAACAGTAAACAAAAGGTACACAAAAGTGGTTCTTTACGTTAATACATAAGGAAAAAGGCTCATAAATGCCTTATAAGTGAATAAAACTATTCTAACAAGGACTAATAACAAAAATAACACGTTATCATTGCTATATTTTACATGTATCTAGCCTTATATCTAAGCTGTTATTTACAGTCACGTTTTCACACGGGATTAAGAATAAGTTAGGACTGTTTTAAGATGTCATAGTAGGGCCCCCGACCTGACTTTCGGACGATGTCCGAATAGCCAACCCAACCAATTGCTTACCAAATTGATTAAAAACGTGGTACAGAATTCTTAACGGGACCTTAATCGTAGGTGGTCTTTCTTTCTTTATTATGTGGTTAGTTAGTTCCTAACCTGATGTCAGAGGTTTTTATGCCGCCGAAGGGCCTCTGAATTTGCTTTACATGTCGTTGTGAAATCTTGTTTCCTCACGATGTTTGCCGTCACCAAAGTTGTGCAATACGCACATGAATTCGAAAAATCAGAGGCTCGTGTCTTGGATTCGAACTTGAGACCTATTACTTGGCAGTTCAATGGTTGCGCCACTAAGCTATCCCTGCTTTTTACGGTTCCATAGCCGGATGGCAAAAACGGAACCCTTATAGATCCGTCATGTCTGTCTGTCTGTCCATTCGTATGTCATCATCATCCACAGCGCGAACTTACACACTGCTGGATATAGGCCTCTCTTTTCTGGTGCCAATCACCATGTTCTTGTGCCAGTCTCATCCAGGTTTTTCCCCCGATGGCAACTATATCGTTTACCCATCTCGCCGCCAGGCGACCTACATTTCGTTTCCCCGTTCTTGGATGCCATTCGGTGACAGCCTTACTCCACCTGCCATCACTGCGCCTTGCCAGGTGTCGTGCCCAACCCCAATTGAGTTCCATAACGCGCTTTCCAATATCGGTAACCTTTGTACGTCTTCGGATGTCGACGTTTGGAACTCGGTCTATCAGTTTTATACCTAGCATGGAACGCTCCATGGCTCTCTGTGCATTCGTATGTCACAGCCACTTTATTCGGAAACAATTTAGACTATACAGTTGAAACTTGGTAGGTAGATGTATTCTGTCAACTACTTTTCGTTTTTTTTATCGATCTTTAGTAGTTCGTAAAACAGGCCCTTAAAGTATTGTATTTAATTAAACATTTTCTACTACTACTTCACATTTATATACAGAAACACACCTACATTTTTTCAATAGATACTCAGAGTTTATGTCCCAACTAAAACAGACTTCAATGCACATAACATCACACCTATAATCAAATACACCCATGCTTAAGTCCCATGTAATAGGGGGCTACCCTATTGCCATCAATCAGACACAAATCTGAACTCCGTGAACTTAGAAATTCCTGGTAGGAAAAGTCAATAAAATTCTAACAGACTTCATTAAAAAAAACTTATTAGTCTCGCACAAGAATCAAACCCGCCACCGCTGGACCACAGCTACTAACGAAGCATACATAGTCACATAACATAATTACTGTCCCAGCTTGCAAGCGCGTAATTATCTTCATTGAATCTATGTCCCAGCGTCCAATTCATTTATCTGTACAGCCAAGGAGAACAGTGGTTACATTTACTGGAGAATATCATCTATCTACATACAAAGAAAAACATCGTGAGGAAACCGGCATGTCTTAGAACCAAAAAAATCGAATACATGTGACATCTACCAACCCGGACTGGGCCTGCGTGGTAGATTATAGCCCATCCCCCTCCTAGAGAGGAGGTTTGAGTCCCTGCAGTGGGAACATTATAGGCTGATGATGAGGACACTTCTACCATATGTATCAAGGATTACAAATATGATATTGTGTTATTTACTTTTCACACTGGAAAAGATATTTTCCTGTAACATGAACCCCTCTGTGGCTCGTTTAAGGCTTAAGTTTCAACACTCTCTAGCGACTAAACAATGCCTTTCTTTGAACTACAGTCTCAAATGTCTGTTGTCTGCTAGACAGTCACAAAAATGTTGTATTCACGGTGGCATAACTGGCTGTACATTTCCAGTATATACGGTTTTGCTTTGTATCAACATCATCATCAGCCTATAATGTTCCCACTGCAGGGACTCAGGCCTCCTCTCTAGTAGAGGGATTGGCTATAATCCACCACGCGGGCCCAGTTCGGGTTGGTAGATACTTATCACATGTCTTAGAATTTTTTGTTTCTAAGAAATGCCGGTTTCCTCACGATGTTTTCTTTCGCCGTTTTGAAAGCATTGGTTATGAAATAAGCTTCGCTCGTTTGGATGTCAGGACTTGACAAATTTTATACCAGTATCCTTTGGTGAAAACAGCATGAAAATCGGAGCAATAAGTAGTTTTTGACTTTATCGCGAAAAGACGCAGCGTAGGACTTTGTTTTGTAATATGTAAGTAGTGATAGTGATGTAATGGGACGGGCAACTTGTGGAACTAATGGCGCTAGCACCGCATGAACCTAAGCTCTTCATTGGTTGAATATCTGTTAATGTCATTTTATATTTCAAAATAGCTTGACCTCATTGGTCGGATTGGGACAAGCTATGGACACGCCATCTACAATCAGCTTTCAATTGCCAACCCCATTAGAAAGAAAAGAAAGAAAGAAAGAAAAATGATTTAAAAGTTTGTATAAAAATATTCGGGTTCCAAAACAGTTGAATAACTTTTCCGTCTCAAAACTCGAACTTCTATATCTCGGCACTTTAACTGCTGAAACCCCCCATTAAAACTATCCTACCTGCCACTTATCTCCACAACTGTACCCGGGAGTCGCGTGTCGCCCGTCGATCTTACTTAGTCTCCCCTCGCAATTGTGTGTCAGTTCGCGGACTGTGGCCAGTGGCTGGACTGCCGGAGTATGGATTTATGATCGTTGTGGCATTTGTCGCAGTGGCTAAAACATCGTGAGGAAACCGGCATGTCTTAGACCCAAAAATTCGAACCCGTCTTAGGCCCGCGTGATGGATTATAGCCCATCACTCTCCTAGAGAGGAGGTCTGAGTTCCAGCACTGAGAACATTATAGGCTGATGATGATGATGATAGTGCCTCGGATCGCACGTTAAGCCGTTGGTCCCAGCTGCAGTAAAAAGATCTTTGGCAGTCCTCAGTGTCCTGAAAAATTTGACAACGAAAAATCTCGTTTTATGGTAGGACTCAAAGTAACGCATCAAAATATTGTGCTGGTGGATGCGTTAAGTACTACGGGGTAACGGGGCCTTGAAGGTATTTAAAGAAAAAAATATATAGCACAGTTAACCCCCAATATAAATATTAAAAGGTTCCCAGGGTTGTGGAGCCAACCGGGATCTTAATCTCTGTTCAGTTTATGGCAAAAACGTCATCTTCAACCTTCGCAAACTCATTCTGGGAGTATTAAATTGAAGGCTCTTTCATTTCAGTGATAGAGCTCTTTCTAAAAGAGTTACGTCCGATAAATACCTCAAAAGTTTCTGCTGTGTTCTTTAAAATAAGTCAAGTGCCCAGTCTTTAGTCCCATGCAACAACAAAAGAAAACAGTAGCTTTCACCGTCCTCACCCAGTTTCTATTCAACATTGTATACATACAGACAAACACTCAGACAGACAAACGGACAGAAAACCTTTGGAATTTAATTAAAACATCACGTTTTTGACAGGTACCCGCTGAGCTCATTTAGAGTTCCGTACGAGGAGTACCCTTAAGGCTTCGGTCCTAGTGCTAGCGACTAGCGATCGACGATTGTCTCGCTCATGAAACGTACAAAAGATTTTAAGCCTTAAAATGTATCTCTTACTCGTACGGGACCCTATGAGTCTAAGAGATACAGTGTGTCAAAAACATTCGTTTTTAGTTACTACGTCTATCCATAGCATAATCTGCCCATAATTGTCCCACGACTGGAATACTGGCCTCTTTTCTCTGAAAGGAAGTGGGCTTCCATAGTATCTACCATGCGGGCTCAGTGCGCGTTGGTAAGTCATATGTCTTTAAATTGGTTCTAGAATATACCATGTATACATTCCTCACGATGTTTTTCTTCGCCGTTTTGAGAACAGTGAATAAGAAACAAATAACACAAGGTGGACTGATGACTTGGTAAAGGTTGCGGGGATCCGCTGGATGCGGGACGAACGGCACCGCTTAATGTGGCGTCACCTAGGGCAGGCCAATGTCCAGCAGTGGACATCTTTCGGCTGAAATTATGATAATGATGCGCCTGCCCAGTTTTGTACTCTAGATACCACCCTTTACGATCACATTTTGTTATATTTTACGTGTATTTTTTAATTGATTAATGAATAAATGGTTCCTGGGCTCTCTCGCCAATCGCTAATCGCTAACAGTAGGACCAGTGCTTAAAACATTGTGTATGTAGGTAAGGCACTTGTAATTACTGAGCTGTCAAGGTGAATTAATTCAACGCGTGTCTGAACGCTTTTCACGTTATTTAAAATTGCGATAATTAATGCCTTTTCTCGTTATTTGTATATGGTAGGTAAAACAGAGGGGTGTTATGAGTTTTGGAGGTAAAATTTGGGACACAAGGGACCTGCCTTTTAGCCCTAGAATTACTGTTTACGGATCTTTTGTAAAAACATTATGTCATATCTAACAAATAAACGAGAATTATTTTAATTTAATTTAATAACAATTACGTCTAAAAGTAAAACGTATTCCGCCTTATTACAAAAGGTAGATAAACCTGGTTTAACTTAGACTTGGTTTATCTCGCATGACGTCTCACTTCAATAATATTCAAAAGAAAGTGACAGCATGCGAGATAAACCAAGTCTAAGTTAAACCAGGTTTATCTACCTTTTGTAATAAGGCGGTTTTAGTTCTATCAGCCATACTTACATGCATAATCATTTTTCTGCCCTTGTGGGGACAAGGGCAGAAAAACGATAGCGTGACGATTGACACCCCTGTCAATCGTCAATCATTTACTCCCTTTTCTTTCATATCATTCCTCACATAATCAATCTATCTTGTCTTTGGTCTTACTCTAAAAACACACAACATAACATCACGCCTGTAATCCCCGAAGGGTTAGGCAGAGGTGTACCTAATAGGTACACCCACATTTCGCCAGTTATTTTTTAAGTCCCATGTAATATGGGGCGAGCCTATTGCCATCAAACTGGTAAATTCCTGATGGAAAAAGCTCAAAAGCTCTAAAATTCAATACAAAAAAAATCCTTCACCACTGCTACTCTCTTTTCCTTAAAAGGCGTGAACACAAAAACACCAACACAACCACGACGGAACCCATTCTATTTATTTCAACAACCTAACACAACACCATTCTTCGAGGTGTCAAACTATGACAAAAGAGTTTTGACGTTTCAATTGTGTGCTTTTTTTTATAAGCCGCCTGAGGTAGTCGGCCATTCAGCCTTTTTAATTAAAGGTGAAAAAAAAATGATTTATGATTCGGTTGAAGTTTCGGCGAAATTCAATGGGTATTTGGACAATTTTGGAGCTTTTTGTTATTTAAATTATTTATTGTAACTGCCACTCAGGCTCAGGTCGATCTTTAGGTAAAGCTGTGCTTGCCTAGGTCGGTCTGTGGATGGGTGACCGCCCGACATACCGAGTTTCCTCCGTGCCTCGGAAAGCACGTTAAGCTGTTGGTCCCGGCAGCCATAATATAGATCTTTGGCAGTCGTTACAGGTAGTCAGTGACCTGAAATTCTGACATCCAGTCTTACCAAAGGGTATCGTATTACCTAGTATTAACTGGGTTGTGGAGGTCAGATAGGCACCTGATCTGGCTGTCATTAATTTGTAGATCTTTGAGAGTCGTTAAAGGTAAAAGTCTGACAACCATTCTTACCAAGAGTTGCAGAGTAACTTAGTAGGTACTGGCTGGGTTGTAAATGTTAGACAAGCAGTCATCATCATCATCATCATCATTTCAGCCGAAAGACGTCCACTGCTGGACATAGGCCTCCCCTAAGTGTCGCCACATTGACCGGTCCCGTGCGTCTCACATCCAGCGGATCCCCGCAACCTTCACCAGGTCATCGGTCAACCTAGTGGGAGGCCTTCCAACACAACGTCTTCCGGTTCGCGGTCGCCACTCCAGAACTTTCCGGCCCCATCGGGCATCCGTTCTGCGAGCAATGTGCCCTGCCCACTGCCACTTAAGTTTGGCGATTCTTCGGGCTAAAAGACAAGCAGTCACTCCATACAAAATACTAGTATTTGACTGCTTTTCCGGGGAATAAAAGCTGATCCAGATAAATTTAGGAAAAAGCAGGCAAAAACCAATTATTTCAATTAGACTATGACAAGGGGCTCTGATAACGACTCCCTTGTCAAAACTAAGCTTTAAAGCCTTGAACCGAAAGCTGTCAGCATATCGGTTTTTTATCGATTATTTTTCGGGGACAAGCCCGCCACACTATTCCCAAACCACTGTAATTCCTGAAAGCCAGAATCAACAATGGCGACCACCAGAAAGCGCTAAGACAATGAAGCTCGACGAAGACCCAGAGAAACAATTAACTGTCTTAAATCCCGCAAGAATAGCGGAGAAGTAGGAAAAAACATGATTTCAATTTCGGGGAGCGTGCTTGTGTGTAATGCAGCTATTACGCTACCCATAGCTAACACAGACAGCCATTACTCAAACACGGCTATGTCTATTAATGCAATGAGCTATAAATCTATCGCTGCATAGTTCCCGCTAACTTGTGGACTTCTGAGTCATGCTAGTCATGCAACAGAGCTAAAAGCTGGTAACGATCGATTGATTAGGCGTTAGCCAAACTTATTGAAGTACTTAGCTGTACTGTGAGATTGGAGTAATCATTTTATTATCAGGCTATGAAAGCCCATAGATAAAATACATAATAATATTTGCAACAATAATAAACTAATACTTAAAAACCTTATACTACACTATAACTATAAACGTAACGTTGTCGGCGTGTTGTTTCGGTGCGTAATACGTTTTTAACCGACTTCAAGAAGAAGAAGGTTGTCAATTCGTCAGATTTTTTAATTTTAGAAAAGCCGGTTGTCAGACTTGCAGGCCAGGTGGTCCGCATGCACGGATCTACCTAGGCAAGCGTAGCTCAACCTAAGGATAGAACAGAGCGAATGTCATAATTAGCCTCGAGTTCCTCTTAAATAAGCTAGCTATGTTGTAGCTTTTGAAACGTAGTTCCTTATCGCACGTTATCTTGATTGATTTGTTTGCGGGTTGAGGAGCTAGACGGAAAAATGTGTAACAATGAAAAATTCTAACAAAAACGGACAAATTTTTGCAGTGACTTATGAAGCACTTCCCGATTACCTAGGAAAATTTTTGCAATCGATTTAGGTTGCCGTCAGTTTTGATAAAATGAACAATATTTTAAATTTGATCGCTTAAAAAATCTTTTTTATTCCGTTCCAACCGGGTTTCTATATTTTTATAACACACCTCTCTATTTTTTTGCCAGGAATGCGCACATAATTCATACAACGTCTTTCTCCAAATTGGCCATGAAGTTCCACACCTACTAAATCCGATTAAAAAACGTTTATTTTTAACCGAATAATGTTCGGAAGACGATTATCTTGAACGGGGCCGATTAGCCACCCATCCGATCAGCCGGCTATAATTGGGACGAGTTTAGCGCAAATCGATTCAAGAGTTTGAACACTTCAAGTGGCAGACGTCTTTGTAAGGAACGATTTTGTAATTATTTTCAATTGAAAACTGTTCTTTCTAAAAGTGAGTCATGGAAAAGTTACGTAGAAATAACATAACATCACGTATGTAATTCCCGAAGGGATAGACAGAGGTGTACCCACATAATATCGACGGTTGAAAGGCTAATTGATCTAAGCGACATTTTGTAAAACTTGCAGGAGGATGGATAACAGTTTTTTTTTTTTTTCTAAGTTATTACTGTTGAAAATTGAGTATTATTTTAGAATTTTTTTGTCGGTTAGCCCAAAATGCATCAGATTTAGTTATTTTTTGGGAAAGGCAAAATGATTCAAATGCCTACCGACCTATAGCTAAAAGTAAACTGGCGCAAGCATTGACATAGAATAAAATAATACGAGGGAAAATGAATTTAGCGCCAAGTCAACTGACAGTTGAATATACCCAATGTGCATAATTGCAACATGATGGTGTCGCACCAGAGTGAAGTAGTTTGATGCTGATGCCCATTAGAGGGACTGCAGGATGAACCCTTACCCTTTCAACCATCGGTAAGATGATGATGGATATGATATGGTGATGATGTTATGATTAAGTCCCAATGTAATCAACCGGGCACAAATCAACAATCCCGCAGCCGTCTGAAATCTACAATCTTCCCTAGTCTACCACGGACATGCTTTGCCGTGGTAGACTAGGGAAATCTTTAAATAGACAAAGACACCGGAGTCGGCCGTAGCAAAGACAATCCCTTCAGTTGGAACGGATTCATGGACGAATTTGATTTGCTAATGCATTCAGAAGAAAGATTTGGAGCTCAAGTGTCTGACTTGACGAGTCAGACACACTTGAGCTCCAAATCTTTCTTCTGAATGCATTAGCAAGTGGAATTCGCATAGCTGAATGGCTTTGGGCCTAAGATATTAAATAAAATTTTGCGATCGACACGCTACGAAGAAGTGTCCTTTAGGTACATTATTTTTCTGATCTCTCACTAGTGATATTTCGGCTTGCAATCTGCATAAACTAGAGCATACAAAGCAAGCGAAGCCAGAGGTCACACGTAGTATAATTTTAGCTCCCATGTGCATTACAAGCAGGCTCCATTAGAGAGAGCAATGATAATATTAAGTGCACGACTTTATAGGGTTGGTACCAATGAGAAATTGTACTTTTAAAATATAATTTTCATAAAATAAACCATACGATCAAAGCATTTATTTCACGAGACCATTTTTTTTGGAGTTTGGGCAAAGGAAAAAGGGCTGAGAAGGAACATGGGTCGTTTTTAATCAGTAGAAGGAGCTGAAGGTAGGTTTCCCTTCTGCTCCCCCCAGGGCAGGAGGAGTCAGTTGATGATGTACAATTTAACCCCACAGCCAAAAAAATAAAAAGTCTGACACTTTACACTTTTCGACACTTTGCCCAACCTGTGTTTCGAACCCAAAACCTCATGCTCAACAGTAGCGTTTACGAAAGTGTCTGTCTGTCTGTCTGTTCGCGATAAACTCAAAAACTTTTCATGCTGTATTTACCAATGGATAGAGTGGTTCTCGAGGAAAGTTTTAGTGGTATATAATTAAAAGACATACACGCGGGCGAAGCCGCGAAATATATATTTTTTAGACATAAAATATTTTTCGTGACAACCCTAGAGTAATATCTTGGGAACTCAACGTTTTTATCATTACGACTTGTATGATGGGTGCTGGGCATCATTAAAGGGTATCAGACGCGTATCTAGTGCAAAGCTTTTAAGTTTACGGGTGTAAGCAGAGGAGGAGGTGTCGGGATAATGTTTTTCTTTTCTAGTTCGATTATTTCGCTGTCGATAAGTGATTTTTCAAGAATTAGCTGCATAACAAATATTTGATGTTTAGTAAGGCTTGTGTCTAAATAACAGCCTGGTCATCCAGGTTAAGCAACGCTATCCTAGGTCGGTCTGTGAATGGATGAGATCCCATTACATTCCGAGTTTAGCTTTAAACTTTAAAAGAACTTAACTTTAACTTTAAACTAGCTTTAAACCACGCCAAGCCGTCAGTCCCGGCTGTCATTTGTAGATCTTTGATAGTCGTTCATCATCATCATCATCATCTATAATGTTCCCACTGCAGGGACTCAGGCCTCCTCTCTAGGAGAGGGATGTGCTTTAATCTACCACGCGGGCCCAGTGCGGATTGGTAGGTGTCACATGTCTTCGATTTTTTTGGTTCTAAGACATGCCGGTTTCCTCACGATGTTTTGCTTCACCGTTTTGAGAGCAGTGGTGATGAAATAAATTACACAAAGTAATGCGCCTGGCGGGGTTCGAACCCACGAATCACTGTTCGTAAGTCGGGACCGCCAGCACTGGGCCACCACTGCTCGTCGATAGTTGTTACAGTTAGTCAATGACCCGAAAGTCTGACAAACGATCTTACCAAAGAATATCGTATTACACAGTACTAACTGGGTTGTAGAGGTCAGATAGGACGTCGCTCCATGTAAAATACTGGTATTTAGCTACCCCAGTTGAACTGGAAGGTGACCTCAACATTAGGGTATTCACCAAAAAAATCTAATTAGTCCGTCAGATAGATTTCCAAAAAAAATATTGAACACATTTTTTCTTTTTCTCGTAAACAAAAGGTGAAGACGAGACAGCGCTTCGAAAACAAGGTTAGTACTTTTGCCCAGAAAATGACGTCACAAGCCCCCACTCATGATCTTTGACACGTTTTATTATCGTCACAACAAAAAGCACACGATCCAATATTTATCGATAATCTAACAGGTCTAATTAGATTTTTTTTCTCAACTACCCTATCGGTGAAACGAAGGCAGACGATGATTAAAACCGTTATGAGAATATGCAAAAGAGTAATTCGCACCCCTGTCTAACTAGCATTTAAAACTACAAAAGGCATAAGTACCAGTAGTTTCACATTCACACTTAAACGACCCGGGAATCGAACCCGCTCCCCCAATCACACAATCCTTCTTTTGTCTTTACAAGATGTGTAGTGTGAACTATTATTTATTTTGAATGGGTCTTTTAAAGTTGTTAAATCGAAAGGCACTCACAAAAATACTTGTGTTTTAAAAATGTATTTAAAATCAGTCATGTCAGTCGGAAAGAATGTACATTCGTTTTTAAAAATGTAGAGTTTCTGAGCATGGCTTTATAATAACTGCCACTCGGGTCCGGCTTTAGGTTAAGCCGCGCTTGCCTAGGTTGGTCTGTGGATGGGTGATCGCACGTTACATACCGAGTTTCCTCCGTGCCTCGGAAAGCACGTTAAGCTGTTGGTCCCGGCTGCCATAATTATATACAGATCTTTGGCAGTCGTTACAGTTAGTCAGTGACCTGAAACTCTGACAACCAGTCTTACCAAAGGGTATTGTATTACCTAGTATTAACTGGGTTGTGGAGGTCCGATAGGCAGTCGCTCCATGTAAAATACTGGTATTCAGCTGCATCCGGCTAGACTGGAAACCGACCCCAATATAGTTGGTAAAAGACTAGGCCAATTGTGATTATGGTAATAGGGGTCGATCCTATTAAAAAACTTTTTAACAAAAAATAAAACCGACTTCAAAAAAAAAGTCAAAAATAAATCAGTTTCTGAAGTCGGTGACTGTTGTTTGTTTGATTTCATTTTTTTGTCACCGACTTCAGAAACTGATTTATTTTTGACTTTTTTTTTGAAGTCGGTTTTATTTTTTGTTAAAAAGTTTTTATTTTTCACTTTTTAGTGGTTCACCTAATGTGGACAATGTAGTATTTTTTTTGAGTTTTGTTGATTTTTCAAAAACCGCTTGTCCGATTTCGATAAAAAAATTATGGGACCATTTGGGAAGTATACCCTTTCCAACAAAAAAAGAATTTTTCAAATCGGTTAGCAAGTGACGGAGTTATGCCCGAACAAACTTAAAAAAAAAAAACAAACAAACATCCGAATTGAGAACCTCCTTCTTTTTTTAGAAGTCGGTTAAAAAAAAATTAAAAACTGCTATTGAGAAATTCTTGATGGGAAAACCCAATGATATCATGCTTTTCCCGACATGGAAATCGAACCGTGAACCTCATACACGGCAATCGCACTTTAAACCACAATACCAAGAATATTAATTATATGGGCCATATGATTAATAATCTCCTTTCAAATAAACCCATGACCATAGCTTCTGCCTACCACTTAAAAACTAAGCATAAAGTGAAATGAACCGAGGTCGAGCGGTTCAATTGTACGGCATCGGAATTAAATTTATGGGTTCGATACCCCGGCGGTGCATTCAAGTTATTGGTCGCAAGTAATTGCTTGAAAGTTACAGTATATTGATTTTAAATTATTGTTTTTTGTATGGACGGATTTGAAGGTGTGTCTTTTTGTATTGTTCGGGTTTATAAGCTGATTGGATTTCATGGGATAAGCTTGAGTTCGCCGAAATGTTGGATTAGCATTTGAGTTTTGCAATACATTTGATATGTTATTTGTTACAAATGTGTTGCTGGGGAATTTGTTCCGCCACTTCTTCCTTTCTAAAACACAAGAAAGTGTCGAAGGGTGCGCGTTTTGGGGGACTGCCTCTTTGAAATGTTGACGTTCAAAAAGTGTTCATTATTATCAGGCTAACTTGAATAAAGAAGGCCTGTTTTTTTTTTTTTTTTATATCGTGCTGTCTACCTCATTCTGTCCGTAGGTTTGCAATCATTATCATCATATCACTAACTGCTGAGCTGAGTATAGGGCCTCCCCTTTTTCTGCCACACTTCCCGGTTCTGTGCGTATTTTATCCACGTGTTTCCCGTAAGTTTGACGATATCGACAAACCAACGAGCATTAGGACGGCCCTGGTTTCTTTGGCCCAACCTTGGCCACCATTCGGCCAAAGCCTTGCTCCATCGGTCATATCCGCGTCTAGCCAGATGTCCTGCCCAGATACAGTTGAAGGTTTGCAATGATGCTTTGGCCTATCATTCACACTAACGGTGAAGGAAAACGTCGTGAGGAAACCGGCATGTCTTAGAAGCAAAACAATGCGAAGACATGTGACATCTAACAACCTGCACTGAGCCCGCGTGGTGGATAATAGCCCATCCCTCGGACAGGAGGCCTGAGTCCCTGCAGTGGGAACATTACAGGCTGATGATGAGGACACAACTAACCAACTTCTCCATCTTTCCAGGTCCCTAAAATGACGTAAGCACCATACTCCCCGCACCGCTGTACCGGCGCCTAGCCGCGATGTCTGTCTACCTCCGCCTGCTGCTGGTGTGCGGCGCGATGCTAGCGGCGGCTACATTGACGCGCGCCGCGTGCCCGTGGGCGTGCTCGTGCAGGGCTGCGGCGGCTGATTGCGCGCACAGGGGGCTGCTGCACGTGCCTAAGAGATTGCCTACTGATTCGTTGAGACTGTGAGTATTAATGATGACTTACTTGACTTAATGTCCTATGTCCCCTAGATGGGACAGAGGGTGTCGATAGATGTCCTCCATCGCGATTGGTCTTGAGCTTCACGTTTCATCTCACTTCACGTCATTCCGATGTTCGCCGCTTCTGTCAACACGGTGCGACGCCAGGTTTGACGAGGACGGCAACGCTTTCTTTTCCCTTGGGGATTCCAGTCCAAAGCTTGTTTGGGTATGTAGTCGGTGTCCCTTCGGAGCGTGTGGCCAATCCATCTCTCGGGTTAACGATCTGCCACAAATTATAAAACATGCAAAATGTCTACTTTACGCCGACGATCTGAAAATATATGCAACTGTTAACTCCGTGTCTGACTGTATAGCTCTCCAGCGTGATATCGATGCCTTGAGTGAATGGGCTGCCACCAACAAAATGGAATTTAACACATCCAAATGTCAAATTATGAGCTTTGGCCGCATGCGGAGTCCTATACAGTACGACTACGGAGTGAACAATGAGTCTGTATCCAGAGTATCCTCAGCCAAAGACCTCGGTGTAACGTTTGATAGCAAACTGACGTTCCATACACACATTATAGGTTTGGCTAAGCTAGAGGAATCTTTCCGACGCTTAGGATTTGTTTTACGTAACTGTCAAGGTTTTAATAACCAGGCAGTTATTAGGCTTTTGTTCAACGCATTAGTTCGGTGCAAGCTTGAAACTAGCGCTTGTGTGTGGAATCCTCACGAGGTTACGTATATTCTCATGCTGGAAAAGGTGCAAAAAGCTTTTCTCAGGTACCTCTACAAACGAGTGTTTGGATACTATCCCTATTAAGTATCCTACAAAATTCCTTTTAGGATGTTTAAATATTAATTTCCTTAAAGTTAGGCGAGCTGTTGACCAAATAACAACAGCGTATAAAATTATACATGGTCACACCGAATTATAATCGCTCTAGAAAGCACAAATTATTTAATGTCCCATTTTGTCGCACTGTAGCTCGGTCCACCTCCCCTATACCGCGTATGCTAACGATGCTCAACGCGCTCGTGGAGACCTACCCTGAACTGGATTTGTTTGCTGATGAATGGAAGACGATAATGTTAGAATGCTTGTGGTTTTGCGAGAAGACCGAATAAAAGGATTAGTTAATTTAGTGTTAATGGCTTTAGCTGTACTAAATGTAATAAATAAATAAATCTCCACTTACGTCGCTTAATCTGATGGTCGATCGGGCTCTCGTGGCATTTCTACAACAGCTCTACGTTGGAGATGATCTCGGGCCAGTAAATACCGAGAATGCGACGAAGACAGCGGTTAACGAAGACTTGAATTTGACGTGAGATGACCTTTGTTACCTTCCACGTCTCGCACCTAATATAATAGTAGTACTTATTAATAATAATATAAAATTGTTTAGATATTGTTAAACTAGCTAAGCCCTAATAGCCTAATAGCCTAATAATAATAAACAGGGTACACCTATACGACGTAGAAGTTCAAAATACTGGACAGATTACATCGATATGACTGACGCCAGACAATCATTAAGTGTCAATACTCCTGGTGTTATTTTAATACAATTACAATGTCCTAATGACTATGAATCATTTACAAAACATTGTATAAGTCAAGGTGTGAAACCTTCACGGATCCGTCAACCAAGCATTCTGTCCTTTGGTGGACTAAATTAATAACGTTTTAAAATATAATATAAATTAGGTATTACTCAGGCCTAAGCTTTATGCTGGTGTATTACCCACAGCACAACAGCGAAAACAGCTTCAAAATAAACAAAAAATATCAAGATTTTTTATCGCAAATACCAGCAGCAAAATTGTATTGACGTCTAACGGAAAGTTGCTCCCAAATATTGATATAATACGAAAAACCATGAAAACTATCTAAATTACCTATAAACACCCCATAGCATTTATGGGGGTGAGAAACCTCATTGTAATATACCCTTATAATATAGGAAAACCTTCCGATATTTTCTTTTGGGAAAAGAAACGCGGGGAGCTATTGTGGAGTGTTGAAAACTTAGAGGTGACGTTTTTATTTTGAAAAACTAGCTGTGACCCGCGACTTTTGGACGCATGAAATTATTGTAAAAATATTGCTTTGCTTTTTGAACGATATTCTTAATTTTTTTTTTAAATCACAATCAAAGCATTTATTTCAAGTAGGTCGTTACAGGCACTTTTGAATAGTCGAATTAAACCAACTGCGGCACTCAGAGATATCCAACGATTACTCAAGCCGCCACCCAGCAAAGGCTTGACATACTTTTGTATGACAAAACTGCCAAAAACCTTTACCAAGCGACGTCCCAAGCAACCACTGAAGCTCTCCGAGTGCGGCAGTAAACTACTAAACTAATGAAACTAAGCTACAGTCCCAGTCACAAGGCATAATAACTCGTGATTGTACTGTTTAATTTAGTTTTGCATGCAAAATGTTGTGAGGAAGGCTTTGAGTATCATGTGGATGGCTATAAGAGTAGAGAACGACCAAAGAATGGATTGTGTTAAGAATTATATGGTAAGAAAGGAATGTCTCATGAAATGACGAGAAACAAAGAAGTATGGAATGAGAAGACATGCTGCGCGGACCTGCACAAGTGAATTGGAATAAAGGCTAGAGAATGATGATGACCCTAATCCAGTAGCTTAAGTAACTCTTTCTAACATTAGCTATCTGCCAGTAAAGATCCCGTCAAAATCAGTCCCACCGTTTCGGTAATTAGCCGAAACAAGACAGACATTTTTTTTATAAATGGAAAGTAACACAGTTGCGACCAAACAATAATCTAAGCTTTTGGAGACATCAAAATACATATTTAAACATGCCAAAATCAGCATAAGAATTAATACATCTTAAAATTCTGTCACACTAAAATAAACCACCCATAAAAGAATCTGCATTTTCCATTCTTCATTCAATAGATATTTCCAAATGCAAAGGAGATGGCTAAATGACTGCCTCCAGCATCTATAGGAATTCCACACTGACTCGTAGTATTTAAACGATCAAACATTAATTATTTAGAGTTAAATAATTTCATAGAAGTTGCGTGAACTTAAGAAAAAGCAAAAATTAAATCTCAAAATCTCTCTCTTTACATTGACATAAAATCAATGATATTATAAAGAAAGATACGCCATGTTCATACTGAATGCAGATATCGTTGCGTTCTACGACAGCGATAGATAATACGGAACATATAAGATAGAAAGAGATAGCTAGTTGCTAAACTGCAACAATTGCCTTAGTTTGTCCTCAACAATTTGTGCGTACTAATGCGATATCTACCTCTTTTTATTTATAATATCATTGCATAAAATGGTGAAATACTTGTAATACAGCTGTTAGTTGCTATAGCAACTGCAAGCTAAGGATGGACCATATCGCTTTTCAGAATGTCAAATCGAAGCAGTAATTATATCGATTTTTGATAACAGTAATTATCAAAACGATTTATTTTCTGAAACTAAGAAGTGGTAGTCAGAGTTCTTGGTAGGAATCTATGGCGTGCAATTCAGTGTCTTATTTAGTTCCTTGTTATTGTGTTTTGAAAATGGGGTTGTGTTAAAGTGACAGTCGATTCTACCCAATTACACTTAATTCAATCAAAATCAAATAAAATAAGGGACAGCTTCGAATTATGGTTATTCGTTTAATCGTGCTACATATTTTGCGTCGAAAAATATGAACTGATGAATAGTGATCGGCAAAAAGTAGTTCTATTTGTTTCTTTTAATCACTTTGATTATTTTATTGATTCTGTTACACTTGTATCTTCTCATCTCTAAAAATAAGGATTTGGATTTTTTTATTGTTGATGGCATTAGGACCATAACAGGTTAAACAAGCTCGGTCATACTACGGAGAGCATATTAGAGCAAAAATGGTACTTATGATATCGAAGTGTGGCCGGATCTTGAAAGATTAATACATTTAGGGGGATCAAGACCTCAACTTTTAAGAGGCCGAATTAGATCAAGGCATATTAGTCAAAAAATATACTACGTGTATATTTTATATGAAAGCTACAATTAATAATCCTCTGGATGACATACTGTCATATTACTGCAGCTGTATTGTGGGGAACAGAACTCTGGGCTGTTGCTGTCATGTAATGACAGTGATCTGGTATCTGGGATGGGCTAGACATCAGAACACGCTATCCGCTCCGGCTTCATTTTTAGATAATGTTCTTTTAAGAATAACAGAATAGAATAAAATAATTCACATTTTTGTTGTTTTATTTTCAATATTTTTTATGTTCAGCCCATTATTATTGTATCGATTTTGCTACACTTGAATTTCAATCCCATCACTAAAAAAATCAAACGTCATATGTCAGATGTCGTTTGAATGCTTTGCCGTTTGCATGTTCGTTGTGCATATTTATTTTGGATTTTCAATGACCCTCGCTCGCCTACTTACGGACCTCTCGCTACTCGACACAGACAGAACACCACCATAGGAACATTGTCTGCGAAAACCGTCTTTATTTTACTCATTTGGATGAGTCCGTTAGGTTTTACAAGAGTAAACACGCGGGTGGGAGTAATTTTTGCGCGGATTGCAGAAAGGCCGTTGTATTACATTTTTAGGTGCAATTACCCCTTTGTGTATATTTACTAAAGTACCACGACGCGAAATCGGGGTGGCTCGTTTAGTCTATAATACAATTATATCAATTTCAATGCAGATACATCCAAATGCCTAAGTAAAAGTTCATAGCAATGACATTTGTTTGCAGTTTTATACGTATTGACGTAGGAGCTAAACGATTTTATTTTCACTATTTTCAACATATGATCAACTTCCGAAAGTGTTTTTTATATGAAATACTAATATTCAGCTATTCAGCGTTGCATTTTGCTAAGTGTCATGTTTATAGATGCTTGCTTCACTCGTCCTAACTGAATTTAGCCATCTCCTTTTGTAATAACAAAAGCTCACGGTTCTCTGAATAATTTTCCCTTTTATCTGCAAGATAGTTTTAGATTTATTTTTATTCACTTCTGCTCTGAAATAAGATAGGAATTGTCTTCTCTAGCGATTCATAATTCTACAAACTATTGGTCGGTAGGGGAGATAGGACAGTCGGGTAGACAAGTGTTCATTTAAGTTTTTTTTTCTTTTCTTTTCGTTTAGTGAACTTTAGTGTTTTTATGTTTTTGGACCAAGATAAAGAAGTTTTTTTCTTCTTACAGGAGTTACAGTGGTTTGGGAATAGTAAAAAAATAATAAAATTGTTGAATTCATAACATAATAATGTTACTACAACAAAGTAACAGTTCCTGATATTAGTTCCACTGACAACATTAAATTAATAATAATAATATTCCACAACTATCACACAACGCCATCTAGTCCCAAGCTAAGCAGAGCTTGTGTTATGGGTACTAGTCAACTGATAAACATACTTATATATTTCTAAATACATACATATTATAGATAAATTACACCCAGACACAGAACAAATGATCGTGCTCATCACACAAACATTTGTCCTGGGTGGGAATCGAACCCACGACCTCCGGCATAGCAGTTAGGGTCACTAACCACTAGACCAACAGGCCAGTCAAATAGTGTGGCAGGCTTGTCCAAAAAAAAAGGTATTTTCTTTTTCGTTTTGATTGCAAATGGAAAACAAAATTGGAGTATTTGCTGTAGGTGCTACTAGTGTAACATTCACACAAAACCAAACATGTTGAGACTTACGATATGATTGACTTTTTTTATTTTTTATTTAATATGGGCTTGCTCTTGACCTCAATCTTGCCCTAAGGGCAGAGATGAGGTCGACGATGGAACGAGCTTACCCAGAAGAAGTCTATTTACTCGCGACTTAAATAGATTGGGGTTATATGAACTCGGGAAAACCGACGCAGGCAGGGTGTTCCACTCCTTGGCTGTACGAATAATGAAAGTCTTAGGAAAACGCTTCGTACGAATGTGTGGAACATCGACAAGGTATGACTATTATTATTATTATGGGTGATAACCTGCAGTACGCCTAGTCTCCCGATGGAAGAAGGGAGAAGATGGAATAAGCTCGTGGAGCTCTTGCGCACACTCTCCGAAGTACAGTCTGTAGAAGACCGACAGACATGCAACTTTGCGGCGGTGGGCCAGGCTATGTAGCTTGGCAACCAGCTTGGCGTCACCAATCAGCCTCCTGGCTCTGCGTTCTACTGAGTCGAGTGTGGCAAGTTGACTCTGTCTGAAAGAAAATCTGTCTCACTTTTCGCATTTATTTTTATCTCACCTGACAAAATGTGAAATGCACAGCTAAACAGAAAACAAAAATCAAATATTTGCGTTCCATATGAGGCCAAATAAAAAAACAAACGAGAAAATATATAGCCTGTCAATTTAAAAGACTCTGTGATTAAACAAACACTATTGTCAACAACAATTTCAGGACTATTAAAATTTCTAAAAGATCACAGTAGAAATTAAACAAGGATTGAAAATCGATTTGCGAAATTAACTAAGTAACTGTGGAGTGTGGACAAAAGTCATTCCTAGGATAGTTTTTTTTTCGTAAAACCCCATTTTATGCTAGCAGTCAAGGTAAACCACTCAAAACATAATATTGATGGATGCAATAATAACTAGTACAAGGACCATGGAGATGTTTGAGGTGAAGTTGCAACATCAAAAACTTATATCGCCTTCTTGCTGTAAATATTGTAAAAGACTTACTTTGATCTTATTAGCGAGGTTTTTCAGAAAGGTTAGGCAAAAGGAGTGTGTAAGGATCTTAGCAGAAGGCATTCTGTGGTTTCTGTCTAACTCCAAATGAAAAGGGCGTAAGTTTATTTAAATCCTCTGAACCACTTCTGTCTCCGCCTGTACCCAAGGGAGGGTTCATATTAGCATCATATTGGTCGGAACAGCACGTGCCGACAATATGTCTTCATGTGTGCGCGGGCCTGTAATATTATGTTCTTTTTGTATACAAATATGTAGATATTGATTTAAACTGGTGAGGTGTTGAAGAATTATTGAAAGAAAGATAGATGGTAGCGGTTGTCAAAAATTTACAAATGATGAACTGAGTTATTCAGGAATATGCCGATCAGTCACCCAAGTCTGACACTCTCTACCGCTCGGCCCAAGATCGGGAGGGTTATTTGATAATATACAACACGCAAAAAAAAAGGATTGAGTAGAATGGCGACGGGTCTATCTCCAGGCACAGTAGTGATGATGGCAATAGACTCGGCCTCTGTCAATATATGATCACCTGCGAAGCCTTTTCTCTACTATGTTGGAATCGGCTTCCAGTCTAACAAGATACAGCTGAATACCAGTATTTTACATGAAGCGACTGCCTTTTTTTATTGGGACAAGCCCGCTATACTATTCCCAAACCACTGTAACTCCTGTAAGTCAGAATAAACAGCTGGCGACCACAAGAAAAGCGCCGAGACAAAGAAGCTCGACGAAGTCCCAGAGAAACGAATTAACTGTCTTGGATCCCGCAACGAAATTAATCAGAAAAGAATAGCGGAGGAGTAGGTAAATATATAATTTCCACTTCCCTCCATATCAGCAGGAGACAGAACAGAACAAGGCCAAGGCACACAGGGACGTATACATCGACTTAAATGGAGCCACTGCCTATCTGACCTTACTGGGTAATACTAGGTGGCTAATACCATACCCCAGTATTAATAAGGGTATTATATTATTAATAACATAAGGTATTGCCCGGTAATACCCTGACTAAGACTTTGAGGCCACTGACTCTGTCATTTGTAGACAGACGGCTTAACGTACAGTCGCCTACAAAAGTGCATGGATACCTTAGGGCCTATTTTTCTGTGAAGGTAGAAATCAAATTTTCGAAAATAATTAATAGATGGCGTTTGGTTTCTGCACAACTGTGATATTAAACTCTTCAATCCCCAGTGTCACTTGTAGGTGGCATAAGTTTTATTTCTGTTTCTACCTCACAGAAATTTTATTTGTAATTCCTACTTAAATAATAATAAGAAATTAAACCTTTAAAGTTTTTACTTTCCGCAATGACAATATCCGGATTACCCGGTGTCACCTGTAGGTGAAATAAAATGGAGGTAGATTTTTATAACTTAGTCTTAACTAAATGTAAACTATTCTGTTGAGATATAGAAAAAAATGAACTTTGACTTGGGAATAGGTTAGGTAAGTAAGAAGTTAGGAAACAAATGTTAAATGATAAAAAAAAATACGAAAGAAACCATAAGGAATGTTTTCATTAAGCTAATAAGTGCGCATAGCATTCAAAAATATAATATTCGAGTTAGTAGTAGTTAGCAACAGGGATGAACGGAGACAAACAAAAAAACACACAAATTTTAGAGGTTTATTTCTTACAGTTTATTATTCAAAAACAGACATTTATTATCGTTCAACATTATTATATTATATAAAACTTCTTATTGAGGCCATAGCTTAAGTATTCGTTTCCAAAATCGGAAAGAGGATTGAAGCTTTTGTAACCTCAACAAAGACAAACAGGAGACCGGATTATTTTATCACAAAAGTGAAAAGTTAAATTAAATGAATTAAATAGGTAGGATAACAGCTATACAATTGCACAAAAAAATACGAAAAGGTTCTTATGTAATGTAAAAAAAAAAATTGTTTGACTTTTTTTAGTTATTAAAAATACGTAAGTCATAGGTTATAATAACAGTCAGTCGTAATAGGTTATAATAACCCGGTCTCCAGTTAATATAAAAAATAAGTACTAAAGTTAAGTAATATTATTTTTAAGTATTATGAAATATAAATCCTGGATCGGCAACACTTATCTATCCCCACACGTTCACTGCAATATGACCAGCATATTGGATACACATAACCACTTGTTTATCACGTAATATTTCTACACCACAAACATAAGCGTCCGTGTTCACTGGACTTAAAAGTTACTCAAATCAAAGTTAACATGATCCAAAGCGAACTGTAATCTTGTCCTTTAATGGTTTTCTGTGGACCAGGGTTTCACAACATGCCTCCTATAATGCAGCTCTTCACTTATAAGAGCACGACGGGCATTGTCAACACTTGAGTCATATAAAGCAGCATAGTCGGTCATCGGCAGGAATCCATTTTCTTCATACTCTCATACCACGATTTGACGCTGTAATGTGTTTATGAGCCGTGGTCTACTAGTTCTTTGATGGTGTTGCAATTGCAAAGATCCCTCGTCTTCAAATCGTCGTACCAATAGAACAACTGTTTTTCTCTGCAACAATAATTATAACAGAAATATAATAACACGCAATAATGATTATTTATTAAGTAGTATAAAACATTTTTTTTTTCTTATAAAAATTTTGAAATCTAAACTACTTACGTTAACAATAAGATAAGTCGACAAGTTTCGAGTGTCGATAAGTTTTTGCCTTGATTTTGCAAATCAGTTATTTGAGCTCTTGTAAAGAAAACAATATTACAACGCGTACTCATTTTGATGAAATAAGTTAATTCACCTAAATTAAAATAAAACTGAGCTAAACACACTCGAATGAGGTAATCGAAACAAACATAACGAACAATCAATTGAGCTTAGTCTTAACTCATCTAAATCTTCAATCTAATTATTTCTACTACCTACAAATTTATTTATGAATTCATATTCGACCTACCCTCAAGTTTGAAAACTAAAACATAGATAATTAAAATCAGATACCTAGTTATAAAATGATAATAATATTCAATTTAAACAAACATAGTAGGTAGTTAGGAATAAATTTATATAATAGAAATAATTGATTATAAATTATTTGAATGTAAAATACAGAAAAAGAAACTACATGAACATTTTATACAGCGTGAGCGCCCTCTAGTTAGTGTAGCATCAACAATATAATCAATGTTGCTAATCGAGTACTTATTTACGCCAGGTGGCGTCATTTCTTGCTTCACACGGTATTTTTTCTGAACTTCCCATGCATTATTGTAGGCGATGGTACTTCCCGGAGCACGGAGGACAGCGGTCGATCACTAATATTGTATGGTGGTGGGTAGTTAGTTTAATTTCCCTAATATATCAGTATGTCGTTGACCCACGTATTTCATTGACGTTACAGTGTGTAATCGGTGGTCGCCCGTCCACAGACCAACCAAGGCAAGCATGTCTAATCCTAAAGATCGACACGAGCTCCTGTTAATCCATGGGACTTAAAAATAACAAACGAAATTTGTATGTAGTCTACGTCTTTACCTAACCCTTTGATAGAAGCATGCGTGATGTTATATCGTAAAAGAAAATAAACTAGTTCGTACCACCATTATCTACCCTTTTTCAAAGCACTGCGACAATTTCTTTTGACTTTGTTCTTTCCAAATAAAAAGAAAATACATATTCATATATTTGTAAACCGTTTTCCCTAAATTGCACAAAGGACATAGAGAGGGCGCCACCGTCGCTACTTCCTGCTATAATAAAATGGAATAATTTACATTTCCGCTTCTGTCCGTGCATATGCAAAGTAATGTTAAAAGAAAGACTTTGGGTAATTTTTTGTTTATTTCTTTTTTATTTGTGTCGTAAATGTGGTGGTTATTTACATGGTAGTACTAGGTTCGATTCCCGGTTTGGGTAAAAACGCTCCCTGTTACTTGTGACATTAAGTACACCGCTCGATCGGGCACAAATCCAGACTCCGTGACTGATGCTATTAAAAAAATCCTGATGAAATTACCCACAAACAATTTTTTCGACCCGGGAATCGGACCTAGAACCATAAGCTCTGCAGCAGTGCAAATAGCAACCACTAAACCAACGAAGCAGTACACAGTACTTGCCCCAAGAAAAAATAAAATGAACAAGAAAATTGTCTGTTAAATCAAAGCGAGTACTGCTATCTCAGCTTACTGCTTACCGTACTGTGGTCTGTGATACAGTGTTGTGTAGTATTGTACAGTCGCGTGCAATTAGAAGAGGATACTTGCAGACATTGGATAAAAAATCTTGTAAAGTATTGATGGCTGTTATAGTTAAGACTTCCATTGGAACTTTACTAAGAATGAACATAATTTTATTTTATTCAAAACATACATTGCTCATAATATCACGACTGTACCTGGTCTAATACCCAAAGGATTAGGCAGAGTATAGATTTAAACAAAAGGTATAGATTTAAGCGCAATTGTATTATATTATTTCTCCCATAGATACAATGGTATAATTCGTGCTTATATATTAGTAAACTATAACTAAAATACATATAACTATTGCAAGTAATGACAATGAGGAATTCTTATGTGCCCAATCTAGGTTTATTCGAACCTGTATTTCAGGTCGTCATTTTACATTTTATAGAGTACAAGTAAAATTTAATTGGGACGATAAAATTATATTATAAAATAAATTAATCAAATAACAACTTCTTAATTATTGTTTATTTTAATATTATTATTATATTTTCTTATTGTTTTTACCAATTGGTAAGCAAATTGGTAAAAAACACTTAAAATTCATCGATTCATTGTAGGTATGTGTGGTGGTTCAAATATCTCACGAAAACATATCGGGATTTAAGTATCCCTTATACTTCCTACCAGTCTCTGTGCAAAATTTCATCCAAATCCGCTCAGCTTTAAGACGTAAAGAGGTTACATATAAACGGAAAAGCTGCTTTTAAATCAAGCTTAGAAACGTAACACATATTCCTGCCCATTAGTGTACATCGAGAAGTTCAATGAAGATCATTTGCAGGATTCCTTCCAAGCGTTTTATGAAAGTAGGGTGCCGCGGGCGAGTAGGGGGACCGTGTACAAGGGTGACGGTGGGACAGGCTTGAATTTGTGGGAAAGAAATGTGTAATTCCAATCTTGCACCTAATATTTTTTTTAGAAAATGGTTGAGGTTCTATTTCAGCATGTACTAGTAGCTGTTACCAGCGAGCGGCTTCACCCAATACAACTCGAAAATTATCCCACGAAAAGCTAAATCGGAATAAAAACTATCCTATGTGTTAATCTAGGTAATAAACTATCTGTGTACCAAATTTTATCCAAATCCGTTCAGTGCAGGTTTTTGCGTGAAAGAGTAACGTTAGTCGTTACAAACATCCATACTTACAAACAGTCATGACTGTTTGTAAGTATGGATGTTCAGTCGAGAAAGGTGTTTTAGTACTTACCATCAGCCACATTGCTTACATTTATCCCATTTTAATTGTAATGCTGGTTTATTCCACAAATCCCCCCTGAGAAAATCCCCCTCAGAGGGGAAAATCGGACTAAGATGTAAAACATGTCCAAGTCCCCTTGGCATTTTGAGTTTCCATTTTTCCCCCCTGACTGCACCATAATTATCATCGGCTATTATACGTCACTCCTTTTTTAGCCGTATTTTTTGACAGATTCAAATAACCTGCTCAAACATAATTAAAAAACATACCAATCGAATTGAGAACCTCCTCCTTTTTAGGAAGTCGGTTCATGAAACAGCTTGCATTCAATGTTAAACCGCCATTTCCGCATTACCTGTAATTAGGATTTTCTTTTCTTCCCGCACTTACCCTACCGTATGGTCCCCCTACCCTCTAGCCAGAGGCATCGTCTCCTCGTCTCCCAATGAACGTTTCCGCTCGATAGCTCCTCTCTATTACATCTACAAGAAAACTCCTTTAAACTCAGCATTATACTCTAATTATTGTGGTTTAGAACCACTTCGCTTTGAGGGGCTCGTGGCTCGATAATAATAGCCATATATTTGAGGTTAAGCAACGCTAGCCAAGGTTGGTTGGTGGATGGGTGTACCTACACTCATTGCATACTGAATGGCTTCAATGCCTCTGAAAGAACGTTAAACCGTTGTTCACGGCGGCGGTTTGTAGATCAATAACAGGTAGACAGTGGCCCAAAAGTTGGTCAACCAGTCTTACCAAAGGGCATCGTTTTTCTGTCAGGGCTGCGTGTTGTTCGAAAGAGACACCGCGGCCTCGGCACAAGGGCTAAGAAGGAACATGGGTAGTTTTTAGTCAGTATTAGAAGTCTGACTCTAACTATAACCCCTCCCGCTCTACACTATTCCCAAACCACTGTAACTCCTGTTAGCCAGAATCAACAGTGGCGACCACAAGAAAAACGCCGAGACAATGAAGCTCGACGAAGTCCCAGAGAAACGATTTAACTGTCTTGGATCCCGCCACGAAATTATTCAGAAATGAATAGCGGAGGAGTAGGAAAAAGCGGTAGGGGTTATTTGATGATTTCCAACACGCCAAAAAAAGGACTCGTGGCTTGATAATAGCAGCTGCATCTTTGAGGTTAAGCAACGCTGGCCGAGGTTGGTACGAGGATGGGTGGCCGTCCATTAAAATGAAGTTGATTTAGTGCTTCGGTAAGCACGTTAAGCTGTTGATCCCAGCTGCCATTTGTATACCATTGTTAATGGATGGTAGGAATTCATCAAATTACTCCTCCCGCCCTGGGCAGAGCGGAAGGGAGCGTCAGACTTCTACTGACTAAAAACCACCCATGTTCCTTCTGAGCCCTTTGTGTCCTGGGCCGCGGTATCTCTTTCTAACAACCTGCAGCCACGTGAGCAGTGAATTATACTCAACTAACTGTGGTTTACAAGAAATTGGCTTTGCCCGCGGGTGCTTTTGAAATGGATGAAATTGATGTAGTGGCTTGTGGTCATAGTAAATGGTTTGGAATACCGCATGATGCTCTTGGTCGGCTGTTTGTGTATGTGTGATTATTGGACACCGGATCACCTGTACGTATTCATATTATATTGGGTGTGCATTGGATTAATATTACGACTGTTAAAATCGGGATTGGGACAGAAATGGGTTTAAAATAACATAATATTATCGCGTCGAAAATAAAAAATACAGAAAACATAACCCTCCTTCTGCCGCAGTCGGGTAAAATATAGAACCTATTTCAATTTTATGTTGCATATTTTGGCACTTTTATTGCGTGTTTCGGTTCGTGTTGCGGGTCTCGAGCATTCGTTGTTGCTGTTTGCGTCGCTGCGTGCTTTCGTGCTCGCAGTGTTCGTTGTTGCGGGCATTCGGTGGCGTGTGGTTCGGCGTGGTGACTTTCGGAATGACGTTGCACTCGTAGTTTCGTTCTTCTTCCGTCCTTCTGACATTCAAAAGTGCCTGTAATGGCTTAATTGAAATAAAATATTTGAGTTGAGTTGAGTTGAGAGTTCGGGCATGCATATTGCACACAAAAAAAAAAAAAATTCGACACAGGAGAAATACAATTATGGAAGAGATTGTGAGTAACTGATTAAAAATTGTAGCGCGGCCCCACTGGCATATTTCATAAATCCAAACAAAAAATTTATGAAGATACGATACACTTTTGTAAAATGTCTAAAATTAAAAAATAACGTCCCGTATTTATTCAGATTTTGCTCTCAAGAAGTAATAACAATAAATCTATGACCTAAAGCTACACAGCGTTTTTAAATTGAAAAGAAAAGACACACATCTTTTCATGATTACCTATTACAGAACCATCTTATCGCCCCTGCCGTCCCTCTTTTGACAAAGTGCGCATTAATAAAGTATTTGGCGAAACGTTTCCGAATGATAATTGTTATTAATGTTTAGAGGGTGAGCAGGGAAGGTCCATAATGTAGTATTTATTTTAGGTTTGGGAATAAAATTGTGCCCTGTTGTACGAGTAATGTGGTTTTGAACTGTTGATTATACGGGAAGGAAGGGACGCCACGTATTCAGTAGATAATTCTGAACCTCTCACATTGACTCTTTGAAAAATTTACTCAAATCACCCTGTATAAATATTTAAAAAAAGTCTTACTACGTCTACTCTAAAAAAAGAACAAAAAAAGATTTTCAAAAAATCACCACTTCTGATGACAAGCTCTTTGGTAGCCGTAAATCTCGACTTATTATAAAAAAAATATATCATTAAGTCCAATATAATGAGAGTGGGCCTGTTCTCCTCAATCAGGCATAAATTCGGATTCCAAGACACAACATACAAATCTCTATAGGACATAGAAGTTCTAATGAGCAACATAACTATGAATTCCGACAGTGTCTCTTCAAAACGAGACGTGAGACATACATCAATAATAACCAGTCAAAACTACTTGATTAATTCCCCTTAAACTATTGAAAAGACAATATCATTTGATCGGCCATGGGAATTGAAACCTAGCCCCACCTGACTTCAATCCCCATGGCCTATTATAAAATATTCTTTTCCATTATTTATTAGGACCTATGACCACGATTCTCACGAATCGTTAACTAGTCAAACAACGAAGCAGGCAAATAAAACAATATCTTACAGTAGCATCAGTACTATTAATTGTAAAAAATATCTCACTTTTCCGTTCACAATCTCTCTAACTTTTCTTTCCACGCAGAACGCCAACCGTTTTCGTTCCCAGACACCTAATAAATACTACTATTTAATTTTCCTCCCCTAGATTGCACATTTAATTCCCCATAGCGCTGCGTCCACTGCGGGCTTGGCAGGAAGCCAGGCTGGCACTGCTATGCAGATAATTGATCAACCTTATTGAAAACTGTCCTTTTGATTTAGTGGGTAGAATGCTGGGAAAATTTGAGCTGAATTTTGGGTTAAAATTTTAAGAAAATACATTTTGCTATTCATCATCATCATCATCATTTCAGCCAAAAGACGTCCACTGCTGAACATAGGCCTCCCCCAGGCGTCGCCACATTGACCGGTCCCGTGCGTCTCTCATCCAGCGGGTTCCTGCAACCTTGACCAGGTCATCGGTCCACCTAGTGGGAGGCCTTCCAACGCAACGTCTTCCGGTTCGCGGTCGCCATTTTGCTATTAAAAGCACGAAATCGTACATAATTGAGAGGTATGGAAGGAGAAAGGGGACCCTATTTCTCTGCTGTGAGACATCATGTAGACTCATCATCATCATCCACAGCCCGAACTCACCCACTGCTGGGTATAGGCCTCTCTTTTCATGTGCCATTCTCCACGGTCCTGTGCTAGCCTCATCCAGGTTTTGCCCCCGATGGCAATTATGTCGTCTGCCCATCTCGCCGCCGGACGACCCACATTTCTTTTGCCAGTTCTTGGACGCCACTCGGTGACAGCCTTAGTCCACCTGTCATCACTGCGCCTTGCTAGGTGTCCTGCCCAACTCCATTTGAGTTCCGTAACGCGATTTCCAATATCGAAAACCTTTGTACGTCTTCGGATTTCGACGTTAGGAACTCGATCTACTAGTTTTATGCCGAGCATGGAACGCTCCATGGCTCTCTGTGCCACTCTCAATCTGTACACAGCTTCCTGCGTGAGCGTCCATGTTTCAGCACCGTATGTCATTGTGGGCAGAACACACTGGTTATAGAGACGGGACTTCAGACATAGCGGAATTCTGGCTGATTTTAAAATGTCGTCCAATTTACTAAACGCCGCCCACCCAAGCTGTATTCTTCGGGATATCTCCTTTTGCTGATGTTCTTTGCCAAAGGAAAGAATATGACCAAGATAGACATACTGATCAACTATCTCCAACTCTTCATTTTCAACTTTGAGAGAAGAATTTGAAGAGCTGTTGATATTTGCCATAATCTTCGTCTTGGCCATATTCATCCTAAGTCCTACTTTGGAAGAGGCCTCATGTAGGTCTTGAAGCATAGTCTGTAGATCCACGAAGTTTTCAGCGAATAAAACGATGTCGTCTGCAAATCTTAAGTGCGACAGGTAGGCACCATTTATATTAACACCGCAACTGTCCCAATACAGGCATTTCATGATATCTTCAAGGACTGCTGTGAAAAGTTTTGGTGAAATGGTGTCACCCTGTCGCACTCCCCGCTTGATCTGTACGGGTTTGGATAGGGTATGCATGCGAACCTGTAGAGTGGCCGAGGTGTATAGTTCCCGCAGCACATCCACGTAGCGGGAGTCGATATGGCAGCGATGAAGAGCGTGGAACACGGCCCAATGCTCGACACTGTCGAAAGCTTTCTCGTAGTCGACAAAAGCCATGCATATAGGTCGGTTGTATTCTTGGCACTTCTCCATCAACTGCTTTACCGTGTGGATATGGTCGGTGGTTGAATATCCGCTGCGGAAACCGGCCTGCTCAATGGGCTGGGCTTCGTCAAGTTTTCGGGTAAGACGATTTGTGAGGATCTTAGTAAAGAGTTTGTATATTTGAGAGAGAAGACTAATAGGACGATAGTTAGCTAGTTTCGAAGTATCACCTTTTTTGTGGATGATAGTGATGATGGCATTCTTCCATGATTCCGGAGTACGAGCACCATACAAGACCCCATTGAAAAGTTCTACCAGAATCTTTTGAACTGGTTCACCACCCGCTTGTAGCAGTTCAACCGTGATTCCATCTTCACCGGGAGACTTATCTGACTTCATGGCAGATAGAGCTTTTCATGTAGACTAGTACTAATAAAAGGTTTTCTAAAAATATGAATACAGAAAGGAGATTTTGTTTTGTTTGTTTTATTTTTTTGTGATTTTGATGAATGGATGTTTGTTACTCTTTCTCGTAAAAACGAATGAACGGATTTAAATGAAATTTTGCACACATAGTTAAAATAACCTGGATTAGCACATATGATACTTATCCCGGTCGCAGTTGTATGATCCCGTCATCCCGTGGGACAATCATCGAACTATACGTGGTCAAAACCGCAGGCAAAAGCAAGTACTTTTTTTTTGGAGGGTGGGAAATCATCAAATGACTCCTCCCGCTCATAGAGGGCAGAGCGGTAGGGAAGTATCAGACTTCCACTGACTAAAAACCACCCATGTTCCTTCTTAGCCCTTAGGTGTCGAGGCCGCGGTATCCCTTTCAAACAACGCGAAGCCCCGACGGGATCGAATATAGCCATTGAATCCACTAAACCTATTAATTATGGGAAAGTTTGTGAGAATGGATAGATGGATGTTTGTTATTCTTTCACGCAAAAACTAATGAACGGTATGAAATTCGGTTTTATGATCTCGTGGGACAATCATCGAACTCTACGTGGTCATAACCGCGCGGGCATAAGCTAGAACTTGCATAATAATATTACTGAAATTCTGCTCTGGGTTTTTTCCCACACTTGAAAAGCATTCCTTATTCTTACACCAGAACCCTCCAGACAATATCAATCAATCACCAAAGAACTGCTCCACGAACTATTCACTCTCGACTCACAACTCGAGGAAACAAATGAGAAATAGTTGTGAATAGTTGCGAATAGTTGCGGAACTCCAGTAATTATTTCAAGTAGTATAACTTGGTTCGTTGGCGAATAGTTTCACTTACTTGATCGCTTGCTTGCGAGGAGGTACAGTCGAGGTGTGAGGTTTTATTTTTAGCCGACTGTGGTGTAAAGCGAAAAAGGAAGGGCTATGGTTTTGTTTGTTGATTGAGAGGTCTCATGAGTGGTGAGGTTGAGGATCAGCCCTATATGTTTAAATCATGAATTACTAAAGTGAATTACATTCGTAAAGTCACGTCTTTTTCACGTGGAGGTAGGCAGATACCAAAGAACACCCCAGCTACGATCCTTATATTCCTTTTGCCTCGACATTCATATACGCAAGAACTACGCATCTTTCTTTTCTTATTTAGAAAGGACAGATGCGTAGTTCCTCACCAATAAAGTCAGTCTAAGATGGCTTTCTAGGGCATCTTTCGCTCCCGGCGAAAATAAACAAGTAGGTTATTATTAAATGTGTGTTTTTCCGGTAATTATCCTGTAAAATTCACTTGACATAATCTGTAATTTCTTTTTGCTGCACACTAGTTTCTTTAACGAAAATAAGTAAAACTTGAATATCTTCAGCACAAAAATCTGAACCGACTGCCATAACGAACAGTTACACTAACTAACCGTAAAGGAATGCCCAGTTAACAAAATTAGAAACTAAATCAGTAACATTAAATGCTATGAAATATATTTAGTTTTAATTCCGCGAGACATATATCCAGGTCTGATAGCAGGACACAAATCCCACCGTCATGCATATGCACATATGGGCCCACCCTCCCGCCCTCATGCATATGCACACATACAAAACAAGTGAGAAATAATTAGCATGCCATGCAACCAAACCTATACTCGACACGTGTTTCGCCCCTCCACGGGGCATCCTCAGGAGTTGTTGACTCGTCGAGCGTTCAAGCTCGAATGAGCTAGTCGCACCGCTGTCGGCCCTTTATATACCGTTTTGATGACGCTCGATACAACGTCACAAAGACATCTGTGCCGAAGTACCTGCAATCATACTTAGTAGTGGTGATGGAATTAAATCACCACCGACACCGACCACCGACCCCACCGACCGGCCACTCTTTGAGCGACAACGATACCTACAACATTTTGCATGTTTGCGATAAGGGTTTCCGGTTGAGTGTGTTGGAACAGTTAGAAATATCAAAACATAACAATAATAATGCATATACACTGTTGAATGACCAAACAAATTTAATTCCATCACCACTACTAAGTATGATTGCAGGTACTTCGGCACAGATGTCTTTGTGACGTTGTATCGAGCGTCATCAAAACGGTATATAAAGGGCCGACAGCGGTGCGACTAGCTCATTCGAGCTTGAACGCTCGACGAGTCAACAACTCCTGAGGATGCCCCGTGGAGGGGCGAAACACGTGTCGAGTATAGGTTTGGTTGCATGGCATGCTAATTATTTCTCACTTGTTTTGTATGTGTGCATATGCATGAGGGCGGGAGGGTGGGCCCATATGTGCATATGCATGACGGTGGGATTTGTGTCCTGCTATCAGACCTGGATATATGTCTCGCGGAATTAAAACTAAATATATTTCATAGCATTTAATGTCATGGATTTCCGCAAAGTAACGCCTGATTCCATAACTTAAATCAGTAACATATAAAGTTACCACTTGGTAACCGATTTAACTTGTATTAATAACAGTAACTTGATATTAAAGTTAACTGAAATAAACTGGCGAACGAATGGAATGAGAGTGAATGAACTGAGGAATGGGAAGTCGTTCCTTAGTTCAATTAAGAAACGTAGTAAGTTATTAATCAATTTATTTAAGTCTGAGTAAGCGAGTGATCATTGCAAGGTCTTGATATTATATCTCTTCAACACAACAGTCTACAACTTCAAACAGTCGCTATAGTCAGAGAAATTACAAAAAATCACGCGTGTATTCCACGTAAGGCAAGATAGATATTCCCGAAAGAGATACCGCGGCCGTGACACAAAGGGCTAAGAGGAACATGGGTGGTTTTTAGTCAGTAGAAGTCTGACACTCCCTACCGCTCTGTCCAGAGGGGGAGGAGTCATTTGATGATTTACCGCCCCCAAAAAAAAAGGCAAGATAGATAATGTCCCTATAGCACACTGTGTATACACATACTTAGCCCGTCACACGTTATAATTAGGGAAAGCATTACTGAAAAAAAAAGGAGATGAGTGATAGAGTGATTCAAGAGGATTCATCATCATCATCATTCATCATTTCAGCCAAAAGACGTCCACTGCTGGACATAGGCCTCCCCCAGGTGTCGCCACGTTGACCGGTCCCGTGCGTCTCTCATCCAGCGGGTCCCCGCAACCTTGACCAGGTCATCGGTCCACCTAGTGGGAGGCCTTCCAACGCAACGTCTTCCGGTTCGCGGTCGCCATTCCAGAACTTTTCGGCCCCATCGGCCATCCGTTCTGCGAGCAATGTGCCCTGCCCATTGCCACTTAAGTCTGGAGATTCTTCGGGCTCTCAAGAGGATTAATACCTTTTTTTGCACCAGCGCGAAGCCGGGGCGGGTCTCTATTTGGGTATATAGGAATGGGTTAATATAATTTTTAAGGTATTTTTACCAAATAAATACATTGTTTTTTCTTTCTATCTATTTCCGAACACAGAACTATATTCGAAATCTAAGTAAATCACTTTTCCGCTCACCTGTACAACTGCAGATGGATATTAATCAATGCAAATACTGAGTTTAATTAAAACTGTGTTTAAACTAAAGTCGTTTGCTTCAGGCTTCGAATTCGACTTCCACTCCGACTTCGACTTCGAAAGTAAAAGGAATAGTTGTGTAAAACTGCTGTGAAAGATAGATTAAGTTTAATTGGAGAATTCTCGTTTCTTATTGCAATTATTGATAGAATATTTTTCTTTTATTTATTGAAGGCATTGTGTAGTAGATGTTAGGGGGACTGCTAAACATGGGGTCGTCTGTTTGATTCCAAGGTCGGGAAAAGTGATAAAACAAAGTCCTCTGCCGCGTCTATCTGTTCGCGATAAACTCAAAAACTATTGTACCGATTTTCATGTTGTTTTCAGTAATGGATAGAGTGGTTCTCGAGGAAGGTTTTAGTATAAAATTTGACCGACATCCAGGCGGGCGAAGCCACGGACATCAGCTAGTTAGGACATAAGAAATTACAAGTAGATCATCATACCTAATTTATAATTGCCTCATTGGTCAAGTAGTCGAAACCACGACTTCTGAGCATGAGGTCCTAGGTTCGATTCCTAAGTGGGGCAAAGTGTTATTAGGTCTTTTCCATCAGTATTTTAATTACTAAGTAGAGTCAGTAGCAGCCAAGAGAGTTGATTTAATGCCCGATTTATAAAATAAAATAAAAAAAATAAAAAAAATCTTTTTATTTCAGACATATTTGGTCCATAAATTTGTTAGTAGCGACTTAAAACTATGTTACATTTGAAAATTAGGAGATTACATTATAGAATTAAAGCTTTACATTTAAAAAATTTGCATAAAAAAAAAAAAAAAGCAATATGCAAGTCTCTCCTTCTGTGACAAGAGCCAAACTAAACTGGCCAAAGACAGTCAGTTTCCATCTATTTTTACTACATTTACTGCAATTAAATCCCTTTGACTGTGATGTCACCGCTGCTCTGAAACCGGCATGTCTTAGAGCCAAAAAATTTGGAAACATTGTAACATCTACTAACCCGCACTGGGCACGCGTGGTGGATTATAGCCCATCCCTCTTCTAGAGAGGAGGCCTGAGTCCCTGCAGTGGGAACATTATAGGCTGATGATGATGAGGACTTTGATATAAGTCTGTGTCTAGAGAAGCAGACCTCTTAACATCCGGGAAATAACAACTTTACAAGATAAAATATAAGTAAATCTCAAAATCATTCATAATCTCATTGTTTATTCAAAGTACCATAAATAACCTCGTAAGTGTGGTCCATAGACAAGGCATAGATTAAATAGACCATCTGTGTATGTTCAAAAGAGGATTATGTCTATATACCATAGATTATAGAAGGTATAAAAAAGATTTTGATGCGTGTCATGGCATACATTTAACGTGTTTAAAAAGATGATTTTTAATTCTACTTTATTTGATTTTTGGTGTTGGTATTATCATATTCTGTATATTAGCTTTATCAAGTGGTGTATAAATTACTAGCTGATGCCCGCGGTTTCGTCGGTTATCGCGATCAAAAGTAAACTTTTTATCCCTCCATTTGAACCCCTTACAACCGTTTTTTCGCATTGAAAAGTAGCCTATATCCTTTTTCAGGCTCTAGACTATCTGTGTACTAAATATCATTTAAATCGGTTTAGTAGTTTTGGCGTGAAAGCGCAACAGACAGACAGAGTTGCTTTCACATTTACATATTAGGTAAGTAGGTATAGGATGATTTTTGTTGTGAAGTAACACAATGCATTTTTTCATTATACTTTCTTACTAAACAACACGATTGTGATTCCCGAAGGGCTAGACAAAGGTGTACCTACTAGTAGACATGTAACTAGTTATGTTTAAGACCCAATGATAGGAAGCGAGCCTATTTCCACCAACCGAGCCCAAACCCAGACTCCGCGGCTGCTAGGTACTAAGAAATTCCTCATGGTATAACCCAATGTCACTTTGCCTGACCCGGGAATGGAACCCAGGACCTCACGCACTCACGCCAGTTATGTGGTTCGCAGTTGTGTTTTGTGTGTCTACATAGTTAGTGTGCCAATTATGTTTCAACTTAAGTATAAAACAAAATGACGAGCATGTCCTTTACAGTACGCCCTAAGCCAAGGCCGTACCCCACAGCCAAGGGACACGCTAAAGGCACCCCGCCCTTAGCGTGTAGTCGCTTAGCTTGTAAGTTTTAATGCAATACCTTGTTGATGTTTACTTTGTTGACTCGTACAAAGCGCGTTGCAAAATCTTTTATTATGTGCACAGCCAAAGAGTGGAACTCCCTTCCTGCCTCGGTTTTCGCGAGTGTTTTATGCTTCTTGAGCCACTGCGCCAACCGTGCCGTCATCTTTTATTTAATCGTATTTTCCCAACTATATTAGGGTCGGCGTCCAATCTAACCGAATTCAGCTGAATACTAGAATTTTAACGTGCGTATACTTAGTTATTAAACCAAGTCCTTTCAAGTAACTTTCTCAAAGAAAGCACAACATTGTTTGCCACAGCCCACAATAAAACCGAACAAAACGATTCTAAAATAAACTGCATTGCGTAAGCAATTACTTCTCGTTCGCAGTTATGAACTGGTAGCGGTGTGGGCAGAAGTCTCACTGCGAACGAAAAAGGTTTTTTTTTTTTACCCGACTACTGCAAAGCCAAAGGAGGGTTATTATTTTGACTGGCTATGTATGTATGTATGTACGTATGTATGTTTGTATGTATGTAAGTATCTTCATCTGTTGACATAGCTTCTAATCTACTTATCGGAACTCGACATATGAGGTATCGTTAGAATCATCTTAATTTTCCGCTGAACATAGGCTACTTGGCGTGTCACAAAAATTTATTTGGCGCCCTCTAGCGGACAAAAGGTAAGGCTTAAAAAATAAAAATAGATATAAATACGCCGTGTTTGGTAGCATTTGAAAGGGCCTCACTCACTTGTACATTTCCAAAATATTGCTCAAATTTAAAATCACGCCCTCTAGCGGACTAAAAAGTCAAGAGGAAAAAAAAAATCTAACACCAAAATTGTTTAAATAAAAAAAAGTAAAAATCTAAAACACGACTACGACAAAAAAAAAACGACGCTGACAAAGTATTAAACAAGATTTTCAGGATAGAACAAAAAGAAAAGCCGCATCACACGTTATAGGTACCAACCTAAACACTTTAATACCGTGTGACTACGGCTTTTCTTTTTGTTCTATCCTGAAAATCTTGTTTCAATCTTGTTCAGCGTCGTTTTTTTTTTTGTCGTAGTCGGGTTTTAGTTTTTTACTTTTTGCCTGAGTCATTCTGACCTCAAAAGGAAAAAACCGGCCAAGTGCGAGTCGGACTCGCGCACCGAGGGTTCCGTAAAAAAAATATATTATGTGATGTAACTAAAAATTTATGGTTTTCGTAATTATTCCTTTATCTATGCTATAAGACGTTGCTTCGTACCAAATTTCAAGATTCTGAGTTCACGGGAAGTACCCTGTAGGTTTTGATTCCCTTGCGAGTGTCGAAAATTTGCGGCATAAACGGGAGTATCTTGATGTAACTAAAAATTTATGGTTTTCGTAATTATTCCTTTATCTATGCTATAAGACGTTGCTTCGTACCAAATTTCAAGATTCTGAGTTCACGGGAAGTACCCTGTAGGTTTTGATTCCCTTGCGAGTGTCGAAAATTTGCGGCATAAACGGGAGTATCTTTTGATCGCGTTGACTTAGAAGTTTGTTTTTTTCACAGCTCCAAGAGACCATAGACTTGAGTATTTGATATGAATTTCAGCTTGATACCTCCACGCGTTCCTGAGAAAAAAGGTCTTGACAGACAGACAGACGGACAACAAAGTGATCCTATAAGGGTTCCGTTTTTTCCTTTTGAGGTACGGAACCCTAAAAAGGGAAGAAGAAGAAAATCACTCGTGTGTCTGTCTGTCTGTCTGATCATCCCTCCCCCCTTATCTCCGAAACTAATGAGCCTAAAATTTTGAAAAAAATACAGAAATTAGTTCAACACTAATAGATTAAAGAAAAACCTGGCAAATCATCAAATGAATCCTCCCGCACTGGCCAGAGCGAAAGGGAGTGTCAGATTTCTACTGACTAAAAACCACCCGTGTTCCTTCTTAGCCCTTTATGTTGAGGCCGCGGTTTCTCTTGTGAAGAGCAACCCGCAGCCTCGACGAGCAACCAGCATGCTTCAGAGGTATTTCTTGACGGCATGTCAAGTCAGAGGTCCATCCGTAGGGGCTGCGGATTATCGAAAGGCATAACGCGGCCTCGGCACAAAGGCGAAGAAGGAACATGGGTTGGTTTAGTAATACTAATTAAGTTGTTTTACTAATTGAGTATTATTATTTTTTAATATTACCAATGTGATAATTATTCATTTAAATGGTTACCTATTTGCTTAAACTTAATTAGGTAAGTTAAACCCTTCGGAGAATACAAGGCGTAATTTATTTATTTAAACTTCATGCACAATAGTGATACATAGGGGGACTTAATGCCACAAGGCATTCTCTACCAGTCAACCTTAGGGTTACCTAAGACAACAAAACATACATATTTTTATTTTTGACTGGCCTGTTGGTCTAGTGACTGGCCTGTTGGTCTAGTGGTTAGTGACCCTAACTGCTATGCCGGAGGTCGTGGGTTCGATTCCCACCCAGGACAAATGTTTGTGTGATGAGCACGATCATTTGTTCTGTGTCTGGGTGTAATTTATCTATAATATGTATGTATTTAGAAATATATAAGTATGTTTATCAGTTGTCTAGTACCAATAACACAAGCTCTGCTTAGCTTGGGACTAGATGGCGTTGTGTGATAGTTGTGGAATATTATTATTATTATTTACACATTTATACACAAACATACAACTTAGAACATATTTATTTGGCATGTGCCAAATAAATATGTTTCTTTCTTTCTTTTCTTTAGTCAGTAGAAGTCTGACACTCCCTTCCGCTCTGCCCAAGAGCGGGGGGGTTATTTGATAATTTTCCACCCACCAAAAAAAAAAAAGAGGTCCAAGGGCGACCTACCAGACGATAAAAATATATGTTTATTGGTTGGAATCCTTAGATGTAAAACTTCTGCCGCTTATTTATGTACGCCTTCATATAATAATGACGAATGGCTCCCATAAAGTTTGCACTAAACGGATAAATTATGTGCCGCGATGTTGAAGCGATTCGCAGGAGCCGACTGACTACGTACACATAACATCACGCTTGTAATGCTTGAAGGGTTAGGCAGAAGTATACGTAGGTAATACTGCCAGTCTGACCTCCACAACGCAGATACGCCACTTCTTCTTTCCAGCTAAACACTAGGAAGTGTCGATGGGTGGGCGTTTTGGGGGACTGTCTTATAAAAATGTAAATGTTGTTGTTGACTGGCCTGTTGGTCTAGTGGTTAGTGACCCTAACTGCTATGCCGGAGGTCGTGGGTTCGATTCCCACCCAGGACAAATGTTTGTGTGATGAGCACGATCATTTGTTCTGTGTCAGGGTGTAATTTATCTATAATATGTATGTATTTAGAAATATATAAGTATGTTTATCAGTTGTCTAGTACCCATAACACAAGCTCTGCTTAGCTTGGGACTAGATGGCGTTGTGTGATAGTTGTGGAATATTATTAAAATACAGTGAAACCTGGTTAGATGTGTCTCAGATATTCAAATCTGTCTCATGGGACCCCAGTATGAGTTCCAGTTATAGAGGTTTCTCACTTATCCAAGTCCCAGTTAACCAAGTTTCACTGAAGTAAAACTGTAGTAAAGTAAAGTAAATTTTGACCTTCGAAAAGTGCTGATTATCAGCCTAGTTTGAATAAATGGATTTTGATTTGATTTAATAGTACTGGGTAATATGATACTCTCATTTCTGTCCTGTCTAACCGGATGCATGTCAGAGGCCCTTGAGGCGGTTTAGAAACTCTGACACTAGGGTGTGTGGGGTCGTTAGACCTTACTGCCTACATCACGATAAGAAGAAGAAGAACCGGATGCAGCTACTAGTACTTTACATGGCGGGACTACCTCTCTGCCCTCCACAATTCAGTTAGCACTGGGTATAACGATGCCCGGGTTAGCATGGGTGGCCCAGGTCGTGGGTTCGAAAGGCAAAGGCAGGTGGTGGGAGGCAGGCGCATTACTTTGTGTAATTTATTTCATCACTACTACTCTCAAAACGGTGAAGGAAAACATCGTGAGGAAACCGGCATGTCTTAGAACCAAAAAATTCGAAGACATGTGACATCTACCAATCCGCACTGGGCCCGCGTGGTGGATTATAGCCCATCCCTCTCCTAGAGAGGAGGCCTGAGTCCCTGCAGTGGGAACATTATAGGCTGATGATGATGATAACGATACGGCTTGGTAAGGCAGGTCGTCAGACTTTCTGGTCAGTGACCACTTGTTACGACTGTCAAAAATATACAAATGATGACCGAGATCAACGGATTAACGTGCTTTTCAAGCTACGGCAAAAACTCGGTATGTAATAGGAGGTCACCCATCCACAGATCAACCTATGCAAGTGCGCCTAAACTAGAGATGAAACGGATATCCGGTAACTATCCGGCATCCGGCCTATCCGGCCTTGTTTTCACTATCCGGCCGGATACCGGATACTAATTTTTTTTTTTTAATTGTCAATTAAATCAAAATATTGCCATATTGGCGATCGTGTTTTTGATGATGACATTTCTTGTTAATCTATCAGAATTCAAACAAAATCACGACGACAAGTGATAAACAATGAAATAAACAACAAACGAACTGAGAAACAAACACAAACTGACACGCGCGATAACACTCGAACGCCCCGATCTCCGCTTACGTGCGACCCGAATGCGCCTGAATATCTGAATATTTCCGATCTCGTTCACCGCGCCAATATTCAAATCAAAGTGATCGCGTCAACGCAATAAAGGGCCGAATATCCGGCGCTCCGGCCTAGTAGCTTGCCGAATATCCGGTATCCGGCCAAACTACTATCCGTTTCATCTCTAGCCTAAACCTTAAAGATAGATCAGAGCTGCTGTAATTATGTAGACAAGAGCTTCTAAGGTATTAAAAATATAATGGATACACATTAACAACCTCAAATAATTGTTATTTTAATAAGAATGGAAAATCTCACAAGAGTTTTGAAACAATTACATTTATGTATTTAATTTATGATAATAAGATTTATTTACTAATGAAATATGATTTTATAAACACAACACCTGCTTTTTAATGCCCAGTCGGTTAAATAGATCAAAGCAGTTTAATTGAATATGTTTTTGTTATGTTAATAATAACTGTCAAACTTCTGTTTTCTATAATGCGAGGTATTGTGTAAGCATTGTTTTAAAATAATAAAACATTTGTTTTAATGACATTATATAACAACACGCCTGCAATCCTTGAAGGGTTAGGTAGAGAGGTATACCTTATAGTACACGCACATTTTGCCTAAGTGTCATGTAATAGGGGGCGCTTGCCGAAGAACCAGGGTCACCGACATAGCTCGCAGAATATGCAAGTTGAAGTGGCAATGGGCAGGCCACATTGCTCGAAGAACAGACAACCGATGGGGAAGAAAGGTTCTCGAGTGGCGACCACGAACCGGAAGACGCAGCGTTGGTAGGCCTCCCACCAGGTGGACCGACGACATCGTGAGAGTCGCGGGCAACCGGTGGATGCAAACGGCAGGTTCCCGTTCTGTATGGTGTTCTATGGGGGAGGCCTTTGTCCAGCAGTGGACGTCTAATGGCTGATGATGAATAGGGGGCGAGCCTATTGCAATCAGCCGCCAAATAAAGATACAAACTCCGCTGCTTCTCTTACTTCCTTGTCGTGTGGTTAGTATCAAACCTGGGGTCAGATTTTATGCCGCCTATGGACTTTTGACTTGGTTTTTCATAGAGTTAACAAATATGTATAACTAGCTTTTGCCAGCGGCTTCGCCCGCGTGAATATGACGATTTTCCATACAAACTTTCATCCCCTCTTAACTACCTTAGGGGTTGAATTTCGAAAAATTCTTCCTTATTCCTTGTCTACATTATAAAGGGAACCTCTCTGCAAAATTTCAGCTTTCTAGGTCCAAGGGTTTGGGCTGGGCGTTGATGAGTCAGTCAGTCAGTCAGGACTTCTCTCTTTATTTATTAGAGATATAGATTTCTCTCCAGGGATGCTAAATTTCTCACGATTTTTTCCTTCACCGAAGCACATGATACCGAAAAATTAGGTGTCTTGAATTTGAACTGGAGACCTCTTAGTCCGAGTGATATCTATCGTATAGACTATGCTATATTATACATTTATGTGTACTTATAGGACAGGCACCTACCGACACAGTAACTTTGCTACCTCCCAGAATTGGCACTATTACCTCACATCATAATATAGGTAACTATGGCACTCCGCGGTCGCACAGTAACGCCACTTTAATGGCACTAAGTGGCACTAAATGTGCACACTTAACTAATGCTTTAAGTGCTCCAAGTTACTGCGGAGGGTAGTTAATGTACCTTTGGGTTCTGAATATGGAGATGTGTGGTTTCTGACCACAGGGTAAAGGTATGGTAATACATGGAAGGTTTATACGGAACCTTCATGACGCCGCCCGGAAGCTAAGCGTTCCGTTTCCGTACATCAAAGTAAGTAACTCTCAAACATTATTGCTGGGAAACGATTTTTTTTTTGAGTGATCAATTATATTTCACGGTAAAACTCAAAATGGCGCACTCACAACATTGTAGTAACGGATGCATTGACCTCCAGTCCTCCAATATCTTCGTAAAGTAAAGGTTTCTAGATAAGTATGGTTTTCAGAACAATACCCAGCCACCTAACTTCGTGTAATTTATTTCATCATCACAACTCTCAAAATGGTGAAGGAAAACATCGTGAGGAAACCGGCGTGTCTTAGAACCAAAAAATCGTAGACATGTGACATCTACCAACCCGCACTGGGCCCGCGAGCTCTCTTCCTCACATATAGAGGAGGACAGTGGCCCAGCCGTGAGAACATCACAGTCAGCCAGTATGATAACTATGATACTTAAGTTAGAAAGTAAATGTGGTTGATACCCTTCGAATATGGAGATGTGTAGTTTTTGACCAAAGTGGAAGGTATGGTAAGTAATGTATTCTCATTGGTTTAATTACCAGGCGTGTAAGCATTTTCCTTTACGAAATTGTAAAGATATAACTGGCGTAGTGCGAGTGTACTACTGTTACCTACAACTCCGGTTATCCCTTCACGTATTACAAGCACGATGTTACGTCAATATAATACAGATTAAAAACAACTAAAACCATAACATTTACACCATAAACAACAAACAATAATTACGTAGGCTACTGCCGGAGGACTCAAAAAAAACCGAATTTATTACAAACTAATTTAATTAATATAAGAAATTACAATTATTGGAAAATGCAAATGACTCGATCGATGGGTGGATACGAAGTGAGCGGGCTCGGTCACGTAGCCAGTGTCTTCGGACCGCATGTCCTGTGTCAGCATTTTCCCCTCGTAGCAACTGGGTCGATGGTGCGCACGCGGTGTGCCTCGTGCCGTTGTGTCAGCGCTTTACTTAGTAGTGATGCGCGTAACACCTCCCCCCTCAGATCGACGACTATTTCAGATTTTGAGATGAAATATCGTCGAGAGTTTAGATTGATCTTGGGATGCCGGCTGGTTCTGGCGGGTTTCAGGCTCGGCGTATGTGGCTTCATCTGGAGTTGTCATCTGTTTCTTTCGGCGGATGTGGACTCGTCGGTATAATAGTATTGCTCCCAGTACAGATATGGCGAGTAGTGTGCCATAAAATGGGATTGTTGTATGGTAAATGGTTGAGGTTGGTTCAATGTGGATTGGCTTCTGTGAGTCTATTCTGTGTTGAATATCGTGCAGCTTCTTTAAGTTAATAGCACTGATTTGTAGAGGCGGCGTGGTTGATTCCTCGATGTCATCTGGCACGTTGCTTATCTTCATGGGTTGTCCCCTAATGTGGTCGTTAATGTTGACGATAGTGAACTCATCTGTTTGTAACTTGCAGTTATGTGGGATGGTGGCAAGGAAACTTCCGACTAGGGTTATTGATTCTTCTTGTTCGCAGATTAACTGGACTTGTGTTGGTTTCGGGAACACGAGAGCGTAGCGGCGGTCGTCCAACTTTTCCATTGCGGGCTTCGTCAGGCTGATGGTAATCGTGTTGCATGATTTGTGCGGTGTGTGACTTGCGATGACGTTGCAGATGCAGTCTGGATTTGTCCTCATCTGGTGGTTGAGTTTTTCTTCGCAGAGATACCTTGAAGCTACCTTCGGGCATTCTGCCTCTATGTACGCGTGAATATTTCCAGTGATTGCTAGGAATGGGTAGGACGGGATAATGGCTTGCTTATTTCTATTTGGTACGATGACTAACTTATACAGCAGGAATTTTAGTGGAGACGTTATTGGAAATTTATATGCAAAAACTATTTGAGTACCACGGTAATAAGCTAATGGTTTAATGATATCATAATATTCTCGGATTTCTAATTCTAATAATTGGTCTTTAATATAAAGCGCACTTAGTTTGCGTATCATATTGCTTAGTATTTCTGTACTTAACATGGAATGATGAGTATGCAGTTGACCGGAAATTGCTATTGCGTTTTCTAACCTACTTAATTCGCTTAATAAACTATCTATGTTATTGCTAATTATTTGCAGTATTTGCGAAAACTTTGCAAATTTTATGAGGTTGTGTTGTTTATACTTATCGGCGTCAAGTAAAATGTGCAGACTGTCATTTAATTGTACTTGGTTTTCTACTAATTTTGTAATAATTTTTGTGTGCTCGTTCATCAAACCTTTGCTTAGGCTTATATGATGATTTTGCTCAATAGCTACTTGTTGCTGGTTATCGTTGAGGGTTTTAAGGGCGTTATCATATTGAATAGCATCTGTATGATCTAGGTTTCCGGTAATGCTCTTAATTACAGATCCAAGACCATCTATTAAACCTCTCTTGAAACGATTAGGCTTTAGACTTTGTAGGTGAGATGAGGCTTTATCTAACTTTACGTTCAAACTATCTATTTGTAACTCGTATAAAGTGCGAGTGTAATTGTCTAGTCTGTCTGTGGCTTTAATAAGTTGGGTTCGTATTTCGTTAATGTTATCGTCCATGTCTTTTAGTTCTATGCTCTGTAAAAATGTATGATAATGAGTAATGAGTTTCATGGGCCCTAGTTTGAAGGGTAATAGTCCAGGTCCATTGTCAAGTCGTTCTAGATTGATCTCCTGCGCCCATGTTAGGCTAAGTGACAGCATCAGGGGTATCCTGCAACAATTTCGCAGTTTTAGGGACGCGCTTTAGTCTAGATTTAGCTATAGGTCCTTTTTTCTTAGAAGTATAAATGTGGATAGGTAAATTAGCTAAAACTGTGTCTTGGGTATACCTGGGTGCGAGTTTAGATCTACTAGCGGAAGGATTGCTGATGAATATTTGTTGGTCGGGTTCGTAATCGACTTCGTCTTCACGGGTTTTATTACGACTCTCTATGAGCGCCGTTCGATTTGCGAGGGACGTCTCATTGATAAGTTCGTATACTTTTTGCATGCGTTCTCTATGTGTTTCAGTATATTGTTGTAGTAGGTGTCCGGTCAGGTCTATGTCAGTCGGGTCTCGTGGGTCTGTGTGTCCTAATATAAGGTCGTATGGTTTGCATCGTGTGAAAGAATGAATTGAACTATTGTATGCTATGATAGCGTATGGCATCAGATGTACAACTGGCTCATCTTTGTGTTTTAGTTTTAAAATACGAAGATGTTCCAGTATGGTGGAGTGAAAACGTTCAATGTTACCGTTAGCGTTAGGTGAGTATGCGAGTGTTTGGTGATGGATTATTTTGTGTACTTTGCAGAACTCGGAGAACATCTGGTTGGTGAATTCAGTCCCTTGATCTGTAATAATGGTTAGTGGTAGGCCATGATGCGTGCTGAAAGTTAGTAAAGCTTGTATGATACTAACTGCAGTCCCGTCTCGGAGGAGGTAAGCTTGACCGTACTTTGAGAAGGCGTCTATGAACGTTACGTATTTTTCATTTTGTGCTGAGAAACTATCCATATGTATTATTTCGAACGGTCTGGTGGCAGGGGGCGCTATGTTGAACTTCTGCTTTATGGGGCTCCTGTCATACTTTGCTTGTCCACATATTGTGCAGTCATTTATGAATTTGGTTATATGTTCTCGCATTTTGGGCCAATAATATTTAATAGATAAGGCTAGAAAACACTCGTTAATGCCACGGTGGTTGGTCTTGCCTTCATGGTAATGACGAATAATTTCCTGCTGCCTCAGGTATTCTTTTACGTTTTCAAGTTCCTTTTTAGCTAATACCAATTTCATACATGAACTTTTGAAATGTTTTTGTAACAGAGGGATTATGTTGTACATTGCAAGAGGTGGATTTATTAGCAAGGCAGTTTTTATTTTAGGGTTGACGTATTCTTTAATGGCATTAATTAGCTCTTCTTCCAGATTTGATTCGGATAGCTGAACGGACGTTCGAGTGTGGGTGTCAAACGGCTTAATGGCAGTAGTTCGTTTTTTAAAGTCACCTACAACGGTTAGGCATAGCTGTCGGTGAAATTTATTAAGTGGTTCGTCGGTTATGGGTATTTCAAGTATAGGGTTTTCTTCGGAGGTATGAGCTGTCAGGGTGTTGGAGTTAGCTAGGGATGGTGGCCTGTCAGTTGCGTTTGCAATAATCGAACTAACTTCTTCGTTATGAATCTCGACGCGAGATAGGGCGTCAGCGTTGGTATTATATTTGCCTTTTTTATAGATGACGGTGAAATCATATTCACTTAGTTTTAACCGCCACCTGGTTAATCGTGAATTTGGTTCCTTAAGGCTCATGACCCACTGTAATGGTTTATGGTCCGTTACTATTTTAAACTTACGTCCAAAGAGGTAAGGCCGGAAATATTTTGTTGCCCATACAATGGCTAATAATTCTTTTTCTATTGTGCTGTAATTTACTTCACTTTCATTAAGTGTTCGTGAGGCATAGGCTACGGGTTTATCCGAGCCAATAGAACCTTGGGAGAGTATCGCACCGATTGCAAAGTTGGATGCGTCTGTGGTTAAAATGAATTCTCTGTCAAAGTCGGGGTATTTTAGGATAGGGTCGTTGGTCAGTAGAGTTTTACACTTTTCAAAACAGTTAGTATAGTCTGAGTCTAAAGTTACGTTTTTTCCTTTCTTTAAACATTGTGTCATAGGTTTGGTAATACGGGAAAAGTCTGGGATGAATTTTCGGTAATATCCGAGAAGTCCGAGAAACTGTTTAATTTCTTTAGGTGTTTTAGGTATGGGGTAGTTTTGAATAGCGGTGATCTTGTCTGGGTTAGGTTTTATTCCTTCAGTACTAATGACATGACCTAGGTATGCGGTTTCAAGTTTTAAGAACTCTGATTTATCAAGCTGTATTTTAAAGTTAGATTCTCTTAATCTTTGGAACACCTTCTCTAAGTTGTTCATGTGTTCCTGGAGAGAGGTACTGAATACAATTATATCGTCGAGGTAGACGAGACATATAACATTTTGAAGTCCTCTAAGTACGTTGTCCATCACTCGTTGGAATGTGGATGGAGAGTTTTTAAGACCCATGGGCATTCTCAAAAATTCAAAGTGCCCATGTTCAACGTTAAAGGCGGTCTTAGGAATGTCACTGGGGTTCATTTCTACTTGGTGGAAACCTGATGCTAGGTCAAGAGTGGTAAAGTATTGGCACTTGCCTAGTTTGTCTAGGACGTCTGTAATATTTGGGATAGGGTATTTGTCATCGATCGTTTTTTCGTTAAGTTTCCGAAAGTCAATAACTATACGCCATTTCTGTTTTCCAGAGGCGTCATTTTTCTTCGGGACGACCCAAATTGGTGAGCTCCAAGCAGATTCGGATGGCCTAATGATTCCTTGATCTAACATTTTCGATATTTGATCACTGACTTCCTGACGGTGTATAAACGGATATCTATAGCTTTTAGTGTAAATTGGAATTTCATCTGTAGTTTTAATGCTATGTTTTACTTTGTTGGTGAAAGTTAATGCTTCGCCTTCAATATAAAAGACGTCGGCGTATTTTAAGCATAGTGCTGATAGATTCGCTTTTTCCTCTTCATTCAGGTGATCGGTACGTAACCGGGATGTAACTTCTTTAGCGCGAGGTGTCAATTGCTCAGTACATTCAACATTAAATATCGTTGCCTGAGTGGCATGGTCCAGTGAGAATATTATATCGTTATTGGTTGGGTTAGTTACTTCGACTATACCGCGGCTATTTGAAACGGTAGTCAGGCATTCGGATATAATGCAATTACAAATTATCTGTTCCTTTACGAAAACCTCACCACCTGGTGCGTTAACGGGTAATCGTACTAATTTCGAACTTCCCGCTGGTATGATTTCTTCATAAAGATTTAAATTACGAGAGTTATAAATTTGGATGGGATTAATTGCGAACTTAGTTATGAGTGTAAGGTCTTTCAAATCTAACTTAGCCTCCCACTTGGTAAGTAAATCCATTCCTATCAAACCATCAAAACGATCGTGAAATTTATAAACGAATAATTTAATCGGTTTCGCGTCACCGAATTCGGGAAAGCATGGTAAGTTAATAGAGTAATCGCTCCTGCTTGTGGCGTGAACGTTAGTAACTTCGAATGGATCATAGTTAAGAGGTATGTGCGGGAAATAATTCTGGACTGCTTCAGGACTGATGAATGATTGATTTGCACCGGTATCTATTAGAAAGTTAAGTGGAGGGTTATGAATACGAACGAATGGTAGTTGCCTTTGGGTTTGTAAATTTAATTCTATCCTGAGCTGTTTGACTTCGGAACTTTCTGAAAATCCTGACTGGTCGAGGGTTGCGGTTGGTCAGCAGTGCCTGTCTTGTCTTTGTCGTTAGTCTGGTCAGTCTCTTCTGGTATGACGTAGTCATATGTACAGTCGTTGAGATAAAAGTAATCTTGGTTGTAAGGGTCAATGTAAAAGAAGTCGTATGGGTCGGGGTAATAATAGTCGTCACCATAATTCGAACACTCGTTCACGTTAACATCGCGGGATTTAAGATAGTTAGAAGGTGGCGGATTGCCGCGTTGTGCCCAATTCCAGCTGTTGGTAGCAGGTAGGGGCCTGGGTACAAAGTGGCTTACGCCGCTCATTGGCCTGGGACCGTTATTTGACGGGTACGGGTTTCTTTGCGGCATTCTAAATCCAGAACCACCCTGGTTATTATTAGGCGGTTGTGCGCTAAATATTTGTTGCGTACGAGTCGGGCCACGTGGTTGCATGTTACTTTGATTAAACGGCATTTGAGATGGCCAAGGACGTGGCATAAATTGCGGTCTAAACGAACCGGGCATGTTAAAAGGGTTAGGTCTAAATGGGATAAGCATGTTATTTCGGTCTGGCATTTTAGGATTAATATCGTTCTGTGGATTAGTTGGCTTTCGATCTGACGATTTTCTATCTGGTAAATTATCGTTCCTACTCTGCAAATATATAGTGTTGGTCTCCTCATGCACGAACTCTAGAGCCTTCTCAATCGTATTTGGTCTCATACATCTAATACGCGCGCCTAGAGGGTCTTTCAAACCACGGAGATAGGCCTGCAAGGTTAGTTTGCGATATAAATCGCGTTTGGCGGCTACAGTTGAATCTAGGGTGTCGTGCAATGAAACATATGTCATGACGGTGCTGAAGAGACTCTGGCAGCGCTCATAAAATTCCTGTGGCGTGCCGGAACCTTGTGTAAGTAAAGCCAAATCATTGTAGAGGGCAGTCTCGTCTCGCTGGTCAGCAAAATTATTAATAAGAGCACTACGTATGCCTGCCCAATCATCAGGTATACCGTTGGCGTTAATCAGACGGGCGGCGGGCCCCGTAACTTTATTTAAGATGCCATTTAACAGCGCTAATTTAATTAATGGTTGTCCCTCTCGGATAAACTCGTGTGTCAGTTGGTCACACAATTTAATAAACCTGGTAAGTACATTTGGATTCCCATCAAAATCGGGAACTAAGCGGAGGGCTTTAAATACTGCGTCTAAGTCTGCCATCTCGGGTTCAATTTCGGGACTTATGTCACGTCTCAAATCTATGTTTCTATTCCTACTACTAACTAACCTAGGTGTACTTAATCTGCGTGGATAAAAAATGTTGGACAAGGTAAATGGAATATACAGACAAAAGGAAGCAAGCAACCACTAAGAAAAATTCAGCGGACTTACATGAACATTCTGGTCTTCGTTGAGCGGTATCGATTTCTGGATCTCCGGCGTAGTCTCGTTGTTCTGGATCTCCCGGCGCGACGTTGAAAGTCTATCGTAGCGAACGCGGTGCGATATACCGGTATACGCAAGTACGACCCGGGAATCCTACCGACTGCGCCAATTACGTAGGCTACTGCCGGAGGACTCAAAAAAAACCGAATTTATTACAAACTAATTTAATTAATATAAGAAATTACAATTATTGGAAAATGCAAATGACTCGATCGATGGGTGGATACGAAGTGAGCGGGCTCGGTCACGTAGCCAGTGTCTTCGGACCGCATGTCCTGTGTCAGCATTTTCCCCTCGTAGCAACTGGGTCGATGGTGCGCACGCGGTGTGCCTCGTGCCGTTGTGTCAGCGCTTTACTTAGTAGTGATGCGCGTAACACAATCATAAACAAAACACAGTGTTGTCCAACAAAATTAAATTAGTCGATTCCCAGTCAATAAAAATTAAAGTAACGATTATTACTAATCGAATCACTTCGATTCTCACGTCGAAAGCTATTGCGGCAATCGTATCGATTATCAGCCGATCGGGAACAGACGATAATTGCTTGCTATGAAGTATAATTGCTAGATTTACAAACAGCGGTCGGAATAGTGATGTAATGTAGTCGATTTTAATTTTTATCGATGTTTTTAGTTTAATGTTAGTGATTTTGGTCATTAGGTGGAAAGGATTGCATGTAGTGGTGGTGATGTGTGGAGTGACAAGTATGGAAAGAGTATATTAGAAGAGTATGAAGACTGGGTATGGTCCTCATGTGTGATGAAGCGTATGTGAATAAAAAAGTGATAAAATATTTTTTGAATATGTATGATTAAATAGTGACAGAAAATATGGATGGATTGTGCATTTGTGCATCAAACAACTCATCTATAAAAATTAACAATATTGAAATGTCTGTTTGTTATTTTAAAATTAACAGTGTCTTACATAATTTTATTGTTGTGTATGTTTGTTTGTTCCGGCTAATCTCCGAAACGGCTGGTAAGTACTTTAACTAGCAGTTAGCTGATGTTATAAGGAGTTTACGTACTCAGCTTACTTTTATTTTAGAAAAAAGGACTAGGGGATCTGTTTGTTAGGGAAGTAATATTTTTCGGACGAACTTGACGGGTAACAGCTAAACTCGTTAATAAAAGATCACTTTCTCTAGGCCATCTAAGCCAATGGAGTAAGGACTCTAAGGGTCAAAATCCTGTTTCACCGTTGGGTAATTTTCTCTACGATTTAGTCGTAAAACACTAACATTTACAACTAGTATTAACGTCTGTAGAGTGAGGATATAAACTGTTTTTATTGACGCTATCAGGGTATAATGGAGTCTTCGTAGTGACTGAGTTCATATTGTGTTCTATAACACCGTGGTGTGGTGGTAGGAAATGTGGCTGTGTGTTGTTGGGATCAAGGTTTGTATGGAAAATCGTAATTTTTTATATTTCCGACATTCATGCGGGCGAAGCCGCGGGCATCAGCTAGTCTATTTATCTATCTATCTATATAAATAAAAAGAAAAGTCCTGACTGACTGACTTCTTGCGGGCGAAGCCGCGGGCATCAGCTAGTTATAAATAAAATAATTTCCTTAATAATAATTACATATTATTATGTTTTGTTGTCGAACCAGGAGACTATTTATAAGATTCGCTGCTTGGCAGAACTTCAAGTGAACGTAACTTGTAGGTCTAGAAATATCCCGCAGAAAAGTAGGTAGTATCGGAATAAGACGCATCCTATTTTCAGCCTGAGGTTTTAGCTCACACATTGTGCAGCAAATCTATCTACCTGCCCAATTTCATCGTAATCTTTTTTGCCGTCAAGGCGTTAGAAGGTTCCAGACGTAAATCTGTCTGTGTGTAAATTCGATTTACAATAAGTTACATTTACTAGAAAAATGACACTAAAATCTCTACGAAGAATCTGTTCTGTGATAAACTGAAGTTCATTTGTTTATTTGTATTGTTTCAGAGATCTACAAGGCAACAACATCACAATCGTGTTTCAAAGCGACTTCCAAAGCCTGAAGGATTTGAAAACATTGTAAGTACCAACTTTTTTTTACGTCATAGGTACAAAGTTCCCGAAAGCCGAGCCCATGTTAAAAAAAAAAAACTAAGCTGGAGAGTTTAAATCATAAAGTTACTTTTAATCTTAATCAAAACTTGTTTGTATGGATACCGAATAGTGATTAATAAGGGCTTTATATGGCCGCTGTTTTGAAAAGAAAATAAATTCAGACAGGTCACGATTCAAACAAAAGTCTTTGACCTTAATAAACTGATGCCTCTATTTCTCTTTTCACCTATTAATTAATTTTAAAATGAAATGACTTTGTTGCTGTAACTACCAAATATTTCCCAACTGATTTTATTAGATACTATAATACGTCACACGGTTTCCCCCGCGGAGTTCCCGTTCCCGTGGGAATACAGGGATAAAAAATAGCCTATGTCACCCGGGTATAGTGCTGCTTCCTGAGGACGGTTAAAAAAAAATCAAAATCGGTCCGGTAGTTTTTAAGTTTATTCGTAACATACAAAAATACAAATCTTTTCCTCTATAAAATATTATAGGTATAGATATATTTTCATATATTTTTTCTTTCAGACAATTATCAGAAAACCTAATCCACACGATCGAGCGCGACGCGTTTCTTGAACTGAATGCGTTAGAACGACTGTAAGTACATTTACATAATATATTCATTAATCTTACTTTAACTATATGCAGATATTTTAATGGTTTTAGAGTTCTGCAGTACTTTATGAGAGCTGAATAATTTAATATCAAAGTAACTGGCTACTATTATTTCCAACATATAAAAAAAAATTAAGAAAAAATCTCATTTCAAACCACTTTCTTTATTTTTTCATCATACGTGTACAGCAACGATAGAAGTTTTAATTCTAAAACCATTAAAAGTCCGTGTTCAAAAACCTCATTATAAAGTTACGTCGTACAGCAAAATGTGTGATTCCAATCCAATTTCAAAACTACCAATTGGAATATCTGATTGCGTTTGTTCCGTACGCAATGACTTTGCAGCGACGTCTTAGCGTTTCTTATCCTTTTTCAACAATCTTATTTTAATTTTTGTAATTTTAGTGCATTTTATTACTGTCTCCGTAGCATTTCTTGATAGATTAATCTAATTCAGGGGGTGTACCATCGCCTTTATAAGAAGTACTATTATGGACTATGTTTCTATGAATGGATTCGACCGTACTAGAGTAAGTTTTTACTCGAGAGTAAACTACCACTTACTATGCAATTGTTTATTCGAGATTTCGAGAATAAGAATTGTCAATTTGTCATACAAAGCAGTAGCTTACTTTCGAGTAAAAACTTACTCTAGTTTGGTTGAATCTGTCCTAAGAGTGAAAGATATAGAACTCAGAGATAGAGATTCATATTGAAGTAATATTAAAATAATGCGGCTAGAATTAATATTTGATTATTTATTTATACACAAGGAAAAATAAGACTTTTATAAAATAGAACACAGTGAATAAAGTTATACAGTGAAGACATATATTAAAATGCGAACTTCTACCTCCTTAGCGAGGCTTGGAGCCTGTGTTTTAGGGGCCAACCGTGTGTGGCGTGGTAGACTCCCTGAATAGGCCTAGATAACGGTCAATCTAGCAAACATAAATATGGCTATTTTACTAACTTCTCAGGATAAGAAACGCTAGACTATATAAATATTTTTTCCAGGAGACTCAACAATAATCGCCTGGGCCACTTACCAGAGGGGCTATTTTTGAGACTAAGGCACCTGCAACGATTGTGAGTAGTTGGCCCCTAGAGGTCAATGGTGTGGTCCCCTGTTGGTCCCGAGGTTCTTGGTGTTCACTTACCCCCTGGGTGGTGTTGGGCGTTTCGGGTGTTGGTGAAGTCAAAGTTAGGGGAGATTTTGAAAGTCAGATTGTGGTTTAAAAAAATATTAAATGAACTATAGTGTTTAGGAATTTTGATAGCTGAACTAACTATTTAATGTAAGACAGTACTTGCTATAGTTCTTATTGAAAAATATGGGTCTTCCTTTTGGATAATGTGAGAGAAAACCACAGAAAGTAGGTATAGCCAAGTAATTTTAACAGCTATGACTAGAAAAAGTCTTTAAATAATAATTGGGCAAAAAGTATGGGTAAAAAAAAAAATATTTCTCAATATGAGATTACAATAATTTTATATTGTATTTTACATAATTGAAAACATTTCTGGAACCTAAAATATGGTACCTATTACATACAATTATGACACAAAACTAAGTAGGCAATATAAAAGTAACAGTTACACAAAAAGTTCCATAAAGCTCACTAGCTTATCCTACCTTAACCCTTTTAGGTTAGATATCATTTGATAAGGGTATAAGGTGTAACTAGAGTCGGGCAATTTTTATCCGGCTTAAACCGGGCACAAATAAAGATCCAAACTCGACCCACACAGTTGTGGTTTCAACTGTACAATCACGAGCAAAAATACGTGTGCACTTGGCAAAATTTGAATACGAATTTCTCGGGTAAAAACGATTGCAACTTTGAGATATTACCTACTTAATGATAATATGGGTTCTAGAATATTAGTTTCGTTACGTACCATGAAAATTAAATCAAGACAGTTGGAGAAAATTGTTTCTCAATGTTGACTGTACATTAGTGTACATCCTAGCACATAATATTCATCCATCGATGTCACAGCACACAATACATTGAATCGATCTAACTATGATTGATACATCGACGGCTGATTTAAAATCGATGGACCAGAATTATTATCAATGGACCACAGTTATCGATGGACCAAAGTTATCCACACCCGATATCGATCCATGTATGTGTGATGATTGATCGGGTACAGTCAGTAGCACCAATGTGTATTCACGTAGCAACGTATAGAAACAATTTTCGTCTACTCTTCTGATTTTACTTTTATGTTACGTAACGAAACTAATATTTTGGAACCATTTATTATCACAAAGTAAGTCATATCTCAAAGATACAATCGATAATTCACGAGAAATTTACGTTTGAATTTTCCCAAGTGCATACATATTATTGCTCGAGTGCATACATATTATTGAGGAGGAGCTCGTGGCTTAATAAGAACTGCCACTCAGGTCGATCTTTAGGTAAAGCTGTGCTTGTCTAGGTCGGTCTGTGGATGGGTGACCGCCCGACATACCGGGTTTCCTCCGTGCCTCGGAAAGCACGTTAAACTGTTGGTCCCGGCTGCCATATATATAGATCTTTGGCAGTCGTTACAGGTAGTCAGTGACCTGAAATTCTGACATCCAGTCTTACCAAAGGGTATTGTATTACCTAGTATTAACTGGGTTGTGGAGGTCAGATAGGCAGTCGCTCCATGTAAGATACTGGTATTCAGCTGCATCCGGTTAGACTGGAAGCCGACCCCAATATAGTTGGGAAAAGGCTACGCAGATGATGATACATAATATTATTGCTCGTGAACTTAGCTTATAAGGGAATATTGTAAGAGACAATTATACGTCAAAAAATATGATCCCTAAAGCATTCACGAAGAAAAGTCTTAGACCAGAAGACAAGCACAACATATAAGATATTTAGGGAATAGGCTAGGATACAAGAACAACATTATATTCTGGCGTTAACATAAATTTTGACTTCACCACATCCTAACGCCAACAACCGTCTCCCCAATCATCAGCTTGTGCCTAAAACCGGGTTCTTGAGTGTCTATATATACCTTCATTATGATTCCGTTTAATTTTCCACCCAGCGCCGCTAGTAACAACAAGAAAAACACATGAAACTGTTTTTGTACGTTTTTGTGACTTTTTGTGGTTTTATGGGAAAATTTCCGTTGGGGCATAATTGGGATTATTTTTCCCAAATGTCACATTTTATGTTTAGGTCTGATTTAACGCTAAACTTGAATTAACGCCTTTAGAATCTGTTACGACATTCATGGGCAGTAACTGGGCTTTTGAGAGCAGAAGTATCCAAATAAATCTAGTTTTCACAACTCTTAGGAATTCATGAAATAAATTTATCATGTCTCTCCCGCTCTGGGCAGAGTGTCAGACTTCTACTGACTATAAACCACCCATGTTCCTTCTTAGCCTTTCGTGTCAAGCCCTTTGTGTTCGAAAGAGATACCCCGCGGTATCCTGCAGCCCCGCCGGGATGTAAACTTACCCCTTATTTCATTTCTTGTTGAAATATTGAAATTGATAGCTGAATGCTATTTTAGCAAATAAAAAGCTATTCACTATTGATCTAATCAAAAAAACTACAGAAATAGAAAATTTTCCCATAAAAGCGTATAAATCGTCATGAAAACCCCCATGGCCTAACAGTATTCGCTTACCCCATCTCATAGCTTCGCTACGGTGTGACCCCAACCCGTAGGGCTAACCCACCCCCGTAACATAGGCTTATGTTGTACAGAAATAATTATTTTTAAATAAATCATCATTGAAATGATGAAAAATGTAACATTAACAAAAAAAAACTGATTTTATAACATTAAAAAAAAGTGAAATTTACAAAAACTTTGGTTTTGTGAGCATTTTAAAAATGTGACGTTAACAAAAAATCAAAGTTGTTAACATTATAAAAAATGTGACGTTCCCAAAAAAATCGGATTTGTTAACATTAAACATAAAAAATTTAAATTAACAAAAAAAAAAAACCGGCCAAGTGCGAGTCGGACTCGCGCACCGAGGGTTCCGTAAAAAAAATATATTATGTGATGTAACTAAAAATTTATGGTTTTCGTAATTATTCCTTTATCTATGCTATAAGACGTTGCTTCGTACCAAATTTCAAGATTCTGAGTTCACGGGAAGTACCCTGTAGGTTTTGATTCCCTTGCGAGTGTCGAAAATTTGCGGCATAAACGGGAGTATCTTGATGTAACTAAAAATTTATGGTTTTCGTAATTATTCCTTTATCTATGCTATAAGACGTTGCTTCGTACCAAATTTCAAGATTCTGAGTTCACGGGAAGTACCCTGTAGGTTTTGATTCCCTTGCGAGTGTCGAAAATTTGCGGCATAAACGGGAGTATCTTTTGATCGCGTTGACTTAGAAGTTTGATTTTTTCACAGCTCCAAGAGACCATAGACTTGAGTATTTGATATGAATTTCAGCTTGATACCTCCACGCGTTCCTGAGAAAAAAGGTCTTGACAGACAGACAGACAGACGGACAACAAAGTGATCCTATAAGGGTTCCGTTTTTTCCTTTTGAGGTACGGAACCCTAAAAATACGGATTTATGAACATTTCTAACATTTTCGTTTATCGAACAGTTTTATAAGAAAAAAAACACAGCTTGTAAAAGATTTGGTTCTGTTTTGTTAGAAATAGATGTAACTTTATAAGTCTCTGGTTTTCAAAGATAGAAAAATATTTTGGAAAAATAATAGTCCACGATGTAACCAATATTTGCTAGTCTAGTCTACAAATTCGCTACAGTTTGTCCTCAACCCGTAAGGCTAACTTACTCTCGGAACATAATGTATGTACTGTACTATATCAACATTTAACGACAACAAAAAATAACTTTTGCAACATTTTTATACCCCTAGAAATAGGTGTTCTTTGATGAGAAAAGGAGTTCATTAAGTACTGTATCAGGTTTGACGAGAAATCGACCCTAACATAGTTGGGAAAAGGCTCGGCAGATAATGACTTCTATTTTTTGTTCATCTAATAAAGTGTATGAAATTCAGGTAACTAAAACCTTGACCTTTTTACCTACTAGTACATAACATAATCATCACATTCTCATTAAATAAACTACGCATACCTATTAGGTCACATCCGACTAACCTCTACGTTCACAGAGCCATGACTACCAAAACATTAGGGGTCGTCCTTTACTAACATTAGTTATAAGCACATTTTTCGTTACTAACAACCTTAGCGTGCCTATGCACTTTTACTTTTTGTGTCAGGAATAAATTATTTTTCTTTTTATCAAGGGAGGTTCAAACATTTTTCGAGAGACGAAAAGGAATGGAATATAGGATGTGTGGGTTTTTTTTTTTTTACAATATCGGATTGTCTTGAATTGTGTGACCACGTAAACAAGGCAGCAAGCTGATTTACATTAAAATTTAAAAATAAAAGATCTCGGTTATATTTTCAATAATAAAAAAATGTACGTAATGCTAATTAAGGGGAAAAGGGCTGGAATAAAATCTCACGACGTATCACCAAAGGTATGAGAGGAGTATAAAAGAGGCCATATAAATCTCCCGTGATTAAAGGATGACCCCTAAGTGATATAATGTGAAAATAACAATAATCTTTCTGCATAACAATGATTGCCGGATTGGTCTACCCTTCAGCCGTCAGCTGACGTCACGTGACGTAAAAATAAAACACCCCTTTTTTTTTGGTGGGTGGAAAATCATCAAATTACCCCCCCCCCCCCTCCCGCTCTTGGGCAGAACGAAGGGGAGTGTCAGACTTCTACTGACTAAAAACCAAACCCATGTTCCTTCTTCACCCTTGTGTCGGAGCCGCGTTATCCTTTCGATAATCCACAGCCCCGACGGGGAGAATGACCCCCTTAAGTGATATAATGTAAAAATAACACATAATATTTTTTTTTTTTTTTCCACAACTATCACACAACGCCATCTAGTCCCAAGCTAAGCAGAGCTTGTGTTATGGGTACTAGACAACTGATAAACATACTTATATATTTCTAAATACATACATAATTATAGATAAATTACACCCAGACACAGAACAAATGATCGTGCTCATCACACAAACATTTGTCCTGGGTGGGAATCGAACCCACGACCTCCGGCATAGCAGTTAGGGTCACTAACCACTAGACCAACAGGCCAGTCAATCTTTTTGCATAACAATGATTGCCGCATTGGTCTAGTAGCCACAAGCATTACAGCTGAACATGATGTTTGGATGCGATTCTTAGGTTGGGGAAAGTGTTATTGATGGGTAGTCCATCAGGAATTTCTTAGTAGCAACCACGGAGCCGGTTGATGGTAAAAGGCTCACTCCCCTAGGTATTAGCGGAGAACTGGCGATTTTTTGTTTTTTAATTATAAATGGGCTTGCTCTTGACTTCAATCTTGCCCTAAGGGCAGAGATGATGTCGACGATGGAACGAGCTTACCCAGTAGAAGTCTGTTTACTCGCGACTTAAACAGATTAGGGTTATATGAACTCGGAAAAACCGACGCAGTCAGGGAATTCCACTCCTTGGCTGTGCGCATAATAATGGACCTAACAAAGCGCTTCGAAATAAGAAATCTATACGTATGCATTTAATATGACACCTCTACTATAACCTTTACACCCACAGAGGCGTGAAAATCAGATCATAAATGACATTTTATCAAAATAGGTAACACAACAATAATTCACCTAACCTGCACATCCGGTCCAAGATGGCGGCTGCCGATGTCAGCACAAACTTCCGGCGGCTTACATAATGACATTAATGCATCTCACCGTCCTTGCTCATGAGCTAGCATTAATTTATTTAAACTAGATTATGGTGCACACGAAATTTTGTCCCTTTAAAATAAATGGACAAAGTTTTAGAAATCATTCAGACCATCACAAAGAGGTCATTGGTAAAAAAATATAAGAAAAACGCAGTGTATACTTTACAAGAAAAAAACAGCTATCGAAAACATACTAAAAATGTTAGTTCAGTATTATATTATCTGTGGTTCAGTGTTATTTTTTGCTTGGATATCTTTGATATTTCGTGTTAAAAAAATAAAACTTTTTATTTCAGACAGATTGGTCCATAATTATATTTGTTAGTAGCGACTGAAAACTATGTAACATTTGAAAATTAGGAGATTACATTACAAAATTTAAAACCTTTAGATGCGTACACACGGCTACACATCAAGCTATACAAAACCAGTATAATCTGATCGTTCATTGTGCGAAAAGATCTAGTACAGTGAGGCCAAGATTAACTGGTTTTGTATAGCTTGATGTGTAGCCGTGTGTACTAACATTTAAAAATTAAAACTTTACATTTAAATAATTATATTTAGAAATTACATTACAGACGTATTACATTGTTCTGGGCGGAACGGTTGGAAGTGTCAGACTTCTACTGACGAAAAACCACACATTTTCCTTCTTAGCCCTTGTGCCGAGGCCACGGTATCTCTTTTGAACAACCCGCAGCCCCGAACGGGTAGGCGCATGGCCTTAATGGGCTGGATGACCTATCGAATATTACAATTTTTGCCAGTGAAAGATGTTTTAGAGTTAGATTATCAGGTCTGGAGATTCCCCCTACATACCTATCTGACGGCACGGTTGGCGCAGTGACTAAGCGATTGGACAGCTGCGCTGTGTGTCGCGGGTTCGATCCCCGCACAGAACAAATATTTGTATGGCCTACAGATAGTTGTTTCGGGTCTGGGTATTTGTGTATGTGACTTTATATGTTTGTGAACGCACCCACGATACAGGAGAAATTCCTAGCGTGGGGTAACGTTTAAAAAAAAAAAAAAATACCATGTCATAATATTCATATAAGTAGACCTACTCCATTTTAACTTACTGTTCTAAATCCTACAAAAATAAAAATAAAAGGATAACCAGCGTATCTTTTTAGACATTTCTTTTGAAAAGAGCAACTTTGAAAGCGCTTTCAATTCTAGTCGAGCGTGCGAAGGATAAAAAATGCATGGTACACTGCCGGCCGAGGTTACAGACCCAGGTTTTTTATTTAGTTTGGTTTATTTTATGGTTAATCCTTTGATTCCGTTTACCTAGCTTCTCTACATTCAAAGGGTTTTTACCCGACTGCGTCGAAGCCCAAAAGGAGGGTTATTTAGGTGATGCTGACTTACTGCCACACTCAGAGACGTTTAATGAATACTTTCGCCATCACTTAGTACAGATCACTTTACTAAGTGACCGAGTGCCGGCTTAAATAATAATCATTAAATATCGCTAAGTACGGCAGTTAGTCTGATTTTGTTTCTGTTATTTTCACGTAAATTTTAGTAGTCTAATGGTGGCGCGACTACTGAGCTCATAGGTCCTGGGTTCGATTCACGTTTTGGGCAAGGTTTTACTAAGTCTATGCATCAAGAATTTCTAAGTATGGAGTTTGGATCAGTGCACGGGTAATACCAATATACTCGCTCCCTATTAAATGCAATTTAAAAACCTAACTGGTATAATGTGGGTTTACTGTTTGGTACACCTCATGCCCTTTGGGCATCAAAAAAGTCCTGTTCAGCGCTGTCTGCTGATAATGTGATAATGCACTCAAGAGACTAGCGAGTTGCCAATTGCTATGGCAACGCTTAGCCTCTGGACGGCAAGCGTTGTTTTTTTTAACATCTATTTATATTACCAGTAAACTAATTTGATTTTAAAGATATTCAATTAAAACCTGATTCAAATAACTATTCAATAAATATACCTACAATAGAATATTCCTCCATCCTTCAACAAAACCATGTTTTCAAACAACAAAATTATTACGATTTACCGAACACCATTCGCGATTGCCCAATAATCTTGTCCCGAACTACAAGACGTACAAAGGCGTCTTCAACTCAGCCATGCGTGTATTATAAGGTTTCCTTCACACTTGCCCTCCCCACCACCCCCCCTATACCCGGGCGGCAAGAAAATGGCTTCCTTGCAAACATATCAAACATTATATTTTAGTAATAAAACTACGGGTTATTGGAGGGTATCCTATTTGCTGTATCGGTTTACGATTCGTTGGTTGAATAAGATTTTTTTGTTTTGTTTTTTGTTTTAAAGGTGTTATTGCTTTTCATACAGAGAAAGAAACATAGATAGATTTGGCATTAAATGCAAAAATACCTTGAAAACGTAGTTTAATAAGAGCAACGGTGGCCCAGTGGTGGCGGCCCTGACTTACAAACAGTAAGTCGTGGGTTCGAACCGAGGCAGGCGCATTACTTTATGTAATTTAATTTATCACCGCTGCTCTCAAAACAATGAAGGAACACATTGTGAAGAAACTGGCATGTCTTAGAATCAAAACATTTGAAGACATGTGACATCTACCAACCCGCTCTGGGATTATAGCTCATCCGTCTCCTAGAGAGGCGGCCTGAGTCCCTGCAGTGGGAACATTATAGGCTGATGATGATGATATTAAAACCAAAAATGGAGTTCATGTAGTCGTGACTTGATAACAGTCGCTCAGGTTGATCTTTAGATTAAGTCTGCGGTCTAAGCTTGGTCTGTGGATTGGCCACCCGTTACATACCGAGTTTTGAGGTATAAACCACGTTAAGCTGTTGGTCCCGGCTTTCATTAAAATTTGTAGATGTTTGACAGTCGTTACAGCTAGTCAGTGGCCGGAAAGGCTGATAACCTAAGTATATAGTTTCGTTTTTTAGAGTTGATGTTGTTTGTTAGATATTTTGTACCCTACCACAATGTTGTCTTGTTTGACCCTAAGGTTGACTGGTAGAGAATGCCTTGTGGCATTAAGTCTGCCTATGTACCACTATTGTTGTTTAAATAAATAAATAAATAACCAGTCTCGCCAAAGGGTCTCGTATTACCGAGATTCTAACTGGGTTGTGGAGGTCAAATACACAATTTCTTCTTGTAAATAAAATACAGGTAGGTGTATTTTACAAGGAGCTGAATAACTGCTGAACTTCGCTGGAGGAGGAGAGGGAGCTCAATAGGTGTTCAGCTCCCTCTGGTTAGATTCGAAGTCGAGTCCACAGTAGTTGGAAAAAGGCAGGCAGACTTTGACATTATAATTTAACCTTTTCGCGTAATACTATTGAGCGTACTCTGCTGCTGCTACTCGTACTCTTTGCTTGTTATCTTCATCCAGAATATTCCCGCGAAAGCATCAATGTCGTCTGTTTCTATTAGGCACACCTCTGTCTAACACTTCGGGGACTACATGCGTGATGTTATGTTATGCGGAGAGCAGTAATGCTAAGTATACAATCTCACCTACAGTACAAAATCATAACTCGAACCTAACAACACTACAAGCTAAACCGGAAGCATTCCCATCTCTACTGTTCAACAATAACCTACTCAATGGACGTGCCCGGCGTACTAGTGAGGGGATTAGCTCGACACTTTTATATCGATAGAAATAAAGAATGAATGGAACGAATGATTTCGTTGAGCTATGTCGAAGCACGTTCGTTCTTTGTGTAATGAAGTAAATCGGATTTGGTTGCCTTTTGTTTGTTATTTTGTTTTGTTGTATGAATAGTAGGTAAGTAGTTATTTTTAGTTGTGTTTGAAAGTAATTTAATGGAATAGGCTGGATGGTCATTTCGTTTGAGTAATGGTTGTGCAGTAGTCTGTCAAGTTTGCGTGTTGCTGAATAGATGGACTGATATTATGGATTACAGCTACATTTTTAGGGTTCCGTATCAACAGTATTTCTATTACAAATCCTCCGCTTTCTATCCGTCCGTCGGACAGCGGGCTGTGTCTCATGATCCGTAAAAGGTAGAAAATTGTAATTTAATTCCCAAAGTTTCAAGGAATTTTTAATACAAATTAAATGTAATTTATTTCTCTAAGTATCTGGATCAATAGTTACTGGTGCTAACTGGGTTGCGGAGGTCAGATACGCAATCGCTTCATGTAAAATACTGGTATTCAGCTGCATCCGGTTAGACTGGAAGCAGACCCCAACATAGTTTAGAAAAGTCAGGCACGTGATGATTTGAATCCATAGTTTCGTATTTGAAATTAGATCCAATTTGTGGCCCAGTTAAAATTCAGCGTTGACTGAATATAAACAGTGGGGAATAAGGCACCACAGTGCCGTGGTAAATCGATATTAAAAGTTCCACTTGTTGTTGAGATTTATCTATCCAATTTTATCGATATCGATAACCCACTCCCCCCCCTCACAAGCGCAGCGCCGGCGCACGTTTCTTACCGTCCTGACAGCAAATGATTTATATGAGTGTGACTCTAACAACGGATATTATTATCGAATTTTTTCATTATCTACTGCTCTAGTTATGGTCATGTCCCTTTTAGGATAGGTTCATGGGTCTATTGGACCCTAAGACCCACTTTGAGGAACATAAATCTTCATTAGGAGGCGTAGAAAGGTGGGAGCTGTTCCCAGGGCAACGTGGTATAACGTCTCGCTTGCATACCGTTGAAGAGGTAGGCTGAGGTGGACCAATAGTGTCTTCTAGGATAATTGCATGGGCTAATGGACTCTAAGAAGAGGATGGTCATAAATTTTCATTAGTTGATTGGTCGGAAGGTGAGATCGGTTAGGTTGTGATATATAAATAAATTTATGGTTTCAGAAGTACATTCAATTGCAAAAATTGGTCTCAGTCTCCAGTTCTCCACAATGAGTTTCCCTGTATCGTGGAGGCCCGTGTCTGTCGTTGTCGACTAAAATATTAGAAAAACTATGAAAAAATCTCAGAGTTGTCAAACCCTTTTGCTCTATATTTGACAAAATGTTTTCTCTACCGTGAACAAGTTATAGACAATTGTAGGTCTATTCCCTCCTGTGAATCACATTTTATAACAACGATTGCATTGTTATTAAAGATTCATGGGAAATATTTTATCATTGGACAAATACATTTCCCATGATTCTGTATTATCATAATGTATTAAATTGTTTTGACGAGTCCGTTGGTCTGGTTGTCGCAAGCGCTTCTGCCAAGCATGAAGTCAAACATCGTGTGTGTATGACCAGTGTATGAACGTGGACAAGGCACAAAGAGTATGTACGGATCGTAGCAAGTGGCGTTCTGTTGTTTCTGTTTGCCCCCATAGGTAAAAGTCGTGATAATATATATGAACTAAATAAGGTAACAAATTCATGTAAAGCCTCTGAGACCCAATACCTCAATATTGGTGTATTATAGTGCCACTAGTGCGTATGGTCCTGCGTTCTATCCCTAGTCGGAAAAACAGTTATTCTGTTCTACCCAAACAAACCTTTGCTCAGCCTGGAATTCGAACCTTCATACACCGGACACTAAATGTACCTGAAAAAGTCAATGGTATTTGACACCCTCCTCCCACCCCATGGCAATTTGTTTTTATACCAAAGCGAAACACAGGAACGCTTTCACAAACCCATAGACACCATGACATTTTGGTTAAATTGTGTCTCTCATTACACCATAAAAATGACGTCGAGGTATTATAGTAAATTCTGATTTGCTTGAAGTATTTGCTACTGGTTTTTCCTGCGGATTCTCTTGTGTTTTGATCGGAAATTATCTCACGGGAACATTTTATATAGACTCCTGTGACACCCTGTGAGTAAGCTTCCGAATAGTTAAAGAATTTAAAATCTTACCAAGAGGTTCCGTGCAAACAAATTAATACACATGTATGTTTTTTTTCACAAAATTCGATTCAGATAAGAAATTAAAGACGAAGGTCGCGTGCAATAGCTAGTTTTCAAATAAAATCAATAGAATTTCCTATAAAAAATACCCGTACCTATCCAATTATGCCAAGTAAAGTGTTCCGGCACGAAAAGTGTCATTTTTCGAAGGCGTCCCCTAAAACACGGGTCCCATGGGTTTCCGGCGACATACAGAAAGAAGGCATATCTTTACTATATAAAATTTATAGGGGCATTTAATTTTCTTTGAGAAAAGGTTCGAGAAGGGTGTTTACCCGACTTTGGAAGGTAAATAGGGTGTTGTGTTTTACATGATAGAAGATAGTTTGTAAAACATTTGTTTGTTGTGTTATTTGAGGGTAGATTAGAGGGTCTAGCTTGTGCTATGGTTTTTCGAAAAAGATACTGCGACATCGACACAAAGGGCTAAGAAGGAATATGGGTGGTTTGTAGTCGTTAGAAGTCTGACACTCCTCTCTGACAGTTTTGACGATTTCCCAAAACCCCAAAAAAAAAAACGTTCTAGCTTGTGGAAATCGCTGTCATAGCGGAAAGTATTTTCAGTCTGTGACCACTTTATGTCAATAGGGCCTCTTACAGAAGAAGTGAGGTCGACAAACGGATGTGCGATTAACAATAGTGCGACAAAATGAGATATCGAGTTTTAGTTTGTCGCACTTGCGTGGATTCTATAGATGGCGCTGTTATACTTTTATAAAGCCGATACAGAGTTCTCCATCATCCTTTGTTTTATTTTTTGGACGGTTGGAAACAGAAATCATCCAATGGCTCCTCCCGCTCTGGGCAGAGCGAAAGGGAGTGTCAGACTTCTACTGACTAAAAACCACCTATGTTCTTCTTCTTAGCCCTTTGTGTCGAGGCCGCGGAATCTCTTTCGAACAACCGGACGTAGCACCGATGGGATCTCTATCATCCTTAGGCTGCGTTTCCACCTGAGATGTGCGAGGCAACGCAAGGTGGAACGATGATGCGTAGCTATGCTGTACGGTGTGAGGATGTGTAGAGAGCTAGCTCTAATGACTGCATATTTTTCGCTCGCGTCCGTCCCTTGCACACCCCTCCTCCTCGTCGTGGCCTCTTTGGATCACTTTCTCCCTGACTGTCTTGCGCCAGCTCACTGTCTTCGGCAGCATGTAAGGCATCGCAGTGTAAAAGGCAGAGCGGAACTAGTCTGACCAGCGCATTGGGCTTCTGCCTCTGGGTCTTCTCCCGCCCACCTTGCCCGTTATTACACATCCCTCATAAAACATCTTTTCTTTGTTTTGTATGTACAAAAACCTCACTCCACGGAGCCGTTTCCACTTGAGCTGCGCTGTGCGAGGATTCGTAAATGAAGTGATTCTATTAGTCCTTAACAAACACATTACTCGCAACGCATCCACGCACATCTCTGGTGGAAAGCCAGCCTAAGGTCCGGACTCCACCAAAGCGGATACGAGCAATGTGCCAAATTCGACCAATCATAGGAAGGGCGAAAGACCACATGAAAATTTTAATTAATGTCATTGGTTGATGTCCACACATTTCCTCTCCGCTCTGCTCGTCTCCGCTTGATGGAGTCTGGGCCTAAACCTGGCTATTATTTTAACCATGAAAGAAAGAAGAAAAAACAAACGAAAATCGACTTCGAACATCGGTATTCCTTTTCTTCCCGGGACCCGTATAATATAATTTAAGTAAGGGCTCGTACACATAGCGATCCGTTTTACAGGTCCGTTATTTGATGGCGTATGGAGTTGCATGAGCGAGTTCACACACAAAACAGTATTCCGGATTCAGTAATCATGTCGCTCCGGTCCAATTCTGATCCGTTAAAACGGATCCAGTAAAAACGGACCTATATGTGTACGCGCCCTAAGGGCTCGTACACATAGCGATCCGTTTTACAGGTCCGTTATTTGATGGCGTATGGAGTTGCATGAGCGAGTTCACACACAAAACAGTATTCCGGATTCAGTAATCATGTCGCTCCGGTCCAATTCTGATCCGTTAAAACGGATCCAGTAAAAACGGACCTATATGTGTACGCGCCCTTAGTGCCCTATGATATTGTATTGACAAACTTTAGGGTGATATCCACGGTGTTAGAGGGAGAAAGACTGTGTGTTAGACTAGTATAACAATAGTAACCTTTGTGAATTTAGAGGGGTTATTTGAGTTTTTCTTATTAGAATTTTGACGGCTGCCGATAGGTACTCGCTCCTTGGAGTATAGTTATATTTAGTGGCATCCGGTTAGACTGGAAGCCAACCACAACATTTATTGAGTAAGGTAATAAGATAATTTAAATATTCTTTACAAAAATAAATTAATAAATAAAGAATATTACAAACAAAGATAGGCGCAAAAAACTGGAACCTAATAATTATTATTACAGGTTGTAAACCTATGATGAACCTATGTAAGTCATCATAATCTGACTTGCTTTTCCCAACTATGTTAGGATCAGTTCCAGTCTAACCGGATGCAGCTGAATACCAGTACTTTACATGGAGAGACTGCCTATCTGACCTCCTTAACCCAGTTTATACTAGGTAATACGATACCTTTTAGTAAGACTGGTTGTCAGACTGCCATAGATCTATTTGGCAGCCGGGACCAACAGCTTAGCGTGCTTTCCGAGGCACGGAGGAAATTCGGTATGTCGGGCGGTCACCCATCCACAGACCACAGACCTAGGCAAGCACGGCTTAAGCTAAATATCGACCCAAGTCAGCATCATCATCATCATTTCAGCCAAAAGACGTCCACTGCTGGACATAGGCCTCCCCCAGGTGTCGCCACATTGACCGGTCCCGTGCGTCTCTCATCCAGCGGGTTCCTGCAACCTTGACCAGGTCATCGGTCCACCTAGCGGGAGGCCTTCCAACGCAACGTCTTCCGGTTCGCGGTCGCCATTCCAGAACTTTTCGGCCCCATCGGCCATCCGTTCTGCGAGCAATGTGCCCTGCCCATTGCCACTTGAGTCTGGCGATTCTTCGGGCTACGTCGGTAACCTTGGTTCTCATGCGGATGTCCTCATTTCTGATTCGATCACGCAAGGAAACCAAGTGATGAAGTGACCAAGTGAAGTGTGGACCCAAGTGCCAGTAGTTATGCCACGAGTTCCTCCTTAGGATGGTCTAAAATACTTCACCTAATCCTACTTATCCTACTAATATTATAAACGTGAAAGTCTGTAAGTAAGTATGTATGGATGGATGCATAGGATGGATGTTTGTTACTCTTTCACGCAAAAACTATTGAACGGATTTAGATAACATTTGGTACACAGATATTTTATAACCTGGATTAACACATAGGATAGTTTTTATCTCGATTTTATATTTCCGTGGGATAATTTTCGAGTTGTAGCGTGCGAAGCCGCTGGTAACAGCTAAGCCTGGATTATGAAAACCACTGCATACATTTCACTTCTACACATAAATACTTTTCTTTTATTTCGCGTAGACTGCACAAAGAGAAACTCAAGCACTCCGAACCGCTACTTGTAAAGTTTCAACAAATGCTAGCAGACGCCATTTGCAATTTTCCCGCGCGTTTTTATTTCAAAATGGCTGACTTAAGCTTGGTGCACGCTTTAAAGATTATTGTAAGGATTCATTTTATGAATCTTATGATTGATTTTCTACGTTTATGAGTGGAGGTTCTTCTATAGCTAACGCTGAATCCATATTGATATGGATTTCGAAAGTTCCTTTAAACATTATGGAACATAATTTAGAAGTAGATAAGTAACGACAGCAGAACTTCGGCCCATTACTTGCATCGTCAGTGCTGAACAAAAAAAGGTTTGGACGAATGAGCTATTTTTATGGCTTGAATCTTCACATTGTGGATGAAATATTATTAACTAGCTTTTGCCAGCGGCTTCGCCCGCGTGATAATGACGATTTTCCATACAAACTTTCATCCCCTATTTAACTACTTTAGGGGTTGAATTTCGAAAAATCCTTCCTTATTCCTTGTCTATATTATAAAGGGAACCTCTGTGCAAAAATTTCAGCTTTCTAGGTCCAAGGGTTTGGGCTGGGCGTTGATGAGTCAGTCAGTCAGGACTCCTCTTTTTATATATTAGATAGAAGATAGATTATATAGCACAACATCATGCGTTTTTCTCCAAGGAGTAAGCAAGGAAAACACGCTAAGCCGTGGTCCCAGCTGTCATTTATAGATATTAGGACACTCGTTACATTACAGGTAGTCAGTAGCCCGAATGTCTGACAACCAGTCTTACAAGGGGTATCATAACCCAGAACTTACTGGGTTGTGGAGGTCGGCTTACATAATTGGGAAAAGGCCAGGCTGATGATGATGGTCAGAAGAAGCCTTAAAATAACAGCTTTTACTACATTAAATAAAAAAATATACCATTAACATATACATAAATATGAAGTACATCCAAAAGCTCCAAGTCACCCGCAAATTAAGGATCCATTCTCGACTTCCGGCCTCCTTTCCGCGGCTGCACAAGATGGCGGCACTTCCGGCGGGAACGTCTTTGATGTTATAATTACTTAAACGAATTATTTTGAGCTTCCTTCATATGTGAGGGTCTTTAATGTATGTCAGTTGTGCCTTTGAGAGAGTGGCGTGTTTTCCTATAAGACTTGGGTCGAAGTTATTTCATCTCTCATGGTAAACTGATGCGGTTTGAAGTCTATAGAGAGAGAAATAATAAAAGCGAAAGGTCACTCACTCACTCATCACGAAATGTCGAAAACCGCTGGTCGTATAATGATGATTTTTGTCAGGGAGGTAGTTTATAGTTAGTAGACGTCCGCTAAGAACGGATTTTGCGACAGGGCCGGATTAGGGTGCTCTAAGGGCCCTCGCAAGTTTGTAAGAAAGTCCTTAATTTTTTGTGCTACAATCTAGATTTTTGGCAGAGACGTAGTTTATAGTCAGTAGACGTCTGCTATAAATTAATTTTGCGACAGGGCCGGATTAGGGTGTGCTATGAGCCCTCGCAAGTTTGTATGAAAGTCTTTGTTATAAGTTATGTTTTAAACGACGGTCATTATTTTACTAGCTCGTGGCAAAACCATAACAGCAGCTCCAGTCAATTTTTAAGTAAAGCTGCACTTGTATAAGTTGGTCTTTGGAAGGGTATATAATTTGGTCACCCACCCGCAGACCAACCTAGGCTAGCGCGGTTTAACGTGAAGATTGATCTGAGGCGGGAGGCGCTCCGGGCGTCCGGGCCACGTGATGGCTTCCGGCCACCGTAGACGCGGGCCTGTGGACGGTGAGTGATAGGCTAGCTCGCCGTCCGGCCGTCTTATGACGACAACAGGGCGTGTCGACGGTGCGTTCGTGTTCTCGCGTGCCTCAAAGAGATGTCAGCAACATGGAAGGGGCCCGCAAGGGCCGACGCCCGTCGGGGTTGCGGATTATCGAAAGAGATAACGCGGCCTCGGCGCAAGGGCGAGGAAGGAACATGGGTGGTTTTTAGTCAGTAGAAGTCTGACACTCCCTTCCGCTCTGCCCAAGAGCGGGAAGAGTATTTGACGATTTCCCACCCCCCCCAAAAAAAAAAAGATGGATCCGAGAGGTTGTTATTGTCTAGTCTCGAGCCCCTCTAACACTTACACAATAACAGTTACTTTCTTTATCAATACAATTTAACCTGGTAATCGAACCCAGGACCACCATGCACAGAAGTAACTTGTTCTATCGTCATCGTGTAGCCGTCAATAAACGAGACAACACAAAAGATCCTAAAACTGATTAAAACCAAAATACCGCACAAATTCTATAACCTAGCAATGCCATCACAAAGTCGAACACGTCCGCTCCGGATGGCACTCAGACGCGAACTGAGCTCCACCGGAAATAACGCCACCGCCGTATTGCCGACCGGAACCAAGAACTGCTTAATGAGCTCTCGAGACTTCCACAAAGTCTTGCTACTACTGGCATTGTTTATGGGGTTCTTATATTTTACTGAAATGTTACTGATATTTACTGTAGAGGTCGTGACAATAATAGCCTTTCGGAAAGCTCAAAGTCACCCAAAGGGCAATGGAGAGGGCTATACTCGGAGTTTCCTTGCGCGATCGAATCAGAAATGAGGACATCCGCTTGAGAACCAAGGTTACCGACGTAGCCCGAAGAATCGCCAGACTTAAATGGCAATGGGCAGGGCTGGCAGGGCACATTGCTCGCAGAACGGATGGCCGATGGGGCCGAAAAGTTCTGGAATGGCGACCGCGAACCGGAAGACGTTGCGTTGGAAGGCCTCCCACTAGGTGGACCGATTACCTGGTCAAGGTTGCAGGAACCCGCTGGATGAGAGATGCACGGGACCGGTCAATGTGGCGACACCTGGGGGAGGCCTATGTCCAGCAGTGGACGTCTTTTGGCTGAAATGATGATGATGAGCCGCTCGGATAAATCGTCAGGTTACGTGTTTACGTGCCTAGGTATGTCTGTAGATGGGTGACCACCTGTGAAATACCGAGTTTCCTCCGTGCCTCGGAAAGCACGTAAAGCCGTTGGAGCCGGCAGAAGCCTGCATGATGCCTGTAGCACACCTCCGCTGCGAAACTCAAAGGGCGAAACCGCAATAGTTTCGCTGTGTAAGTTCTTTGGCGGCGAAACAGGAGCGAAATTCCCTGCTCTAACGTACAAAACTGACTATGATGTTGTCTCTTTCTAACACGATTTCGCTCATTTGCTCAGGAGCCGTCTACATCTCCGCCCGTTGCCCGTAGTACTGTTGTACAGCGAAACTCGCGCAGCGGTTTCGCAATTGTTGTTTCGCAGCGGAGGTGTGCTACAGGCATCAAAGTCTGACATACTATTAGTCAGATAGGCAGTCGAGCCATGTAAAATACTGGTACACTGGTAACTGTTTTACATCTGTCACCACTCTTATTCAGGTTCAGTTGAAAACCAGCGTCGGGCACTAGTTGTCAATGAATTGGGTCTTTTTGGCGCAGCCGTGAGGCACAACGATGTAGCTCTTGATTTTTTAGTTTTACTATATTTTTATACCATGTTTTTATGCAAACAAATATTATTCTATTTGTGGAATAGAGGAATGGACTGTATGAATTTACGTAATATTTGATGGTAAAAGAGGTAGTTCTGTATGAACTGAGTGCTTCTCGTTCGCCCAGTAAAGGAACAATCAACCTATGAAAAATTCGAGTACGACTCACCTTTTCTCAGTTGCGGCCACAGCTTGATTTCTTCTTTGGTGGAAAGATGATCACAGCATCCGGCACGTTGTACAAAACACGGTAGTGTCCAAATTGTCCTTGTATCAAGATTTTCACTCACGGAGCTAAATTATGAGATGCTGTCCGGACGATTCGAAAACGTGCACTCTCCTTTCACCATGCGGTCTACGCAGATGGCGCGCAAATCGAGTTGGTCATGGTTTGCAGTACGGTGCAGCCAATAGCGTGCCGATATGGCGAGCGCACAAGAATATTCTAGATTGTTTGTCCAATCATGGTCTAAATACAGAACACTATTCTTTTTATGTATTTGAATAGATACGAGTATATAAATGAGCTGAACCTTTTTTAGCCCGAAGACCCTTTTCTCCAGATTAATAAATATTTAGATTCAACAGCGTCCTTTGCTAATATTGAGCCAATCTTTACGCTCAAATAGATTCGGATAAAACGAAATTTTCTTCACCGTTTTTCCTATAATAAGTTAGACACTTCTTGACCTCGTTTTCGAATGCTTATACAATGAAATCAGTAGAGTCAACTTTTTAGATGTTGTTGCTATTTTGGTCCTTCTTATTATTTTTTCGGGTTAAAAATGACATTTTTGCTTTGAATAGTAAATGGGTCATAGAGGTAATTTAAGTAAAGTTATGACCTGAAAAACTATTATTTACAAAAACAGCTTTGAAAAATTTTGCACGTTGCGATATCGAATCGAAGTGGTGAGGAGAACAAGACTAAGTGTTCTTCGCTTTTACTTACCCTTTATATTATCTTGGATTTAATAGTACTTTTTCGGTTGATACAAGTGAATAAAAAGTAACACGCACATTTCCAGTCAAGCTAAATCTGCCTTAGAACAAAAGAAAACCCCTCTATTTTACTAACACCCAAAATCTTACTCCATACTATCGTGAGCAGAGCCAATTGGGGAGCCCTATCAATAATTCAGTTGAAACAGATCGTGAACAATTCTGCCCATCCCTGCTTCTAAACGTTGGATTATCCTTACATAGTATAAAACAAAGTCGCGTCTGTTTGTTTGTTTGTTTGTTTGTTTATTTGTTTGTTTGTCTGTATGCTTAAATCTTTAAAACTACGCAACGGATTTTGATGCGGTTTTTTTTAATAGATAGAGTGATTCAAGAGGAAGGTTTTAATACCTTTTTTGTACCCGTGCGAAGCCGGGGCGGGTCACTAGTAGAGGATAAACCTATTTCGTCTTATTACGAGACGCGGTCCCAAAGAGGTCTTTCTTATATTATACTAGCTGAACCCGCGCATGCGTTGCAATGCGTTTTTCCTACCTACCTATCTACCACCCTACCTACTACCCTACCTACTACCCTACCTACTACCCTACCTACTACCCTACCTACTACCCTACCTACTACCCTACCTACTACCCTACCTACTATCCTACCTACTACCCTACCTACTACCCTACCTACTACCCTACCTACTACCCTACCTACTACCCTACCTACTACCCTACCTAAGTACCTACTACCCTACCTACTACCCTACCTACTACCCTACCTACCTACTACCCTACCTAAAAAAAAAAAAAAAGTATCCTATGTCCTTCTCCTGGTTCTTAGCTACCTCCCTACCAATTTTCAGCTAAATCCGTCCAGCCGTTCTTGAGTTATAAATGGTGTAACTAACACGACTTTCTTTTATATATATAGATGTCGTAGTTTAGCTGTTGCTGGGTTTTGAACTTTATTTCGGTTTAGATAAAGGCGTTTAGAATCGAAACTGCAACTAGTTAGATTTGGTTTGTGTTGTTTTTGGCTCTTTATTCTGGACTAGCTTTACCCCGTGGCTTCGAGCGCATGGATGTCGGAAATATCAAAATTGACAGTTTTCCATACAAACTCTCATCCCCTACTTAACTCTCCTAAGGCTTGATTTTGAAAATGCTGCCTACGTTATAAGAGGAATTTTAAGTTTGTAGCCCTGCGTTGATCCTCAGTCAGTCGGCTTTGCCTATTATACATTTAGATAAAAGATAGATAGAGTAAAGTTAAAATAGTAGTTAAAATAGTTTAAGGTCAAAAAGTCACAGAGCAAAGACTTTTCGTTTTCAAAGTCAGCTTTAGGATTATGAACTTTAGTTTACTTGGAATATAGTTGGAAATACAGCAGTACTGCTTATTAGGTTCAGGGTATGGTTTTACTCACGAGAACTTGCGTGATCTGTTACAAAAATAAAACATTTTATTTTGTTTATTTTCGTTGATAGTCATTTTGTGCTAGGTTTGGGACCGTTATTCATGAGGTTTTTATGAGTACATTTGAGACAATACTTGACTTCATGAGAAGCTGGCTGTGCGGCTACCCTCATTTTACCCTGGAGGATCGGTTACATCAATACAGTCACGAACAATAATAGTTTTACTCTTGGCAAAGTTCAAAAGCGAGCTTCTCGTGAAATAACGTTCCTGACTGACTGACTGACTGACTCATCAACGACCAGCCCAAACCCTTGGACCTAGAAAGCTGAAATTTTGCACAGAGGTTCCCTTTATAATGTAGACAAGGAAGAAGGAAGGATTTTTCGTAATTCAAATCGGAGTTAAATAGGGGATGAAAGTTTGTATGGAAAATCGTAATTTTCACGCGGGCGAAGCCCCTGGCTAAAGCTAGTTAGTGAATAAATTTTCTAAATCGGACCAGTAGTTCCTAAGATTAAAGTCCCCCTATTTTTTTTGTATGGGGGTCGTGTTTAGTGTTCGTCATTTATTTCGAAGCCAAACTTGACCTAAACTTAAGTAACACTTAAGTTACTTACATAGTTAGTTACTTTTTAAGTTTTCAACGACTGAAGATTTACATCTCCAAACGTGGCAATTCCACATTATTCCCCCACACCTAGCTAGGGGTGCCTATTAAAGTTTAATATTTAACACGGTAGAGGGCGCGCAAGACGCTTTACACTGCTTTATCTGTTTACACCCCTAACGCTATGCCTTCAAGCTGTTAACGGGAAGGAGCCGGCAGTGTTTGTACTACTGCTAATTTTAATCAATAATTTAATAAATTAACTTTGGTAATAAGACAAGATTTTTATACGAGTTCTCGAAATAATTTTGGTAGGTATGGGATTTTTTCTTGGATTAGATCAATACTTCCGGAGATTACCCAGCTACATACAAACTTACAAACCAAAAATACCTCTTTCCAATATTAAAACATTAAACTAAACTCGTTTTTAGGGTTCCGTACCTCAAAAGGAAAAAACGGAACCCTTATAGGATCACTTTGTTGTCCGTCTGTCTGTCTGTCAAGACCTTTTTTCTCAGGAACGCGTGGAGGTATCAAGCTGAAATTCATATCAAATACTCAAGTCTATGGTCTCTTGGAGCTGTGAAAAAATCAAACTTCTAAGTCAACGCGATCAAAAGATACTCCCGTTTATGCCGCAAATTTTCGACACTCGCAAGGGAATCAAAACCTACAGGGTACTTCCCGTGAACTCAGAATCTTGAAATTTGGTACGAAGCAACGTCTTATAGCATAGATAAAGGAATAATTACGAAAACCATAAATTTTTAGTTACATCAAGATACTCCCGTTTATGCCGCAAATTTTCGACACTCGCAAGGGAATCAAAACCTACAGGGTACTTCCCGTGAACTCAGAATCTTGAAATTTGGTACGAAGCAACGTCTTATAGCATAGATAAAGGAATAATTACGAAAACCATAAATTTTTAGTTACATCACATAATATATTTTTTTTACGGAACCCTCGGTGCGCGAGTCCGACTCGCACTTGGCCGGTTTTTTTTTTTATGAAAAAGAAAACTTAACGTACAAAAATGTAATTAACAATTAATAACAATCATCCATAAAATTAATTTAAAATGACGGATCTTTGTTCGTCTAAACTTACCTAATACTAACTTATTACAATTACTTCACGAACAGTTTTCTAAAGGAACTGGCACTAATATTAATTATCTAAAAAAAACCTAACGCTTAAACCTTAGCTAATCCTGTACATACTTTTAATAATTCTAACCGTCATAACTCCTAAGCCTGAATAATAATTAATTTTATCCTAAAACTTAAAGTTCATATCAATGATACCACAATTAATAAAAAACAAAAAAAAAAAAAAAAAAAAAACCCACCACGCTAATATTATATTTCCAAAAGAGATATTATAGAAGCAGTTCTTTCTCAATTTCTAAATAACTTGACAAAAAAAAATATTTTTCTGAAATCAATCTTATCCTACATTCAATCATTCCAGTAACTAAGACTATCCAAACGCTGGATACTCCTCAACAAAAATAAAACGAAAAAACGACAGATTTTTTCCATGTCATCATCTAACACATATCCTGTATTCTAGGGATCTAAGTCGCAATGAGCTGACAGCGATCAGTCGGAGAACCTTCAGAGGATTAACAGCATTGAAGAGTTTGCACCTGGATGGAAATCACCTCAAATGTATTGACGAGAAGGCGCTGGAAAACTTGAAGAGTTTGGAAGTACTGTGAGTAGCTTTTTTCAATCTGTTCTTTTTAACCGACTTCCAAAAAGGACGAGGTTCTCAATTCGTCTGCATGTATTTTATTGTATACTAGCGACCCGCCCCGGCTTCGCACGGGTGCAAATGGATGTTATTATACATTTAAACCTTCCTCTTGAATCACTCTATCTATTAAAAAAAAACCGTATCAAAATCCGTTTCGAAGTTTTAAAGATTTAAGCATACAAAGGGACATAGGGACAGAGAAAGCGACTTTATTTTATACTATGTAGTGATTTGTCATCGGATATCTCCGTTAGCGTTATTAATGAACCAATTTCCAACATTCTTTTTGTATTCGAAAGAGTATACTCCCGAGGTCAGTCAGGATCTGATGATGGGATCCCAGGGAAATCGAGGTCAACTCTCAAATTTCTTTGCGTCAAGGTTAGCATTTCTAGATGTAAGGATGATGAGAAGATCTAAGGGTTTTTTTTAATCTTTATTTATTAAGGGGCTTTTGGTCATACATACCTGACCATGTCAGCCCCATCGTAACTCATAACAATATGATTACAAGAATACTTAAAATTAAACTATACTACCTATATCTACTGAGATAACACTTATTGCCTAAGAGAATTGTAAATAAACTGGTATATTCTAATAGCATCCGCACTGCAGGGATTTGATATGAGGCTTTGAAAAGCACCCAAATCTAGCCTGTTAGTGTGTAATTCGGCCATCAAAGCGTCTCTTTGTCTGCTATTACGGACACATTCCACTAGCAAGTGATGCACATCCTCCACAGTGCCGCACTGATCTAAGGGTTGTTGTTGAATTTTAAACTATCGGGGTTGAGCCTAACGTTGCAAATCTACAAAATTGCGAAGTTTAGCTTACTTCGCAATTTTGATGGTGAACTTATAGAAACATTCGTTCTGTTTGATGGTCTGAAATATGAACACAACTTTTTGGTACACGCTGTATAAGGAACAAGTCGACAAGTGGTAAAATTACGACCTACACGGCAAAATTACCGATGCAAATAGTGTTGCCCAAATGCAAGACCAAGACGAGACTTAGCCAGTCTTGGTCTTGGTCTTGCGTCAATACACCTGGTCTTGGTCTTGGTCTTGGTATCGCGCTCTCAAGTCTTGGTCTTGGTCTTGGTCTTGCAGCAAGAGTCTCGCAAGTCTTGCAAATACCTATTATCCTATTGCTATTTACTAAACACGTTAGTTTAGATCTAAGAACAACGTAACAGAGAGGTACATGTTTACATTGACAGTTTAAATTGTCAAAGGCATAGTAAACCACCAAATTAATTAAATTAACTTCATAATAATTATAAAAAATTATGCAATTTAGTCCCTAAGCGTAATAACTGACTTTAGGTAGGTACCTGTTATGATTTACTGAGCGTGTTTAGTGACTATCCTAAACTCTTCACAAACAGCTACCTTTTAAAATAATTATCACCTACATATTTTTCATCATCGTCTCAACTTGATAATTCTAACTAATAAAATTTGTCGTCGTCGAAACAAAATACCTTTAATTCAATTAATTAATTTATTCGGAGTATTCAGACATACAAATATTCATACAGTAGTACACAAATTCGCTAAAACATAGAAAGAAAATAATAACGCCCAGATCTTTGTTTGACTAAACTGCGAGACGCAAGAGTCTTGCAGGCTAAGTCTTGTTCTTGCTCAAATCTTGCAGGGTTCAGTCTTGGTCTTGGTCTTGCTACAATAAGTCGGTCTTGGTCTTGGTATTGGTCTTGCGAAAATGCAAGAACAAGACCAAGACTGCAAGACCAAGACCGATTTTGGGCAACACTAGATGCAAACAGTTTTTGACACAAGTGCGGAAAGTTTGTTATTGCATTCGAGGAGAGGGAGGTTGTTCATGGTGTCGAGAAATGCTATAACTCCCACGTGTATCAATCGACGTTTTTCAATACACCTTTTTTCAAAGAATATCTTTTTTTACTTATAAAATAACTTCCTGAAAGCCCTACAAAAAATTCAATAAAAGATTAAGAATTCAAGCAAGGACGATGATTGTTTTTTTAACAATCAAAACCTTTTCCTTTTCAAATTCCTTTCCAATAAAAGTAATCAAATAAAAGACTTCGTCAAACAATTATTCATTCTTCGTGAACCAGTAATTGGGTCAAATTTCGATTCAATAAGACTTTACAAGACAGAGGTCGGATCAATATTCTGTCGGTCAGTTCAGGTCAATTGATGACCTTACTTTTATTGGAAGACTACTGTTTTCTTGCGGATTCGACTGTTTTATTAGTCACTAGCTATTGCCAGCGGCTTCGCCCGCGTGAAAATGACGATTTTCCATACAAACTTTCATCCCCTATTTAACTCCCTTAGGGGTTGAATTTCGAAAAATCCTTCCTTATTCCTTGTCTACATTATAAAGGGAACCTCTGTGCAAAATTTCAGCTTTCTAGGTCCAAGGGTTTGGGCTGGGCGTTGATGAGTCAGTCAGTCAGTCAGGACTTCTCTTTTTATTTACATAGATTAGTCATTTATAAAAGAAACTTTCTGGTTGCAAGAGCGACTGTTGTACATGAGGTCCTTGGTTTGATTCCCAGGTCGGGCAATGTGTTATTGGGTTTTTCATCACGAATTTCTCAGTACTAGCCACGGAGTCTGGATTTTTGCTGGATTGATGGCTGTTAGGCTGACCCCCTGTTGTATGGGACTTAAATATAATCGGCGAAATGTGGATGTACTAATAACGGGTAGGTACACCTGTACCTTACCCTTCGAGAGTTACCTACATGTTACGTTTAAAGAAACTTCTGTACATTTCAACTGACCCTAGTCTCATTTTATGGGAGTGCAGTCTTTGGCAGAATGAACGTAATATTATGTTAAAAGTGTACAGGTTACATCCGGAGTTATTTACTATACGGACCTTGTAGAAACTAGAACAAATTTCCGTGCGTTCAAGCAATTTTGTCATACCTATTCTTGGAATCAAATATAACAGCTCACAACTTAGGACCCAGTAATATTAATGACAATAATATCCGTGGTGCTAGGCAACTGGGCTTATCTCAGTTGTATACGTCCCTGTGTTCTATTGGCCTTGTTCTCTTCTGTCTCCTGCTGATATGGAGGGAAGTGGAAACTATGTTTTTACCTACTCCTCCGCTATTCTTTTCTGATTAATTTCGTTGCGGGATCCAAGACAGTTAAATCGATTCTCTGGGACTTCGTCGAGCTTCATTGTCTCGGCGCTTTTCTTGTGGTCGCCACTGTTGATTCTGGCTAACAGGAGTTACAGTGGGCAAGGAATAGTGTGGCGGGCTTGACCCTAGTCTACATTTACATCTACATGAGGTCAGTTAGGCAGACGTTCCATGTAAAATACTGGAATGCCGTAACATCCCGTTAAAATGGAAGCCAACCCTAACATAGGTAGGAATACGCAGGGAGATGGGATAGGCAAGATAAAAGTAACGACACCACTTCACCAATACATAATGCTTAGACTAAAGATTCGAAAGGTCTCGTGCATTCGTTGTTGCGGTGTGCGTCGCTGCGTGCTTTCGTACTCGCAGTGTTCGTTGTTGCGGGCATTCGGTGGCGTGTGGTTCGGCGTGGTGGCTTTCGGAATGACGTATTTAGTGTTGCCCAAATGCAAGACCAAGACGAGACTTAGCCAGTCTTGGTCTCGGTCTTGCGTCAATACACCTGGTCTTGGTCTTGGTATTGCGCTCTCAAGTCTTGGTCTTGGTCTTGGTCTTGCAGCAAGAGTCTTGCAAGTCTTGCAAATACCTATTAGCCTATTGCTATTTACTAAACACGTTAGTTTAGATCTAAGAACAACGTAACAGGGTAGGTACATGTTTACATTGACAGTTTAAATTGACATAGGGCATAGGTAAACCACTAAATTAATTAAATTAACTTCATAATAACTTTTAAAACATTATGCAATTTAGTCCCCAAGCGTAATTAATGACTTTATTTAAGTACCTATTATGATTTACTGAGCGTGTTTAGTGGCTATCCTAAACTCTTCACAAACAGCTAGCGGTTAAAATAATTATCACTTACATATTTTTCATCATCGTCTCGATTTGATAATTCTAATTAATAAAATTTGTCGTCGTCGAACCAAATACCTACTTAATTTAATTAAATTAATTTATTTATTCAGACATAGAAATATCCATACAGTAGTACACAAATTCGCCAAAACATTTTTTTTTTTTTTTTTTTTTTACATAGAAAGTAAATAATAACGCCCAGATCTCAGTTTGACTAAACTGCGAGACGCAAGAGTCTTGCAGGCTAAGTCTTGTTCTTGCTCAAATCTTGCAGGGTTCAGTCTTGGTCTTGGTCTTGCTACAATAAGTCGGTCTTGGTCTTGGTCTTGGTCTTGCGAAAATGCAAGAACAAGACCAAGACAGCAAGACCAAGACCGATTTTGGGCAACACTAGACGTATTGCACTCGCAGTTTCGTTCGTTTTTTTTTTCTGACTTTCAAAACTGCCTGTATTGGCTTAATTGAAATAAATGCTTTGAGTTTGAATTTGATTCTAATTGATAATTTTGAAGAAACCTTCCAAGTATTGGGTCGATATTACTATGATGTACCTACTAAGTCTTTCTTAACTAATAATAAATAATAAAAAAGAGACATTCTAAACGTTTCCATCACTAACCCCTGTTATCATTTCAGGACCCTAAACAACAACAACCTAACGTATCTGTCTCTGGAGCCAGCTGCGATTAGCAGACTGAACACACTGCGACTGACCGACAATCCTGTTGTGTGCGACTGTCGCGTCGCCAGGCTTTCGACTACTGTGCGAGCGGCCGGTATCCTTGGAGTTGGGGCCAGGTATAGTGTGTTTTGTGAAGGTATCTATATAAATATTGAAAGATAGGAAGATAACATATTTATTTGGCACATGCCACAAGTGCACACAATAAAAAAAAAACTAAACACGAAAAAGAGTGTGTATCTCACGGCTGCGCCAAATAGGACCAGTTCATCAAACTGCCAAACAACTAGTGCCCGACGCTGCACTGGTTTTTAACTGAACCTGAGATGGTTGCAGTCTTGCAGATGATTGAAGAAACTGAACACCGTTCTGGAGCTAGATTCCGACTACTATAACTATCTAGTTATAGTAGTCGGAATCTAGCTCCAGAACGGTGTTCAGTTTCACTCACACTCACTCTAAGCTAGTTAAATACGTTTAATACTCTAAATAAGTTTTGTATTTCTTAAATACTCTAAGCCTAAAGTCTAAATAACAGCCCCATGGTATTTTTAAGAAAACGTGTACAAAACTGTTTTATACAGATGCCAGGCGCCAGCTGCATTAAGAGGAGCTCTACTGACAGAACTGGAAACACATGAGCTGATTTGCAACGGTAAGTGACCTTCGAATACCCCTATTTATATTAAAACAAGTACTTACGCTAAACTGATAAGATAAAATCATGAAAAAATCTCACTTGTGATAGCATAGTGATGTGTAGACTGCCAAGACACGCACCTCGGATTTTTCGGAAGCATATGCTACGTATTGTATCTATCACTTGCTTCCGCGAAGGACATAACACCGTGAGAAAACCAGCATGCCTGTGGGAGATTTTTCCCGACGGCATATAAGGCATGTCGGAGGCCCATGGTTGACATAAAAACTGACACCAGGGCCAATAACCACATAAAAAGAAAGCAAGCAAGATCAAACAAGCCCATTATTTTTCCGTCTTCTATTTAAATTCTGTAAAAGGTAGACTCCTAATTCATTTAGAATCTTCATGCTAACTCATGTATCTCTCATCACCTCCGCAGGACCAACCACCACAACGACAGTAGAATGCTCAGCGGAGCCCCGCTGTCCCCCTCCCTGCCGCTGCACTCCTGAGGGTACTGTGGACTGCCGGGAGAAGCTGCTGTCTGAACTACCTGCCACCATCCCTCATAGGGCTACTGAGATGTAAGTACTCTTAATCAAGCCCGCCACATCATCATAATAGCCTGGGATCCCCCACTGCTGTGTATATAGGCTTCCCCTTTTTTCCGCTACACTATTCCCAAACCACGCCAACTCCTGTGTGCCGGAATCAACAATAAAAACGCCGAGAAAATGAAGCTTGACAAAGTCTCAAAGTAGCAATTTGTCTATCTTGGTTCCCGCAACGAAATTAATCAGAAAAGAATAGCGGAGGATTAGGAATAAAATAATTTCCACTTCGATGTTAGTTTCTTCTTCTTCGATGTCGTGAACTGCCGGAAAAGCTACTGCCTGAACTACCAGCTACTGAGATGTAAGTAGGTACTGCTAGACTATCAACCATCCATCTGGCGGTAGAATGGTAAGCTGTCTCCTGCTCTATCGCCGCTACTCTGTCTAGTGCTAGAGAAATAAGCTACTCGTTTGACGTAGCTGTATCATTTCTCATAGAGGATGGCTTTGGAGGTTCTATTGAGTTAGAAAAGTGTAACACCTAATATCACGTCCCCGTAAGTTTATATTTGTCGATAATAGCAGCCATGCATACGCTTGCCTCATTCAAGTAATGGTCACCAACTGCCATGGCTCACCTGGAAGACTGTTAACCGACTTCGAAACCAGGTGGACCGCTGCAAGTGTAATTTGAATCTATGTGGCTGAGTTCTCGTCGAAACTAATTTAATAATCTTCGGCTCGAAGAAGAAGAAAATGACAACTGTCCTGTACCATTTGTCACAAACAATGTTTTTTTAATGTTTCTTTACTTTTTTAATCTCTTCTAGTACCGAAACTTAACGCTGTTAAGTACCTACTATGCCTTTCCTTAGGACTACCAGTATACGCCTATATACCCAACCCATACCCGTATATAGCCCATAAGAGTTTTGTTTTAGCATCGTGAACTAATTTTCACCTAATCTCTTCTTTCAAAAGCTAACGAATGTGTCTGTCTCTTTCCAGCCGCCTAGAGCAGAACGAGATAACCGAGGTGGGCGCTGGTGCCTTCTCCTCCGTGAAGAGGGTCGCGAGGATCGACCTCTCTAACAACAAGATCACCAAGTTGGCAGCCGATGCTTTCACTGGATTGGTGCATCTTACTTCTTTGTAAGTCTGCCATATTCACACCATGTTGTTCCAGATACACCACTAGTCTTTTTAGGGTTCCGTACCTCAAAAGGAAAAAACGGAACCCTTATAGGATCACTTTGTTGTCCGTCTGTCTGTCTGTCAAGACCTTTTTTCTCAGGAACGCGTGGAGGTATCAAGCTGAAATTCATATCAAATACTCAAGTCTATGGTCTCTTGGAGCTGTGAAAAAATCAAACTTCTAAGTCAACGCGATCAAAAGATACTCCCGTTTATGCCGCAAATTTTCGACACTCGCAAGGGAATCAAAACCTACAGGGTACTTCCCGTGAACTCAGAATCTTGAAATTTGGTACGAAGCAACGTCTTATAGCATAGATAAAGGAATAATTACGAAAACCATAAATTTTTAGTTACATCAAGATACTCCCGTTTATGCCGCAAATTTTCGACACTCGCAAGGGAATCAAAACCTACAGGGTACTTCCCGTGAACTCAGAATCTTGAAATTTGGTACGAAGCAACGTCTTATAGCATAGATAAAGGAATAATTACGAAAACCATAAATTTTTAGTTACATCACATAATATATTTTTTTTACGGAACCCTCGGTGCGCGAGTCCGACTCGCACTTGGCCGGTTTTTTTTTAACTTGGCACCTCACTAGGAATTTCTCCTGTATCGTGGGTGCGTTTACAAACATTAAACTCACAAATACCCAGACCCGAAACTATACTAAACTATCTGTAGGCTTTATAAAGATTTGTTCCGTGCGGGGATCCAACCCGCGACTAACTTAGAGGGAGTCAAAATACCAACTGTGCAATCTGGGTGTAAAGACTCAAATCGTATTGTCATTCTGTTTTAATAGAGTGTCCATAGTTTTTATGCCTTGTGACTGTAGCTCCTATTTTTGTTTTTTTAACCGACTTCCAAAAAAAGGAGGTTCTCAATTCGGATGTTTATTTACATTTTTTTTTTATGTTTGTTCGGGCTCCGTCACTTGCTAACCGATTTGAAAAAAACTTTTTTTGTTCGAAAGGGTACCTATACTTCCCAAATAGTCCCATATTTTTTTTATTGAAATCGGACAAGCGGTTTTTGAAAATCAACAAAATTAAAAAAAAACTATACTGTCCACATTATGACCCATGAACATGTGAACCACTAAAAAGTGAAAAAAGTGTTTTTTTTTTTTATGTATGTACACCGATTACGCTGCGATTTATGATCCGATTTACGTGATTCTTTTTTAGTTATACCGATTGAATTGAGAACCTCCTCCTTTTTGGGAAGTCGGTTAAAAAAATAAAAACTTTTTAACAAAAAATTCAGAAACTGATTTTTCTTCCAAAGTTTATTTTTCACTTTTTTGTGTTTTCTTTTGAAGTCGGTTTTATTTTTTGTTAAAAAGTTTTTTCACATTCGAAAGTGACTGTTATTGTGTACCTAATTGTAATAAATGCTATGAGTTTCGTACTGGAAAACTCTTGGACTTCGAACTAGTGCCCGGTTAATGGCAATAGGCACGCCCCCATCAGTGGCGTGCGCTCTATTAAGGCTCTTAGGCTTAGCCTACCTTACCAACTGAGCATTTCTTATAACTAATTAACCATATTGTAATAAAATAACACCATGTACAAAATAATAATAAAAAAGTTCAAACTCCTGTTAAAATACTTAGAGCAATTTTTCGCGTACGAATCTTATATTTACAGGCTTGCTTAGGCTAGCATTCGATTAGCCTAAAACCCATTCATAATTTTACGCACACAGCGTCACATCAGTGAATGATCGGTGCATATTTTCGTGTATATGAACCGCACACATGCATGTCAACTCCTGCGGGTGGAGCTGGCCTGTGATTGGCTGCAACAACACAAGGCTACGATTGGATGCGTCATGCGTGCCATCTTCAGCCCGCGAACTCCGGCGCGAAGTTCAAATTTGTTTTTTTTTTTTAAGTTTTTTGCAATTTGCAGGCCAGTGCTAGCTTGAATACTGACTACATACGTCTTACAGCCGCGAATCATATTTTATTAATCAACATACAACCTAGCACTGGCCTGCAAATTGCAAAAATGTAAGGAAATTAAGAAATTTGAATTTCGCGCGTTTGCGGTCTTCGCTCTTCCGTCCACAGATAGAGTGCAGCACTGACAACACATTTCATTGATTGATTTCGTACCTATAATCCTGCAAAATTTTGTTGACCGCTGTTGTGAACAAACTCGATATGAAAATGATGCAATTTTATTTGGTAGTATTTTTCTATCGGCAAATTAGAAATTATATTTTACGTCTATGGAAGCCATTATTTTTTCATTGTTGTGACAAGCTGAGCGCGATTTGTTTTGAAACCAAAAACGTACAGATAGTGTCAGTTAATAAATACCATTAATAACAGTAGTGTAAATATTAGTTTTGTTGTGTATTATTTGTTTATTCCCATAACAAATAATAACAATGGTAGGTAATTTACTTGTGAAGTTTGTGCTAATAATGTGTGTTTGCTAGATGTTAAAGGCACTTAAAGGTAATAAGTTTTCTCAATTATCGTATAAGTAATGATAACGTGCAAGTTGTAGGTATCTGTTGAAAGTTGTTACTGAACTTATGTTTAAGAGTTTGTGAACGAAACGTCACTTGTCAAGTGTGTTGGAATAAACGAGGATTTATGGCTAGAAAACGACAACAAGAAACGACATCTTTTATTTAACCATTCCTAAATAATAAGTACAATAAAAAGCATCCAGGGATTCGGCGACGGTCGTTGGGCGACCGTGAGCTTGCTGGACATCTGGCGACCGTGACAATTAGTTTTTGTCTTTAAAATTGAACCGGCCGGTCACACGCGAAACCGAATTTCACCGAGACAAGATGGACGCCGCTGAGAAAAGCCCAGCCTCTTCCTCCCAAACAAAGGAATTGATAAAATTTACCAAAGAAAGAGGCATTTTGAGAAGACTGTTCACGATCGCGGCCAACAGCATCGAAGAAATTTTTAAAACCGGTGAAGCGAAGATGACCGAATTAAAATGTGAGTTTAATAAATTATTTGACTTGAACACACGAATTTCACATTTAGATTCAAAGATAAAAGACGAAATATTAGATAATGAATGTACAGAAGCACAAATCGAAAAAGAGATCTTGGGAGCGGAAGAATATGGCAACAGATTTATTGTTATAAAAACGAAATACGAGGTAATTGTAAATAAATCTGCTAAGACGAACACAACCGGAGAACACACACAAAATAGATATTTCAAGTTGCCCGAGATAAAATTTCAAAAATTCGATGGTGATATTCGGAATTGGTTATGTTTCTGGGGTCAGTTTTCAAAAATAGACAAGGACTCTGGGTTGGATGATGATGACAAAATGTACTATCTAAAGCAGAGTATTGAAATTGGAACGGACGTCTACTCATTAGTAATGAGCTACCCTCCATCAGGGAACACATACAAAAAGTGCATAGAGGAGCTCAAACAGAGGTATGCGCGAGAAGAATTATTAATAGAGGTTTATGTTCGAGAACTACTTGCATTAGTTTTAAAAGGAAAATCCAACCTTGTGGAGCTATACGATAAACTGAATGCGAACTTAAGAGCCTTGGAAAGTCTCGGCATCAGTAAATACCAAGCTTTTATCCTTCCTCTTATAGAGTCTGCCCTACCCATTGATATTTTAAAGATTTGGGAACGACAGAAGGGGTATTTAAAGACCAAGAACCCAGAGGAAGTCCTTGTTGGCCTTATGAATTTTTTAAAAGCGGAGATAGAGAGCTCGCAAAGAGTTGAATTAACCAGAAATCTGGCTCAAACTGATTCTAAGGGCCAAGAGGCCACCGCTAGCTGCCTTATAGCACATAATAATAATACAAAAAAGGAAACGGAACCGAAGAATAACTGCCTATGGTGCGATAAAATTAATCACTCAAGCGCTGATTGTTACAAGCTGCACAACCTCACCGTAGAAGAAAGAATAGGAATTGCAAAGAAAAAAAAGGCATGTCCCATATGTCTGAAGCTTGGACATCATCCAAAAGCATGCAGAGCATATGTGAAGTGTTTTATATGCCAAAAGAGGCACTCTACAGCTCTCTGCACGGAGACAAAAGCGGTGAAATGTCCAGAAAAAACGAATAATACCACTACAACAAATATATCGACCCAAAATTATTACAACACAGAAACCTTATTACAAACAGTGATAATCAACGTGAGAAATGGAGAACGTGTCCTACCTGTTAGAGCGCTGTTTGACAACGGTTCTCAAAGGAGCTATATTCAAGAAAATGTTGCAAAGGAGCTGGAACTGATTCCCACACGACAGGAAAAGTTGAATCATTGTTTGTTTGGTAACGTAAAAACTAAAATAGAACCTCATAATGTTTATAATGTAATGGTAGAAAATCTTAATTCAAATTTCACAATGAATATTGAGGCCCTCAGCCAAACTGCAATTTGTGGAAATATTCCCAAATTAAATTTAAATAATGAGACATGTAAAATTTTAAAAAGGCATCAGATCTCCCTACCTGATACAAAATCTGATATGTCAGAAATAGGTATTTTAATAGGAGCTGATTTTGCAGGGTTCATGTTGACAAGTAAGGTTGTTGTGATGGAAAATGGTTTGGTGGCAATTAAAACTAAATTAGGTTGGACAATTCAAGGCAGGCAAATTAACACTTTATCTAATAATACTGCTTCTTCTATGTTCTGTATGTCTATGTCCACTAACAATAATTTGACAGATTTTTGGACTCTTGAAACTCTTGGCATACATGATCCGGCAGAGATAAAGTCTAGAGAGCAAAGTGAGGCAGAGGCAGTGACCCGCTTCAAGGAGACGGTGACGACACTGCCAGATGGCAGATATGAGGTGGAGCTTCCGTTCAAGGTAGGTTTTGATGACTTATTATCGAATTATAATATTGTAAAGAAAAGATTGGATTTAAATACTAAAAAGCTGATTTCAAGTGGTAAGTACCAAGACTATGATGCGATTTTGCAGGAGTGGCTAAGATTAGGTATTATTGAGCCTTCTGATATACACCATAGTCATTATGGTCATTATTTACCACATAAAGCTGTGTTTAAAGAATCTAGTCTGACAAGTAAGATAAGACCAGTCTATGACGCCTCCTGTCAGGATAAAAATGGGCTGAGTCTAAATATGTGCTTAGAAAAAGGTATAAATTATATTGAACATATACTGAAACTAATAAATGGATTTAGGAAAGGTGCTATTGGTATAACAGCTGATATTGCTAAAGCCTTCCTTCAAATTAGTGTAAAGCCTGAGGACAGAGAATATTTAAAATTCCTTTGGTGGGAAGATGAGTCTCTAGAAAATGTCGTGGAATATAGACACTGCAGAGTAGTGTTTGGATTAACGTGTAGTCCATTTTTGCTCTCAGCTACAATAATACACCACTTAGACAACATGTCAGATAAGTATGAACAGACAGCTCAGCTTCTTAAGAGATCATTTTATGTGGATAATTGTATTACAAGCTTAGAATCTGAAGAAGAGGCACGCAGGTTTATCGAAGAAGCAATCGAAGTCATGAAAGCAGCACAGTTCGACTTGAGAATGTGGACAACATCACCACTCCAGATCAACGAAACAGGTAAGGATATTATATCAGTTTTAGGCCTCAACTGGAACACAGTCTGTGATGAGCTTTCGTGTAACATTGGTGATCTGCCTCGTCCAGAGGTGTTAGGTAAGCTAACTAAAAGAGTAGTACTTTCATTGACTCAGAAGGTATTTGACCCCATAGGATTTACTTGCCCTGTCACCTTGGCTCCGCGACTGCTGTTGCGAGAAATGTGGATCAGGGAGTTGACCTGGGATGAACCTTTACCTCAGGACTTAGCCCATAAATTCCTAAGATGGTATAATAATTTGAAATATTTAGAACAATGTAGAATACCTAGGAGATTAGCAGGTAACAAATTGACCGACTGCAAACTAAGTTTACATATGTTTTGTGATGCTAGTAAATATGCAATGGCTTGTTGCATATTCTTACGGGCTGAAAAAGGCAATGACGTCACTGTTCAGTTGGTTGCAGCAAAGTCTAGGTTAACACCACTAAAAATGATCTCTATACCTAGGCTTGAGCTTATGTCTGCAGTGATTGGAGTAAGACTACTGACAGAAATTAAGAACAGCTTAAATTTAGCCTGTGATGAATATTATTGGACTGATTCTAGCGTCATTTTATATTGGATATGCAATAATTTATCATGGAATGTATTTGTAGGTAATCGCGTTAAAGAGATAAGAGAAGGCACTAAAACAGGAAAATGGTCTCATATTCCAGGATCTCTCAACTGGGCTGATCTGCCGTCGCGAAGCTGCGATGCAAAGCACTTGCTAGAGAGCAGGTGGGTTGAAGGTCCAGAATTCTTGCTACACAGTCCTGCAGAATGGCCAAGCTCTCCGGTGACAGCAGATGATGCAGAAGCAAAAAAGGAACTGAAAAAGACAGCTAAGTTAACCTGTGTAGTAAATATCTCAGAAAATGAGAACTTCTCAGATAGGCTCCTATATTTTAGTAAGTACATTAGGATTGTACGTGTAGTTGCCTGGATAACCAGATTTGCAGATAAATGTCTGAAAAGGAAAGTTAGGACATTAAATAACAATGACATTACAAGTGAGGAATATGAAAAAGCTGAAATAAAATTATTCCTGCTACTACAACACGAAAATAATGATATTCTAGAGTCAAAATGTAAAAACATACATACATTTAAAGACCAGGAACAGTTATTGAGAATTAAGACTAGGCTTTTATTGTTAACCGATATGCCTGAAAACACCAAATATCCTATTTTATTACCGGCCAAGAATGTAATAGTACGCAGGTTAATAGAACAGAAGCATATCCACCTGCAACATGCAGGTCCAAACACTTTAATTGCTGACATTAGGAAATCATATTGGATATTTGGCATTCGTAGAGTAGTTAAATCAGTATTAGATAACTGCATGTTATGTAGGAGGTACAGAGTAAAACAGATGCAAGCACCTGTTGCACCCTTGCCTGTGGATCGAATGAAAAGCTCCTTACCTTTTGAAGTGTCAGGAGTAGATCTAGCAGGGCCTCTTTTCTTGAAAAATGGTGAAAAGTGTTGGATTGTCCTATATACTTGTGCTGTTTACCGTGCAGTACATTTAGAACTAACTCTGTCCCTATCATGTCCTGCGTTCCTTATGACACTAAGGAGATTTATTGCTAGGCGAGGCAGAGTTAAAGTGATGTATTCAGACCATGGTACTAACCTAGCTGGCACTAAGAACCTGTTGGATAGTATAGATTGGGATAAAATGCAGCAGGAAACATGTTCTGAGAAAATCAAGTGGAAACTCAATGCACCAACTGGTGCTTGGTGGGGAGGTTTTTTCGAACGGCTTATAAGAATAATGAAAAATCTGTTACGCAAGGTTCTGGGTAGAGCTAGTGTAACTTATGACGAACTTTATACTTTACTATGTGAGTGTGAGTCAATAATGAATAATCGACCACTCACTTACGTTCAGGATGATAGTGCCAATTCCTTGGAACCCCTAACTCCAGCCTGCTTCCTACAACCATTACCTAGTTCAGACACAATTGATCTAGATTACCTTGACTCAAAAGGCATGAATGTCCGACTAAAATACTTACAAAAGTTACGCGACGATTTTCGTCATAGGTTTAGGACAGAGTATCTGACAGAATTAGTTCAGAGAGGTAGAGAGAGAAATAAGTACGATAAACTTAGAGAAGGTCAGGTAGTCTTAATAGAAACGGAGGAGAAGAGAATCAAATGGCCTCTAGGTGTTGTTACTAAAATATATACTGGAAAGGATGGTATTAATAGGACGGCTTCAATTAAAACAGCTCTAGGCTATAAGGTAAGACCTATACAACGGTTATATTCTCTAGAAATCTCATCAAATGAAGTGACAGATCTGCCGGTCTCAAAACATTTTCAAGAAAAGGACAAAAAAGGTACAGTAGCACATACTCTTACTCCTAGCACTGTACAAATTCCAACCCAGGCGAAGGATCATTGTACCACTCATGTTCCCAGTGAGCCTGAGAAAGTCACAAGGTATGGTAGGACAGTAGTGATACCTAGTAAGTATAAATTATAAATATTGGCAATTACATGCGGTAAATGAATCAATCATTTCAATTCTAATTATTTTATTTGTGAGACACCACCCATTTTTTATCACAATGTGTAATTTTAACAGAATTGTTATTATTATTTTTATTTTTTCTGTTTGCCTTTCTGTGTTAGGAGGGACACACTCAAAATTGAGTTATGTATGTGGAAGTAAAACTATTAACATTAATTGTATTAACATAACAAAGATTTATAATCATTAGAATTAGATGTAAGATTGTGTCACAGAAGTGAGACCTGATTAATGTTATTTAATTTTAATTCAAAAATAATTTAATTATTTGTAGTGACAACAATTTTCCAATGAATATGTTTATGTTTGACGAGTAAAGAGGGTTTTAAGTTGAATTTGAAATGTATAATTTTTTTCCTTTGTAAGAATTTTTCCAAATACTATTTTGAAGTTAATTAAAAAAGTATTACGTTTCGTTTTGCTAAGTTTGTTTAGTTTACCTTTTCTGTGTTCGGAGGATGTTGAAAGTTGTTACTGAACTTATGTTTAAGAGTTTGTGAACGAAACGTCACTTGTCAAGTGTGTTGGAATAAACGAGGATTTATGGCTAGAAAACGACAACAAGAAACGACATCTTTTATTTAACCATTCCTAAATAATAAGTACAATAAAAAGCATCCAGGGATTCGGCGACGGTCGTTGGGCGACCGTGAGCTTGCTGGACAGTATCTAATATCTAAAGGTAGATGTGTGAAGGCCGCTTCGGATATTATCTTGCAAGTGACGTGTTTTGTACTTTTGTAACTACCTATCACCCACTCACTTGGATGAGTTTTTTTGAGGTGGCCGAATCTTTCTTCTGTTTGCATCGATAAAAAAATCATGAGTTGAACCTTGAATAATGTGGTGAGTTTTTGAATTGTATTTAGGTATAACTTTTACAGGCTTATTTTCAAATGTTATAAATGTGACAATTTTTTTTTGCTGTCAATATTTCGTGGCCTACCCACCGTGGCGGACCACTGCACGCCACTGGCCCCCATCACATGGGACAACCATATGGGTGTACCTACTACAGCAATACCAGTAGGTACAACATCTGCTTTGAGGGATTACAGCGCCGGTGACCCGTTGTCAAAAGACATGTGTTTATAAAACACATATTTGCGTTTACGTTTAAAAAAAAACTATACAAAACAAAGACATTCTTTATAAAATAACAGCGATTGTCACACATTCAAAGTAACGTTTGTTTATTCGATTCAATTGTAATAGTAGTAGAAGGAATTATACTTCGTATCTCTCCCGAAGATGATTACAGTTTACTTGCAGCAGTACGAGAGTTGATGCTGTCCTTATCACACTTTTTAGAGAATTTATTTTTAAATAAATTAAAAAAATAGGATAAAAAGTAGTGTATTGACTATTTCCCCCCACTGTAGTGCAAGCCGCCATTGCGCTGCAACGACAATCCTTGACTCATTACGTGATTTCGTGTTGTCCGACTCACACAAAACTTTGTTTCGTCCGGAAATAACTGTAATTTCGTTACACGATGGGAAAAATAAAGCGATCTTATCGGGACGATAGTGACAGTGTCGAAAATTTACTAACAAAAGTGAAATAACGAAGAAGAATCTCCTCATCGTCATCGCAAAGTGAACCAGCGGTATCTCCTTCGCATTCTCTGTCGGAGGATTTAACTATTTAGTGATCTAGAACTACAACGTACGTAAATGGAGAAATACCCACAAAATAATGTTGATTTAATTTCCCGCCTTTAGACGTTTATTTATCGTGTGTGCATTGTATGTATGACCATTATGTGTCTAAAAACCTACCAATTTTAATATCCTGACGTATTTATATCGTGTGTGGATGCCTAATGCCAAGTTGCAAGTGCCTTAAAATGATTTTATTCTTTGTGTTACGCCGACGTCTATCGTGTGTGGATACAATGACCGCCGAATGTGTTGATACCTGCACCCACCAACTTATATATCCCGACGTATATCGTGTGTGGATGCATGCCAAAGTTACAAATGCCATAAAATGATTTTATTCATTGTGATATCCCGACGTATATCGTGTGTGGATACTATGGCCGCCGAATGTGTTGATACCTGCACCCACCAACTTATATATCCCGACGTATATCGTGTGTGGATCCATGCCAAAGTTACAAATGCCATAAAATGATTTTATTCATTGTGATATCCCGACGTATATCGTGTGTGGATACTATGGCCGCCGAATGTGTTGATACCTGCACCCACCAACTTATATATCCCGACGTATATCGTGTGTGGATGCATGCCAAAGTTACAAATGCCATAAAATGATTTTATTCATTGTGATATCCCGACGTATATCGTGTGTGGATACTATGGCCGCCGAATGTGTTGATACCTGCACCCACCAACTTATATATCCCGACGTATATCGTGTGTGGATCTATGCCAAAGTTACAAATGCCATAAAATGATTTTATTCATTGTGATATTCCGACGTATATCGTGTGTGGATACTATGGCCGCCGAATGTGTTGATACCTGCACCCACCAACTTATATATCCCGACGCAAAGCGTGTGTGGATAAAGTGAAGTGCCTACCTACCTACCTATTTATGGCGGGTGACTTATGATTATATTTTACTCCTTGGTAGGTGAGATCCCAAATAATAAGGCACCATAAGAAGGAAAATAAACGGTTGGTGAAAATCCTGATGAACTAGACCCGGATATTTTACAATTGTTGGGCTCGGACCCTACACTAAATAAAGCATTTGGAGACAATTTACACAAAGATTTGACAACGCGGTGGAAACACATCTTAATTAACGGTCTGACTAAAAAGGAAAACGTTGTTATCAAAACAATATCTGCCTGCTGAAAATTGTATTTACATGAAAGCACCCATGCTAAGCACACATTGAGTAAAAACAAAATCAAATGCAAAAAAAAAAAAAAAAAAAAAAAAAAAGGATGTAGTAAAAAACGCTACAAAAGACGATTATTTATTCGGTTCTAATTTGCCTGATCATCTAAAATCTACCCAGGCCATAAAACGACTACCTACCTCAGAAAATAATGCTAATAATGCGAGATTCAATCAGCAGCGCAATCAGTCGAGTACTACGTATCGTCTAAGCGGTCCTTTAAACGCATGGGGGGTGCCGCGCGGGCACCAGCCGCTGAGTCGCGAGCCGCCTCCACCGCCGCGGGATCACCGCCGCCGCCCGCCGCACCGCACACAGACGGCCACGCGTGCACGGGTGGCAAACCACGCCGCCTGACGCCGCTAATCACCTCGGCACAGGTAGACAACAATATTCCAATAGCTGGCTGGTTACATCATTACTTTAATGAATACATACTCATTACAAAGGATAAAACTATCCTTTCTTGAATTAAAGGATAATAAATACCTTTTATTTGTGAACCACATCAGCCTGACATACCAAAAAGGTGGTCACAGAAAATAACATAATTGATAATTGTAATTCTGAGCTATAATCAGGTTTTATTTCTCAATGACTAGCTGTTGCCAGCGGCTTCGCCACCTACAACTCATAAATTATCCCACGGGAAGATAAAATCGGGATTAAAACTATCTTATGTGTTAATTCAGGTTTTAAACTATCTGTGTACCAAATTTTATCGAAATGCGTTCAGTAATTTTTTGCGTGAGGAAGTAACAAACATACACACTTACAAACTTTCGCCTTTATAATATTAGTGTGATAGTGTGATGTATTTCACCTTCACCTTTGTTTACAGTACCTAAGCCTAACGGAAAACATTTCCTTAATTTAAAAGGTTTAACTAAATCCGTTCATGTTGACCACTTTAAAATGGAAGACTACCGCACAGTTATAAATCAAAATTGTTTTATGGCAAATATAGACTTAAAGGACGCGTATATTTTTTGGTTGCAGTTGCCCAAAGCGAGATTATTTAGGTACCTAAGTCTTACTTGGAACTTAAAAAGATTTACCTACTAATCAATTATTTGAGCTTAACGTTTTGCCGCTTGGACTCTGTACCGCACCCGTACCCTACGAAGTATTATAATATCTGTGCCTACGTATTCACTAAATTAACAAAACCTGAACTGAATTATTTACGTTCACTGGGGTATTTATCAGTAAACTATAAGATTTTTTATGCATCGGTTAACCTGTCATAATAACGTCGAAGCGACAAAAGAATTATTATAAAGATTAGGTTTTTTAATCAACACTGACAAAAGTAAAATTTACCCAAGTAAAAAGTGCCTGTTCTGTGCAAGCAACATGCCCAAAACATTACCGAAAAGGGAACCTGATAGACTTATAGGTCTGTTAACATCAGCATGCTCCGCCATTCAATACGGCTGGGTATACACAAAGGTTCTAGGCAGAGCAAAATCTCTGGCACTAAACTATTCTAATAATTACAATAAAATAAACACATATAAATAAATATCATAAATACTTTTGAGTTACTGGCAACTTTTTATGGTCTAAAAATCTTTACTTCACACAATGGTGTGAAGATACTCAGAATAGACAATACTATAGCAATTGCTACTAAAGATACAGAATCGGAATAGCAGATTACGCATTTAATATAGTAACACTTTCACTCGGTATTCCACAGTTCGACTTATTTGCAAATAGCCAGAATCATAAATGTTACAGATGTACTTCCTGGAAATTGGATCCAAATTCCGAAATTATTGTTATTATTTATTGTTGTTGGAGGAGCTCGTGGCTTTATAAGAACTGCCACTCGGGTCGATCTTTAGGTAAAGCTGTGCTTGCCTAGGTCGGTCTGTGGATGGGTGACCGCCCGACATACCGAGTTTCCTCCGTGCCTCGGAAAGCACGTTAAGCTGTTGGTCCCGGCTGCCATAATATAGATCTTTGGCAGTCGTTACAGGTAGTCAGGGACCTGAAATTCTGACATCCAGTCTTACCAAAGGGTATCGTATTACCTAGTATTAACTGGGTTGTGGAGGTCAGATAGGCAGTCGCTCCATGTAAAATACTGATATTCAGCTGCATCCGGTTAGACTGGAAGCCGACCCCAATATAGTTGGGAAAAGGCTAGGCAGATGATATTTATTGTTGATTAGTATATTTTTTATGCTTTTACTCCTTTTAGTCTTATCTCAAAAGTTTTCATAAAATCAAAAATGACAAGCAGAAGGGATTATAGTACTACCATATTGACCAATACAGCCTTGGCACCCGTGCGGTTAAAATTACTTATTTCGAAAGTACCTTATTTTAATCCTGACAAAAATCTACTGTGTTTTACTCTTTCAAGGGGGAGTATCCTCTCCACTCGGATCTTACTCTGATGGCAGGGAATTTATCCGGCAGTCACTATTAATCCGTGGAACCCAAAGCATCTCTCAATATATTGATGGTCTCTCTCTCCATAAACACGCTGAAGCATTAAAATAATGCACTAAACTCATATAGTGGCTATATTGTAATGGTAAAGGTTTAGATTACTGTGATTCCCACACTATTCAATTAATAGAATTCTTGACTTAGCTAGTTAATTCGGGTGTTACAGCACACTTAATAGTTCTGCAATATCAATATTGTTAGGTCAGGAAATTTAAAAAGGTTTTTCAAAGAGGTCTATTGTTTAAACCAAAATTCCACACCTGGAATCACAATCTTGTATTAAGTTATTAAACCAATTAAGTACTTTCCTAATGATTCAATTACACTAAAAGTTTTTATTAAAAACTGTAACTCTTTTAGCACTAGCATCTGCACAGAGAAATCAAACTTTAAGCCTAATAAAAATAAAAAATATTACTTTTGATTCAGACAAAATTATAATTAAAATCGAAGATTTAATATAAACCGGCCAGGTACCATTGATTCTGTTGCCATATATTAGAAAAAACCCTAACGTTTGCCCAGCTTTAACCTTCAAACACTATATAGATAAAACTGTTTGCTTACGTGTCATGTGTCAAGAAGATTCTTTATTTTGAAGTTATCAAACCACATAAGAAAGTGGGTTCTCAAACTTTTTCTCACTGGGTAAAACAAGTTCTAGAAAAAAGTGGCATAGATGTAAAATTGTATGGGACACACAGTACAAGGCACGCATCTGCGTCTGCTCACAGAGCAGGTGTCAATCTGGAAGTTATTCGAAACGCCGCAGGCTGGAGTGAATCTTCCCAATTCCCATGTATTGAAAAAATACTATAATAAGAATGGGAGGTACATTCTTATTATATACATAACTAAACTGAATTTGTAGATGCACTCTTTAGATGATTATTTATTATTGTTGTACCTTAGTTTTATGATTATTACAAACAAATATAATTAGCATTACGTTTCAGTAATTAAAACGTAATAAATAAATAGCATAATATTTTATCGATCGCTTTAATGTCAATTTTTTTTCGATGCTCTAAACATCTGCAAGTAAACTGTAATCATCTTCGGGAGAGATACGAAGTATAATTAAGAATCAAACGAACTTACCTAGTGAAGTTTGATATCTAATTATACGAGTGTCTTGACCGAAGATGATTACACTCCCTCCCTCCCTGATAATCCCGAGACCTATCGAAAAAATCTAACTCTAAAAAATGAGTCAAGGATTGTCGTTGCAGCGCAATGGCGGCTTGCACTACAGTGGGGGGAAATAGTCAATACACTACTTTTTATCCTATTTTTTTAATTTATTTAAAAATAAATTCTCTAAAAAGTGTGATAAGGACAGCATCAACTCTCGTACTGCTGCAAGTAAACTGTAATCATCTTCGGTCAAGACACTCGTATAATTAGATATCAAACTTCACTAGGTAAGTTCGTTTGATTCTTAATAAGTCAATATTTATACAAATAGGGATGTTTACTGACTTAAAAAAATATGATTCTAATTAGTCCGTCTGTTAGATTATCGAAAAACATTGGATACGTATTTTTTGTTTTATCATATCAATAAAAATTGACGAAGATAAAACGCGTCAAAGATTTGGGTGGGAGGTTGTGACGTCACTGCTCACTAAGAAAAATGTCTTAGTAGTGTCTTAGAATATGACGTCACACGAGTTTTAAAAGCACTGTATCGTCTTCATTGTTTGTTTACGTGAAAAAAGAAAAATACGTGTCCAATATTTTTTGGAAATCTATTTGACGGACTAATTAGATATTTTGTTAACATCCCTATTGAAGCTAAGTATGCTTCGTTCCTGGGTTCGATTCCCGGGTCTGGATAAGTGTTATTGGGTTTTTCAATTAGGAATCTGGTCTCAGTGGCAGCCATGAAGCTTGGTTGCCCGGTTGATGGCAATAGGCTCGCCCCTATTACATAAGACTTAAAACATAACTGGCTAAGGGTGGTTGTAATATAATAGACCTATACCTGTGCCTCAGCCTTCAGGAATGATAGACGTCATGATATATATATATGTAAAAGAAAGTGAAGCTAAGAACGTTTCATAAAATAAGATACAATATGAATCCATTGTCTCATTTCAGAGTATTATACGGAAACAAAATCAAAGACTTACCATCAGGAATATTCCATGGACTAGGGTCTCTACAACTGCTGTAAGTATACAATTTTACCTATACAATCCTTTAAGTCAAAAGAAATGATATTTCTGCCGATTCAACGACAGTAATCACTTAATGCCGTCGAATCGATAAACCGTTGAAACCAGCATGCGTGAGAGATATTTCTCGACGGCATGTAAAGACAAATCAGAAGCCCATGGGTGGCATAACCACTCTGACACCTGGTTTGATGCCTGTAGCACACCTCCGCTGCGAAACTTAAAGGGCGAAACCGCAATAGTTTCGCTGTGAGGTATAAGTTCTTTGGCGGCGAAACAGGAGCGAAATTCCCTGCTCTAACGTACAAAACTGACTATGATGTTGTCTCTTTCTAACACGATTTCGCTCATTTGCTCAGGAGCCGTCTACATCTCCGCCCGTTGACCGTAGTACTGTTGTACAGCGAAGCTCGCGCAGCGGTTTCGCAACTGTTGTTTCGCAGCGGAGGCACAGTATAAATCGTGGCGGAGGTGTGCTACAGGCATGAAATACCTTTGGTTCCATGTGCGCAAACTGACTTTCTAGCATGTACGTGGATAGTTAAATTACTTCTATCAATGTTACAGATTGTTGAACTCGAACGAAATAACCTGCGTGCGAAAAGATACGTTCCGTGATCTGCAGAATCTGAAATTATTGTAAGTATTCGTTAAATTCTTAAATAAAAAGCTCAACAGCAACTTATCAGCACATTTTAAGAAAATATTATTATTTTACAGGTCTTTATATGATAACAATATCAGATCCTTACCAAATGGGACCTTCGATGCTTTGACTGGAATACAGACACTGTAAGTTTTCATTTTAATTATTACATGGATATCACCTGCCCGGCCATTGGCCAAATTGATGAAATGTGAAAAAAGTCACAGGATTTTTTACCAGTATGAATGCCTAACTAAGAATGAAAAATCCCGAGCTGTTTTATGAGACCTTCAATTTCATAACTAACAAAATTAAACCTTACCCAACAGACACTTAGGCCGCAATCCCTTCGCCTGCGACTGTTCCCTGCGCTGGTTGGCGGCCTACCTTCGGAAGAACCCCATCGAGACATCGGGGGCGAAGTGCGACTCCCCCAAACGGATGAGCAGGAAGAGGATTGATGCTTTGAGGGAGGAGAACTTTAAATGCAAACGTGAGTAGACAAACACATTCATCATGTTTTTTTAGGACAAGCCCGCCACCCGATCCACAATTTTGTCCTGGAAAATGTTATGATAAAACTTACCGTTTTGCTGAAACCCGTTTTTGTGACCTTCGAGCCCGAGTTTTTTTCCCAAGTTTTTTGATCGATGAGGACTTTTCATATTTCATTTAAAATAGTGTTTTGAACAATCCTACCACTTTTCAGCTGGGTGTGAATTAATGTAACCTTACCCCTATTTTTTTATCTAATTTGACTACTATTACTAGTACGGATTACTAGTCGTGACAACTCCGTCACTAGTTTGACATCACTTATCAGGCATTTAAAGACCCTTTTGCATCTAGCTATCCCATTCCATAAGATTGTTTTCTCTAATGCATCCTATCTCTCACAAATTCTAGCTGGAGAAGAATCAGCGAACGCCTGCGGCTCAGCAGCTGCCTGTCCAGCAGCTTGTGCGTGCGAGTACGGAGCGAGAGCAGTGAGCGTAGCTTGTACCAGAGCAGCTCTTACTGAGGTCCCCAGAGACTTGCCTGTCAACACTGACGCGCTGTAAGTAACAGCTTATGTTAGATAGCCGTACGTTATAGCAGTGTAAGTACGGAGCGAGATCAGCGAGCGTGGCTTGCACTAGAGTAGCTCTTACTGAAGTGCCCAGAGACTTGCCTGTCAACACTGACACGCTGTAAGTAGCAGCTTATGTTAGATAGCCGTACGTTATAACAGTTGAGTATAGAGCGAGAGCAGCGAGCGTGGCTTGCACTAGAGCAGCTCTTACTGAAGTACCCAAAGACTTGCCTGTCAACACTGATGCTCTGTGACTTACTCTATCGATCAATGAACTAGTTTAAAGCTATTTCCTAAAATTTCTAAAAGAAAAGAATGAAAGAAAAATATTTCTCATGCAGTATTTATTTTCACTTTAAATTGTCCTTTGATCCCTTTATTTACGCTTTATGAAGACAGTATGTTAAAGTCAGTTAATATTGATTTCAGGTTGATGTCAGACAACAGTTTGGGTCAGATCAAATCAGATGGCCTGTTCGGACGTCTCCCAGACCTTACGAAGCTGGACCTACGAAATAATGGTAAGTATTTTTTAAATGGGACAAACTCGACACACTGTTTCCAAACCACTGCAACTCTTGTGCGCCAGAATCAACAATGACAACACCAGAAAAACGCCGAGACAATGAAGCTCATTTAAAAAACAATGGGACCACACGGGAAGCACCAGCTTTCAAATAAAAAAAGAATCATGAAGATCGGTTCACCCAGTCGCAAGTTACGACGCAACTTAAAAAAAAAAAAAACTGTCGAATTGATAACCTCCTCCTTTTTTTGAAGTTGGTTAAAAAAACATCATTATCCATGTCACAAATGGAGACAACAAAATCCTAAATCGTGCAGTTTAGTATATCCGCGGCTGAAGACTATTATGAGAACCCGATAAAAACTGTCAAAACACCCGTCTGATCTAAGGATCCTCCCTTTTCTATGGAGTGTTGGGGAACTTTCTTTTTCTTTTTTTTTATTTCTTTCTTTTTTTTTCTTTACTGTTTCTTTCTTTGTGTTTTTTCTTTCTTTTTTTTTTCTTTTTTTTTAGTTCTTCATACCCCTATATATATTTTTTTTCCAGGTATAACGCTAATAGAGGACAATGCATTTGACGGAGCAGCCAACATCCAGGAGTTACTGCTGGACGGTAACCTGATACAGACGGTTACTGATAAGATGTTCTTCGGGTTACACAGTTTAGGGATACTGTAAGTATTGCTAGCTTTTTTAAAAAGATACCGCGGCCTCAGCACAAGGGCTAAGAAGGAACATGGGTGGTTTTTAGTCAGTAGAAGTCTGACACTCCCTTCCGCGCTGCCCAGAGCGGGAGGAGGGGTTATTTGATAATTTACTACGCCACAGAAAAAAAAGCGGAAAAAAGGGGATTCTAAGGAACTTCAACTAAATTCAATTGACTTCAAGAGGTTTAATATGTCTATGTTTTAAAAATCATTAGGATTTCGTAATGGTATATTAAGGATAATAATCTCACAGCTGAACTGGTAGACATGGCCTGCCCAGTCCCATTTTAGACTTGCACCTTTATAAGCTACGTCGGAAATTTGCGTTCTGGAGCACAGTGTGGTGTTCCTTATCGAGGAGAAAATGGCGGGACTTGGATAGGTTCCACCTAATTGGCGAAAAGAAGAACACCATCGTGAGAAGTGGAAGGAATGGGGAGAGACCTTTGCCCAAGAGGGTGATAAAGCGGGCTAACAAAAATAAAGAGACCTCCTAGGTGTTCGTTTATTACTTCATGTAGGAAAATTACCCTTCTTCTCCTAATTATATTGTCTTCCATTTGCAGATCTCTAACGGACAATAAGATCAGGTGCATCACTCCAGGAGCTTTTGACCATCTCACCATGTTGTCAACTTTGTAAGTACATACCTTATTTTCTATACGATTGTAGAACTTTTGAATGAGTTATCTAATCGACACTTAACATCGAGTTATGCCCTTTGGTTGGTTCACCACAAAAACTGATGGACGCTACCGAAAGCGCCAAACTACATAGTAGGTCAGTTTTGGGCTGACACAATTAAGATTGCCATCGACACGCTAAGAAGAAGTTCTACGCTAATTCTGGATCCATAAACCCGTATAGCCTATTTCTAAGATATCGGCTTTCAATCTAACTTGATGCAGTCAGTATTTTACATAGAGCGGATTCTATCTGACCTTTACAAGTTAGAAGGTAATACTAAACGTAGGTAAGAATGAGCCTGACAACCTTTACCGATTTACAAAAGACAACCAGGGCCGCTACCACCACCTTTAACAAAACAATCCTATTGCAGGAACGTTTTGATTCAGGCTTAAAACAATAACACTTTGTTTGGTACCATGACCTCTACAAAACAATACTGTTTTACTCTTGCTTAGAGCGGGGAAAGAACGAACGATCTGTAAGATTTGTCTATTCCCTGCTTTAACATGAAAGAAGCAACTAGCAATACGTAAACTGTATAGCGCTGTCTCTTTCTCAAAAATCCGGTCCGAATCGTATTCCGAAATAATAGTCATGAAACAAAATATAACTTTAATGAAAATAGAAATATTATTTACCATACAATTTTTCATTTTTATAGGTAGTTTTAAGAAAATACATAATTAAAATCGTAACATTTATAAAATCTTTGAGGATTTTCCTTGACAAAGTAAGAAAATGTTTCGAAGGAGGTTAAGCCCTTCATTGTAACATAATAAGATTCGGACCAGTGTTTTTTTATAACTGGCTGGTATCGTTATCGTTTTATATTAAAGTGGCATCCATGTCAATGCATTACGTCATTATACTTGTCAGTGAGTGGTTGTCAACAAAATTCAATAAAATTACATCCTACGTTTATATAATAATTCTAAATTAAATTATGGTATTTACTTTTCTTGTGTGCTGTGATTGTGAATATGAACCGTTTTCGATATTCATATATTTATGATGGACTTATGAAATATGTACCAAAATGCTGGTTCTTAAAAGGATGCGATAGGTACCTACTCATCTTATCCTTATTTTGAAGCTGGCTTGAAATAAAAACCTTAACGTGAACGTGGACATGCCAATGTTTATTTTCCCTTGAGAGATGAAGAGCAACCAATGGATAGACCAAACAAAACGTCCCAGTATGAAGGCTTCGGTGAATAGTGTTCGGAGAAACAATTTTCGAAGAATAGTGTTTCGAAGAAACGTAGGGGACCCATGGAAAGAATATCATTAAAACTGCATCCATGCATCTTAAAAACCACTACCTATCACTATGGACCATGGAGCTGGTTAAAATAATTCCAGGAAATTCGAATATGGACTGATCTACGAGTTGTTAATCGATATTTTAAACTGTTTAATAAAGAGTTCTGACTATAAACCATTATTAACTTTGATCGTTTTATTTATGTAGGTACCCAAGTACTTTAGGTCTGCTAAACTGCGTGTAAGAAGTTGTGGATGATTTCAGGGTGACTATGTTCAAACGATGTAAGAGCGTTCGGTTAAACACGCTTGTGCGTTCCCGCGAGTTTGTAAAACTAGATTGATTTTCAATCAATGTTTGGAGGCACTCTATGCTTCGGAAGGCACGTATAAGGCTGCTTTTCATCAAGCACACATCCATAATAGTACGCATCCTTCCGTATAGAAAACATCTTAGTTGAATCCGCTTCCACCAGTGCTAAGCTATGTGCAATTGTGCACCAATGAATATGATTGGCGGATATATAACGCATTCATAGCAACGTAGCATAGCGCATCTCTGGTGGAAAAGCACCCTAAGCCGGTGGTCCCTGTCACCAAATTGCTGTCGTCAAACCATGTTTAGAAACTCTGACACTAGGGTGTGTGGGGTCGTTAGACCTTAAGACCGTCATTTTCAAGCATACAAACAATAACACAGTTATTATAATGGTAGTTTATTGATTCTCCAGCAATACAAGTTATAGGTAGGTAATCTATAGCAACAGTACATTTTACAAATCGATGTTTATGATGTAAATACAAACGACAACAACATCCACTTTTTCTCAGGCATCTTTGGCAGCCTTACTCTGCCTTACATACCTTAGTATGTCATGTAAAGCTGACTAACATAAATATGATAAAATACAATTTGTTTTAGTAAAGAGAGCCTTAAAACTATGTTTGTAACACTTCAGTTAAGCACTAAGTCTTTGTGCTGCACGTAGGTACATATGGCACTTCGCATGAAAACGACGGAACACCACTCCCTGCGGCCTAATGTCCTCTTCCAACACGATTATGCAGATCCATAACATGTTGGTACTTACACCACGAACGCCCCAAAGTTGACGTAGCTGCGCGACTCCAGCAACTCCACACTCTCGCCACGTACTTGGTCTTCTGGCGCACGTACTCCACGATGTCCTCCGCCGTACTGGTGTAGTGTAGGCGGGAAATGTACACCGGAGTGTTTGGGTTCGCGGCACGAATATGCACGTTGGGTTTCGATGGAGTCATGTCACAGTGGTTCTTGTTGGTACATTGACGGTGCTTCCTCCTAACACCGTCACTAAATCATCATCAGCCTAGTCATAGTCTCTCTAGCTCTTCCTCCTTTTCGGAATGCGAGAAATACAAGATCGGTCGATGTGGCGATGCTTGGAAGATGCCTACGTCCTGCAGTAGACAATTTCTTGTTGAAAATGATAAAGATGATGCACTGAAACCACTGAAAACATAGTCCAATCGAATACTTTACGACACCATAACATTATGCCTGTAACATCCGAAGGATTGGGCAAAGGTGTTTATTACACCCCTTGCACGTATATAAATGTGTTTTTATTACCAAGTCTATCACGGCAGTACATTTCTTTTGTATAATTTATAAAACAATCAGAGGCGTCTTTACCTATAGTGCAGGGTGTGCGGCGCACACGGGCGCCGGGTCTAAGGGGGCGCCGAGCGCCCTCTAGTGCGACACCTCCAAACAGTAGCGGCGTTAGGGTAGGGCGCGGTTGGGCGACGGCCCAGGGCGCCAGAGATACAAAGGCGCCAGGAGATTCCATTAAAATATTATCGAATTCGTTCGATCGGTTTTTGAAAAATCAAATGTGGGAAAACCACATGAATTGGTATCAATGTAAAATAAATGCATAGAAAATATTTGTGTAAGATATGTTATTACAACTAAAACTGGCAAAGGCGTCTTTACATATAGTGCAGGGTGTGGGTAGTACCCGGGCGCAGAGTCCATGTGGGCGCCGATCAGCGCTCGCTACGGAGCGCCCAAGGAGAAAAATCGAAGACATGTGACATCTACTTAACCAACCCCCTCTGGCCTGTTATTTTATTTATTCCATGGCCCCCGGCGGCGCGTTTCAGGGGGCGGCACAGAGCGAGCGTCAGGTCATGGTTATGTCATCAGACAATTAATTAAAATTCCGGTCTGCCGCCCCGCAAATCTAGAAAATCTATACCTATTACTATATTTCTTCTAACCCGCCACCCACTAGTTCCCTTGTCAGTTTGTTAGTAGGTAGGTATTGGTTAAATCTTGCAACTGAACTTCAAACCAGTTCCCCTCATCCGATTGAGCTGAAAGGTTGCTCACAGTTCATAACTTTGGTTCTGGGTGACACTACATTGATTGAAAAGATTGTTTTTTAAATTATTATTTTATTTAAATCTGTATTCACGGTAAAAAGAAAATTTAACCCATCTCATAATTGGAATGCTCAAATTTTTTAGCTCGCTTCGCTCGCTCTTGCCGCCGAGTTTTTATTATTGCCCCATTTTTCAATGCGTTAGTAGTAAAAGTAAGTTAAATACCTATAATTTTATTGAATGATAAAAATAACCTTTCCGAGGCGGGGGCTAAAATTTTCGGGCTCGCTTCGCTCGCTCTTGCTTTTTTCATAAAGAGACCATTTTTATCTATACCTATGTATGAATTTCTCATTTATTCGATGTGCCAAAATTGTTGGGTCTGTCTCCACCGATCCCGGGATCTGATTTGGCGTAACACGGATCCCGGCGATTTGTCTCCACGGATCCCGGGATCCGTTTCTACAAAAAAAAAAAAAAAATATTTTTGTCCACGGATCCCGGTATCCGTGGCTACATGGGGTCGGCGCAACATGTCTTCTTCTTCCATACTTCTCTATTTCTCGTCATCTCAGCAGTCACCTCCTTTCTAGCCATATCATCCTTCACACAGTCCATCCATCGTTTCTTTGATCTTCCTCTACTCTTATAGCCATCTACATTCATACTCAACATTTTCCTCACAACATTTCCTTCATTCCTTCGCATCATAATAATATGTCCATACCACGACAATCGATTACCAATCAACCATAATACACTATTAGCTATAATGGCTATCGAATATGACGTAGGTACATAGAAACTACTTAGAACCAATGAAATTGAATTAAAAAAAAAGATTTGACTTTGAAAAATAAACACAAAGTGTAAATTGTCTTTTTGCTACTTTTCTTGGCTAATGATGAAAATAGAGGGGGCGCTAGGATAATGTTTGCACACGGGCGCTACATGGGCTAGAGACGTCTCTGAAAACAATAATATATTCGTCGCCCCAGATCAACTTATTTAGAATGTCAAACATTCCTGCTATTTGACATAAAAACAATCCTGCTGGCTGTCAAAAGGCACGTCGTGGTACCAATTGAATGAACTATTTGAGGTGACGTCATCAAAACGATATCAAAACTGATATTTTTAGCAGTCCTGCATTAAGATTGTTTTAAGGACGTGATGGTACGAAAATGCAAAGTAAGACTTAAACAGGACTGTTTTAAGACGTTGTAGTAGCGCCCCAGGTCCAACACCCTTACGTGTTTTTAAGGCACGGAAAGCTGTTAGTATTTAATGAATCATCATATTGTTTTTAAACTTCATGTATAACGGTGGTCCAAAGGCGGGCTTAAACTTATTTTTTTTTATTTTTATTTACAACATACAGTCTTAACATGGTTTCACATTAATTTCGTACCATTAAACCATATATGGTTTGTATTGGTACTCACATTCGCTGCTTAATCACTAAAAACAAATATAAGTAAAAATGTAGGTACATTTATAATATTTTGCACGCAACTACCCATAAACATCTATCCGCAAGTTAGTGATGCAGTGATGAATGCCACAAGGCATAATCTACCAGTCCACCTTACCACCATCGACACCATAATTATAACCAACCACACCCTTTTTTTTATTTTAAACGTTGCCCCACCCTAGGAATATTTCCTGTGTCGTGGCAGCGTTTACAAACATTTAAACTCACATACACAAACACACCCAGACCCGAAACAACTATCTGTAGGCCATACAAATATTTGTTCAGTGCGGGGATCAAACCCGCGACAATATTCGTCGTCAATAACCATATTTCCTCTTCCCCCTCAACAGGAACTTAGAATCCAACCCGCTAGACTGCACCTGCCACATCTCCTGGCTTCCGAACTGGTTGCGAAGCCGGCGCCTGTCACCCTCAGCCACCTGCAGGTCTCCCGCGGCGCTGAGAGACGCCAATCTGCATCACCTGGAGGTTTCCGACTTCAAGTGTACACGTGAGTTGCTTGTTACCTATGGATCTGTTTCCACATAGATAATGAAGAAATTTTGTGTACAGCAGTCATCTATTGCCTAACCCTTCGAGAGTTAACAGGAAAGAATAATATACACTATGGCACAAAGAGAAGCGTAGATATATTGAAAAAAATCTCCAAACCTGCTTCTTACGTGTAGTGGACAAATTTTAGCCTGTTAAATAAAAGGCTAATTGAATTTTGACTAATTTATTTTAGTTTATAGAAACAATGTGACCGTTCATAGCACAGTTAAAATGTAAGAGAAAAAAGATGGCCACCGGAGTGGTCAGCATAAAAAATACTAATTCTAGTGTTGCTATTACAATAGCCAAAAATATTACTATTTTATGTTTTGTATTAAACATAAGTTGGGTTCAATTCTCATGTTAGGGAGTGATAAAGAGCTTTAACATTTGGAAATTCATAAATGTCCGTGTTTTTAAAAGTCTGTGGTTTAGATTTATGCCCTATTTATGACAGTGCGGTTTATGAAACACTCCATAGTATAGATGTTTTTTTACGGGTTTGTATCCCTCTCGTATAAATTCTTGTTTTTAAACACACGATTGACGAATTCCTTGTTAGTCCAGTGGTCACAAGTTCAACTATTGACCATGAGGTCCTGGATTCGATACCCGAGTCGGGCAAGTGCTACCAGGCCGCCCTCTTTACATGGGACTGTTTGGTATACACCACGTTCTTCAGCTCACAACATTAATTTCCAACTCTTCACTCCCCCCAGCTGAAGACAAAGGCTGCCTCTCCTCCGACTACTGCCCCTTGCAGTGCGCATGCGCGGGGACCGTGGTGCGTTGTGCACGAGCGTCCCTCACCACCGTGCCGCTCAACATACCCAAACAGACTACTGAACTGTGAGTATTACCCTGCAACAGTCTTATTCCAATTTAGAACAAAGTTGCTGAAGATGCATGGATGAATGTCTGTAACTTTGTCATGCTAAAACTCCTGAAACTTATTGAAAAAAAGAAAGAAAAAGTTTTATTTGTAGCAGATACATGACGTTCTTATAAAATGGCAAAAAGGCAGGAAAGGCAGGCGTGTTTGCTGGCTCTAGACTTAAAAATCTACTCTCTGATCACGAATTGCAGTGGCCGATAAGGGAATCTTTCTAAAGACTGCAAGCTCTATTTGGCCGCTGCCAATTAATTGATGGAGTATAATCGACCCATCTCGGAATACAGTAAGAGTGTGCATCCCCTGACCTTTTTTTTAAAAAAAATCGCATCTACAATACAATTTGGTGAAGATATCGCTATAGACATACACACAGAAAAACAACAGTCACCTAAAAGTTATACATCCTCCCTCCTCTTCTATCTTCTAAGTTTAGACACTGTCCCACTCTTCAACCAATACTCCTTTGTTCCAGCTACCTAGAATCGAACGAGATAACCTCAATCCTGCCGGAGCACATTCGCCACCTCACGCAGCTCACTCGTCTGGACCTCTCCAATAACATGATAAGCGTTATCACTAACGACACCTTCGAGGGACTCACCAAGCTGTCCACGCTGATTGTCAGCTATAATAAACTAAGATGTGTTCAGGTATGGCGGTCTTCTATTCTCTTCATGATCAGCCTATAGCAATCCACCCAGCTCGATTTTCGGCAACTCTCATCCAGTTGCTACCAGCCACTCTGGGAATATCATCGCTCCACCTCACCTGCGGGCGTCCCACCTTACGCTTGCGATTCGCGGTCTCCACTCAAGAACACGTCTACTCCAACGGTCATCGGTTCTGCGACTAATATGGCCGGCCCACTGCCACTTCAGCTTACTTATTCTGTGAGCTATGTCGAGAACTCTGGTCCTCTGTCAGATCACCTCATTTCGGATGCGATTCTTGAGAGAGCTAGCATAGCTCGCTGAGCGTCCTTGAATTTATGGACCAACCGTACCGAGATTGTTTAATTTTCGTTACTTCCTTAATTAATAAATTGCTTTGTTTCTCTTTCCAGCGTGACGCCCTCAAAGGCTTGACTCAACTGAGGGTGCTGTCACTACATGGCAATAATATCTCAATGCTGGCTGATGGTGTCTTCAGGGACTTGGAGTCTATATCTCATGTGTAAGTTTAATTTAACTCTTCTGTAGTTTAGTAATTGTTTGAAGTTATAACCGTCAAAAGCTAAGAAATGTTGAGTATGAATAGGGCTTTAAGAGTAGAGGAGGACCAAAGAAACGATGGATGGACTGTGTGAAAGATGATATGGCACAAAAAGAGGTGTTTCATGAGAAAACGAGTAATAGAGAAGTATGAAAGAAAAAGTCATGCTGAACCGCAGCATGACTTTTTCTTTCCTCCTCTACTCTTAAAGCCCTATTCATACTCAACATTTCTTAGCTTTTGACGGTTATAACTTCAAACAATTACTAAACTATATAGCGAAGGTATATGCGAAGGTATAAAGTTTAAATTTAAGGTCGGTACCGACCTTAAATTAACTGAATTAATTGAACTTTATACCTTCAACTTACATCTAAAAATCTTCTGTTTCCAGTGCATTAGGTTCAAACCCGCTCTACTGCGACTGCAACGCCCGCTGGCTGTCAGAATGGGTGAAGAGCGCGGGAGAGTACGTGGAGCCGGGCATAGCGCGCTGTTCCGAACCCGCCGCCATGACGGACAAGTTGATACTGAGCACGCAGTCCAGTGCTTTTGTTTGTAAAGGTATGTTACTGCTGGATAGAAACCTCGGCAAGAACTGGAAATAAAATGATTTATTTATGACAAGCGGATGTCACGCAGTTTCACCCGCGTATTTTCCGTTCTCGTGGGAATACAGGGATAAAATGTAGCCTATGTCACCCGGGGATAGTGTAGCTTCCCAATGGTGATAGTATTTAGTAAGAAGTCTATGACTATGTGTAATCAAGAGGGTCTACTGTGTTTTCGTAGACTTGAAGAAGGCTTATGACAGTGTGTGGAGGGGAGAGCTGTGGTCGACTCTATCTATGTACGGAGTGAACAGGTGCTTGGTACGAGCACAAACATCTTTGTAGATGGATTCTAGTGCTTGTGTTTGGATAAATGGGGCATACACTGGCAAGTTTATCATTTCAAGAGGTGTTAGACAGGGCTGTGTAGCGTCTCCTTCACTGTTCAAACTAAACATGGATAGTTTTCTGACAGATTTGAAAGTGAGTTTATGTATGTATGTATGTGTAATCAACCCTTTCTCGTCTTTTCCAGGCAAACCCCCAGCCGAAGTGATCTCAAAATGCGACAGTTGCTACTCGAACCCGTGCCTGCACGGCGGGTCGTGTCGCGCGCGCGGTGCGGGCGGACACGTGTGCGTGTGCGCGCGGGGGTACCACGGGGACGCGTGTCAGCACCAGATCGACGCGTGCTACGGCAGCCCCTGCGCGCATGGGCTGTGTCGGGTGCTGGAGGAGGGGCGGTTTCAGTAAGTTGGGCTTTATTTTGGGGGCAATTTGTAGAGGGATCTAGTTAGGAGTTTTATTTTAGGCCTCATAGAAAAATCTAGCTAGAGATGTATATATTTTTTAATAAAAACGTTACCCCACACTAGGAATTTCTCCTGTATCATGGGTGTTTATACAAACATTTAAACTCGCATATACAAATATCCAAACCCGGAACAGCTATCTGTAGGCTCTACAAATATTTGTAGAGCCCGCGACACGCACCACAGCAGTTAATACGCTCAGCCACTGCGCCAACCGTACCGTATTTGAGGGTCATAACGTGACGCTAAAGATATTTTCGACTTGAATGTGAGAGTGAAATCATAGAGTGACAATTGATTATAGTCTTTCGTGTAAATGTGTAGTTAATCTTCCTTATGGTGGGTCGAAATTTGAATAATAATAACACAAACAAAACTACAAGATTTTAGCCGTATTATTTACATAAATGGAGTGCTAAGTACATAATAATAATAATATTCCACAACTATCACACAACGCCATCTAGTCCCAAGCTAAGCAGAGCTTGTGTTATGGGTACTAGACAACTGATAAACATACTTATATATTTCTAAATACATACATATTATAGATAAATTACACCCTATTAATAAAATATATTATAAAATATATTATTCAATTTTTTTTTTTTATTAGGTACATGGAATGTAATTGTACATTTAAATTATAGAATAACTAGCGGACGTCCCGCGGTTTCACCCGCGTAGATCCCGTTCCCGTGGGAATACAGGGATAAAAAAGTAGCCTATGACACTCAGCAATAATGTGGCTTTCTATTGGTGAAAGAATTTTTAAAATCGTTTCAGTAGATCCCGAGATTACCCCTTACAATTTAACAAATACACAAACTTTACTTCTTTATAATATTAGTATAGAAGTATAGATAACTGAAAAAACGATAATATGCCATTAGAATATGATTAAAAATATGTAGCTGTATTTACCCTGTCAATTTGTGGAGGACCGTCCCTTTTACCCTGTAGAAACCCACAACCAAACCTTCTCTCATAATTCCAGCTGCTCCTGCCAAGCCGGGTACACGGGCGCGCGCTGCGAGGTGAACATCGACGACTGTGTCGCCAACAAATGCCAAAACAACGCCACATGTGTCGACCATCTCGAGGGGTACTCCTGTAAATGTGCTCCTGGATTCATGGGTGAGTAGCTTCTTATCATCTCCTACTCCTCTGCCTTTGACTCCTACTCCTCTACTATTAATTTCGTTGCAGGATCCATTTGACGGTTAAATTGTTTATCTGGGACCGAGCGAGATTCATTGTCTCGGTGCTTTTCTGATGGTCGCCACTGTTGATTCTGACTTTCAGGAGTTACAGTGCTCTGAGAATGGAGTGGCGGGCTTGTCTCCTTAAAAAGAGCTGGCAACTAGTCGTTCATGGAGGGACTGCCTATCTGGCTTACACAACCCTATTAGTTAAACAATTTGGTTGGATACAAGACAAGATCTGACAGATGGAAATCACCCATAGGCACTATCGGTATTTGTTAAAACTTTACGAGATATTAGGTTTTACGTGCAATGGTGTAATTTTAAACCTGTAAAATAATATTGAATGTATTTGCATGGAATGGCGGGCCTTCTAGCTTTGTTCATTTCTCTAGGACAATTCAAGCATAATATTACTGTCCAGGGTCTGCTTGATGCGCATTAAAGTAGCGCTTATAATTAGATTTGTTATTTTTTCTTTATTACTTTTTAAATGAATATGTTGTTTTTCTTTTGTCTATTAGTCTAAGTTAGTTTTATTTTGATCTCATGTTTAGTTTACAACAAATAGGTTTATGTTTAGTTTTCTATTCTATGTTACACTTTTTATATATAATTTTTCAATGATTAGCTTTACTTAAGAGAATGTTGTGTACACCTGTAATTGGTACATATATAAGAACCCTAACCTATATATATTTTTTTTTAAACTGTAAGATGTATGTACTGTTGGTGTACCTATTTTAAATAAATAAATAAATAAATAACCATGCGTTGGCGAAGGCCTAACACACTATTCCCAAACCACTTCAACTCGCCTACGCCAGAATCAACAATAGCGAGCACCAGAAAAGCGCCGAGAGTATGAAGCTCAACCAACACCCAGCAAAAAAAAATGTAATTGTCTTGGATCCTGCAACGAAATTAATCAAAAAAGAATAGCGGAGGAGTAGGAAAATGATAATTTCCACTTCCTACCACCACCCACCCTCCATATCAGCAGGAGACAGAACATTCGTTGGAGCTGTTATAATTATTTAATTGTTTTCATTCCAGGTGAATTCTGCGAAAAGAAGATCCCCTACTGCACCAAAGAGTTCAATCCATGTGAAAACGGGGCTGTCTGCACCGACCACCATAGTCACTACACCTGTGCTTGTCCCAAGGGTTACTCCGGACAGAACTGCACTGTCAATGCTGATGATTGCATCAACCATATGTGTCAGGTAATGTATCTGCCTCCTGAGATGTTTCCGCGACCTTGACCAGAATCCTCTTCTAAAACAACACCCCGTTGGCCTGATTTGTCATTTGTGTTTGGACTGTTGAACGTGGGATCCTGGTCGCATGATCACTGCCCGGTTGTGTTGAATTGCCAACCACCACTGCCAAAAAAACAGTCGTTTCACTCACACTATGTGGGTTATCCTTACTTTTTAGGATCGTTAATCATCTAATGACTCCTCCCGCTCTAGACGGAGCAGAAGAGGGTGTCAAACTCTTATTGACTAAAATCCATCCGTATTCCTTCAATACCCTTTGCGTTGCAAGGTTGCAGTAACTCTTTCAAACAAAATCCGCAACCCTGGTTGTGCAATAGCCTGCGGTGAGATTCACCGCAACGATCATGAAGAAAACAGCCAAGAAGACTATTACTATAAAATAATATTGTTAAATTTTTCCCCACAGAACGGTGCCACCTGCGTGGACGGTCTAGACGAGTACCGTTGTGCATGCGGCGCGGGTTACGCGGGACGTTACTGCGAGGCAGCCCCTCATGCAGCGCTCGGGACTTCGCCCTGTGCGCATCACGACTGTGTGCATGGCGTGTGCTATCTACCACAGCCTAGGCCACTACAGGTAAAAAAAGAGCTTGTTTAATCATCATCATTTCAGCCGAAAGGTGTCCACTGCTGGACACAAGCGGCCCTGAAGTGTCAACATTGACTCCCGTGTGTCTCGCATCCAGCGGATCCACGCTACCATCAGGTCATCAGTTCACCTAGTGGGAGGCATTCCAACGTTCATGGTTGCCACTCTAGAACTTTCCGACCCCATCGACCATCTGCTCTGTGAGCCCTTCCCACTGCCACTTAAGTTTGGCAATTCTTCGGGCTACCGCGGTAATCCTCGTTTTCTTGCTTGAGTTTGTTTACAGCGTCAAATTCATCAAATTAAAGGAAGCGGAGCTATACAGATGTAATGACTAATTGGATGTTCACGCTAGTCTCCACGCTCGTATGGTCTACAAGAATCAGACAGACTCTATCTACAATTCAGCGTTTCGCCACTTGTCGTTTGATGTCCTCCTCTTACCATAATAATACTGTCAGATCCCAGTAGGTACTGGGCAAAAGCCTTCCGCATAATCTCTTAATCTAAACCAATATTTTTTTGTATTAAGACAATTGTAAACTCGAATTTAAAAGTGTGCTAATAGTGTTTCGTGAATTTGCATCTGTTATTTCAGGACGACATCATAATGGAACGACCGCTGCTCAGCACAGCCAACGATTACCTCTGCAAATGTGCGCCGGGATACTCAGGTACCTATACTAACATCACAATACTTACAAAATATCTCTAATTACCACTGTTTTGAACAAATTAGAAAAATTGTTTTATGTTTTGGAAATATAAGGACGAATGTCACGGACAACAGTTAGTTTGAACTAAACGCTTTCCGCCTTATTACAAAACGTAGTTAAACCTGGTTTAATTTAGACTTGGTTTATCTCGCATGACGTCTCACTTCAATAATATTCAAAAGAAAGTGACAGCATGCGAGATAAACCAGGTCTAAGTTAAACCAGGTTTAACTACCATTTGTAATAAGGCGGTACGAGTTTAAATTTTAGATCACATTTTTTGTCCTGTACCGAAAAAGTTGTCAAGATTTTATGTTAAGCCTATACTAAAAAGTGTGATTATTTTGCAGGTCGTCTCTGCGAGTACTTGACCTCTCTGACATTCAGTCACAACGATTCTCTGGTAGAACTAGAACCGTTGAGGACTGCACCGCAAGCTAATGTCACATTAGGTAAGTGGCAGTACCTTTTTCTATTGTGGGTAACGTGTATAACGAAGGGATGGTCTCATGACATTGGTTGACTGATGGCGCCGAGTAGAATGTAGGTGATTGCCCCATTGTCTTAGTCTTAGCTTTAGAATAACCTAGTTGTAACTTAGACTTATATAGAATACTAGCTGACCCGGCAAACGTTGTTTTGCAAAAAAAAAAAAAATTATCAAAGTGTGAATTCTTATTAAATAAAATAAATTAAAAAAAAAACCCAGTAACTTGATTGTGGAGATCGGAGGAGCTCATCATCGGTTAAGGGACACGTCATCTGCCTCCTGGTCTTTTCCAAACTAAGTTAGGGTCGGCATCCAGTCTAAACCGGATCCTGATCTCCCGGAACCGGCAGCTGAATACCAGTATAGTCCCCGACACGTAACTTGGCAAGAATCGTTAGTTGCGCAGAAGTCATTTTTTAGGTCTCTTTGTTTGTGGCTTGGGGCGCGGGGTATGAGGTAGCGTCATCCGCGCGTGTGATTGGTGCATTCAAATGCATACGTTCCGTTCGCTCCCGATTACACTTGCGGTGCACGAAACTTGTGTTGTTTTTGTTATTTCTTTTTGTTACGAATTTGAGTTGTCGTTGTGTTTTAAATTTAGTTTTTGTTAGTTGTTTTAAATTTAGTTTTGTTACGTGTGTTGTTGTTTTAAATTTAGTTTTTGTTGTTTTTGTTTTAAATGAAGTTTTTGTTGTTTTAAATTTTGTTTTACTTTTAAATGCATATTTTTATTTATAACACCTAATAAATGTCACAAAGTCTTCAGTTTTCTTTAACTTCATTATTAAAAATAAATTATGTCAATAACCATAGAATAATGACACGCAATAAAAGTGACCACTTTTGTGGCACAAAGTGTACGATGCGCGAACTTTGAATTCGAATTTCGAAACCTTGCCAAGTTACGTGTCGGGAGCTACATTTTACATGAAGTGACTGCCTATCTGACCTCCTACGATAATATACCTTGGTAAGACTAGTTGTCCGACTTTCGGGCTTGTGCCTACCTGTAAAGACTGTCAAACGTCTACAAATCACAGCCAGCACCAACAGAGTAACGTGCTTTCCGAGGTACGGTAGAAGGTTGGACCAACCTAGACTAGGGCGGCTTGAACTATAAATATATTTAGCCACGAGCTCCTTTCGGATTTTTGTATCGTAAACATGGTTATTAACCTATTTTCAATGTTAATCAAAAAAATGACCATGTCAGTAAAAAAACTTATGGTTTTCTGTAATTTTCCAGTATTCAGTACAACACAACTGCATGGTGTGTTGATGTACTTCGGCGAGAATGAGCATCTTGCCGTGGAGCTGTTCAACGGGAGAATTCGCATCAGTTACGATATCGGCAATCATCCTACTTCTACTATGTATAGGTATGTTATTACTTATTTGATTTTACTTATTTTACGTCATTGGTCTAGTGGTCGCAAGCACGACGGTACTGCTCATTATGAGGTCCTGGGTTCGATTACCGGGTTCAAACTGTCAGAAAGTCGTTAAAACTAAAGACCCACAGGTCTTCAGCATACCTGTCAGAATTAACCCACATTCTGGCATGACAGGCAGTTCCGACAGATATTTTAAGGCCTAGACTCCACCGGAATGGAGATGTGCGAAGTAGAGAGGAGAACAGATGCGTTAGAGTTTTTTTTTTTGTTGGGTGTAAAGTCATCGAATAACCCCCCCCCCCCCCCCCAAAAGGGAGTGTCAGACTTCTACTGACTAAAAATCAAACCCATGTTCCTTCTTCGCCCTTGTGTCGGTGCCGCGTTATCCTTTCGATAATCCACAGCCCCGACGGGATGCGTAAGAGTCTAGGGTGTAACCAACAAAGCTTTGCGGAGAGGACTGGATATGTGCATCAGCACACCATTCACAGCACGCATTCACTTGTCTTCTCGTCTCAACTGGCCTACATACACATCTGGCCTCTCTGCTCAATCGTTTCCACTCAAGCTAAGTAAAGACGAGAAGTGTAAATAACGAAATTCAACACATTTCCTTTCCTCTCATATCGTCTCGCCGCTTTTGTGGAGCCCAGTCCTTAGGTACCTAACCTCTGTTTTTTTTTTGTGGAATCATGTAGGTCTTCCGTTCCTGATGATCATCTCATCTGCCTAGCCTTTTCCCAACTTTTATGTTGGGGTCGGCTTCCAGTCTAACCGGATGCAGCTGAATACTTACCAGTATTTACATGGAGCGACTGCCTATCTGACCCCCACAACCCAGTTAATACTGGGTAATACGATACCCTTTGGTAAGACTGGATGTCAGAATTTCAGGTCACTGACTACCTGTAACGACTGCCAAAGATCTATATATATGGCAGCCGGGACCAACAGCTTAAAGTGCTTTCCGAGGCACGGAGGAAACTCGGTATGTCGGGCGGTCACCCATCCACAGACCGACCTAGCCAAGCACAGCTTTACCTAAAGATCGACCAGAGTGGCAGTTCTTTTTAAGCCACGAGCTCCTCAACGTTTCTGATGATTATGTGTTTCCAATTAGTACATAATAGAGTTTTATTATAATTTCAGTTTCGAGATGGTGTCCGACGGTAACTACCACAAGGCGGAACTGATTGCCATCAAGAAGAACTTCACTCTGAAGGTGGATGATGGACCCGCCAGGTCTATTATCAATGAAGGTAAACAATAGTAGTCTCGTGTTGTATTCCGGTCAACAAGTAGGACATTTTTCTTCTTTATTTTTGTGCTACTAATAACTTCTAGTTGCAAAGTAAAATTGATACTTGACAAGGATTTGTGTGCGATATCAAAACTAAAAAGGATAAAATAAAATAAAATAATTTGCTGCCAAAATCTCAGTGCCTCTTGCATATTTTTCACCAACTTCAGCAATGTTTAATGAGTCTGCATCTCTTTTTTTTTTAGGAATATTTAACTATGTTGAGAGTCTACATGCTAATTATATAGACACTGGAAGCTCATAAAGTCGAGAACACTACCAAATCGTTTTTTTGATCCAATTTATTTAGGGTCAGCCCCTCTTCTTCTTCCATACTTCTTTAAATAACCTGTTATCTCCTCCATATCATCCTTCACACAGTCCATCCATCGTGTTTTGGTCATTCTCTACTCATAAACCCATCCACATTAATACTCAAGACTTTCTTCACGAAAAACTCAAATTCAAACTCAAAACTCAAACTCAAATATTTTAGTGACCGACCCGTGGTACAACTGCGATGTCCAACTGGTTGTACTACGGAGAAGTAAATTTACCCATGGTTCAACTGGGTTCAACTGGTTGTTCTATGGGGAAATATCTTTACCAATGGTTCAATTACAGTGAGTTGTTCTTTCCTTGGTCCAACTAGTTGTACTTCTGGGAATTGAATGTATGATCTATGGAACAACTACTGGTAATAAACAGGAAAAGGTTATCTATTAATGCTGAAGTGCAATGCAATTACTACCTCCTCTTTTAACCAAAATTATAATACGACCGTCTCGCGACAGTATCCTTTATGGGCGGCATGGGCACCGGGCCGTAGGCCGACGAAGGAGGCCGGCGGAGGCCCGGCACTTCGGGGACAGAAGACAATAGTGTTATGTAATATGCGAGCGAAGCGAGCGCGCGTCATGGAGTACAACATGCGTTGCATGTATGTTTGTTTTACACGATCATCCTATCCCCGTGGTCCAACCAGTTGGACATAATTCCACAGTTGTACCACGGGTCATAATCATAATATCAGAAAAAAGAGTTGAACCATGGGTAAATTTACTTCCCCGTAGTACAACCAGTTGGACATCGCAGTTGTACCACGGGTCGGGGTGGAATATTTTATTTCAATTAAGCCATTACAGGCACTTTTGAATGTCAGAAGGACGGAAGAACGAAACTACGAGTGCAATAAGTCATTCCGAAAGCCACCAAATACAATCCCACCACCACCATGGCATGTATGTCACCATGTCAGTTAAATAATATTTATCTTTGTATTTTCAGGTACCAAGGAGTATCTGCGACTAGAACGTCCGATGTACCTCGGAGGAGTGCCAGAGGACATCGCCAAGGAAGCGTTCAGCAAATGGCATCTACGAAACATTACTAGTTTTAAAGGTTAGCTTTCTTCTTCTCTTTGATGGGCACGAGCTTGTGGCGACAGCGACATCTATCACAACACATGCGAACTAATTGGCAATTCCTACATCGCACTATCAAAGTTATCCGCGACATTAGCTCATATAGAAAATCCTGACTTACGTATGTCGGGCAGTTATCCTACCAGACACAACACCCGTCTGTCCGGAGTTCCCCTGAACACCCTGTTCCTCATTTCCTCCCAAAAGCTCATGAGGTGACCAGCCTAGTTTCTTTTGAACCTAGCAGCAGTAAGACTATTATAGCGTCACCTATTTGAGTTTTGGAGGGAAGTATGATGTTTCTGATGCGGTCTGTAAGATTGATACCGAGTACACTTCGCTGCATAGCTCGTTGGTAGACCCAAAGTAAGGACTCTTGAAGCTTTGTAAGCGACCAATGTTTGTGTTCTATAGATGAGAAAAGGGAGAATGTCAATCCCAAATAATAATCAACATTTCGAAACTCTTCCAAATATCGTGTTTCTTTTTACAGTCAATTCGCTTGTACGTGTTTTTTGTTTATCAGTCACAGAAATACATAGAAAACTGAACGAAAATGACTAATGAAAACCCAGGAATTAATAGCATAAAATGGGTCTTCTTAAATAATTGGCAATACCAATAGGCCTAAATCTTCGGAGTAAAGATAAAGTCATGACAATAAAAAAACCACTCATGTTTCGCGCACTTTCCATATAGGATGTCTCAAGGCCGCCTGGATCAACCACAAGCGAGTAGACTACGTGAACGCCGTCAGGGTGCAGAGGACATCAGCAGGGTGTGGAGAGGACGAGCCCACCAGTGCTGTGCAGGCCACTGTCTTCGTTCAGGAGGATGCGGGGAGACATAACCAGGTAAATAAATCTGTGGGAACTCCTCGCGGAATAACACATTTCACTCGGGGAACTCTTTCACCATAAGTTGTGTGGTAATCGTTTGTCGTGGTATGGGCATGTGATGTTGAAGACTGCTGAGATGACGAAAAATATTTTGAAGCCACCTTTTCTTCTCTGTCCGTTCGTCCGTCCGTTTTATTTAGTTGCCTTCAGTGCACCTAAAAGGTTGAAGGCAAAAAGCAAAAAAAACATAGCACGTGCCATGTTTCAAATATGTAAGTTTGGGGGGTAAAGTTCCTCATCCCTCGTTGGAAAGGGAGGATCCTCCGAACAGACGGGTGTTGTGTCCGGCGGGCTAACTGCCCGACAGTTGTAAGTCGGGAACTCCTAAATAGGCTTATGTCGCGGATAATGTTGATAGCGCGATGTAGGAACTTCTGTGGATCGTTTGTTAGTGCGCAGGTGTTGCGATAGATGTCGCTAGTCGCCACATAAGTATTAGCAGCCCAGCAAGTTGGCCTGACTTCCCAGGGTGTGACTCACACCTCACCACACCATATTGAACAATCAGTGCTGGTTCGATCATGTTAAAATTATAACTAACGTCCCCGAAAGTTGTTAGCTAGCTAGATTGTAAAGAAGAACTGACCATTTCGTTTTTCAAATCAGTCATTTAACTACTCTTACTGCTTTAAGGACCCCTGCGTCCCCAACCCGTGCGCTCGAGGAGGTCGCTGCGTCCGTGAAGAAGGTTCTCCATCAGACTACACCTGCCGCTGCCGGGCGGGTACTGCAGGTCCTCAGTGTGAGCTCCGGGCTTCCATCAGTGAGTATCAGCCAATCACAGCTCGTTATACTGGTCAGAGGAGAATGTTCTCCATCAGCCTCCGCGCCCAGTTTGGTTGAAGTAGAGAACCTGTACAAATAGAGCTTCATAGATGACTCTTCGCTAAGGTTTCAATGTGATCTGGTTCCATAATCGAAGGGACACGTAATGTGGTGTCCTGTGTGTTCTTTCCTCTGCGCTTTAAAGGAGCTGATGGTCACTACTGAAGGTGCCACACCCGTTGTCAACTCCTGATTCAGTTTAAATTGCGATTGACACCTTCTTCTGGCAGCACGCAGTGTAGCTGTGTGTTAGTTTCATGACCAGTTTTCACCTTAGTGGAAAGAGACGTTTAAGATTTAGTAATAAGCTGACAATGACGAAACCGGTGTCTAATACAAATAATAACATTTAATTAAGTTACTTTCACGAACAACCATGTTTAATTATTATAGTTAGCAGTTTAAAAGATGAAATGTAACATTTATAAGATTGTTAATAAAGGCTTTTATTATTATTATTATTAATAAGCTGACGTTTAAGATTTGAACAATGAGCTGACAAGAGACGTGATGATTCCCGCACAACTCTTCACTCCGCTGGTCTCAGCTCCAAGTCCAATAACAAAACGGAAAGCGACTACAACACACACTCAGGAATCCCACATCTGATGGCTGATGTTGTACCGACTGTTACATGTATATCAAATTATATTTGTTTGCAGGTGGTGCCCCCGTTATAACTCAAGGAAGTAAGATGGCACAACGGAAGCAAGCCATCAGCAACGTGCAAGCGTCACCAGGTATGTTCGGCCTAGCTTTTTCATCTAGACTAATATCATAAAGAGGTAGTTTGTTTGTAAGTTTGATTGTAGGGGTACATACCTAGTCTTTGGAACTATTCTAAAATAACAATAAATATAAAGTATAACGTTAAATACAGTTTTTCATAAATCTGCTCAAAAACTTGAGGAAGTGTTCTCATAATGATGATGAAGTCACGTTGGTCCAAGGCTTTGCTGAAGTCCATTTCGGAGTCACCAATTTGGGCGTAATGAGTAACATATTAGTCTAAAGCTCTTCTTCCTTTATAGAAAAGAAGGGATCCTCGAACCAGACAGGTGTTATATCTGGTAGGCTACTGCCGGACCGTTTTTGTCGGGTTCTTCTATATTTAAAGTTGTAAGGATAATTATTATCTTGCGCGATTCAGGTTTTTGATGTTAGTTCTTTATTATTGTCATAGATGACGCTGTAGTACTTTTTGTACTATGTTGCTGTAGTACTTTTTGCAGTGCCGTTGCTATTTCATATAATTATTCTTAACTTTGCAGCTGCTCCATCTCACAAGCAGCAGATGCCGTCGGAACACGCGCCCTCACAGCCGCCTCCAGCCACAGGTGCCTGCAGAAAGGTACGTGTTCTTGGATCCAACTACCACACCGGTAGTCAATCAGCTCAGCCTATAGCAACCGAACTTTTGGACCCTTCTCAAACTGCGACACGTTTCGTGCCCCACACTAGGATCTCTCCTGTATCGTGGGTGCGTTGTCAAACATTTAGCCTCACATACACAAATAGCCAGACCTGGAACAAATACCTTCAGAACGTACAAATATTTGTTCTGTGCGCAGATCGTTTTGTTTCCCGAAAAAAATACTGTTCACGAAGAAAACAATAATATGTCTTATGATAGTAGATGTGGCGCCACGTTTATGAATTCATGACTGAATTATATTATAATCAAAACTTCAGTAGTATTTTAATAAGATATTCGCACGAAGGTTGCGGGGCTCAGCTAGGTCTCTAAAATGTCTTTTTTCTTAGCCTGTTTGTTTTCCCCACTTTCCCACTGCGGGGCTAAGACCTTCCCTTTCTCCTTTTAAGCCTCTCTACACTGTACAATAATTATCTGGCCATGCTATATAATTAGTTATTATTTAACGTTCCCAGGAGGCGACCCGTGAAGTAATAACGGAAGGTCTGTGTCGGTCACGTCGCGCGGTGCGGGGGGCGCGGTGTGCGGCGCGGGGGGCGGGGGGAGGGGGAGGGGGCTGCGGTAAGGGACACTGCTGTGCGCCCAGGAAGACTAAGAAGAGAAAGGTATGTAGAGAACTCTGTTCAGCTCCTTGGGTTTTTTTTTTATTTAGTGCGATAAGCCTGCCACACTATTTCCAAACCACTGTAACTCCTGTTAGCCAGAATCAACAGTGGCGACCACAAGAAAAGCGCCGAGACAATGAAGTGAGACGAAGTCCCAAAGAAACGATTTAGCTGTCTTGAATCCCGCAACGAAATTAATCAGAAAAAAAATAAGCTTCTTGGGTCACGCCACGAGTCGAGCTACAGGCTCACTGACAAATGCTTGGACTGATCGGACAGGTCCACTCGAATATGTGCGGTGTTTGCTTCAAAAGACCATTTCGCACACTAATCTGCATGGTCCTCATATAACTGGACCAATGTCTGGACTTTGGAAAAGACACAGTGAGCTCTGAGTTTTGTTTCGACTGTTTTTTTCTCAGAGTAGTTAGGACAAAACACCGGCCCTTGGCCACCAGACCTTGTTCTGTCTCCCCTCTCTTAATAAAAAAAACTGTCCATCCCACTTTGCTAATTATTCTCTACTTTGTTCACAGATAAGGTTAATCTGCTCGGACGGCACGCGGTACACCAAAGATATCGAAATAGTCAGGAAGTGCGCATGCGGCAAGAAATGCGCGCGTAACACCCCATTTCACTAAACAAGACTGACCATGAACCACCCCCCAAGTCATATTATTACCCTCATAAACAAGCCTAGGTCATGAATTACACAAATTCTATGAATAACCTTAATTCCATGAATAACCGGAATTCCATGAATAACCCCAATTTTATGAATAACCCTAATTCAATGAATAACCCAATTTCATGAATGACCCTAATTCATGAATAACCCATTTGACATGAAATAACCAGTCGTAATAAATACACCACTACAAAATAAGCGTACGATAGCTAAATAACTTAAAATCTCCCGATATCATAGAATACCAGTAAATTATGATAGGTCGTTTAAGGAATTTACCCTATTGGAGTAGAAATAAAGAATTACCGTTTTACACTAATTCACGAACGAACCTTATTTAACCTTTTGAGCGCCACAGTCAAGTATAGACGACAAGCCGACCAAGCAAAAAAGCTTACTTGACTGTGGCGCTCAAAAGGTTAAGTATTTAATAAAATTCAATACTAAGAATTACCCAGATTCTAAAAAGTGCCCTAAATCATTAACACAGTGTCCACAAACGCTCCACCCTATTTATTATTACCTATGTAAAAGTGTTGCCACATTGAAAACTTAAACTTAAATGGTAGAATTTCTGCGGGTTTATTATTAAAATAGATATTGTTTATGTTTATTTGAACGTATCCTAACGAGGAGAAGTTTTTTCAAACAGTTCCAAACAAACAAAAAATCGTATCGTCGTATTTCAGAAACTAACACAAACCAAACACATACCGTAATTTAAAAGTACTAAATACTTTTATAAAAATATACCTGTTCATGGCAACACTTACAATTAACGAGCTCATCTCAGGCAATAGACAATAAAACACGCTTCTTTTTAGTAAATAACATACATCCTTACAATTCAAATATATAACTAAATTTTTGTAGTAGCATTTGTATTTAAAATATTTAAAATCAACTTTATAGATTGAAAATAAAAATCTCAAGCGATAGGTGTGACATCTGTAACATTGAAATTTTTAAATAAATGCAGTTTAAAAGTTTATATTTTTTAAGTAAACTGTATTATTTTGACATTAAATAATTCTTGTATCATATAATTAATCACTGCATCGAAAACTGACTGATTTCTAAATAATATTAAATAATTCCCTTGCTCTGCACTCACAGCGTCTGATTGATCAATCGTTAAAAAATACAGTTTATTTAAAAACTGAATAAGGAAACGAATTTATCCCCATTTCGAAATAAGAATTATACACGAGAGTAGTAACGGCCTAAATGTGTAGAAGTAGGCAATTTATATCCAATATCACCTAGAAATTATAATCGCGTCGATCTGTCATTTATGATAAGGTAAACTAAAGCTTAAGATACTTTCAAATACAGTCCATTTTCCCTTGCCTATCCTTTACCCAAGTATTTTGAAAGCGGCTTCCATCATAACAGCAGTGCAAGTACGAACTTTGCATCGATAAGACATCGAGATCGTTATCGTTGTCAGTTTTATCGAGCTTGTTAACGAATTTGGAAGTACGTAACACGCGTCGACAAGATTTATCGTGGGCGGAATGTCAAACTGTCAAAATGCCGTTTCGTACTTGCATTTTCGATAAAATCGTTTAAATTTTAGAGTTATCTACCGATCGTTAAAATATTATTTACGTACTTGCGACATCGATTCGATTCGATAAAAGCTCATTTTATCGAGAATAACTGTCAGATTTATCGAATCGAAGCGAATCGAGTGCTACGTACTTGCACTGCAGGATTTAAACAGCAGCAACTTCTGAGCATCACAACCCAGTATCTGGGTAAAACGGGCAAGACTGGTTGTCAAAATATCTAAACAGTTCTTCGCGTGTAAAATATCCATACTTTCTGGTAAACAAAACCATATTTGTGTGTTAGTACCTAAAGGCTTACCCAGTCGTTAAATTTAAAGTAAATAATACTTAAATAAATAAATAACACTTAGGAGCAATCGTTTGTAAGAAAAATTTACACGTAATTAATTAAAAATTCAAACTTTTCTTCTAGATGTTTCCCCCCGTGGTCTAACCTAAACCTAACCTAACCAAAGCGATCCATATGCCACTGATTTGCGACATGTTCATGTGATGTTCGCTTTGGTTAGGAAGCAGTCATTTATGGCGGTCAAAACTTTTGTGGATGTGCACTGTCACTTTTCGACGATGCTTGTTGCTTCGACTATTGAAATGCATTCACATGTTTTCAAATAATTTGCGCTTTAAAGCGAAAATACGCTTAAAAATTTCACCAACTTTATTATGATTGATCAACCAACTTTGTTGATTTGTCAATTATATGATTTAAGATAAAAAATGAAAGATACATTTTATTTAAATTGTAATGAGGCTTTTAGTTTTATTGAAAGAAATAAGATTTACCTACTGAATGAACTTAATAATTTAACTGTTTTCATTTGACGTTAAAATAGTGTATTATGAAAATAATCATGAAATATTTTATCCATGACAATATGTAAAAAAAGGAAAATTGTTTTTGCATTTTTAAACAATTATAAAACAAATATGATATCAATGTGTTCATTTCATGTAATTAAAAACTATTTATTATTAATATTATTATTTTTATGTTGTTTATTTTTTATAAAATAAATTATTTAAGTTAGTTGTTTAAGTATTATGTAATCTGTAATCTATAGGCGTTTAAAATTAGTTAAGAAAATTTTAATTTATAAAATGAAATAGTAGAAATTTAAAATTTAGGCTTACAACACCAGGTATTGATTAAAAAAAAACTTATCATAAAGAATTTGGACACAAACTTACATGCTTAAAGAATTCAATATCTTTTCCCTAAATATGCTTTTTTAGGAAAAAAAGATTAAATCTAGTCTACACTTTCAATTTTATGACTTTGTACCGACATTACATATTAAGCACTTGTGTTTCATATTGTTTTTTCTCATTTTCTTGCCAGCTAATTCTGCCTGGGGCATTGGCCCCTCTTGGTCTAAACTCAATCTTGCCATTTAAGACATAAACAATACTTATTTAAGTAAGTTAGCTTTAAGCAATCAACTTTGAGTGGTAGGAACAAATGATATATCTTATAACTACTTAAACTCTACCTAAGTCAGACCCAAACCGAAATTGACTAAGGCCACTGAGCCGATAGGTATTTTGGTGTTATTTCTGTCTTTGTCGTACAACTGTCAAACTAGACGTGCAAGAGAGAGACGGGAACATGTCTTAAGTTAAAGCACGGCTAAGTAATGTTTATAAAATCCCGGCCTTAAACTGATCCAGATTTAGGCTGCATCATCATCTGTTTGGCCTTTTCCCAAATATGATGCAACTGAATACCAATATGTTTTAACATGGAGCCATATTGCCTAACTGACCTCCACAACTCGGTTACTGAGTACAGTTATATATCTACCGCCTTATTCATAAAAATAGTTAAGAGTTGTTTAACTTAAGCTTGGTTTATCTCGCATGTCGTCTCACTTCAATAATATTCAAATGAAAGTGACGGCATGCGAGATAAACCAAGCTTAAGTTAAACAACTCTTAACTATTTTTATGAATAAGGCGGCTAATGTTTTATAAATTAAAATTAAAAAACTATCATTCGTTCCTATAACTCTCAGTTCGAGCCTCATATCTTTTTGTTTTAAATTTTTTGTAAAAAATATACTTTTAAATAAAATATTTATAGATATGTTGCTGAATCAGCTTGTAAAGTAAACTTTAAGTATTTGAGGATATTTGTTAAAGTGTTGTTGAAAGTTTGATTCATAGAGTTCTAACTTTGCTGCTGAATTTTCGACTCTCGGTGCTGAGCTTGGAGTCAACAATTCAATATCGTCTGTCATTCATTAAGGTGTCTTTTAGAATTCATAAAAATATGCACTGGGCATGCCTTGACTAAGATCCCGTTGGAGATGAAAATAGTTTATCTACTTTGAAATGTTAGCTATCATTTGACATACAAAACGATACCGCTAGAGTAATTCAAACTTGTATTCGTATAAACATTTGACTTGGAGTTAGCAATCAACAGCACGGTAACAAATCTCCCGCTTAGTTATAAGAAAAATGTAATTTAAAGCATTCCCTATTTATTTACTACCGTAAAGGTAGAAAATTAATGAAATGGTAACACTTATCAACGCATTTACGACCTAATTATTATCATCAGTATTAAATTAACAAAATAATGTTAGAAAAGAGAAAATCTACCATCAAGCTAACTGTACACTGCCATTTCCAATGTTGCCATATCAAAATAACCTCTCGATGTTGCTATGTGGATAGTCTAAAATTCTACCAAAATGGCTTTTTGGTAGATTTCTCGGTAGGTTTAAGGATAATGTACCTATTAAAATGTGTTGCTTAACGAGACGCTAGAAGGCGTTGCATGCGCTTTTTATTAAAAAGTAAGAAATATTGTCTATAAACTTTATAAGTTATTTGTCGTAATAAAAGATGTTAGATATATTTTTTTGATTTTTATTGAGTGATTGTCATCTGCCTAACCTATTCTCAACTATGCGGAGTTGTTGTTGATATGACCTCCACAACCCATTTAGACTGGAACGCTCTTGGAAAGACTGGTTATCAGACTTGGGAACTTGTAGTTCTAACAACACGTAACGACTGTCAACCATTTTGTTTTAGAGCTTATATTTTTCTACATCTCATCACGTATTTGCACATCTCATAAAAGGGGAGCAATGTATTGGGTGTTTTCCGAAGCACGGAACAATCTCCGTATGTAATAGATGGTATTCATCCACGGACTGACGTCGGCAGGCGTTGCTTAACCTGTCGTTCCCCATGCGACTTTTTTTATCTAGCCTCGAGCGCCTCCCCATAGCTGTAGGCACGGGAGTTTGATAAAAAAAAAACAAATCAAAATAAAGTTCATTTATTTTTATGATGGACGAAATACAATCTTAAATTCTTAACAATGTAAGTAAATAAATTAAATTAATTCTAAATATATTTCACAAAGTGTTTACCATTTTTGTAGACAGATGATTCACCTTCCTATTTGTATAGATAGTACCGCCACAGGGGGCGAGCCTATTGCCATCAACTAGGCACAAATGCAGACTCAAAGCTACTATTGAGAAATACCTAATGGAAAATTCCTGCCCGTCCTCAGAGCAGAACCAAAGAAGCCGCGCTCAACATACGCAAGGCGCGTATTAAAGTATTAAAAAAATATATATGTGCGAAATCTATCATCTCTTCCGTTTAAAAAGAGGCCTTGAAAATAATCTTTCAAAATGCTGTCTTTGATTAATTTAATACAAAATAAAATGTCTTCTTAATTTATAGAAACATCAACATTTATTTAAGAATCTACCCCCGAATTTTCAATTGACTAAAGATTTTCTACCACTACATAACATCTTAATTTCCTAAAGTGTCCTAACCAAAGCGAATGGTGCGTGTTTCATAATCGTTGTTCGGCGAACTCAAATGCGTGCTCTCGCCGATAGAGGGCACTTTTCTCAAGAAATGCGCGACGATCGTGGATTCAGGCGAACGATCGGTTTAGTTAGGACACGCGGTACCGACAATATTTTTCAACAAGACTAAAGAGAAGAGACTTTTTGAGAGAGAAAGAGATTGCCAGTTTCTGAATTGAGTAATTTAATTTTAAGACTTAGGTACCTATCAAAATCTTAAGTATTTCGAGAGTTACATTACATTGCAGCATTGTCATCATCATCAGCCTATAATGTTCCCACTGCAGGGACTCAAGCCTCCTCTCTATGAGAGGGATGGGCTATAATCTACCACGCGGGCCCAGTGCGGGTTGGTAGATGTCACATGTCTTCGAATTTTCGGTTCTAAGACATGCCGGTTTCCTCACGATGTTTTCCTACACCGTTTTGAGAGCAGAGGTGATGAAAGTCAAAACCATTCCCGCTGAGCAATACATAGAATTGAAGGAAACATCTTAATTAGAATCTAACTAGTTCATAAACAAGAAGATAAACTGGATAATCATGGCACAAAGCCGGCAAAAGTGGAGAGATTGAAAAGAGACCTACCAAGGCCAAAAGTTGAAGAAGAAGACAAAATCTACAATCCGATACTCAATCAGAAACTCTTTCATAAGTGACTTAAGTATTTCCAATTTCCAATTTCCGATTTCCAATTTTGGTGGCGCTGTAGGTATTTCTTTAGTTTTCGTGAAAAATCGTACAAGTCGTCGTCAGAAGAACCTTGAAAATGGCTCAGAATACCTCGATATCTCTGGGATATTTCAGTTGAAAGTTTAGTATGACCAATTGACCACCAAAATTTAAAATCACCCACCAAGAATAGGGTACTTGACAAAAAAAATAAATTGTCCGTCAGATGGATTTCCAAAAAATATTGAACACATATTTTTAAGCCATTGCATAGATTCTATCGCGGGCCTTGAGCGTGGAGAGCGAATCCAGAAATTTCGTAACGAAAATATTCACAACCCAGGTTGCTATAGTTACGGAAAATAACAAGGTTGTCAACTGAGGTTGTCAAATTAAATAATTAATTATTTGCATACCTACGTTGATAAAAAATGCTATGCAATAGCTTTACCGCGGCAGTCTCCGAGTGCCACATTTAGTTTTTTTCTTTTTCACGTAAACAATGAAGACGATACAGTGGTTCGAAAAGTTGTGTGACGTCACAGTTCGGTGCATTTTTTACAACGTAGTGACGTCACAAGCCCTCACAATTTTTATTAATTTGATAAAACAAAAAACACGTAAGTAACCAATATTTTTCGATAATCTAACTGACGGAATAATATTTTTTTTAGTCAGGAAACGTCCCTATTAGACATCGCCTACCAAGAATCGGAAATCATCCATTTACACACAAACTTAAGCCTAAAATATCACATTTGTAACGCAGTTATAGTCGCTGTCTCTGTGAACTTCCCTGGGAATATAACTTGCAGTATCAGGTGGCAGTCAGTCCAGGGTACTACCCTGGCCTTCACTTGGGGTGTGGGGGAGGCCAGGGTCTTCTTTATGAGGTCGTCTAGTGGGTAGCCGCGGCGGGGGAACACTATTGACTGGAAAAGAAGAAAATGGATTTAAGTACATATGGAAAATGGTGACAATTAACAAGAAATTTTAGGGTGTCACCTAAAACTCGCGTGGGTAACACCATTGTACAGTCGGTGCCCGCCCCAGTTATTTGATCCCCCGTATAAAGTAAAACAGAGGGCAATTGGCGTGAAAAGAGAGGGTCAGATAAGCCCAGCATTATCTAACCCGGCCCTTCTGTACATAATTCTGAACCCCCCATAAATAAACTTTCAACGGTAATTAAGTGTAGGTATATAAACATTACGGAGAAGGAAAACATCGTGAGGAAACCGACATGTCTTAGAACCAAAAAAATCGAAGATATGTGACATCTACCAATCCGCGCTGGGCCCGCGTGGTAGATTATAGCCTATCCCTCTCCTAGAGAGGAGGCCTGTGAGTCCCTGCAGTGGGAACATTATAGGCTGATGATGATGATGATATAAACATTTAAAAAACGGCTGTTCCATTCCTTTTGACCGTGTAGGTATTGTTACTGTTAGCCTGTGTCATCCCACAGCTGGGCAAAGGGCTCTCCCCATGACCGTCAAATCTTTCGTTCCAGGGTCAATGTGGACCACTGGTCGTTAGTTCTGTCCAGCTCGTCGCGCCATCTTCTGCGAGGTCTTGTACTTTTTTTTTTTTAATAACCCATCAAAAATTGTCATGTGGGGGTTTTATAATGATGTACCAAATTCGCGGTAACCGTTTTAGCGTCAATGTCCTCCGCCTTATAATATGTAGGATACGTCAGTGTTCGCGGTATTTAGATATCACCACATAGTTTTATAGAAATCGGATGTCATACTAGTTTGTCACAATATTGACAATATCGTTTGGTTATTTTAGGCTATGAACATAAGTAAAAAGTCATGTGAGTATGTGTGTCCCTTCAAGGTGAAATTTTGTGAAACCTTGTGACTCAACGACACCAAGTTAATATTTTGTGAGATCTTGTGACTTTCGTGTGACTCGCAGACTAACACGTGACAATTAAGTCAAATTAACACAGGGAAAGTGACTGACTCCAAGTTCGAGGTCCAGGCCAGTCAGTGCTGACCCGGTACTGCCCTACTGTACCATATTAGTGTAACTTCATTTGGATTCATTACGGCGCCGCCGTCGCGTCAGTGCGATAGATCTGAGAAACGCGGAAATGTGACGTGACACATTTTTAGAACATTTTGTTTCTTACAAAACCTTGCCAGCTAGCGATTTACGTAGGTTTTATGAATGTCAGTTATTTTAAAATAAAAATAAAATGGAAAAAGTCAGCCAGAACAGAAAAGACCTACATTCAGCATTGGGTGGTCAAAGGTCAAAGAGTAGAGATAGAAAGAGATCTAAACTCCTTTTTTTTGTAGCGTGGGAAATCATCAAAATATGACACCTTCTGCTCTGGGCGAAACAGAAAGAGTGTCAGACTCTTACTTACTAAAACCAATACGTGTTCCTTCTAATGCTTTTTTGTTTTTGGGTTCCAGGGCCGCGGTGACTCTTTCGAACAAATTTTGTAACCCTGGCAGGCACTGGCCCTAGTGGTCCTCGTCTACTTTCCTAAGCTGAGTCGTGCGTGGAACACAATGCGCCGTCGAACCGGGAAGACAAGAGGTCTAAGAAGAGAGACAGGCCGGCCAGATATCATACAATAATCTTAAACTCAATCCCTTCTAATACTTACATTTGCAGGCAAGGACGCAGCCGGACAGAAATCATTCCTGCCGTCTCCACAGTACACAATCTTGCTGTAGCTGCGTTTAGCGCACCACTCGACTAGCGCGCGTGACTTGCACAGGTTAATGGGACAGCGCGGGCAAGTCGACTGGCGCATGCAAGGCTCTATGAAGAGCCGGTCGCCTTGCCAGAACGCCCGGTTTGTTATTATTTCTGTTATGGAGTCCTGGAACAAGATAAATTAAGTAAAACACGTTTACACCTCGTCGTCTTTTAACTGTCCTTTTTCCAACTGATGATGATGATGACAGTATAATAATAATATGTAAAGTGGAAGTAGTCTGTTAATAAAGCCTTGAAAACCATGAAATCACCACTACGCTATCACGCTATTACTCGACAACGATAAACAGAGTTCTCACCATTATAATTATAATTAGAGCATATTGTTTTCAAAGAACTAAATCACTGCCACTCAGAATGATCTTTATTGACTCAAATGACTAAAAGTGTAATAATTATCGCCAATACTAGGATGTATAGTTTTAGTATATTTTCACGATGATGTGATATTAGTAAAGTCACGAAGAGATAACTGGTTATAACCGGAAAACGTGCATCAGTAGTGATCAGGTGACATATAGGTGGAATTGACATTATCGAAATGACGAACACAGCTGGCATATTGACCGTAAGACTCGTGTAGAACGTATAAGGTTCGTAGGAGAAGAACCCGTTGGGGTCTTGGGGAGGCAACCACATGGTGGTGAGCTACAATGGTCACGTGCTGCCGTGCGAAATTGCACAGTAAGGCTCAGGGGAGATCTATCTGTATAGTGACCAAATGTGCTTCGGCCGCTGGTGTCGTAATCAGCTTATTATTAGCCATATGATATCCGGGCTGGGTCATCTGGATCACAGAATACCTTGGCCTGGCCGCATGGACCTTTTGGTAGGTTATTGAACCCCAGTCTACGTCACATGAACCCCACATAGATTTGTATTAAGCAAAAATGTAGATATGCTTACCATTAGCCCATGGACCTTCAACCAGTGCGACACAAATACAGTGTTAGCATCAGTGACCAGGACGATATCCCACCCCTCGGCTGCTAGCGTCGTGATGAGCTTCTCGACCCCCGGGGTAGGTCGCATGGAGGCTATGCAGTCCAGGATGTCGGCTTGGCAGAGGCCTGCGGAGTAGGCGTGTTCGAAAACCTGGAAAGGAGGGGATTTTAAGGTTATTTTGTGACTTAAACGTAAAACACGAAGACAGCGGGTACCTTGAGTGTAAGCCAAGGCATAAAACTACCCGTCGGGACTGCGAGTTGTTCGAAAGAGATACCGCGGCCTTGACACAAAGTGCTAAGAAGGAACATAGGTGGTTTTTTATTACCACGCTTTTATTAGATTGACCTGTATATGTATGTAACTATGTTAACAAATCTAAGAAAACTAATTTAACCATCTTCTAAAGATCGTAGCGTTATGAAAATTGGCAGTTGTATGTGATTTTGATGACAATACAATAACATAGTACTGTCGAGCTGATCTGATGATGGAGCCGGAAGATATGAACTGGAACTTCATGATGGATGATCGTATCATAGCCGTGTTTGGACTTGTTAGAAAGGTCTTGTAATGAAATTTGACCACGATTAGGTTTCAAGGTCTGAATACAATAATATGGTACTGTCGAGCTGATCTGATGATGGAGCCGGAAGATATGAACTGGAACTTCATGATGGATGATCAAAAAAAAATTAAATTTAAATTTTTTAATTTAAATTTTAAAATTTAAATATTTTTTTAATTTAAATTATTGGTGCACGTAAAAGCGTGTTTTTTTTATTAGTCAGTATAAGTTTGACACTCCCTTCCGCTCCAAGAGCCTAAAACTTGAGCTGAGGGACTGTTCGAAAGAGATACCGCGGACCCGGAACTCAAAGGGCTAAGAAGGACATGGGTGGAATTCAGTCAGTACAAGTCTGACAGTGACACTCCCTGATGATTTACCAACAGCAAAATAAAACAAAGACATGAAACTTATATACTAGCCCATGTGCCATGGCCTATGTGAAAAAGAATATTTTGATTGCATTCCGGGCAAATATTAAGATTCCGGGCTACTACTGGGAAAATCCTGATGGAAAGACGTAACTGACGCATCTGTGAAATTATTGTATTATCTCTGGCATCTGTCCCAGTATACCTAATGGCTAATTATCTGAAGAAAGATCTGCCAAGGTATTGAAATTAATTGAATTTATTTTTGACCAAATTAGTTATTAATCATTATCTATCTTGTTTCTTAATTATGTTTAGTAATGTAGTTACGTGAAATTACATTATAGTGTACTAATCGGTTAGTTGACAAAGATAAACTAATTAGTCCGTGAATATTAGACACATTTTTTTTTCTTTTTTCACGTCTGAACACAAAATGAAGACGATACGTCGGGGCCGCGGATTTTTGTACTAGAAGACGTGGCCTCGGCGCAAGGGCAAAGAAGGAACATGGGTTCGGTTTTTAGTCAGTAGAAGTCTGACACTCCCCTTCGCTCTGCACAAGAACGGGGGGGGGGGGTCATTCGATGATTTTCCACCCACCAAAAAAAAAGACGATACAGCAGTGCTTCTAAAAGTCGTGTCGACGTCACGGTTTGGCACATTTTTCACCAGAAAGTGACGTCACAAGCCCCCACTCATGATCTTTGACACGTTTTATTTTTGTCAATTTTTATTAATTTGATAAAACAAAAAACACGTATCCAATATTTTTCGATAAAATCTAACAGACGGACTAAACCAAATCAAGTTTATTTAGCCAGGAAACATCCCTATTGAACTGCCTTCGTTGGTCGAGTGGTTGCAAGTGTAACTGGTAAGCATGAGGTCGTGAGTTCGCTTCCCAGGTCGGGCAAAGCGTTTAGGTTTTTCCGTCAGGAATTGCTCAATAGCAGCCACGGAGTCCGAACTTGTGTCCGGTTGATGGCAATTAGGTCGTCCCTATTAGTGGGTGTACCAATGGGTATACCTCTGCCTAACTCCTTGGGAATTACAGGCGTGATGTTATATCTAGGTATATAAATAAAAAGAGAAGTCCTGACTGACTGACTCATCAACGCCCAGCCCAAACCCTTGGACCTAGAACGCTGAAAATTTGCACAGAGGTTCCCTTTATAATGTAGACAAGGAATAAGAAAAGATTTTTCGAAATTCAACCCCTAAGGGAGTTAAATAAATAAAATCGTCATATTCTCGCGGGCGAAGCCGCTGGTAAAAGCTAGTGTTTTAATAAGTAAATAGAATTGTAAAAGTCATACAATGTATGACAAAGCATCATACACACCTACCTACAATGTCAATCAATTAGCGCTTCATTTAAATCAAAGCTATGAAACACGTTTTATGCCAACATTAACACAACCATCACGCTTTTACTCTCTGCCAAGGCAAACAGAGGGACATTACCCGAATTGATAAGCAAGGATGATATGGCTGGGCTGCGGGCTGTTCGAAAGAGATACCGCGGCCTCGGCACTAAGGGCTAAGAAGGAACATGGGTGGTTTTTAATCAGTAGAAGTCTGACACTCCCTCTAGCTCTGCCCAGAGCGGGAGGGGTTATTTGATGATTTCCCCCAAAAAAAGGATGATATGGCTAGAAAGGAGGTGACTGCTGAGATGACGAGAAATAGGGAAGTATGGAAGAAGAAGACATGTTGCGCCGACCACAAATAGACTTGGATAAGGTCAGGATAATGATGATGAAAAGCACACGCTTCTTTTTCCTACTCTTCCGCTATTCTTTTCTAATTAATTTCGTTGCGGGACCCAAAACAGTTAAATTGTTTCTCTGGGACTTTATCGAGCTTCATTGTCTCGGCGCTGCACTGATGGCCGCCACGATAGTTTGGCGGACTTTTATTAATAAAAGAAAAGTTAGAGGGGGGGAGGGGGGGAAATTTACTACTTTGGAAGTGTCGATCTTATAAACGATTGACTTTGAGAAAAAATGGTTTTAGGAACCTCAAAGTCATTTTGACAGACCTATATATAGACACCTAACACGAATAGATTCGAAGTTCGTTCTTCGTCGAGCTTCATTGTCTGGGCGCTTTTCTTGTGGTCGCCACTGTTGATTCTGGCTAACAGGAGTTACAGTGGTATTGTGAGGCGGGCTTGTCCCAAAAAAAAAAATACTCATGCCATCCTAAGAACCCTATATTTAGCCATGCATGCACGTCAATTTACCTGCCACGCATTCCCGGGGGAACACCCACGTGTTAGCGAAGTCGGTTTATTTTTATATAAATATATAACAAGAGCACATGACAAAAATATATATCAAAAATCTACGTCAACAGACACTTCTGATTTTAATTATTTGTGAAGTATATCTATGCTTTTTGAATCATATGAAAGTAGTAGGAGCACGGCCTAATAAGGAATGAGGAAAAAAAATGTTTTGTCTGTGCCTTAGTTCCGAATATGCTCCGAAACGGCTGCACCGATTTTGACGGGACTATCCCGTTAGTGCGGTCCTCTGACTGTCGAAAGTATGCAATCTTCACGCAGGCCAAACCGCGGAAAAAAGTTTGTGGGTACCGCCGACTTCCGCATAATATATAAAACTCGCAGTTTGTTTATTTTTACTTCGCGTGACGATTTGGTGGAGACATATTTATATTATGTGCGAATGGATAAAGACCGTTTTTTATTGAAACTTTGCGGTTGCCAACAAAATCGCGGTTTTATAATAATTTTCCTGTTCTTTCTGAGTTCCGTTGGTTACAATCGCAACTGTGAGTATGTGGTCCGGGGTTCGATTTCCGGGTCGGAAAATGTGTTAATGGGTTTTTCCATGGAATTTCAAACCGAGTCTGGATGAACATAAACATAACTGGGGAAGTATGGGTGTACTATCAGGTACACCCATACTTCCTCCCCAGCCTAACCCCTTTTTTTTTTTTGTTGGGTGGAAAATCATCGAATAACCCCCCCCCCCCCCCCCCGCTCTTGGGCAGAGCGAAGGGGAGTGTCAGACTTCTACTGACTAAAAACCAAACCCATGTTCCTTCTTCGCCCTTGTGTCGGAGCCGCGGTAACCTTTCGACAAACCACAGCCCCGACGGGATCAGCCTAACCCTTAGGGCATTACAGGCGTGATGTGTATGTTATATTCATCATCATCATCATCATCAGCCTATAATCTTCCAGCTGCAGGGACTCAGGCCTCCTCTCTATGAGAGGGATGGGCTATAATCTACCACGCGGGCCCAGTGTGGATTGGTAGATGTCACATATCTTCGATTTTTTTAGTTCTAAGACATTACCGGTTTCCTCACGATGTTTTCCTTCGCCGTTTTGAGAGCAATGGTGATGAAATAAATTACACAAAGTAATGCGCCTGCCTGGGTTCGAGCCCACGACTTTTTGTTCGTAAGTCTGGGTCGCCACCACATGACCACAGGACCACCACTGCTCGCATGTTATGTTTACGACAAATTAGTATTACTATATGTATTAAGAGAGAGATTGTTGTCTCTTTCTACTATCGCTGTCTCTCTCCGTCCTCCTGCCCTCAAATTCGTGCGATAAGGACAACTGTAGAAAAAAGTTAGAATTCGAGGTTTGGCTCTCGCCTGTTTCCTCCTCCAATATTGAACCAATTTAAAAGATATTTTAGACAATGAATAAGGAGGTTATATACTACGCCGCTATGTTTTTCTTTTTTCGTTAATAGTTGTCAAATTTGTACACTAGGACTCTGTTAACAGCGATCTAAACAAGCAATTTTGAGCATTTTTTGAGGGTTCTAGTGCTTATAAAAGTAATTTATCACCAAAAAGGAAAACATAGGGGCATAGAAATAGTTAATATTTATTATTCTGTAAAAAACCATTACTCTAGGGTCATTAACCAAAAATAAAACAGGCGAGAGCGTTTGTATGGAGAAAAGACCACTCGCGTTTCCTCTTAAAGGTCAGTCGGTTACTACACCATGCCCACATACGGATGAACCATTCCATAATGTAATTGGTTTCCGTAATGTAGTTTTCCTTCCGCTAATTCATTAGTACTTGTAGCAAGTTGATTAAACATTTTCATTAGTTTTTAAACTGACTTGAAGTCAGTTACATTATCATTAATACTGAAACGAGATATTTACCATGTTTGTTTTGAGTTCCCGATATTTCGACGCTGTTGTTTCCCCAGAAATATATTTTTTTGGCTTGTATTTAAATCGCTACCTGTATAATTATTTCCTATTTTCGAACAAGATATTTAAAAGTTAAACCAAAAATAGAACGCAATAACGAAACAGACGAAACTACGGTTTCGTAGACGGCCGAAGCCGAATAGACGCAGCGTTGGCTTGGGCAGGCCTCCCACCATGGTGGACCGACGACATCGTGAGAGTCGCGACTCGCGGGCAACCGGTGGATGCAAACGGCAGGCTGCCGTTCTTTATGGCGTTCTATGGGGGAGGCCTTTGTCCAGCAGTGGACGTCCTATGGCTGATGATGATGATGATGAAACCAAAAATACTTGCATACAAATTATACACAAAAAATAAATCAAATTAGATATACTGTTTAATGGTTTTTACAGAACTGTTTTACTGAACTAATAACAACCTAGCCTAACAAAAAAAAAGATGTATGCGGGTGCGGGAAGTAAAACGAAAAGTGTTTTTTTGCCAAAAAGTTCTTCTAGTATAAAAAAATAACAGTAAGATGGAGTCCGTTCTAGTAAAACCACAGGATAAAACGCTTTATCTTCTACCTCAAACTGTCACAATTCTACTGGCAACCTTACCACGCCACAAGGTCAACAAATTGATACTCTGCCAAAAGCTAACAACTAGGTACTGATATTTCGGCTATTTCGCAAATTACACTTGGAATGGTATCTTTTAACCTTGCCCTTAGTTTATTTATAAACTGACTTTCTTTAGCCAAGTTACCTGGGCAGGCAATCATATTTGAGTAATTGTTATGGTATTGGCTCGTGACTAAATCCCTACATATTATAAAATAAAGTCTTCCGCCGCGTCTGTCTATCTGTTCGCGATAAATTCAAAAACGACTGCACCGATTTTCATGCAGTTATCACCAATCGATGGAGTGGTTCTCCAGGAAGGTTTTATTAAAATTTTGTCGCGGACATCAGCTAGTAATAACTATAACATAACACCACACCTGTAATCCCCAAAAGCTTATGCAAATCATCATCTGCCTAGCCTTTTCCCAACTATATTGGGGTCGGCTTCCAGTCTAACCGGATGCAGCTGAATACCAGTATTTTACATGGAGCGACTGCCTATCTGACCCCCCAAAACCCAGTTAATACTAGGTAATACAATACCCTTTGGTAAGACTGGATGTCAGAATTTCAGGTCACCGACTACCTGTAACGACTGCCAAAGATCTATATAATAGGTATTTACCTTTGAAATTGCCGTTTTGTTTGAAAAAATTTAAACGATTTTTTTTCATGTATTTTTTATTTGTATTAATCGAAGTAATCACCCATGCAATCAATGCATCTTTGCCAACGCAGTGGCAGTTTATTGATGCCCTTCTTAAAGAAATCAGCTGGTCGGGAGGCAACAAATTCTTCAAAGGCATTTTGTACTGCCTCTCGGGTATTGAATTTTTTTCCCGCCAAGAAGTTATCCAAATTCTGGAAAAAGTAGTAGTCTGTAGGCGCAAGGTCTGGTGAGTAGGGCGGATGACGGAGAGCTTCCAACCCCAGTTCTTGCAACTTGGAGACCGTCTGCTGTGCAGTATGAGGTCGCGCGTTGTCGTGCAGGAGCAGCGGAGACGAGCGATTGACCAATGCTGGTTGGAGATGTACCAGCTTCTCCATCATTGTGTTCAGTTCTTCACAGTACACATCTGCAGTAATGCTCACCCCGTTTGGTAAGAAGCTGTGATGAATCACACCGGCGCTAGACCACCAAACAGTGACCATCACTTTTCTAGGGGTAAGTTTTCGTTTAGGGCATTGTTTAGGTGCTGAACCAGGATCCAACCAACTTGCTGAGCGCTTACGGTTATCGTACAGGATCCATTTTTATCGCAGGTAACAATGCGGTTCAAAATTCCTTCATTTGTGTGTCTGTTGAGCAGTGCAAGGCACGTCTCGACGCGTACTTCGCGCTGGCGATCATTGAGTTCGTGGGGCACCCATTTGTCAAGCTTTTTTTACCTTGCCAATTTGACGCAAATGGACCAATATTGTTTTGACGCTAACGTCGAAAGCTGCTGCTAATTCAGCCGTAGATTGTGTATCATCAGCTTCTTTAACAAAAATTATTTTGATTTGAAATGGCCAGTACTGCAGAACGGCAATTTCATAGGTAAAGACCTAATATATGGCAGCCGGGACCACTCCGATCCATACAGTACGACAGGTCTAATCACGGACGTGCATTTGTTCCCCTTTAACTTCACGGGCATAGTTTCATCATCATCATCATTTCAGCCGAAAGACGTCCTCTGCTGGACATAGGCCTCCCCTAAGTGTCGCCACATTGACCGGTCCCGTGCGTCTCGCATCCAGCGGATCCCCGCAACCTTCACCAGGTCATCGGTCCACCTAGTGGGAGGCCTTCCAACGCAACGTCTTCCGGTTCGCGGTCGCCACTCCAGAACTTTCCGGCCCCATCGGGCATCCGTTCTGCGAGCAATGTGCCCTGCCCACTGCCACTTAAGTTTGACAATTCTTCGGGCTATGTCGGTAACCTTGGTTCTCATGCGGATGTCCTCATTTCTGATTCGATCGCCCTCTCCATTGCCCTTTGGGTGACTTTAAGCCTTCTGATAAGGCCCATTGTGAGCGACCACGTTTCGGTCCCGTATGTAATCACTGGCAACACAAACTGGTCATAGACTTAAACCATCAAAGGCATAGTTTGCTTAAACCAAAACATGAAAATATGGGAAACAAAATTAATAACGTATCATAATTCTCTTGCCCATTTGGGGTCTGCGCAATATGTCTTCTCTCTTCCATACCTCTCTGTTTTTCATCAAAATTAACTATATTACTTTCAATATTAACGTCGTGCGTATAAAACCATGTAGCAACAATGGTTTAAGATAAGCGCATATTGCTACAAGTAATTAATGATAAGAACAAATTGTGGCTCTCGATATTGAAACATCAAGTATTGGTTCCTAGAGGGTTGATAGAGTAGTGAAATTAACTTTACTTCCGAAGGTTAATGACTTTTGTTTGTTTCGTTTACTTTTTGACATGGATGTAATTCACATGATTAGTGGTTAGAGAAGCTCGTGGCTTAATAAGAACTGCCACTCAGGTCGATCTTTAGGTAAAAGCTGTGCTTGCCTAGGTCGGTCTGTGGATGGATGACCGCCCGACATACCCAAGTTTCCTCCGTGCCTCGGTGCGCACGTTAAGCTGTTGGTCCCGGCTGCCATAATTATATATAGATCTTTGGCAGTCGTTACAGGCAGTCAGTGACCTGAAATTCTGATTATAATATAATATTCCACAACTATCACACAACGCCATCTAGTCCCAAGCTAAGCAGAGCTTGTGTTATGGGTACTAGACAACTGATAAACATACTTATATATTTCTAAATACATACATATTATAGATAAATTACACCCAGACACAGAACAAATGATCGTGCTCATCACACAAACATTTGTCCTGGGTGGGAATCGAACCCACGACCTCCGGCATAGCAGTTAGGGTCACTAACCACTAGACCAACAGGCCAGTATTAACTGGGTTGTGGAGGTCAGATAGGTAGTCGCTCCATGTAAAATACTGGTATTCAGCTGCATCCGGTTAGACTGGAAGCCGACCCCAATATAGTTGGGAAAAGGCTAGGCAGATAATGAGTGGTTATTTGTTGTTACTTTAAGTCCCATGTAGGCCAATAATAAGCGAGCCTAATGACATCAATCGGGCACAAATCCAGTCTTCGTAGCTGCTACTGAGAAACTCCTGAAGGAAAGGCCCAATAACAATTTGGCGACTTGAGAATCGAACTAGGACCTAGGCTCAGCAGTGGCGCTTGCGATCATTAATTAGACCAACAAAGTAGTTCCACACTGTGTACTACACATAATTCAAACAAATACAGTGAAACCTGGTTAAGTGAGACCTCCAAGGGACCTAAAAAATTGTCTCACTTATAGAGGTATTCCACTTACCCAATGTCTCAGATATCCAAATCTGTCTCATGGGACCTCAGCATGAGTTCCAGTTATAGAGGTTTCTCACTTATTCAGGTCCCAGTTAACCAAGTTTCACTGTATTCCCTTATGGATCATGAACAATGCTCATGAACTAACTATGGACGAGGAACTATCAAACAGAATTGTCACTAGGGACCTTCATTCTTTTATTAACAAGTAGGTATTATCATCGGCACGATTCTTGAGCGCTGACGCAAAAGTGAGTTATTGGGTCCCTTTGGTGGTATGAAGTGAGACGCGGGGCGGGGAAAGTGCAGTGATTGGCCCGTAGCGCATCGCGTCATAGCAGTCACTCGAGATTTGTTCTTTACTCCTGCTGCACTTACCTCATGACCAATAAATAATAAACGGGTGTGCGTTTTATTTGTCACTAGCTTTTGCCAGCGGCTTCGCCCGCGAAAACTGACGATTTTCCATACAAATTTTCATCCCCTAGTTAACTCCCTTAGGGGTTGAATTTCGAAAAATCCTTCCTTATTCCTTGTCTGCATTATAAAGGGAACCTCTGTGCAAAATTTCAGCTTTCTAGGTCCAAGGGTTTGGGCTGGGCGTTGATGAGTCAGTCAGTCCACTGTACACGCCGACCGCCGATCTTCTCTGTGATTGCTGTCCAGTCTAAATTCCACCAACACCAATTCAGCACACAAGCGCAAATTTTGCTTTCATGACAGTTTTCACTTCCTTTTAAATAGGCAATAGGGTATTTCTCCAAAAAATCTAATTAGCCCGTCTGCTAGATTATCGAAACATATTGGACACGTGTTTTTTGTTTTATAAAATTAATAAAAATTGACGAAAATAAAACGTGTCAAAGATCATGAGTGGGGGCTTGTGACGTCACTTTGTGGGTAAAAAAGTACCAACGTTGTGACGTCACACGATTTGACACGAGTTTTCGAAGCGCTATATAGTCTTCATCTTTTGTTTACGTGAAAAAAGAAAAAATACGTGTTCATTATTTTTTCATTGTTCACAGATTGAGTGTGGGTGTCTGGTGCATCCATCTCAGGATACGGGAGAAGTGTTACTGGGATTTACCGCCAGGAAATCCTACATAGCAGCCTGAATTAGATCCCGATTCATAGCATCTGAAACCATCATGACCCAGAGAGCGGTTTTTGAAAGCGCGGTTTACATGGAGCGCAATATTTATAGACGCCAAACTAACCGACGCGACGTTGCTCAAAAGCTTATAAAGCTGAAGTTGGACTAGACTTCACTAGACCAACCATGAGCTGTGGCCCAAAATAGCCATTTTCTGGATCGTTAACACAGCCGGAAGACATTACGGTAGACTTCGTAGAAGAGGGTGGACAAATTGGATAAATCCAACGACTAATGGTCTACAGGTCCAGGTGGTCCAGGGCAAAACCGAGGGCACGAGGGCGCGCGGTAGATCACCAATGCGCTGGACCGATCAAATCTAAAATCCGCTCCACGAATGCACGAGGCAAGCGACAGTACGAGAGGAATGGCTTCGAATATTGTTAAGCTTGCCACCACCCCTGTCATGACGACCACGACCACTCTGTCAAGAGTGTGACGACAGAGAAGAAGAAGAATGGTCTACATTAGCACTGGATTGAAACCACTGGAAGTCATGGGGCCTATGCACAGTAGGACGACGCAGGCTGAGAGTATCACCTTTTTGAGTCCTTAAGAGGAAATGCGAGTGCTGTCTCTTTCTACTATCGCTGTCTCTCTCCGTCCTCCTGCCCTCAAATTCGTGCGATAAGGACAACTATAGAAAAAAGTTAGAATTCGAGGTTTGGCTCTCGCCTATTTCCTCCTCCAATATTGAACCAATTTAAAAGATATTTTAGACAATGAATAAGGAGGTTATATACTACGCCGCTATTTTTTTCTTTAAATTTGTACACTAGGACTCTTCTAACAGCGATCTAAACAAGCAATTTTGAGCATTTTTTGAGGGTTCTAGTGCTTATAAAAATAATTTATCACCAAAAAGGAAAACATAGGGGCATAGAAATAGTTAATATTTATTATTCTGTAAAAAACCATTGCTCTAGGGTCATTAACCAAAAAGAAAACAGGCGAGAGCGTTTGTATGGAGAAAAGACCACTCACGTTTCCTCTTCATAAAATAAATAACAAAACACAACGCCTGTGTAATCCCCGAATAGTTAGACAAAGGTGAACACAATGACGGGAACACAGACAAAATCATATTATCTTTTGATCCAATTACCTACAGAACAGTTTTATCATCTACTATTTAATTGTTAGTAATAGCTTGCAATGGCTCCAGAAATAACTAATTAATTTAGTCGCTAAACGTAAGGTTTCAATTCAATCGGAGTTTTACTACGCATGACGCAAGTTGTCCCTTTGACATTGAACATAAAACTATCAGTAACCCCGCCTCAGATACATACAAATATAAACTCACGGCATTGTTCACAAGTGGGTAGGCAGAGTACCTATAGAAAGCCAGGGGCTACGATCCTTCTTTTTTTTGGAGGGTGGGAAATCATCAAATGACTCCACCGGTCTGGGTGGAGCGGTAGGGAGTGTCAGACTTCTGCTGACTAAAAACCACCCATAATATGTTCCTTCTTAGCCTTTTGTGTACGCGGCCGAGGTATCTCTTTCGAACAACCCGCAGCCCCGAAGCACTACGATCCTTGTATTACTCATTTTGCGTCGTTCACGTTCGTAGTTCGTACATATAGACACCGCCTCGGAATGTTTGGGTAGATGGATAGAACAGTGTGCAAACTTTCTTAGGTGCCTTCAGGTCTGAGTTTTTCATCATCCATAGAAAACGTAGAATTATATACAACTTTATTCATATTGGATGTCGTAGTCGATATGGCATAAAGTTGTATGTATAAAGTGTAACAAAAGTTGCAATGTTATTCATACTGGATGTCGATGTCTGATGGGCTACTGTCCGACAGTTGTTGACAGGTGTTTTTTTAAAGTCACTCATAAGTCACGGATAACTTTATTAGCGCAATTTAGAATTTTAACCTGAATTTCTTCATTTGGGAACCAAAAACAGGTAGAGGTAACTTAAGTTCAACTTCATGGCTAAAAAGACAGATCTTTTGCAAACCCAATTGCCTGATCCGGCAATCCAAGTGCCTTTTTGCAGAGAAGCGAGGAGTCCTGGGTGCACAACACATTATTTTACGACTTGAACATTGGGTGTAAATATAAGTGCGAAAAACACAAATGTGCTAGTTAGTTACCAACTGCAGTATTTCAAACAACTGCAAAAGTAGAAGGCTCTGTAATAGAATAGAATAGAAGAATAGAATATGTATTTATTCGCTAATGGACAGCAGCAACACAAAAGAGCAGCACATACATAAACAAATAACAACAAACAGCTTAACAATTAATTATACAGCTCAACTGCGCTGAGCATGCCCATAACGAAAGGGTAACCAACTCAGCATATGCTGGGTGTAAAACACTCAGCGCTGGTTTTCAGTAGGCCCCCCGCAGTGACACACGGATGAGGGTAGTAGGTAGTAAATAAATAATTTTATTCTATTAACAGGGCATTTTTAAGTGTGTAATAAATAAATAATATAAAATAAATATTTTCTCACAGAGGTTAACATAGTTATATTAGTAGTAATAGAACACGAAGATACATGATAAATAAATAAGTACTTTATATCCGAAAACGAAACACAGTTTATTCCTTATTGGCATGACGATGACGCACTTCGGGCCGGCCGATGCAGCATCGACCTAAGCATTTTTAAATAAATTGCAATACCACAATGACATGTCAGTGAGAGTGCGACTTTGCCTAGTTAATACTATTGTAATGAGCTAAAAAAACGAAACAAATGATTCCGAGAAAGTGTATAGTGCCGGTAGACTAATACCTAATGCTGATCATTGAGTTCAATAGATTCTGGCGATCGCAGATAACGGATTTACCACCGCCGCGCATCTACCTACAATATTTGCTGGTAAGTTTCTATGAAATAAATTCGAAATAAAAGTTAAAAAATTCACATAATATACTTAATTTAAAATTTGGTGATTTTGTGTTACGGTAATAAATAATAAATAATTCAAAATAAAAATTTAAAATATTGTAAAATAGTAAATAATAGCTAGATAATAATTAGATTGTTAAATTAGATAAACGATTTGTCAATATTTACATTATTAAATTCAATTTGTGAACGAATTATAAATGTCTTAAGCCTTAACTTAAATGTATTTATGTTGTTTAGGTCCCTAATTGGTGGAGGAATATTATTCCAACATTTGGAGGCTGCATATCGGAAGCTTCCTCGAAAGGCTGCAGTTCTGTGATGTGGTGTAGCCAGCTGCTGAGCACAACGCCTGGCTTTTTGCTGCCGGTGGTTATTTATCCACGTAAGCTTTGAGTACAGGTATGACGGACATTTATATTTGATGACTCCAAAAAGAAGACATGCTAAGTGCAGCTTACGACGGGATTTCATTTTTAAAATGTTGTGCTTGTTTAAAAATGGTGTCAAGTGGCTCCTTGGTGGTACGTCAAAGCAAAAACGCGCACAGGCATTTTGAACCCGCTGTATAAGTCTTTCGGTGCGTGCTAGTAGTCGTGGACCTACGACGGTATCAGCATAATTTAGTTTCGATAAAACTAGGCTTTCAACGAGCTGTACACGCAGGTCTTCGTTAATATATGGACGCATTTTATATAGGACTTTTAGGCGGTAAAAACAATTTCGCACGCAGCTTGCGATGTGAGCCTCAAAGTTAAGGCCTTGGTCCATAATTAGACCCAGATTCCTCGCTTCATACACACGATCAATGCGTTGACCCATCACAATCACGTTTGCAAGGTTACTGTTTATTTTACCCAGTTGCCCTTTAGATCCGAAAAGCATAAATTTAGTTTTGGCCGGGTTAAGTAGAAGAGAGTTTTGTCTTGACCAGTCCACAATCCTTGCCAGATCTTCGTTAACTAGTCTTACTGCGCTCTCATAATCTTCAGGTTTAAAAGCCAGGTATAATTGAATATCGTCTGCATAAATATGAAATTTACAGTTTTCTATAATATCAATAATGTCGGCACTATAGAGAATAAACAAAGGCGGACCCAGTATCGATCCCTGTGGAACCCCCTTTACCACTGGGCTCATATTAGAAAGAACGCTAGACCCATTCGCATCCCGAATTTCCACAAGCTGTTGACGATTACTCAGATAGCTTCCGAACCATTTAACGGTAGCGGCGTCAAATCCATAATAGGTCATCTTCGAGAGCAAGAGACTCAAATTAATAGCATCAAATGCTCTAGAAAAGTCCAGCAGAACTAATAGAGTACAACACCCTTCATCTTGAGCTGATAATATGTTGTCAGTAACATCTAAAAGAGCCGTTGCAGTACTACGCCCCCGCCTAAAACCGGATTGAGCCTCAGGGAGGATGTTATTTTGCTCAATATAAGCCGTTAGTTGGGCATTAACTACTTTTTCCAGTACTTTTGATAAAAAGGGTAAAATACTAATAGGCCTTAAATCTTTTACAGTAGTTGGGTTCGCGATTTTAGGAATCGGACGTACAACGGCTATTTTCCATAGATCAGGAAAGGTCGAGGTTGAAATGGAATGATTAATAATGGTAGTAAGGATATCCAAAGTCTGTGGAAGAGTCAGAAGAAACATGTCCAGTGTAATGTGGTCGAGACCCTCTGCATTTGATTTGAGTTTAGATAAAATCTTCATTATGTCTGACTGACCTACAGTTTCAATAGCGAATACGCCATCATTAAATCTGTGAGACTCATAGTAAGTCAGACATGTAGCTGGTGCCATTATATCACCTGGGACATTCAAGAAGTGAGAATTAATTTTATCTGGGTCATTGAAAATATGAGAGGGTAAATCAGTTTCATTTTTAAAAGGTAGCAAGGTGGTCTTTAGATTCCTCCACAAAATTTTGGGTTGTTTCATTTTACTATTAATATTGAACTTGAAATAAGCAACCTTTTCGTAATATAGGGACTTGTTCACTAGACTTTTTAATTCCTTGTAATATTCAATTTTACTCTCAGAATTTGAATTCCTACAACGTACATGTGCTTGATTGCGCAAGTACATCATAAACTTGATGTTATCTGTTATCCATGGATATGACTTTTCTCTTATAATATGGGTCTTACGGGGAGCGTGTTTGTCAAAAAGGGTAATAATAGCAAAATTGAGATGAGCTACCATAGCGTTGACGTCACCTGATACAGCTCGCGCAAGCCAATCTATAGAGCTCAAGTCTTCCTTAAACTTCTCCATCTGTATATTTCTGAGGTTTCTACTTGTTACAACCCTGGGTAGTATTTTTTCCCTTTTAAAATTAAAAACGGCTGAAACAAAAGCATGTGCGCCTAGCGCGACTATCCAGTCAACTTCTATGCTGCTCACCCTCGCATCTGTACACACTAAGTCAATAAGAGTCTCGCTAGTGGCCGTAAAGTGAGTAGCAGAAGTGACCAGTTGACTTAAGTCAAGGCTATTTAGAAACGCATTTAATTTTGCAGTTTTAGAGTCAGTTTGGTTAAGACAATTAATGTTAAAATCTCCCAACAAAACGGTATATTTACATGAGGCTACGGAATTAATTGAACATGTTACCGCGTCCAAAAATATGTCAACATCCATCCACGGCGGTCTATACGCTGTGCCAATGGCGATTTTTACACCATTCGCGCTCAAAACAAGCCACATTTGATCCACTGACTCATGAAGCGGGTCAACAGGGTGCGCATGGGTGCGCACATTCATCCCGCGCTTGATATAAAACCCAACGCCGCCGCCGCGTCCGCCGCGCACGGTCACCGGGCGCGGAACGTGTCGCAGCCGGTACCCAGGCACGGCGGGCGCGCGCCCCTCCTCACCCGTCCTAAGCCAGGTCTCATTTATTGCCATTATACCAACATCATGACGCTCCATTGCGGCGATAAACTCATCGTGGTTAGTGCCTAGCGATCCAGCGTTGAGTAATCCAAACTTGAGGTGCTTCGCACTCATTACAATGTTTTGGTGGCACCAAACATCACAATATTATACTTCGTACAAGGGCACATTAAGAGATTGCAGTCAATTATCGGGTGTTCGTAAATTGTTTTTGTTTTGTAATAATAATAAGTGATACAGTATAATAACAATACTGAAATATTTGTCCGTGTCAAAAATCGTGTGCAGAATATTAATATCGTGTTAATAAATAGTGCATATATTGTTAAATAATAATTATATAGGGAAGTAGTTTGTAGTAAATAAATAAATAAATAAATAGTCTTCAGTAGGTAAAAGAACATAAACTTATTTTGAAGGGAAATAGGTATCATCAAATCTGTGTCACTGCGGAAAATACAAAACAAAATAGTGCTCCCTTTAGCCAGGGCATGCTGCGACCAAACTAGTACAGAAAAAGCAAACAAAAAAAAAACAAAAAAGATTATTAAAGAAACAGGAAAAAAACAAATAATATTATGTAGTATTAGTACTTTACGAGTTAGGAACAAGCTATTTAAAATGTGGCATTTCGAAAAATTCGGCTCAAATCTAGATCGGAGCGAATACGTTGCGCAGGGACACCATCCTCTTTCTTCACGTAGATGCGGCCCTCTTTTGTCCACACATACTTAAATTTATGTCTCTGCCCAGCCTCACGCGCGTTGTAGAACAGCTTCCCGTTAATCGGCGTCAACCGTTCGTTTAAATAAAACCTCTGCGAGGGCCCACGCAATTCAAGATCGGCAGTGGTAAGGCCGCGTCTCACGCGCGCTGCTTTCAATAGTTGGTCGCGGACAGCGCGGCGCGACAGTCGCACAGCGAGCGCGCGCGGTCGCGGCTCCGCGATGTCAACACTGCCAGTACTCGCAGAAGTAAAATTACGGCGCACCATACCAACACGCTCCGCGTTCACTATTTCGCGCTCGTCGATGTTAACTCCCAATTTCAGGGATACCACTTTCAGGATGTGTAGCGGGCTCTCATCTTTTGTTTCGGGTATACCCGTTATGATGACGTCATTGATTAGGAGCTCTTGGTCGCGTTCATTCAACTGTGACTTAAGATCAGCAATGGTCTCCTCAAGATGGTCGTAGGAAGATGGTTCTTTTTCCTCAAAACGTTTCTCGAGGTAGGAAACCTTGCCCTCAACGACTTCCATACGCTCCCTACATAAGCCGACATCCGACTTCAAACTAGCCATTTCATCTCGGAACTGTCGTAACTCCACTCTCATAGCACTGAGCTCCTCACGAAAACATCGAATCTCGTAGGCTACGTTGAGCTCCTGAGGCTGCGGCTGTGCTATATCCTCTATGGGGGTGATGGAGTGAGAGTCAGGGGTTGGTAGCATCTGTGGAGGCTGAATGGCTGTTGGCTGAATGGTTGCCGGCTGGATGGTAGTAGCTGGCTGGATAGTTGCTGGCTGGATAGTAGTAGCAGACTGGATGGCAGCTGCAGTCGGGCAAGTTCCTGGCTGGCTATTGCTATTTTGCTGGGTTATATTTAGATGGCTACTAATCATGCTACCATCAGACGGGCCTTTAACAGGCGTAGCCGAATTGTCCGTTCTCGGTATCTTTGCCTTACAGGCCGGGCACAACCAGTTAGGTGACACCTTTGTTGACGTAACGCCAATGCAAACAGGATGATATGCCCCAGGGCACTTAGTGCAGCGAACGCCCTCAGACATAGCCATAAACTTACCGCAGCCACCACACTTCGCCATGATTGATCCGTCTGTTTGGGTTCCACACAAAGTCCAAGTACGTAATCTTTGGGTATAGTTCAAAGTTACCACTAAGGAGTCATAGATGGCGTTGATTGTATGCAATGTGAAACAAACCGATAATTTGTCCTGTAATTTTCAGTAGGCGCGAATTATTGCAATGATCCGCCACACAAATTGTCACTGTACTCAGTTGCACTATTTTCTTGTCTGTTTTTGCAAATCACTTGAAGTTTAATTTATTTGTTTATAGTTTAGGGTAGATGATTTTCACTATCTTACTAGGAGTTTTATTTTAGGCTTTTATTATTGTATAACTAAACACTGACACTGTTCCACAATATATGTTAAGTACTATATCCCGTTGATGACTTTTAGCAATAAAGTTTTTAGAAAAACACTGTTATTTTATTTTTAAACTTGTACTGAGGTAAGCTAGTCAGCTGTTACCGACATCCGTGACGTCACTCCCATGTAATGTAATGTACACTCAGTAATGACGGTCTGATGAATGCAAATGATGCCCTATTCACAATAATGGCTTGCTTTTAACAAGGATTGCTCCTCCTCGTCACGAGGTCCTAATTGCGCAATTAGTTTGTTTGTTGTACTGTAGATAATTGATACATCGTCATAGATGTGGTAAGGCTTGGGTTCTTTCAGGTCTAATGATGATGATACGAACGATGGTGGTGACGATATTTAGGACTACGGTTCCTGGTTACTGTGTCCTTCGCTTTCCAGCAGGCGTGATCGAGGTCAAGAGCAGGCTTATCCCTATATAAGGTCCCATTAAAATAGGTGGACAAAATTTCAGAAATCATTCAGACCACCAAAATAAGGACGATGGTAAAAAAAATAATAAGAAAAACGCATTTAAGTACCTACTCATAAAGGATGAGTTTGTTCTAGAGCAGGGATGTTGCGAATATTCGAATCCGCATCCGCAAATGCGGAGCATCCGCATAGATTCGAACATCCGCATTCGCATCCGCATCCGCAATAATCAATGCGGATATTCATGCGGATGCGAATATCATACAAGTTGCGGCAAGAAAGAAATTGGGCGAGGCCGGCCGGCGAATGGCGCGTGCCGTTTCCCTTGTGACAAATGACAATGACCAATGGGAGCGAAGAAATTGGTGACAAGATTCGACGCATTTGTTGTGGTGCATCTTTTGTTTCTTGTAAATAAATCATTACGTGTTTGATTACTTATCGTATAGATAGATTAATATTTCGAGTGTTGTCGTGAGTTGTGATTGTGATAATCATTGTGTGTAAATAATTGTTTATGGGAAAACTTTATATTATTAGTTACACTAATCTAAGACTACTTTAGTCCTAGCTCAGCTTATTTCAATCGTCAGGTCAATTCCATTATGTTACACCGGTAATAGGTACGTTTTATTGTAGGTAAAGTTTATTATTATTATAACAAAATTCTTTATTTTTCAGCGTCTAGTTAATTAACAATGTCACCACCGATACAAAGTACCTAATCTAAAGAATGTTTTAATAATTCTTCATTCATTTAACTAGGAACTTCATTTTTATTTCACTTAATTTTTTTTTTTACTTCATTTATAAAATATTTTAAACATTCGCATCCGCATCCGCATCCGCGGATGTGAGCCTTCAAAACTCCGCATCCGCATCCGCATCCGCGGATGTCAAAAAATCGGCATCCGCAACATCCCTGTTCTAGAGTGCCGGCAATTTATTACTTTGAATTAAAAAAAAACACTTTATTTAATGTTTTTTTTTGTTTAGATATCTTTGGTTAGACCTACTGAACGCTGTGTTAAAATTTGTCCACCTATTTTAATGGGACCTTATATATTACAAAACAAAGCCCTCCGCCGCGTCAGTCTGTTCGCGATAAACTCAAAAACTTCTGCATCGATTTTTATGCTGCTTTCACCAATGGCTAGAGTGTTTCTCGGGGAAGGATTTAGTATATAACATGACCGACATCCATGCAGGTGAAGTCCGCGGACATCAGCTAGTTTAGCAATCAATAAAAAAGAGCTTTTTTCGATTTTTGGTGAGCATTTAGCAGTCGAAAGGAAACTATCCCGGTTTCTATAGGAGATATTATTTATCTATTATTTCGATATCTGGACATAATATTAAATACCAAACCACTCAAGAGTAAATACTATAGTGGCCGTTGATTCTTTATCTTAGGAATTTAGCGCCACGGAACGCAAGGCGCAGTGATAACAGGTGGACTAAGTCCTGGCTGTTGGTGACAGCCTTAGTCCACCTGTGGCGTCCAAAAACTGTTAACCCTTTGACCGCCATTGACGCTTTAAAGCGTTAATTACGATTTAACTTCAGACGCCGATGACTCTTTAAAGCGTCAGTTATTAGCCTTATGTTTGACATTAAAATACACAGTAATGAACACTACTTTGCATAGTTTTAGCAACACATCACGCTTAAGCATAGACTAGGCCTTTATTCTCAATGCATAAAAGTCTACAAAAAAACCTATTTTAATCAAAAAAATACATGAAAAACAAAAGACTACAATTTGAGTTTTAAAGCATTACACTGAACGCCATTGACGACTTAAATCGTCATGTAGTGATGTGGCCATTTGTACAAAAATAAAGATATAGGAGGTAGATCTAAAATAAAAATCCCCACCAAACAACTCGAATATTCTACCAGACCCGTAAATAATAAATAGAAGGTAAAGATCTCCATCTCATTTCTTGAATGTTTCCACAAGCAACTGTTAACTTCCTAATTGAATTGGTGCGTGTGTGCATTGTTAAATATGGAAAAAAATAGAGGTAAGTTGTTTTAATCATATTTTAGATATACCTAAGTACGTAATTGTCTAATAGATAAAAATAATCAAGAACATTTTTTTACTTATGGAGCCGGTATCACCCAAGTGCAGTATTTTATCCCTTTGCACTTCTTTCTATCTTGAGTTAGAATGGGCCATCTTTTGAAGAGATTCTTTTTTTTCAGATTTGAAAAGACCGAGGGCATGGACGGCCTCGCCAAATATTCTTGAGGCCGATACTCAAGATCTTTATGAAGCATCTGTTGCAACTAAGCAGGCGGCAACAAAAAATTCTAAATGTAATGATTGTGAAACATACAATTCAAACGACAACCGGAATGAGCATTTTTCTCTATTATTACGTGAAGAATTTAGCTATATACAACCTTGCATACGTACCAGTTGTTATATTAAAATTTTAAATTTTTTAAATGAAGCTAAACATAATCACTGTCATGAAATGGATATAAATACACAAAAATAATAGATTTTGTGTATTTGTTTGTCACGGTACAAAATAAAAAAAACGAGTCAAATTTGTATGTTATTTTCTTTTAAGAACTACTTAACTTCCCAAATAAATAAATAAAATGAAACAAAAAACTAAACCAAATATATAATCACAAACCATAAACTTATTTATAAAACAAGTGTAGTAGGTATTTGAAATGACATATTACAAGAATGTGGGTAAATGAAAATAAACATCGATATATCTACCGTACCTCACTATTTCACGCACACTTATCCATATCGCGAACGCCAAAGACGCTTTAAGTTGTCCGCCAGTGACGTCATAAACGCTTGGCTCGTTCTTATTAATGTGGGGACATGTCGGTAGAGTAAAATAAAATCTACCTTCAAAGGAAATTATAATGTTTAGTTATTATTAATTTAAGGTAAATTTTATTCAAGTCTACCGACATGTCCGCTTTCCAACACAAGTTTCTTTTCGACGTACCAGTTGCTAATTGGCATCCGCACGATTTTTTTTCACTATTTTATAATATAAAATGGACACTGAAGAACTTATTCGCATTTTGGAAGGCGTAGACGACAACGAGGTCGTGTACATAAATTCATCTGACTGCGAAACAGAAAGTGAGAGAGAGGTAACATATTTATTTCCTATTTAATAAAAAATGTGTAAAGGCTGAAATAATGGTAGACAAGCACTGATCGCGCCAGGACTCAGCCGAACCTTATCTCGGGCCCATGGAAGACAGGTCTCAGAACAGCCGCCGTCCTAACGGGATCAAATAGACGCGATACGCGCCTCCGAACAATATTACAATTTCTGAACTTACAGCTACCCTTACCTCATTTCTTCGAGCCGGTCTCACTTCCTTGACCCCTCGCAAGTTGTGTAACTGTGTATGTGTATAATGAGTGTATATGACCTTGCGATGGTTTGCTGGTAGTTCCGGACGATTCTTCCACGTCGCTGCAAGCCACGCCGTTAACGCGAGCCACCACACTCACTCCGTATTAGTCTAACCACAAAAGCCTCGGTGCTTTCCCAATAGCACTCCCGTGACAAGGCAAACCAATGATATTATCAATAACCCGTTCGACATTCACAGCGTCGCTAACCGTACTGCTTAACTAGTATAATTGGGTGCCGCGAAATGACTCCACAAGTCGATTTAATCAATGCGCGTGCGCTTTCACCCGTGATTCTATGGCTACTATAATATTCGTTCGACGCCCAGCACGTCTCAATACGAACTACTATTCACGCCGAGCCCAGCGCTCGACCTCTACCTCCGCCCCTTCGCCCCTGTCGCACCGAGGCGGAGAAAATCAAAAATCTGAAGGTAGATTATAAACAATCACCCCCCCCGGACCGACCCGTTGTCGGTCCGCTCAAACTCCCGGGAGTCGAGATAAAGTTGAAACTGCCCGTCTAAGGATCGAGTCCCTCACCTGGACGTCTGCGATCCTTGGAAACCCATCCTTGCCCGTAATCAGGTTAACAATGCGCCCCCGTCGCCAACACAACGGTGATAGGTTAGCATCCTTAACCAGAACGAGGTCTCCAACGCAGGGTGGGGTCGTCCTGTCCGTCCACTTAACGCGTTGCTGTAGAATATGCAAATACTCCAGCGACCATCGCTTCCAAAATTTTGGCTCATTTGCCGTAACATCTGATACCGTGACAACCGGTACAACTTGACATCAGTATACGGATATTCCGGCAAGGCGCTAAGTGGTTGGCCAATCAAAAAATGACCTGGGGTCATGGCCTCAAGGTCATTCGGGTCAGCGCTCAACGGGCACAAAGGTCGCGAGTTTAAGACCGCCTCAATTCTGCAAAACACCGTTGACAACTCCTCAAAGGTGAGAATCGTTGAGCCGATGACCCGATACAAGTGAGTCTTGGAAGACTTGACTACTGCCTCGAAAATTCCACCCCAGTGGGGGCATCCAAGTGGACTAAAATACCACGAAATGCCCCGACTGGCGAGGCCCGTGCCAATCTCTCGCTCATTCTGACTTAAAAACAATACAATTTCCTTTAAGCACCGGTCGGCGCCCTTGAAGTTGGTACCACAGTCCGACCGAATCAGTGACGGTACTCCCCGTCTAGAAACAAATCGATCTAACGCCGCCAGAAAGGCCTCCGTAGAGAGATCGGCCACCAGTTCCAAATGAACGGCCTTGGTCGCCAGACACACGAAGACACACAGATATGCCTTAACCGACTTCGCGTTGCGAAGGTGCGATGTCTTGACCATGAAGGGCCCCGCGAAATCTGTCCCTACGCCAGCAAATGGCCGAGCCTCCGTGACTCGGTCGGCCGGGAGATCTCCCATTTGTGGCTGCATTGTGGCTGCCTTGAGTCGGTAACAAGGCAAGCAACGAAACACAACGCTCCGTATGATTCTGCGGGCCGATAAAATCCAAAATTCACGCTGCAAAATGCCCAGAAGGGTGTTACAGCCTGCGTGTGAATTCTTGGTGTGACGGTCCCTAACCAACAACTCCACCAAAGCCTCTGAATGAAGCACTTTCCCATGAACGTGACCGGCGCGATCCAACCGGTTGGATCGAACGTTCGTGCGATAGTCGAAAGGACCGATCGCTTGGTCCAGGTCTTCGACAGCAACTCGGCCTCACAACTGTATGTGAAGGCATCCTGACTCGGTTGATACTGGACCCCTAAAATGGCCAACGCATGAAGATTCTCCGAATCCTCAAACAAATGCGGGTCTTGTTGATACTCAGTTGGCAGTCCTGCCAGTACCTCTGGGCAGTTCGACAGCCATTTCCTGAGTTCATAGCCACCGGAGGCCATGAGCGCCACCAATTCATCCCTTAAGATGAGCGCCTGCTCAATACTGTCTGAGCCCGTACAAATGTCGTCTACATAGACGTCCCTATCAATGACAGCAGCCGCGCGGGGAAAGCGGAGCCGTTCTTGATCAGCCAGCTCTCGTAGCGTACGCATGGCTACATATGGGCTGGGCTTTAATCCGTACGTGTTTGTGTTGAGCTCGTATGTGACCATCGGTTCTTCTGGGCTCTCTCGCCACAATATCAGCTGGAACCGACGGTCGTCTGGATGAATCTCAGTTTGACGAAACATCATCCGTACGTCCGTAACGAAGACAACCTGGTGTCTCCTGAAGTCCGTGAGAATGTCTGCAATGTCTCTGGTCAGCTTAGGACCAGCATGGAGACATTGATTCAGGGACACCCCGCTAGACGTCTCCGCGCTCCCGTCGAACACGACCCTAATCTTTGAGTCAGGTGTCTTCAAAACAGCATGATGAGGCAACACATAATGCTCCTCATGACGATAGTCAACCCTGGACACCGACATGTGACCCAACGTCAGGTATTCGCGCATGAACTCCACATACTTCTGTCGGAAGTTGGAGTCCCGCTTCATGCGCCTTTCCATTGCCACTAACCGCTTTTCTGCCAGACTCCATGAGCTCCCCAGCGGAGGTCGAGTTGACAGAAATGGCAACCTTGTCATAAATCTACCCGATGGGAGGCGCACCGTGTTACATCGATAAAATGTTTCGCACTCCTCATCACGTGGGTTATTCCTAAGAGCGGTGGGTGGCTCTTCCGTTGCCCAGAACCGTTGCAGGACGTCTGATAACACGCTGCCATAATATATGGAGCTATAATCCGTTGAGTGCTGTGGTTCCCGTACTGGGCCCAATGACGCGTAACCACCTGCGGTACGCATGGCCACAACCCCGTTTGGTTGCAGCTCCCGTTTGCCGCTTCGGAGCAGCTTTCCGAGGACGTCAGACCCAAGCAAGACGTCCACCCGTCCGGGGATCGCGAAGTGGGGATCGGCTAACTCCAATCCATTGGTCAACCCGTTTACCGCAGACGGTAACCGAGTCTGAGGGAGGACCCCAACCACTTCGTCCAAAACGATCGCCGTGGCATTCACCCGCGTGACCGATGCCGTGTCACCCATCTCGAACAGGAATGTCGTCTGACCCCTGAGGTGAGGCACCCGATTGCCACCTATACCTACGGCGCCATCCCGTGATGGCTCTAATGTAAGGCCCAGCTTTTTCACTAAACAGCTGGACACAATACAACCTTGTGCCCCTGAATCTAACAGTGCTCGCACGTGCACCGGCTGTCCGTCAGTACCCCTGACAGTAATCCTAGCCGTCGGTAATAATACCGTTACTGTCGGGGTGGGCACCACTGACGAACAGGCTGCTAGTTGCTAATAGGAGGCACCTCCCTCCTCCCCTGCCGGAGGGGGAGTAAATACTGTCCCAGTATACGGGTCCCAACCCGGGTAGTAACCCTCCCGACCCATCGGTGACATCCGTGCCGGTCGGAAGTAGCCTACTGGCATCCTTCCGAACGGTGGCGGGCGCGCCGTCAGCCGAGGGCGTTCTGCGAGAGGCAGGGAGAAGCGACTACTCGGGGGTGGCAACATGCCCCCCAACGCATTCGAGTACGCCGCGTAACCCGTCTGTACTACCTCCGGGCCCCTGCCCGAGTCTCGGTGCCTATCCCCCCCCCGCGGGGAAGACGACGGTATCGGGTTGTGCTCTGGATCAGCCCTTGGCCCACCCCCCCGAGGGGGCGGCGACCGCTGATTCCTGGCCGACCCACCCCCCCTAGGGGGGGGTGACCGACCACCCGAATCTGGCTTAGGAGAGGGGGTGTGACCTCCCGGCGAGGCTCCGTGCACCTCCCTACTCTCCGCCAGGCATAGCAACTCGTGATGGGCTCCTCCGCAGGTTCCACAGTTAGTGGTCCTGTGGCACTCACGTACAAAGTGAGTCCCCAAGCAGCGGAAGCACAAATAGCGCTGCTTGACCACCCCTCTTCGTCTATGCACCCGCTGCGCCTTAAAGTCCGCGCATGCGGCGAGACCGTGCCCTTCCTTCCGACAGAAGGCGCACACTTCCGATTGGAGGGCGTGGTATTTCTTCCCCCCCCGACGGGGCTCAACCGGCTTGGGCCCGCTCGTACGTCGGGTTGACGGAGGAGGGTGCGACGTGGATGCCCCTTGGCAATCCGCCCGCCGGCACTCGCCTTCTAAAAACACCCTCAAGTCATCGTAACTTGGGAGGTGGTCCGTCGATTCGCCACCATGTGACTGCTCAAAGCGCGCCACCACGTCGATCGGCAACTTCCGTAAAACCCTATTGACGATGATATATTTATTGTCCCCTAACGACAACTTAAGTCGATCTAACGTGTTCACCGCAACCGTGACCGGATTAAGGATTTTCGCCCTTATTTCGTACACGTTAGACACCTTCGGGATTTCAAAAAACTTATCGATGAGGCCATCAACTATTAATCGCCGATTATCATATCGGTCGATTAATAGGCCCCATGCCGTCTCATAACTGGCGTCCGTAATCTCCAGGTGGGTCAAGATGTCGTGCGGCTCACCGTTAAGCCTACCCATTAATTGAGCCATCTTGTAGGCGGGCGAGAGATCCGTACGCGAATGCACGACACTATTAAAAATATCGCGGAATCGCGGCCAATCGGCATACTCGCCGCTAAACTCGGGTACATGTACTGGTGGCAACGGCGCCTGAATTCCTACGCCTGCTGGCCGACATGATTCCCTGACGTCACCCATGCGCGATCGCTCAATGTCGGCCGCCGCCTGGATTATGCTCATGGACATTTCCCCACACTGGTCCACATTGCCCCGTACCACCTGAGCATCCTTGTCCACCGACGACAGATCCGTCGATTCGAGACATGCTAAATACTCAGCGTGACACTTTAACACGGCGTCATATCGTTCGTCAACTTGCCGAGCGCGTGACAATAACGCATCTTCACGATCGGTGCGACCTACCAACGTAACAACCGATGAAAACCATCTCAATTCAGCTTCGATTCTGGCTGCGATAGTTTTCGTTACTGACGGAGCCATAGTACCAACTTCAATACGCGATTATGCAATAATAAATAACAATAACCAAAAAAAATAACAATTATTGTATCCGGAACTAACAATAATAATATATTCGTTGAGTGAATAAATCTACGACGCTATGCCAACTCTTGAACTTATTCCTCTACGTGCTCTAGAGGTTATTCCTCTATGTCTCAAATGTTGACAATCATAACACGATTTGTGATGAGGTTATATTTGTGCGTAACCGAACGTAAATAACAAATTATTTTATCAACGAATATTCACATTCCATGTACTTATTATTAATAACGCCAAACTCAACTTGAGGCGTACACTGGTATGTAGGTCAATGTACTACTACCTACAAGTTGAATTTGTACATGAACACAATTTTTACAAGTAAATTGGTACCAAGTACCTACTAATTTTTACAAGTGGGTATAACCACTGCTCTGCTACCAGAATTTGATCGCGCCAGGACTCAGCCGAACCTTATCTCGGGCCCATGGAAGACAGGTCTCAGAACAGCCGCCGTCCTAACGGGATCAAATAGACGCGATACGCGCCTCCGAACAATATTACAATTTCTGAACTTACAGCTACCCTTACCTCATTTCTTCGAGCCGGTCTCACTTCCTTGACCCCTCGCAAGTTGTGTAACTGTGTATGTGTATAATGAGTGTATATGACCTTGCGATGGTTTGCTGGTAGTTCCGGACGATTCTTCCACGTCGCTGCAAGCCACGCCGTTAACGCGAGCCACCACACTCACTCCGTATTAGTCTAACCACAAAAGCCTCGGTGCTTTCCCAATAGCACTCCCGTGACAAGGCAAACCAATGATATTATCAATAACCCGTTCGACATTCACAGCGTCGCTAACCGTACTGCTTAACTAGTATAATTGGGTGCCGCGAAATGACTCCACAAGTCGATTTAATCAATGCGCGTGCGCTTTCACCCGTGATTCTATGGCTACTATAATATTCGTTCGACGCCCAGCACGTCTCAATACGAACTACTATTCACGCCGAGCCCAGCGCTCGACCTCTACCTCCGCCCCTTCGCCCCTGTCGCACCGAGGCGGAGAAAATCAAAAATCTGAAGGTAGATTATAAACAAGCACCGTGACAGTTATTACTTTTTTGTATTTTAGGAGGTAGTTACAGAAGAAAGTCAGGGTAGTTCGAGCTCTGAAACTCAGTTCCAGTGGACGGGACTTCCGAACACAATGGATAATCAGGCATTTAACGACTTTAGTAGTGGTATTTTACCATCGTTACAATTGTCACCATCATCAAGCGAACTTGAATATTTTGAGAAATTCGTGGATGAATTATTAGTTTCTAAAATTGTTTATTATACAAATCGATATCATCGACACTTTGTTTTAAATACTGATTTAAGAAATCACTCAAGGTTACAGGCGTGGCAAGATGTTACGATATCAGATATTTATATATTTCTGGCTGTTACAATGTTAATGTCTAGGAATAGCCGTATAAGTATCGAAGAACATTGGTCGACTAATCCATTATTAAACTCACCTATTTTCACAACTCTTATGAGTAGAAATCGATACACTACTTTGTTGGGCATGCTACATTTTTCCGAACCAGGGCCACAGCAACCGAGGGATAGCATCTTACATAAAATAAAAGGCATAGTTGATGATGCGCGATGTAAATTTCAAGATTACTTTATACCGTATCAAAAATTATGTATTGACGAAAGCATGGTTCCATTCAAAGGAAGGTTATCAATTAAACAGTACCTTCCAAATAAAAGAAATCGTTTCGGAATAAAGCTTTTCGTTTTATGTGATGTCAGCACTAAAATTATTTTAGATTTTATAATTTACACGGGTAATGAGACTGAAATAGTGCGAAATACTGATTTAGGCATAAGTGGATCGGTTGTTACTACTTTAATACAACGATACTACTTTACTAACAGAAACATCTATATGGATAACTGGTATAGCAGTCCTAAATTATTTAATTATTTGAAGTGTCACGGTATAGGTGCTTGTGGAACAGTGAGAAAAAATAGAAAAGCAATGCCAGTGTTTAAAAAATTGAAAAAAGGAGAAAGAGACGCAAAATATACTTCCAATATAATGGCTTTAAAATGGCATGATAAAAAAGATGTGCATATGTTGACTACATTCCATGAGGATAGATTAGGGCCAAGTGAAAAAATCGACAGGTCAACCAGTTTACCAGTAATGAAACCTGAATGCATTTTAGACTATAACAAAAATATGGGTATAGTCGACACGAACGATATGATGCTAAGTTCAATTAACTGCATGAGAAAAACAGTGAAGTGGTATAAAAAGCTTTTTTTTCACATAATCGACATGCATTTGCTCAATTCCTTCTACTATTGCAAGGTGTTAAAAAATAACAGTTCATTACACTACCACAATTTTCAGTTATCAGTAATTAAACAGATCGTTGTCAAATACGCGGGTGGCAGGTCACTTCCCATGACTAACCGTGCATTTGAAAATCCGGCTCGTTTATTAGGTGACAATACTGCTAAACATATGCCAGCATATCTTCCACAGCAAAAAAAACTACGCTGCAAATTATGCGCTCATGTGTATCGTAAAAGGCGTGACTCGCGATTTTGGTGTGAAGAGTGCAAAATACCACTTTGCGTAACCTGCTTCCGCCCTTATCATGAAAATAAAAAATAATACAAGTTTTTAAGTCAGTTTTCGATATTTTTGAAGTTACCTTACAGTTACAATTTACCGTCATGTACCTATAACCTGTATCAATATAGTGATTATGTATAATCCTATTACTTATGAACATTGTTAAGTAAGTAATTCAATAAATTCATTAGCAAAATTGAAAGTTATTTTATTCCTACAACATAAAACATTATTATTAAATTATAATATCGATAACAGTTACGAACAACACTATTAATTTAATGAAAATGTGTTGAAACTACCATTTGGTGTCGCCGTTGACGTCTTAGGGCGTCGACTAGTTGCGTCAAATTTCTGAATTGTTTATTATATTTGATAAGCAAAAATTGATATTGTATTGTGTTCAGTCTTAATTTCATGGCACAATTAGCTGTCTGTTATATTGTTATACGTTTTTAATTCATCGATTTAACATAATGTATAGTATAATCATAAATAAACTCAATATATTACGTTTAGCAATAATTTTATCGTTAGAAGGGGTCACATCACTACAGTATCATGCGAGAAATTATAGCAAAAATAGGCATGGCGCTGGTGGTCAGGTTTTTAAGATTGAGCGTGGCGGTCAAAGGGTTAAAAGAAATGTGGGTCGTCTGGTTGCAAGATGGGCAGGCGACATAGTTGCCATTTAGGGAAAACCCTGGATGAGGCTGGCGGCATAGGACCGACGATATTGGCACGAGAAAAGAGAGAGGCCTATACCCAACAGTGGTGAATTCAGGCTGTAGATGATGATGATGATGATGTTGAATGAACATGATATAAAAAAACAATTCGGCATATTCGTAGATAAGTTGAGATCGTAGATGAGGTGAGATCAGCAGTGGCCCAGTGGTGTCGGCCCCGACTTACGAACAGTAGGCCGTGGGTTCGAACCCAGGCAGGCGCATTACTTTGTGTAATTTATTTCATCACCGCTACTCTCAAAACAGTGAAGGAAAACATCGTGAGGAAACCGGCATGTCTTAGAACCAAAAAATTCGAAGACATGTGACATCTGCCAATCCACACTGTGCCCGCGTGGTGGATTATAGCCCATCCCACTCCTAGAGAGGAGGCCTGAGTCCCTGCAGTGGGAACATTATAGGCTGATGATGTAGATAAGTTGTGTACTCCAGTAAGTATTTTATTTTAAGGTAGTCCCAACAGGAACTGATTAGGTAGGTAGGTAGTTAAAAAAAAATACAAAATCAAAATCGGTTCATGTGTTCGGGAGCTAGCTAAGATAGCGAAAACAAAACACACACAGACAGATAGACACGTCAAACTTATAAAACCCCGTCGATTTTGCGTCAGGGGTTAGTTATAAGTAGGTACCGCAAAACAGGAAATGAGGGAGAAAATTCGTTAAACTTTTATTGACAATTCGGTACGGTAATAATTAAATTTTATGGATAGGTACATAATTATTATCAGATTCGTTTTAATCAACGAATGTACCTACTACGTACGAATAAAAATAAAATTTGAGTCAATTCCAAAAAGACTACCGCTTTTATTACATCAATGCCTACGATTAAACTTTTTTTATACCTACTCATGCAAAAGCTACGAGCAAAAGCAACAAACATAGAAAGCCAAGATAAAAAAAACAAACTTACATCGCTCATGTAAGGAGTCCAGTCGTGGTTCCCAGCCTCCCATTCCGGAGGAGGTTGCTTTTCCCTCAGTCTATTTATTATTGTAGCGTCCGAATCATCGTCGACGATAGTCCGATCGAAATCAAATACGGCTAAACTCGCCATGTTTGAAAATTACGCGCGTACTCGATCGCGGTTCGGAACACACTGAAGTTGTGAATTCTGTTCTCTCTGACTGAAGTCCTAGTCTCGTGAATTATAGACACGCTTAATGACGTCAACTGAGGTGGAGACATGGGACGGAAGAATTGTGGATGATGCAATCATTTTTGCGTGTGGATTCAGTGGATTGTGTGAAGTGAAGATACAAAATAATTGTGAATTTTGACAGGTATCAGCTGTTTTGACGTTACTGATTTTGTCCCTCTGAAGATTTTGTTTGGATACACGACAAAGACATATTTTTGGTATGGATTCATTTGGAATGGGGATTGGAATGTAAACACAACTTATCGTTTAAATCTTGCAAAAGATTTCGACATTTTTTATAAGTTAGGCTCGTGTTCTTGACACCTTTTAAAACTAATATTGTTAAAGTTTTGAGAAGATTAACAGTATATTAATAATAAATCAACTTCTTGGTGAGAGAAATATCCAAACCTTTTTTCGATCAACATTCCACACTTATCCGTCAGTGTCAGTGCCTGTCAGAGGAATTAAAAAAAAAACTTGACAGCCAGAGAATTCAGAATTGCACCCTAACCTCTTTTTACGGGAAAATATTTTACAAATTGATACAAATACTCACATAAACTAACTGCAATGGCTTCATTAAGTGTGTATTCAGTTGGTAGACTCGCCAAATATGTTTCTGGATCATCATTGAGGAGTCTTCGAGCAAATATATACAGGTGAAATTGCGCAATCAAATTTGAGGTTATAATCACAAATCATTTTCGAATTTCGGAAAAAATACTATAAGAAATTGTCAAATATTGATGTAGACAGCAATATTGAAGTTCATTTGATATGTTTTTGTGGTGTTTTCACTATAGATGTGTATAATTTTAAAGCTGATGTAATATTTACTCAACATCTATCTAGAAGCATTTTGAGCTAATACTAAGTCAAAACTTAGTTGTAAAGCTTTTAAAAACACCTCCATTGTATCACCCAGTTCCATCTGTAAAGCTGAACCTCCTCTGACCTAAGAAATATCTTTCATATTCAGCCTGCTAAATCATGACCTATTGGAAGAAACTATTCAAAGATGGTGACAGGATTAATGGTCTCTTCTTAAGATACCTCATTACATGAACTAGCCTATGTACAAAGTACAAGCCTCTCCATATGCTTATCTTGAGAGATAACAGCCACTTCAATATTATCAGGGTCATAATTTATTTATGTGATTGTAGATTCACTCTCTGACATCTCTTAGAGCATGACAAGGTCCCTAACTAGTAAATATATGCACGCTAAAAACATAACACTCTTTTTTTTGGCAGTCCTGTAAAAACCACGTAAAACAGTCTGAGAGGCTTATGAAAAAAAAAAAATGTAACTGAAAAATTGTAATTGGTTAATGTACCACTGAGGAATGTAATAGGTACTGTTCTGATACATATCTCAGACCTTATTATTTATTTATTTAGCCCGTTGAACTGGCTGAGAGATTCAATCTTGGTTACAAGATGTCTCTCAGCTCAGTGTGCCTCTTGGCAAAGGCCTCCTCCAGTAGCTTCCATTGCTTCCTATCTTGAGCAACTCTCCTCCATTCGGGTCCCGCAGTAAGCTTCAGCTCATCCTCCCAACGCATTACTTCACCAGTGTGGATGTGGGTCAAATTATATATTAAAACCTTCCTCGAGAACCACTCTATCCATATAGTTTTTGAGTTTATCAGGACCAGACAGACAGACTCGGCAGAGGAGTTTGTTTTATAAATGAAAAATGCAATGCAATGTTTCTCTTTCCAGCACAAGCACAATCCGTGCATACAGCGCAGAAGAGAAGACAAATACAAAGCCGGAAGAAGACAGCAAGCTACCCGCCAGCGTGGAGGAATGCCACAAACAGATTGAGGCTCTTACCGTTGACTTGAACACAATTAGGACCCAGTCCAAAGATTTTGAAGTGAGTCTATCAAAATATATTTTTTTTTAACTAGCTTTTGCCCGCTGGAAAATGACGATTTTCCATACAAAGCCTCTCTTTTTTCACCCCCTTGAGGGTTGAATTCTGGAAAATCCTTCCTTAGTGGATGCCTACGTCATAAGAGGAATGTGTGCGAAATTCTAATTTTGTAGCCCTAAGGCGGCGTCCTAATTGGCAGCGCTCGTACGATCGAACGATGCGTACATTGTCCAAACCCTGAGGGCTACAAACTTAAAATTTCCTGTGCGTTAATCCTCAGTCAGTCAACTTTGCCTTTTATTTCATCTCCACATTGTATATAGATTTTAGCTTTCTACTGAATGGAATTATACAGTACTTTTAACAATTTTATTTATCAGTTGGTACCTACTAATCTCCGAAACGGCTAAACCGATTTTGACGGGAGTTTTACAGCCTAACACAGGCTGACTAATTGCAAAAAACGTGAGAAAATTATAATTCAGGCTACACTGGGGCTTTCTCTAAAAGTTCAAGCCAGCAGTTGAGATCCACATCTGCCTATTTTTTTTGCTGATGTAAAATCTTCAAATGACCCCTTCCGCTCTGGACTGAGCAGAAGGAATTGTCAGGCTTGTACTGACTAAAACGCACACGCACTTTCATGTTTCTTTTTAGCCCTGTGTGTTCGAGGGCCGCGATATATTTACTAAACAGTCCCGCAGCTCATCTACTCTCTACATACATATAAGTTCTCCAGTACTAAACACATCCAAAAACTACTTATAGGACAAATACAAGCGCGCGCTAGCAGACGGCGAGAACGTGAGACGTCGCATGATGAAGCAGGTCGAAGACGCCAAGTCCTTCGCCATCCAGAGCTTCTGCAAGGATCTGCTGGACGTGAGGAACCTTTTATTTCATTTACACCACAACCAGTCTTACATAGTATCAACTGGGTTGTGGAGGTCAGATAGGCTGTCGCTCCATGTCGCCTTCTTCTTATCGTGTGGGCAGTAAGGTCTAAACGCACCCTAGTGTTAAGAGTACTCAAGACTTTCTAAATGCTTCAAGGGCCGTGACTGCGGGTTGTTCGCAAGAGATACCGCGGCCTCGGCACAAAGGGCTAAGAAGGAACATGATTTGTTTTAGTCAGTAGAAGTCTGACACTCCTTTCCAATCTGCCCAGAGCGGGAGGGGTTATTTGATAATGAACCCCCAAAACAAAACAAAATGGGCCTTTGACATGGTTTGACGACCGGCATTTACCGGCCATGACCACCGGCTTATACGTGCCTTCCGAAGCAGGGATCATCTCTTTTTCAGACTCAGGTGCCTGGATTAAAGCCTGCAATATCCTAGCCAAACTGCAAACGCTTTCCGTGGGAATCGAAATCACCAAGCCGGTGGTCCCTGGTCACCAAATAGCGGTCGTCAAACCAGGACCTTGAGGTGGTTTAGAAACTTTGACACTTGTGTGTGTGGGGTCGTTAGACCTTACTGCCCACACAATAAGAAGAAGAAGGCATAATAAGTGTGAAAGTACTGTAGTTGCCAATCACAAACACTACAATATTCTGATTTAAAAGAGTGTCCATGGAGTTTCTTGCCGATTCTTCTCCATAGACCCCTTTTTTTTTTTGGTGGGTGGAAAATCATCGAATGACCCCCCCCACTCTTGGGCAGAGCGAAGGGGAGTGTCAGACTTCTACTGACTAAAAGCCGAACCCATGTTCCTACTTTGCCCTTGTGCCATCATCACAAACACCACAATATACTGATTTAAAAGAGTGTCCATGGAGTTTCTTGCCGATTCTTCTCCATAGACCCCTACGCTAGGGAATTGGCAACTACAGTACAGTCACAGTTATTATGTCTTGTGACTGGGACTGTAGCTTCGTTTTAATTTGTACTAGCTTTTGCCTGCGGCTTCACTCGCGTGAAAATTACGATTTTCCATTCAAATTTTCATCCCCTATTTAACTCCCTTAGGGGTTGAATTTCGAAAAATCGTTCCTTATTCCTTGTCTACATTATAAAGGGAACCTCTGTGCAAAATTTCAGCTTTCTAGGTCCAAGGGTTTGGGCTGGGCGTTGATGAGTCAGTCAGTCATAGATTTGTTCGACTATTCAAAAGTGCCTTTAACTGGCCTACTTGAAATAAATGTTTTGATTTTCATGAAAACTTTTCTGATGTAAATCCTCGTTATTTTAGGTAGCAGACACGCTAGCAGCGGCCGCGGAAAGCGTACCAGAGAGTGAAGTTTCGGAGGGTGGCGGCACCGAGGGCGGAGCCTCCGCAGCCCTACGCTCGCTACATGACGGTGTTAGACTGACTAGGGCGCAGCTCACACAGGTATGATCTTGCTGAAAAGGCTTAAAGCTCCATGGTTACTTGGGCCAGTTAATTCCACTACTAACCGATGATGTTGTAAACTTATGACAGGAACAGACAATTTCAAAATAATAGCTATTTGCTAATGCTTACGAAAGTAAATAAAAAAACTAAAACAGTTTTTGTTGAAAAAAGAAGACAAGAATTGAAATAAACGTGTTTTAGGGACACAAAAATGTGTTTGTACTGAATACGTGTTAACTGTTCCCTTTTTAACTACTCTTTTTAACTGAATTTCTTAGGGTTAATAAGGCACTAGAATTTATAAAGGTTTTTTTTAACAGAAAGAGTTACATAAAAACTCTGCACGCGTATTTCCTCTCCTCATCTTTACTGCCTCGATCCTGTGGCGATCCCATTACGGTGTCTGTAAATTTGTGTTAATAGGGGATCGGACTGGGTCAAAATAATATGATTCTGTTTAGTCCGTAAGTTAGATTATCGAAAAATATTGGATACGTGTTTTTTGTTTTATCAAATCAATTAAAATTGACGAAGCTATAGCGCGTCAAAGATCATGGAGTGGGGCTTGAACGTCAATTGAAGGTACAAAATGTACTATCATATGACGTCACACGAGTTTTCGAAGAGAAGCGAAGTATCGTCTTCATTTTTTGTTTACGTGAAATAAGAAAAAATATGAGGTCAATATTTTTTGGAAATCTATCTGACGGACTAATTCGTTTTTTTTTGTGCGATCCCCTATTGAAATAAACGAGTTTTAGGGACACAAAAATGTGTTTGTACTGAATACGTGTTAACTGTTTTCGCGTCGGTGTCCTTTTTAACTACTTTTTAACTGAATTTCTTAGTTAGGGTTAATAAGGCACTAGAATTTATAAAGGTTTTTTTTAACAGACAGAGTTACTTATAAACTCTGCACGCGTATTTCCGCTCCTCATCTTTACTGCCTCGATCCTGTGGCGATCCCATTACGGTGTCTGTAAATTTGTGTTAATAGGTGATCGGACTGGGTCAAAATAATATGATTCTGTTTAGTCCGTAAGTTAGATTATCGAAAAATATTGAATACTTACGTGTTTGTTGTTTTATCAAATCAATAAAAAATTACGAAGATAAAACGCGTCAATCTTAGTGCACGTTTACGTACTAGGCGGGGAGTCGCGCGGCGCGTGCTGCGTTTTTAATTCAAACACATGGCGATGTATGAAAAAGTTAACGATTTCAATCGTCGATTTTACGAGAAGCTATTTTCGCACGTTAGTTTAAAATGCAGCGTTTGTTGCAGTGGAATCGTCTCTCAGTAAATTAATAAAATAACACGAGACGAGCCTTCTACACGCGTCGCGCGACGCCCTGCGTCTCCGTAAACCTGCACTTAGAGTGGGGCTTGAAACGTCACTTGTGTCGTCAAAATGTACTATCATATGACGTCACACGAGTTTTCGAAGCACTGTATCGTCTTCATTTTAAGTTTACGTGAAAAAAGAAAAAATACGTGGTTAATAATTTTTGGAAATCTATCTGACGGACTAATTAGTTTTTTTTTTTGTCCGTTCCCCTATTCTTATAGGGCTAAGGGTATACTCATATTCTCTCTAAATTCTCCAGTGCAATAACTGTTAATGTATTTACGTTGCAGGTGTTCAGTAGACACGGCCTGACTCCTGTATCTCCGCTGCGTGAGAAGTTTGACCCCAACCTACATGAAGCATTATTCCAACAGGTAACATTTTATTATCATTATTCATTTACTGTCAGATTGTGCGCCTGATCTCTCTCTGGTCTGGTCATTCCACATAGCTATTCCATCGAACTATGAGCACACACGTTTGCACTATAATATTACCTGCAACAATGACTAATATCCGATAAGATTAGCCGCCGTGACCGATAACGGTCAGGAAGGCAGACACTTCCTAGTGTTTAGCTGGAAAGAAGAAGTGGCGGAACAAACTCCCCAGCACACATCTGTCTGTTGGGTTGGTTAGAAGAACCAGAGTAGATACAATAGCAAGATGTCAGTTTTAAGTTACGAGTACTATGCACCTGTCCTTTCTGGAGAAGCTCAAGTCAATTTACAAAAGGGATTTCTAAGGCGGTAGTGAGTGAGAACGCCGAGAGGGACGCCCTTGAAAGACATACACTGACCTGGTAAATTAATACGTCAATAATCTTGTCCACTCGCCATCTGCCAAAGGAAAATGGAACGTAGTATGCTGGGTATAAAGCAAAAGGAAAGAATCTACAGCAAAACTATACGGCAAAAAACGAAACTGGTCGATGTTGTCAAGCGAATCAGACTACTTAAGGTTGAACAAGCCAGTCATTCTTCCATACAAACTTACGAAGGTGATTACTCCGCTGTTTGACGGTGTAGGTTCAAAATTAAAAATTGTATCAACTGGTCTTATCATTATCTAGGTCTGTATGGAAGCAGAATTGGAAAAAAAATATTGATTTGGAAGTTATGAACGTCAAAACTTTCATATTTTAGCACTAATTTTAACTCATCTTTGGGCGTAAATAAGTAACGTATATAGTATGAAAAAGAAAAAAGTGAAACCATACGGACATAGATTAGTTATTAAAAAATTTAAATAATTTGATTTTGAACAGATACATTCAATAGATTTTTCATGAAACCAAATATACCAAAGGTCTGCATAGAAACAATCGCGCGCCCGTTTTAGTTGTGTCTCTTTCGCTCTATGCATTTCGCTCGTGATGTCGGGTGAAATAGCATGCATTTTAGCCCCGCCCACCAACTAGTTCGTGCCGTTGGCTTGTTTACCCTTAAGTAGAACTGGGCTGGCCATATCTGCAGGTTAGAAAACAACCGATGGACCAAAAAAGTTACTGAGTGGATACCAAGAGACCAAAGCAGAAGTAGAGGTCGACCTAGGAAAAGGTGGGAAGACATCTTTTGGGAAAAAGGTGGTCCCGGTTGGATGACCAAGGCTAGGGACAGACAACAATGGAAGGAAATGGGGGAGGCCTACGCCAAAGACGCGACTACTGCAATAAGTACTACGGAAATAAGTTAAATATAAATAGATGGATTGGATAATTTTAAGGTTAATTTTAATAAGTGTACCTAGATTAATTTAGATGTAAAAGTAGTAGAATAGAGGCTTTTTTATTTATTTATTTTTAATCTTGTCCACAGGAAGTAGAAGGCGCAGAATCAGGCACTGTAGTGGCCGTCAGTAAAGTGGGATACAAACTACACGAGAGATGTGTGCGGCCCGCGCTGGTGGGAGTCGCCAAGTGATGAGCAGGAGATAGTAGGAGTGAGCGAGAGAGAACTGTGCGGTACTCAGTGGGGGGGATGTGGGGTGTGTTTTAGGTCTATTGGAGTTAATGTACTTGAAGAGATCTTCGGAAGGGAGAAGAATTGGTAAATATTTAAAAAATATACTGAAAAATAGTGTTTGTTGTCAAGCTACCGGTGGTTAGGGATCCAGACTCAGGAAACTCCTCACATGCGGACCGTATGTATGAGTGCTACTTTCTGAATTAGGCCCTTGACCCAACCGAACTTTTTTTGACAACATTTGCTTATTTTGACGTGATAACGTCTTATAATTCGATGGCCGGCTGCACGCACGAAAAAAGATGACATGCGTCGTTACCTCGCTCTGAGGCGTTCCATAGCAACGGCGTGTTAATTGTTTGTTTATAGCAATGTAAGTGCTGTATTTTCTTATGACGTTGTCACGTTCAAGTATCGCCAGTGAACCGACTTTACAGACAACCGATTTTTTTTTTAGTAAACAAATCATATCGACAGGTTGTCAAGACTTTCTGCAGAACACTGACGACCACGATACGACTTTGGCTTTACATGCTTTCTGAGGCACAGAGTAATCTCTGTATTAAATGGATGGTCTCTCATCCCTGGAATACCTTCGGCAAGTGTTGCTTAACCTAGAAGATTACTCCATGGAGCTTTATTAATGAGCCAAGAACCCCTCCCATTATTTAAGTGTTTGTCATGATTTAGAGATGAAATTACTAAATTTGCTCTAAAACACACCCTGTATACACACCATATACCTATAACCTATATTAGTACAGTTAAGACTAGGCTTAAACCATAGTTTAGCCGCATTTTAAACGTAACTTTTCTAGGAATATCTTTATCTGGTATGGATATAACTTAGCATCCGTCAAAAACGGGCAGAAGTCTTGCTCAGTCTAAAAAAATTATAAATTAATATTACAAACACAAAAAATATGATAATAAAGTCTGTACATTTAATATTTTTTTAAGGTAACTTCCTAAATTGCTTAGATATAGTATGATACCTTCTATATTTATACCGTGTGAGTCCCTAAAACATTTGCGATTGAAAATATGGTTGTATGAAAGTTTTAAAATGTACCATAGAAACATATTCCTGTATTTTGAGTAAATGTGCTGAATTATTTGCAGTAAACCGTTAATATGAACTACGAATGAATTGAATATTTTCTATCCAACAGTTTTCGATATGAAAATATCTAAATCAGGGTTTTATTTATGTTCTTTTTGTAAAGCGCCAACATTTTTTAAATTAATAACCATATTTGGATAACCAGTTTATGTAGTGGCCGTTTTTCACGAAATGTTTTATATGAATGAAACTTCTTTGAAAAACATTATTAACTCATGTTGAAACCTAGAGAAGTCAAATACAAATAGACCATTCATGAATACTTATAAAATCTTTGTATTGTACTTAAAATTACATCCTTTTGTCCTATACAAATTATTTGTCACAGAGCGTGTCCTAACCGAAGCGAACATTGCACGAACACGCATTTAGTTCATATTGACGAATCCAAATTGCTTCGTCGCGCCGACAGATTGCACTTTCTGAAGAAATGAGTAACATGAACGCGTGTTCAGGCGAATCGCTTTGGTTAGGACAAAGGAAGCGTAGTTTCATTAAATATCAAGCAAACAGTACCCAAAGATATGTGTGTGTACATAATTGAAGAATATTGAGAATGTCGCAAAACGATAGGTTTTTATTTTATATAATTGCTTAGTGTACATGGTGTAAATGAACCCTGAACGTAGCCGTCAACCAAGCATTTTGTACATCAAACTAAGTACAGTATAATCCCGATTATCCGAACCTCGATAATCCAGATATCCGATTATCCGGACACATTGTTCACGGCTCTAATTACCGTATTTCTATATCATATTGTCTAAATGACGTTTATGAACCACTATCTATAAGAGCTCATACGCCTTATTAGAGACACAATCTCCTGGAGATTTATTAGCGGACGGGAGGATAATAAAAAGTTAATAATATTGTTTGATTTTAGAAATCGATTATCCGGAACACCCCTGGTTTTAATTGATACGGATAATCGGAATTCTACTGTTACGTGAAAATTATTGCTGGGAAACAACTTTTTTTGGGGTGAAAATCACTATTTACCGTAGGAATTAATATGACACTCTAAACATTGTGCTAAATGGATACATTTTGACCGCCACAGACGACAAGCCAAAAACTACCTTAAGTCGACAGACTTTAAGGTACTTTTTTGCTTGTTCGACTTGTCGTCTATACGTGACTGTGTGTGGCGCTCAAAAGGATAATAGGGATGACGACTGACTAACAAAACATTATTCTGTTTAGTCCGTCAGTTAGATTATCGAAAAATATTGGATACATTTTTTTTGTTTTATCTTCGTCAAGTTTCAGTGGGGGCTTGTGGCGTCACTTTTAGGTAAAAATGTACCGAAATGTGACGTCACACGAGTTTTCGAACAACTGTGTCGTCGTCATTTTTTGTTTACGTGAAAAAAGAAAAAATATGTATCCAATATCTTTTGGAAATAAATCTGACGGACTAATTAGATTTTTTTGCCGTCTACCCTATAGTACGGGACTAGTGGAGGTGTTTTAAAGTAAAGTTATAACATTAAAAACCCGTGAGATACTTGGAACTTTGACCCCCAAGGCCTCAATATCTCCCTAACTAGAAGGTTCCCTGGTATGGTCTAGATTTCTAGAACAAAAAAATATATCGCATTGACAGGGAGAACAAAGTGTCTTTTTCGGTTTCGTTGAAGGTACTTTTACTATACCATTAGAATTAATACGAGAGAGAGAATTTGTTGAATGCATTTATAAACGGGTAACTTATTACCGTATGTTTTTTATACTAGGAAACAATATTATTATCATCTGTATTTATTATTTAAATTTAATATTTAAATGTTCTTAATGTAGCAACATAATATTAGACTATTACTAATGGCATTTGATTCAAGTCGAGAGTGGTTTAACCTTTTGAACGCCAGAGCGTTAGACGCATGGCGCACCTCCCACGCCAAGGCACAAAAATCTACAAAATCATTGTTTTATATTATTTGACACTACACTGAAAGTGCCAAACTCGTCGCCAAATTTTGGGCAGACTCTATTTAAATTGTCATCGACACGCTAAGCGCGATTTGACACTATTTTGTATTAAACACGGTTTTTGTCGTCTATAAACGTCTGTGGCGTATTGAACAAGTTTTCATTTGTCGTCTAAACTTGACTGTGGCGGTCAAAAGGCCTTTGCCCTGCCGGAAAGCATACTTTGTAAAGTTGTTTCCAGTTTTGCAGGCTTGAATCACCTGATTGTCTGATAAACCCGTACTTCGGAAGGCACGTATAAGTCTGTGGTCTCAGTCACCAAATGGTCGTCAAACCATGTCAGAGGCCCTTGAGGCGGTTTAAAAACTCTGACAGAAGGGTGTGTGGGGTCGATAGATCTTACTGCCCACACGTTGGTGCATTTTCATGAGTCAAATGCCATAGTTTTCAGTTGTCAGCGATATGTTCTCTCTCTCAGCCTTCAGTAGAATTCCATTGTATAGTTTGTTGACGAGTGTAAGGTGGCAGTTGTTCCAAATATAGTTGGTTATTGTTATATAAACTGTTTTATTTTCCTTTATTTATTTTTCCACACATTGTTTATATTTTTAACAGACTTAAAAAGTAAAACATTTAAAAATAAAAATAAAACTAGCAGACCTGGCAGACGTCGGCCCCCGGACAGCAGCGCCACCTACCGGGTCCAATTATTGTGAATGTAAACCATTCTCGAATCTACCTGAACATACTACACGTACAGTAGAATTATATATATGAAGACAACCCACCGGTATCGGGAACAGAGTCCCCGGGCTCCAGAAGTTATTATGCCTTTTTGTTGGTGGGTGGAAAATCATCAAACCCCCCCCCCCGCTCTTGGACAGAGCGGAAGGGAGTGTCAGACTTCTACTGACTAAAAACCAACCCATGTTCCTTCTTAGCCTTTGTGCCGAGGCCGCGTTATGCCTTTCGATAATCCGCATCCCGACGGGAAGTTATTATGCCTTGCGACTGTATCTTCGCTTTCTTTGTTTTTACATAACATCAGACCTGTAATCTCATAAGAGTTAGGCAGAGGTGTGTATCTAATAGTACACCCACATTTCAAATTCAAATTATCTTTATTTGTGAACACAGGTATTGAAATAAAGGTGTTATTCATACATTTTAGTCTCTCTATGTCCTACCAATAAAATTGGTGTACAAACATTGGATTTTTAGTAAAAAGTCTCGTAGAATATATAGAATACAAAGTCAAGTTCGAGTAAATAATGAGAATTCAATGTAATATAAATCATTAATTAATCAATTATAATTTATTTTTCAGTCATGTCAACGGTAATTTATTTCAAATTTTATAATACTGTAAATAATGTCAATTAAATATTAATCATTTATAAATCAATTAAAAATAAATTATAATAAAGGGCTGGTAATGTCATATTTTATCATTTAAAAATTCTTCGATAGAGTAATACGTCTTATCTATTAGAAATGAATGAATTTACTTTTAAATTTGCGGACATTATCTTCACTCCTTATACATTTTGGTAATTTATTATAGACCTTTGGAGCCATTACAAAAACACTGTCTCTGTATAATGCAGTACTAGATCCGACTGTTTGTAACCGATCACAACGGCGCTGACTAGTTACTCTAGCAAATTTATGCAAATTATTTTTTACGAACATAGATGTTTCGTAGATATACAACGACGGCATAGACAGTCCACTGCAAGTTGGGCGCATCACTCTGCTGAAAAAGTCTGCGCCTTTCAATGGTCCATTCTCGTCGGGATCTCTGTATCAAGCTTTCAAGAAAGAAAACTCAAGATTTCGTCGTTCAAGAAAGAAAATAATCAAGTTCTTCGCACGAATCTTTCAAGAAAGAAACAAGTACGCGATTTTCGTATTTTTGAAAAACGGTTTGCAGCAGCTGTCTGTTGTCTGCAAATTATAAATAGCTCTTATGCACCTTTTTTGGCACTTAAATACCATATCTTTACCCGTGGCATTGCCCCAAAATATAATTCCATACCTCAATGTTGAGGCTACTAGACCATGATACGCCGTTAAAACTGTTGCTCGATTTCGCCAGTTATGTTGAAGTCCCATTTAATAGACGGCCAGTCTATATCCATCAACCGGCACAAATCCAGACTGAGGCTGCTACTGCGAAACTCCTGATGGAAAACCATAAAAACACGTTGTCCGACCCGGAACTTTTTTAAAGTGCGGAGCATAAGCATGCTCCGCACTTTAAAAAAAATCTATATAAATAAAAAGAGAAGTCCTGACTGACTGACTCATCAACGCCCAGCTCAAACCCTTGGACCTAGAAAGCTGAAATTTTGCACAGAGGTTCCCTTTATAATGTAGACAAGGAATAAGAAAGGATTTTTCGAAATTCAACCCCTAAGGGAGTTAAATAGGGGATGAAAGTTTGTATAGAAAATAGTCACTTTCACGCGGGCGAAGCCGCTGGCAAAAGCTAGTCGAGAATAAAACCACGGAAGTGTATTTTAAAATATATTTTATTTCATTATCTTTGTACGCACGGAGTGCTAATAATACATTTTGTCATAACTGTAATATTATGACGGCGGCAATCGACACGGGCAACTATCACGCAACTGACAGGCAACTATCCCATAACTGATAAGCAACTATCACGCAACTGACAGGCCAACTATCCCATAACTGATAAGCAACTATCCCGCAACTGACAGGCAACTATCCCATAACTGATAAGCAACTATCCCGCAACTGTAGCAAAAGCTGCCCATAAGTTGATTGCGTATGACTATCAATTTAGTAACTCGAACTATATAAACAATCACTGGTACTAATAACTAATTACTAAAAACTTATTTTTACATTGTTCAAGTCACTAAATGGAAGCATATTTCATGGTATTTTTTATGGCAAAATGTTACTAATATTAGGTGATTCATAAAATCGGCACCTGTAATCCTAGTATCTGGCTACGACCAAAAGAAAATAAGGCGCGAGTTTATGTGTATATCTATCATTAACATGACTAGTCACTCGTCTCGATTGCCAAACACCAAACATACAACTTAAATAATAATCATTAAATTTATTTATATTCTATTTTACAGTAATTTACAATGTACATTAATTATTAAAAATTATATTGTGACAATATTTTGGTATTTATATCTTTTTTGCATGATCTGTGTATAATGTTCCCACTGCAGGAACTCAGGCCTCCTCTCTAGGAAAAGGATGGGCTATAATCCACCACGCGGGCCCAGTGCGGGTTGGTAGATGTCACATATCTTAGAATTTTTGTTTCTAGGACATAAAGGTTTCCACACGATGTTTTCCTTCACCGTTTTGAGGAGACCTGTTTCCCAGCTGTGGGAACATCATCATATACGAATATCAACAAGTTTTGCCTATAAATACCAAAACATTGCTGCCCGATAAATAATAATTATTTTATAAAAAAAAAAGACGAAACTGATAATCTTATGTTTAGGGCCAATTTTACGTGCATATTGTTATATTTTATTATTATTCTTGAAGTTAGATGTAATAATCAATACAACCTTGTTTAGTCTTATAAGAAAACTGAAAGATACCATTCATTTTATTGAACTTAATACAAGGTGGAAAGGATTTTGAATACCAGTATTTTACATGGACTGCCTATCTGACCTTTAGATATTTAAGGTCCCATTAAAATAGGTGGACAAAATTTCAGAAATCATTCAGACCACCAAAATAAGGACGATGGTTAAAAAAATAATAAGAAAAACGCATCTAAGTACCTACTCATAAAGGATGTGTTTGTTCTAGAGTGCCGGCAATTTATTATTTTAAGTCAAACAAAATTCAGTTTTTTTTTTTTTTTTTTGTTTAGATAAGTATGTTTGTTTGTAGACCTACTGAACGCTGTGTTAAAATTTGTCCACCTATTTTAATGGGACCTTAAAATGGGGGCTTAACATGCTTTCCGAGACACGGAAGAAACCTAAAGATCGACCCGAGCGGCAGTTATTATTGAGCCACGTGTTTCTTCGAATTGTTTCTGCCTACCCCCATGGAAAGTCTATGAATTAAATATTCCATCTTCACCAGTAAATACAATATGCACGTAAAATTGATAAACTATTTTAACTTCAGACATTTTTGTATTTCAAATATATACTTTATTTTACTAAATAAACAAGAATTTAGAAATCAGTAATATTTGAAATTAATGGCATTTTGATTTACGTCTAAACTGACGTAGGTAGTAACTTTCAATTCATTATGATACCAAAATAATTTAATTGTTTGATTTACACAAATTGAATGCCGATCGGTAAAAGAGTATTTTGACTCCTGTTAAAAAATCACGACAATGTTTATTTCAAAGAACTAACACAATGTTATAAAATCGATAAAAAATGGCTTAGTTTTAACTGATTCTAAATGACTAGCTAGACAACGCTACTAAAAAGTGACGTCATATTCTTCTTCTTAGCGTGTCGATGACAATTTAAATTGAGTCGGCCCAAAATTTGGCGACGAGTTCGACACTTTCAGTAGCCTCCATCAACTGTGATGTGCAAGTAGCAGGACAGGCTGGACACGATATCAAGTGCTCCATAGTCTGTGGAGCAAGACCACATTTACACTCCAGGGCAGAGTCGTCTATGAATCTCCACCTGAACAGGTTTTCCTTGCTTCGGCCTACCTGTGTCCGGAGCCTGTTTAGAGACTTCCAGGTTAACCATGGCAACTCGTGTCCAGGTGGAAGATTTTCGGCAAGTGGCACAAACGTCATATTTTCATACTGCCATAGTTACGTAGTACAAATGGCCGTTTCACGGGACGAGGATAGAAAATGCCCCACCAAAAACTTCTAAAGCGTGTAGCTACTCCATTTTTTTATCGATTTTATTACTTTTCTCACACAACGTTTTATTTCTGTTAGTTCTTTGAAAGAATACAACATTTTGATTAAGTTTGAACAGTAGTCAAATACCAAATTCCGTTCGGCATCCACAACCGCTGAATCAAGTGTGGGTCGACTCGGCACCTTTTTCTTTGCTAAAATGGGTCTGCTCTGGACCTCAATCACGCCAAATGGCGATATATGAGGTCTGTGATGTAACGAGCGCGCCCAGAAGATGCCTGTTCACTCTTGCTTTTATGAGCGTATGCTACCTCAGATTAGCAACCCTATTTGTGGTGGTTCAAACTTCGCTTGAAATACTGTTAGAATAAAGTTCTAATCAGCTTGCACTACAAAGCGGTCGCTGCGGCCGAATAGTGCGAAATTAGTGGTATTTTGCGATTTACAAAAAAACTATTGATTGGACTAAAAAAGTAAAACACTATGACTTTAGTATGTTGCTTGTAGAATAATTTGCCAAAAAAATCAGAACGATGACATGTATTTTAGTATGGTTTTTACTCGTTAAAAGAAAATTTTAGAGGTATCTTCGCGATTTTTTTCTATCGAGCAAAAATAGTTGTATTATGTTTTCACAACACTATGGCACTAGCATATATCCTGAAGAATATCATATATTTTTCTGATGTTGATTACTGCAGTGAATCATATACTTTTACGCATTATAAAACTCGCGTTTGAGGTACCATACGATCTTAAGCTACACAAGTTACTAGTCGTCTCATGCCGATCGGTAAACTCCGTTCGGCATCGGGTCGGTTCGGCATTTCAAAATTACATAGGTATCATACTAACCGAACGTAAAAAACATTACCGAATATACCAAAAAATATACATTTCCCTAATATTAATTTAAAAATTATCCTAAATTACAATATTATTATAACAAGGCATATATTTAATAATATTTAATTAGTGATTTCACTAATAAACCACTCCTTTGGAGTTAGTTTTTTAAGATCAATGTTTGTGCCCCTAACAAATGGATTTTTGGGGTCAATTTTAGCCTTTTCCAAACTATGTTGTGGTCGGCTTCCAGTCTGACCAGATGATCATGAATATCAATGTTTTTCTTTTACATGGAGTGCCTTAAATGTTCCTTCATGAAGTGTTATGGACCAAAGGCCCGTGACTGTCAGACCATTATTTTATAAAAGCTGAAACTTTCTGCGGAAGTACCTTACTTATAAGAACAATAGGATATTATGAGAAGCCGGTCGTGTTGGCTTTTGGCAACAATAAGGTAACAAAGGTGTGTAGAGTAGCTGCTAAGTTATTTCATGTTAGATATTACATCCAAATACAGTGAAACCTGGTTAAGTGAGACCTCAAGGGACCTAAATATTTGTCTCACTTATAGAGGTATTCCACTTACCCAGTGTCTCAGATATCCAAATCTGTTGCATGGGACCTCAGCATGAGTTCCAGGTATAGAGGTTTCTCACTTATCCAGGTCCTAGTTAACCAAGTTTTACTATATGTTATCAAAAACTTGCAACTTCTGCAAATCTTGCACGTTGCACAACCACTAGGTCACGGAACCTAAAACGGAATGCGGTTAACACTAATATAAGGCTATAAGCGTTGACCGTATTCAGTTACAGTATGGTACATTTCAATTCTGAATCTCTTTTAGTTCTTATACTTACAATGCAATCAAATTATCTTGGCAGGTCCGAACTTTATCTTGGCAGGTCCGAACTTCGTGCAGGTCATTTTGTTACAAGTAATGTATAAAAGTGTTATGACTTATTTTATTTGTATTTCTCACTGTTTAAATTAGATATTTTCTGATCGTTTAAGTATTGGTTTATCTGACAATAACAGTTTTCTTCACAAGTTTACATGAGTAAAAGTTTGCAGAGCCTATGTTCAGAGTTTCAGACCTGCCAAGATAATTTGATCGCACTGTATGTAGGCATTTAAAAATCTATTTTGTTGACATTCAGAAAAAGTAATAATTGAGCTAAAAGGCTTTATTTCATTTTGCTATACATTTTCTGATTATGACATTATTACCAAAATTTTACAAATATATGTAACGACGCCAGCACATTTAACTACTACAATCTACTTACTGTTGTTTACTTTCAACTTTATTGCTAAAGCATTAGGGTTTAAGGTCCATTGGGAAAATTTGACAGTATCAGATACGTTGATGTGCTGCCTGTTCTAACACTAGTGTTAAAGATGTGAATTAATGAATTCATTTTTTGATTTGATTACAAGTTCATGCAGACATCAGCCTGAAGTGGAAATCTATAGTTGTCTTTTAACTGAATAATTACCCTTTCCAAATGTTTTGCAAAAAAGCAATGTCAGTATGAAATCTTACTGTATAATTTTTGGGATCATATCTTATTTGGGACCAGCCCGTTTTACAATGGTTTGGGAATAGTGTGCATTTCCTCAAACCATTGTAACTTAAAGTCAGAATCAACAGTGGCAACCACTAGAAAATTGTCGAGACAATGAAGCTCGACGAAGTCCCAGACTCTTGAATCCCGCAACGAAATTAATCAGAAATGAATGAATTAGTAATTAATTTTTCGTATTTTATAAATTCATTTTTTATTTCTGTAATCATATTTTCCTTATTAATATACTAGCGACCCGGCCCGGCTTCGCACGGGTGCAAATGGTTGTTATTATACATATAAACCATCCTCTTGAATCACTCTATCTATTAAAAAAACCGCATCAAAATCCGTTGCGTAGTTTTAAAGATTTAAGCATACAAAGGGGCATAGGGACAGAGAAAGCGACTTTGTTTTATACTATGTAGTGATACAATCTGACACTGACCAGGAATATCGACATTTGATCCCAAGATGACACCGCAAACCATCATACAAACACACTCCCTCCAGTCCACTCTGGTCTCCAGCTAGCAGTGATGCTGTTCATACAGGTCGGGCTCGAGCCGGCGCACCCTGACCCGCTGCCGGTAGTGGTACTCCTTCAGGTACAGGCGCAGCCGGCCGGGCAGGGGGAGCTTCTCTACACCTGGGGGGGAAGGGGGGGAGTTACCTAAGGTTATACATGTATGCAGTGTGTATATTAGGGATGTCGACTGACTAAAAAATATGATTCTGGTTAGTTCGTCAGTTAGATTATCGAAAATTATTGGACACGTATTTTTTTATTTTTTATTATTGATAGGTTATTATTATATATTATTTTTTCACGTAAACAAAAAATGAAGACGATACAGTGCTTCGAAAACTCGTGTGACGTCATATGATAGTACATTTTGTACCTTCAAGTGACGTTTCAAGCCCCACTCCATGATCTTTGAGGCGCTTTATCTTCGTAATTTTTCATTGATTTGATAAAACAAAAAACACGTATCCAATATTTTTCGATAATCTAACTGACGGACTAAACAGAATCATATTTTTTTTGAGTCAGTCCGATCCCCTATTGACAACCTCCTCCTTTTTCGAAGTCGGCTAAAACGAAATGTACTCACCATCATAGCTAGTATGTGACACGATGACGGCTCTCGCTAGTTGCTGCAGCGTGAAGGGCTCGTTCCTGGGCAGTGGAGCTGTCAGCATCGGCTCGAAGAACATCACGCAGGCTGGGTCCTGGAGGGACAGTAGTAATTTAGAACATGGTATCACAGTATACAGTACGATATAGTGACCACAAATTGCGAATATTGACTCAAGTTACTCAAAACTCATTTAAACAAATTAGGCTGATTATAAGCACTTTATAAACGTCAAAATGTATAATATAGACATTCCCCCAGGAAGCTCACCCTTCACCATTTCCTAATGAAGGGCGAATGAGGAAGAAGTGGCAAATTTTTTAAACTTTTTCTACTTGTAACAACTGTAAAACTCCCTAAATGCGTGGGAGCCTGCGTCCTTAGGGCCATTAGGCGATGTCATTTATGTGCCCGTTACTTAGGGCGCCGTACTTGTATGCGCAATGCAATATAAGCCGCTACCTTATAATGCTCAATAAGCTTGGTGACAGTCGAGGCAGCGAATACGGCGGGGTCGTGGCTGTCGAAGCTGAACCGATGTTGGTAGTGCTTAATATTTAGCTCTGTTCCCATACCTTATAATGCTCAATAAGCTTGGTGACAGTCGAGGCAGCGAATACGGCGGGGTCGTGGCTGTCGAAGCTGAACCGATGTTGGTAGTGCTTAATATTTAGCTCTGTTCCCATACCTTATAATGCTCAATAAGCTTGGTGACAGTCGAGGCAGCGAATACGGCGGGGTCGTGGCTGTCGAAGCTGAACCGATGTTGGTAGTGCTTAATATTTAGCTCTGTTCCCATACCTTATAATGCTCAATAAGCTTGGTGACAGTCGAGGCAGCGAATACGGCGGGGTCGTGGCTGTCGAAGCTGAACCGATGTTGGTAGTGCTTAATATTTAGCTCTGTTCCCATACCTTATAATGCTCAATAAGCTTGGTGACAGTCGAGGCAGCGAATACGGCGGGGTCGTGGCTGTCGAAGCTGAACCGATGTTGGTAGTGCTCAATGCGTGCGTGTAGTGAGCGACCATATTTGCGGAAGGAGACGGAGAATAGGTGTTCCTCTTGGGCTGAGTCGCGGAGGAGGAACGTGCCTGAAAAGGAGAGAATAGTTAAAATTACTAATATTTTTTTGGAGAATCATGATTGGCAGTGTTTTTTACGCACAACGTAGTATGCACCTCGCTTTTGTGCGATTCTTTCCGGTTCTCGATAAAATACCTCAGAAAAATGGACTAAATGAAAGCATCAATTTCAAGTAGGCTTGTTACAGGCTCTTGAATCATTGAACCAAAGACAACAACAAAATGAAGCTACAGTCCCAGTCACAAGACATAATAATTGTGAACGTACTGTACACTGCGATCAAATTATCTTGGCAGCTCCGAACTTCGTGCAGGTCATTTTGTTACAACGAATGTATAAAAGTGTTATGATATTTATTTTATTTGTATTTCTCACTGTTTAAATTAGATTTTTTCTGATCGTTCAAGTATTGGTTTATCTGGAAATAACAGTTTTATTCCCAAGTTTACATGCGTAAAATTTCGCAAAGCCTATGTTCAGAGCTGCCAAGATAACTGTGAACGTACTGTAGTTGATCACTCCACAGAGTAGATCGGCTATAGAGAAAAATGGACAAGAAACTCCATGGACACTCCTTTCAATCAGAATTTTGTTACAAAACCCTAGTTAAATCATTCATGAAGAAATGGTATATTATGTGAGAACCATGTAGCAAGATGTGTACGATAAAAATCCCTCGATAAGTGTCTACGGCTGATTCTCACTCACTCATTCAAGGAGCTTCCGATTAACATATTTAAGAAAAAGCTGACAAACTGGCTATTGTGCAATTGTTTTTATGACATTAATGAATTCATGGACTTCTGTAAAAAATTAAGATGATAATTTGATTAATTATGACATAAACTTTATTATATTTTTATGTTTTATATTCACTATGACATTCAATTTTAATTTTTATCTAATGACATTAAATTTCCATGCTTATTCCTTTGACATGCAATTTCATATGTTTTTATCTATTATTTATTATAAAAGTGGCATGGTATTCATTAAAATATTATATTAAGATCAATTCAAAACTGTAATACTAAGATAATATTTGTATAGTCGACCAAGAAATTGGTTTACCACTCTAAGGTTGAATATCATTTGCACGTACAAAACATCAAGTGCTATTTTCACGTCAGAATCTGTCAATCTGTCATCCTTAGCGAATAATTATGTTACTGGGAGATGTCATCAAAAGTGATAAACCAATTTCTTGGTCGACTATACACCAGATAATATGGTAGAATGTAAGAAATCTTTTAATGAACCTAACACCATACAATGTACAACTGCATTCTTACAAATAAATAAAATTCTAATTCTACAGAAAAGTAAAAAGTCAAAAGCGCCCATTGGATGACGAATGACGCATGGATCCGCACCATTCAACTGAACCGTTTTGAAGGGAAGTAAATGCCACTAATTACAATACAGAAGATATACAAGGATCAATAGCAATCAGGGCGTCTAAAATGGCCACTTTAGCAGATCATAATAATAATATGAATTGTGTTAAAGCGTAAAATGGAGTTTTCATGATAGGTAGCAACTGAAAAACTGCGTATGTGACCATTTTACGAATTTTAACGCAATTCATATTATTTTCCTATTATAATCTATTTTACTAAATGGTCACAGACGCAGTTACTATTGCGAAAGGTTTATTTTTCGCTTTTTTACGCAATTCATATCATGATCTGCTAAGGTGGTCATTTTAGACCTCCTGTTCAACAGTTAGTAGTTACCTTCAGGTTTATTGTCCAGTAACCTCTCTGCCTCGTACCGGTCCATCTTGCCCCAGTAGAACGAGCATGCTGTGATCTCCTTCAGATCTGGCACCAAGCAGTGGATGTAATCCACCTGGAATGTTATAACAGTTTCATTACATAGATTTGTTTGAAGGACAACATTAAATTTATTTTACATCTCTCATATTCGGTAAGTAGGTCCTTATTACCCCCAAATGGGGCTTGTAGGTGACCAATTAGCGCTCCAGGGCATTAATGTCGCAAGAAAAGCCCTAGGGCGGTAAGTAATTAAAAAAAAAAAACACTTTACTCTTTCAAAAAGTTCGCGTACATCTAACCATCATAGTACTGGCAATAGACATCATGCATTCAGCCCAATGACAAAAGAGGTCGCTTCGCTATTCAGTCTTGTCTTCGTATGAGTATACCGCCTGTGTGGGGGAGGCTTAATAGTCATCAATTTTAAATATCGAACGGCGAAGCTCAATATCGTTCTTGAAAAATTTTTTTTAAAAAGAGATGAAAAAGGCGGTAATAGAAAACTTTACTTTCAATATTGTTTGTTTTTTTTTATAATTACGTGCTAATTAGGAAAAAAACATGAGTTCTGCAAGTGATGAAGATATAAGCTGTACTCCCGATTCAATGAAAATGGAAGCTGAAGCAGCAATTAACAATATTTGGCCTGAAAGTTCTAAAGAGAGATATTTGAAAACTTTATTCTTGTAATGCCGGTTTTTTTCTTCTTACCTCATAATCGAGATGTAAAGCAGAGTAGTTAGCTCGGGTGTAAGCATCAATTGCACCCTCGAACTATTGGCGCCCTCGCTGCGCTCGTGCGCCTAAATATCTCGGGCTGCAATTGATGCCTTACAGCCCTTGGCTACTAATCTACTATTATTATTGCGATCGAGCAGTGGTGGCCCAGGAGGAGCAGTGGTGGCCCAGTGGTGGCGGCCCCGACTTACGAACAGTAGGCCGTGGGTTCGAACCCAGGCAGGCGCATTACTTTGTGTAATTTATTTCATCACCACTGCTCTCAAAACAGTGAAGGAAAACATCGTGAGGAAATGTCTTAGAACCAAAAAATTCGATGACATGTGACATCTACCAACCCGCGCTGGGCCCGCGTGGTAGATTATAGCCCATCCCTCTCCTAGAGAGGAGGCCTGAGTCCCTGCAGTGGGAACATTATAGGCTGGTGATGATTGCTTTGAATTTTTTCATCCATTATTCAGACTAACACTGATACTGTTAGCCTGCTGGGCAAAGGTCTCTCACCATGACTATCAGTTTTTTTTTTTATTATTATAAATGGGCTTGCTCTTGACCTCAATCTTGCCCTAAGGGCAGAGATGATGTCGACGATGGAACGAGCTTACCCAGTAGAAGCCTGTTTACTCGCGACTTAAACAGATTAGGGTTATATGAACTCGGAAAAACCGACGCAGGCAGGGAATTCCACTCCTTGGCTGTGCGCATAATAAAGGACTTGGCAAAGCGCTTCGTTCGAATGTGTGGAATGTCGACTATGGTATCGGTGATACCCTGCAGTACGTCTAGTCTCCCGATGGAAGAAGGGAGATGGTGGAATGAGCTCGTGGAGTGGCACACTCTCCGAAGTACAGTCTGTAGAAGACCGACAGACATGCGACTTTGCGACGGTGGGCCAGGCTATGTAGCTTGATCGAAGTCGTTCGATCCGGGGCCAACGTGGACCTCTGGTCGTTAGTGTTGTCCAGATCGTATTGGTATCTTTACTGCGAGGTCTGCTGCGACGCCTTCTGGCTGTGTCAGGGCTCCACAAAGAGCTCAATACTCAAACTTTATTTGTATTCCACAAAATGGCGTCGTTCTGCGCAGGTTCCCTGCTTGATTTGTATGGGACGTCTAAAAAACGACTACTGCGCATGTTCAACTTATATGCCGCGTGCCATACTTAGGTGATAAATTTAAAAAAATTAGATCATTATGGACCCTGTCGGGCACAGCAAAAGGCAAAGATATAGTAGGAGAGAGGAAGCTTTAAAAACACAAAAAACTATATCTCAATAAATCCAATAATACCTTATTAGGAATTCTTTACAAACATAGAATTTTTATACATTATTTATATTTTATCATTTAAATATTCATCTAATATATAAAGTTCTCGTGTCACAGTTTTCGTTGCCATACTCCTCCGAAACGGCTTGACCGATTTTGATGAAATTTTTTGTGCTTATCCGGTATCTATGAGAATCGGCCAACATCTATTTTTCAATCTCCCTATTTTTTTTTTATATGGCAAAACAACGTTTGCCGGGTCAGCTAGTTTATACTATAATAGCATTTTTCTGTTAAAGCTATAAATGCGAAGTATAATTACCTGTGTGTGCACTTTGGGCGGCGCGTGAGGTTGTTGCGCGAGTGGCGGCGCGCGCAGCAGTAAGGCTCGCAGCTCTCCGCCGCATACCACCTGGGGGGAAACGGATATGTTTCAAACATTCTTACAATGCATACATCTACTTAAATAAAAAGAGAAGTCCTGACTGACTGACTGACTCATCAACGCCCAGCCCAAACCCTTGGACCTAGAAAGCTGAAATTTTGCACAGAGATTCCTTTTATAATGTAGACAAGGAATAAGGAAGGACTTTTCGAAATTCAACCTCTAAGGGAGTTAAATAGGGGATGAAATTTTGTATGGAAAATCGTCACTTTTGTAGTTGAACCGACATCCACGCGGGCGAAGCCGTGGGCAAAGTGCTAGTTTAAAAAAAAATAGCTTATAAAATAAGCTGTTAGCGAACCTACATTTGTAAATAAATGTTACCTGAAAGTGTGGATGCAGTCGTATAGCATCGTTGGTTTGTGTGAGCTCCGTTCGTCTGCCGCCTTCCTGAGAACTCTCGCCTTCCGCTCTGCAATTATAACAGTATTGTTAGTTGTTTAGTAGTATTAGGGATCCAGGACCAACGATATAGCTCTCAGAATATTATGCAAGTTAAAGTGGCAATAGGCAGGCCACATTGCTCGAATAACCGACCATTGATAGGGAAGGAAGGTTCTCGAGTGGCGACCACGAACCGGAAGGCGCAGCGTTGGTACGCCATGGAGTCCATGGATTTGTGATGTCATAATTATGTGATGTATTGGGGAAGTAAATAGAATTATTTCTGTATAGATAACTTTTCCCGAAACGGCTGAATTTTCGAGAAAATTAAGATAAACTAAAAACCCGTATAAATCTCGATCTAACAATGGTGCGATGTTCATTTATGGACTAAAATACTCTGCATAAGATGAGCCATCAATGTACCTAACATCATTATTTTGTATCACATATAGTTTAAGCCTAATTAATGTTTTTCTTAATACCAGGGTGCAAAAATAGCGATTTTCAAAAAATTATCACTCAAAAACTAGACTTTGTAGCTAAATGGGGATACGAAAACTTGCATTTAAAAGATCATTTCTGTAAGGTTTTGCAATAAAAAGGGGATGTCCGAAAATCGGGCTTCATAAAACACTGTGCATCGTGAGGAACCTGACATCTACTAACCCGCACTGGACCAGCGTGGTGGACTATAGCCCATTCCCACATCTAGAAACGAGGCCCGTGTTCCAGCAGTGAAAATTGCCGATAATGATGATCTTAGACACCACTCTCCAAGTTGAAACAGGCTTTAATTTAATCATAAATTTCCTACAGCTTTAGTCTAACATTCTAGTTTAAACTAAAGCTAATTCTTACGTTCTAGGTGCGACAGACAGCACGTAGACTTCAGCGGTCGGCTCGCCGTTCTCCCGGCCCGTGTCACCATCTGGAATAACATCATACTAAAATATTGCGAAGTCCTACACAATCATTATATTTATTAATTAACTAGCGATCCGCCCCGGCTTCGCACGGGTGCAAATGGATGTTATTTTGCACAGAGGTTCCCTTTATAGTGTAGACAAAGAATAAGGAAGGATTTTTCGAAATTCAACCCCTAAGGGAGTTAAATAAGGGATGAAAGTTTGTATGGAAAATCGTCATTTTCACGCGGGCGAAGCCGCTGGCAAAAGCTAGTTGTACATATAAACCTTCCTCTTGAATCACTCTATCTATTAAAAAACCGCATCAAAATCCGTTGCATAGTTTTAAAGATTTAAGCATACAAAGGGGCATAGGAACAGAGAAAGCGACTTTATTTTATACTATGTAGTGATATTCAGTGAGAATAATTGTGCAAATTATGTTTTTAAAATAAATCCAACGCAATACGTGTTTCGATAAATCTTACGTGAGATTAGGGGAGGGATGAGTCTCACCAAGGGTGGGTCAAAAACCGCTAAATTTGGCTCACGTCATGAATTATCGTGTGTAAATCGAAAACATATAAAAAGTTAGTATAATATGACATACCTGTATTTATGACAATCGCATCTAACTCCCTTCGTAGATCTCTAGCGCCGAGCGTTAGAACAGCGGCCAGCCTGCAAATACAAATAACAAAATGTAATCAACACTACTCTGCTAACTGACACATGCATGTTTGTGCAGGCGCATTACTTTGTGTAATTTATTTCATCACCACTGCTCTCAAAACGGTGAAGAAAAACATCGTGAGGAAACCGGCATATCCCTGAAATTCGAAGATATGTGACATCCACCAACCCGCACTGTACTCGTGTGGTGGCTTACAGCCCACTCCGTCTCGTAGAGAGACGGCCTGTGGCCCAGCAGTGGGATCGATACAGGCTGATTAGTGACTAACCATTTATTAACCTTATTACCTGAGTTTGTAATAGTACATTGTTACCTTAGGGGTGAAAGGAAGACTTATTTAGTCCCTCGAACTATTAGCGCCCTCGCTGCGCTCAGGCGCCAAACCCCGACTCGGGACTAAATAAGTCTTTAACCCGAGGTAAACACTGTGCTTTTCATTACGAATACAAGGAAAGTTGATGGGAATACGCTTGCCCCCCATTACCTAAATCGGTGAATAGACTTTGCTCCTAATTACATCGGTTGATGTGGCTATATAGTCTTTGGTTGATGGCAATAGGCTTGCTCCTAATTACATTGGTTGATGGCAATAGGTTTGCTCCCAATTACAATAAATAATTTGACAGCTGTCAGTAGAAAGCGATTCTCCCTAGGGCTGAAAAGTAGTACTTTCAAACCGCTCCGCAGGCATGTTCTGCTGACCTACTTTCAGAATACGAGTAAGTAATGAAAACCTAATTTAAACATACCTGTCATCACTAACTCTCCGGTACGCCGTACAGACACAGGCGGGGCGGCGCCACCGTCGACGTCGACACGCGCACTCGCGGCCGCTCCATCTGAACGTACGGGGCAAGAGTTTATACGACAATTATGTTCGTAAAATAAAATGATACGAGGGAAAAAAAACATTACATCACCAATACTTTAGGAATACTGAAAAAAAAAGAAGGCAAGTTTTAGAACCCAAAACCCACTACACGGGACTACACCGCACTGGGACAGCTGAGTGATTTGCGTCCCTTTTGAATTTTGTAACAATATTTTGATTTAAAAGAGTCAATTGTAGATGGTGCGACAATAGCTAGTCAATTTGACCAATGAGGCCTACTTTAAAAAACAAAATCAGTTTGCCTAAAATGGGACTAGGCAAGCCGTGTCTGCCGTCTGCACAGCTGTGGGCCCGAAAATCTCAAGACTGGAGCCCTGACACAGCTAGACGGTGTCGCGGCAGGCCGAGGAAAAGGTGGCCAAAATCACCATTCCCATTCGAAGGCCTTGGCGCTGCGGTTTGCAGCTACAGTAGCTCAAAGCTATAATAAACACTATATATATATACCTGTCAGTGACGGCGCTAACATATCGGTGCACACTGCTGGGCGACTCCGCGTACCGGCGTCGTTCCCACGCACCGCAGCCGCAGGTGCATTCGCCGCCTGGCAACAAGGGGACATTATGGTTTAGAATCATAGACCTCGTGGCAAAATAGGTAGCCACTCGGACCCAACCGTGCTTGCATTAGGTATGTGGATGCAGCCCATTACATACCGAGGTTCCTCGTTACAGGTAGTCAGAGGCCGGAAAGTCTGACAACCAGTCTTACCAAAGAGAATCGTAATACCCCGTACTAACTGCCTATCTCACATTCACAACCCCGGGTTGTGAATGTGAGATAGGCAGTTGCTCCATTTAAAATACTGGGTCCCAACATAATACGATCGGACAAAAAAAAAACTAATTAGTCCGTCAGATAGATTTCCAAAAAATATTGGACACGTTTTTTATCTTTTTTCACGTTAACTTAAAATGAAGACGATACAGTGCTTCGAAAACTCGTGTGACGTCATATGATAGTACATTTTGACGACACAAGTGACGTTTCAAGCCCCACTCCAAGATCTTTGACGCGTTTTATCTTCGTAATTTTTTATTGATTTGATAAAACAAAAAACACGTATTCAATATTTTTCGATAATTGAACTTACGGACTAAACAGAATAATATTATTTTGACCCAGTCCGATCCCCTATTGGGAAAACAGAGTAGGCAGATGATGACATAAGGTTGTTTCTGGCGCCCGTCGAGGCTGCGGGTTGTTCTTGACAAGAGAAACCGCGGCCTCAACTTATAGGGCAGAAAGAAAGAAAGAAAGAAAGCGGCGTCGTTTCACGATAACGTCGTCGTAACGTGTCGATGCACGAAACGACGTCGTGAACTCGTGACGTTAGAAACTCACGATGCAATCCTGCGCAGTTGTCTTGTTACTTTAATGAACAAATTAACATTTACTTGGGTTCTAATTCAAAAACATTTAAATATTCTTTTCAGAATGCGTCTAGAGCGGTCCATTTTACGGAATGACCTAAAACATCCCTCTGTATCGACGGCATCGTGCCGTGTATCGTGCGTGGCCATTGATATAATAAAACCCAAGATACACACTCCGCGTCTCAAAACCGTCCGCATAAAATGAGTTCACAATGAACTCATTTCAAATAGTCTCGCGTCGCTCGCGTCTCTGCACGGTCGTACAAAATGTTTTTTATATTGCTTTTTATAACTGCGTTGTAAAAACAACTTTAAGGAATCTGCGTAATGTTGAATTTGCAAAAAAATATGTTTATAGTGTAACGATAATAGTGCGTGTATTGGTGAGTGTTTGGCGACAGTTTCGACTGTTTGTTTTGTTCGAGACTGTGCATCTAGGGTTTTATTACATCAATGTGCGTGGCACATTACGTTACGATGTAGTGTTTTTTTACGATGCTCATCGTAGATTTCCACGACGCGACGTCGTATCGTGTTTATGTGTGGGAGCCCTAAGAAGGAACATGGGTGATTTTTTGTCAGTAGAAGTCTGACACTCCCTTTCGCTCTGCCCAAGAGCGGAAGGGGTTATGTTATTTGATGATTTTTCACCCGACCAAAAAAAAAGGTTATTTCTGGTTGACTCAAGAAATTCATGCACACGTTTATTATAAATTGATTTTGTTTTCTTTAAAAAATCTAAACATCTGAACGAATTTTGTTCTGTTCTCTATTTACTCGTTTTTTTCGACAATCCTATAAAAACAGCTGGCGGTACTCACTCTTCCTAGACGTCTGCTGACCCATCTTCAGTTTAATGTCGGTGTCTCAACTTGCACATGCAAAGTTCGTCCGGCGAACTACCATCTGGAAAAGATACAACATCACATCAATACTTTAATATTACTGTTTTTGTAAGTTCAGTGTTAGTATTAGTTATAGTATAACTGCCTACCAGTCTTGCGAAAAAGTAAGATGGCTATAAGAGTAGAGGATGACGAAAGAATCGATGGATGGACTTTGTGAAGGATGATGTTGAGTAATAGAATCACTCGTCAATTTTCATCTATTTTCTTAAATATCTTTAAAAGTGTTTATAAATCTTAAAATGCCTCGCAATAAGCCTTTTCATTACAAAACTTTAAAAAAAAACTGTTAAGCTCCCCAAAGTTATCTGGCAACAACACTGTTGAACAACAAATGCTGCATGTTGTGACATGAGTATCCACAATCTGATAGTTTTATGATACTCGAAAAGTGATTACCAAATCTGATTAAAGCTCTGGTGCTGATTCCAGATAGAGTTTAACCATTAGCTGCTCGGATTCTAGATGTAGGTATGCCTTGTTCATAGAACACACATTACATGGAACTTGAACAACTGGCAAAGCAGTTGTAAACAATTATAAAACCTATTACTCACTCAAGAACTATTTAGCATACTCAATTGTATGTTTTCCATGCATTTACATGACAATACGACTTGCGTATGCTGCTCACATAAAAGTCACCAACACCCTATGTATATATTTAGTACCATGGTAGACATTGCACATCACTACATATATTTATTAAAAAAAAGTCCTCCGCCGCGTCTGTCTGTCAGTCTTTTCGCAATAAATTCAAAAACTACTGCACCGACTTTCATGCTGTTTTTGCAAATGGATAGTGGTTCTTGAGGAAGGTTTTAGTATAAAATTTGATGCGGGCGAAGCCGCGGGCATCAGTTAGTGAATGATATGGTAAGAAAGGAGGTGTCTCATGAGATGACGAGAAACAGAGAAGTATGGAAGAGGAAGACATGCTGCGCCAAACCCAAATGAATTGGGATAAGGACAAGAGAATTATGATGGTACTCATGGGACATCTAATAAATAAAGAGAGAAGTCCTGACTGACTGACTGACTCATCAACGCCCAGCCCAAACCCTTGGACCTAGAAAGCTGAAATTTTGCAAAGAGGTTCCCTTTATAATGTAGACAAGGAATAAGGAAGGATTTTTCGAAATTCAACCCCTAACGGCCGAATACTGGAACGACACTCAAATATTTAAGGGCTGCTTAAACGTTTGAGCAGCTCCTAAACTTTAATTTCGTATACACAAAATGTCTTTTTTGAGTATCTGTTAAATATAAGTGCTTCTTAAATTAAGTGGTGCTCAAACACCACTCAGTTTAAAAATCGTATACAGGAACGCTACTCAACGTTATTTATCTGTCAAATCAACTGTCAAACTGATTTGAGCAGCCCCTATATTTGAGAGTGGTCGTGAGGTCCCTCAAATCAACTTAAACCTATTAAAACTAAATAAAAAAGTGATAAAAATGTCTTTAACGTCCTTGTCTTTACTTTCGAATCACGAAAGGCCAACTGGGAGCCGCAGAAATGAAGAAATGTTGAACGCTTTTGAAAAGTACAACGAGAGGGAGTTTGTTTCACGGTTCCACATCTCGAAAGAAACTGTTTTATATTTGGACTCTGTATTTATTTATTTAAATAAGTAAATAAAGAAATATTATGATAAAATAGAAGAAAAATCAAGTCTACATTTGCTTCGGCAATGTTTTTTTTAGACCTATGTTTGAGGTTTTCATAGAGGTGTCCGAGTTGCTGCCATGTCCTGATGCCGCTCACATCAACAGCATTATACTGTTGGCACACTGTATCCCAAGCAGCTTGCTTCTTCAAAATTATATTGCCGTTTGTCTCTTTATTTTCTTATATGATTTTTTGATACCTGAAATATTTAACATATTATTTACAATATGAAACAGTTAGAAATTACACTTAGGATCTGTGAAATGATGAATGTAACACATTCATCATCATGTGCATTATCTGGCAGTATATACCTGTAGGAATCTAAAAGTAATTGTACTGTGGCGTAGCTACGTGTTTCAGATGGTACCTAAGTGGTCACAAGTTTCAATGGATAAGTAAGTGCTTGCAACAGATACAGGCAACAGTTGCCCTCAGCTCCTGACTATGTACGAGAATGTTAAAGGCATGGATACTAACAAAATATTACATGCACCAGGCTCTTGCGGCTAAACGAGTGTAAAGTACAGTATTTCATTGTTTATTTATGTACTTACTTTTTTATTAGTTCCAAGAGCATATCTTTCTCAGCAGGTGTATAATTGCATCCACGTTTCTTCATCTTCTCCATCGTGAATCAAATAATAAGTAATAACTTTACATACACTTCGTAAAATCGCGCGTAAAATGTCAAGTGTGACGTTCCAATCTCGACAATTATGTCAAGAAATTTTCTTTTCTTTTGACGTCTTCTTTCGATATCCATCCGTTTTTTATGTATATAAATACATAATTTCAATCGTAATTCAAACCAAATGTATATTACCCTGTTTTATTTCAACTGAATAAATAATTATAGAAAATAATTGTTCAATGAAGACTGCGTAAAACGAATACGAGACGTAAACTAAATTATTTTGTAACTGAGAACGTGCTGAGATCAATTTTTTAGCAGGATGTTGCCATGATGTAAACATTTGAGGACTGTTTGGCTAATCATGGTTTCAAATTGCTTGAGTGGCGTTTGTGTATACCATTTAAATTTGAGGGATGCTTAAATTTAAGTAGCTTTTAGGTGATTGTGAGATTTGAGTGGCGTTCCAGTATTCGGGCGTAAGGGAGTTAAATAGGGGATGAAAGTTTGTATGGAAAATCGTAATTTTCACGCGGGCGAAGCCGCTGGCAAAAGCTAGTAAGAGATATGTATAAGCTGGTTTTTAGTTTTATTAGTGACCATGTGCACATACACTCATTTAAATCAACCATGTGATTAAACAAAGCATCTATACTTAGCTGCATCGCACAATAAGATTGCTACAGAAGGCACACATGCTAAGACATGTACAGCGGAGTACACTGTTGGTAGAACAATTTTCAACCTTATTACTTAAAGCATAAGGATGAAAAGTGGCAGACAATCACTGAACTTGGCTAATACATATGAGGAATAAATGGACCCTTCATGACACCACAAACCAATCATACACCAAACTATTCTATTTATCTTCGGGGACGCCGGCAGACACCAGACGGGCGATCAGTCCTTTCGTTGTGGATTATTTCGCCCAGTTCCCCAATACACCAAACTAAGTCTGCCTTATTACAAAACGTTATTAAACCTAGTTTAACTTAGACTTGGTTTATCTTCCATGCCGTCACTTTCTTTCGAATATTTTTGAAGTGAAACGTCATGCGAGATAAACCAAGTCTAAGTGCATGTTTACGTACGCGCGGCGCGGCGTGCGGCGCGGCCGGCGACGCGTCGAGCGAATTTTGTGTTCACGGACAGGCGATGCGTGCAGCGGCAGATATCATCGTTCGCGCAAACACAAACGTATGTGGCAATGTACGACGGTGTTCATAGAGACGCGGCGCGGCGGCCGCGGCGGCGGCCGCCGCGAATTTTCAAGGCCAAGTTCCGTCGCGGGCATCGCTTCATCCTAACTGTCTGCGCCATTCACATTATTTATCCGCATTTTTATTAATATCTATTTATCTAATTTGGAAATCACAAAACGCATACTTGCAACACTATACACGCTATACTCTTCTCTCATTGGTCAAAATGAAGGATCAGACGTTCATTCAAATCCCTTCCGCCCGCTCTCATCTTCCTTCATCCACCAGTCCTACCTCAGCGTCAATAACAAGCGCACGTGAAATTGCCCTGCGCCCGCGCTTCCGCGACCGCCATTAAAAGACTCAAAAACCAAGCTAGAAACTGTAAATAGAAATGTGTGTGTGATCCTCCTCATATCATCTTGTGACACTTGGTGGTTTTTCGCTGAATCAACGTGCTCCAGAAAGCTGTGCTATCGAAGACATTACGCTTTTCCCTTACCCTAAAACCGTGAGTACCATATTTCCATCCAAGTGTTCTGGTCCTTCTTTCCAAATAAAAAACAAAAAATTACTTCGCATATACACTACACTCATCAATCACAACATATTTATCGCATTTATCTATTTAATCGCTTAAAAACGCTCAAATACGCATCCGCTATTACTCTCGTCTATGTGACAAGCCCACGAGGGCACATTCCGCTAACATCTCATCAACGCTAAGTTATTTCTTTAAAAACGCATCATATTTACCGCATTTAGCTATTTATTCGCATAAAAATACGCTCATCCACGCATCCGCCATTACACTAACCTACGTGACACGCTCACGAGGCATTTCCCGCTAACATCTCATCAACGCTAAGTTATTTATTCAAATACGCATCTTATTTCACGCTAAACACTCTATTGCTAAAATATTATAAATATATTTTAGTCATCGCACACATATTTCACAGGTTATCTCAACACATAACGCACACGGGCAAGTCCAATTTATTCTCGATATTTCGCATACATTCACTCATTTAAGTATTATTATTAACGATTATTAACTCGAATAGGCATTATCCCAACGCATAAAAATGGCTTCAAAGCATGGTAAATCCAAGGAGTCCGATAAGGAATCTTATGGCTCCGCAGAAGAAAATTCAAAAGTGCTTCTGTTTGAATCTAAGAAGGAAATTTTATTCAAAATGCTGCAATCAATTTATGACCTCGGTCGACAAGTTTCAGTAAATAGTTCATTAAAATCTCAATTTCTAGCTAGGATTAATTCCCTTGATCAAATTAGGACGAATTTTATTGAAACGCTTGATGCTTACAATTTAGCACTCTTGGAAGCTGGATCAGCTATTAATTACCAGCCGTTGTCAGCATTTGATGAAATCTATTGTGAAATAAAAGCAATCGAAGCTAACCTTCTCAAGTCTCAAAATAACGAAAACAGCAGTAGTAAATTCGAGTTTTTAAATCGTAAATTGCCACCTTTAAAACTTGCTTCATTTGACGGCACGCCCAGCAAATGGACAATTTTTCATGAAAACTTTAAAAGTCTTATTCATGATAATTCGCATCTAACTGACGCCGAGAAAGTACAATACTTAATAGGGTGTCTCTCTGATAAGGCATTAACTGTTTGTTCGGGCGTCGCGCCTACCGCTAATAATTACCTACTCATTTGGAATGCTTTAATAGAAAAATATCAAGATACCCGCGTACAAGCTTCCATGTACTTACATCAAATGATTCAGTTTAAGCCTTATCAATCTATAGACACATTTATTGAGCAGTTCCATGCATCGCAAGCCGCCCTACGGCGCTTAAACATAAAGGATTTGTCAGATTTTATAATAACGGATATTGCACTCAGCAAGCTTGATAAAGAGGTCGTTAACCTTTTCGAACGATCACATAATCATATTGAAATACCTACTTTCGATCATCTTTCGCAATTCTTAAAAGAACAAAGTAAAATAATAACACTTCGTAATCAATCTAACCCCTCTAAAGTCCGTAATTATAATAGTGAAAATAATAAATCCACTTCTAATAAATATAAAAATAGCCAAACATTCGCGATCACGACCCAGGACGCCTCCGTGCGTGTCTGCAAGGTGTGTGCGTCGCCTGACTCACACCCACTTTATAGATGTTCTCGTTTCATGAATCAAAACGCAAAAGAAAGATTAGATCTAGTAAACAAACATAAGTTTTGTCGTAACTGTTTAGGATTTCATGATATTAAAATGTGCAAGTCAACAAATACTTGTTCGGTTTGCCAGCGTAAACATCATTCGCTAATACATTTGGACAACTATCGGGGAACCGGCAACTCGCCGCCGCATGTAACCGCGCCCCGCGCGCCCTCCGCCTCGCCCCCGCTGGTAGCCGCGCCCTCGCTGGCTGCCGCGACTGTGAGCACTGTGGGCTCGACGACGCCGCACGCGGAGCGCGTACATTCAGGCGCTTCGCATTTGTCAATGACTTCGGCTACCTCGAGCGTTGAAAATAATACAACTGTTTTGTTGCCTACCGCTTCCGTATACGCTTATAATAATAATAAACCTCATACTCTCCGCGTTTTCCTTGATACCGGCTCAATGAGTCATTTTATTACAAAGGCTTGCTGTAAACGTTTAAACTTAGAAATTACTCCTGACAAATCTTCCACTTTTGGGATCGGTCACGCTAAAATACCCTCGTTTGGAACTGCTACTTTTAAAATATTTTCCCGCTTTGATCACCGCTGCTATTATAAAATTCACGCTCGGGTTTTAGATCGTATTACAGACGACTTGCCCAACATATCTATAGATATCTCAAATCTCGCTTCATTACGCAATCTACCTATGGCTGATGACGCATTCCACGTTCCCGGTGAGATAGATTGCCTCCTTGGCAATGAACTTTTCCCGCTTTTGTTGGGCAGTGGAAAGGTAACTTTACCTGGCTCCTCGGTCGTCGCCGTAGAAACCACCCTTGGCTACATAGCCATGGGTCGGGCTGATTGTCAACCTAGTGTAACTCCGCGCGCTCGCCCCGCTCAAATAAATAAAAATAAAAGCGAGCAAACTTTTCTGTGTGCGGCTAGCACGCTTCGCTTAAATACGCTCACGCAACGCTTTTGGGAACTCGAAAGCGTCCCTAGTAAGGTTCACATGAGTCCTGACGATCAGGCGTGTGAACAAATATTTAAATCAACTTACTCTCGCGATGAAACAGGTAGATACACAGTGCAGCTACCATTTAAGGCTCCGTGTATAGACTTAGGAAATTCACACTCAACGGCGACGCGCCGTCTCCTTAATTTGGAGAAAAAGTTAGATTCTGATCCCGAGATCAGAACTAATTACAACGCTACGCTTCAAGATTATCTTGACAAAGGTTATTTAACCAAGGTCAACGACCCCTCTCTAACTATCCCGCATTTCTATATCCCTCACCGTGCAGTTTACCGCCCGGATAAACAGTCTAGTAAAACTCGCATCGTGCTTGACGCTAGCTGTAAAACTAGCTCAGGTAAATCACTAAATGATCTCCTTTATGTAGGTCCGAATCTACAAAGTAACATTTTCGATTTATTAATTAATCTTCGCATGTTTTCCGTTGCTGTAGTTGCAGATATCGAAAAAATGTATTTTCAACTTAATCTTTCCGCTGATCATCACGCATTTCAACGCATTTTATACAGATTCAATAAAGATTCTGAAATTTCAACTTTTGAATTTAACCGCGTTTCTTTCGGCGTCTCAAGCTCACCATACTTAGCTATGCGAGTAGTTCGCCAACTCGCATCTGACAGTCGGGAAAAATACCCACTCGCAGCTTACGAGGCTGAAAACCATATGTATATGGATGACTACGTATGTTCGCTAGATGGCGTTGAAATAGCTGAGCGGACATACCAAGAAATGGTCACCATGTTCAGGTCAGGCGGTTTCCACCTTGTAAAATGGATCTCGAATAGTTCCGAACTGTTAGATAAAATTCCTTCAACTCATTTAAATCCGCAAAATATTGAGTTTGACGCTGACGCGGATAATAATACAAAAATTATAGGTATGCAGTGGAATCCAGTAGAAGACTTTTTTCAATTTAAAATAAATGGTAATTCTCTTAAATGTACGAAACGTACCGTCTTATCAGCAACCGCACGGCTGTTTGACCCCTTAGGTCTTATAGGTCCAGTTACTGCATTCATGAAAACGTTAGTTCAGGAATGCTGGAAACTTGATCTTGATTGGGATGATCCTGTACCCGCTCACATTGAAAATAAATTTAGTCGGTTTCACAAAGAACTTCCCTATCTCGAAAAAATAAAGTTCCCGCGACATGTAGGTATCACCTCTGGTTCTCATGTCACTCTCCTCGGGTTCGCAGACGCCAGTGAGCGCTGTTATGGTGCCGCTGTTTACATAAGGGTTAGTTCTAACGATGAAGATAGCGGATCAGTCCTCTTATTAACTTCTAAATCTCGCGTCGCTCCGCTTAAAAATACGCCCTTAGCTCGCCTCGAGCTATGTGCGGCTCTCCTCTTAGCAAACTTGATCAATTCAGTTGTAGAAGTTTTAAGTAAACGCTGTAAAATTAATAAAATCTTTGCTTTTTCTGATTCAACAGTCACGCTCACCTGGATCCACTCGCCCTCGCACAAATTTCATACTTTTGTCGCAAATCGCATTGTTGAAATTAATTCAAATTTACCCGCAAAACATTGGTTTCACATAGATGGAACTGAAAATCCCGCTGACGTAGTTTCTCGTCCTATAACGCCTAAACAATTATTAGATTTAACGCTCTGGTTTAACGCTCCGCATTGGTTTTCATTCCCCTTATCTCAGTGGCCAATCAAACCATTTAAAATCAATTTAAATAATAACAATTCAGAAATAATGGAAACTAAAAATATCGTTCTCTCTGTTAAAATAACGCAAGAAGGTTCACAACCTATTCAATCTTTAATTGATCGCATTTCTAAATATTCTATTTTACTTCGTAGCGTAGTTTTAATATTACGTTTCTGCAAGTTAATCAATTCGCGTGGTTGTATCACCGTTTCGGATTTGGATGCTGCGGAAATACACCTTATACGTTACGTACAAGGTAGATATTTCTCTGAAGAAATTAGCGCGTTAAAATCTAATAAACGTTTTAAAAATAAAAGTCTCGCTAAACTCAACCCATTTCTGGATTCAAATAATATTCTCAAAGTAGGTGGAAGGTTAACTCATTCTAAACTGGATTATGGTCAAAAACATCCCATTTTAATTCCAACTAAATCACGCTTTACTCAACTCTTAATTGACTTTTATCATGTAAGTAATTTGCATACGGGTCCCGCTCTTTTATTAGCTATAATTAGACAAAAATTCTGGATTTTAGCTGCTCGTAACATTATAAGACAACGCGTACATAGTTGTAATCAATGCTTTAAAATTAAACCTCGAAATACTTACCCTCCTATGGGCGATTTACCTGATTTCCGTGTGTCACAAGTGAAAGCGTTCGTAAATACCGCTGTAGACTACTGTGGTCCGTTCTACGTTACGCATATCCGAAAACGCGGAATTAAGAGCCACAAAGCTTACGTTTGTGTGTTTGTCTGTCTAACAACTAAGGCAGTACACTTAGAGTTAGTCTCTGACCTAAGTTCAGATTTATTTCTCGCCGCTTTCAAACGGTTTATTTCTCGGAGAGGTCCCGTTGCTATGATTTATAGTGATGGAGGCACAAACTTTATTGGCGCAAAGCGCAAATTGAACGAAATTTACGAATTAATTCAATCAAAATCTCATATAAACTACATAGGTGAACAGTTATCAGAACATCGTGTACAATTTAAACATAGTCCGCCTTACGGTCCGCATTTTAATGGACTCAGCGAAGTTAATGTTCGTTGTGTCAAAACTCATCTTTTTAAAGTAATTGGCTCTCAAATATTAACATACGAGGAGTTTAGTACCGTACTCGTTCAAATTGAATGTCTTTTAAATAATCGACCTCTAAGTATTTTAAGCTCAGACCCGTCTGATATTAGTGCTTTAACGCCTAATCATTTTCTCAACGTAACACCGCTTAAATTTCTACCTGCTGAAGATGTCACAGACATTTCAGACAATCGCTTATCGCGCTATCAGCTTCTTAATAAGATAACTCATTCCTTCTGGCACCGTTGGAGTCAGGAGTACCTCACTTCCTTGCAACAGCGGGAGAAGTGGAACACACCGTCAAAGCCTGTTGAAGTAGGTACGATCGTTGTTATCAAAGACAACAACGCTCATCCGCTTTGTTGGCCTTTAGGTGTCATAGATGCGACTTATCCTGGCAAGGACAATATAATTAGAACTGTGAAGGTTAGAACTGCTTCCGGTACTTATATACGCCCAGTAGTGCGGCTCTGTCCCCTACCTACGCAATAAAATAGTATAAATTCCCTTTAACTCTATTTAAGTTTAAATTCATATGTTTAAGTTAAGTTTTTTTTCTCATAAATTTTCTAATAGAGGAAAACCTCTAGTCCGGGGGAGTTGTCTGCGCCATTCACATTATTTATCCGCATTTTTATTAATATCTATTTATCTAATTTGGAAATCACAAAACGCATACTTGCAACACTATACACGCTATACTCTTCTCTCATTGGTCAAAATGAAGGATCAGACGTTCATTCAAATCCCTTCCGCCCGCTCTCATCTTCCTTCATCCACCAGTCCTACCTCAGCGTCAATAACAAGCGCACGTGAAATTGCCCTGCGCCCGCGCTTCCGCGACCGCCATTAAAAGACTCAAAAACCAAGCTAGAAACTGTAAATAGAAATGTGTGTGTGATCCTCCTCATATCATCTTGTGACACTTGGTGGTTTTTCGCTGAATCAACGTGCTCCAGAAAGCTGTGCTATCGAAGACATTACGCTTTTCCCTTACCCTAAAACCGTGAGTACCATATTTCCATCCACTAACTAATATTATAAATGCGAAAGTAACTCTGTCTGTCTGTCTGTCTTTCTGTCTGTCTGTCTTTGCTTCACGCCTAAACTACTGAACCGATTTGTGTGAAATTTGGTACAGACATAGATTGGAACTTGAGAAAGGACATAGGATAGTTTTTTTTTTTTTCGCGAGATAAACCAAAAATCTGCCGGAAGTCACTATTCCACGCGAACGAAGTCGCGGGCAAAAGCTAGTCGAGAATAAACCGCCGCGTGCATCGCCGCGTCCGTCGCCGCGGCCGCCGCCGCGTTCGCCGCCGCGGCCGCCGCCTCAAATTCAAGCAATCGCGTATAAATTCGCTTCTCCGTGAACGCACTCATACACCGCCATACGTTTGAATTTAGTGCGGATCGCGTCGCCGGCCGCGCCGCGCGCCGCGCCGCGCGTACGTAAACATGCACTAAGTCAATCCAGGTTTAACTACTTTTTGTAATAAGGCCGAGTAACTCTACACAAAAATTATTACTGGGAAACGGTCTTTTTTGGGGTGAAAAATTACAATGTATGGTAGAATTCAAAACATTGGGCTGACGGATGCATTGCGTATAGGCCCTGTAACGTAACCAATGCATCCATCAGCCCATCACCATGCCCCCTGTACTACAGGGGGCAATAATATAACATTCAATATTGAATAGAAAAAAATACTTGTAAAAAAAGTGGGACCTCCAATTTCTCCATAACCAGTAGGTTTTGAGCTATGTTCCCAGAAACCAAACGATTAATCAGGCCTTAAGTGGATACATGCAGTGGTGTGCCTAGGAGCCAGCCCATAAGGCAAGGAGACTGTTCAGAAACCCTAACATCATGAAGAGTAGAAGTACCATCAGCTCCAAACCTCTAGTCAGATTTGTTAATCATTTTTCTATTTGCACATGCAGTGATGTGTCATCTGCCATCTTTATACAATCATTCAATTGAGGCTAATCTTATCCTTTTCAATTGGAACATACAGTTGTTGGTGTTCAACAATGTTGTAGTCAAATGATTTCTTTGATATTCAGCTCAGCTGTTGTGTATTTTTTTTTTTTTTTTCCTGGTGAATCCGCAATCAGTCCTCAACTATAAGCGGATGTGATCTGTGAGGCTTGTTGTGTAGTATGCGTCTTCCAGTAAAGTCCGCTACCATTAAATGTTAATACTTAGAGCCGATCCTCTTGGCTTAGGTCTAATATTACTTTCCTCTTGAGGCGTCTTGTGTACTTCCGATTTACTAATTCACTTGCCAGCTTATTAGGGTGTGTCAATAGCTTTTTTTTGTACTTTGTGCTGTTTGTACTTATTTCGTCTTTAACCGTGCTGATGTTACATGCCTCATGGATTTCAGCATTAGTTATGAACCATGGTACTCCTGCCACCGATCTCAATATGACATTTTGGAGTCGCTGCAACATGCTGATGTTGCTATTGCAAGAGCTACTCCACAGTTGTATCCCATATGTCCAAACCGGCTTTAGGACAGTCTTGTAGATGAGAAGCTTGTTCTCCATTGATAGTTTTGAGTGTCTGTTTAGCAACCAGTACAATTCTCGGAAGCGAATGTTCGTTTCGTCTCTTTTGGCTTTAATGTGTCGTTTCCAAGTGAGTTGCCTATCAAGGTGCATTCCCAGGTATCGGACATTGTCACTGTGTGGTAGAGTGTAGTCATCAAGGCGAACTGGAGGGCAATTCCCTTTTCTGAGAGTAAATGTCACTTGGACAGACTTGCTTGCACTTGCTTTGATTCTCCACTTTTTCAACCATTTATTTATTTGATTGAGTCCTTCTTGCAAAGTTGCTGATGCCTTCTTTGGATCTGGACTGCTGGTTAAGACAGCGGTATCATCAGCAAATGTTGCTGTAGTGATGTTAGGTTGTAGGGGTAAGTCTGCTGTATATATTACATAGAGTATAGGGCCCAGCACTGACCCCTGTGGGACTCCTGCTCTAATATCAAGTAGTTCTGATGTCTCTTCACCTTCTTTTACTTGGAAAACTCTTTCTGATAAATAAGAAATAAGTAAAGGAAGATAGCTGTGAGGTAAGGCTTTTTTGAGCTGTTGTGTATAGATCAGAATATTGGGTCACAAAAGGGATAAATGAAAGGCAATTGGCATATGGCTGAGATGAGAATGCTAAGGGGGATGTGTGGTGTGATGCGAATGGATAAAATAAGGAATGAGTACATAAGAGGAAGTCTGTCTGGCGCCGGTGAATGAAAAGTTGTGTGGTTATCAATTGGGTCGAAAGGACATGTGATGTGAAGGTATGAAGAAAATGTTGTGAGGAAAAAATGGCAACATGTATTTGCACAAACACACAAACAAACAAACACACAAACAAACAAACAACCTCTCACCCCAAACGCATATACCGTCTCCGTTCCGTCGTGGGTAAAAATGTTGAGTATGAATGTAAATGGCTATAAGAATAGAGGAAGACCAAAGAAACGATGGATGGACTGTGTTAAGAATGATATGGCAAAAAGAAGGTATCTCTAGAGATGACGAGAAACAGAGAAATATGGAAGAAGAAGACATGTTGCGCCAAACTTAAATGAATTGGTATAAGGGCAAGAGAAAAGCCGACTTGGAAATCCTTAAATAGACTCCGAACCCAGGTCGGCCGTAGCAAAGACAATCTCTTCAGATGGGGGTTCATTGACGGCTCAGACCTCAAGTGTGTGTGCGGCGTATAATGTCCCACCTTCCATCTTGCGCTGCATGTCCTGACAACTGTACACTTGACGACCTTGAATTTTGGGCCAAAACGTTTTAACTGAAATTTGCCATCGACACGCTAAGAAGCAGAAGAAGGGCAAGAGAATGATGAATGATGATTCAGCTCAGCTGCATTTGTTTAGACTGTAAGCCGACCCCAACAAAGTTGGAAAAGGCTTGGCAGATGATGAATAAATAAACGGAAACATTGCACAATATAAATGCATATAGAATTAGTTCAACATGTATCTAGTTTGAATATTACATAAAAGATTTTATCAATGTATTGAATGAAATGGAGATTATGTTTAGTGTTCTTCTAACCTAACAGACAGATGTGTGCTGGGGAGTTTGTTCCACCACTTCTTCTTTCCAGCTAAAACACTAGGATGTGTCGAAGGGTGGGCGTTTTGGGGGACTGTCTCTTGTATATAAAGTTAAGTAAATTTTGACGTTCGTAAAGTGCTGATTATCAGCCTAGTTTGAATAAATGACTTTTGATTTTGATTCGTAGTTTGCGAAATAATAATAAAATGCCTATGTTGTATGGTGGTGCGATGACAATCCGTATGTTAATTTTTGTAGTACTGAGCCCTCTGTGTCTATCAATATCGTGGTCACATTGAGTCACCCATTAAACTTAATTGGGCAGACACTTTAATTGACTTTAATTGTGGCAATTTGTTGTCATGCTTTGGAATTAATGTTGTAAATATGTGTCACATGATTTGTCTTTGTGGGGTAGACTAAAGTCTGAGTTGTCAGGATTTTAGATGATTTTGAATGATTTTCAAGAATTGGAAGGAATTGTGCCTGTTTGGTGGCAATAGGCTTGCTCTCTTTTACATGGGACTAAAACATAACTTGTGAAAGGTGAAACCCCTGACTAAACTGATTTGACCGGCTGGCAATATTAAAAAGCAGGAAACTTGGCAAATAAAGAAAGAATAAGAATATTGAGCAGTGGTGGCCCAGTGGTCGCGGCCCCGACTTATGAACAGTTGGTTGTGGGTTCGAACCCAGGCAGGCGCATTACTTTGTGTAATTTATTTCATCACCACTGTTCTCAAAACGGTGAAGGAAAACATCGTGAGGAAACCGGCATATTTATGTGACATCTACCAATCCGCACTGGGCCTGCGTAGTGGATTATAGCCCATCCCTCTCCTAGAGAGGAGGCCTGAGTCCCTGCAGTGGGAACAATATAGGCTGATGATGATGATGAAGAATATTTAAACCTTTTTAGAGGAAGAGGAAGACTAAAGAAAAGATAGATGAAGTTTGTAAGGAAAGATATTTAAGGAAAAAGGAGTAAATGTAAGTGTGACGATTCACACGAGAGATTGAAAGAAAAAAAAACCAAGTAACCTGGAACAAGGGCAGGAAGAAGATGACTGAAACTTTTCAGGATTTTAGTTTTAAGAATGATGTTAGTTTAACTTGTAATTTCAAGTGTTAATAATAGTCACACCAGCAACTTATCAATAAAACTAACAATACCCTAAAAAAATTTAGAACAATGAGATGTTTTTTTAACACGATCCGCTTCTACAAACTTTTTTCTCACTTTTTTCTATAAACTTGAAGTAAACTTGGACAGGTTTCAACAAGTTCATTAACCCTTTTCGACCTCTTTTCAAAGACTGCTAAAATTAATCTCCAAGACTTATTTGCAGCTATTTAAAGTAACAACAAAACGTGTAAATCGAATGGTAGACTGCTAGACTAGAGAAATAAACAAAATACCTAATCAAAATAAAAGGTAACATTCCGCCATCTTGAAATTTTGCAGTAAAAGAAAATAACGTGTGATTAAATCTGCTTTATAAGGTGAAATACTCACGTCTATGTTTATTTGAAGGGATTACTTCGGTGTTTGTAATCTTTTGTGAAATATTACATTAACAGATCACAAAGAATCGAAGCTCGTTCGTACATTCTCATCAATTCATCACACTTCACGTTCACTCCAAGGTCCGAAGTCAATCACAGAAACACGAATATATTACGGAAACAGGGACGCGTGATTTATTTACACATTTACAAACATAATTTATAACTTCTCACTGAAATTAGCACAACAAAATACGCAGTTCTCGTTTAGTGTCTGACATTGTCTGACATTTTTGTTTGAGTTCATTCCGTTACGCGGTACAATTACATTGATTGGATAACACATTTTTAACTTATTTTATCTTAATATTAAAGCTTATTCGTTTGTTGAAAACTTGATTGAACATTTTAAAAACTAAAGCTTGATAGTCTGAAGTAGTTATTAAATTTTTATATTATCAAGCAACTTTGCATTTGCAAACACATTCTCAACGTGAAATGGAACGACACGCTTTAGCTTATTTATCGGTAAGCGAAGGAAAATACACATTATGCCTTGTAGAAGCATAGAGTAGGAATTTGCAAAGATTTATAAGAAAACTACAGCATCACAACAAGCTTAATTTCTTTATTCCTTATTGCTAACACGACTGATGAGCATGAGGTCCTGGGTTCGATTTCTGGGTTGGACAAAGCGTAATTGAGATTTTCCATCAGGAATTTATTCGTTGAGAATGGAATTGTTCATAGGACATAACATAACTGGCGAAATGTGGGTTTACTAATGGGTATACCTCTACCAAACCCTTCAGGGATTACAGGTGTGATGTTATGTTATGTTCTGCTGATTTTTTTGTTTTTTACCGTTTCTCAGTTGCAGTTTGTGGCTTTGATTGTCCTTGTTTTATCTTATTTTTTCTTGTGTGCAACACTAAACATAGTACCCATAAACAACAAAATAAACTTTTTTTTGTTTCAAAGCAGCGAAGTCGCCATCTTGTTGGATGTTAAAAATTATTGGGAAATTCGAAGAATTTTCTCTTAATTTGATTTGTTTTGGTGTTATATGTGTTGTAATTGGAAATGTCTAAGCGCCGCATCGAAGTGATGGATCCCTTTATTAAAAAGAAAAGGTTAGTAACACGTTTTCAAGCGTTTGTTGTGCCATGCTTTAATTCGTAATTTACTTGCCTTTGTTTTCCGTATTTAGTTGAATTATCAGTTGAAATGGTGACACACGTTATTTTACGAGCTATATCTTCGTATTTTTGTCTGCTGAAAGACAAAACCAAGGTTAGAAATCATCTTTCAGGGCCATAGGTACATACTTTTTGATTACCATTTCTATATTATTGTAGTCACCGGTTTGCATGCTTTCTTTTCGTCTTGATAATATAAATTTTAGTCTCAAATTGTAAGGTTAGTCATCAATTACATGAAAAAAAGTCCGTAGAAGTCGTAGAAGTTATCTTATTAAAAATTCAGAGAGCTTTTTTGCAAAGCAATCTAGCAACTCCCGAAAGTTTCAAAGCGCATGTCTAAACTGACTGAGTACGCCATCACATCAGTCTGAAAACCCCGTTTTTCTATCTCCGCAATACAATAACTAATGTAACAACAGACGAAGTTCCAAAAGGAAGTATTGTAAATACTAGTAAAATAACAAACAATGACATATTTGTTGGTTGTTACTTAAAAATCATTGCATTTCATTGTGTAAGTACAGAAATCAAAATTATTGCGTATTTGGACCATACGCAATGATTTTCTGTATCTGGGTACCGTGTATTCCAAATGTCTGTCTAGACAGTCAGTGTAGTGATTACAACAAGTCTACATGAGTTCTACTGTTCATGTTTATTTTCTAACATTTTCTGAATTATTAGTGATATTCCATCATGGATTCTCACTATTCTCAGTTCATAAGGTAAGTGCTTACAACTAGTACTTGTGTTTAGCCAGATAAATGAACTTTACAAAAGCAGCCAGGATAAATTTTGAGTTTGCTTACATATTTTGTTGCCATACTTATTAATGGGCTCAAATATAACGGATCACCACTAGGACCCATTAATATTATCTATGGTGCTAGGCAACTGGGATTATCCCAGTTGTATACATTCATGTCACAAACGAAAGAATGCACAAGGATTTAAAGATAAAGACTGTCAAAGAAGAAATCAAAGCTAATATCACCACATACTCCGCCAGATTAAAAGTTCACCCAAACCAATTGGCAATTAAACTAATGTCAAACCCTGTAACCTTCACAAGACTGAAAAGAAGGGCACCTGAAGACTTACTAACAACCAGCATGAATAAGCTGTAATGTCGATCGGATGAGGCAGTGGCTTCATACCGTGCAAGATCCATCGAGAAGGAACCATCATCTACAAAAAAAGGCAACTGGGATTATCCCAGTTGTATACATTCCTTTGTGTCTGACCTTGTTTGTTATATACCTACCTCTATGGTTGTGACATTCATGTTTACTTAGTTACGATATTAAATAAAACATATTCTTGTACGATGATTGTAATTTATTTCATTGGCGACGAGGATTAAGTGATAAAATGGACGCGGAACAATTTAAAGAATTTATACAAATTCAACGGGAACAACAACAGCAAATAACAGACGTTTTGCAGCAACTCGTGTTACAACAACAGCAACCGGCAGCGGCGGCCCCCACACCAGCAACACCTGGTACGGAGTCTACCAGCTCGGCGAACACCAACAACAACTGTAATAAACTCACAATTATTAAAAATTTCAAGTGCGATACGTTTAACCCTTCTACTACGTCGGTAGAATATTTTTTAGATTTTTTTGAAAAAAAATGCGATATCTGGGACGTAAGCGAAGACGACATCAGGAAAGAACTATTATTTTCTTGCTTAACTCCAGAAGTCTTTCACGATCTGAAAGTAGCACTCATACCCGTTTTTGAAAAAAGTCTATACAAAGACGTAAAGTCTAAACTACTCGACTTACATCGACCTAAGACAACGAAATTCAAAGCTTTGACTGAGTTTTGGAATTGCGTAAGAGACTGCAATGAGACTATGGAACACTACGCTAACAGGCTCAAAAAACTCGCCACCAACTGTGGCTACAAGGACGACTTGTTCGAGCGTCTACTGCGTGATCGATTTGCGACCGGCATAAACCACCCGCAGCTAGAAGTGGATCTGAAACAGAAATGACCCGATTTACAAGAACATTACGATGGAAAGACTGTGGAAGTTACATTTGCCAAATTCTTTGCAGTAACTCAGTCTAGAGAGCTTGCTGAAGGTGACATTCACGTCGTTTTACCTGCTGCCACAAACAAAGTCAGAGCAAAAACCAACATGGCGCATCACAACAAACAGAGTACGTCTTTACGCAGGATTGGTCCAGATCAATGCCGTCGATGCGGTGCATATGATAGACATAAGGTGGGCGATTGTAAGGCAAAAGACTATATTTGCAAGGAATGTCAAACATTAGGACATTTTGAAGATTGCTGTATCAAGACTGGAAGAGCATATTTAACGAACACCAAGTCAGGGAAGAAACGAGCAATCAAAAACGAAAACAAATTACATAAAATTAGGAACACTGACAGCGACGAGTGTTTGTCAGAATCTTCTACATCCTCATACGATAGTGAAGATGTCTACAAGATTGAACGCAAAAGGATCAAGGACAGCAAGCGCATTGACGTCACACTCAATGGTGTCAAATGTACGTTGGACTGGGACCCGGGATCGGTATACTCCATCATTAGCACCGAGTTTTGGAAACGTATTGGAGCGCCCCCTTTAACAAAGGCACCGAAACTACGTGCCTATGGGAACCTCAAACTCAAACCAAAAGGACTTACGGACGTAACAGTTGAAATGCTTGGAAGACAGAAAATTTTACAAGTTGTAGTTATGGAAGACGCCAACCCCATGCTTTTTGGTCTCCAGTGGAGCGAGATGTACGACATGACTTTTCCAGAACCCGTCTATTCGATTAAACCTACTCAACGAGATACCAGAACACTTAAACAGGTATTAGACACTTTCTCGCCTCTTTTTGACAACAAACTAGGAAAAGTTAAAAATTACGCAGTTAACATCCATATTAAACATGGTACCGTACCGAAACACGTTCCTGCTCGACCCGTTAAGTTCGCTTTGTGCAAAAACATAGAAAGAGAACTTCAGCGTTTAGTGGACGAGGGAATAATTACCAAAGTTGATCCAAATATGACGCCCTTGGAATGGGCAACACCCACAGTCAACGTGGTCAAAACAAATGGCCAAATCAGAATTTGCGGTGATTTTCGTAGCACTATTAACCCTGCCATGGTAACACACGCTCATCCAGTCCCGCTATTTGACCAGTTACGTCAAAACCTTGCAAACGGAGTTAAGTTTTCGAAAATCGACTTAAAAGATGCTTACTTACAATTCGAGATCTCTCCAGAGTCAAAAAAGTACCTGACAATATCTACTCACAAAGGATATTATCAATACAATAGGATGCCTTTTGGAATATCAACAGCACCCTCGATTTTTCAACACTACCTTGATGAACTACTCGGTGGTATTCCAAACGTAGCGATTTATTTCGATGACATCGCCTTAACAGGGAAGGATGACGCTGAACATCTCGAAACACTGTCTACTGTGTTTGACAAATTACAACGAGCTGGCTTAAAAGTCAACTTAACAAAATGCTCATTCTTCCAAACAGATATCGAGTACCTGGGTCACACAATCAGCAAGGAAGGAATACGACCAACTAAATCGAAGATTGAAGCAATAACAAAAGCGACACCGCCTACTAACGCTCAAGAACTACGGTCATTTCTTGGCCTCGTAAATTTCTACGAAAGATTCATACCTCATCTGCACAGTTTCTGTGCGGACCTGCATGCACTAACTGGCGCGCGCCAAAAGTGGCGATGGACAGATAAAGAAAACACAGCGTTTGAAAATACTAAAATGCTGATTTGTGAATCAAAACCACTTGTTGCTTTTGACGAGAAGCGTCCGTTGTTTTTAGCGTGTGACGCCTCGGAAAAGGGCGTGGGTGCCGTATTATTTCATAAAGCGAATGATCAAAATATTCAACCTATCGTTTTTGCGTCAAGAAAACTGAGATCAGCGGAATCTAAATATTCAGTTATTGATCGAGAAGCATTAGCCATATTTTTCGGCATCAAAAAGTTTGACCAATACTTACGTGGCACAAAATTCACACTCGTCACTGATCATAAACCCTTGATTCACGTTTTAGGCCCACAGCGCAATTTACCGAAGCTTGTTAATAATCGCTTAATACGTTGGGCTTTGATCATTGGTAGCTATGACTACGACATCGTCTTCACAAAAGGACAACTTAATTTTATAGCTGATTATCTTTCCAGGATGCCCAATCCTGATGAGAAACCGTCCCGTGCAGAATTGACAGTACACAGAATAATAGCTCAGCTAAATCATAACAGTTTTTCAGATTTAGCGTTGACAGAAGAAATAATAAGGGATGCGTCAAGGAATGATCCTATTTTCAAACAAATTTCGGAGAACATTAAGACAGGTTGGCGGGAAAATTCATATTCAGATATCTTAAAACCTTATGCTCGGAAACGCAACGAATTGTCCATCGAAAATAAGATTATGATGTGGCAGGGTCGAATAGTCGTTCCGAATACGCTCAGGAAGACTACATTGAAATACCTGCACACAGGACACCCAGGAACCTGTGCAATGAAAGCACTCGCACGTTTTTACGTATGGTGGCCATCGATCGACGATGATATTGAAGAGTACATCAAATATTGTCGTAAATGCCAAGAAAACCGGCCAAATAACTCTGAATTGCCTGTGTACTCCTGGTCCGTTCCTGACAACCCATGGGAAAGACTTCATGTCGATTTTGCGGGACCTTTTGAAGGAAAATACTGGTTTGTTCTAGCAGATGCACTCTCAAAATGGATTGAGATCAAGCCCATGAACCAAATAACTACAAACAAACTGTGTGAAGAATTAGACTCTATATTTACAACGTTTGGTTTGCCACAATTTTTGGTGTCTGATAACGGGACACAGTTTACCTCCCGGGAATTCCAAAATTATTGCAGAGACAAGGGTATTCTACATATTAAGTCATCTCCATATCACCCGAGGACTAATGGCTTGGCAGAACGCCTGGTTCGTACTTTCAAAACTAGAATGTCTTCAAGTGCGAGCGATGGCATGACCCTGAGAAGGAGGCTAGAAAACTTCCTATTTTCCTACCGTATAACACCTCATAGTGCCACCGGAAAGAGCCCAGGTGAAATTTTGTTTGGGCGTCGGTTACATTGTGCTCTGGATAACGCGCGGCCTAACCCTAAAAGAACTCTGCAACACAAGCAGATACAGGCAAACATTGAGACTGAGAATCGAATCCCATTTTTTAAAGCAGGTGACAGTGTTTTTGTTCGCGCCCGAGACGGATCGCGATGGCTACCTGCTACAATATCAAAGCGTACGCACAGATATTCTTACGCTGTGAAAACTTCAGACGGTGTAGAGAGGAGATATCATGCAGATCATGTGCGTTTCCGCATAGCAGACACAATCAGTCCAGCTGTTACTGATCGTCCTCCTCTACCTTCGTCAACACCTGTTGGACACCCACTAACACCTCCGTCCACATCTCATTCTCGCCCTTTGCCTCGATCCACACCTACGCCTCATTCACTAACTTTTTCCACACCTATCAGACAGCGTTCACCATCATTCACATTTAGCAATCAGCCAGAGTCACCTCACCCAACGCCTCAACTAACCCAACCATCAATTTGGTCCTCCTGCCAGGCTACTCAAGACTCGCCTGATATAAATCCAAATGTGATGGAGCACATCGTTCCAAGTTCATCAGGCACACAGAATCAAGCGGGCACTCCACGACAAGTCAGCGCTGAGACACCTGGTCTCCCGCTGGCCACGGCTGTCTTGCAGGGAGCACCAGCAAGGCGCAGTGGGCGCACCACCACGAGACCACGACGTCTTATCGAGGAGATGTCGTAGCTTCGTTGGAATGGACGAATGTTATATACCTACCTCTATGGTTGTGACATTCATGTTTACTTAGTTACGATATTAACCCTATTCTTGGCACTGTATACACTTTGATACATTGAACTTTATGAAAATCTAGAGACGTTAAAAGACGTATTTTCAAAACATTTATTATTTTATATGGTAGAAAATATAATCCTAATTCTACAAAAAAAATACCATTTCATCATTTAATAATCCAAAAATGCAGTAGAAAACAAAATAGTAAACCGACAAAAGGCGTCTTGGCGTTGCAAGATAAAAACACACAAATTTTATTACATTTAGGTCAAATTATTTTCAAAAGCTGTTTAATTCCAATAGGTTACTATATTTGCTACTTAGTAACGCTACTTTCGAGTAACAAAATGGACTGAAATCGTATGTAAATTACAGTTCTTTCTTAGTGTATCAGATATGATACACTGCCAGATAGCCATACTTTTAGATAATGTTTCGCCTGTATCAAATATGTTACATTGCTTGATTTGTATGGTTTGAATTTATTATATAATTATTACAATATACAATATATTTTATATATATATTGTCAATATTATTGTTTATTTTTATTTTCTGCCACATGTGGTTCATCGTCTTAGTATGCAACAACAAAGAAGCGCTCGGTAACTTAGAAATTACCGAGTTTTTGTTCCGGAACCAAGAGCTAAATTGAATGAACTACTGAGGTTGATTGCAGTATTGCTTATTCCCAACGGACTCCGACACCAGTTCGCTGCCTCTATCATTGCCATGTTCATCAGGAAATCTTAATTTTTGATCAAATGACGTTAAACCAAGTAGTTGCTTGAATATCTTTGGTACTATACCCTCAGTCATTGTAATCAAACCCTTATTTGCCATCAATTTTATTGCCCAATCAATTCGTATACAATATCTGTATAAAAGAAAAAGAAAAGAAGAAGGCAGCTTCATTGTGCTGAGTCTAGGTCATTGTGTCCGGTACCATCCTTGTTACTTCAAGTAAACTCACTGGGAACCTTTTTGTAAGTGGCTTCACGTGGCAACCTCCTTGCAACTACCTTTACCATGAGCCAGCAACTTGACACGTTATAACCAGGTGCTGTAACCATTGTTAGCACCTTCTCTTTCTGCGGCTACTCGTTCTAAAAGACTTAGAGTGGTCGCGATAAAGAGAAAAGTAATACCAGCTAAAAGATTACAACTTAACTGGCGTTGCTGTAAGTTTATAGGTTCTGGAGAAGTGCTATAACTCGTTTGACCCTCGTGAAGAGACGAGTGTCATTGAAAGCTGTTTTGCAGAGGACTCTCTCATAGAACAACAAACAATTAATATCTATAGCACGCAAACAATTGGCAGCTCAATAAATACCACAGATGATGATTTTCTGAGGATCCTTTCATTTATGGGGGTAAAGTAAAAAAAACCTAAAGGGTATAAAGCCTACGCAGTATACCTTACGCAAAATACACGCTTTGAACGTGGTCACGAGCCTGTTTTGCCAATAATGAAGATTTTATAAGGTCCAAAGGGCGTTACTACTATGATTTTTAATTTTTACCGACAAATACTAAAAGGGGGTACTGTTTTTCAATTGTATGTATGGAAGTACAATAAAAATGTGTCATAAATTAAATGTTTTTTTCACGTTAGCGTGAATTTTTTTTTATTTTTGTTTTGTTAAAATAACGCTGGAAGTCTGGCAGTGTAGCAACTACTATGATACATAGATTTTATAAGGTCGATTTCTAAGAGTCTGGCAATGTATCACATGTGATACATTCAATAAATCATAAAATAATATAAATAGATTTTTATTATTATTTTTTCTCCTCTGTATGAATACCTAAGAATGCATTCTATGTAAAAAAATTCATTATTTCAAAAAAAAAAAACTCTGCCAAGTATAGGGTTAAATAAAACATATTCTTGTACGATGATTGTAATTTATTTCATTGTTCTTTTCTGTTTCTTGCTAATAACTAAGGTGGGGTGGGAATTTTTTGCTGTTTAATTTCATTGCGGGATGACAAGACAGTTCAATTTATTCTCTTTGACTTCCCACAAGCTTCATTGTGTTGACACTTTTCTGGTGGCCATCAATGTTGATTCTGGCTTTCAGGATTAACATAAGTGAAGAATAACATGATCATTCCAAGACCTAATCTAAGCCAGGCTGTGACTTCTGATTTTATTTCAATGTTTGAAACTACTAAACAGTCCACACATTTTTATCATTTTGCTGCCCTTATTCCATTCTATTTGGGGTTGGCGCAACACATTTGCTTTTACAAACAGTCCACACATTTTCTTACTCAGAAAATAAGTAATTGATAGTGGTCCTTCCTGTGATCTTCGTAAGTAGCGATATCCCTAATAGTGCAACCACTTAGTTATTTTCAAGTCCATTATTTATTTAGCCCGTTATTAGGTTAGTTTGGCTATAGGATGTCTCTCATCTCAACTCAGTGTACCTTTTGACAAAGGCCTCCTCCAGTAGCTTCCATTGCTTCCTGTCTTGAGCAGCTCTCCTCCATTTGGGTCCTTCTGTAAGTTACAGCTCATCTTTTGCCATTAATGGGGGCACAATTCTAGACCTGAAAGTTGCAGAAAACATTGTGGTGGCAAAAACCCTACCATGTCCACATGCTTAAACATGTTTACAATTTAAAAAAAGCACTGGGTTTGCAAAGAAACTACAGTTTTGGTAATGGTTTCAGCAAATTAGAAGAGAAGCTATACATTTGTTTGCATTTTTCTGTTTCGGCTGGAAACCATCTTTTGGTCAGATTCTACTCTTGGTAGCTCATCATCATCCACAGCCCAACTTAACCCACTGCTGATTATAGGCCTCTTTTTTCTTGTGCCATTCTCCAAGGTGCTGTGGAAGCCTCATCCAGGTTTTACCCACGATGGCAACTATGTTGTCTGCCCATCTTGCCACTGGACAACCCAAGTTTTTGGATGACATTCGGTGACAGCCTTAGTCCACCTGTCATCGCTGCACCTGGCTAGGTGTTCTGCCCAACTATATTATTTAAAAAAAAAAATGAGTTCCTGTTACGCAATTTGCCATATCGAATACTATTGTTTTTTTTTTCGGATTTGGATGTTAGGAACTTGTTCTATCATATTTATGCCGAACATGGAACACTCGATGGCTCTCTGTGCAACTCTTAATCTGTACACAGCCTCCTGTGTGAGCGAAATTTTGAAATCAGCCAAAATTCCGCTGTTACCAAAAACCAACCTTTACAACCAGTGTGTTCTGCCCACAATGACATACGGTGCTGAAACATGGAAGCTCTTGATATTTAAATGTGCACAAATTATTATAATGTTTTTTTGATACACACTCATTTCTAAATCTCTATGGTAGGGAAATACCCTATAGCAAATAGTCTAGGTCTGTTTATTCTTTATGATGGCTATGAAGTTAGCTGCAAGGACTGCAAGTGAATGCACTCTATTCAGTCAAGAGGATACATCCTCTGCTCAAGCAGAGCAGAGGATGTATCCTCTTGACTGAATATCCATTGTCATTCACTTTTATTGTTTTACTTTTTTTTAAGTGAGCAACTTATTGTCGAAAGTATTTGTCATAGAAAACGAATTCAGTGCATTTTTTGTAAAATAATATATTTTGATTTTGACACTGGAGGTGACACTGAAATGGTAACAACAGTTGCAAGTTCCAAAATACAAGTAATCAAATACATATTTATTGGTTTATCTATTTACAAATTACACAATGAAATGCAATGATTTTGAAAAAACATTGCATTTTGTTGTGTAAATTTTTTAAATACGCAATGATTTTGTTTTTAACCAAAGAGACGGAAACGCCTTGTAAACCTGAAGGGTAAGGAGGTGTACCTAACTACTACCAGTTTAAATTCCATGTAACAGGTGGCGAGGCTATTTAATTGTCATCAATCATGGCAGACAAAAATCCAAACTCCGCTGCCACTACTGAGTAATTGCTCGTGGAAAAAGCCAAATGAAACTTTGCGCCACTTGGGAATCCGAGGACCTTTTGTTCAGCAGTCGCGCTTGCAACCACAAGACTAGACCAACTAATTCTAACTGTTATTTCAATTGTCCCCAGGGAAGAGAAGGCAGCTGCAGCAGCCAAATCTGGAGCCAGCGGTGAGACGTCTGACACTGCGCTCGCTACTCTCGCCTCCAACATGCCCCCCACTGCCACTAGCACGGCCGGCATTAACCCGTTTACTGGTAAGTACGATCCCCCCCCCCCCCTTTAAAGAAGGAAGACATTTGTATGGAGAATTTGCAGCCCATGTTGTTCCCTCTTGATACAATTTTCACAGACAGTGAAACTATAAAAATATAAGAGACTTCACAAGGCGTATTTTTTCGGCGCAGATGGCGCTCGTTTGACGCGCTTACTCGACATTCAGTCGCACCATAAATTCTGTGGCACCGTAATCGCGTGAAAAGCACGAATAAAATAAAAATACGCAGAAGCGATGCGAACGCTCTTCACTGCACGTTTGTATCTCTTTGTACTAACGTGGCATTTGAATCGATACATAAACGGAACGAGCTGCTTTTACGACAACTTGCACGCACGTTCCCGAAATGCGTGTCGTCGGCTCGGTATAATACGCCGTGTGAATACGTCCTCCAGGTTCATTCAAGCCCTAAAATGTCTCCTTTCTGTTCATCCAAATATTGTCTTTTAGGAAATTTGCGCAATAATATAGTAAGGCCGCCCATTGACTATATTTCTCAATATGATTTTCCTTATTGTTTCTACATGGTTAAAAATCAATTTTTGTCCGCAGGCCTCCCCCACTCGCAGCGCTACCACGAGCTCCTCCGCCGTCGCCTCGGCCTCCCCGTTTGGGAATACAAAAACGATTTCATGAGACTCCTCAACACGCACCAATGCGTAGTCCTCGTCGGAGAAACCGGCTCCGGAAAGACCACACAAATCCCTCAATGGTCGGTGGAATTTGCTGCTGTAACCGCGGGCAAATCCAAAGGAGTTGCTTGCACGCAACCTAGAAGAGTAGCAGCTATGTCTGTAGCCCAGAGGGTGGCAGAAGAAATGGATGTGGCCTTAGGACAGCAAGTCGGTTACAGTATTCGTTTTGAGGACTGCTCCGGACCACAGACAATCTTAAAATACATGACAGATGGTATGTTGCTACGAGAAGCAATGTCAGACCCAATGCTGGAACAATACAGAGTGATACTCCTTGACGAGGCTCACGAAAGGACGTTAGCAACAGATATCCTGATGGGCGTATTAAAGGAGGTCATAAAACAGAGGTCGGATCTGAAACTTGTAATCATGTCTGCTACTTTAGATGCTGGAAAGTTTCAACAGTACTTTGATAATGCTCCCTTAATGAATGTCCCTGGTAGGACACACCCTGTCGAAATATTCTATACACCACAACCAGAAAGAGATTATTTGGAAGCAGCCATTCGGACAGTCGTACAAATCCACATTTGTGAGGAAATATCAGGAGATATCCTCCTATTTTTAACTGGTCAAGAAGAAATCGAAGACGCTTGTAAACGAATCAAGCGAGAAATTGACAACTTAGGTCCTGATGCGGGCGAATTGAAATGCATACCCTTATATTCGACCCTGCCCCCGAATTTACAACAGCGAATTTTCGAGCCGGCGCCGCCGAATCGAGCAAACGGGGCTATAGGTCGAAAGGTAGTCGTTTCGACGAATATTGCCGAAACTTCTTTGACTATAGATGGTGTAGTTTTCGTGATTGATCCAGGATTTGCGAAGCAGAAAGTGTATAATCCTAGAATTCGTGTGGAATCTTTGCTCGTGTCTCCTATCAGCAAGGCGTCAGCCCAACAGAGGGCAGGTAGAGCTGGTAGAACAAGGCCAGGGAAATGCTTTAGGCTTTACACGGAAAAGGCTTACAAGAATGAAATGCAGGATAACACTTACCCTGAAATTCTAAGGTTGGTCCATTGGTGGTATTCAACTTGGTTTTTTATTATTTAGTTTTAAGAGTTTTGGCTGGAGTATCAATGGCTGCTTCGTTGGTCGTGTGGTCAAGTGCGACTGCTTGAGCGTGAGGAGTTCTGGGTTCGAGGCCCAGGTGAGCATCTACTTTGGGGCCATTTATATGAGTGACATCCTAAAAATGATAAATGTTACAAGAGACTATAAAAGCCATAATAGACAAGATTTAGAACGATTTTATTTGAAACTATTTATTTTAAATATTATTACATGACAAGAATTTAATTATGGTCAGGTTTTGTAGAGGTTACAAAATTCAATATGAACAGACGGCTCGGTTGGCGCAGTGGCTGTGCGATTGACCGCTGCGCTGCGTGTCCCGGGTTCGATCCTCGCACGAAACAAATATTTATATTGCCTACATGTCTGGTGGTTTTTGTATGTGTGTTTAAATGTTTTCGATACGAAAAGAAGAAGAAGAATGTTTTTAAACACAACCATGATACAGGAGAAATTCCTAGTGTGGGGCAACATTTCAACAAGATAACATCACGCCTCTAATCTTCCAAGGGTTAAGCAGAGGTTTACCTAATATTACACCTCGTTAGCCTAGTGGTCGCAATAGCGACTTCCGAGCACGTGATCTTGGGTTCGATTCCCGGCTCAGGCAAAGTGTTATTGATTTTTTGACATTGGATTTGTGCCCAGTTGATGGCAATAGGGTATTTCACCAAAAAAGTCTATTAAATTCGAAGCACTGTATCGTCTACACGCGAAAAATGAAAAAATATGAGTCCATTATTTTTTGGAAATCTATCTGACGGACTAATTTCATCAAGGACGGACGGATTTTTTGGTGAAATATCATAAAGGCTCGCATAACTGGCGAAAAAAAATAAAAACCGTTCCATTTATAGAATCGAACCCTGAACCGCCCCTGACAGAAACCTGTGAGCTAACCCAACGCCCATATGTTGACGTTGCAGATCAAACTTAGGGTCTGTAGTTTTGCAGCTGAAGAAGCTTGGAATCGATGACCTGGTGCACTTTGACTTCATGGACCCACCTGCTCCGGAGACGCTGATGAGGGCTTTGGAGCTTTTGAATTATCTTGCGGCTTTGGGTGAGTGCTTTTTTGGTTATTATTTTTTTTGTTATAGATTTATGTGATTCGATTTATTATTGGGTGTAACTATTGATATTTAAGGAAGGCAAAAGGCAGTGGTTCTCCTAACTGGGGAACTTCCTGTTACGCAAATATAGGAAATCAAAGTTCCAAGTTTTTTAGAAGTTGAAAAAACAACTGCTTTTTAACCGACTTTTAAAAAAAGGAGGTTCTCAATTCGGATGTTTATATTTTTTTTAATGTTTTTTCGGGCATATCTCCGTCACTTGCTAACCGATTTGAAAAATTCTTTTTTTGTTGGAATACTTCCGAAATGGTCCCATAATTTTTGAAAAATCAACAAAACTCAAAAAAAAAACTACATTGTCCACATTATGTGACCCTTGAACATGTGAACCACTAAAAAGTGAAAAATAAAAACTTTTTAACAAAAAATAAAACCAATGTGTGACTTGTGTTTGTTTGATTTCATTTTTTTTGCCACCGACTTCAGAAACTGATTTTTCTTCTAAAGTTTATTTTTCACTTTTATGTGTTTTTTTTTTTTTTAAGTTTGTTTTATATTTTTAAGTTTTAAATTTACTTTAAATACCTCCATGACCAGTTTGTAGATCTTTGACTGTCGTTACAGTGAGCCAAAATTTTGAAAACCAGCCTTACATAAGGGTATCGTATGACCCAGTACTTACTGAGTTGTGGAGGTCAGATGGGGAGTTGTAAAAATACTGGTATTCCGCTGCTCCCGGTTAGACTGGAAGCCGACTCCAACATACTTGGGAAAAGTCTAGAGTGTTATTTCATACCAGATGATGATACTAAAACCTCTTCAATATAATTTCAGATGACGACGGCAACCTAACAGACTTGGGCGCGGTGATGGCAGAGTTTCCCCTCGACCCTCAGCTCGCTAAGATGCTGATCGCTAGCTGCAACCACAACTGTTCCAACGAGATCCTTTCCATCACTGCTATGCTGTCAGGTGAGTCATTGGTCAGGAGTTACCTTGATATTCTTGTTGTGTGGGCAGTAAGGTCTAACGACCCCACACACCCTAGTGTCAGAGTTTCTAAACCGCCGCTTTTTTTGGAGGTTGAAATATCATCAAATGACTCCTCCGGGTGGAGCTGGGCTGCGGTGTCTCTGTCAATCAGTCCCTCATCTATGGGGGCGCATAATGCAGGCGTCGGCCCGGCAAAGGGCTTAGGATCCTTGGACCCTTTCATCCTTGACGAAACTCTTAATCATATGACATAGTTGCCATCAGGGGGAAAATCTGTATGAGGCTGGCACAGCATTGTGAATATAGCACGGCATTAGAAAAGAGAGGCCTTTAACCAGCAGTGGGTGAATTCAGGCTGTGAATGATGGATGTTGATCCTTAATCTATTGCACAATATGAGAAAGGATTTAGATGACGGAAGTTGTGTCATCTAATTCTTCGGTTAACATCACTTAACCTACCTTTTTAACAAAGTTGTGTAATACACAAACTATGCTGTGTAATTAATGCACAAACAATATTATGTAATACACAAACTATGTTGTGTAATGCACAAACTATGTTGTGTAATGCACAAACTATATTGTGTAATGCACAAACTACGTCCTATCCTACTATTTAAATCTTTTCTCTGTTCTTTTGATTTCGATTCCCGGGTCAGCCAAAAAGTTATAGACTTTTTCCATCAGGTATTTCTTGGTACCAGCCACAGTATTTTAAGACCTAAAAAAAGCATGATTGAATCATGCTATAACTACTCAAGGCTTTTTTACGGTCATCATCATCAGCCCAATCATCATAATGTTCCCACTGCAGGGACTCAGGCCTCCTCTCTAGGAGAGGGATGGGCTATAGTCACCATGGACCAGGGACATGGTAGATGTCACTATGTCTTCGAATTTTTTGGTTCTAAGACATGCCAGTTTCCTCACGATGTTTTCTAACAATAATTTCTTAATGTTTACAGTCCAACAATGCTTCGTGCGACCGAATGAGGCGCGTAAGGCCGCCGACGAAGCTAAGATGAGGTTCGCGCATATCGACGGAGATCACCTCACACTACTCAACGTTTACCACGCTTTTAAACAGAGTAAGTTTGTAAGCTTCCTTATCGTTTAAGAAACTCATAGGCTAGGTCACAGGGCTGCGAAACTTAAATGAACCTGGGCTGACCACATCTGTCGCATGCTTGAGGAGCTATGGGCTAAAGTAACCACACAATGGGTTCCAAACGGCAACGCGGCAGGTCTAGAAGAAGATGGCGGGATGAGCTGGGACTCTTTCTCAAAGGATTGGCCTATAATCGCACTAGATCGTGAAAGGATTGGCCTATAATCGCACAAGATCGTGAAAGGATTGGCCTATAATCGCACTAGATCGTGAAAGGATTGGCCTATAATCGCACTAGATCGTGAAAGGATTGGCCTATAATCGCACTAGATCGTGAAAGGATTGGCCTATAATCGCACTAGATCGTGAAAAGTGGAAGACCATACTCAACAGTGGGTGATCCGTGGCAGCGGCGGCCTTATAAGGGTGTTTGATAACCTTCCAGAACTTCCGACATGTCAAAATCTTCGCACGCCATATCGTCTTTAATTATTTTGTTTTCTGCGTAACCAAACGAAGTTAAATACCAACATTGTATACGCAGCAACTGGTAGAGTAAACATACTCGCTTCTACTATTTTACATAATACAATTTTCTGTGAACGAAGTCAACTTCATAACCATACTAACCCACCACATTCGTAATGTTTCCAGACATGGAAGACCCTCACTGGTGCTACGACAACTTCATCAACTACCGCTCGCTGAAGTCCGGAGACAACGTGAGGCAACAACTCAGCAGGATAATGGACAGGTGAGCCAACGTTGATGAGCAGCGGTGGCCCAGTGGTGTACAGTTAGGGAATGCAATCTCGAGACGAGATCGCTAAGTCGAGATCTCGAGGGATCAGAAATTCAATCTCGGCGAGATCTCGGCATTTTCGAGATCTCGAATGGATTTCAAAAAGTATTGTTTCAATTACATGACTGAACCTATGTTTAGAAACACAAAATTTCAGACCCGTTAAATCTCTTTTATAGAAAGTACTTATTTTTTATAATGAAAAGATAATGATAGTGAAAACAAAAATTGCTATTTCCAAAATCACTCCTAAACTATAGGAGGGATTTTGGAAATAGCTTCTTAAAAAACAAATAGTGCTTAGAGTGCTGTCGGATAATCGGCATCTTATGTCCGTCGCTAACTCGCTATGTACCCAGCAGCTGAAAAGGCCCTTTCAGAATCGACGCTAGTTGGTATCAGCATGAGCAAACTGTTGTATGCAAATTGCAGAAACACACAGCTCGATCCTCCACACTCATAGAGATCCCATTGCATTGGGCTGTCAAATTATTTACCGCTATCTGATAATATCTCCATACCGGCAACGAACTATTAAACTCCACGTAAGGTTCATTTTGATTGTTTGTCGACATTTTAAAAGTATGTATTAACAACAGTCTTGCACTGGTGTAACAAAATAATACAAATTTTCATTCAATTAAAACTCATAAACTATGACAGTAACTGCACAACTAAAACAGCGTAGTCGAATGCAGTCCGATACAGTGCATCGCGGGGAAACCCCTGATTTGCGGGGAATCCCCCGATTTGTGGGGAATTGAAGGTTAGCGCTTGGAGAGCCCGGGGAATAGCATAAATCTGGGAATTTCGGGGAATCCCGACTCGCTCACGCGCAGAGAACACGCGACATGCCTCGCGACTACTGCCACTCGATCCCGTCAATCTCGGCCGAGATCTCGACATTTTATGCTTCGAGATTAGTCTCGAAAAATGAGGCGAGATCTCGGGTTTTCGGGATCTCGCGAGATCGAGATTGCATTCCCTATGTACAGTAGGTCGTGGGGCCTGATTACTTTGTGTAATTTATTTCATCACCGCTGCTCTCAAAACGGTGAAGGAAAACATTGTGAGGAAACCGGCATGTCTTAGAACCAAAAAATTCGAAGACATGTGACATCTACCAACCCGCACTGTGCCCGCGTGGTAGATTATAGCCCATCCCTCTCCTAGAGAGGAGGCCTGAGTCCCTGCAGTGGGAACATTATAGGTTATTAACTATCATTAGATAGAACGTAGACCTCGTAGAAGATGGCGAGACGATCTAAACAAGACCAGCGACCAGTGATCCACATGTACCTTCTTTTTTTGGGACCCCTCCCAATATAGGAATCATCAAATAACCCCTCCCGCTCTGCCCAGAGAAGAAGGGAGTGTCAGACTTCTACTGACAAAAAAATTACATCTATGACCCCTCTACTATTTTACTGTTTTTTTACCGTAAAATGTGATTTTTGACTGCTACGTTAATAAAAGAATAATGTTCTAATGTTGATAATATTGTCTGTTGCAGGTTTAGCTTAAAACGAACGAGTACAGAGTTCACAAGCAAGGACTATTATATTAATATAAGGAAAGCACTAGTTAATGGATTCTTTATGCAGGTAAGTTATATTTTTAATTGGTTTTAAAGCATCAAACCCAAACTCTATGCATTTATTTCAATGAGACCATGTCATGCTCTTTTGAATCAAAGTCACTAGTACTTTGTGTTTTATTAAGACTGCCTCTTTGGTTTAGTGATGGCAAGCGTGACTGAGCATGAGCTCCACGGGCTCTAAAAAGACGTTCGGCGTTTATCGGCGCTTGTTCATATAAATGTCTGCGCCAGTTACCTGCATGGACCGGTTCCTATAAGCGCTGGTAGATCGGCGCCGGCTACGCGCCGAACGGCTAGCTTTCTTTCTGTATACGGCCTAACATGGGTTAAGGGCAGTATTATGGTTATGGGCGTTGCATAGAAGTCATTCTTGTCGCTGCGGTCTGTTATAGCGATTGGGCGACATTTCTTCACTTATAGTAGATTATCATTCTCCTCCTTCCCATCTTAACCCAATTTATTAGTAGTCGCCAGACTTAAGTGTCAATGGGCAGGGCACATTGCTCGCAGAACGGATGGCCGATGGGGCCGAAAAGTTCTGGAATGGCGACCGCGAACCTGAAGACGTTGCGTTGGAAGGCCTCCCACTAAGATGAGATACACGATGAGAGACGCACGGGACCGGTCAATGTGGCGACGCCTGGGGGAGGACTATGTCCAGCAGTGGACGTCTTTTGGCTGGCTGGCGCAGCATGTCTTAATACATACTTCTCTATTACTTGTCATCTCGGTCACGTCCTTTCTTGCCATATCATCCTTCACACAGTCCATCCATCATTTCTTTGGTCTTCCTCGACTCTTATAAGCATCCACATCGACCTGTAACATGGTACTAACTCATAAATCTGTTCTACATTCCAGGTAGCCCATCTAGAGCGAACAGGCCACTACCTAACAGTAAAGGACAACCAAGTAGTGCAGCTCCACCCGAGCACCTGCCTCGACCACAAGCCCGACTGGGTCATCTACAACGAGTTCGTACTCACCACCAAGAACTACATCAGGACTGTCACCGATATCAAACGTGAGTACTGTATACTACACACTACACCCAGCACTGCCTGGACCACAAGCCCGACTGGGTCATCTACAACGAGTTCGTACTCACCACCAAGAACTACATCAGGACTGTCACCGATATCAAACGTGAGTACTGTATACTACACACTACACCCAGCACTGCCTGGACCACAAGCCCGACTGGGTCATCTACAACGAGTTCGTACTCACCACCAAGAACTACATCAGGACTGTCACCGATATCAAACGTGAGTACTGTATACTACACACTACACCCAGCACTGCCTCGACCACAAGCCCGACTGGGTCATCTACAACGAGTTCGTACTCACCACCAAGAACTACATCAGGACTGTCACCGATATCAAACGTGAGTACTGTATACTACACACTACACCCAGCACTGCCTGGACCACAAGCCCGACTGGGTCATCTACAACGAGTTCGTACTCACCACCAAGAACTACATCAGGACTGTCACCGATATCAAACGTGAGTACTGTATACTACACACTACACCCAGCACTGCCTCGACCACAAGCCCGACTGGGTCATCTACAACGAGTTCGTACTCACCACCAAGAACTACATCAGGACTGTCACCGATATCAAACGTGAGTACTGTATACTACACACTACACCCAGCACTGCCTGGACCACAAGCCCGACTGGGTCATCTACAACGAGTTCGTACTCACCACCAAGAACTACATCAGGACTGTCACCGATATCAAACGTGAGTACTGTATACTACACACTACACCCAGCACTGCCTCGACCACAAGCCCGACTGGGTCATCTACAACGAGTTCGTACTCACCACCAAGAACTACATCAGGACTGTCACCGATATCAAACGTGAGTACTGTATACTACACACTACACCCAGCACTGCCTGGACCACAAGCCCGACTGGGTCATCTACAACGAGTTCGTACTCACCACCAAGAACTACATCAGGACTGTCACCGATATCAAACGTGAGTACTGTATACTACACACTACACCCAGCACTGCCTGGACCACAAGCCCGACTGGGTCATCTACAACGAGTTCGTACTCACCACCAAGAACTACATCAGGACTGTCACCGATATCAAACGTGAGTACTGTATACTACACACTACACCCAGCACTGCCTCGACCACAAGCCCGACTGGGTCATCTACAACGAGTTCGTACTCACCACCAAGAACTACATCAGGACTGTCACCGATATCAAACGTGAGTACTGTATACTACACACTACACCCAGCACTGCCTGGACCACAAGCCCGACTGGGTCATCTACAACGAGTTCGTACTCACCACCAAGAACTACATCAGGACTGTCACCGATATCAAACGTGAGTACTGTATACTACACACTACACCCAGCACTGCCTCGACCACAAGCCCGACTGGGTCATCTACAACGAGTTCGTACTCACCACCAAGAACTACATCAGGACTGTCACCGATATCAAACGTGAGTACTGTATACTACACACTACACCCAGCACTGCCTGGACCACAAGCCCGACTGGGTCATCTACAACGAGTTCGTACTCACCACCAAGAACTACATCAGGACTGTCACCGATATCAAACGTGAGTACTGTATACTACACACTACACCCAGCACTGCCTCGACCACAAGCCCGACTGGGTCATCTACAACGAGTTCGTACTCACCACCAAGAACTACATCAGGACTGTCACCGATATCAAACGTGAGTACTGTATACTACACACTACACCCAGCACTGCCTGGACCACAAGCCCGACTGGGTCATCTACAACGAGTTCGTACTCACCACCAAGAACTACATCAGGACTGTCACCGATATCAAACGTGAGTACTGTATACTACACACTACACCCAGCACTGCCTGGACCACAAGCCCGACTGGGTCATCTACAACGAGTTCGTACTCACCACCAAGAACTACATCAGGACTGTCACCGATATCAAACGTGAGTACTGTATACTACACACTACACCCAGCACTGCCTGGACCACAAGCCCGACTGGGTCATCTACAACGAGTTCGTACTCACCACCAAGAACTACATCAGGACTGTCACCGATATCAAACGTGAGTACTTTGTTGTTAGACTGGAAGCTTTGTGACACTGCACACTAGTAGCTGGCTAGCTGGGAGCACAGCACAGCAGCAGGGAGCGCTTCAGGCTTCTGCCTCGAATGTGTGTGTGCTGTTCAAATATAGAAGCCATATCGTCTGTGATACAGGTTTATTTATAGTACAAACATCGAACTTTGTTAAACCTACATTATTTCTAAGATCACGTAGCCATACAAATTATAACGGCACGGTTGGCGTAGTGGCTCATGCAGTTGACTGCTGCGCTATGTGTCGCGGGTTCGATCCCCGCACGAAACAAATATTTGTATGGCCTACAAATAGTTGTTTCGGGTCTGGGTATTTGTGTATGTGAGTTTTAATGTCTGTGAACGCACCCATGTTATAGGAGAAATTCCTAGTGTGGGGCAAGGATTTTTATAAAGAGAAGAGAGAATACGTCCCTCGTTTAAACTAACATACTGTATAAATGTGCATATTGACGTGACAACGTCTAATAAATCGATGAACGCCGGTTGCTTGCACTCATTGTCCCGTTACGCTCATCGCACGCTTGCGAGGCCATGTGACGTTGTCACGTTAAACTATCGTCCGTAAGCCGACTTTACAAATAACCAATTTTTAGGAATACTTTATACTAATCAATTTTTTTTCTTTTACAGCGGAATGGCTCCTGAAAATAGCCCCACAATACTACGAGTTAAATAACTTCCCACAATGTGAGGCGCGGCGGCAACTCGAGTTACTGCAAGCGCGGCTCGAGTCTAAAGCTTATCAGGAGGGCTTCTAGCCTCACTCCCAACTGTGGGATCGCTCGACTGGGATGGACAAGGATTTGGAACGTAGATAGGGATGGAGGGAGGTATGAGAGCGAATATGTACGCACGTATTTCGATTTTATTTCTCTTTTGACGATATCGTCAAAATTCGGTTTCATAAAAATTAAAAAATATTTATTTATTTCAATTTGGCACATGCCACAAGTGCACATACCAAAAAGAAAACAAAAACTTAAATCTAAACAGAAAATTTAGACAATATGGTTTCATACTGACTGCGTCAAATAAGAGGGCAGTTTGCTAAACAGGGTCACCTGTTTAGCAAACTGCCTTCTTAGGCCCAACCTAGGCCACCATTGAGTCAAAACCTGGATGGAGTATGGTCAGCATCAGAAGTAGCTAAACATTTCGGTTTTTTTTTTTTTATGTACAGGACTCTAGCTATTATTTTTAATGTTTCAGAAGATTATTTGTTAAAATACACTCCAATAATATGTAGTAAATAGTAATATCTAACAAGTTTTTATTAAAAAAACAGCTTCGAAACTTTGAGTAATGTTAATATACTTCTGATGCTGACCGTACCATTGGCCATTCTCCGCATCTGCCCAGATGCACCAGTCCAATTGAGGCATAGACTTTCGTCTTTTTTTTTTGCGGTGTGGGAAATCATCAAATAACCCCTCCCGCTCTTGAGCAGAGCGAAAGGGAGTGTCAGACTTCTACTGACTAAAAAGCACCCATGTTCCTTCTTAGCCCTTTATGTCGAGGCCGGGCCCATTCCATGCTGCTGACATCTCTATCTGCCTATCCCTTCGGGTTCTACAAGCGTTATGTTATATGTGTGCACATATTCGTTCGTTGTATGAAGCCAGACTTCTATAACTATCTACTTTGTCTAAAATACTAAACGGAGTGGGAATAGGCTTGTTTTGAAACCATTTTGTAATTGTGTAGTCGTAAAGATGTATTCTTTTAATATATTTGACAGCATAAAGCAGTAGGGATAAGGTAGGTTCTGATTTCGATGCCCAGAAGGACAAAATCTTCACTAACCATCAGATGAACCTGTCAAAGATTGAAATATTTATAAATGTTACTAACTGCCGTACTCAGACATGTTTATTGATTTTAATTTTTTTTCATTAAACGTCTCTGAATGCGGTAGTTAGTCTAGTCTTTCAAACTTACAAGTGTAAGATAGAGATAATCTCGGTCTCAGTATGGTTAAAAAGCAAGTTCTATTCTCATTGTGTTAACATATAAGAATACTTTTATAAACACTGCCCATTTATTGGACTCACATATGGCAACTCTCAAGTGATATTCAACAGCATCTGGTTAGACTGGACCATAGAGAAGCTAGATTTTTAATTAAACAGTTAAGCTAAATGTCTTACCCCCAGGTTAGACTGGAAGCCGACCGCATATGTTTGGGCAGATGAGTTAAGCTTAATTGTAGACATATATTTTGGACTAAATTGTGCTTAGTATTATATTGTCAGTCAACTCTCGTTTCTAAAAGCTTTTTTAGTATGGTGATGTATTAGTTCGGGTCGGCATTTTCGATTCGGGTGTAGAAAATTAATCAGGCTCGTGCCGAACGGCTTTACCTCGGCATCTATCTAACATTGCTGAATCATTTTCGGATCGGCTCGGGACAATTCGACCCGGGTGCAGCAGCCTTTGCTCGTCTGAAATGTTCATAAAAAAAACGTTATTGTTGATTTCCTCGGGAACAGACTTTCTTTTTCAGGATAAAAGGTACCCGGTACCCGTTATTTCAGTCGGTATGCCCGTTTCTGTATACACAAAATTTGGTTTGTGATCGGTTTAGTGGTTTAGGCGTTAAAACGTAAAGAAATACAGAAACTTAGTTTCGCACTTATATTTATTTATTTCATTTTAGGAAAGCTTACAGGCTTATAACAATAATATTAGTTAAGACTAGCTTTTGCCAGCGGCTTCGCCCGCGTGAAAATGTCGATTTTCCATACAAACTTTCATCCCCTATTTAAATTCCTTAGGGTTTGAATTTCGAAAATTCCTTCCTTATTCCTTGTCGTTGCAAAATTTCAGCTTTCTAGGTCCAAGGGTTTGGGCTGGGCGTTGATGAGTCAGTCAGGACTTCTCTCTTTATTTATATAGATTTGCCGCCCGATTGTGGCGAATAATGCCGAACCGATCAAATATATAACAGAAAGGGGTAGAAATATCTTCTAAAAAGCTTTTAGAAACGGGAGTATTTCGCTTACCTAACTTAGGTATATAAGAACATACATAAACAAAAGATTTTTTTAACAAAAATACATGAAAAACTTCGTGTATGGTAAATGTAGAGTTACAAGTTAATAAGAAAATGTACCTGTATATTGTAAATGGATAGTAGTGTAAAATATTTTAAGGGTGAATGAGTTTTCATCATCATCATCATTTCAGCCGAAAGACGTCCACTGCTGGACATAGACCTCTAAGTGTCGCCACATTGACCGGTCCTGTGCGTCTCGCAATATTACAGTTTTTGATATATATGTCAGTAGCCTCATATCGATAAGCTGGTTGTCAAGCTACATAGCCTGGCCCACCGTCGCAAAGTTGCATGTCTGTCGGTCTTCTACAGACTGTACTTCGGAGAGTGTGCGCAAGAGCTCCACGAGCTGATCCCACCATCTCCCTTCTTCCATCGGGAGACTAGACGTACTGCAGGGTATCACCGATACCGACGTCGACATTCCACACATTCGAACGAAGCGCTTTGCCAAGTCCTTTATTATGCGCACAGCCAAGGAGTAGAATTCCCTGCCTGCGTCGGTTTTTCCGAGTTCATATAACCCTAATCTGTTTAAGTCGCGAGTAAACAGGCTTCTACTGGGTAAGCTCGTTCCATCGTCGACATCATCTCTGCCCTTAGGGCAAGATTGAAGTCAAGAGCAAGCCCATTTATAATTTTTAAAAAATAACTAGCTTTTGCCCGCGTGGATGTCGGAAATATAAAAAAAAATACGATTGTCCATACATACTTTCATCCCCTATTTCACCCCCTTGGGGGTTGAATTTTGAAATATCCTTCGTCGAGAAATATCTCGGACTTGCTGTTTCCTAACGAAGTTACTTATATCACCCTTTACAATATGTTATACTATTATTGTTACTACACAAGTTTTTATAGAAATTTTGACTGTCTGTAATTTAAACTCAGTATCGAAAACTACAATAGGGTACTTGGCAAAAAAAAAATCTAATTCGTTCGTCAGATAGATTTCCAAAAGATATTGGACACATTTTTTTTTCACGTAAACAAAAAATGAAGACGATACAGTGCTTCTAAAAGTCGTGTGACATCAATTTTGAGTAAATTTTTTACCGAAAAGTGACGTCACAAGACTCATGATGGACACGTTTTATCTTCGTCAATTTTAATAAATTGGATAAAACAAAAAAACGTGTCCAATATTTCTCGATAATCTAACTGACGGACTAAACAGAAACATATTTTTTAGTCAGGAAAGTACCCAATTCCTTAGGACAATCTATTAGTGAAATTAGGATAAAAATTGTACTTCCCTAGTACATGGGGTTCAAACATGTGTGTCTACCACACTACTGCCTAGCCCTACGGGGTTTTGGCGCGATGTTATGTTAGGACAAAATGTTGTGTATTGTTTTTACAGACTCAAAGTTGTCTACATACAAGGTCGAAGGGATACTGACGGTAAAACGGTTTCAATAAATCATTCTGAATCCTCGTAATATATAAATTTTGAAAGGTAAATAATAAATAATGCTGTTTTCTACTAAAGTGCAATAAGAAAGAAAGAAAATTGTGTTTATTTGGCATTAATATTAAAAATACATTAAAAAATTATGCAAAATAATGCCAAAAGGCCAGATGGAAACAGTGCGTGGTGGGTGACGTTGATTTTCAGCTGTCGCCGACGACCACGAGTGCTATACCTGGTCAATATATTATATGGAAACGGCAGATTTTTTTTATGTGGGTGGAGTCTTCAGAATAGGGTAGTTGACTGACTAAAAAAATTATGATTCTGTTTAGTCCGTCAGTTAGATTATAGAAAAATATTGGATACGTGTTTTTTGTTTTATCAAATTAATAAAAATTGACGAAAATAAAGCTTGTCAAAGACCATGGAGAGGGGGCTTTTGACGTCATAGTCTGGTAAAAATTGACCAACCTGTGACGGTTCACGAGTTTTCGAAGAACTGTATAGTCTTCATTTTTTGTTTACGTGAAAAAAGAAAAAATACGTGTTCTTTATTTTTTGGAAATCTATCTGACGGACTAATTAGTTTTTTTTTTTGTCAACTACCCTATTTTGTACCGAATACGTGTCGACGTCCCTTCGACATTGTATTTAACTATTGCATGAATACGCTGTTGGAATGACTGTCTTCACTACCCATCCAACAGTGCTTGTCCTATTGAACGTCACGGTCGAGTATAAGTGAGCCGACAAATGAAAACGTGTCGAACGCGCCAGCGTCGTCAAAAAAAACGTAATTGTAACCGCTGATGAGAGAACGTTTTTATTTTTATTATAAATGGGCTTGCTCTTGACCTCAATCTTGCCCTAAGGGCAGAGATGATGTCGACGATGGAACGAGCTTACCCAGTAGAAGCCTGTTTACTCGCGACTTAAATAGATTAGGGTTATATGAACTCGGAAAAACCGACGCAGGCAGGGAATTCCACTCCTTGGCTGTGCGCATAATAAAGGACTTAGCAAAGCTCTTCGTTCGAATGTGTGGAATGTCGACTAGGTATCGGTGATACCCCGCGTGGGGTATAATCCACCACGCGGGCCTAGTGCGGGTTGGTAAATAAATAAAATAGTGATACTTTAATTTGACGAAAAGTAACGCATTATGTTTTCATTGGTCGTCTATATCCGACCGTGGATGTTCAAAAGGAGTAGGATATTGCATTTTCTGTGGTTTATTGTTTTCTAGCATAAAAATGTTATGTCCAATCAGAATTAAAAACGTGTGATACCTTATTGGTAATAAGTTTATGCCTAACTGTAAGAGAATTATCTTCATGAAAACTTTAATTTTACTCGATTTTAAGACGTATCCCCTTGTTGCATGTAACTTGGGGTCGGCGGAACACTTTTTTACCGACTTTCAAAAAGGAGGAGGTTCTATTCGTGTGAACGTATTTTTTTTTATTTATGGCCGCGCATATCTCCGTCAATTACGTCCGATTTTCAAAATTATTTTAGTGTTTTTGATACAACTAGAATATTTAATTTTAATTCCGCTGAATTCGTTTTTGAGCTTGAATGCATGCGGCCTTCTAAAGTGTAGTTTGACTACGCTGACGTAAATCTTAAAATCGAGTACAGTTTGAGTAGTCGACCGATAATGTTATAAAATGTAATGTATTTTGAAAGAATGTTGTCTTAATTCCCAGTCGTTTGGCTTATGTGAAATATTAAAAGTATTGTGTAAGGTATTCTGTTGTTTTATTCAATTTTATTTACTTAACCTTTTCACCGCCACAGACTTTTTTTTCATATTAAATGGGCTCTTACTCTTGACCTCAATCTTGCCCTAAGGGCAGAGATGAGGTCGACGCGCGACGTTGGAACGAGCTTACCCAGAAGAAGCCTATTTACTCGCGACTTAAATAGATTGGGGTTATATAAACTCGGGAAGACCGACGAAGGCAGGGTGTTCCACTCAATAAAAGTTCCAGATTTTCGTGTCACCAGCGCCACGGGTTCATTGGAAGCTCTTCATTTTAACTTTGTTAACTGCATCGTTGCCGAGTGTGAGGTCCTGGATTTGTTCCCCAAGTTGGGTGGGTGATGGCTATAGGGGGGGGGGGGGTTATAGGCGTGATACGTGATGTTGTTATTCACCTGCCTCTCGAGGTAGCAGAGATATTGCTGGATAATAATGATATTTTTTATTGAGCTCTGTTTTATGCTTTTTTCTTTATTGCGTGACATTTAATCTGGAATTATTAACTTTGCTATTGAACTGTATTTATTTATTTTTTCAAATTGTTATTATTCTAATTTATTGTTATTTTTTAATTTAATAGTATTATAAACATGGCATCAAGGAATATCTCTAGTTATCCAAAAATTACAGTTCTTCTTTTAAGATTCTGTCACTGATAGGTAAATTGTTTGAAAATGAATACATTTAGTTGTTCATTTATTCGTTCACATTTGTACGCTTAACGGCAAAACATAGAGAATCTAAGTGTATATGTATATTGTAACATCTCGCACAATGTGTTAATACCTATGTTTCCAAATAAAACATTCTTATTCTTATAATATTTAGGCCTTTAGCACCTGAGAAGTTTTTGCAGAGTTGAATTTGAACAATTCTATTGGTCTTGTGGTCGTAACGTTAAGCATTAGGTCCAGGATTTGATTCCCAGGAGTTTCTCCATCACGAACTTCTCGGTAACAGGCACGAAGTCTAGATTTGTGCCTGATAGAAGATGATGGCAATAGACTCGCCCCCATAACTGGCGAAATGTGCCCGTTCTACTTAGCACGCCTCTGACGAGGACCCTCCGGAGAATTACGGAAAAAGAGTATCGTACAAAACGAGCCCAAACACTGTATACCTAGCTCAACTCGTTTATAATTTCTAGCACAGATAATATAATACTAGCGTAGTTCTAGTAACAGTCTTCAAAGTATACCTTCAGGTCACTCCATTGAGTCCGGAGGTAACATTCCTACCCGGCCGTCACTTGTAAGATCCATGACAGTCGTTCGGCAGCCAATGGCTCGAGCGTCGTCGTAATATCCAGTGCTAACTGGATAATGGTGGTCAGGTAGGCAGTCGCTCCATGTAAAATACAAATATATTATGCTGCTGCATCCGGTGAGACTGGATACCGACCCCAACAGTTTGGAAATCTGCTAGGCAACGCCTGATCTTCTTAGCAGGCGATGGCAATCTAAATTGTGTCGGCCCAGAATTGACAAGACTAGTAGTAGACTAGTTTGGCGCTTTCGGTAGCGTCCATCAGTTCCTGTAGTGAACAACCAACAGGACACGATATCAAGGCCCAGATTCAGAGACCACACTTTGACTTTACTACAACTTTACTACACTTTTCTTTTGTAGGAAATTAGTTTAACACGAAGGACTACATTATTTAAGCGCATAATAATGCAAAGTTTACTTTGAGGCCAAAGTCATGATTATCGACTACTTCGCCTTTACTAAGTAAAGAACAGCTTGAAGTAGATCTTTCCATCAAAGTAAAGTCAAAGTGTGGTCTCTGAATCTGGGCCTTAGTACCCCATTGTTTGAGGAACGGCACCTCCACATTTACACTCCAGTGCAGAGTCCTTACATAGTATAAAACAAAGTCGCTATTTTTGTCTGTTTGTTTGTTTGTATGCTTAAATCATTAAAACTACGCAACGGATTTTGATGCGGTTTTTTTTAATAGATAGAGTGATTCAAGAGGAAGGTTTTAGTATATAATTTGAACGACATCCACGCGGGTGAAGCCGCGGGCATCAGCTAGTTATTTATAAATCTCCACCTCAGTAGGTTTTCCTTGCTGCGACCAATCTGGGTCCGGAGTCTATTTAACACCTTCAGTGCCCGGAGCCCCCCTGGAGGGCTCACTCAAATCGTATCACCGATGCCGGGAGCCCTCCTGGAGGGCTCATTTTAATAAATGTAGGTTTTTCTTTGCGAAAACAGCATGAAATAATGTAAAGTTATAAAACTCGAAACAAAAATCAAACATGGTAAATAAATATCCCGTTTATGATATTAATAGTAAGATAAAAAAAAGTTGTATATTTTAACAAGATTTATAAGAATACGCCGTGGTTTTAAATTCCAAGCACTATTATTTTTAATTAATTTTCTACCACTTCCTAGACGCCGAGAGCCTACGTGGTAGGTTCTATTTCAGAGGTGGAAAACCATTGGTACGATTTTCAATATTTTCTAAAAATAGTTATTTATAGAATTTTTCTAATGTTTCAAGAAAAGACCAGTATATAATTATTTCATGTTTTTTTGTTTTCTAAAAAAAAACAAACCCTTTCATGTTTTAAATTTAAGTGAAGTTGAACAAATTAAGTGTTGTGCGAACTGTGGCAGTATTGGTTGCATCTTCGTTGCTGTGATATCAAAGATAAAACACCTAAAACAGTTTACCAAGTGAATGGAATTTGCCCAAAATTATTGCGATTACCCACAATAAATCGAGCAAACATTTCGAAACGCCTGAAGAAATTGCGTGAGCAAATTGTAGAAACCGAAAATTGTTTTGGGTGTCAGACAGGAGTTCTACGACACTCATCGCTGCAACTTATTGCTATTTTTTAACATCAGATTTTATCTCGGTCATTGAAGAATATGGCTAGTGTGCCGCGCACTCCTCCGAAAACACCAAAAACTCAGACTAACAACATGAGCCTGACTAAATCTGAACCGGACATCAATTCTGCATTAACAAGGACCGACTACGTTAACACCAGTAGAAATAAACGTCTCCGTCACAAACAAACACCGGACAGCTCACCGCAAGGTATTACTGGTCTTAGTTCGCAGGAACATCAGGACCGGTCCGAGGATAAAGAGGATCAGAACAGCACTCTCGCGAAAATGTTAGCGCATCAGACCGCAGTGATATCCAAGTTAGCTACGGACATCGGGGAAATTAAAACTCAAAACACCCTGATACAAGTGTCAAATGCAGAAATATGCAAAACGAATGAAGAGATTGTAAAGTCAATGTCTTTTATAAATGTACAATTTGAACAACTGAAAAGAGAAGTAGAAGATCTAAGAAAAGAGCGACAGGAACAAAAATTGTATATTGAAAACCTAGAGAAAAAAATACAGGATCAGCAATATAAGTCGAGGTCGTCTGGAATTGAAATACGAAACATACCACAGTCAGACACGGAAACAGGTACCAGTCTTACCAAAACAGTCTGCAGCATAGGCGAAGCTGTTGGTGTACAGATAGCCGAGTCTGACCTGCGGGATATCTATCGTTTACCCGGAAAATCCTCAAATAGTCCCGCCTCTTCACGACCGATAATAGCGGAATTTTCTACGGTACTGAAAAAACAGACACTGATATCTGCCGTCCGATTATATAACAAAGACAAAGGAAAGGGCGACAAAGTAAACACTGCACTCATCGGTATCCCAGGAACAACTCAACCAGTCTACGTCGCGGAACAGCTGCCTGCTAATACCAAGAAACTATTTTACTTGTCGCGTGAATTTGCAAAAGACAACCAGTAGGTATAAATATTGTTGGATTTCCAACGGCAATATTTTCTTACGAAAGAAAGAGGGAGACAAACAGGTACTAATACACTCAGAGAAATGTCTCCAGGTTACCACAGACACTAACATGTGACTAGTAGATCTTGTGAGTAACTATGTTAAATTTGTTGTTATTAGATATTGTTATAATTCGCTACACTTTTCACACACAAACTCATACACAGAATTGTACACACAAAAAGATTCCATGCCAAACACCCACAGTTCTCCACTTATACATCACCATACATATAATACATATAATACTATAATTATCACACCCAAAAATCTTCTCTCATACCCCATTGCTAAATATATTTTTTCTACGCATACATACCCACTAATATTCATAAATCAGTTTTACACTGCTAACCGGTTCCTAGCTTTTTTATTGTCAATGCATTCTGTTACCGTTTGCATTGTCAGAAATAAATACTTGATAATTTATACAACTTTTGGACCACTTTCTTTCGAACTTCGTAATTATTTGTGTTCGCTGCTGTAAATGATTTACTTAACAACGTAGAACAATTTCGCGTCTCTGAACCTATTACATGTAATCCCGAACAATGCAGTTCTTACATACAGCCCCCAAAGTATCTGAAAATCTTGCAACAAAACATCCGCAGTATCAATCGTAACTTTGATGAATTATTGATAATGATGGCTAGGCTGAAATTCGACTGTGATATTATTGTATTATCAGAGTGTTGGCTCTCTCAGGTATCTTGTCTCCCTAAATTAAATGGCTACAGTTCACATAAAACATCTAAAAATCACAATAAAAATGATGGTATTGTGGTCATGATTAATAATCGGCATAACTTTAAAATTGAGGAACCGTTGTTTATGGAAGCTAACTGTTTGGTCGTTAAGATGGGAACGAATCATACCGTTGTAATAGCTATATATAGACCACCGTCATTCAAAAAACTTGAAAATTTTTTAATATCACTAAATGATCTACTTGATAAATTATCTAATTTTCGAAATATTATTATAACGGGTGATATCAACATAAACATTCTAAATTCTGATGCTAACTGTTTGGCATACCTCGACATTGCTTCTTTTCATGGTTTGCTACCAGGTATATATTCACCCACAAGGGGTAATAATTGCCTTGATCATGTAATCGTTAAGACGAAACAAAATGCTTTTACCTTCAATTTGAAAACTACGATATCTGATCATGAAGCTGTATTATTTTGTCTTAATAACAAAAGTTCCGGAAAGAGAAAAAGTGCTAGCGCGGTTAAGAAGGTAAATTGGGAGGGAGCTGTGTTGGATTGCTCAGAGATGGATTTTGGTAGAATCTATAATGAAGTTGATCCCTGTTTAGCTACTAGTATGTTTGTAAATATTATTACAGACTTGATACAGAGACATACTGTGATCCTAAAGATTCCCCGAAACAAAACGCTTCTAAAGCCATGGATCACTACTGGCCTTCTACGTTGTATCAAAAATAGGGACCAAATGCACTCTAAAACTAAAAAGGAACCAAATAATTTAACATTTTGTACCACATATAAGCGCTACAGAAATTTCTGTAATAATCTATTAAAAAAACTGAAACGCCAATATGAAAAGGATCAATTGCAAATGGCTAAGGATAATTCTAAAAAGCTATGGAATTCTATAAAAGCCCTAACAAGTTATAAAAATAGTAAAGAAAATATCTCATCTCAAGACTTGTTATCTGTTAGCTCCTCCCCGCAGTTGTCTATCAACACTGTAAATGAATTTTTTGCTAGTGTTGGTAGTCGACTTGCACAAAGAATACCTGCTACTCCACCTTTTCGAAAAACCGTTGTTGATAAAGACTTTTCATCATCATGTAACTCTTTTGTTTTGCTGAAAGTGGATTGTAATGAAGTTAAAAACATTATACTAAACCTAAAACACGATTGTCGAGCGGGTTGGGACAACGTTTCGTCTAGGTTTCTGCAAAAAGTGGTTAATGTCGTTGCTCCTGTGCTCACCGATCTCATAAATCGCTGTCTGGAGGCTGGCGTTTTCCCCAATGCTCTTAAAAAATCTATACTTATTCCTATACATAAGGCAGGGAACACCGACTGTGTAAACAATTATAGACCTATCTCAATCCTTACATCATTGTCAAAAGTATTTGAACGTGTCATAAATGGTAGGCTTATAAATTATCTAGAGTCGAATGAACTACTGTCCTCATCACAATTTGGTTTCAGAGCAGGCAAATCTACTGATCAGGCTGTTCATAATTTCACCACCTTCTTAGTTAACAAAATGGATGCAAATAAGAAATGTATTACCATCTTCCTTGACCTTGCTAAGGCATTCGACACAGTCGTTTGTTCCAACCTTTTAAACAAATTAAACAAAATGGGAATTCGGGGGAAACAGCTTGATCTTTTGGCTGACTATTTATCGGGCAGATCCCAGTGTGTGAGTATCGGTGACTACACGAGTGATGATCTTAAAATGACGTTCGGAGTTCCGCAAGGCAGTATTCTTGGGCCCACCTTATTTTTATGTTATATAAATGAACTCTGCCAGCTTCAAATAAAGGACTGTAATATTATTTCATATGCAGATGATACGACTTTGACATTTGTGGGGGATACCTGGGAAGAGGTTTATGCTAAGGCTCAGGCTGGGTTTGACACTGTCTGCCACTGGCTTGCTGCAAATTCGCTCACATTAAATGCGGACAAGACCAAATTCATGCAATTCTCTATTCGCAATCAAGCAGTGACTTCACAGAACGTGCCTCAAATATTTGCTCACAAATGTTCTGTCCCTCCAGTATTACAGTGTAATAATTGTCCACAAATAGAATTTGTAAAATCTGTACGTTACTTAGGCGTTACTATTGACAATAGGCTTTCTTTTGGAGACCACATTCATAACGTCGCCCAGAAAGTGCGGAAACTAACGTACATTTTTAGACAACTCAGACACATAGCGGACAAGAAGACGCTGATCATGGTTTACTATACCTTGATTCAATCTATTGTAACGTACTGTATTACTACATGGGGTGGCACGGACAAAACAAAATTGTTGGAGCTGGAGCGAGCCCAAAGGCTGATTTTAAAAGTTTCCTTCTTTAAACCGAGACTATTTTCTACCCGGAAATTATATCAGGAAACTGGTGTACTAACGGTGAGACAACTGTACATTCTTATGAGTGTCCTTAGACAACATAGGGATAAAGAAGCGTTTATCCAGGAAATTAGTAACACAAGAAGGCACTACGCCGTTTGCAAGACATCTAAAACTAAAACTAGATTTGCCCAAAAGTTTTATAACTTTATTGCACCTAGATTGTATAACCAAATTAATAAGCTTAAAAATATATTTAGTAATAACTCAAAGCAATGTAAGGAAGAAGTAACTTCATGGCTGTTGGGTTTCGACTATAAAGGGACTGAGGAACTCCTGGAAATAAAGCAGTAGTTTTAAATAAATTTAAATTAATATCACGTTTTTGTAGTATTTTAAACACATACATCACACAACACATAATCACCACACACCACACATAGTAGGTACACTCTTTCACAAACACACTCATACAACACAACTCACATACTGTCACATTATCACACACTCGTTTAGTCTTGTACTTTACCATAAATAATTTCTGTGTAGTTTTAGTAATTCTGATCAATATTATAAAATATTGCAATCTTTGGCACCACTCTTGTTGTATTTTCGAATAATATCTTAGTGGGAACCTGGTGTCCTGAAATACAGGCTTCGGCTTAGTTTAGGCACCAGTCTCCCACAAATAAAATTTTCTGTATAAATATGTTAGTTTTTAAGTACTGTTTGTCTTTATTTTATTTGTGGAAGAGAAATAAAACAAATTTATTATTATATTATTATAAATACATTCTTAGTCAATTTAACGTAGGATATTCTATGCTTTTACTCTTTCCATCATCATCCACCTAGCCTTTTTCCAACTATGTTGGGCTCGGCTTCCAGTCTTACCGGATGCAGTTCAGATGTAGTATGTTACATGAAGCGACTACCTATCTGACCTTCACAACCCAGTCTACACGACAACTGGGTGATACGATCAACCTGTCAAGTCTGACAACTGGGCAGCAACAAGTCTTACCAAGCATAAGACTAGTAAGACTGGTTTGCAACCAGTCTTACCAAAGGTAAGACTAGTAAGACTAGACTGCTACCAGTTTTATCAAAGGTAAGACTAGTCTGCTACCAGTTATACCAAAGGTAAGACTAGTAAGACTAGTCTGCTACCAGTTATACCAAAGGTAAGACTAGACTGCTACCAGTTTTATCAAAGGTAAGACTAGTCTGCTACCAGTTATACCAAAGGTAAGACTAGTAAGACTAGTCTGCTACCAGTTATACCAAAGGTAAGACTAGTAAGACTAGTCTGCTACCAGTTATACCAAAGGTAAGACTAGTAAGACTAGACTGCTACCAGTTTTATCAAAGGTAAGACTAGTCTGCTACCAGTTATACCAAAGGTAAGACTAGTAAGACTAGTCTGCTACCAGTTATACCAAAGGTAAGACTAGTAAGACTAGTCTGCTACCAGTTTCATCAAAGGTAAGACTAGTCTGCTACCAGTTATATCAAAGGTAAGACTAGTAAGACTAGACTGCTACCAGTTTTATCAAAAGTAAGACTAGTCTGCTACCAGTTATACCAAAGGTAAGACTAGTAAGACTAGTCTGCTACCAGTTATACCAAAGGTAAGACTAGTAAGACTAGACTGCTACCAGTTTTATCAAAGGTAAGACTAGTCTGCTACCAGTTATACCAAAGGTAAGACTAGTCTGCTACCAGTTATACCAAAGGTAAGACTAGTAAGACTAGACTGCTACCAGTTTTATCAAAGGTAAGACTAGTCTGCTACGAGTTATACCAAAGGTAAGACTAGTAAGACTAGTCTGCTACCAGTTATACCAAAGGTAAGACTAGTAAGACTAGTCTGCTACCAGTTTCATCAAAGGTAAGACTAGTAAGACTAGTCTGCTACCAGTTATATCAAAGGTAAGACTAGTAAGACTAGACTGCTACCAGTTTTATCAAAAGTAAGACTAGTCTGCTACCAGTTATACCAAAGGTAAGACTAGTAAGACTAGACTGCTACCAGTTTTATCAAAAGTAAGACTAGTCTGCTACCAGTTATACCAAAGGTAAGACTAGTAAGACTAGACTGCTACCAGTTTTATCAAAAGTAAGACTAGTCTGCTACCAGTTTCATCAAAGGTTAGACTAGTAAGACTGGTCTGCAACCAGTCTTACCAAAGATACGACTAGTAAGACTGGTCTGCAATCAGTTTTACCGAAGGTAAGACTACTAGTACTGGTCTGCTACCAGTTTCATCAAAGGTAAGACTAGTAAGACTGGTCTGCAACCAGTCTTACCAAACGTAAATCTGTTCTACTATCAGTTTTATCAAAGGTAAGACTAGTTAAACTGGTCTGCAACCAGTCTTACCAAAGGTAAGACTGGTAGGTTATGGTCTGCAACTAGTAGGTTACAGTCTTACTTTTGGTAAGACTGGTGGTCAGGACTTGACAGGTGATCGCATTACCCAGTACTAACTGGGTTGTGGAGGTCAGATAGGCAGATATCGATACCCATCACATATGTGTGGAGTATTTATTTATTTTATTTATTTATTTATTTAATTTTAAAGAAAGCTTACAGACTAATAATAATTATAAATATCATGCATAAGTAGTTTCATTTGCTAATTACAAGCTTCCACATGTGTATTAATATATTATTTAGTTACAAGTTATAACTTGCGTCGACCAATTACCTACAGTGATTTAATTAAATTTAAAGAATACAATGTAAGTTAACATACTAGATATAAAAAAAAAGAAAACAACTACAAAGTAAAGTCTACAATAATGATAGTGACCTTGTCACTTTAAAATACTAAATAATACTATGTGCCTAAGTAAAGTCAAGTCGCTAGATAATTTAATTTAACTGCTTATAACATAACATCACGCCTGTAATCCCCGAAGGGTTGCGCAGAGGTGTACCTAATAGTAGGTACACCCATAATACCCAAAAGTCCCACATAATAGGAGGCGACCCTATTGCCATCAATCAAGCACAAATCCAGACTCCGTGGCTGCTACTAGAAATTCCTGATGGAAAAACCCAATAACACTTTGCCCGACCCGGGAATCGAACCCACAATCTCATGATCACCAGTCGCGGTTGTGAACACTAGACCAACAAAAGATTCTACAAGATTTAAAAAAAACCACAAAAGGTTGAGCACCACTTATTTTTTTGGAGGGCTCACATTTTCCCAAACGTAATGCCAGTGACCCCTGGAGGGCCCACTTGCAATATGTATGGCGGGATGGCACATGAGTTCTATGAAATGGGGGTGGAGTCGAATGTGTTAAAGACTTCCAGCCCCCCTATTGCGTATCTTTTTAACGTCAGTGGCTATCAGAAATGTCCATAGATTAACTATAAATTGGTTATGGTTTGGTACATCTTTTTCTTAAAAACTCACCATTTGACAGTTATTTGATAGACATTATAAGTTATCCACTGTCATTAAAAGATACACAATAGCCCTGCAGCAGGGCTATTGGCTATCTCTGTTGACAGTTGTTTTGATTATCACTTTCGCTCTGTGTGCTTTCATTAACTGTCAAAAGGTTAATTTGGTATCGGCTAAGACCAGTAGTACAACGCGTATGACGTCATCGGAGACCATTGTCGTTGATAGTCACTTTAACTCATTTTGACAGAAGTTTCTGTATCGATATTTTTAAAATTGCGATTGTCTAAGCTTATTTGACATTACATTGTTTATACACAGAGTTTAAAGTGACTTTCGTGAAAGACGCTTCTCAAGGGTAGTGTTTTATGATGATTTATGACGGTTGATACTGGTACTAGTTTCTATAAGTCCCGTATTGTTGGAGCTACTAAAGATTTTATAACTATATATTTGCATTATCTAAACTCAATCTCCTTAATATTATATATTCCTTGATATAATTGCATAGCTCATATTGTGTGAATACTATGTACAATATAGAAACCTGTCTTTTCTTGAATTTGGATTTTGTTTTTACAATGATGGTTTTTTGAGACAATCTGTAATATTCTTTAGGTAGTTGGTGAAGTGTAATAATGGGTACACCTCTGTCTAACCCTTCGGGGAATATAATATTTTCCTACCTTTGTATAGATTCATTTCACGTATTGTTTTGTGAATATGTGAACATTGTGGCCTTTTGTGTCGTGCCCTGCAATGTTCTGAGTAATAATTAGGGTTTATTTCATCAAAATCGTCTTACATAAGCAATAGACATTAATTTTTAAAACTTAATTAGTAATCTCGAGCAAAATATTTTATTTTATTTTCCTTTTGTCTTTACTTCTTCCATGCAAAACATGAAAGTAATTAGTACTACGTACAACAGCAATTTCTTACTGGCTGACAACAAAAATGACATTCAAATATTACTTTTAAATCTCTTTGACAATAACCATTTGACATGTCAGGTGCCATAAAGAGGCTAAATCTAAAATATATCCTCAATCAAGTATTGTAACGTTCAAGCAGTACCTGCTTAACTTGGCCGTATAATAGTCGATAAAAAATAGAGGTGTCAATTGCTGGGATGTTAGTCACCCTATAATCACTGTCACGTGTTATCCACACAATGAGATACGCAATACCAATTATATGACATTAGCAGTTAACACCAAAGCTCTGTGGACAACTGGTGCTTGTTATTCACTGACTTTTGAAAAGATAGACAATAGCCCTGCAGGTCTACCATGGCAATTCATGTCTATGGGGGAGATTTTCAGCAGGTGGAACGGGTGGAACGAAAGGGGGCGACGTAGAAATGGAAAGTAAATAAAAATCAGTAATAAGTATTGTAATAAATAATCCTTTATATACAAATGTATTGCATTGTTATTTATATACAAGTCATACAACGTTATAAACTGTGCCAAACAAATGTGTACGGTTGGGAATGAGGAAGAAAACAAGAAGTTGATGAATATCTAGGAACATTAGAGGATAGTGATAATTGCAAAAGCACGCACCACAAATGTAAAAGTACCCTTAACGAAGTCAAAGGTACTTGTTCTCCCCGTCATGGCGATCATATTTTTGTTCTAGACCATACCTGGGGAACCCCTAGTTACGGAGATATTGAGGGTCAAAGTTCTAAATTTGTCACTGCTATTTTTTTTGTACTAGTTCTACAGGTTATAACTTTACTTAAATTACCTCCATGACCCATTTACACAAGCACAATGCTTTAAGAGTGCTACGCATGGAGTTTTCCAGTAAAATGTGAAAAATAAAGTCGGTTCACAGTAATAATTTTTGCATAGGAGTTAGGAGTACTTAGATTGATGTACAAAATGCTTGGTTGACGGCTGCGTGAAGAGTTTGTTTACACCCTGTATATAATTATAGAGGAGCCCACCCTCCTCACCTGGAGGGAAAGAACTCTAAGTACTGTATAATAGCAAATTTTTACTCAAAAGAACCATCCCTTTATTTTCAAACTTGCGAAATAGAAATTTTCTTACGTTGTTTTGCAATTTACAGGACTTTTATGTTGTTATATGTATGCATATTTTGAATAACTATTAATTGGGGAAATAATACATATTATGATGATTATAGTCACATTTTTTTGGCACAGTAATCAATTCTTTACACAAAAAACAACTTCAGAGCGTTTAATTATTATGAACATAAATAAGATCTAAACCTAAAAATTATGTAAATCATACATAAATAATTTAAACTAACAATTTGTATATGAACAGCTGTAATATATGATATGATACAAACATTGCTTTGGATACATTTTTTATATTGTCTTAATAGATTAGCATTTTTAACAAGAAAAAACAACGCCATTAATTATGCGTTTGCCGTGGGAACTTCTTGGCCCACTTTTAGGGTTCCGTACCCGAAAGGTGACAAACGGGACCGTCCGTCTGTCTATCTGTCACCGGGCTGTATCTCATGATCCGTAATAGGTAGACAGTTGAATTTCCACAGAATGTGTATTTCTGTTGCCGCTATAACAACATATACGGGTCAGGCCGCAGATTTTGCCACATTAGATGTAACTTAACTCTCCGCTACATGAAAAAAAAAAAGTATAAGACTTATACGTTTGTCAATCACAGCATCGTATTGCTTATGAAGTGGTGAGCCGCGGCCACTAAACATATTTGATTATGTTCATAAACTTAGAAAATTATATGACATTTTTCTACAAAAAGTGACGAAATTTTCATTAAAAACGTGAATCCGCTTTGGTAGGGGTGCACTTACGCCATCAGCAAAATATTTTTTTAATGCTTTTTGGTAATCTGTTTGATTTAACGTTAAAAAATAATAGTTAGCTAGCCGCGTTTTTAATATCGGGTGGTGTTTCCTAAGAAAGTACATTAATTTTCACACATTTTTAAAAAAATAAAGAAAGTCAATTCTTTGCGCTACTTCTATTGCGCACCTATTATCTGCCCATTTTGTGGTGTTAAGACATTAGCAGAATTTGTATCTGAGTAGTGGCAGCACTAAAGTAACTTTCTCTATAGTCAATACGGCGTTGGCGGCCATATTTTCTTCAGTCCGATGTCAACTTCGTTCCGAGTAAAAAGTGTCACATTTTTCGAGGAGTGCATTTTTTTAGATTTCAAGATAAGTTTATAATTTATATATATTATTGTTATTGCGCATGATTTAATAGGCTGTGTGTGATGTTTTAAAGGCTAAATTAACCTGAGAAAATAGCTTATTATCGAGTTATTATAGATTTTATTTGCGCCATGGTTACGCAGAAACTACATTATGTCACTTTGCGATACCAGAGTGGCATAGAATTTGCGCCACTTTTTTACGCTATCTTATAATGGTGCATGCACATTAGAGATTACTTTATTGATTATGATGATTTTTTGATTTTGTTTTAATAATTCATTTCATATATTTTTTAGAGTAACTGCGAGGTTCTTGTAGGTTGCTAGTCAAAATTTCAAGCCACTCAGACCACTTGGCTGGCTTGCTTGCTGGCTTGGCTTGGCTTGACTTTCAGATCACTTGGCTATGCTGAGTGCATTTTTATTTATTTATTTATTAAAACTTTATGCACAAGTAAAAACTGTACACATCAGGTGTGCGCACCCCTTATCATTTTGCGTTACTATTTTACGTCACTTTGCGCGACCGACTTACAGAAGATTTTGCGTCACCTTTGCGCTATTTGTGGCAAAATCTACGGCCTGACCCATACTAAAACCAAAATAAAATAAATATTTAAGTGCGGCTCCCATACAACAAACGCGATTTTTATAAATTATGGTACGGAACCCTTCATGCGCGAAGCCGACTCGTACTTAGCCGGTTTTTATTACATATTTTTATGAAAAGGAAAGAAAGGAGACTATTTTTCATAAAAATGGCTAGCACAAATTTTAAACTCTCGGAGTAAAGGCGAAAGTTAGTGCTTTTCTTACATAATTTAAAATTGCCACCGCCATTAAGTGGAAGCGCCCGGTTAGTTCGCGAAATACAAATTGCAGAACTAAGTCTCCCTTTTGTTCATTCCTTGATAACAATAATCAAGATATTATTTCGGTTAAGTTTTGTTTTTATCAGAAATCACAATATAAGAATTTCGTCACTAAAATCTAAATATTCGAATACTCCATCTATCTACGGTTTCGTAAATATCTTAAAATTCTGACTTGGCGATATTTAAAACACTAACCGGTACCTAAAACATACCGTTAAAAGCCACAAGTACTTATAATGTACAAGATCGAGTGGTCCAAACATATTGCCTTGAGGAACACCCCAACGAATTTGTTCTGTTAGACTCCAAAAACGTTCTCCTATCTGCTAATAAGAATAAATATTTTTTTCCAAACGTTGCCGTTGATTGTTATTGCAATTTCACCTTCAATTGGTTGGCGTACCTTCAGCACTGGACAATCAATGACTGATTTACCTACTCAAACGCCTTAGAAAGATCCCAAAAAGGAACTGTTGATCACAGTTCCTCAGTCAAGGCTAAAAATCTTTAAGCAAATCAAAGAAAATAGAGTCACAAAATCATGATAGATCAACATCCGTAAAATCTCTTAACGGATCCGAAATACCATCACTTTTCGAATCCAAAGACTTTGGTTTTAAATCACTGCTCGACGCTTCAGTCGCTGTATCATCTAGAATCTCATTCAAAATCTCTTCTTGAGTTTTGACAATAACATTCTCTGACTCAACAATTTCTTTAACATTATTCGAGTCCAATTTCGATTCAAACTCTTCATCTAGCAATTTAGAATCGATATCATTCTCTTTTGGTTCCACAACTCGATCGTCATCATAAACATGGTTTGTCTCATAACCATCATGACTGTTAACATCAAATTCTTCACTATAATCATCTAAATCCCTTTCAGTTTCCGTTGGAGTCATTTCAGACCGACATCTCGATGGAGAAAGATTTTGTACTGCTGTCTTAGACACTGTCTTAAATATGTCTTCTATATTAGCTTCGGTGGCTAGTTTTAAAGCGCGTTCCCATCCGAGGACCGTTTGTGTGTGCAAGTTGACTTGCCTGTCAGCGAGGTCTAGTAGCAGCGTTTTGATTTCTGAACGAGTCTTTGGTACCCAGTCTGATAGTTCGGAGCGCAGGGCTTCGGACGCTTGTTCGAGTCTGTGGACAGAAGAAAGATTTTATAAGAAACCTGATGGAACTGGATTTACTGGTAGCAACTGGATACGAGTTGCTGAGAATCGAGTTGAGAGACATCAAAATCAAAGCATTTATTTCAAGTAGGCCAGTTGCAGGCACTTTTGAATAGTCGGAAAAAAACGAAAGAAGCTACAGTCCGTCACAATGCATAATAACTATGAAAGTACTGTAGTTGCCCATTCCCTAGCGTAGGGGTCTATGGAGAAGAACGGGCAAGAAACTCCATGGACACTCTTTTAAATCAGATATTGTTACAAAACCTTGGTTACATCATTCGTACGTGGCTGATAACGATGATTACCATTTACACAAAGACACTTGGACGGGATATTAACCATGTTTGTAACAAAAAGAAACAAACAGTTAACATGGTAAATATCTCGTTTTCAGTGTTAATGATAGACGTAGTAAATGCACGAAAAAAGCGTCTTATTACCTACTATAAAATCTTTTACCAACTTATGTTGTCATATTCTAAACGCGAAATGTTAGTCTTCTACCTAACCTTCGGAGATTACAAGCGTGATGTTACGCTACCTAAGTTACTCTACATATTTTTCAAGCCGAAACATCGTCCTTCTATTCCAAACAAGCGACCAACTCACTTCCTCATCACAAATATTGTCACAAAAGATAAAAATAAAAGATTCGCTCAACAAAACCTCGCTCAATGTTCTACCGACCTTGGTTTTAGCATCACAACGCAAGCTAAACCCCTCGGCCTTGCCTTGAAAGTATATCGGCGTGTATGTGCGTCAGATTCGGCAAGGCCAACGGGAACTTAAGCTCGTATATCTGAATTATTGTGCCTGTTTTCCTGAAGGAATACGCAATTTATTTGTCTTATAGACACTCAGTAAACACTTAGTAAAATTCTAATGCTATTTTCTTGAGAAGGAACGTAAGTCTTTTTTTCTTATTTTGGCGGGTGGGAAATTATCGAATAACCCCTCCCGCTCTGGCCAGAGCGGAAAAGAGTGTCAGACTGTTACTGACTAAAAACCACCCATGTTCCTTCTTAGACCTTGTGCCGAGGCCGCGGTATCTCTTTCGGACAACCCGCAGCCCCGACAGAACATAAGTCTCGAGTTTGAAACCAAGACACGCACCTCTGGTTTTTCGGATTCATTGTGCGTATTGTATTATTATCGTTTGCTTCGGCTGAGGCATAGGCAGAGGTATATCTAATAGTATACCCACATTTCGCCAGTTATGTTTAAGAGCTTATACTACCTCAAACGCGAGTTTTATAATGCGTAAAAGTATATGATTCACTGCAGCAATCAAAATCAGAAAAATATATGATATTCTTCAGGATATTATGCTAGTGACATAGTGTTGTGAAAACATAATACAACTAACTTTGCTCGATAGAAAAAAATCGCGAAGATACCTCTAAAAATTTCTTTTAACGAGTAAAAACCATACTAAAATACATGTCAACGTTCTGATTTTTTTGCCAAATAATTCTACAAGCAACATACCTACTAAAATCAAAGTGTTTTACTTTTTCGTCCAATCAATAGTTTTTTTTGTAAAACGCAAAATACCACTAATTTCGCACTATTCGCCGCAGCGAAAGACGTAACAACCGCTTTGCAAGCTCTTGATTAGAACTTTATTCTAACAGTATTTCAAGCGAAGTTTGAACCACCACAAATAGGGTTGCTAATCTGAGGTAGCATACGCTCTTAAGGCGCGGCTAAAGGGGCACCGTAAAAACGACCTGTTTTTCGTCGCAGAGTTAGCCGTATTGCTACTTATTACAATTCCAAAAAAAATACAGTGTATAGTCAAATGTATAGGTAAAAGACTTATGCAAAAATATTTTCTAAAAGTAATCAAGAACCTCGAAAAAAAAATCACAAAATCACAAAAAAATCACACGAAAAAACTTTTTCGTCTCGAAATGCTCAATATTTTGAGTGACAACTGTTATTTTTTTTTTACTATCAGAAAGGAAATTTAACCAACTAAAGACATATGTAAAAATATTTTAACATTACAGCGTATTTTTTTTTTAATAAATTAATTCTGCGAACTATCGTTGATTTTGGCAGTCACGAGCATCAAACGCATCGCCATTTTCAACCTTATTTGTTTAGGCGTTTAGGCGATGAGTTAAACGCGCGCTCAAGGTCGCGGGCAGCTAATGTCGCCTTAAGTCCCATGTAATAGGGGGCGAGCCATGGATGGGAATGATATGGCAAAAAAGAAGGTGTCTCATGAGATGACGCGAAACAGAGAAGTATGGAAGAAGAAGATATGTTGCGCCGACCACAAATGAATTGGGATAAGGACAAGAGAATTATGATGTAATAGAGGGCGCGCCTATTTCCATCAACTGTGCACAAATCCATACTCCGTGGCTGCTACTAAGAAATTCCAGACACAAACACCCAATAACAATTTGCGTGACCCGGAAATCGTATCCAAAGACCTCTTGTTGAACAGTCGCGTGACCTCTAGAACCGAGGCGGACAAATAATAAATGATGACATAATAATATAAAGGATGTTCTTACCTATTATGTAGATCGTCTGCAGTGTTCGTCCCCGCCACGTAAGTAGCTGTAACAAAGAAATATAAGTGTATTTAGTATGTATATGAATAGATTTATAAATCACTAGCAGACCTGGCAGGGTCCAATTTATTGTAAACTAGCTGATGCCCGCGGCTTCACCCGCGTGGATGTCGTTCAAATTATATACTAAAACCTTCCTCTTGAATCACTCTATCTATTAAAAAAACCGCATCAAAATCCGTTGCGTAGTTTTAAAGATTTAAGCATACAGACAAACAAACAAACAGACACGACTTTGTTTTATACTATGTAAGGATCTAAACCATTCTCGAATCCACTTGAACACATACCTACCTACCTACAAAAAATTTCATCAAAATCGGTCCAGCCGTTTAGGAGGAGTTTAGTGACATACACAAGTACAGCCAGTACTACAGTAGAATTATACAGGTCTTAAAAACTAAATATAGGTAGGTACTAAACTAGCTGATGCCCGCGGCTTCGCTCGCGTGAATGTCGGTTATCGCGACCAAAGTAATGTTTTTGTCCCCCCTTTCAAACCCCTTTTTTTTGGAGGGTGGAAAATCATCGAATGACTTCTCCCGCTCTGGGAGCGGTAGGGAGTGTCAGACTTCTACTGACTAAAAACCACCCATGTTAAAAAAAAAACCTAGAAATTGTTATCAAAATCCATTTCAAATATGGAAAAGTATTTTCACAATAATTTTACGTGGCCGAAGGTCGCCGATAACAGCTAGTTTTTAACCGACTTCAAAAAAGGAGGAGGTTATCAATTCGACTGTTATGTTTGTTAGCTCATAACTTGCGACTGCGTGAACTGATTTTCATGATTCTTTTTTCATTTGAAAGCTGGTGCTTCCCGTGTGGTCCCATTGTCACCATTTCAATATCTGATGATGGGATCTTGTAGAAATCGGGGGAACTCTTCAATAAATAACAGCAGATTAACCGCGATTGTTGCTATAGCATATCTAAGCATTGTTTACGCCATCACACAACATAAATCACGCCTGTACTCACTACAAAGGTTATAAAAACTATTTGGTGAAGATCTGATGAAGAACTTCGGAGATAGGCAACGGAACTCCTCAATTAATGATAGCAAATGGACTGGGATTGCTGAAATCTCATGACTGTCTATTGACCAGTTCATAACATAACATCACGCCGGTACGTTGTGAAGGGGTAAGCACATGTGAACCACTAAAAAGTGAAAAATAAAACCTTTTTTCAAAAAATAAAACCGACTTCGACAAAAATAAAACACAAAAAAGTGAAAAATAAAAAATCAGCTTCAGAAGTCGGTGGCAAAAACATGAAATCAAACAAACAAAAGTCACCGACTTCAGAAGCTGATTTTTTATTTTTCACTTTTTTGTGTTTTATTTTTTTCAATAATAACTTCTCATACTTGTCCACAACAGCTGAAACAAACGAGTTGCTATACATTGCTGTCTAACAATGCTCGGTGTTATTCTTGTTTAGTACTAAACGCGCAATGTATGGCGCGATGAGCTCGTTGACCTCGGCTATCGCAATCGATCGAGTTCGATGATCGCGGTCATTATAGGGACTGTAGGGATGTACCTATCATGTCGATACTTTTAAAATTATTGCTGGGAAACGACTTTTTTTTTTTAGGGGTGTAAACACACTTGTTATGGTAGGACTCAACACCGTGGTCGAGTGGTTTTAGGCGTTTGCCTTGTAACCCGGTGGTCGTGGGTTCGATTCCCACGGGAAGCATACTTTGTAAAGTTGTTTCCAGTTTAGCTAGGACATTGCAGGCTAGAATCACTTAAAAAGTCGGTGGTCCCGGCTGCCAAATGGCGGTCGTCAAACCATGTCAGAGGCCCTCGACTTGAGGCGGTTTAGAAACTGACACTAGGATGTGTGGGGGTTAGACCTTACTGCCCACACGATAAGAAGAAGAGTACCTTGTGCTGATGAACGCATTGAATAGTATGGGAGTCAAGGAGGTATTTACAAACTGTTACAGTTATCAAATTAACATGTAGTATTAAAAAAAAATACGGAATCCTAACAAAAAGTTGGAACCTAGACTCTTTTTTGTTCTAGAGCATAGCATCCCTGCTAAGCCATCGCATTGACTAGGAGAACAAGAGCCTTTCGGCTTAAAGGTACTTTTATACCCATTAGGTACTCTTCTTGCGTCGTCCACGGTCATACATCAGCCATACATTTCCGGTTAACGACCATCAACGTTGTCCTTGCTAAATATTAAGCGAGCAATGAACAGTATACTGAGCTCGTTGACCTCGGCTACAATCGATCGAGTTCGATGCTCGCGGTCGTTCTGTAGGGACGTGTACCACTGGGTGACAATCAGTTTGTCGATACTTTTTATTACATTATAGGGGAATTGGGCTGGCCATGTCCGACGAGCTGTGGGCCATAATAACCACGTTGTGGAGTCTCCGCCAGAAGGCGACGCAGTAGACCTCGCAGGTGATGGCGGGAAGAGCTGGACAAAACCAACGCCCATTAACACTAGATCGAAAGATTTTTCCCTTCTATGTACGTAACGCCAGTCTACACTTAGACCTCAGAACGCCTACTGTCCTTCAGTTCATGAAACACCTTTGAGCCCTCTGATGGCATCGGCTGCTAACTAGTGCTAACCAATGATTCGAGAAAAAAAGGTAGCGAGAAGTTTGCAAATATGACAATCAGGCGTACGTACAAAGGAATCTCGTGTTACCCGGGAGCTAGTTTGTAAAGGTCATGTATATCGCTTCATGTAAAATACTGGTATTCAGCTGAATCTGGTTAGACTGGAAGTCGACTCCAATATAATTGGGAAAAGACAAAGGAGATTTTTTTTTTGTTATATTATTATTTTTAAATTTTAATCTATTGACATGGCACCTTAATTTAATTGTTATTACTTAAGTATTGTTTATGTTTAATTTTATACGCCATTTATTAGCAAACATAGTGCACATATTTTAGACAATATACTATTTGTATATTGTTTGTTGGTCATGGGTTCGAACCCAGGCAGGCGCATTACTTTGTGTAATTTATTTCATCACCGCTGCTCTCAAAACGGTGAAGGAAAACATCGTGAGGAAACCGGCATGTCTTAGAACCAAAAAATTCGAAGACATGTGACATCTGGCAATCATCATTGGGCCCGCGTGGTGGATTATAGCCCATCCCTCTCCTAGAAAGGAGGCCTGAGTCCCTGCAGTGGGAACATTATAGGCTGATGATGATGAATTGCTTGTTTAGGTTTAATTTTATAAGTACGCCATTTATTAGAAAACATAGTGCACATATTTTAGACAATATACTTTTTGTAACCATACTAGATGTTTGACAATATTAATGATTTACTGATTGAGTTTTTTGATTACAAAATTTCAGTTTTTACAGTGGTCAATTTCATTAGTCCATTACCAAGATACAGCAGAAATTAACAATTTGCGATACATTTCCGTGTAATAATGAGCGGTAATGTCCTCGCTCAATATTAAACGCGCTATGAATGACGCGCTAAGCTCGTTGACCTCGGCCATCGCAATCGATCGAGTTCGACGCTCGCGGCCGTTCTGTAGGGTCGTCACTTCTGTTCTTTTGTCGATATGTGTTATGTTTATTTAATAAAACTTTTATTGATATGTGATTTAGTAAGAGAAGTTTATGTTATGAGGAGGGACGAATCGCATGTGACTAAAAAGGTGATGGATATAAATGTTGATGGATTGAGAGGGACAGGAAGGCCGAAGAAAAGATGGATGGATTGTGTGTGGAAAGATATGAATGAAAAAGTAGTAAATGCCACCGTAACGACTAACATTACGACCCCAATAAGAATGGGATAAGGGCAGGAAGATGGTGATTTAGTAAGACAAGTTTTGAACGTTAGTTGCATTAATTTTGGCTGTAATTTCAATTAACTCTAGGCAGTTCAATGCTGCATGTAAGTGTCTCCTAAATACAACGACATCAGTACCCTATTCTGGGAGTGCCCCACAGTACACTTTGCTCTTTCGCAATTTCTACCACAAGAAAAGTTTGACCCACCGGCCAAAATAGTGATCAGAACATCATCATCATTGATGATGAACTTTTCGCAACTTCTACCACAAGAAAATTTTGCTCTGCCGGCCAAAATACTGATCAGAACATTAATTCATTAGAATCCCATAGTTCTCTAACTATACGGCGATAACATTAGTTTATATCTCGTTGCTACAATATAAGTCTCCAACAAAAGCTACAGAATTTAGGCAGTTATCACGACGAAAAAAATAAGGCATTTCAGCCAAAAGTGAAGCATTTATTTCAAATAGACCCGTGAGAGGTACTTCTGCATAGTCACAAACAAGCTACCTACAGTCCAGCAAAAGGCATAAAGACTGTGAATGAACTGCAGTTAGAAAACACTTACTATAGATTTCTAAATTCATGGTAAAATCGGATAATTTAATACAGAATTATCGATGATAACACTACACAACACTATCTGAAAACAAAACACATGCGTACAATAGAGTACGAGATATCTTTCCTCTCTTTTACACTCACGGCCATAGTCCAACTTCGGCTCTATCCGGCAGTCTCCGCCGCGCTTCGGCTAAAGCAAACCATCCGTGGTTCAATGAAACGAAACAAATGTCAACCTTGCCGCGTAAACATTACTATATTTTTACGTGAAGAGTTATGTTACTAGTTAAAATTTACTGTAATTCTATTTATTAATTAATTTTAGATAAAAATAGGTACATTTTGAGTGGTTTCTGTGTAAATATGAGTGAATAGTGTAATGTTTTGACAAGGAACACGTTCCGAGGCAATCCGAGGTTATTTGTTGACATTGAAAAAATCGGACTCGATAATTTCGAGTAGACTTCCGTGTTTCCACATTGATACAGTGAATTTTGTACGAAAAGTGTCTATCAAGTGATATTTTTGTGTAAAAAACAACTAAAATGCAGTTTACGTTGTTATTTTAAACGCAAAACACAAGGAATGGATTTGCGAAAAGAAGGTTCGATACCCCTAAAAATGTTGACCTGTTTTCTGTGCGAAAAAGCGGGAATTCTCGTGAAGAAATTCAATGAAGATAAATTAGAGAAATGCCGTAAGATACAGGCTTTTAGAAAGAAGAAGAATTTGGTTCACAAAGATGTTGTATTACCAAAAAGTTTGCAGCAAAAAGGATATCATTTGCCGTGCTATGATAAGTTTATTATTTTAAAAAGGAAGAATAATCAAAAGGAGTTTGATTCTTTGTTCAGTAATGGCAAGGTAAATATCATTCAATTAAGTGTTTAATAAATATTCTATTTTAATACTGCTGCTTTCAAAATGGTGAAGGGAATCATGATGTCATGTCCTAGAACTTAAAACAATTTAGCAACCTACACTTGGTCTGTGGTGGGTTTTGGTTTTTCCAATCCGGCCAATATAGGCTGATTATAACATAATATGACCCCCTTTTTTTTTGTTGGATGGAAAATCATCAAATGACCCCCCCCCCCCCCACCCCTCCCCGCTCTTGGGCAGAGCGAAGGGGAGTGTCAGACTTCTACTGACTAAAAACCAACCCATGTTCCTTCTTTGCCGAGGCCACGTCATCTCTTTCGATAATCCGCAGCATAACATGACCCCTGTAATACCAAAAGGTAAGGCAGAGGTGTACCTAATAGTACACCTTTGAAGTCCTGTGTAAGAAGGAGTGAGCCTGAGATCTTAGATTGGATTCCCTGGTTGAGCAAAGTTGTATTGGGTTTTTTCAGCAGTTGCCATGGAGTCTGAATTTGTGCCCGTTTGATGGCAATAGGCTCGGCCCATTTTACGTAGGACATACACAAAACCAGCAAAATATAGGTGTACTGTTAAGTACCTACATCTCTGCCTAGCTCTTCCGCTCTTCGGTAATTACAGGCATGATGTTACGTATGTAGTTAATCTGAATAATATTTGAACTGAACAAATATTCCAAATAATAATATTTTACCGTGACAAATCCAGACCAAATATGACCTTGGAATTAATGATTAATTTACAGGGTCACAACTGAAAACTAAAGGTCACTTCATGGTTAAATATTGTAGGTTTTACTATATTTTAGTATTTCAGGAAGTAATCATTTGATTAACTCTTTAACCTTTAGGTAATGAGTTACTAAAATAATAACTGTGTTGTGGAGGTCAGATAAGCAGTCCATCTATGTAAAATAGTGGTTTTCAGCTGCATTCGGTTAGATTATGACTATTTGCCGTACTCACAAGAAATTTAATGATTACTTAGCCGTCACTTAGTAAAGATTTGACATACTTTTGTATGACAAAACTCAAAACCCTACTAAGTAATGGCCTAAGTAATCATTATAGCTCTCTGAGTGCGGCAGTAAGACTTGCCCGATGAGTTGCGCTGAGGTACACACTCAGATTTTAGCTTGTTCAAGGGCAAGCCTATTGCCAACGACCGGAATTAAATCCAGACTTCAGGCTGCAACTGAGCAATTCCTAATGGAAGATCTTTCTTCTTTATGTAATGTGACTGTGTGAATGTTATTTCTAATACGAGTCAATGATACTTGAATTAAATGTTTTTGTTTATATCTTTATTATTATTTTTTTTTATTATTTTTTTTTGTTTTTTTTTTATTGTGTTGGTAGTGGTGTCCTGGTGTTTTTTATGCTCAGATGAATCTAATCATGGTCCACAATAGTCCACATTGGCACTGGATCGAAAAATTTGGAATTCATAGCCTTTGCCCATCAGTGGGAAGACACAGGCTAACAATAATGTGAATCTGAAAAATCTGATCCGTTATAACAATTTATTTAACCAGCGAATCAAACCCAACCATTTGCTACCACTCAACCAAAGAGGCAGTCCACCATAACCAATCCTAACTACTATTCTTATTTACAGGTACTTAACAACATACCGCCCCTCAAAATCGACTCGCCCAAAGCATTTAAGAAGAACACACCATCTTCTAGCGTCATAGAAATACCAAAACTAATAGAAATACCTAAAATTGGTAACAAAAACTGTGACATAGATCTAAAAGTCACACCATTTAAAACATACCCGATGGATGAACCGAGTTATGTGAATCCGGACATAGCACGAGGAGTCATCTTAAAATCTATATTAACAAGGAAATCTCCTATAAAAAAGGATATGATGAAGGACTGTTCTGCTTTCAATTCTGGCATGGACCTATTCAGATATGGCAACATGTTCAACCAACCAAATCTAAACTTTGGTACCGAGAAATTAGAACCAAAAATTGTGGAGCCGATATCATTAGAGAATGATACTTGTGTATTTTGTGATAAAGAGCAAAGGAAAATAGGTACACAGGTTGTAATGCCAGAAATATTGAAAAATGACGAATTTGAAAAGGTTTTGAAGTTTGCAGAAGAAATTGATGATAAGAAATTGATAGAAAAATCCATGAAAAACAAAGAATTTTTGTGCCATCCTATATGTAGGGTTCAATATAAAAATAAATACCAGAAGGTCACTAACAAAAATTGTGATGAAAACGACAGACTGGTTATAAAAAACTTGCAAGACAAAGCATTTGAAGCTCTCTGCATTTTCATAGACAATGAAATCGTAGGCAAGAATAAATACTACTTTTTGTCAGACCTCTTTGAACGCTACAAATTGATACTATTCGAAATTCAAAACACAACTATCCCGCTGGATATTGAAATAACTATCCTACAGTTACAAGAACAAATACTAAACCATTATAATGATACTATAAAAATCACTTCAAAAAATAAAAAGAAGGTAGTCCACAAAAACGGACAAACAAACTTCGAAATAGAAGATTTTAATATGGATAAAGTGGCATTTGAATTACATAGTGAAATTAAATCGTCGAAAAGGAAGTCGGATGGAAGATTTGTGACAGAAATTCCTGAGAAATTAATGCATTTCATTGGGTCTTTAATACAAGGGCCTGTAGCAAGGGATTCATTTGAAGACCGTTTTAAAATTAAGTCTCTTTGTGAGGATATCGTGGCTAGTGTTAATGTAGATTAGTTTCGGCCGTACCCTTTGGGTGTAACAGGCGCCATTGTATGTGTATTTTAGGTTTTATTTATTTGTTGTAATGTAAGTAATAAATGTTAATTTTAAGTGACTGGTTTGTATTATTTAATGATGTTCATTTTCAGTTCGTGGTTTAATAATAACAGGCCTATCGCATTATTCAGGTTAAGACGTACTTGCCTAGGTTGGTCTGTGGATGGGTGACCGCCCATTACGTACCGAGTTTCTTCCGTGCCTCGGAAAGCACGTTAAGCTGTTGGTCCCGGCTGCCATATATAGATCTTTGGCAGTCGTTACAGGTAGTCAGTCTGAGTCTTACCAAAGGATACCGTATTACCTCGGAAAGCACGTTAAGCCGTAGGAGACAGCATTACTAAACTTATACGAGGCTCCAAAACTCAACAGCCCGTCACAAGACTACAGTAGTTTACCCGTAGTCTGTTTGCACCCAGCAATCTGAACGGGTCCTACAATCTTTTGCATGTTTCTTGAGTGATACAACCGTTGACCATCGGCGCTGGGAGAATTGACTACCAATCCACGTCTCGACCTCGGCAACTGTTGCTTAACCTTTAAGATTGATGCGTGCGGCTGTAATGGTCTCCTATCCACAGACTTACCTCGAAAAGTCGTAACTTTTTGGATTGAGTCGTCTCCAACAATAGGCAAAAGGCTATTCAGATGAACAGAAACTCACTTCTTCTTAGTCGAAACACTGTTGGCAGAAAGGTCGTGGTTGCGGGTTCAGTAGATGATGGGTTGACTTCTCCAAAGATTGCTCTTATAGCAATGTGCTTCCATTTGACCATGGTGTATCCAGCTGTAGGTCTTGATCAAGTCAGTCCAGCGAGTTGGTGATCTCCACCTTACCCTGAATAACCAGTCTCACCATCGAGTTTTCAACTACCGCTTACCATGTTTATGTAGTTTGTTTTGTATGATATGGATGGTCACCTATCCATGTTTCGACTTCAGATATTATTGCTTTACCTTGAAGATTGACTCGTGCTGTTGTTATTTAGCCAGTCTCCAACGGTGTCTCACGGCTAGTCAGTAAAGAGGAACTACCACTCACCATGTATCTGATCCCTCTGCGCGATCTTCTGCACATGAGCACTGGCGTAGGCCGCCAGCAGCGGCAGCACAGCCCTGTGCGTGAGACTGGGACGCCGACATGTGGCCGCAGCAGCACTGTGCGCTCCGCTGGCGCAGCCCGACGTGGCGAGCGAGACCCGGCCTGACGACTGGGAGGTCCAGGCGTCGCAGGCGCGTTTCATGCTGTGAGAGAGGGGGAACGATTCATCATTTGGCAAAAGTGAGGGTAGTGTTACGAACCGAACTTATTTAACATCACCTTTTCGGAACATTTAATTGTTTTCTAAATTCTATTTTGACTGACAGGTAGCTATACTTGTGACACTTTTTTGGTTTTGCTTGATTTTGGGAATGTTTGTAAAATAAACTGTGGTTTCTTATACCAGCGCGTTTTCTTCAGTAGCTACGATCAGTAACATTTTGGTCCTTCTCCCACGTGAAAAGGAGCCATGGTTTATAATACCCGATCTAAACATCAAAATAGTGAACCACCACAAGGAGCTTCAAACGGAGTCGCCACCCCAAGCGGAAATGACAATGGATGCACAGCCCACCCGTCGGAGGCCCACCAAGCGCCGCCCGTCAATATTAATAGCAGCGCGCCCCCGATAGCTGATGAACCAAACTCAAAGTCTGTATACTTTCCCCACCTATTAAAGGCCCACCAAGCAACGCATGTCCATGACGACAGCAGTGTGCCGTCAGGTAGCCGTGACTCCCCTCCACAACACACACGCAACACACCTAAGTCGGTCACCACACGATCGCTAGGGTCTACACGATCCTCGAATACTATAAAAGCAAAAAAACTCGCCGCTGAAGCATTACATGCACGTCAGCTCTGTGAAATCACAGCCCGGCAAACCGAACTCGAACGTAAAGCGGCTGACCTACATCTTGAGGCCGAACTGGCCGCTATCGACGTAGAAAGCGTAAGAGGAAGTTTAAGAGACAATGATCATGGTAGCCATTGCACTAGTGTGCAAGCAGACAACATCAATCGATGGCTTAACGATGTACAACCAAACACCATCCCAGGAGGTAAAATACCTCTCGCTGCAACAGTACACACAACGGCATACAACGAAATGCTCAATGTTCCTTCTGGTTCAGGCCCAGGTCGAAATGTACACTCAGCATTATTGAATTCTACACACCGTCAGACCTACGCGCCTAACCAAAATCCAAGTGACGTTTTCTCAACTAAAATTAATAATAATTTACAGCCACCCGATGGAGCTGCCGTCAGCTGCGGACATAACGATCGTATCTGCATTTTTAATGCACTATCTAATAAACTCAAGAAGTCGGACATCAAACTGCCAGTGTTTGACGGAAAATCTGCTACGGATTGGCTTGGTTTCAAGCGTATTTTTATCGATACACAGGCATCATTTACTACAGTAGAAAACTTAGCCCGCATCAGTTCATCCTTACGTGGCGCAGCTCGTGAAGCCGTTTACATTCTACTAGTATCTGCGAACGACCCTATGGAGGTCATAGACGCCCTCGAGTTGCGTTTTGGTCGTCCAGAAAAAATTGTGATGCAGGAAATCAACGCTGTGCGTGCTTTATCTAAAGTTGGCGCAGAAGGTAAAGATTTAGTTAATTTTACTTGTCGTGTCAAAAACTGCATTGGCATAATAAAACTATTGGATCAGTTTGACTATCTGCATTCTCCCGAAATTTTCAATTCATTAATGACCAAACTATCCCCAATCACTCGCGTAAAGTGGTACGAGTTTGCGGCTAGTCATACTGGCGAACGCATGAGCAAGTTGGAGATGCTTTCTGATTTCCTATCTCGTGAGAGTGAACTTCAAACTAAGTTTGGAATTCAAGATTTCTATTCCTCAATGGCTTCAGTTCAACTACCTATCGAAAGGGGCACCCATTCTGATCAAAGCCTACCCGACGAAAAACCTTCCAATTCTGTTATGAATAAAACTGGAAATAAATGTATTTTTTGTTCGAAATTGCATAACGTCAACAAATGTGACAAATTTTTGGCATTGTCAGTGAATGAAAGATGGCAATTTATAAAAAAGAATAAAGTTTGTCATAGATGTTTGGAAAATAGGTCGCATAGGTTTAACCTTTGTAAAGTAAAATCTCCATGCAGTGTTGGGGGCTGTACTTACAAACATCATAGCCTACTACATAACTTAGATAATGATCAGAATGTGCTAGCTCACGCCGATCTAGAGGACACCTCAGACTCCGAACTTGAGGCAGCGCCAAAGCCATCTACTGATATCGAAGAAGGGAAATCTGAACCAGACAACTGTGATATCGAAGTATCGGCTCATGTTACGGCTATTCGCCCTTCGTCGAGCGTAAGTAGACCTAAATCTCGACCACTTCTTAAAGTTGTCGCAGTTCAAGTAACTGGTCCCCGGGGGACTGTGGAGACTCACGCACTTTTAGATGATGGCTGTACAACTACTTTCATAGACTCTGAGATTACAAAGCATGTAGGTATCGAAGGCCCGAGTAAACGAGTACGAATAGATTGTGTAGGAGGCTTGTCACGTGATTGCGATATTCAGTACGTTGATTTTACAATTAAAGGGCGTAACTGTACCGACTCTTACCAGATACATAATGCTCGCTCGGTCAAAAATTTAGGTATAAATTATCGAGCTTCTGTAAATAGGGAAGATATTTGTGAATATTCGTATTTATTTGATTTAGGAGATATTTTATGTTGTGATGAAGTACAACCTATGCTAATTATTGGTGTAGATAACTGGAAGTTGACCGTGGCAGATTCTATTCGTGCAGGCAAGGACCACCAACCAGTTGCAATCCACACTGCTCGTGGTTGGGTTTTATATGGCTTCGTGTCAAGTAGAACATCCAAAGTTAACTTTCTTCATCATGCCAACATATCCGAAACGCCAGACAGTAATTTTTCTATTGAAACCGCAATCAAAGACTACTACAAATTAGACGCTATTGGCATAATAAAGAAAGACCACCGCGGCATTTCTGATCAACACGCATTAAAAACTTTGCACGAGACTGTACATAGACTATCCGATGGTCATTTTGAAGCCGGTCTTCTCTGGCGACCCGATATTAAAGATGTACCGAACAATTTTAAATTAGCCCTTTCTAGATTTATATCTCTCGAAAAGAAAATGCAGTCAGATGTGCAATATGCCAACATGTATAGGCATAACATTAAAGAAATGTTAGATAAGAAATACGCTGAAGAATGCATGGCCCCCCCAATTGGTATCACTTGGTATCTCCCACATTTTGGCGTTACTCATGCCCATAAACCTGGTAAGTTGAGAGTCGTACACGACGCAGCCGCGAAGTTTAAAGGAATCAGTCTTAATTCTCTCCTCTTGCCAGGTCCTGACTTATTACAGCCATTACTTGCGATCTTGATGAGGTTTAGAGAAAACGCTATAGCACTTACGGCGGACATACGCGAAATGTTCCCACAGGTTCGAATCCGTCCAGCAGATCGCGATGCGCAGCGCTTTCTGTGGCGCGATGACCCCGCACACAAATTAAAGCTGTATCGTATGTCATCAATGATGTTTGGTGCGTGCTCGAGTCCGTGTACCGCCCTATATATAAAGAACCTTAATGCGAAAGAATGCAGACTTGAGTACCCTGATGCTGCGCATGCAACTATACATGATGTGTACATGGACGACTATATTGGCTCACGACAGAGTGTAGACCAAGCTGCGCGCCTGGCCCGTGACATTGTACATCTCAACCGTCAGGCGGGTTTTGAGATGCGCGACTGGGTCTCGAACGACCCAAGAGCTCTTTCTTTATTAGTACCTGAATCGATATCTCAGAAATTTAACGATGTAGTGCTAGGTAACGATGACAACGTTTCTAGGGTGCTCGGTCTGAATTGGCAACCTAGGAACGACGTCATAGGTTTCAGTCTCAACTTGGATTCTAAATCACCAGCTAGGCTAAGTAAACGTGACGCGTTGTCCCACTTAATGCGAATCTATGATCCCTTGGGTATTCTAGGCCCACTTGTTTCTAGAGGACGCATCATGTTCCAGTCAATTTGGCGAAAGGGTCTAACTTGGGACGATGAACTTGATCAAGGAGATCAAAAAATTTGGATTGAATGGCTTCGAGATGTACAACTTGCTTCTCAATTGCACCTGCCGCGATATTATGGTCTTAGATCATCATCTAATATCATTCACCGCGAACTTCATCTGTTTTGCGATGCCAGTGAGTTGGCGTACACTGCAGTGGCGTACTGGCGATATATCTATGCAGATGGAACAGTGAAGCTCGCTCTTATCGGTAGCAAAAGTAGAGTCACACCATTGAAACCCGCCTCCATCCCACGCCTCGAGTTGCAGGCAGCTTTAGTAGCCGCTCGGTTTGCATCATTCATTCACGAATCGCATCAGCATAAACCAAGTAAGCGTATATTTTGGTGCGATTCGCTTAACGTTTTGAGTTGGTTGCGTAGTGATGCGCGATCATTCAAACCATTTGTAGCACATCGAATCGGTGAGATTCTCGAAACTACAGCTGTAACGGAATGGAGATGGATTCCGACCGCGGAAAATGTGGCAGACGATGCGACACGCCATAAGCGCGCAGTATTCAATCAAGAATCTCGCTGGATTACAGGTCCAACATTTTTACTCGAATCAGAACAACAATGGCCAACATCACCATACATAGACACGGCCAGTAGTTTAGAAATAAAACCATCCGGTATGAATCATTGTCATCTCATTTCCTCTCATAATTTCCCGACACCATTGACTGTTGACCCAGAAAGACTGAGCTCATGGGGAAGGTTATTGAGAGCTACGGCGAGAGCCCATAAATTTTTGCACCTATTAAAAAACAAAGGCAGTCCTAAAGAAATAACCGCCGAAGATCTGCGCGTGGCTGAATCACATATTCTGAAGAAAAGCCAACTCGACTCCTTCCCAGATGAAATCGTCTACCTCTCTGAGAAAAGGCCATTACATCGAAAAAGTCGATTATTCAATCTATCCCCCTACATAGATAAAGATAATTTACTGAGATTGGGCGGAAGAATCAACCGAATGCAAGATATTGGCGATGGCGTGAAAAATCCTATAATTTTAGATCCCAAACACCCTGCTGTCCAGCTTTTGATTGCCCATCATCACGTGAAGTCTGCCCATGCTAATTCCGAGACAGTAGTTAACGAAATGCGGCAAACCTATTGGATAATCAATTTGCGAAGTGCTGTTCGAAAAGTCGCCCATGGTTGTCAACTGTGCCGGCTGAAGCGCGCTCAACCCTTCGCACCGTCCACCGGAGACCTTCCACCAGCCCGCCTAGCGCATCATCGTAGACCGTTCACTTTCGTTGGCTTGGACTACTTCGGCCCAGTTCAGGTCACAGTTGGGAGAAGGAAAGAGAAACGCTATGTAGCACTGTATACCTGCCTTGTTATACGAGCAGTTCATCTGGAGGTTGTACATAGTTTGTCAACCGACGCGGCGATCATGAGTTTGCGCCGTTTTATTGCGCGCCGTGGAACGCCGAGTGAGATATGGTCCGATAACGGAACAGCTTTTGTGGGTGCCAACAGAACGCTAAGAGAGCTGTACGGAGCGGAAATTAACCGATTTGTAGCAGATGAGAAGATCTCATGGCGATTCATTCCCCCTTCAGCCCCATTCATGGGTGGAGCGTGGGAGCGGATGGTAAGATCAATCAAAACAGCACTCAAGACCACCCTAAGAGAACGCTCCCCCTCAGATGAAGTTCTGCAGACCTTTCTACTAGAGTCAGAGAATTTAGTGAATACGCGTCCTCTGACACACGTTCCAGTTGATCCAGACTGTGAGGAAGCCTTGACACCAATGCATTTTATACTAGGATCGTCTTCAGGGAAACCTATCCCAGCTACGTTGACAGATCGGGATATCATCGGACGAGACGATTGGCGCAGAGCCGTAAGACTCACGGATCATTTCTGGTCTCGATGGATTCGGGAATATCTTCCGACTTTGGTACCTCGACGCGGCGGTGGATCATCCCCAAATATAAAGGAGGGTGACTTGGTTATTGTGGCAGATGGACAGTTACCCAGAGGAACTTGGCCGAGAGGTAGAGTGACTAAGATATACACAGGCCCAGACGGAGTAGCAAAAGTGGCGGACATACTAACAGGTGCTGGCCCTCTCAGGAGACCACTTAAGAAGTTAGTGCCCCAGGAGCTCTAGGCTAGACTTTAATAAAAATGTGGAGTATGTTACGAACCGAACTTATTTAACATCACCTTTTCGGAACATTTAATTGTTTTCTAAATTCTATTTTGACTGACAGGTAGCTATACTTGTGACACTTTTTTGGTTTTGCTTGATTTTGGGAATGTTTGTAAAATAAACTGTGGTTTCTTATACCAGCGCGTTTTCTTCAGTAGCTACGATCAGTAACAGGTAGTGATCACAAGAATAGGGTAGTTGACAAAAAAAATCTAATTAGACCGTCGTCAGATAGATTACCAAAAAATATTCGACACGTAGTTTTTCTTTTTGCGCGTAAACAAAAATGCAGACGTACTTCAAAAACTCGTGTGAAGTCACATCGTACTATATTTTTTACCACGTAGTGCCGTCAAAAGCCCCCACTCCTGATCTTTGACGCGTTATAACTTCGCCAATTTTTATTAATTTGATAAAACAAAAAACACGTACTTATCCAATATTTTTTGATAATCTAACAGACGGACTAATTAGAATCATTTTTTTTTTTAGTTAGTAAACATCCCTATTGTGTAGCACATGGACCTAAGCCACTTGATAAGGAGTTAGGCCGCAAAGTCGGAGAGGCGGGGCGTGCAGCGGGGAGTTGAATGGAATTTCATCCAACTCCCCGCTGCACGCTCTAAAAAACGCGTCTACGAATTTGCGGCCTTAGTTCCGCCACTTCTCCTTCCCAGCTAAAACACTAGGAAGTGTCGAAGGGTGGGCGTTTTGGGGGACTGTCTCTTGTAAATAAATTATAACGTACGAAAAGTGCTGATTATCAGCCTAGTTTGAATAAATGACTTTTTCATCCCTTCAATTCGAAAAGTGTCGTTTTGTTCCTCTATAAGTGCGAGCAAAGTAGCTCTTTTCTCCATTAGACTTTTTAGCGGGCAGTAATGAGATTTGAATTTAGAACATGAATCGTTCATTGAAATCGAACGCAAATTGTATTGTGTTGGCTGTACGGTGCGAGGAGACGCGGTAACTAAATTTAAAAAAAAAAACCGCGCGATTTACTTCCCTGTTCTAATAATCGGTACGGACTTTATTGTATTTTGTGCAAAAAAATGAGCTCTACGTCGAGTTCTGAAAGTGATAGTGCATTAACTCCTGAAACAATAAAAATAGAAGCTAATAACGTCATACAAAACTTAATCCCTACGAAATCCCGAGAGAAATATTTAAAGGCATACGACAATTATTTCTTAATATGGAGTAGAAGGTTGTTTAGTAACGTGTTGTCTTGTGTGTTGTGTAACGTAAAACTGGACACATATTCGTAATTAATATGTCTGATGGATTTAAACGTGTTGTCACTCTGTTTTTATTGAATAATAATATTACAATAAAATATGAGGCGCCTTTTATTTTCTCATAGAGGGTGATGAAAAGTCGAGTGTATCACTCGGGTGCAATAGTACATTGTTCACCGAGAGAAGAAAGTGACCGATTACCGTCGAGGGTGCCGTTTAAAGCCCGAAGCCGTAGGCAAGGGCTTTAAAACACCCGAGATCGGGAATCGCACTTTCTCTCGAGTGATACATAGTGCTTTATACTACACCTACGAGGAAAATAAAAAACTAAATTTAAATTCTAATTCAAATTGAAAATTTGCACCAATGGCGTCTGCAATTTTCACATGTTCTTTTTTCAAATTGTAATCTGAGCGGGAGAGAAAAGTGTATGAAAATCCATTCTCTCCCGCTCAGATGCGTTTTCTCCCCGCATATTTGTTCGATATGCAATGACGTACTTTCTACCGTAAATTTATAAAGTATCAAGGTACTTTCCAAGCAGGTGTAGTATAAAATATATTTTGGGCTCGGGCGACGTACTTTGAATCCCTCGTTACGTTCAGGATTCTACTAAAGAATCCCTCACTACGTTCGGGACTCTACTCTAGAATCCCTCACTTCACTCTGGATTCAAAAAAGCGCCCTCGCCGTAAAAATATTATTTTACTCCCTTATGATAAAATCTACTATTGATTTTGAGTCCCGCAAAATGCCCGCCCTTCGACACCTTGTCCTTGTCTTTTTAACCCACAACGCAAAAACGACGTGGTGTTAAAGTTTGACGTGTCCGTCTGTCTATCTTTGTGTGTGTGTGTCTGTAAGCAAGCACCATCGTAGCTCCCGAACGCATGAACCGATTTTGATTTTTTTGTTTGAAAGGTGAGTTAGGAGTGTTCTTAGCAATGTTTGAACAAAATTGATTCAGCTGTTTAATAGTTATGGGGGTGAAAGAGGGTATATGAGATATATTCGCTTACTAACGGTTTGATAGTAAGCGAATATCTTTTGTTGTATTGTCTATACAGAACAAACAACACCCAAAAACAGAGTTCTAACCGATAAAATAAGAATCAGGCCTACATCTAAGCCTGTAGCCTACTGGCTTTAGTACTACTTACCCCATAAACTCGCTACTAAGCGCAATGGTACTCTTATGCAGTTTTGTGGTCAAAGCGCACAGGGTCGTCAACTTCACTTGTAGAGATTGCAAGTAATCCGCCGCTGATGTGAATTCTGGGTCTTTTACTCTGTAACAATACTTTATTTGTTAATATAGTGTAACATTACGCATGTGTTCTTAAAAGAGGTAAGCAGGGGCGTTTTTTTTTTTTCGTTTTTTATAAAACGTTGCCCCACACTAGGAATTTCTCCTGTATCGTGGGTGCGTTCACAAACATTGAAACTCACATACACAAACACGCCCAGACCTGAAACAACTATCTGTAGGTCATACAAATACTAATTGTTCCGTGCGGGGATCGAACCCGCGACACGTAGCACAGCAGTCCAATCGCTTAGCCACTGCGCCAAGCCAACCGTGTCTCCAGCATATGCAGTGCATAATAATATGTTTAATTAAATGTGGATTTATTTAATAATTATGTTTCTATGTAATCGAATAACCACACGCAACCTAACTGCTATCAACTGGATCTAGACTATGGCCTACAGAATGCGAGAGTCGTAAATTGGTGTTGTCGTAATTGGTGACTTTCGGAATGACGTATTGCACTCGTAGTTTCGTTCTTCTTCCGTCCTTCTGACATTCAAAAGTGCCTGTAATGGCTTAATTGAAATAAAATATTTGAGTTTGAGTTTATTGTTCCCGAGACCTGCGGCCATTTCATCCGTCCAGTGTTAATTCTGAGTTTGGCACTACGATCTATTTCGTGGTTCTGACTACTCGTGACGATTATAATCAGAGGTCTACTAATGATGGCATTTATATTCATAACATACCTTGGCCCATTCGCTGTTTTCGATTCGCCTGAACCGTATAGAGCACTGCTTAGTCCCCAAAGGTTTAGCGCGCTGTTTTCACTTTTGAATACCTGTAGCAAGTCAATAATAACTGTATGGTGAGATTAGTGTCTGCTAAATATTTACTATACTAGTCTAGGAAAATCTATAGAAATAAAAAGAGAAGTCCTGACTGACTCATCAACGCCCAGCCCAAACCCTTGGACCTAGAAAGCTGAAATTTTGCACAGACGTTCCCTTTATAATGTAGACAAGGAATAAGGAAGGATTTTTCGAAATTTAACCCCTAAGGGAGTTAAATAGGGGATGAAAGTTTGTATGGAAAATTGTCATTTTCACGCGGGCGAAACCGCCGCTGGCAAAGCTAGTATTACATAACATGACGCTTGTAATCCTCGAAGGGTTAGGCAGAGCTGTACGTAATGGTACAACCTCATATCGCCATTTTTTTTTTAAGTCCCATGTAATAGGGGGCGAGCCTATTGCCATTAACAGAGCATAAATACAGATTCCGTGGCTGCTATAGAGAAATTCTTCATGAAAAAAACCAATAACAATTTGTCCGATTCGTGAATTAAACCCAGGACGTCATTCTCAGGAGTCGCGCTTGCCACCACTACACCAACGAGACAGTCAGGACCACAGAAATAAGATTAGAAAACGTCTGAGCTGACTGTCGGTCGGACGATCTTCGCAGGGTGGCTGAGGAGGCCTATGTGCAGCAGTGGACTGCTATAAAATCAAATCAAAATCAAAATTCATTTATTCAAACTAGGCTGATAATCAGCACTTTTCGAAGGTCAATTTTTTTTTTTTTTTTTAAATGTTGCCCCACACTAGGAATTTCTCCTGTATCTTACTTTGCTACAGTGAAACTTGGCCAACTGGGACCTGGATAAGTGGGAAATCTCTATAACTGGAACTCATACTGCCCCAGTATGAGTTCCCATGAGACAGATTTGGATATCTGAGACACATTTAACCAGGTTTCACTGTATTTACATTTTTATAAGACAGTCCCCCAAAAACGCCCACCCATCGACACTTCCTAGTGTTTAGCTGGAAAGAAGAAGTGGCGGAACAAACTCCCCAGCACACATCTGTCTGTTTGGTTGGTTAGAAGAACCAGACTCGATACAATAGCAAGGTGTCAGTTAAATTTAAAATAATAAAAATAAAATAAAAATGTTTATTGCTTCATCTTAATTAACTTAAGCTAGTTACAATTGAGAGAATCCAATTAAGCAAATAGTATGCTTGTTTTAGGATAAAAATTTAAGATTTACTACAGACACAATCAGTAATAAACAAAAGTATATAACAATAAACAATGTAAAAATAAAATAAAATAATAAATACATAACATAACAGTAATAGTAGATTAGTAGCCAAGGGCTGTAAGGCATCAATTGCAGCCCGAGATATTTAGGCGCACGAGCGCAGCGAGGGCGCCAATAGTTCGAGGGTGCAATTGATGCTTACACCCGAGCTAACTACTCTGCTTTACATCTCGATTATGAGGTAAGAAGAAAAAAACCGGCATTACAAGAATAAAGTTTTAAAATATCTCTCTTTAGAACTTTCAGGCAAAATATTGTTAATTGCTGCTTCAGCTTCCATTTTCATTGAATCGGGAGTGCAGCTTATATCTTCATCACTTGCAGAACTCATGTTTTTTTCCTAATTAGCACGTAATTATAAAAAATCCCAAAAACAAACAATATTTTAAGTAAAAGTTTTCTATTACCGCCTTTTTCATCTCTTTTTTTAATTTTGTTTTTTTCAATTGAGCTTCGCCGTTCGATATTTAAAATTGATGACTATTAAGCCTCCCCCACACAGGGGCGTTATACTCATACGAAGACAAGGCTGAATAGCGAAGCGACCTCTTTTGTCATTGGGCTGAATGCATGATGTCTATTGCCAGTATGATGGTTAGATGTACGTGAACTTTTTGAAAGAGTGACGTGTTTTTTTTTTAATTACTTACCGCCCTAGGGCTTTTCTTGCTACATTAATACCCTAGAGCGCTAATTGGTCACCTACAAGCCCCATTTGGGGGTAATAAGGACCTACTTACCGAATATGAGAGATGTAAACTAATTTTGGAGAAAGAACACAAATACAGGATGATGATGAGGTATAGTGAAGGAAGAGTTACCTTATCTAATTCGTCGTCGGGTGTGGTCAGAAATATTCTGAAGTCGTCACTGTGTGTCAGGATAGGGTGCTTCGCCACTCGTTCTGTTGACAAAATGAAAATACTTATTAATAGTTATTCCCTAATAATATTGTAAAATGGAGCGTGGCCGCCGTGAGTCGGACTTCAAGGTAAATAATAATAATATAATTTTTATTTCGAACAACCAGGTCCATATGGGTTAGTAAACAATACACTTACAGACTATGTTAGTGGTAATACATTTGATGAGCAAGATACAATTGAAAAATCCTTCTACAATACTAATAATAAATAAAAAAAGCAACGCTTCTCAATGTTGGTACGGGGAAGGGTGACTTCGTAATAACATAATTATAGAGAGTACCTAGTCGACGTTCCACACATTCGAACGAAGCGCTTTGCTAAGTCATTTATTATGCGCATAGGTAAAAAGGCTGAAGAGGAACCACCTTCTATAAGTGGGAGGCGCAGCACTGGCTGCTCCACCACAACGCCATGTTTACTGCAACAAATTCGCTTATGGTCTGACGACCGATTGCAAATGTTAAAATAATTAAAAAAAAAAAAAAAAAAAATATTTATTATGCGCACAGCCAAGGAGTGGAATTCCCTGCCTGCGTCGGTTTTTCTGAGTTCATATAACCGTAATCTGTTTAAGTCGCGAGTAAACAGGCTTCTACTGGGTAAGCTCGTTCCATCGTCGACATCATCTCTGCCCTTAGGGCAAGATTGAAGTCAAGAGCAAGCCCATTTATAATTTAAAAAAAAAACCAGCATTGGTTTTTTATCGGGTTACCCAGTAAGTAGATTGTGGCAGTCAGATAGGCACCCGCTTCATGTGAAATTCAGTCATTCATCTGCTTTTATACCCAACAAAGGCTAGGCAGATGATTACTAATTCAAACTCAAAGCATTTTATTTCAATTAGACCATTACAGGCACTTTTGAATGTCAAAAAAACAAATAAAACGAAGCCACAGTCACAAGGCATAATAACTTGTGAAAGTACTGTAGTTGCCAATTCCCTAGCGTAGATCTCTATGGAAAAGAACGGGCAAGAAACTCCATGGACACTTTTAAATCAGAATATTGTTACAAAATCTAGTAATATGAAGAAAAAAGAAATAAATGATAACGTGACGACTGACAGGGCAGAATGGAAGAAAATAACGTGTTGCGCCGACCACAAATGACATGGGATAAGGTCAGGAATATGATGATTATTGTTACAAAATCTTGGAACTCACCTAGAAATGCGTTTAGCGCACAACTCCGGAGCGCCACGAAGGAGGGAGAGTATCTATCGAGCTGCTGGCGCGCTGAGTGCAGCGGTGGCAGCGCGGGCGGCGCTAGCAGCGGGTGGGACGAGCATAGCCGCTTGTGGAGGAGCTGGAAACATAATAACCAGTTGTAAACCTTAATTATAGTGTTGTTTACGTCTAAAATCCTGCGTACGTCTGTCAATCAATGATAATTATGTCATCAGCAAAATTATTTATATACTAGAAACAGGAAAAGGCTCAATGTTGAACCTTGCGGAACCCTCATTTTTACTTTTACTCCTAACGAAAGTTTGCCGTTTATTTGACATTACTGCATTCGGACATTCAATAATGATTTTTTAATACAGTTGCTCAAAAAGTGGCGTATTGCAGGGACGTATAGCGTTCGGGATGTGGGCTATTACGTACTCGTGCTTTTTCTTTACCTTTCCCGAACTCGTGCGTTCTCTTTCCCAACTGTCAAAATAATGTCCATTAAAAAAAAAACCAACCACGAAGTATTTACTAAATAAAATCATAGAAGTTTTTATGATTCATGCAAATATTTCTAATTTGTTTCAATATCAGATTTAATTATTTGATTCAATGAGTTAAAGGTTTCATTCCATTTCATCTCATTAAATTTCATTTTTATTTCATATCAATAATAAAAATCTACTGAAGACTTGGCTGTATGGGCATAGTATCCTTTGCCTACCCAGAATAGGTAAAGAAAACAAAAAAAAATCTCTGCTTATATTCTGTTACGGTAGGCGCCATTTTCAAAAATGTTCTTTGCGAGTTTAATTATTTTATTAAATTGCTTCATTTTTTCGCAACTGTATTAAAAATAGTTGTTCAGTACACGTGCGGAACCGTCATTGCAACTTGTTCCGACTGTCAACCCTCGCCGTCGGCTGTGCCTCGGCTCGGTTAGACATTTGTCGGAACTCTTTGCAATGACAGACTTTCCGCACTTATAATGAAATATACTATTATTTTACTAATGTACTTGACTTTAAATTAATGCTTGTTTACCCAGTCCGTTATGCACAAGTTTTTAGAGCAATGTTTCGTGATTCACGTAATCAAATGTCTTGGATAGATCGTAAAAGATGGCTGTTGTATCTATTGTTGTTGGTCGCGTAACTTTGTAGATGATGGAATTCCGATAAATAGTGCAAACGCAATTTAATATATTGATGTTATTGCTTAATATTGCAACTAGATGTTAATAGCCTTTGATTATGGAAATTGGCATTCATATAATTTTGTATCATGGTAGTTCGAAGTAGACAGTTTACCTTAAAATGGTTGTACCTCCTCCTAACATGCGGGGGCGTAGGCCAGCGCGCGCACACGCATCTCACTCGGTATGTTACGTATGTCTCTAGAGTTGATAGCTGCTTCATTGGAGCGTCCACCTGGAAAATAAATAATTACATTAGAGGGTCTACTTCGAATTCATCTTCTCCCTAGCCATCATATACCAACATTTTGGGGTTGGGATCCAGTGTAACAGGATGCAGCTGAATTCCAGTATTTTACATGGGGCGACTGCCTATCTGATCTCCACAATCCAGTTAGTAATGGGTAATAAGATACCCCTTAGTAAACCTGGTTGTCAGAGTTTCAGGCTACTGACTACTTGTTACAACTGTCAAATATCTACAATTGACCGGATGACAGCCAATTGTAGATTTTTGGGCTGTCTGCTTTCATTAGTCTAGGTAAAATCCACTGTTACATACAAAAGTAACTACAGTGTTCTAATCAGTTGAACTTTAGTATAATCATTTGCTTTTAATGAAATAGTTTGCGCGTCGATTTTCTGTACTCCATGTATATCACTTGTTTATGCTAATGGTAGATAGAAAGTAGAACTCCTTTTAGACCAGTGATCATGCATTGTTATCTAGTTTGTAATCGTTACACAGTAATGCTGCTTTGCATGACAAAAAGGTAGAATGGCATTACTTTCTCACTTGTATTGAAATAAAGCATTTTGAAAGCATAGCCAGACTTTTAATCAACTTGTAAAAAGGGGGAGGCTCTCAATCCGTCTGCTTTAGTTTACCTCATAACTACATGATTACTGATCCGATTAACGTGATTCTTTTTTCATTTGGCAGAGGATGCTTGTGCAGCGGTCCTATATAAATGTTATTCACATTGCTTGGGCAGTTATGTGTAAGTAGTTATTTCAGTTCTGGGAGTCATACTTCAATCTACCTTATAGATTTTTATGCAGTGCAGCCACTATCCATCAGAAATTATCAGGAAAAAATTAAGAAAGTCCAATATCCTCACCTTAACCGCGATGTCATATCCATGCTCCATGATGAGCGGCATGCCCTCGTGAGTGTCATCTGTGACCGTGGTAGCCTCTGTGTCTTCAGTGTCTGCATCGTTCAGCTCTAGCACCGCTGAACTGCTTTCACTAGCCATGATGCTGCAATGAAAGGTGTATCCATCATTTTTAATCAGAGTTTTCTAAGATAATATATAGAATCAAGCGATACTTTGCAGAATGTCATGACATTAAATTGTAGTTTAATTCTGGGCAAGGGCTTGGAAAGGAGAATGAAGATGATGAATGTTCATCAATGTGAACAAATTCAAAACCAGCTTAGTCACAGTTTTACTCTGTAAAACTAAATTGGAGGTAAGATACTAAACAGACAAGAAAATGTAAGTCTGTATTTTGTTATTTACTGCACACTAAAAATAGAACTTGTTTTTGTCTGAGCGAGAAACCATACAGATGGTAGGTATGACTCATTTATAAACACCTGTAATATGATTAAAAACAAAGGCATTTAAATAATTATAATTGTCTTAGACAATATGACTCAGCTGGTTTTAATTTAATTTAGTATGAGACAGAAAAGTGATGTATGAAGAAAACACATTGCAAAATGTTCTTTCTTTTATTTATTTTTATAAATGCAATGGGTGGACTGAAAACTAGATTAATAAGTAAAGGTATTTCCGTAAATACTGTGCAACGATTAAGGATAGAAATGCGGCAAAATAGCAGAGAAATATTAATAATATGATTGTGTTGTTGCAAAGCGGCGCGGTTTTAAATTTTGTAGTCGATATAACACAAAAAATATTCTAAAATATACTTTGCACACAACAGCTGGAGTCAGCGATAATAAATTAGCATTTCAATGTTTGTTTACCTGCTTTTACACCGCTACAAATAACTTTTAATCGACACGAAAAAGGGGCGTACTCTATTCACGATTTATTCCAGTTTAAACTAATTAAAAACCGTAATTAGCATCGTATGTTATCGTAGACACTCCACAGACTTTCACGATAGCGATAACGGGCGCATAAATAAAAGTTTTGATTGCGAAAACTCGCAAAAATATTTGCCCCACTTAATTTTGTATGGATCGATATTGACGCCAAATAAACTTTAAATATCACTACATTTACACAATTGTAAAGCAAAACTAGTTACTTAGATATATTATTAAATTGTTAATTACCTTTACGTCGAGTATTTTACAGGAAATTCACGTTAGTTTCATCTAAAAACAATAAAATACGATTATTCAAGTGACAGACAACAAATTAATGACGTTCCATTTATGGTAACGGGAAAGTAGAATTTGATGATGTGACTGTTTTTTTTGGGATGTTACCGCTTCATGTAACGGTTTATGCGTGAAATGGAAAGAGATGACATTTTTTAAAATCATGTCAATGTTCTGAAAAGGCTAGGGTTTGACTAAGTTTTTTTTTAATTTAAATATGTTGGCAAAAAATGCAACTTCCCCAAACTACAAAGAGATGTGTTATTTATCTACAGGTGGCATGATTGAGAGGTTTAATAGTGTATGGTTCAAGAATTCACGCAGTTAGTCTAGCGTTTACCACTTTGCATTGAATCACTATAGGCTAATAAAAACAGGGGAGGTGTCCCATCCTCCTTTGGGTTAAATTCACTTGTATCTGTGGTATCCAAGGACGTTATATACTGTGGTATCATCTCGGTCATGAAGAAATAGATAAATATGGAGGCCACACTTAGAACAAAAGTTTGAGTCAAATACCTACGATTCTCTATCTCACTCTCTGTGGGCTTACCTCTCTTTCTAAGGTGGACGATATTATTGTTATCTCGTTATTAAAATCTCCTTATTCATTTTTAAAAAGAGTCACCACACAAATGTAATCATAAGTTAAATACTGTCAAATAATGTGCTAATAAATAAAAAGCTAAACTAAGATTACTGAAATTAAAATTCCAAAATAGTATGTCACGAATGCTTGACAAGGTTGGCGAATCAGTGAATTATTTTCCCATTTAATAAGGATGTGGTAATGTGGCAACATTGGCCCCACATGTCAACAATTATTGGTTGTTTACTTTGCGGTTCACAGTTTCGTTTGAGATATTTGCCTGTAATCAAAGTTATAATTGATAAAATGGTGCAAACTTGTGTAGTGCGTGGTTGTGGTAGTACGTGGTGTCCAGGAGGTGATATAAGATTTCACGCGTAAGTGTTTAAATCGGGATTTTTGACACTGAATAATTGTAAACATATTTCTGCATATTTCTTTGTATTTTCAATTAATTACTTCATAAAAGCTTGACCTATGATTTAGTCACTGATAACTTAGATAACTATGTAAAGACCAAACAGTTTTACATTGAATTTCATGGACTTTCTGCAATTTTATTTGTTTTTGTTTTTAAGGAGTCATACTGAAGTAGTGTGACCATATTGGGGATATATCTGGGACTTTCCGTGGGACCTTCATTAATTATAATAGTCATTATCATACTCGCTTTATTACATTTTATTACTTTTTTCACACACCGTGTTATTTCTGTTAGTTCTTTGAAATAACATAACATTTTCGTGATTTTTTAACAGTAGTCAAATAGCCAATTACTATTTAAATAATACAGTAAATGTAATGAATAATAAAAAATTATGTTCTGATTTCACACTCTTCTGGTTTTAGGTCAACAGCGTAGCCCAGGTCTCTACGAAGATTGATAGGGGCGTACAGGTGTAAATAAAATCAACTGAAGAAAAAATACTGCAGAAGAAATCTAAGATTCTTAAGCAAAGAGTTTTACGACAGACTAAAAAAATCAGGACATGTCTTCGTTATATAATAAAATGATTTTAATTTAGAAAGTGTTTTTGTTTCTTTTTGAGGTTTTATACATTGTATTACCGTTCCTATTATAGCCCCGTATTTAGATGAAAATACATAATATTAAAAATTCCACAGTGGTAAAAAACCTTAACACTGACTTACCCAGAAATCTTTTAAAAAAATCATCTTATATGTATCATTTTCATTAGTCTACAAAATAAAAGAAACATCTAATTTCTTTTTTGTGATTTCATGATTATATAGTAAGAGTTGTACTGGGCAAAAATCCTTCCAGATTCATTATCTTGAGCCACCCCACCAGCCCTTGCGGTAGGCAACCACCGTGGTCGTGTCACCACCTCTTCTGTCATTATGATTTACTAGCTTTTGCCAGCGGCTTCGCCCACGTGAAAATGGCGATTTTCCATACAAACTTTCATCCCCTATTTATCTCCCTTAGGGGTTGAATTTCAAAAAATCCTTCCTTATTCCTTGTCTAGATTATAAACGTCTGTGCAAAATTTCAGCTTTCTAGGTCCAAGGGTTTGGGCTGGGCGTTGATGAGTCAGTCTGTCAGGACTTCTCTTTTTATTTATATAGATAGATAGAAGATCATTAATTTCGTATTGCTACAGGAACTAAAGTTTTATACTGGCCATGGTCTATATTCTATTTCTGTGCGAAATTACGTAAGACTTTTTTGCGTGATTGAAAATGACAAACTGCCAAAAAAAATCAGGAACTTTAAGACGCGACTTGTCTTTCTTGTTGCTGACTTCATAGTGTGACCTAGTATATTAAAAAAATAAAAATGTCTATGACCATCTGAATAGGCGACCAAATAAAAAAGTACGTGTATAAGAGCACAGTTCATACAGTTAAACAACTTTTTAATTTTCTTGGGTACTAATTCATTTTTGACATGACACGTACGCGCAGTGTTGCCAACTTAATGGATTTTCCACTAAATCTGGTGGTTTTGACTTACCTTTTAGCGGACAAATATCGGTTTTAGTGGCTAGTGGATTTTTCTAGTGGAATTATTTGGTACCAAACAGTCGTATCAGTCCGAGATTAACGATGATGATACGGACGGAAACGACTCATCTGAAGATAACTTAATAATATAATTTGATTGACCTCTTTTAAAAAATAGGTTTTATTAAGTATTTTGTTCTTCCACAAAAGCCATGAATTAATAGAGAGTTGAAGTTGAAGTATTTTGTTACATTATATGTAATTTTCATGTTATTGCTTTAATAAACGTTTCAAAAAAATATTATTTCCTTTAGTAAAGACCAAAAATCTGCCAGAAATAAAGTTAGTGGAAAATTTAGCGATTTTTTAAGAAGGTGCGATTTTTTTAGTGGATTTCTGGTGGTTTTAGAGGTCGATTCTGGTGGGGAGCTTGAAACTTCGATGGCAACACTGCGTACGCGGCACGTCTTTCATTTTCTTTTTTTATTTATTATTTGATAACTTGCTACTAACTAAAAGTTCTGTTTTTCCTTTAAAAGTTTGATGTGATTTGTTTTGAAATATATTGTGAAATTTTTGAAGTGAAATAACTCGAACGGATTAGAGGAGTCCCAAATGTTTCTTCGGAATATTTTCCTACTTTGGACCTCTTGCCTTCGGGCAAGAACATAATTATAATAATTTACTGCCATTTGATGCAGTAGTAAGCAGAAAAATATACTTATATTTTTAATTTACTTTTATCACCACCTCCGAACGAACGTGATATAAACGAGCATATTCATCTGTCAAAATGTGACATTTGTTACAAAATGGGTGCGCCCATAGTAGCAAATAAGACATAGGAGTCCCAACTAGACGTCAAGAAGTTGTATCACATATCAAGAAATTATCTTACGCCGCCGTGCTAGCATTTAAGACAAAACGGTTTTATCGCCCAAACTGTGATAAAATGTGTGACTCATGCCATGTCACTGTAGGCCGTGCTCGCCGGGCTGCTGGGCAAAAATCTCTCCCAAATCCTTCCAGATTCATTATCTTGAGCCACCCCACCAGCCCTTGCGGTAGGCAACCACCGTGGTCGTGTCACCACCTCTTCTGTCATTATGATTTACTAGCTTTTGCCAGCGGCTTCGCCCACGTGAAAATGACGATTTTCCATACAAACTTTCATCCCCTATTTTACTCCCTTAGGGGTTGAATTTCAAAAAATCCTTCCTTGTTCCTTGTCTAGATTATAAAGGGAACGTCTGTGCAAAATTTCAGCTTTCTAGGTCCAAGGGTTTGGGCTGGGCGTTGATGAGTCAGTCTGTCAGGACTTCTCTTTTTATTTTTAGAGATAGATAGAAGATCATTAATTTCGTATTGCTACAGGAACTAAAGTTTTATACTGGCCATGGTCTATATTCTATTTCTTTGCGAAATTACGTAAGACTTTTTTGCGTGATTGAAAATGACAAACTGCCAAAAAAAATCAGGAACTTTCACACTGTAAGCAAACAGCTTCTTTCGTAATTTATCATTGGCATCTTTCATCAATCTAGAAGTGAACAGAGATGTGGATATATTAATTTAATCAAACACAAGTTATGAAAAGGAACTACGTAATGTCCTAGGTAAAATAAAATAAAGGTTACCCTACTTAGAAAGAGAGGGTCAGCCCACAGAGAGCGAGATAGCGATGCATAAGTTTTGCTTCAAGTAGGTATTCGAAGTGTGGTCTCCATATTTATCTATAACTTCATGGGTAGAGTAAATATGTTCTGTGGGTATCAGTATCATCCGCGTCTGCTGCTGTCACTTTGACGTTGACGTTTGTTTTCATCGTGAGAGTTGCGAAATCCGAATCAAATGTGATTGTTTTCCTAATTCACCACAAAAAAGTGCCACGAGTGTTCTCCTTAACTCAAAACCTTATTATTTTCCTAGGTTGTACTAAAAGGGCGGCAAAATTACGTCCAAAATGCAAGGCGTTAGTGCTCCACGGGAGCCTACGCAACCCGTGATAAGCACAAGTTCTACCATCCTTAGTATGAGGGAAAAGGAGAAATACATCGAAGATTTCGACTTCCCCTTCTGCGATGAGTCCTCAAAATACGAGAAAGTCGCTAAAATCGGGCAGGGAACCTTCGGAGAAGTGTTCAAAGCCCGACAACGAAACAGCAACAAAAAGTTCGTTGCGATGAAAAAAGTGTTGATGGACAATGAAAAAGAAGGCTTCCCAATCACAGCTCTGCGAGAAATAAAGATCCTACAGCTTCTAAAACACGAGAACGTCGTGAATTTAATCGAAATCTGTCGTACAAAAGCGACATTACACAACAAATACCGATCGACATTTTACTTAGTTTTCGACTTCTGTGAGCATGATTTAGCAGGTTTATTGTCAAATGTGAACGTTAAGTTCAGTCTAGGAGAGATAAAAAAGGTCATGCAGCAATTACTGAATGGCTTATACTACATTCATAGTAATAAAATCCTGCACAGAGACATGAAGGCTGCAAATGTGTTAATAACAAAGAATGGTATTCTTAAACTGGCTGACTTTGGTCTGGCAAGGGCCTTCAGTGTGGCGAAGTCAGGACAGGTCAATAAATACACTAACAGAGTGGTGACGCTGTGGTATCGACCTCCGGAACTACTTTTAGGTATGTTGCATGTATTTCTATAGTTAAAATAAATGTTTGCCTGAACCTGATTCTCAGACTGCCAAGTATTTAATCCGTCAATCAATTGCCTACAGTGTCCTTCGCCTTGTAAGAGCTCCATAGCTTTCCATCATCTGCCTATCTTTTTCCCAACTATATTGGGGTTGGCTTCCAGTCTAACTGGATGCAGCTGAATACCAGTGTAATTGTTGAAACAAAGACAACAATGAAATATAGCTACATTTTCAGTCACAAAGCATTAAAACTGTGAAAGTTATATTCCAAAGCCTAGATCTCTGGAGAAAAATAGAAAAAGGGGTATCATGTTTCCCAGTACTAAGTGGGTTGTGGAGGTCGGATAGGCAGTCACTCCATGTATACACACTTGTTTTTTCAGCTACAATTTTTAGTTTTTAGTTAATATTCAAATATTTCAAAATGCACTTATAACAACCAATTGTTATAAAGATCAAAAAAAGACTGGAGGGAATACCCTATTATTTTTAAATAGAGGGTATTATTATTATTATGAGCCTATATTGTCCCACTGCAGGGCAAAGACCTCCCTTCCCTCCTTCCACTTTTTGTGACCTGTACGATAATAGCCCAATCCTTAGAGAAAGAGTCCAGCTCATTTGCCATCTACTTTTGCATTCAGGGTAACCCCCAGTGTTTTATTGCTCTCTATAATGATTGGTTGTTATAAATGGGTTAAGATGTATACACACTACAATAAAGAATCATACAATATTATATTATACTACCCAAACATAGTACACTATATTCTTCCATCTCCGGACAGGTGACCGCAACTACGGCCCACCTGTAGACATGTGGGGAGCCGGCTGCATCATGGCTGAAATGTGGACCCGTTCCCCCATCATGCAAGGTCCGACGGAGCAGCAGCAGCTGATCCTGATCTCCCAGCTCTGCGGCTCCTGTACACCAGATGTATGGCCGGGCGTTGAGAACCTCGATCTTTACAACAAGATGGAACTGCCCAAGGGTCAGAAGAGGAAGGTTAAGGAACGTCTGAAGCCGTATGTGAAGGATCCGTACGGTTGTGATCTTCTGGATAAATTGTTGCAGTTGGATCCGGCGAAGAGGTGAGTATGGGGTATATAAGGTGTAAATATGAAGATCCTTTACAAGCATTCTGTATGTCAAACTAAGTAACTCTATGCAAGAATTTTCCTGGTAAACAACTTTCTGGGTCAAAAATCACATTGTACAGTAGAAGTCAATGTAACACATTCTAAACATTGTGCTGATGGTTGTATTACTGGGTATGTGGAGGTATTTAAAAAAACCAAAACGTTACTTGTATCTTTTGCATGCCTATTGGTAAAATATAGCTGAACGTACCTCCTATTTATTAACCACCATACCATGTACTGTACCCATATTTGCATTTTTACTTACTAACTACACTTACTCCCCACAGATACGACGCCGACACAGCTTTAAACCACGACTTCTTCTGGACCGACCCCATGCCGTGTGACCTCGCCAACATGCTGGCACAGCATACCCAAAGCATGTTCGAGTACTTAGCCCCGCCGCGCCGGCCAGGCCACCTGAGACACCACCACCACGTGGCCGGGGCCCAGGCCAAGCCGGCGCAGCCCGTGCAGGACTCAGGGTATCAGGACAGAGTTTTCTAGAGAAGGCCGTGATGTAGGAAGTGGTGTGTTTGACGATACTGAAATGGGTGCTGTGTGAGGAAGGGTTTCTTTGGGTAGCGAAATTCTTCAGACTTGGTAGATGATGAAACTAGGTGTGTAACGCTGTTTCTCTTTTTAAGGCGCCACTAAACACGAAACTTGCGCCGCCCACATTTTAATTATTTTGCTCTAAAACCGATTTAGATGCGGTCATAACTCGACGGCGGAGCATTAATGAAAAATGTTGCAGAAACGGGATTAATTGTGGAGTTTCGCTATCTAACCCAACTCGACCTTGTACACGCCCCTGCCTACCCCTACAATACAGACAACAGTTGTGTTTACGAAGTGATAAACTTAAAGTTTTGCAGTGAAGAGAATTCATACAGTTTGTTAAGCAAAAAGTACGGTGAAAAGGATACTTTGGTTGTGTTAGAAACTACTTTAAATTGTGTGTATGATACTGACTGCTTATAATCTATAATTATATATCAATAATATTAATACTGGACTATTTAAATTAACTGTGAAAACTTTGGAATACTGTAAGCACATTCCCACATTTAACCCGCCTTCAAAGTAAGAGTAAACAGGCATCTTCTGGGCGCGCTCGTTCCATCATAGTCCTCATTCATCGCTTTCCATCTGGCGTGATCGAGGTCAAGAGCAGGCCCATTTTGCAATAAAAACAAAATTTTGCAATAAAAACAACATTTTGCAATCAAAAGCAACATTTTGCAATCAAAAGCAACATTTTGCAATCAAAAGCTACATTTTGCAATAAAAAACAACATTTTGCAATGAAAAGCAACATTTTCCATCTGTAAGACTATCGACTTTCGTCTGATCAATAGTGTAGAATGTGTCTTACTTACGGTATTTCGAATTTCAATATTGATTAGCTTGAATGTTGGAATTGGGCTTGGTTATATTAAAAAAAAATATCTGTGTTTAAAAATACTGTTAAATATTACAATAATGCCAATTTTCATAAACAAGAAAGAATTAAAAGTGCACCTAAGTTTGTGTATAGTGTACATAATTATGTGTATGTATTTAATGTTTTTATATTGATGTTCGCCAATACCATGTTATTGAACAGAATGTGTATAATAGCATATAAATATAATAGCAATAAAACTATAATTATTTACTATTAATAAGTTGTGGTTTTGTGCCCGGTTGAAGGCAATAGGCTCGCCCCCTATTACATGGCACTTAAACATAACTAGCGAAATGTGACACATGTAAAGACAGTGGTAAAAAATAAACAGGAACTGATTTATAACTTTATTCGGGCAGAGCTTCCCCTTACAACTATTACAATCGAGTGCGACAAGACCGCGAAATTGAGCTTGCAGCGCGAAAATAAAGCTTTATCCCCACCGGAGACGTCCGGTAGTTATGGCGGTGGCATGGCTCGGCTGTCATTGGGCCGGCTAGAGTGGCTTGGCTATGGTGGCTGGTGGCCCGGCTATGGTAGCTTGGCCATGGCGGGTTGGCTGTCTAGTGTGGCCTGTGTGGCGCGCTGTCAGTGGGCTGTTGTAACATACATCTCTGCCGAACCCTTCGGGGATTACAGGCGTGATGTTGTATTGTAAACATTGTAATCAGTAATATCCAGTAGATTGTAGAGGTCACGCAAAATACTGATATTCAGCTGCATCAGGTTTGACTGGAAGCCGACCCCAACATAGTTGGGAAAAAAGCTATAGTGATAGAATGTTGATGAATATAAATACAGTGAAACCTGGTTAAGTGAGACCTCCAAGGGACCTGATGTCTCACTTATTGAGGTACTAGCTTTTGCCCGCGACTTCGTTCGCGTGGAATAGTGACTTCCGGCAGATTTTTGGTTTTACCCACATAGTTCCGTATATCGCGAAAAAAAAAACTATCCTATGTCCTTTCTCAAGTTCCAAACTATGTCTGTACCAAATTTCACACAAATCGGTTCAGTAGTTTAGGCGTGAAGCAAAGACAGACAGAAAGACAGAGTTACTTTCGCATTTTTAATATTAGTTTGGATTCCACTTACCCCGTGTCTCAGATATCCAAGTCTGTCTCATGGGACCTCAGCATGAGTTCCAGTTATGGAGGTTTCTCACTTATCCAGGTCCCACTTAACCAAGTTTCACTGTATATTAATAAGTAGACATGTATCTTATTGTGCTGTATACTGCGTCGTTGCCAATGGGTTCATTCCCGGGTCTGTAATCTAATCGGGAGTATAATCATTTTGAATCCTCTTTAGATTTATAATAGTTCCTAAGTATGTAAATAATTATGATAGATGTAACTTTAAGGTGGATGTTCACGGTAGCCCGCTAAATTCAAATTTTCTTACGTTTTTATCGATTTGCAGGCCAGTGCGAGGTTGTATGTTAGTGAAAATATGATTCGCGGCTGTAAGACGTATGCAGTTACAGAATTATAATCATCAAAATCATCATTACAAACCTCCAAGTTCATGTAACTGTCAAGCATGAGTATTTCATCAAAAGGTCATTCTTGAGAGTGCCTTTTAATGAAATACTAAACTAAACATACAACCTAGCACTGTCCTGCAAATCGCTAAAAACGTAAGAAAATTTGAATTTAGCGGGCTACCCTGGAACATCAACCTTAATTGTACTGCCTTTGAATGTCTCGTTAATCTAGTAGTAGCAAGCTCGACTGTTGAGTATGAGATCTTTTTTTTTTTGGGGGGTGGAAAATCATCGAATAACCCCCCCCCCCCCCCCCCCGCTCTTTTGCAGAGCGAAGGGGAGTGTCAGACTTCTACTGACTAAAAACCAAACCCATGTTCCTTCTTCGCCCTTGTGTCGGAGCCGCGTTAACCTTTCGATAATCCACAGCCCGGACGGGCTGAGTATGAGGTCTTGAGTTGCATGCCCAGGTCAGGCAAATTGTTAATGGGTTTTTTAACCAGATTTTTTTTTATCAGTCATCAGTTTGGATCAATGCCCGGTTGATGTCAATAGGCTTGTCCCCTACTACATGGGATTTAAACATAACTTACGAAATGTGAGTGTGGTAATGGGTACACCTCTGCCTATACCTTCGGGGATTACAGGCGTGATGTTATGTTATATTTTAATTATATTTGTCCAATTTCAAGGTACAGTACGCTCAAATTATCTTGGCAGCTCCGAACTTCGTGCAGGTCATTTTGTTACAACGAATGTATTAAAGTGTTATGATATTTACTTTATTTGTATTTCTCACTGTTTAAATTAGATATTTTCTGATCGTTTAAGTATTGGTTTATCTGGCAATAACAGTTTTATTCCCAAGTTTACATGCGTAAAATTTCGCAAAGCCTATGTTCAGAGCTGCCAAGATAATTTGAGCGTACTGTACTTGAAGTAAAAATGGCGAAAACTGTGGAGGTACAGTCGAACAAGCTAATAAGTATACAGCCAGCTAACTTGTATTTACTTTTAAGATGAAACAGATACATTTAGAGACTGATGTCAAACGTTACTGCGTTTGAAATCAGTAGCTTAATGCGAAACACTTGATAAAACAAAATTACAATCAATATTTTCAGTGTTATAGAATTATAAAGATCTCTACCCTGTATAATTAATAGCTTGTTCGACTGTACTCCCTTAATATTCACCACTTCTTGCTAGCACACACCTGCTGAACAATGTCAAAAGCGGTTAAAATATATTTTTCTCTAATTACTGCCAGTTATGATGTCAATAGTGATCATTGACCCACTTTAGGGCGCCTTCAAATTAGCCGCGCGGTGGCAGCGCGGCTGCATCGCTGCCGCCGCGCTGCTTTGTTAATCCATATAAAAATCGCGGATTTAAAACCGCACACCCGCAGCGCGGATGTAGCGCTGCAGTCGCGCGTGCTTTATTTATATGGATTAACAAAACAGCGCAGCTGCAGCGCTGCAGCCACGCTGCCACCGCGCGGCATATTTGAAGGCGCCCTTAAAGTTCTTAACTCTGAAATCCAAAATTACGCCCGTTCATGTCTGTCATGTCTTGAATCGTCATCTATCGTGATCTTCAACATTTCTTCTTTAAATGAAAAACGATACAATATGTTTCATTTGTTTTGGTTCGTACGAAGAGATAGGTATTAGAGAAAGGGCAATGACCGCTATTGACATCCTAACTGGCAGCAACTCTATAGTAATGGCTAAGTTACTTTGTATGGCTCCTCTTCACGATCGGCCATGATCGACACTCGTTGATCGTCTATAATCGGCAAGGTAATCGCCACCATCATCGTGCAAGCATCCACACGATCGTCGGTGATCATTAATTAAGCGGCAAGCATTCAAGATGGACGTGGAGGTTATAGCTGCAGTTACCATTAATTTAATTTCCGTCAATCATTTTATCAATGTAGTTGAACGAAAAGTTGAGAAAAAAAAATGGAAGAAGAGAAGATGGTGGTGTTTGAGCATTCATCGTAATAGAACAAAGTAAATATACTTAAACAACTTAATAGGTGATCCTACTGCCCAGCAGCAGTTCTTACTTTAAATATCTATTTTAGACATTCAATGGATAATCAGCTCTCTGAGCTATTGGCGGAACCTTCAGGGGAATTTACGATTAACGTACGCACGGCTCGCTGTCCTCTGGTGAATGAATGATCGGCGATCGTGTGGGCACGCGCTCGCAATTACAAGCGATTCCCTTTGATGTGTGCCCGAAAAACCGAAAAGTTACCGTTCGCCACGATCACGACGACGATCAACGACGATGATGGGCGACTACAGGCACGGACTACAGGCGAGTAGCCCCTCTACACGATCGTGCTCGCGTGTAATCGCCCATCATGGCCGATCGTGAAGAGGAGCCAGAAACTTGTGTACGAATTCCTAAGTAGGTATTCTTAATATTTAAAATGTTAAAACCACAAAAAAAATGTGTCGTCTCGACTGAATAGCGATGTTATTATGTGAATAGAATTGATATAATTATAAAAATTTAATGCTTTTTCTGTAAATAAAAGTATAATTTTATACTGCAAACAACAATTTTATTTTTCCTTTTAATTATGAATTACATCTGCCCGACTGCGGTGCCTCATTGGTCTAACAGTCAAGCGCTACTGTTGAGCATGCTGTCCTCAGTCCTGGGTTCGAATCGATCGGGAAAAATGTTGAGACGTGGCTAAAATATAACAGCCGCGCGGATCAATCTTCTGGTGTGATCAAGTGACCGTCCATTGCATACCAACTGCGTGGTGTCGACTCGAATTTCAAGAAAAAGGGGTCTCGGACACCACCTTTAATTATTTTTATGGTTTAGCTATAAAATCATTACAAGCACCAATATTGACGAGGACTTTTACTTAACATCACAGAACATATTATATACTCTAGGAGAAGAACGACGACTTCGTACAAAAAAAGTAAAGACAGTTTTGCTGCGCGCCATCTAGTGGCACCCCAGAACAACTAAAGCACGCGATCAGGGCGGGATATCTTAGCTGAATTTTTCTTTCTAGTTGTGCAATATTAATGAATAATTATCTCAAATTAACATTAATGACGTACGTCATAATTATATTATGCTAATTTGACATAACTTTTCATTTCTATTGCACAACCAGAAAGAAAAATGTAACTTCAAAAACATTACAATAACATTATCAAAAAAAACTCAGGAATTATAAATAATTTTCTTTATTTTTTAAATTTCATTTGTGTTTTAAAATATCCATTTTTCTCTTTAAGGAAGCTTTCGAAGCTTCTTCTGAGAACTGACGATTTTTTAATGTACAGTGCCTCTTTATACAAATATATGTTAAATTGTCTACAAAATAATTGAGATTTTTTTCCCAATGTGCTGGACAAGCCTCTAAAAACTCATGATCAACTGATTCTATAATTTTTTCTTTTACTCTTTTAAGTACTTGCTTTTCGTGTCCTATATCTTCTAACATTCTGTTTGCCACCAAAGCACAGGATTCCACATAATTTATTATATTTTTATGGGGATAATTCAAGCTCTGCTTTTCGGAGTATTCTTTAAATTGAATAAATAAATGTTCTACTGACGAGTTTTCCTTAGAAATTAAAATGTTATGACAGTTTGTGCAGGCACAATCAAGTCTTTTAATTAAAAATCCACAAACATATGCACATGCCTGAGCTTCACCAGTTGATGGTTCAGCATTACATACATTTTCAAGTTCCTCAGAGAAATTTGAGGAATAAGAAAAATTCTGTGATATTGTATCATTTGTGCCTAGGTTTGTGGATTTGGTCAATACCTCTTTATAATTATCAATTATACTTTCGCAGTAATCGCTTTCGCAGTTTCCAGTGCTTAGGTGAGCTAGGTTGCTTAAGATAGAAGTTTTTAAGGCTGCAACAAATTGTCCAGCAGTGGGATTGTAATTTGCACCACAATTACCTCGAATGCAGCCAAACAGGTTTTCCAGTGGGTCCTGCTGTAGTCTGCGGGTGGCAAGACTTTGAACATTTGAATGTTTATTACGGAGTTTATTCCATAAAAGTTCGACTGCATTCAGAGTCCACACCCATCCTTCTTTTGAAGGCGGTGTGCGTATGCAGCCTAAGAATTTTAAAGAATTAAAAAATAATTTCATTTCCTTAAATAACTGGAGGTGTGGTGTGTTTTCTTTTAAATTAGTCGCATGTATTTTCCCGCGGCGCAAATCTGAGGAGTCGCTGTTGACAGAATCAAATAGCTTGTCCATTTTTGAAATAACATCTGCAGTTACAGCTGCTTCTGAAGTCAGTACTCCTGAAAATGGAAGTAAAAATGTATTTTAACTATTTGCATAGCGAATAATAAAAAAAACCGGCCAAGTGCGAGTCGGACTCGCGCACGAAGGAATCCGTACCATTATCTATAAAAACTGCAAAAAAATCACGTTTGTTGTATGGGAGCCCCCTTAATTCTTGCTTTATTTTAATTTAATTATTTATTTTTAAAGAGAGCAACTAAATATTCTATGAATATATCAAACGTCTACCTGTTGCCGTTATAAATATCGAGCAAAAAAATCACGTTTGTTGTATGAGAGCCCCTTTAAATATTCTGTTTTTTTTTTTAGTATTTGTTGTTATAGCCGCCACAGAAATACATCATCTGTGAAAATTTAAACTGTCTAACTATCACAGTTCATGAGATACAGCCTGGTGACAGATGGACGGACAGCGGAGTCTTAATAATAGGGTCCAGTTTACCCTTTGCGTATGGAACCCCAAAAAACAGAGTTCTGTTAATAGATTGAAATAATATTATTAAAAAATATATTATTTATATACCTTCCGAAATTTTCGCCAACATCCCAGCAGCAACTGTATGGCTCAAGACTTGTGCCGCCAATTTAACCTTCATTTTTTGCTTGCTGTTTGGATTGAGGTGTTCTAATTTTAAGCCCGGAGCAAATACAAAATTGGGGTTCTGATTGTCCAGATCATAAAAAGTTTTTATGTGGCTCCATTTTGCAACACCTAAAATAAACAAGTTAATTTAATTTAAAAAAAAATGTGTAAGTAGGTATTTAGCATTAGCATTATTATGATCTACTAAATGAGAACACATATTAGTTCTTACCTATTCCACTTTTGTTGTTTGATGTAATTTGTGTAGTGCACTGGATATCATATTTCAGAAATAAATTTCTGAAACACTTTAGAAGATGAGGCGGGTCATACATACTGATAATCTCTATATCATCAATAGTAATGGAGGGTTTTTCACTAGTGGCACCCAAGATGGACAAAGCTCGTCGATTTACCCCATCCATGTCACAAACCGTTGCCGCTATGCTAAGACCTGCCTCACGACATGCACGTATTATCTAAAAAAAAAATTGACAATTATTACACACATGATTATTTAATTTTATTTGTGGAAACTGATTTGGGATAAGTATTACTTAATTTCAGTATCTAAAATTATTCTTTAACATTAAAATAACAGTAAAAAATAGAGTTCTGTGTTTTATTAGATATGTAGCTTTAAAATTATAGTATTTTGGATTGTTTTGATAACATTACCTCTTTTATCAAGACTGCTAGACGGTCTGCTGTTACATACTCGCTGGATAAGTAGTAAGCCACAGGCTGCTTAATCTTTTTTCTAATGCCAGCTAACATGAACACTAGAGCATGTGTTGCTAATTGTGGTGATCTGCCTTGAAGTCCATGGTCCTGGAATCCTTCTATTGTGTCTGTCTTTTGATTATATGTTATATTTTTTTTAATTGACATCTCATCAAACATGATGATGTATTCATTCTCGGATGCACATTGAAGTTCTGCTGCTCTTTTTAACACAGAGAAAATACATTTATTGACTCCCACTTCGAGGGAGAATTTGCTCAAAAGAAATTTTAAGGTAGATTGAGCTGGTAGACAAAACAATCTTCTCATCAGTCTATAACAAGTTGGTGATCTTTTATATAGTCTCAGCGCTGTTATTTTTTCTTCTGTTGTCCATCTCCTTCCTTTGGATTTTTTCTTAAAGTTTTTTATCTGTGCTTGCAGCAACAAGGCAAATGTAGGAGTCAATTTTTTCATTAGCTTATCAACTGACTCGTTTTTATTTAATTATTTTAGAATATCATTATTTTTCAATTTTTTTATTCTATTTCGCAATTGGCAAATATGTTGCAAATGTTTTCTGCATTTTGCCAACAGATATTTTTCTTTTGGGGTTTTAGTTTGCCTTTCATATGTTAGTGTCTGAGGAGTGTTAATTTCACTCGGCACTTCATTTTCTTCAAATGAAGCATGTAACACGTGCGAAGTCCCAGGTAGAGGTTCAAGTATTGGTTTTTTATTGGTTGGTACTGGTTTTGGTTCAGAATAGCAGTTGGTCACATCTTTCAAAACTTGCACCTGACAATATGAAGGACCTGGTTGAGGTTCAGCCTGAAATTTAAGTAAAAAATTGTTGTAGTAGTAATAATCATAAACATAATACTACTACTACAACAATAATTGTAAAATCTAACATACAATCTCAAAATCCCTTAAAACTTTGTTTTTCTATATGCTTTGCATGCGGTTCCAGCTGGGCTGGCTTATAATACAGAAAAACTTATTGTGTATCACTCGGGAACTGGTTTATTTTCCTGAGATTAAGAGTAACTTATATTTTAAGCTGGTTATGCTCTTTCTGAGTGACAGATTTAATCCAAATTCTCTTAGCAGTTTAAGTGTGGTTAAGTAACAAGCTTTCAAACATCTTCATGAATTTTCACATTTATAATATTAGTAGGATATCTCTTAGAGCTCTGAACCAACATTTATTGTTTTCCATACTGCTAAAATTTTAATATGAAACTACTAACTACAAATTGTGTGACAATTTTAAAAGATTGTATTTGTTATAAACGAAATAAATAACTTAATTACCTCTTTGATGTCACCTGGAATTGCAAATCTGTGAAGCTTCTTTGAAGTTTCCGGGTAATCACTAAATGATGTTCTTGGAAAATGTCTATTGCAGAGCATTTTATGTTCAGTATGAAGTTTATTCTGGAATTCTGGTGACCAGTATTCTTTATCAGGAAAGCAGTACTTTGCCCATAATTCACAGCTGAAACAAAATTATAACTACATCAAAATAAACTGACTAGGATGGTTGATTGTGAACCAGAATCAATCTAAATGATAAACAAGCTACTATAATATATTATGTATTTGTGTGGTAGAAATAAAGAAGGAAGGGTATTCGATGTCCATAGCAGAATGTTTCTCAAATACATTTTGATCTATAATCAATTCGAATCGCAGCCCTGATACAATTCATACAATATTCAATACGTAATTCATCATTTATTAAATGAATACATACCGTAATGTGTTCGTTTTTCCGGGTTTAGGAAAGCGAAACAATGTAGTTAGTGAGTCCTCAGCCGGTGAACGTCCACACTTAAAACATCGTCGTAGACTTTCGGCGTTTATTACCGACGACATGGTCACGTTATAAGAGTCACTTTCTCGAAATATGTACACAGAGTCACTTTCTCAAAAAACAGAAACAGAGTCAATTTCTCAAAAAACACATAGGTACAGAGTCACTATCTCAAAACGCACAAACTGAGTCAATATCTCGCAACAAACAATTCAGAGTCACTATCTCAAGATATTTGGATCGCACTGAGTCGAAACAAACAAAAAATCTTACAACACAACAGGACGCTACGGCAAAACAAACAACTCCTCCATCTTGTTTGGTTTGGTCCATTCGGTACGTCATCAGTCAGTAGTGACATTAGCTTGACATTAGTGGTACGTAAAATGTAATTTTTTAGTCTCGCATCCCCATAAATCCCGTTTTTTTTTAACTATCGCCACACTTGAAATAGCCCTTGTAGGTATGTCGCTGTTTCGACGTATAGAGTTGTCACCCCCTGCTTAACATTAATGAAGTCATAATGAGGGCTACCGTTTTTGTGCTCACCAGTTGGCGCCACTGGCGCGTGAGGTCCCGATCTAAAGAACTGTCAAAGTTGGAGAGATATTAATAAGTTGTTTTGGCGTCAAAACAAAGTTTTCTTACAATTTAAAATAATTTAATGAGTATATGCCGCAGTGTTGCGCGGTAATATTCACTTTAACCAAGTCAGGTGATACACTTTTTGCCGTTACACTGTTGTACAAACTGTCTGCAGGTAACTCGACATTAAACAACAAATCGGTATGTAGTATTTCATATTCTATGTTTCCATTATAGTTATTATTTCTGTCATAGTCTTGAAGTCTGTAAAAAAAGAAAAACATAGCTGTAAACTCGGTAAAGAAGCTTAATTTCGACGAAATATTTTGTTTGTAAACAGTAAACAAACCAAAACAAACCTCTGAATTAGCTGTTTTTTTAGTCCGCTTATCTTTGCATCTCGTTTTCTTAGTGCCACTTTTAAAGCACTGACATTCATTGACCCGTAACTCGTATTTTCCATAATTGTAATACCTCAAAATTAAACACAACGATTTAAATAAAACCGCGCAGCCCACCCATTACAGTGACAAGTGACATTTTGGACCTCACGCTACACTAGCGCCTCTAGCGGCGAATTCACACGCGTTAGCCCTCATTGAACGACTGACTACTAGTTTTAGTCGAATCACTCCTTACTGAACTGCTGGGCATCACTAGTAATGTCAAATAGTCAAATTCTAGACAAGTTTATTGTAAACAGGAGAGCTTGTGTCTATTTCCATTTAAAATTTCTTAGTAATTAATTATATTATGTACAAGTACATCTCCATATTATAAAATGAATTATTAAGATACATAAGTCAAGTAAGTAGAAAACAAAATTTTAAGTGATCTAAGAATGTAATGTTTGTACTTACATAAAACGGTATTCATAGGCCAAGTAAAACAAACTTTAATAAATTTAATGTATCAATTTTATTATGACTTGTAACTTGATTTTAACTTAGGTAAATATTTTGTGAGCGTGTAATTTATGACATTTCATTGATAGGTTTGTTATTATTCTAATTCTCGTTTCAGTGATACGCAATTATTACTAACCTAGATTTCAATGAATCTTTCCTATCCTCGCGATCATACTCCTACTAATGATAATGAATATCATTTGACTGATGTGCAGATTAACTGAATAGTCAAAGAATAACAACAAAGCTAGCTCAATATGGCATCCAGAATAGTATTTGAAGAAGAATTAGTCAACCAAGATCTAAACAACAGTAAATTACATGAAGAATCAATACTAAAAGAGGATGATGAAGACAACTGCAGCCAAGATCTTACTGAAAAGAAAGAAGATCTTGATTTTTCAGACACTGAATTGCGTAGTATCAAAGACAGTGAAGAATTTAAAAATGTAATCCTCCTTGGTAGCCGGCCACCAAAAACAGATCCTATACCTATTGAGAACGAGGGTTGTTCTCAAAGTAAGGGTAACATTGGAAAGGGTAAATATCAGGGTAAGAGGAAAAATAAAACGGAACTACAAATGCTTCTCATAGATATAGAAAAGAAGGATTACGAAGTAGATGGAAGATATGATGAAAATAAAAGTAGAATATTTAGAAAGCAAAGGATTAAAACTGAGGAGCCGTAAGTAGACCTAATGCAAACCTTAACTATAGTTGTATTTAAAACAATTTAATATTAAAAATAAAAATAAAAATAAAAAAAATAAAAAATAAAAAAAGCCTTTTATTCCATGCATTTACAAAATAATTATACAATATTGAATCTTAAATTACATGCTTGTATTGATTAGTATTATTTAAATCAGTTCAGTTATAAATTATGTATCTAAAATTGCAATAATCAAAAATTCATTATAAATTATAAATTCAATATATTATTATAGGTAAATTATTATTATTTTTAAGATTAATTAATTCTTATTATTATTCAAATAATTATTATTCAATTTATTATTTTATTTTAATTTTTACATGCATGGACCCCTCTCAGGTGAAGGCCTCCTCCAAAGATTTCCATTTGTCTCTGTCTCTGGCGACATAAATCCAGTCCGGTCCAGCGACTTTACTAATGTCGTCCTCCCAGCGCGCGTACGGTCGACCGACGCGCCGCTTGCCCTGTGGACCGTCCCATGTAGTTACTTTCGATGTCCATCTCTTATCTTTAAGTCGTGCTACATGGCCAGCCCACTTGAATTTCAATCTTTGAGCATATTGGAGCGCATCTACTGTTTTGGTTATGCTTCTTATCTTTGTATGACGGATTCTGTGTGTTTTTCTTATATTGAGCATGCTACGTTCCATTCCTCTCTGGCACGTTGTTATTTTATTCTTGATCTTATTCGTAAATTTCCACGTCTGGCAAGCATATGTAAGACATGGTAAGATGCAAGTGTCCATCATTTTCTTTTTTACCTCTGTTGGCATGTTGCTCTTCATAACTTCTCTGTAACTCCAGAACTTATTCCACGTAATTTTTGTTCTGCGCTCCACCTCTAGTTCGTTGCTGTTGCTGTCCAATGTTATCTGCTTTCCCAAGTAGATATATTGTTCCACGTACTGTAATGGTTTGTTTTCTAATGAGATGGTTCTTTTATAACTGTTTGTCATGGTGTTTGTTTTTGATAGGTTTATTTCTAATCCGACTTGTCTGCTTGCTTTGTGTAATGACTGTATCATGCGCTCCAAGTTGCCACTGGTTTCAGATAGCAGTACCAAGTCATCTGCGAATCTTAAATGACTCAGGTGTTCTCCTTTGATATATAAGCCGTATCTTTTCCAGTCCAACTGATTTATAACTGACTCCAACACTGCAATAAACAATTTCGGAGACAGTGGGTCCCCTTGTCTCACTCCTCTATTGATGTTTATGTCGGGGCCAGTTGATTCCAGTTTAACTTTACTGACGCTGTTGTTGTATATATTTTTTATTACTTGTATGTACTCATTTTCTACTCCTTGTTTACTTAATGTTTCCCATATACTTGTGTGTGAAATTGTGTCGAAAGCCTTCTGGTAATCTATAAAGGCTATGTAGAGCGGTCTTCGGTTCTCTTGGTATTTTTCAATAATAAGTTCCAGAGTGTGTATGTGGTCTATGGTTGAATATCCCTTACGAAAGCCAGCTTGCTCTATGGGCTGTCTCTTTTCTAAAGTTTCAGATATTCTTTGGTTAATTATGGAAGAGAAGAGTTTGTACACAGTTGGTAGGAGGCTTATTGGCCTGTAATTGCCGATGTCATTAGAGTTTCCTTTTTTATAAAGCAAGATTATAATGGATTCTGACCATTGTGCAGGTGTGTTCGCAGTTTTGATGATTAAATTAAATAATGAGGCCAGTGGTGATGCTAGTATTTCACATCCATGTTTAATTGCTTCATTAGTAATGAAGTCTGGGCCTGGGCTCTTCTCCAATTTTAACTTATTAGCCGCTTGTATAATTTCTATTTCGTCGATATCATTTATATTATTTTCCAGGTTTTCGTGGTTGTTGTTTGCTTCCTGTTTGTTGGTATCTGTCTGTTGTGTATTCTGTTGTGTATTCGCCCTGTAAAGGTTTCTGTAGAATTCTGTAGCAATATTTATTATTTCTCTACGATTGTGTGTTGTTTGTCCTGATTGGTTTAATCCTTCGATCCAAGTCCTATTTGTTCGGAGTTCTTTTATCGCTTTTTTAAAACTTTTCCCTTGTGTAAGGTAAGTTTGTATTTTTTGATTCCTGTAGTTTTTATAATCATATTTTATGTATTTACCTGTTAGTTTATATAATGCGCTAAGTTCGTTTTTTTCTGCTCGGGACTTGACCGGCGTTTTTTGTAATATTTGTCTCCTATTTAGTAATGTAGTTGTCCTCTCTGAGAGGATTTTGTGTCTGTTGCGGGTATCCTGAACTTGTCGTGTTTGTTGCAGACTGACGTTGATAGCATGCAGTAATTTGTTATACAAATCTTGCACTGGTATCTCCATTTGGTAATCAACCAAGTTTGATATTTGATGCCTCAGGTTTTGCTTGTATGCTTCTATTTCTTCACTCGTTTTCAAAGTGCTGTTTTGGTTGTTGGTGAATTTGATTCGGCTTTTCTTTGCTACTTTTAAAGCAACTGTAGCTCTTACCATTCTATGGTCTGTAGAGAAGTTAAGGTTCAGTGTTTCTATATTTAGGAATAGCTTAGGTTGGTTCGACAGTATATAATCGATTTCATTTTTGTACACTCCGCTGGGTGAACGCCAAGTCCACCTGCGACTTGATTTCTTTTTGAAATAGGTATTGATCACTGAAAGTCTATTTTCGAATGCGAAATCTATTAATCTTTGACCTCTGTTATTTCTATCTCCATACCCATATATTCCTGTAATTATATGTTCATCTTTTTGTGTTTGGCCTATTTTTGCATTAAAATCTCCTATTATTATAAGATTTTTTGAAGATATCTCAATTGCAGCGTCCAAATTTCGATAGAATTCTGTTATCTCTTCCTCACTTGAAAGAGTTGTGGGGGCATAGGCTTGTATAATGCTTATAACATATCCCTGGATGTTGAGGCTAAGCAGAGCGACTCTTTCCGTGAAGCCTATAAATCGTTCAATACAAGGTTGTAAGGATTTCTTTATTAAAAAACCTACACCATAAAAATTTAATATTAATGAAATATATTACATAATTAGCCTGGGTCCTTACATACAATATTTTATCTTGGTATGTATTATTTTACTTATTTACTATGTATTTTCTCATTTCAGAATCTCATATAAAGAAATAGACGAAATTAAAATAAAACGTCACATCAGTAAACTCGATGAGGTAGAGCTGATCTGTCCTGTTTGCAAAAAGGAATTAGAAAACAAAGTTGCATACCGCAACCACCTCCGAATTCATGACAAAACTGTACAAGAGTACACCTGTTCACTATGTAATAAGAAATTCACCACAAACGTGGACTTAATTGCCCATAAGCAGTCACACAGTAAAGAATCCTTTTTCTGCCAACAGTGCAAATTAGCATTCTCAAACCATTGTGACTATCTACTCCACAACTATGAGCATTTAGATCAACCACATTTCAAGTGCCAAGAATGCGGACTGCACTGTAAAAAGAACATCTACAAGATACATGTTACGACACATTTTGACAAGTATTTACAATGCCACTTATGCTCCTTTGTTACCAACAATGATCAACGACTCCAGAAACATATAAATCAGCATACTGACAAATTCACTTGCGTTGAGTGCGGGAAAGTTGTGAATAACAAAGTGATGTACAACTATCATATGAGTGTCCATACCGGGGTAAAAAAAATCCAGTGTTTGTATTGCGGTGCTGGCTTTCGCTCTAACACTGCAAGGAATGTGCACACAAGAGTGCACACAGGTGACAAACCTTTTTCTTGTAATATATGCAATTTTAAAGCGCGCCAATCGACAGATTTGATACGCCATAAAGAAACACATGGTGAGAAAAAGTTTACCTGCGATGAGTGTGGAAAAAAATTCCTACATAAATTCTCATTAGTAGTTCATATACGGTCTCACAGTCAGAAATCGTTGTATGAATGCCCGGAATGCAATGATCGGTTTGTTTCAGCACAAGGACTGAGGACCCATTCTTTGTTTAAGCATACAAGTGAGCGACCTTTTGAATGTAAACCGTGTGATAGGAAGTTTATAAACGATAACCAGTATAGGAAACATTGTAGAGCTAAATATCACTTGAGGAATATGTATACGGACCCGGACAAATGAAAGTTTTAGACATCTTGTCTACTTACACCTGTATCTATAGACAAGTTAATGTTGATTACTTGAGTAAAAGTTATTACTGAACATACAATTTATATTCTGAAGTTTTTTTAATTATATTTTTAAATGGATAATTTGTTGCTAATGTGTCCTAACTATCTATAATTCTATCGTTATTATTCGTCTAATTAGATATTTTAAAATTATCTTGTTTAGTTTAAGTCAAATAATTATGTTTAATTTTCTATTTTAAGTTCAATTTTTTTTTTTTATAACTTTAAAGTGCTTTATTACAATAAAGCACTTTAAAGTTATAAAAAAAAAAAAAAAAATTTCTTTAGAGAATATTATTGTGTACACCTGTAATTGGTACCTATAGAACCCTAACCTGTATATTTTTAATAACGAATGTGATGTGTGTACTGTTAGTGTACCTAATTTCAATAAATAAATAAATTGCTTGATCTTAGAACAATCAAAAGTTATAATTCTTAATTTTGCTTTCTTAGTCTATTCTATAAAAATTGTATACTAACTAATTACGACAAAAAAGACAAAAATAGATATAAGTTATAACTTTATAATATGTGTTAGATTTGTACCTGGTTCAATGGTAGTAGGCTCAAAGTACAACATAGGAATTAAATGTAATAATGTACATACCTACTGAGATGTTAAGTTTTTTAAAATATAAAATTAGAAACATGACTTTAAAAGCTTTTCCTATCCTAAATAGCTTTTGTTAAGTTATAAGAAATATACTCATATTGATTATTGGATATATTTTATTATTTACAAATCAAGAGGTACCCCCCTTTCGTATTCAGGTAATAACTGCCAATTTTAAACAAGTGAGTGTTAGTCCTGGGTTCAATTCCTTGGTCATGCAGTCGGGTAAGGCAGGTGTCTTGTGAGAGGCAACCCAGGCTTCTTTTTTGTGAATCTCGGTATCTCGCAGTTCATCCTAAAAGGTTGTCGACTGCTTAACCGGACTTTCCGGTTGATGCCTTAAGGCGCTGACAAGAGCCAAATAGGCTTGTATTGAACAATTTTTTAGCCAAATCTATACAGTTTGACACGGCGGAAAAAATATATGTTATTCTTGAACATATTTCTGATAATTTCGTTGTTTTCAAAACACGTTTTTGAAAAGTTTTCTCGATACAAAAAAATGGTAAACTAACCTCTTAAAATGATCTTCCAACAAAAATATCTGTATTACTGATCAACGTACGTTGGTAAAATTTATAACAATAACGTACCATATTTAAATACAAAATTTGGTTGTTTTTAATTTTTGATTATTTAATAAATTATTTTGATGTAATTAATCATTATATTGTTTGTAAGAAGTTCGAGCGTTGCGTCATCGCGCTCTCTTTCTTACCTAAGCAATCCGACAGTGAGCGCTTAGGCGCGGTGCTAGACGGACGTATGTCACTTTGCGCCCCACTGACAGCTATCCGTTCATCTATAAATTATTATTGACCGCGTCACAATGTTAGTCCAGGATCCACGGTACATTTTTTCACTTGATTACTATCAAGCTAATTTTCCGTGAGCACCTGCATTTTGATGAGACGCCAACATTACCCTATACGAAAACTCTCGATTGTGGTAGGTAATAGGGGCAGCAGAGATAAAATATATATTGATTATATATTATTATAATTATTTATTTGATGATTTTCAAAAATCTATTACTAACTATTTTATTTTTATCTGATGATCATTATCTAAATCCAACATGTATTGATAACGAGCTCATCAAAAATTACTACAAACCAGCTGTTTTTTAGGGGTCCGTAGCCGAATGGCAAAAAACGGAACCCTTATAGATTCGTCATGTCTGTTTGTCCGTCTGTCCACCCGTATGTCACAGCCACTTCATTCGGAAACTATTGAGACTACACAGTTGAAACTCTACAAGTATTCTGTGAACCGCTTTACGATTTTTATACAAAAATAAAAAAAAGGATTTAGGGGGTGGCCCCATACATGGAACTGAAACTATTTTTTTTTTTCATCAAACCTATACCTACGTGTGGGGTGTCTATAAGTAGGTGTAAATTGGGGTTTCTGGATCAGATCAGATCCAGAAACACCCAATTTACATTATTATCTTCATTTTATTGATAAAAATGATCTAGTGGCTCCAATGTTTATCTTTTTTTTATCTATTCAGATTATAAATATGAAAAGTTTCTGTCGAATTTGCAAATTCAACCACTTTTTTTAATTTAATAGATATCATGAGAAATTAGGATATTCAATATAAATATGCCACATTTATCTTAATTCAACATTCATAATTATATGCATTCTAATTTTTCATCGTTACATTATTACATTCATTCAACAATTCAATGATGCGTTCATGAAAGGAGATGTTCCAGAAATGTATGGAGCCTGGGCCAGCACCATGTACAATTAATGTAAATATCGCTATAAAATACAGTAATCGTTTTTTATTATTAATTTATAGCGGAAGACGTTTCTGAACGCACCCATTTCCCTGGCCGTAAGAGGGCCAATAGAGGACAGCCGCCTCAAAGATACTCACCAACGCGTTAGCATGTTTGCTCCCGCGCCTCGCGCCGACCAATCACAGAACTGTCGCATGTCGTCGCGCCGCTACTCGGCCGCTGATTGGCCTTCGTAGATAGTTTTAAGTTCTTATGATTATGTTGCTTTGAATGTTAGAATGTTGGTAGTAAGTAAGCAGAGAGAGACTTTTGAGATGGCAGAGTTTTAATTTAACTTATACGTGTAATGTGTAATTTCCTGAGTTTAATTATAAAAGTTTAAGCCGTGAACAAGACTTTATTTTAAGAACTGACCCACCCCGACTATATCTTGGCGCCCAACGTGTGTTTTTGTAAAGTAAAACAAGGGGTCGGAGTTTTTGTTGTGCGGATAAAACTTTTCGTTCGTTGCACGTTCGTTCAAGTCGAAAAACTTTGGTGTTACGGTGAAAAACGACCGACAAGTGCATAAAACTGTGTATAGAACTATAAACAGTGACTTTGCCTGTGTTTTGTGTCTACGTGTGGATTATTGCTGGTTGGTACAACCACGAGCCGTGTATTGTCGCTTTTTCCGAAAAGTAGGTATTTATCGGTTTGCAAAATGCCGCGAAGACGCAAGTCGCCCGCCGACGCCGACGACTCGATTCATGAGGAATCAGAACTAGAACAGTCAAGCAACATAACGATGCCACAAGACGTCCTTGCCAAGCTGATAACATCGATTCAACAATCGCAAGCAGAATTTTGTCAACAACTTTTACGCGAAGTTCGTTCGTCGACGCCATTAATCGCGTCGGTAGATGCAAGTACATCCGCCGCCACCGCCAACGCCGCCGCGGCTATCGTGAAGTCCACAGCCAACTTCTCGAAATGTTCATCTAAGTTTAGCGGCAATCCAGAAGAATCCGTAGATAACTTTATAGATGCCATAGAGGTTTACAAGTCATGCCTAAACATAAGTGACGAAAATGCTCTTTTAGGTATGTCCATGCTGCTCACTTCATCGGCAGGTACATGGTGGCAGGGTATCAAGGGCTCAACGAAGACATGGGATGAAGCTATAACTAGATTACGGAGTGCGTATGGCGAGCGCCGCCCGCCGTTTCGTATTTACGTCGAGTTATTCTCCCTCGTACAAGGTACCGAAAACACGGATTTGTTTATAGCAAAAGTTCGTGCCTTGTTTGCAAAACTCCCACAAGAAGACTTGTGTGAACGCGTCGAGTTGGATATGACATATGGATTGTTAGATCGTCGCATCAGGAAGCGAATCGACAGAGCTACGGTTTCGACGTTCGACGAGTTGCTGATGAAGGCACGCGCCGTAGAAGACTCATTAAAAGAGTCACAAAACGATCGTCAAGGTCATAAGCCGTCGTCTCATATCGAAGATGGATCACGCGCCGCCGCCGAGCCTGCGCACATTCGTACCGATACGTCGAGTCGCGCTTCCCGGTCATCCGCTGCCGTCGTCGCCGTTAGTCGCACAGGCGACTCAACGACAGGAAAGGCAGGGAATACAAAGTCGTTCTGTGTTTACTGCAAACGTAGCGGTCACGTAAAGGAAACGTGTGAGAAATTAGTGAAAAGAAGTGACGAAAATAATCCAAAAAGTGAGCATAAAAAAGACATTAAGTGTTACGGTTGTGGTGCCGCGAATATCACAAAGTCTAAGTGCCCGAAGTGTAATCCCAGTGATGGTAAGAACAGTGGACATTCAGCGTTCTGTTCTGTTGCTTCTGCACGTGAGTCTCGTGCACCAACCGATTGCTCCCTGTCGCATCGTGCGCCTAGCGTACATAGCGACATATGCCCCAAGGTCAACGCGCCGCCACCGCTACAAGCGCCTACCCCGCCGCCGCGAGGTAGCGCGATGGTTGCCGGTGCCGCGCGCGCGCCCGCGCCTTCCAGCATCGAGCAACGCGTGTCATCGCTCAAAATTCGAGGTAACCCCGCGGCCGTAAAAGTCGCAGGGGGTTCTGTCACTGAGTTTAGTTCTCACACAAATCGTAATGTAAATATTTTAGCTATGGATACCGACTCTATTGTTCCTTATAGTCACGGTAAATGTTTACATAAACTTTGTTTAGAGTGTAATAGTTACAGCCTCAACGATAATTTTTGTTTATATAAGTCGTCGTCGTCTTGTGCTGATAGCAATGTTAGCGTTAAGTCTGAGACTTGTAATAATAATTTTATGAATCGCTTTTGTGTTGACAATCCTTATTGTTCTATAAATAGAGAAAATTGTATTTGTTTTCGTACTAAAACGGTATGTGTTTGTACTTCTTGCGACCAGGGGGAGTTCGCATCAAACGGTAATTGTAACGTTAGATCCTTTTTACGGCCCGTGCTAAAGATTAGTATTTTAGGTGAGAATGGTACCGCGTTACTAGATTCGGCAGCTAAAAGCTGTGTGGCTGGTCATACGCTATACGCTCTCCTAAAGGCTAAAGGTCATCCTATGTCCTCTGGCGTGGAAAATGTAAAACTTGCAGATGGTGTACTTAGGTTAATGAATGTACTTACTACCGAAGTGAATGTGACTCTTGAAGGTAGAACCAGGCTCGTTAGTTTTTTAATTTTTCCGGATGCGGACAACAATGAATCACTTTTAGGTATAGATTTTTTGATAAATTTTGGTATCAGTGTTGATTTTAGTAGTTTTAAGTGGCACTTTGCTGACAGTGCTGATGAGTTCGATCTCCCACTTGAAAAAGCCGCACACCAGGTAAGTGTGCCTATTAGTAGTTTGCTGAGGGACGAGGAAGCTTCAAAGCTTAGCAACGAGCAGCGTGAGGTTCTGGCCCAGTTCCTTTCTGAAAATAAGGACGTGTTTGAGTTACGGGGCGAACCAACTGCTTTTGCGGAGCACGTCATTGATACTGGTGACCACGCTCCAGTTGCAGTCCCTCCATATCGGCTTACTCCAAAAAAAAAAGAGATCATGCGGTCAGAAATCGAGAAGATGTTGGCTGATGGTATTATAGAGGAGTGCGAATCGGCATGGGGATCGCCTGCATTGTTAGTGCCTAAAAAGAACGGTCAAGTTCGGTTTTGCGTAGATTATAGAAAGGTTAACGCCATAACTAAAACCGATGTGTACCCGATGCCGCTTATAGACGAGCTGGTGCAGTCTACTAAGCGAAATTGCATCATGAGTACGTTAGATATGCGTAGTGGGTTTTGGAATGTTTCGGTCAGGGAATGCGATCGAGATAAAACGGCCTTTTTGACGCCTTTTGGGACGTATCGTTTTAAAAGGATGCCGTTTGGACTCAAGAACGCGCCGTCAACATTCCAACGACTCATCGACAGGTTGCGCTCTGGCGCCTCACTTCAAAATGTGACCCTGTTGTGCTATCAGGATGATCTGCTCGTAATATCGGAAGGATTTGATCAGCACGTCGCTGATCTACGTGCAGTGTTTGAAAGGTTGCGTATGTTCAATCTTCGCGCCAATCGCGAAAAGTGTGTTTTCGCGCGTGAAGAAGTGAAATACTTGGGTCATGTCATTACTCAGGATGGAGTTTCACCTGATCATGACAAGGTTCGCGCAGTGGCGGACATGAAGGCACCAAGTACTGTACGCCACCTCAGAACGTTTCTTCAGACGTGTTCGTGGTTCAGAAAGTTCATTTTGAACTTTTCAGAAGTCGCTGAACCCTTAACTCGTCTTTTGAAGAAAAATCAGGCTTGGGTATGGGGCGCTGAGCAAAATCAGGCGTTTCAGGAGCTAAAAAAGCGTTTAACGTCTGCGCCCATACTCGTCCAAGCTGATTACAGTAAACCGTTTATCTTGCGTACGGACGCAAGTAGTTACGCTCTTGGTGCAGTGTTGCTGCAAGGTGAGGGGAAAGACGAAAGGCCGATTGAATACGCGAGCCGTCTTTTAAACCCCGCCGAGCGTAATTATTCTACTACAGAGAGGGAAGCTCTCGCAGTTGTTTGGTCCGTTGAGCGGTTCAGAGGTTATTTGGAAGGTCAACAAATTATTGTAGGTAGTGACCACCAACCTCTCAAATGGTTGTTGAGCTTGAAGTCGCCATCAGGTAGACTAGTTCGGTGGGCACTTAAGTTACAAGAGTTCAATATTCAATATGAATACACTCCAGGTAAAATCAATGTTGTGGCCGACACGCTGAGTCGTCCTACTTGCGAAGAAAGTAGCCAAGATCAGTGTGGTATTTGTTCGGTAGTGGTTGACTTACCCACGAGAAGTCCTGCCGATTTGCGACCTGCTCAGTTAGACGACCCGGAACTAGAAAAGATAATGACTGGTCTTGAAAGTAATGACGCAGTTGAAGAGAAACGCTGGTCTGAGCGCGGTTACTTTATGCAGCAAGGAGTCCTATATCGTTATAACCCTGACGTCGACGTTGAGGAGGCTCAGCTCGTTCTTCCGGAGAGCTTACGTCTGGACGTTTTGAGGGACTGTCACGATACTCCTATTGCTGGGCATCAAGGTATTGATAGGACCTTACATAAGCTTTCACAGCGATTTTTCTTCCCTGGAATGAGACGGTTTGTCACAGACTTTGTTAAGTCTTGTGCGACATGCCAGCGGTACAAGTCGTCAAACTTGAAGCCTTCAGGCCTTTTACAGACCCCAGTATTAAATCAAAGGGGAGAGGTCTTGGCAATTGACTTGTTTGGCCCGCTCCCTCCTGGAGAGAAGGGGGAGAAGTACATTTTATTGGTTGAGGACACAGCTACTCGGTGGGTCGAGCTTTATGCTCTGGTCGACGCCACCTCGGAGGTCTGTGCTCGGACACTAATCGAGGAATATTTCCTTAGGTACGGCCTTCCGCGTCGTGTTATATCGGATAATGGGGTACAGTTTGTCTCTGCTGTAATGCAACAATGTATGTACATTTTAGGAATTGAACAGGATTTGTTACCTTTATATCATCCGGAGGCAAACCCGGCCGAACGGAAAAACCGAGACCTAAAGGTGCAGCTGGCTCAGTTGGTCGACACCGAGCATTCTTCATGGCCTGACCACTTACCGTCAGTTCGTTTCGCCATGAACTCTGCCTTGTGTCAGACAACAGGTGTTTCACCAGCTTTTCTCACCTTAGCTAGAAATCTTCGGTCACCAGTTGAGGTTCGTTATGATATTAGGGCCGTCCTGAAAAGGGATAACTTTGTTCCCCAAATAACGCCCTACCTAAAGAAGTTTTTAGACTCTTTAGTTTTGATTAGGGATAGGGTAGAAAAAGAACAGGATAGACGTAAAGATTACGCCGATAAGAGTCGAAAACCCTTAGATTTTGATGTCGGTGATCAAGTCTTGGTGAAGTCGCACGTATTGAGTAACGCTGCAAAAGGATTGTCGGCTAAGTTTGTTCCAAAAAGGGATGGGCCCTATGAGATCGTTAAGATAGCCAGTCCCACGACTTACTTGGTTTCCAAAATTAACTCTCCTGACGAGGTTTTAGGCAGGTTCCATGCGTCCCAACTTACGCCGTTTGTCAATAGGGATGATACGCCGCCGTGTCCTATTATGCCAAAGCGTAATCGAGGCCGGCCTCGTCATGTCAAGCCTGTTTCTGCCGATCTTGAGCGGGTTCCTGAGCGAGGACGCCTTCACGAACCCGAGGGGGAGTGTATAGCGGAAGACGTTTCTGAACGCACCCATTTCCCTGGCCGTAAGAGGGCCAATAGAGGACAGCCGCCTCAAAGATACTCACCAACGCGTTAGCATGTTTGCTCCCGCGCCTCGCGCCGACCAATCACAGAACTGTCGCATGTCGTCGCGCCGCTACTCGGCCGCTGATTGGCCTTCGTAGATAGTTTTAAGTTCTTATGATTATGTTGCTTTGAATGTTAGAATGTTGGTAGTAAGTAAGCAGAGAGAGACTTTTGAGATGGCAGAGTTTTAATTTAACTTATACGTGTAATGTGTAATTTCCTGAGTTTAATTATAAAAGTTTAAGCCGTGAACAAGACTTTATTTTAAGAACTGACCCACCCCGACTATAAATTTCTTTTAATTTCACTTCATTGTCATGTTCCTTTAAATTATCTCGGTCGAGGAAAGCAACACTGTAACCTAAAATTAAACATGGCGGACTCTAACAGCAGTATGCTATAAATGTCATTTTGACAATGACATTTCATTGACGTGTATCGTAAATCGTAATATCTGCGTTAAAAAAAAAACAATAAGAATTTCGAAAATCTTGGGCTTCGGTTTCAATGAAATAAGACTACAGGATATTCGGTCAGTGGGTCGTCTTAGGGGCCGACTGCGGCAGCGCATCTTCTATCACCTATTCGAGCAGTTGGAGATTGGATATATCAGTGTCAAGAGGAGCAAGAAACAAAGACTTGAACGTTATTTTCTTTATCAACACTGTCCTGCTGCTTCATTCTTTAGTGTCATCAATATACCCCCTGATGACCCACTGACCTACTCTAGACTTCAATAATTCATAGGATACGAGTGAGCTGTGCAGTACCTACTTGACAACTGCAGGTTATTGTTAAAGTAGTTAACTATTCTTAATAAACAGTTTAATATAGATTAGCCGGGAAGACCAACTAAGCACTTACAATTTTTCAAACAAGTTTTATGTTATTTTCTAGTATTATAGACATTGAGTATTGAGAAATGAGTCATGAGGTAGTATATAAATAAAACAACTTGTTGGAACTTATGATTTTATTAATCTTCTATATCATCCCTTATAAATATTCCATCCAGAAATGATGCTGGTGCTTCTATGTTCTCTTGGTACCGAGCCCAACCCAAATACCACACAATGGTAATTATGTGAGCACAGCAACCCACTGTCCGTTTTCCGGAGATACAGCTACATTATTAGCTTATTATTTTTTCATCCCAACTTGATCCTTCGCTTGCCAGTAATATATATGTATAGTATGCCACGTGCCACGTGTGTTAGCCTTCGATGTAGTGATATTCTACACCATGCACACAAAGAGTTTTGGTGAAGGTTAGACGGGCCTGGAGTTAGCTGGTTATCCTCTTTCCTTGTAGCACGCTCCACATGTCTACGTGCTGCTACCCAACAAGCATAGCAAACCAGTCCTCCGTGGAATCTGAGTAAAACAAAGAAAACAATATATACTCTATTCACACAATTATTTCATTCCAAAAGTAGGTAATAAAAGTAGATTGTTGATGTTACCTCTCTTAGATTTATAGTTTGTGCTACTAACGTCCGTTCAGGTCGTTCAGGTATGGAGTGTCTGCGCGTTTGGGCAAGAGACTGTCGGCACCATATACATGCACTTGTATTCATATCAACAGCAGGAGCTTCCATGATTCTTTGTTGTTGCATTGTACGCCGAGTATGTATTCAACAAGCAAAACATAGTAAGCCCCCCACGGGTATCTAAAACAGAAAATATGGTTTATTTATTAATCACAACATTTTAAATAATACTACTGACTCATCCAAGGCCAAAAATTAAATTGTGACTGTCCTTTCATTCCTGGAACGATGTCTTGGATCATGAGTAATTAAGAAACATTTGCATTTGTGCCTGCCTTGCATGAATAAAAAGAAAACAAAAGAATTGCTTACCTCTCTTGGAGCAATTGTTTCAGCAATATATTGCCTTACGGCACCCTCGGTAATACAGTGTGTACGCCGCCTAAACAAAGATGTCCTACACCTCACACATACATTGCTATCATGGTGATGCTGGAGTTCTTGATCTTCATGTGCTAGAGCACTATCACCTGACACTTCTCGCATTATGATGCGAAAGCATTGTGAGCACATTACTCCATTTTCAACAACCTAAAACAAAACAAAAAAAGATTACACAGTGTTTATAGATATTACTATGCTGCAGTACCTATATAGATAAACTAAATGTTTTTACCAGATGGTCAAGATACCGTTCGATGACCGAAATTATTTCAGGACCCATATTATCATCGGCAGCATAGTAGGTACAGTTCATTTTCATCTATGACAGCCAGGTGCACCGTATGCACGCCATTGTCAATAAACTGGAATCAGTATGAGTTAGAATCAGTTAGAATTCGGAACAAGGGAAAAAAACATTACGTAGTAATAGTGTAAGAACAAAAAAATACTTAGATAAATGCACGGGACATACCTGAAAATGAACTTGTTATTGTTAAATAACACATGACGAAATCCAGAACCAAAATCCGGTTCACAGGCGAATCAGAAACCATATAACAAAGCCGCGGTCAACAGGGAAGCCATCAATCAATGTCCGTAGGTCCGTAGTAGTAAACCCCAGTTTACGACCCAGTAAAACAAAAACAATCACTAAAAACTATGAAACACATCTAATCCAAACTCAAAGCAAAGACAGACAACTGTCAAAGTCGTCAAACGTCATGTCAAACACAACTGTCATGGCGGGGTTATCTTTATTAAAAACTTTTCAAATGATCATTATTGGGCGCCTGTACCCTTCTTCAAATGAATTTGTTAGTATTTTTATGAAATTCCCCTATTTTTTTCCTATTTATTCATGTATTGTACATAGTGGTGGCCCAAAATCAAACATCTCCTTTGAGTAACAGTCAGTCTATTCAACACGACCGCCTGACGAAAATGGAATGCGCTCGCTCGTCCATCGCGCTGCCTTATATATTAATAATTATGTATGTAGTGTAGTGGCTATTTACTTTTTAATTTTATGAGCGGTCTTAGAAATAAAAAGCGAAACAATATTTGGAACGATTATATTTTATATGTCAATAACATGAAGTTGAACTTAACTTTTTAACTATTTTAGTAACTAAATGCTCAGTTTCACTCATGATTTCATCAAAATCACTTAGCACTAAATATTGTATATTCACGCTCGCACTATCCGGGTCATTGTCTATTTCTTCCATACGACGGCCATTCACATCATGTACAATTACTTTAATTATTCGACGAACTTGCCCGGGCTCCTTACGCATGATAAAGGATGTGTTTTTAACAGACTTCGACTTTTTTTCTTTCTTCTTCAATTTTTTCTTTTCTATTTTTTGCTGTCTACTCTCTTCACATGCTTCATCTGCCACTTTAGTGTACCAGCTTTCTTGGTCTTGAGCATAGTAAAATGGATTAAGTACTGGATCTGAGCAATCTGTCACATTCTGAAACAAGAATATGAATGATTTTGTGTTATTAAACAGCATCAAATATGAATTCAATTGGTCAATAACTGTTTGGAATCGATGAACACTTAGATACTTACGTTACATTGCTGGTCATTGTTATCTAAAACAGGACTGTACGATGGTAAGTGTGACATTCTTAATTCTATGTCAAGACGTTTGTTAAGCACCTAGAAAAAAAAAAATGTAAATTAATATTTCTGTTTAAAAAACCATTAATTTATGGTTGAAACGTAGTGTTATGTAGAATTAAATACTAATAACGATTATACTGACTGATAATAACGTTGGAATTATTTTTTTAAGTGTTGGCTAAAATACTGAGGAATAATATTAAAAACTTACCGATATTACACGATAAAGACAGTTGCAGCAGTCAAGTGTAGAATTTGAATAGATTTTTAGTAAAATATTTTTTCTATTTATATACACATTTTTCATCAATAGAGTTCAAAATCGTACGTTTTTGTTATATATCATTTCTTATACTAAAATGGCATGGTGAAATTGGAACCCTAACATCTCGACACGTGTCCAACAACTTATTGTTTACTAAAAATAATATGAATAAAATAAATACTACAATGCGTTTGTTCAGTGTATTTTTTTCCCTACATGCAACTGAGTAAAATCGGTAGGCAAAGTCATTGCAGAAAGCTAGTATGTCAATCATAATTATTTTTTGCAATGTAAGTATTTATTAATAAGGAGAAGATCAAAACAATACAGCAATATCGACATACTACTGCTACGTTTGGTTTTGTCTGCTATTATTTTAATATTCTGAAAGCATATTTTAATTGCTAAGTCACCAGAAGAAAGGTAAGCAAATACTTAATACTTTTTTGTTTGTAGATATATATATATATATATATATATATATATATAATATTATATATATATATATATATATATATATATATATATTTTAAATCAAGTGTTACTTAATTACTTTTATTACTTTTTGATGCTATTTACACCTTTAAAACGTATTAAAATTGGTTACAGGTTCGCTTAATTCTGGCTAAACTACATTACAGAACAAAGCAGATCAGGACTTTATTTTAGAAAAAACTTACTCTTCTTTCTTTTAAACTTAAAGTTGATAAACACATCACCATTTTTTGTTCGACGCAGTCGGGTAAAAATAATTTAGTTGAACAGTACAGTATTACAATATAAATCATAACATACACCATTTCTGTATTTGGATGCAGATAACTGACACAGCATTTTCACAACACGTGCATCTTTCCAAATTTGGGATAATATGACGTAGATTTAGGACTATTTAAGAGGTCTCCTGTTGAAGTTCAGCCACAAAACACTTCTTCAAGAGCTAGCGCCATCATCGTATACCAGTTTATCAGTAGCTATATATCAGCTTACCAGATCTTCCCTGCACTATTTAAAATGTAAGTGACATTGTTTTATTTTCTATTTCTATTGTTCAACTATTTTATTATTCAACTATTCTAATACTAACTCGTTAGTCGAGTGCTCGTTATCTAAACTATTGAACATGAGGTCTGGGGTTCGATACCCAGTTCGCTCAATGTTGCTAGTAACTATTCTTATATTAAATCATTCATCACTTAGTTTAGGAACTTGAACTAAATTAATGATTATAAATTCAATAAAACGATAATCTTTTACAATGTTGATTTTGTTCATCTATTTACCTACACTTGTTAATTTAATTAAGGCGAAGCATTGCAAGGAAATCCTGCATTTTCGATCATGTGTAAAGCCATGTCAGGGCATGGTTTAAACTTTAACATAAGGTTAGCTACTAGGCACTCCGATAAGTAATTGATAAATAATTGTCACAACTATTAATATTTAATAACATTTTCTATTTTCAGGTCTAAGTACAACGCAGATCAGCTTTTCCCGTCTGATGATGAGTCAGCATCGGAAACCGTGACGGCGAAGGCAAAGCCGGAGAAAAAGAAGCGCAAGTCGGCGAATGGGTCAACTGAGTGCCAGCCGTCGACCAGTAAGAAGCCGAAGCCAACCACCAGACCAACAGCCCGCGATTTATTCGGAAGCGATTCCGATGACGACAACATGGAGACAGCAACTGGTAAAAAACATCAACCAATCTACTCTTATATTACACGTAGATTGGCGAACGGGTTTTCGAGACAGATAGATGAAAAGAAACCAGGCAGTTATTACACAGAGTTAAAGATATATAAATGCGATGACATTGAACGAGTGTCACCGGTAAATAGGTGGCGCCACTCAATTATAACAATAAAAAATAAGTGTGAAACAGAATCGGAGTCTTGGAAATACTTAAACGAGTATGTTAAGAGTGTTAGAAAAGAGTTTAATGACTGCCCGCGTACGTTTATTAGTTCGTATCAATAATTGTATTTGACTATCGACCTACGAAATTATATTTTAAAAGTATGAATGTAGTGGTACTTATTTGTACTTAAAAAAAAATATATTATACTCTATTATATACCTAATCATTATATAATCAAATCATTATTGTTTAATCACTCTATTCTGCATTGTTATATTTTTTAAAGCTTTTTTATTCAATAAATATTCCAAGTTATTGTATTTTTTTTTTTTCAGTTGAACCACCTGTTAATTCATCATCAAGCACTAACTGTGATAAATGTAAAATTGAGATCCCAGTACACGAATATAGATATCATAAGAGAACTAATATTCATAAATCAAATTGTTTAATTAAGTCAAAATTTTCGAATGTTGATATAATAGCCACAGCATTTAAAAACAGAATAATGACTTATCGCTTAAATCCATCTCAAGAAGATGAGTACCTTCTAGCGGAGGCGTTCTTAGATGGAAAGCGAGACGATGTTTTGAAAATTATTGAATTGACATTATTGAAACATGCTTGTATCAAAGTAAACTTCGAGTTGTTTGCTTATTTTGTGTTACCTGTATCAGGTGAGCAGCAACTGAAGTCATTTAATACAAAATATGAGACCATATACAAAAATACTGATTATGATGAGTTATATTCAAATATAAGAGAGTTTTATAAAATGAAATTAACTGAATTTGAGCATTGCAAATCAGGATGGGCATTTATGTCTATAAGCCATCTAGAAATTAATATTAATAAGTACTCACCCATGCGTGGTGGATCTTACATCGACTTGCCTGCTAAAATTAAGAATACAAAGAGCTGTTTGAACATACAAAATAGTGTTATTTACTGTTTTTTGTGGAGCATAGCAGCAGCGTTATTTCCAGCTAAAAATAACGTCTGTAGACCAAGCTCGTACCCGAACGTAAATTCAGTATTTAATACACAGGGTATGTCATTTCCACCGTCACATAAAGATATTCAGTTGTTTGAAAAAAATAATGGTGAAATTAGTGTAAATATTTACGGATTGGATAAGCATCATACTATTACTGGCCCCTTATATGTTACCAATAGCAAGAGAACTAAACACGTTAACTTGCTTTATTTAGAAGAACAGAACGGCAACGCGCATTACTGTTTGATTAAAGACCTTATACGTCTAGTCAAACGACAGGTTTCACGTCATAAAGGTCAAATGTATTTATGTGAAACATGTCTACAATTTTATACAAGCGAAACAAAATACGCTTCACATAATTGTTCTAAGATTATAACGTTATTACCAGAAAGGGACAGTTTTTTGAAATTCAAACATTATGAGAGACAGCAAAAAATTAACTTTGTTATATATGCTGATTTTGAATGTTTGTTATCTAGTTTTAAAGAACCAAATCCCGATAAAAATACCATAAGAAATAAATGTCATCAACCATCTTGTTTTGCATATTATATATGTTGTTCCCATGACAGAAGCTTGAATAAGTTTGTTTCATACAGAGGAATAGATTGTGTACAAGTATTTATGAAAAAAATTGTAAAGGACGCACAGTTAATTCATAAGATATTAATTACAAAAAAGCCTATGAAACCAATGACTAAAGAACAAATTGACGATTATCGCAGTGCAACTATATGTCACATATGCAAGCAATTACTATTTGACGACAAAGTCCGTGACCATGACCATATTACTTCTGAATATAGAGGCGCAGCTCATTCACATTGTAATATATTATTTAAAGTATGTTCATTCATACCTGTTATATTTCATAATTTATCAGGTTATGATGCCCACATTTTTATCACAGAATTGTCTAAATACGAAGGTGAAATAAAAGTTATTCCTAAAACAAAAGAAAAGTATTTGTCCATAACGAAAATTATAAAATCAGATAATGATGGAATGCCAGTACAAATTAAATTCATAGATTCTTTTCAGTTTCTTAGTTCAAGTATTGATACATTGACTAAAAGTTTATCTGACAAAGATTTCATGAATTTGTCCTCCCATTTTTCTTGTAAGGACCAATTCGATTTAATAAAAAGAAAAGGTATATATCCGTATGAATATATTAATTCATGGCAGAAATATAATGAAACCGAACTTCCATCAAAAGATTGTTTTTATAACAGCTTGCTTATGAAAAATATAACAGATGATGAGTATAAACATGCACACACCGTTTGGAAATATTTTAATATTGGGTCCATTGGCGAATACACTGACTTATATTTAAAAAGTGATGTTCTTTTGCTATGTGACGTATTCGAAAATTTTAGAAATTTATGTTTAAAGAATTATAATCTTGATCCTGCATATTATGTTACTTCACCTAGTCTGAGTTGGGATGCTATGCTGTTTTACACAGGCGTAGAACTAGAGCTGATAAATGATTTAGAAATTTATCAAATGTTAGAAAAAGGAATACGTGGTGGGCTAGCACAGTGCACTCACCGATATGCTGAAGCCAATAACATTTACTTACCTCAATTTGATGATTCCAAACCTTCAACATATTTAATATATCTTGACTGTAACAATCTTTACGGCTATGCTATGACCAAGAAGTTACCCATATCAGATTTTAAATTTATGGAATATGATGACATTGGGAATTTTAATGTGTTTAATATTCCTGACGACGCTAACTACGGCTATATTTTAGAAGTTGATATGATGTATCCAGATCAATTACATAATTTACATAGTGACTTGCCTTTCGCCCCAGAAAAATTTGTGCCTATTGGAGGGAAGACATCTAAATTAATTGCCAATTTGTACGATAAATATAATTACATAATACACTATGTCCACTTGAAGGAGTGTCTTAGAAACGGTCTAGTATTAAAAAAAATTCATAGAATACTTAAATTCCGACAAGACAACTTTTTAAAAAAATATATAGACTTGAATACTAAATTACGCCAAGCAGCTTCAACATCATTTGAAAAAGATTTCTTCAAGCTTTTAAATAATGCAATATTTGGTAAGACAATCGAAAATAAACGTAAACAGGTTGATGTTAAATTAGTTACTAGATGGAATGACAATTGGAACAAAACAAATAAGTCACTAGGTGCAGAAAAATTGATTACGAAACCAAATCTAAAAAGTATTTCAATTTTTAACGAAAATTTTATCGCAGTTCAACTGAGTCACGAAAAGCTTATTTTAGATAGACCGATATATATTGGATTTACCGTGCTTGAATACTCAAAACAGCATTTGTATAATTTCCATTACAATTTTATTAGAAATAAGTACGGTGATAATGCCAAACTATGTTATACCGATACTGATAGCTTACTGTACCTAATACAAACACCTGATTTTTATAAAGATATGTATGATAATATACATGAATTCGATACTAGCAATTTCGATGTTAATAACCCCTATAGTATACCAAAAGTTAACGAAAAAGTACCTGGCTTATTTAAGGATGAATTGGGGGGTGATATAATCTCGGAATTTATCGGATTAAGAGCAAAACTTTACTCCATTAAAACGCTAAAAACACAAATTAAAAAAGCTAAAGGAGTATCAAAGTCAGTTACAAAAAGTTTGAATACATCTAACTATAAAGAAGCATTACTTAACAATGTTGAATTAAAGCGTAAAATGAATATGATCAAATCCATTAAACATGTATTGTATTCACAAGAAGTTAATAAAGTAATTTTGAAAAGAGTTGATGACAAAATACAAGTTCAGCCGAATCAAATAAATACGCTACCTTGGGGTCATTGTGATACTGTCTTGTAAAAGCTTTAGGTATAAAATATATGTCTAATTAGTTAATAAGTAATATTTTTTTGTAATTGTTTCATAAAACGGATATAAAGACTATTTGTATTTGTTGTACGTTCTTTTAAACCGTTTAGAATACTAAGATCATTTATGTATTTAATTCATATATTTAGTTTTAAGCATAGGTTATTAATTTCCAGCATATAACATGTTTTATTATAATTATTTAAATAAAGTATTAAACTTTAAAAGCTGTTTTTTTATTAAAATAAAATGAAAAGTGACAAGCACTGATTTACTAACCTATTTAATAAATCAAAATTATTTAAGCTGTCATTTAATCTGCAAGGTGAAAATAGCATCGTTCTTGCACAAAAAGATTTTTTAAATGGTTTTTTATTTTTGAATTCACACTGATATTTTGCATATGTATATATATATATATATATATATATTTGCATCTTGAAGGACATGTTGCGTCCTACATGGCGTTATTTACCGATGATGCTGCGTCCCACTGACTTTGTGCGTCTGAAATACGGACGCAAGATTGACCGACCCTCATTTTTAGCCCAAGGGTCCCTTATGATCGTTAGAATGAAAGTGCGAAAAATTAGCATGGACGTAATTCCATCACTACAATGCCTTTTAGCGTATAATATAGTTCCGCCATCGTCCGACTGAAATTTGGAGGGCGCTAGTGTTCAGCGTATAATTTACCACGTATACTTTGAGTTCAGTTCACCGATCATATCATGTCCATTGAATATCGTACTTATTTTGTAAAGTTTTTATCATGTTTTCGTGACAACAATCTTGCGTCTCTTCAATATCCTTAAACGGGCACTAGGTACGGTGTCTGGGGGGCCTATTCGGGGTTCACGAGGGACGCAGGGCGCGGGGCGGCGCGGCGGCGGGCTTCAGCGCGCTCGCGTGCCGAAGTTTGTAATCAAACAGACATGTGCCGGCTGTGATGTAAGCTTGTCACCAAAGTGAATTATTTGCAAGTGCGATATAAGTGTTTATTTATTTGGTCTATTATTATAGTTAGTGATTATATTAAGTATATGAATCACAATGAAAAGAAGTGCAAGGATTCTTAAATTGGCAAACCGTAAGTACTTACTTTTTACTACTTAAATGAAAATTATAACACGATTTATCTTGCTAGCTAGTAAGTACCTACTTACATTTAAACATGTTGTCTGTTTATAATATTAAGATGAGCTTAGTTTGCGTTAAATTGTCTGTGAGTAAACGTGTGTAGTCTGCAAAAATGGTTGTTGTGATTGATGTGGATACTTTTTTTAAAAGAAATGATTTTATACATTTTTATAAAGCTAAACTGCAATGGCCTTGGGATTCAACGCATTTCATTTTGCAAAATTGGTGCATACATTGTGATACGTGTATTAATATTACTAATTCCGTAGTTGAACACTTTGTACTACCCATGAATTTCGATGACTATAAAAGGCTTTATAACTCTTCTTTCATGTGGTGTAAATTTTGCGAATATGCCATTTATGATCATTTTCCAGAAGACGAATGTTTTTGTAATAACCAGTAATAATCAAAAGGTACATCCATACTTCCATACTATAATATTATAAATGCGAAAGTAACTCTGTCTGTCTGTTACTCTTTCACGCCTAAACGGCTGAACGGATTTTGATGAAATTTGGTATGGTGATAGATGATAACCTAGAAATGGTCATAGGCTATAAATAATCACGCCATCGTTCTTAGGGGGTAGGCAGTAAAGGCAGAAAACTAAATTGAGTTAGTGATTTTTAGTCGTTTTTGTTGGGACTTTTGCTCTTTCACGTCTAAACGGCTGAACGGATTTTGATGAAATTTGGTAAGGTTATAGATGGTTACCTAAAAACGGATATAAGATCAAAATGATCACGTCATCGTACTTAGGGGGTAGGAAGTAGGCAGAAAACTGAATTGAGTTAGTGATTTTTTTAAGGTTTTTGCTGGGAGTTTTGCTCTATCATGCCTAAACGGCTGAACGGATTTTGATGAAATTTGGTATGGTGGTAGATGATAACCTAGAAATGGTCATCCATATCCATACTAATATTATAAATGCGAAAGTAACTCTGTCTGTCTGTCTTTGCTTCACGCCTAAACTACTGAACCGATTTGTGTGAAATTTGGTACAGACATAGTTTGGAACTTGAGAAAGGACATAAAATAGTTTTTTTTTGTTTTTTTTTTTCGCGAGATAACCAAAAATCTGCCGGAAGTCACTATTCCACGCGAACGAAGTCGCGGGCAAAAGCTAGTGCTTCTATATTACTTACCTAGGTACCTATTTGATTCTTATATCGTAATTAGCTTTATAGTATAAAATATCATCCTACTTCGTACTAATACCTATTATAAACCGCGAAAGTTTGTATGCACTCACGGCTGTTATCCCAGAAGGGGTAGCCAGAGGCTTTTTTGTAACTTCACACAGTTCTCAGGGCGAGTGCGTTAGCCACTGCGCCTCGAAAGTTTAGGTATGGTGTTTGTATGGATGGATGGATGCTTGTTACTCTTTCACGCAAAAACGGCTGAACGGATTTAGATGAAATATGGTTACATTACATCAGACAACGTCATTACAGTTAGGTATATTAAAAGTCTTTTTCAACACACTTGCTCATAAAGTGGCTATAATTTCACCGCAATTAGGCACATAATGACACCTATAATAAAACTGTGACTTTTTCATTGCTATTATTCACTAGTGAGTTATAGGGTTTTTTTTAAATTTTATTGGTTGAGTTGCTACGTTCATAAAAAAGTTTCGATACAAAAAAGATCGTGCTCAATAGTAAAAATAAGTTAATGTACCTACAAATTTGAATTTAAATAGATAATTTCAACTTGTACGTTTTTATTACATGAAACTTTCACTTAAATAATATACCTACTTAACTTTTATTTTCTCTGTAATAAAGAAAACTTTTTCTTCATTTTATACCTACGTGGCTAAAACTCTATTCTCATATAGCTCATTCATTTAGTCTATGGCCGATCGTCATTCTTACAGTATGACCATTAATTTAAATCATCAAAAGAATTTCATGGTGGCGCCACTGGTCAAGAAAAAATGCATCGCTAAGTCAAACTTAGTACATTTATTTTAGTTCCGTGTTTTCCCGCATGCACAGATAGGTTGGTGGAACTGTAGATGCGCGCGCATAGGAAAACCGACTAATTTTTCCGCCATTGTGAAATAAAATCAGAACTCGTTTTAACTGTTGAAGACGACTTTTTAGTATTATTTTATTCACAAGTGTGTTGAAAAACGTCGTATGATACACGTGTGTATTGATGATTACCGTCCTCGGCTTTCTTAAGACCCTCACCTGACGGCTCGGGTATCAATGGCACCTCAGCGGTAATCACCAACGTTAGGTACACACTTGTACCATAATGTACTATTTCACTCCTCTTGCTCAAAAAGAACGTCATAATAGCATACCAGAGCGGGCGTAAAATTGCATTTATTGCCCTAGGGCTAAAAGTAAATCTCGTACGACAACTTGTTCAGCCAGCTGGTGCGTGATTTAGTTTCAAGTAAAAAAATGTTTTATTTTTAAAAATGGAACTAAACGCGCTGAATGCCGAACTCTTTGGTAGAATGTGTGCGTTGCATTGCAGCTACAGAAGAAATAAAAAAAGGCATTGGCGCGAAATTTTTGGAATTGTATTATTAAATTGAATAAATAAACATAACGTATTAAACTCATATTGAACATGGTTATTTTATTTTCTCGCAATCGTAGTGAAAAGTACAGTGTAACACACACGGCGCTAAAATCCCATTATATACGAGGTAGTTTTACTACCGAGCTTTAGCGAGGTAGTAAATAGGAACCGAGTTATTTTAGGCCCTTGTGTTACAATGTACTATTTAACCCCTGACGCAAAAAAGAGAGGTGTTATAAGTTTGACGTGTTTGTGTGTGTATGCGTGAGTGCGTGCGTGCGTGCGTGCGTATCTGAGTGTGTGTCTAACTTTTTACAGGTTTTCTTGTTTTTGTTTGCTTTTGGGTCGAGAGTATTTAAAATTTTTATTGATTTATAATAATACAAATACTTATATCTGTTTTGTTTTCAGAGAGACAGGAAGAAAAAGAAAACCACCAGCCACCACCACCAGAAACCTTACATGCGGTACGTATGTTTTAACTTAGATAAAACACGACTTACGTACCTACACACATTTTTTATACATACTTACCTCTGTGCCTCTGAGCTTACCTGTTTATACATACTTACCAATCCGTCTCTGATTTACCTATGTAGACGTACTGACCTATCCAATTCTGAATGTACCTGTTCACATCAGCCTGTGTTGGTTCGAGTTGTTCCCAGCTGAATACCTAATAGCTACTGCTGTCTATTCATTAACTTTACATTAGTCGCTCTTAAAAAAAGAAAAAAGTACCTATGATGTCTCGTTCATCTTCAATTTGTTCTTTTAGTGTTGTTAATCATGTATTTTATTGTATGTATCTCTGTTTACAGGAATTATCTGATTCAATATCTGACTTTTCCGGGACAGGCTCAAATTACACTCCACCGAGACACGAAGTAAGTTTAACTGAAGTACTTCATTAATTCATTAATAATAATATGCTAACGGCTGTTATCCCAAAAGCGGTAGCACTCTAAGCCAAAGCAGTCCTTAAGCCATGTCAGAAACCTTTTAGGTGGCTTAAAAATATCTGCGAGCGCCAATTCAGGATTGAGATCGGGGATAGGTAATTTTGATGTTCAGCAAGGGATAGACAACACTTATATCACTAATCAAGTTGTTACCTTCATATTAACGAAGCAACAATAGTAAAGTGCAACAAAATATTATAATAAGCTTTTTTTTTGTTGCAGACCAGTTCTGATGATTCTTTTCGCAATGAATTTGGAAGCGAAATTAGTCACATAAGCGGTTCTCCATGTAGTGTATTTGTAGAAAGGAAACTTCTTCAGCCTTATAAAGCAGATGAATTCGTACCAAATCAAAAAATACCTCTCGATGTTAATAATTCCTTGTCTAATGTATCTTTCAAGCCACCTAATAACATAAGTTTAAGTGAAGTTAGTTGTAAAAGCAGTTCTCCTTGCAATGTAATTGTAAGTAGGGTATTTTCACAGCCTTACAATGAATCAGAAATTAGTCACATAAGCGGTTCTCCATGTAGTGTATTTGTGGAAAGGAAACTTCTTCAGCCTTATAAAGCAGATGAATTCGTACCAAATCAAAAAATACCTCTCGATGTTAATAATTCCTTGTCTAATGTATCTTTCAAGCCACCTAATAACATAAGTTTAAGTGAAGTTAGTTGTAAAAGCAGTTCTCCTTGCAATGTAATTGTAAGTAGGGTATTTTCACAGCCTTACAATGAATCAGAAATTAGTCACATAAGCGGTTCTCCATGTAGTGTATTTGTGGAAAGGAAACTTCTTCAGCCTTATAAAGCAGATGAATTCGTACCAAATCAAAAAATACCTCTCGATGTTAATAATTCCTTGTCTAATGTATCTTTCAAGCCACCTAATAACATAAGTTTAAGTGAAGTTAGTTGTAAAAGCAGTTCTCCTTGCAATGTAATTGTAAGTAGGGTATTTCCACAGCCTCACAATGAATCAGAACCAAATGAAGAGATTATTTACGATATTAATAGTGAATCTCAAATAGAAGATAATTCTAATGATAGTACAACAATTATCCAAAGGCAAAAACCCAAAAGTTCAAAGGTTCGAGATAAAGATTATTGCTTTTACTGTGAGTCATTTGTTTTAAATTTTGCTCGTCATTTACTCCGACACCATATTTATGAAACTGAAGTCCAAAAAATTGTGTCAAAACCTAAAAAAAGTCTTGATAGAAAACAATTAATTGCAGCTCTACGTAAAAAAGGAAACTACCTTGTAAATTCAAAAGAGGTCACTAAACCGATGCGAAAATTCAAATTTACTGATTATTTGCCGTGTACAGAGTGTCTGGGATTCTATTCTAAAAAACTATTGTGGAAACATAAAAAGAAATGTAGTGGTAAATCAGGAAGTAAAAACATTCAATCTGAGGCTCAAAATCTACTGATACGTCATCTTAAAATCGACGAAAAACTTAAGGAAACTGTATTTCCCCGAATGCGGGCAGACAAAATATCACTTATTGCAAAAAAAGATAACCTAATATGTGCTTTCGGATCTCAATATTTAAAAACTCACCGAGAAAAACATTTCGTTAACGTAGTGTCTAGAAAAATGAGAGAGCTTGCAAAATTATTAGCAGAATTAAAAAAGATTGATCCATCCATTAATGACTTCTTTTCTGCCTTAAGACCAATTCATTATGATATCATTGTACAAGCAACCAAAATACTGGGAAATTATGACATAGAAAAAGATAGGTATGAGACACCTACGTTGGCAATGAATCTGTCCACCACCTTGAAACAATGCTGCAATATTGCAATAATGTGTGCATTAAAAAAGCAAGGGCCTTACACAGAAGTAGATACTGGCAAAATAGAAGCCGACTTAAAAACTTTGATTCAACTTATTGAATCAAATTGGAAATATGATGTGTCTACACAAGCTGCAACAGATTTAAACAAGAAAAAGTGGAATAAGATAACTATTGTGCCTTTAGCAAATGATTTAAAAATTCTTAAAGAATACCTAAATAAAAAATCCTTGGATGCTGCTATAAAAATTAAAGAAGGCTTACAAACTTCTGAAACATATACACAACTTTTAGAGACTGTGTATTGTAGGATTTTATTATTAAATAGGCGCAGGCCTGGAGAACTTCAAAGAATTACAGTGCACGATTATTTAGAAAGCGACAATAATGATAATAATAAGTATGAAGAGTTTGATCGTGCGCTTACTGCCTCAGAAAGGATTCTGGTAAAGAAATTTAAACGTGTTGTCATTAGAGGTAAACGCGGCCGCGGAGTACCAGTTCTGTTTAATAAAGAAGTTCAAGATGATATAAAATTATTATTATCGATTAGGCATATTTTTTTTGCTTCGACACCAAATAATTTTTTGTTTGGTAATCCCGGTTATAACAATACAATTTATGGCTACAAAGTTTTGGAAAAGCATGCCAAATTATCAGGCGCGAAACAACCTAAAGCAATATCCTCTACAAGGCTAAGAAAACATTTAGCCACCTTATCACAAATTTTTAGCATGTCTGAAAATGATATGGAGCAGCTGGCTACATTCATGGGCCATACTAATGAAGTACATAAAAAGTCTTACAGGTTGCCAGATGACGTATATCAAACTGCTAAGATATCAAAGCTTCTCATTCTTATGGAAGATGGAAAAGCAGACGCTTACAAAGGAAAATCTCTCGAAGAGATTGATTTAGATTTGAATGAGGAGCTAATTGAAGAGCCCTTGGACAACAACGAAATTATAGACTATGATCCTGAACCTGAACCTACTTTAGATGCTAATTCTGATTACGTACAAAGATATTGTAATTTAAATGACTTATCTCAAGCTGGACCATCTGGTATGCAAAATGATTCTCAACAACTTATTAATGAACCCGTGTCTCAATTAGGTAACGAAAACAAAATACGGAAAGGAAAAAAAAGGACGTTAGTACCTTGGACAAAGGAACAAAAGGACGTAGTTACAAAATACTTTAAATTTCACATAAAAAATCACCAACCGCCTAAAAGAAATGAATGTGAGAAACTAAAAGAACAACATGTAGATTTACTTAAGAATAAAGACTGGCTAAAAATAAAGGTATTCGTCCAAAATATTTACTCTAAGGCTAAGAAATGAGAGAAGATTTATGTTTTAAAATAGTATGTTTTGTTTCAAATATTTTTACTTTGTTAATGCTTAACAATGATTAAGATACTTATAATTATGTTTGAATTGAACCCGGTTTCTGAGGTCCGTTTCAGCTGTTCATTTATTCCTTAACTTTATCTGATGTTTAGCTGTCATCAAACTTTGTTTAAAAACGATTTTACTGACATAACTGCAATTACATAAGCAAATGCCTTTAAAAGCATTTTTAAACAAAAGACTTAATAAAGAATTATTCTTTATTAAGTCCTTTTTAAACAAAAGACTTAATAACGAATTATTCTTTATTAAGTCCTTTGTTTAAAAATGCTTTTAAAGGCATTCTTTTTTATAAAGAATAATTCTTTATTAAGTCCTTTGTTTAAAAATGCTTTTAAAGGCATTTGCTTATGTAATTGCAGTTATGTCAGTAAAATCGTTTTTAAACAAAGTTTGAAATTATTAATTCGATAAACAGACAACCTTTTTAATTATTAAAAAGGTTGTCTGTTTATCGAATTAATAATTAGTGAAGAGATATCTAACAGCACCTCAGAAACCGGGCATGAGACTTTTAGTTGTAGCCTAGCCACTGATTTATTTTAATTATAATATAAAAATACATGTTCCATTGTAATGAAGACTGAAGATTGCTGTTCATAATTAAGTTTATTTTGTTATTAGGCAAAGGCAGAGCCCATTTATGTTTTTAGTAAAAAAAAAAAAATAATAATAATAATTATTTAGTATAACTAAAATTGTTAAAATGTCAGTTAAAATGTTTTGATTTTTATGTTTAGATACTTACCCATTTTTTTTACAAAATTTTAAATTGAAAGAGAAGCTGCAGATGGAGTTTAGGTTGTAGATGGAGTTTACATTTCTTTTATGTAGATATCTAAAACAAGAATGACAACATTGGGTTGATAAAAACCCTACTGATTTCTTTTAATTATAATATTAAAAAAATACATGTTCCATTGTAATGAAGACTGATTGCTGTTCATAATTAAGTTTATTTTGTTATTAGGCAAAGGCAGAGCCCATTTATGTTTAATTATTTAGTATAACTAAAATTGTTAAAATGTCAGTTAAAATGTTTTGATTTTTATGTTTAGATACTTACCCATTTTTTTACAAAATTTTAAATTGAAAGAGAAGCTGCAGATGGAGTTTAGGTTGTAGATGGAGTTTACATTTCTTTTAAGTAGATATCTAAAACAAGAATGACAACATTGGGTTGATAAAAACCCTACTGATTTCTTTTAATTATAATATTAAAAAAATACATGTTCCATTGTAATGAAGACTGATTGCTGTTCATAATTAAGTTTATTTTGTTATTAGGCAAAGGCAGAGCCCATTTATGTTTAATTATTTAGTATAACTAAAATTGTTAAAATGTCAGTTAAAATGTTTTGATTTTTATGTTTAGATACTTACCCATTTTTTTTACAAAATTTTAAATTGAAAGAGAAGCTGCAGATGGAGTTTAGGTTGTAGATGGAGTTTACATTTCTTTTAAGTAGATATCTAAAACAAGAATGACAACATTGGGTTGATAAAAACCCTACTGATTTCTTTTAATTATAATATTAAAAAAATACATGTTCCATTGTAATGAAGACTGATTGCTGTTCATAATTAAGTTTATTTTGTTATTAGGCAAAGGCAGAGCCCATTTATGTTTAATTATTTAGTATAACTAAAATTGTTAAAATGTCAGTTAAAATGTTTTGATTTTTATGTTTAGATACTTACCCATTTTTTTTTACAAAATTTTAAATTGAAAGAGAAGCTGCAGATGGAGTTTAGGTTGTAGATGGAGTTTACATTTCTTTTAAGTAGATATCTAAAACAAGAATGACAACATTGGGTTGATAAAAACCCTACTGATTTCTTTTAATTATAATATTAAAAAAATACATGTTCCATTGTAATGAAGACTGAAGATTGCTGTTCATAATTAAGTTTATTTTGTTATTAGGCAAAGGCAGAGCCCATTTATATTTAATTATTTATTATAACTAAAATTGTTAAAATGTCAGTTAAAATGTTTTGATTTTTATGTTTAGATACCCATTTTTTTTACAAAATTTTAAATTGAAAGAGAAGCTGCAGATGGAGTTTAGGTTGTAGATGGAGTTTACATTTCTTTTAAGTAGATATCTAAAACAAGAATGACAACATTGGGTTGATAAAAACCCCCACTGATTTCTTTTAATTATACCTAATATAAAAAAAATACATGTTCCATTGTAATGAAGACTGATTGAGTTTCATAATTCAGTTTATTTCGTTACTAGGCAAGGCAGAGCAAATTTAAGTTTATTATTATGTCAATGTTAAATTGCATTGATTTGCTGATTGAAAAGTTTTTATGTTTAGATACCTATACATTTTTTGTAAAATTTAAAATAAAACATTAAATGTTTTATATTACGATATGCCTTTTATTCACCTGCATAAATGTAGGATGTTAATTCGGAACGCAGCAAAATATTAAATAAGTTAGATAGTATGAATGAACGCAGCGGTGAATGAATGAGAGAGCATGTGTGTGAGGGAGAAAGGGAGTATGGCGAGCTAACCTAAGACGAAAGACGTACTCCAAGTTTTTACGTGTTTTATAATTAATAAAAGAAGATATAAGAAGAAAAGAAGCATATTATTTCGGTCATCCACCACCCTACATAAATATGACTATACTCCATTTACTATAAGATTAGAATTTTAAGTTAACCGTTTTTACAGTCCGTTCAACCGATTTTGACTTCTATACCGTAGGCATAAGGATGGCAATAAAAGCAAAAAGATTGTTACAATACTGACGGTTTACTGCAGCTGCATTTTGTCTTGCTGTCAACGTAATAGAGTTCACAATCGGTTGAACGGACTGTAAAAACGGTTAACTTAAAATTCTAATCTAGTAAATGTACTAGATTACTAGGTACTATTATAATATTCGTTTCATGAAACTTCCTCTTTCTACCTTTGAACCTACATGTTCACACCAGTGTGATGGCTCCAGGTCTCGGCCTCCAAATCCAGTGATGGTAGCCCTGTCCTAAGACCAAGTCCTGTAACGGTAAAGATGACGGCCTGTGTTGTCATCATACCAAGGTTCTGTGTTGGCTCGCGTTGATCGTCTAGTCTGTTTGTTTTGTGAATGAATATACTGAGAAAGAGTCGAACTTTCTTAGTTAGCCTTTGGTAATCAATACTGTGTTTAATCTAGGAAGGATTGAACTTCCTCACACCAGTGTTTAGTCGTCATTTCGGGGTTTTTAATCAACAATTAGATTTAGATTGACCACAGGTCAATCTCGAGTACACTCCACTGTGCGAACAATGTAGACTTATATCAATCATTCTACTCGATAATGCGGAGCTTGTCTCGACGCGTCTGTATTATTGTTTAGTACAATACTTAATGAGTTTCCTCTGATTTAATAAAGGATTTTACAAGTTAAAATCAATTTGACACGTTAGAATGATTTGTGTAAGTTGATACATGTGCGTTTGTGCTTATTTTAGCCACCGCGTCTGACTGATATCGTCAGCATGGGGAAACCCTACACCGCGCCACGGTCCTTAATCAATGTTATTGGGGGGCAACCGACTCCCTGTAATCGCTACGAAGCGCTTGGCTGTCTTCTTAGGGCGAAGGCACACGGCGCGTTGCGGCGCCGCACCGCAAAGATTCCGACGAATCGGCCTTCAATTTCACTGGTCGTGTGCCCGCCGATTGGTCGAAATCGCGCCGCACCGCCGCCGCAACGCATCGTGTGCCTAGTGATTCCCTTATCCATATAGGCAGGTACTTGCATTTTTTTATAGCCAGATTCCCGGTTAGGGCAGGCATCGCCAGATTCCCAGTTAAGGGCAGACTTATTTGCCAGATTCCCAGGTTGGGCAGACTTTCCCCCGGAACCATGGTTTTGAGTATAATGTATTTATATTTGAGTTATATTTAGATTTGGCCAAATCTAGGTCGGAAGTCGGATTGCAAGAATGACGTGTATGGTATGCTGCGTTATCACTGCCAGAGGCGCCGCTCAGTCGTGTATCTCAAGCCATCAGTATATCAAAGTTAGGAAATACCTATTAATGTGCATTATGCAACACAGCCGAAATGTTTCTCTCTCTCAAAACAATATTTCCTCTCCAAATAATTAAGTGATTGTTGACTTGAATCAAAGTGATGATTGGGTTCCTGTAAACTTGTGTCTCTACTCGCTCAGTTTGGGTTTTACTGATGTATATTAGGTTCAATTCAGTTCAGAAGGAACTTATAGTCTCAGACCTTAATTGAAGTATCTGACTTAGGTCTGGATTCTTATCTCAGACTTGGTCTATAGTAGTACAAATTATTATATTAGGTTAAGTTCAATAACGTAAAATCGTGTCATTCAAGGTTCAGTGTGCATATTATAGAGAATTCATTATTGGAGTTGCAACCTGATTTACTACACTGACTTTAAAGCATTGCCTTTGTTATTACTTGATCTTAGCTTTGTCAATCTTCCATTATCAAATTCTCTACACAGGTAATCTTGGAATATAAAAGAAAGAGGTGGTTGATGTTTAAATTATTTATTTATTTTCGATAAATTTATCGAAAGAAACTGTTTGATTAATTAGACCTAGTTCGCTAGGATGATAGCGAGCTAAGGTCGAGTCATCGAGTGTCCCATTACTAAACCTAGTCAGTTAAGGGGAAACGGAACATCTCAAGCGAAACCCCTTCTGACAGCGAAAGAAACTGTTTGATTATTTAGATCTAGGTCCGCTAAGATTGTGACGGACCTGAATCGAGTCGTCCCATTCCTAAACCTAGCCAGATAAGGAAAACAGAACGGCTCAAGCGAAAAACCTTTCTGGCACACAAAAATGAGATTTACAACATTTAGGTACAATATTGACAACTATTTATCAGCTTATATAAATTGCAATACACTGAGAGGAGAGGCAAGTTACACATAAGAATAAGAATAAGAATAATCTTTATTACACAAGAAATGGTTACAAAATTGTGTGAAGTCCCTGACTCCTGTGCTAGGTGGTAGACCTGTGTTACAGAAGTCAGTGCCCTCTCCCAAACGGAGATATTTCAGAATCTTATGCAATAAGATTATTGAAAAATAAAAAAACTATAGTAACAACAACAACAAAAAATAAAAAATAATTTATAAGCGTTTAAAGAAGCCTGTATTGAATTTGAGTGTGTTTGTATGTGCCTGCGTGTGCGTGTGTGTGTGTGTGTGTGTGTGTATTGTGTGTGTGTGTGTAGTTGTGAGTGTGAGTGACATAATGGTTACACAGTTTATTCAAGGTACTTAAGCCACAATATCCCATGATAATTTACAGTAATATACTCAGATTTCTAGCTTATGCCATTTCACGTAGTTCAAGGTCTGCGTGATGTGTATCGCCTATACGATTCAAAGCGATTTCTCGCTTTTCGAGTGTCGTTTTGCAATATTATTTTAAACTAAATTCAATAGATTTTTATTTTCTAAGTGTTTTGGGTCCGTTTTCTTATCTTTTGTTTCTAAATAATTTCTTCCCATGGATATTTCAATAGGTAGTTTTTGACAAGGGTTGAAATTTATGGATGGCTATAACGTAAGTTATTTATTACTTCCATATGCAAAAAAAAAGAATAGTGGTTCGAAGAACGACCATCTCACCAGCCTGTGCATCTGAGCTTACCTGTTTATACATACTTACCTGTCCAACTCCGAACTTACCTGTTCACACCAGTCTGTGCCTCTGAGCTTACCTGTTTATACAATACTTACCTGTCCAACTCCGAACTTACCTGTTCACACCAGCCTGTGCCTCTGAGCTTACCTGTTTATACAATACTTACCTGTCCAACTCCGAACTTACCTGTTCACACCAGCCTGTGCCTCTGAGCTTACCTGTTTATAAGTACAATACTTACCTGTCCAACTCCGAACTTACCTGTTCACACCAGCCTGTGCCTCTGAGCTTACCTGTTTATACAATACTTACCTGTCCAACTCCGAACTTACCTGTTCACACCAGCCTGTGCCTCTGAGCTTACCTGTTTATAAGTACAATACTTACCTGTCTAACTCCGAACTTACCTGTTCACACCAGCCTGTGCCTCTGAGCTTACCTGTTTATACAATACTTACCTGTCCAACTCCGAACTTACCTGTTCACACCAGCCTGTACCTCTGAGCTTACCTGTTTATACAATACTTACCTGTCCAACTCCGAACTTACCTGTTCACACCAGCCTGTGCCTCTGAGCTTACCTGTTTATACAATACTTACCTGTCCAACTCCGAACTTACCTGTTCACACCAGCCTGTGCCTCTGAGTTTACCTGTTTATACAATACTTACCTGTCCAACTCCGAACTTACCTGTTCACACCAGCCTGTGCCTCTGAGCTTACCTGTTTATACAATACTTACCTGTCCAACTCCGAACTTACCTGTTCACACCAGCCTGTACCTCTGAGCTTACCTGTTTATACAATACTTACCTGTCCAACTCCGAACTTACCTGTTCACACCAGCCTGTGCCTCTGAGCTTACCTGTTTATACAATACTTACCTGTCCAACTCCGAACTTACCTGTTCACACCAGCCTGTGCCTCTGAGCTTACCTTTTTATACATACAAACTTACCTGTCACTCGTCAAAAATGATTATATTGCTTTTTAAGATTTTGTAGACCACCAAAGTGAAAATACCTACGCTATACATAGGTATTGTCACTTTTGTATGCTAACTATTAATTATTTATTATCTGTGCCTGGAGTCATTATAAGCCCTTAAAGGTGGAAGCCTCTTGGCTGATAAGCTGGATACAATAATTCAAAAACAGTATTCGGAACCAATCTGAATTCAATAGTAGATGGATGTCATTTAGTTATTATAATCATTATGATATATGCAGAGCATTATACGGAATTGATTTAAACATACAGTTGGATGGAGGCGGGAATGTGCATGCAGTGTTTTGAACGTATACGGAGATATTCAGTGTGCAAGAAAGATTTAAGAGTGAACGGACGCACTCATTCAGTTATTCGGAACCAATCTGAATTCAATAGTACATGGATGTAATTTAGTTATTATAATCATTATGATATATGCAGAGCATTATACGGAATTGATTTAAACATACATTCGGATGGAGGCGGGAATATGCATGCAGTGTTTAGTAGGTATACGCAGGTATTCAATGTGCAAGAAAGATTTAAGAGTGAACGGAGGCACAAATTCAGCTAGAAATATTTAATTTGAATATCACCATTTAACGTTTAAATGAAATTTGACGTCGACTACTGATGTGACACTGATTAAAACATCTTACATACGCATTGAAAACATTAAAAATCTCACTACATTCAGTGGACGCCGCAGGGTGGTAGTTTGTAAAGACGCAAGAAGTCCTTCGCGATTTATATATATATATATATATATATATATATATATATATATTAAAGTTAAGTTCGGCTTCACACAGTTTTTAATATGTTATTCATTTTGTGTATACTTAATTATTCATTGTAACTAAATATGACAGTAAGTTAAATATAAGTAGTTGAAATTTATCCTATAAACTGTGTTTTATTTACCTAAATTACCTGAAGAACTGTTTTCAAACAGTAAGTAATGAAAACAAGTGCAAGGTCATAATAGAAATAAAAAACATGATTTTGAAGATACTTTATTCAAATACCACTTTCAATACAACAACCGGCACTAATACTAAATTACATTAACATTTTTATACCTACTTAAATTAATTATTACTAATATCATTCTCATAATAAACAGTTTCAAAGGTAAATACGAGTAACTTAGAGATACGAGAATGAATATGAGAGTAAATACGAGTAAAGAAAAAAAAAACATAAGTAGTTATTACGTTAATTGAAGTACCTACAAAAAAGCTAGTAACACGATAATTCATAAGTAGGTACTTATTTCAAAATAGGTAATGAATAATAATTACTAACAAAGTTGACAGGACAACCTTTAAATTCTTTTCTAGTGGCAGTTATAAAATTACTGAGGTGTTGCCACGAGTCTGTGTTCTCATCAGTTCTATTTTTAATACAGATAATCGCGTGGCGCCACCTATTCATAGGCGCCACATGTTGAATTTCGTCGCAACTATACACCTTTAACTCAACAAAATGCGTCCCTTTTTTGAAGTCAAACGTTTGGCGAGAGTGTCCATTAGCAACTCTTCGGCTTATGTATGACTGTAACGGATGAATTGGTTTACCCGCGATTGGTTGATCCTAGGCATCATCGTCGGTATCAGTATCGAAGATGTCAGGGGCACGGACCGTGGCTTTCTTCACGGCGATAGGCTTGATGACAGGTTTCTTGGTTTGACTCGGCCTTGATGTACTAGGTACGGCCCCCGACGGCGACGATGGTTTTTTCTTTTTTGGCTTGTGTTTTTCTGGCTCACGTGGCTGCTGAAGTTCGTCATCTGGCAGGAACAACGATTCTGAATTTCCATGACGTGGCCTGTAATTCAAAAACACATAATTATGTTTCATTTTAAATTTAATAGATTATAAATACTAAGTTTACGGTGCATTATCAGATCTAGGTAGGTATATCTACTCCAAATGTGAATAACGTTTAAAAAATGGAAGATACATAATGTAAAAACATTTTTGGAATAAAAACTTTCATTACAACTGAACACTTATTAAGATAAAATGAATACAAACAAAAATAAATATGTAATTGATTGGTTCACTGAATAAAGTTTGATGTAGCAATTGCAGGATATAAGCTACTGAATTAATAGATGATTAATTAATGAATAGATTCTACTATTTAAAAACTGAAAACAAAAACAACTAGATCACATACTAAAGTAAATTATTATTAATACAAACTTACATTTTGACTGGACTCTCCCTTGATGTACTGGGTGCGGCCAACGATGAGGATTTTTTCTTTTTCGTTTTTCTCAATTCAGGTTCAGGCTCACGGGTCTGCTGAAGTTCATCGTCCGACGAGGACGATGATTCGGCATTTCTATGATGTGACCTGAAATTCAAACACATAATTATGTTTTCATTTTAAAAGATACATAAGTAAAAAAACAATTTTAAATAAAAACTCATTGTAACTGAACACTTATTAAGACAAAATTATATTGTTTCCCCTGAATAAGGTCTACACAAGCAACTGCTAGATATGATCTACTAAATGAATAGATGAATAATGAATGACTAGATGCCTAATGAATGAATAAATGCTACTATTTAAAACCAGAACAAAATAAAAAACAATTAGATTTTGAAGCTATTAAAATATTAATATTATTAATAGTACAACTTACATTTTTTTGTGGTGTTCCTGGTTCTTGATGGCAGCTCGGGGAAAATAGCAGTGATGTTCCAGATGCCCACGTCCCGATTTATATACCAGTAAATCCACGTCATTTAATACATAAATGGAGAGTAAGTTTTGACTAAAAATCCTGAGTCAAATCTACGCTCAAATAAGAAAAGCGCTTACATAGCACCCTCATAATTAAGTTTAACTTTCGATCTTAAAATACATGCAGTTAAGATTTCAACCTAATACATTTTAGTACAATACTAGTTTTATGCTCTGAATTTGCTTATGATTAAATATCACGATAAATGTATGAGAACACCTTCAACGAAACATTCATACATTTAGATCTTTGATATTAGTATTGATTTGATGTAAACAAAGCAATGCAGGCGCCGATCCGTCGCAGCGTCCTATTTCCATCAGTCGATTTGATCCGTCTCCATATAAAGAATTACAACTTTGCAAAATTCACTAACAATGACATACTACTAACATACGATGAATTTGTCTGCTGTATCTTCTCAAATAAAATGTATGAAAAGATTATAGCGAGCAAACGTACAGTAGTACTTATTTTATCAATATATACTTACGATAAACAATTGAATGTTTGGCGCCGTGATGTCTGGGGTTTCAATTTCACCATACCATTTTTGTCTTTGATACCAACATCTAACAAAAAACGTACGACTTTGAACTCTATTGATTAAAATTAAATTGTATATAAATGAAAAAAAAAAAAAACTTAAAATCTATTATTCAACTTCTGCACCTGAGGCCTGACTGGGTAGAACTTTATTATCACGTAATGTCGGTAAGTTTTATTAATATTTTTTTTTAACACTATTAAATTATCCAACAAAATACTATCACCATTAGCAGGTAATCATTATTTAGATTAGTATAGGTATCTGGTACACCAGTCAGTATTTATTTGTACCTACATAACGCTTTGTTTCAAACATAATAGGTATATTTTTATTGATTTGAGACTTATTTAATAGCAGTTGATTTTTTCTTTTTTTTTTTTTTCAGGACACGGAAGATCTTTTCAATTTTGTACCTATGAATCAACCAGCAGTTCAACAAACACCTGGACAGAAAACGCTGGGTCTTGCTCGTAAGAGACAAAAATCAAATGAAACGTTTTTTCAATATATAAAGAAACCTGTCACTCGCGGAGCAAAAATAATCAAGATTGAAATTTACGATGCAGACAATTTTCCAAAATCCGAACAGCCAATGTGTAATTGTGAAGCTGATGTGTGTGTTCAGCATGTTGTAAAAACCATATTGTTTGATGACATATATTCCAGTACAAGAGAATTAATAGCCAAAATTCAGGATGACATCGAACCAAAAGCATAGATTGAATAAATAGTTTTATATTCTGACTTGGCTTAGACTTAGTTTAGATTGCGAATAAATAGTTATAACGTAGGTACCTACCTACCTACTTATTGTTAAGTGTTTATTGATTCATGTGTTTGAATACATGAAATTATATTATTTGTGGTTTTCCTGGATGAATGATACCTTATCTGAATATATTGAAATGTAATAGTTAGTAGTTTGTATTTGAATAAACGGAATAATATCATTATATATAGTTTTTTATTTGAATATATGAATGGCGTTTTTATTGAATAGATGAAGGGGTTTGAATAGATGAATGGGTTTTTTATTGAATAGATAAATGGGTTTGAATAGATGAATGGAGTTTTTTAAAGACTCTACTTTCTAGGTAAGCAAATACTTAATACTTTTATTTTAATTGTACATGATGTGAATGGCCGTCGTATGGAAGAAATAGACAATGACCCGGATAGTGCGAGCGTGAATATACAATATTTAGTGCTAAGTGATTTTGATGAAATCATGAGTGAAACTGAGCATTTAGTTACTAAAATAGTTAAAAAGTTAAGTTCAACTTCATGTTATTGACATATAAAATATAATCGTTCCAAATATTGTTTCGCTTTTTATTTCTAAGACCGCTCATAAAATTAAAAAGTAAATAGCCACTACACTACATACATAATTATTAATATATAAGGCAGCGCGATGGACGAGCGAGCGCATTCCATTTTCGTCAGGCGGTCGTGTTGAATAGACTGACTGTTACTCAAATTTCATGAACGCATCATTGAATTGTTGAATGAATGTAATAATGTAACGATGAAAAATTAGAATGCATATAATTATGAATGTTGAATTAAGATAAATGTGGCATATTTATATTGAATATCCTAATTTCTCATGATATCTATTAAATTAAAAAAAAGTGGTTGAATTTGCAAATTCGACAGAAACTTTTCATATTTATAATCTGAATAGATAAAAAAAAGATAAACATTGGAGCCACTAGATCATTTTTATCAATAAAATGAAGATAATAATGTAAATTGGGTGTTTCTGGATCTGATCTGATCCAGAAACCCCAATTTACACCTACTTCTATAGACATTAGACAGGTCTTTAAAAATGACATTGAGGTTCCACAAACAATTTTTTCTCAAAGCCAATCGTTTGGAAGACAGACACTTCCAAATTTGTAAAATGGCGACCGGCCTCGCGGTCGCTTGCCTTCGGTATTGCCAACAATGACCAGCTTTTCAAGGCTGCTCTTTGCATTATATGGCCGAAATAAGACAAAATACGCTGTAGGCAAACTGTTGACAATCGAGTCTTGATATCGAGTTGGTAAAGGATAGACACATTTGTGCGTTTGGCCGTCCATGGAATTCGGAGAATCCGCCTAAAACACCACATTTCGAATGCGTCTATCCTCTGTTTTACTCTTGTTTGGATTGTCCATGTCTTAACTCTATGGAGGAAAATCAGGAAAACTAGTGCTCTGACCAAACGGGCCTTCGTTTTAAAACTTATACCACGTTTTTCCCAGATGTTCCGGGGGCGTAATATAGCATCTTTAGCCATGGCTATCCGCCGTTTTATTTCTGTGACGCAGCTACCTTCATTACTTATATTGGAGCCCAGTTAATCGAAGCTGTCCACAGTATAGATGCCTTAGATGTTATAGGCGCCCGATAGCTTTCCCGCACGATCTACCACCATAAGCTTGGTTTTCTGCCTATTTATTGCAAACCCTACTTTGCCACTTTCCACTTCCAATCTGTGCCGTATCTCTTTCATGTTGCCAAATGTTGTAGCAAGGAGAACGGTGTCATCAGTGTACCTCAGATTGGAAATCCACTTTCCACCAACAGTAAACCCCTTGTCCCAGCCCTAAAGAGTCTTGAATGATATTACTCTTCATACATATTGAAGAGCAGAGGTGAGAGGATGCATCCCTGCCTAACGCATTTGAACAGTCGGTGTCTATTTTGACGAAAGAGCGGTTGTTGATGTGTAGGTAGAGACATCGGACTATGTCAATAAGATGTTGAGGCGTTCCCATGTCTTTAAGAACCCCCCACAACTTGCCCCACTCCACGCAATCAAATGCTTTGGTATAATCTATGAAACATATCAATACAGGGCTGTTAAATTCCCGGCTTTTCTCTATAATTTGGCGAACGTTCAGGATTTGTTCCCGCGTGTCTTTGCCTTTAACAAAACCTGCTTGCTCTTCTGGAATTTGTGGCTCCAAAAAGTGTATTAGAATGTTGTTTATGATGTACAGGAGTATTGATGGTGCGTGGAGTAAGTGCCAAACACTTAATATAATTTTTAGAATCTTGTAGGCAACTTGTAAAGAGTGGGTTTAATAGAAAATATCCAATCCCCAAAACCCAGTTAGTAAGTAATCATTTTTAATGACTTCGTTATCGATACATATTGGAAGGAAGGAAGGGGACTCTTTGATCAAACCATACATTTTGTAGGACAAATATTTTTTCAAATAATTTAGATAATTATCATCAGATTTAACAAAAAAAACCCAGCTGATGATTCTCAAAAGTGTTTGTACTAACACTTTTGAGAATCATCAAACCAACATATTTTATCCCTGCTACCCCTATTACTTACCACAATCGAGAATTCGAGAGTTTCTTGCAGGAAATTGTTGGGCGTCTCGCCGTCTCATCAAAATTAGCTTGATAGTAATCAAGTGCAAAAATGGACCGCGGATCCTGGACTATTTGTTTCTTACTTGGTAGTATGGCGCTAGGGTATCGGAAAAATTGTGGGCGTGTCCAAAAATACTGAAACATCAGAAGTCAATAGCTATTGTCATCGTCTTAAATGCAAGGCCTGCATCCAGGGCAAAGAAGCGACTACATTCTAAGGGCGCCCGGGCGAGGGCACGCCACGATAGTGGCGGTAAGTCCCCTCTTTGAGGAGTGGCTGGAGAGGCGCCACGGCGCCCTCACCTACCGTCTGACGCAGGTTCTCACCGGACACGGGTGTTTCGGGAGGTACCTGTACCGAATCAGGCGGGAGGAAACGCCCGGATGCTTCCACTGCGGGGATCGACCGGAGGACACGGTGGAGCACACTGTGGAGGCGTGCCCTGCTTGGGCAGAGCCCCGCCGTGTTCTCGTAGCGGCGATCGGCGGCGGCGACCTCTCGCGCCCGGCCCTGGTGCAAGCCATGGTCCGGGGCGAAGAGGAATGGGACGCCGTCGCCTCCTTCTGCGAAGCAGTGATGCTAGCGAAGGAGGTGGTGGAACGAGAGAGGGAGAGAACCTCTCAACGTCCCAGCCGCCGCGGAAGGCGCTCCGGGCGTCGGGGGTCACGCGATGACCTCCAGCCACCGTAGATGCGGGCCTGTGGACGGTGAGTAACGAGCTAGCTCGCCGTCCGGCCGTCGTCATGACGGCAACAGACCGTGTCGGCGGCGCGTAAGTGTTCCACGCGCGCCTCAAAGAGATGTCAGCAATATGGAAGGGGCAATTAAGGGCCGACGCCCGTCGGGGCTGTGGATATCGAAAGGTTACCGCGGCTCCCACACAAGGGCGAAGAAGAAGGAACATGGGTTTGGTTTTTAGTCAGTAGAAGTCTGACACTCCCCTTCGCTCTGCCCAAGAGCGGGGGGGGGGGGGGTTATTCGATGATTTTCCACCCACCAAAAAAAAAAAAAAAGGGCGCCCGGGCGCCCTCCAAAGAGTATAATAATACTATAGGAATAATGGGAGGCACCTTCTGTGAGCTAAAAGCGTTAGGGAGTCGCTAGAGGAGGACAGGTGGGGTCTGAGTGGTATCATTATTTAGGAACTGATTTTGGAGTATTGCCTCGCGAGCGAGGGTCGGGCTCGGGACAGCCTAGGGTCACATGCCCGCTTTATTTATTTCATGAAATAATAGGGAAAAAAACAACACACGTCTAACACCTTAACATGGAATCTTAGGCTTACAACGGACCCAGTATGCAAATTACTAGTTGACGAGTATCATCATCATTTGCCCTCGAAAGACGTACACTGACGTTCTTCAGAATGGACAGGTAATTATTATACTTTACTGTTTGGGTGCGAGTACTCTCAACCGGCGCGCGTGTGTGACTGTGACTGTATGAATGTGGACGAGGCAAACAAAAGCAGTATGTAAAGCCTGCAATACATGTTGGCCGAGCGTTGACGAGTGAAGGCCAATACCAACATGTAGACGGTACATTTGCCTTGTCTTGCTATCGCTCGGTGTCACTCATGAAGAAATAGATAAATATGGAGGCCACACTTAGAACAAAAGTTTGAGTCAAATACCTACGATTCTCTATCTCACTCTCTGTGGGCTTACCTCTCTTTCTAAGGTGGACGATAGTATTGCTATCTCGGTATTAAAATCTCCTTATTCATTTTTAAAAAGAGTCACCACACAAATGTAATCAGAAGTTAAATACTGTCAAATAATGTGCTAATAAATAAAAAGCTAAACTAAGATTACTGAAATTAAAATTCCAAAATAGTATGTCACGAATGCTTGACAAGGTTGGCGAATCAGTGAATTATTTTCCCATTTCCTAAGGATGTGGTAATGTGGCAACATTGTCCCCACATGTCAACATAAATCGTACCAATATGGCGGTTGTTTACTTTGCGGTTCACAGTTTCGTTTGAGATATTTGCCTGTAATCAAAGTTATAATTGAGAAAATGGTGCAAACTTGTGTAGTGCGTGGTTGTGGTAGTATATGGTGTCCAGGAGGTGATATAAGATTTCACGCGTAAGTGTTTAAATCGGGATTTTTGACACTGAATAATTGTAAACATATTTCTGCATATTTCTTTGTATTTTCAATTAATTACTTCATAAAAGCTTGACCTATGATTTAGTCAATGATAACTTAGATAACTATGTAAAGACCAAACAGTTTTACATTGAATTTCATGGACTTTCTGCAATTTTATTTGTTTTTGTTTATAAGGAGTCATACTGAAGTAGTGTGACCATATTGGGGATATATCTGGGACTTTCCGTGGGACCTTCATTAATTATATAGTCATTATCATACTCGCTTTATTACATTTTATTACTTTTTTCACACACCGTGTTATTTCACTCTTCTGGTTTTAGGTCAACAGCGAAGCCCAGGTCTCTACGAAGATTGATAGGGGCGTACAGGTGTAAATAAAATCAACTGAAGAAAAAATACTGCAGAAGAAATCTAAGATTCTTAAGCAAAGAGTTTTACGACAGACTAAAAAAATCAGGACATGTCTTCGTAATATAATAAAATGATTTTAATTTAGAAAGTGTTTTTGTTTCTTTTTGAGGTTTTATACATATGTATTACCGTTCCTAATAGCCCCGTATTTAGATGAAAATACATAATATTAAAAGTTCCACAGTGGTAAAAAACCTTAACACTGACTTACCCAGAAATCTTTAAAAAAATATCATCTTATATGTATCATTTTCATTAGTCTACAAAATAAAAGAAACATATAAGTAATTTCTTTTTTGTGATTTCATGATTTTATAGTAAGAGTTGTACTGGGCAAAAATCTCTCCCAAATCCTTCCAGATTCATTATCTTGAGCCACCCCACCAGCCCTTGCGGTAGGCAACCACCGTGGTCGTGTCACCACCTCTTCTGTCATTATGATTTACTAGCTTTTGCCAGCGGCTTCGCCCACGTGAAAATGGCGATTTTCCATACAAACTTTCATCCCCTATTTAACTCCCTTAGGGGTTGAATTTCAAAAAATCCTTCCTTATTCCTTGTCTAGATTATAAAGGGAACGTCTGTGCAAAATTTCAGCTTTCTAGGTCCAAGGGTTTGGGCTGGGCGTTGATGAGTCAGTCTGTCAGGACTTCTCTTTTTATTTATATAGATAGATAGAAGATCATTAATTTCGTATTGCTACAGGAACTAAAGTTTTATACTGGCCATGGTCTATATTCTATTTCTGTGCGAAATTACGTAAGACTTTTTTGCGTGATTGAAAATGACAAACTGCCAAAAAAAATCAGGAAATTTCACACTGTAAGCAAACAGCTTCTTTCGTAATTTATCATTGGCATCTTTCATCGATCTAGAAGTGAACAGAGATGTGGATATATTAATTTAATCAAACACAAGTTATGAAAAGGAACTACGTAATGTCCTAGGTAAAATAAAATAAAGGTTACCCTACTTAGAAAGAGAGGGTCAGCCCACAGAGAGCGAGATAGCGATGCATAAGTTTTGCTTCAAGTAGGTATTCGAAGTGTGGTCTCCATATTTACCTATAACTTCATGGTGTCACTCGCCTAGTTGGTCGAGTGAAGACCTCTATATAGTCTGTGGTGAAGACGAGCGCCAACGTGTATAGACCTCATTTGGCGTAGCTTGTCATAACTTGCAATCGCTCGCGATCACTTGCCTCACTTCGGAGCGGTGTCGGTTTTTCTGCACAAATCAAAGGCACTCGCGCGCGCTCGGCCAATGGTGTTCACATGTTTGTCCGAGCGCTATGCATTGGCTTCCTTCAAACTTGCCGAACGTCTAGACAGTAGCGCTTGCCTTGTGTCAATTTGTCTAGGCTCGCGTTGGTCTAAGCTCGGCCAACATGTATTGCAGGCTTAAGGGATCGTAGCAGCCCGTCGGGGCTGTGGCTTGTCGAAAGGATAACGCGGCTCCGACACAAGGGCGAAGAAGGAACATGGGTTTGGTTTTTAGTCAGTAGAAGTCTGACACTCCCCTTCGCTCTGCCCAAGAGCGGGGGGGGGTTATTCGATGATTTTCCACCCACCAAAAAAAAAAAAAAGGGATCGTAGCAGGTGGCGTTCTGTGGTTTCTGCCTACCCCCATGGGAAAAGGGCGTGAGTTTCACCCCTTTGTCACTACATTGTCCGGTCCCATTATTAGGTAGTTTACGATTATATTAAAAACTAGCTGATGCCCGCGACTTCGTTCACGTGGAAATTTTGATGAGTGACTGTCTCGTTGATTGAGTGACAGTGAAATTAGTGATAGCTTTGATTTCCACATCAGCTGTTCCAGATCTTCAAATTTTATACGACAACAGAGAGTGCTTATCAGGCTGAACAACTCTTGCTAAGACGTCATTCCTATATATGTTATAGTGTAGCTGGGCTCTTGGACTTCCACATCAGCTGTTCCAGATCTTCAAACTTTATACGACAACAGGGAGTGCTCATCAGGCTGAACAATTCTTGCTAAGACGTCATTCCTATTAATATGTTATAGTGTAGCTGGGCTCTTGGAGTTCCACATCAGGTGTTCCAGATCTTCGAATTTATTCTCTTTTGCAGAAAATGCTCATCACGTGGAACAATTTTTGCTATGGTACCATTTTTGTATATCTTATAGTTAAGCTGGTCTGTTGCGGTTCTGCATCAGGTATTCAAGTTTCCAAGATAAATTATAGCCTATATGTTGGCCAGACTTAATATCTATACAACTAAAAAAGAACCATTCAAATCCGTCGAGTAGTTCCGAAGATTAGCGTGTACAAACAAACAGACAAACAGACACACAGACAAACAGACAGACTTTTTTTTTCGATTCGTGCTCTATTACTGTTTCTAAACCCCCCTCAAATATTATTTTTTAAATATATTCAATGTACAGACACAGTTTTTTTACTGTTTTATTATATGTATAGATGTACTTCGTGACATTTGCTCCAAAATTGAGTGCCGAAAATAAAACATAGACTCAGATTACAGAACAGAAACCTGTTCTTTCTGTTCTGTGGATATGGTATTACAGCCAGCAAAGGACTGTAAATTCCAAAACTGCTGGTGCGTGCGTGCGTATTTTTGAATCAATAGAATTCCAAATCGTGTACGAAATCGCAGAATTCATCACGTCATTTCCGTCATTTCTACTGGTAGAATATCGGAAACGAGTGGGTCGGACCCACGTCGGACCACTCGTTGCAAAATTCACGGGTATGAATATTCAAAAATAGCGATTTCGTACGGATTCGCATACGAATTCTGCGATTTCGTACACGATTTGGAATTCTATTGATTCAAAAATACGGCCCCAGGACATTTATTTTAGCAAATAGTCTCTAGCATACAGAAAATGTAATGCACTAGTATGAAATTTAGTGGATTTCATTTCAATTAAGCAATTAGAATATAAATACAAATTGTAAAATGAAATTAATCGACTAAAGTTTCAAATCGCACAATTTTTAGTCTGTGCTACAATGCCAGGTGTGCCCATCACTAGTATTTGTCAAAACTACGAAAAAAAGGCCGAGTCGAGTAAATATTTTTCAGCCCAAAATTACAACAATACACCGGCAAATATGAAGATTTTATGTGAAAGCGTGTGTTATAGTAGTTAAATATCGAAGATTCCATCTTAAGAAAGAAGTATACTGCGTTAGACGCCTCCAAAACACAGGTAAGCTGCAATATTCCTATTTTGTATCTCTAACCCCTAACCAGATGTTTTCGCGCGTAAAGTCTCATAAGAATTGTTTACAAACATTAGAATACTTAAATTAATTGAATTTAATGCGTTAAATATCGATTTTAAAACGCATTGCATTAATTATCACCGCGGTGATATTCTGTAAATCGCTTCTCGTACGCGATCGAGCTTGTTGCATTTGATATGGCAATACGAACTCTATGCCACATGGTAATAAGGGTGATTTGGTTTTTCGATGTTGTTGCGATATAGCTTTCGGAATAAGGCTTCGCGACTGGTTATTGCTTTTCGGCTGTACAAGTCGTTAGGGTTGCCAGTTTCTAGTAATTTACATCAATTTTGGGAAAATATTTGTACGTTTTAATGTTTGTTATGAACTTTTTTATTGTTTTAGTAAGTGTTATATGAATATCTAAGTTTTACTCTATTTGTTTGTTATAACAAGATTATCATTTTTTGGCGCCACAATTTAAGGGGGTAGGCAGGAAAGCCAGGAGAGTTTACCTAATGTAATATTTTTTTTGTGTTAGGTAATTTTCTAACTGCAGTCAGTTTCTGAATAAGCTTCAATAACAACCTCAAGTTAGATAGAGGCAAATGCCCATTGTGTTACTAATAAAATGCTGCTGTCCCTATTCCTTGCAAAAAAGGTCTATCCTATTCCTAGTTCATCATCATCATCATCATCATGAACAGCCCAACTTCACCCATTGCTGGGTATAGGCCTCTCTTTGTTTGTGCCACACTCCACTCTCTTGTGCCAGCCTCATTCAGGATAGTCCTGCAAGCGGAAACAAGGCGGCCAACTCCTTCGGTACAAAGATGTGCTTAAGCGCCACATGAAACGATGTGACCTAGACACGTCACAATGGGAGGCATTGGCAGCGGACCGGTCACTGTGGAGGCATACCGTGAGCACTAAGGTGTTTGAGTTTGAAAGGCGACGTAGAGAAGAGCTCGATGCTAAACGTGACGAGCTTAAGGCCCGACCACCCGCGGCCATCCAATACAATTACGTCGGAGGGGTGCTGACTTGCAGTGAATGTGAACGCACTTTCACGGCAAAAATTGGCTATGTCAGTCACCAGAGAGCACACCAGCGATGCTCTTAATAGGCAGATCCAAGTCGCTGTGGCCGAAATCGGTCGGGATCATATATATATATATATAGTCCTGCAAAATGCAACAATATTGTCTGCACATCTCTGCTTAGCTTAACCACCAAGGATTGAATTTCTGTTACTGTTATTTTTTTGTAAATCTCGCGGACGTTAGGATTGAGGCAGGAGCATAGTTAGGGAGAGGCTGGATCAAAACAATATGTTACTGCTACCTTGTATCATCCCATTTCTGGGCCAAAACCGATCCCTATGACTTCCAGTTGTTCCGATATAAGACCACTGCACATTAATTATGCCCAACAATAAAATTGTCTAAAAGTGGGAAATTGCATTCTTGAGCATGGTATCCCGAAAAGCTGTAAAATGCCTTGTTTTTGTTATCAAAAGTTTATGGTCATCATCAGCCTATAATGTTCCCACTGCAGGGACTCAGGCCTCCTCTCTAGGAGAGGGATGGGCTATAATGTACCACATGGGCCCAGTGCAGGTTGGTTAAAGTTAATAGCTTGTGAAATCAAATCAAAATCAAAATTCTTTTATTCAAACTAGGCTGGTAATAAGCACTTTTCGAAGGTCAAAATTTACATTACTATTTACATTTTTATAAGACAGTCCCCCAAAACGCCCACCCATCGACACTTCCTAGTGTTTATTTATATATACTTTATTGTACACCACAAAAATACATAACAAAAGAAAACATAATAAACACTACAAAACATACAATGGGCGGCCTTATCGCTTTCCGCGATCTCTTCCAGGCATGTTTAGCTGGAAAGAAGAAGTGGCGGAACAAACATCCCAGCACACATCTGTCTGTGAGGTTGGTTAGAAGAACCAGACTCGATACAATAGCAAGGTGTCAGTTAAAAAGATTTACTACTCACACAATCAGTAATAAACAAAAGTATATAACAATAAACAATGTAAAAATAAAATAATAATTAAATAACATAACAGTAAACTAATTTTGGAGAAAGAACATTGTCTTGTGTAATGTAATCCCGAGCCCTACGAATGAATTGTGAACTGTGTGAAGCTGGTGAAAAGGAGCGCGTAGGAAATTCATTGAATACTCTGTAATACATGAAAGCGGGTATCCCCGGATGTATTATATTAGTTCCATGTGAGGAATAAAATGTGGAATTGGTATAAGAGTAGAGGAAGGCCAAAGAAACGATGGATGGACTGTGTGAAAGATGATATGGTAAGAAAGGAGGTGACTGCTGAGATGACGAGAAATAGGGAAGTATGGAAGAAGAAGATATGCTTCGGATAACTCTTGAAGAATTATCTTTTTTTTTTTCTTCTTTTTTTCACACTAGGAATTTCTCCTGTATCGTGGGTGCGTTTACAAACATATAAACTCACATACACAAATACCCAGACCCGGAACAACTATCTGTAGGTCATACAAATATTTGTTCCGTGCGGGGATCGAACCCGCGACACGCGGCGCACCAGTCCAATCGCTCAGCCATTGCGCCAACCGTGCCGTCTTATGTTATTATGTTAGGGGAGCATATTAGTTGTAAATGAAGAACTTTCAAACTCAAATATTTAAATTGTAAACAAAACAAAATTACAGGTGCCATATTAATGAAATGAATCCTATACCTTGTATCATTGGTCGAGTGGTTGTAAGGGCGACTACTGAGCATGAGGTCTGGAGTTCGATTCCTAGGTCTAGCAAATTGCTATTAGGTTATTCCACCAAAAATTACTCAGTAGCAGCCACGGAGTCTGGATTTGCCATTCATCATGTCAGGGCAACAATTTCCTGTTATTTTGGCCCAAAAACTGTAGACTTTGCTTAATAACAGTTTTTTTTGTTTGTTTCCAGGAAGTAATCCTGCCAGATGATGAGTCCCTGTTGTGTTGAAGGTTGTGAGATTACGTCTGAAGAAACATTCTATTTTGAGTAAGTATTCTATACATATAGTCTTTCTTTATTTATTTAACAATTTATGTACACACAGAAGACATCACAGGAAATAAACATAAAATAATAATTGAGTACAAAGGTACTGCTTATTTCTTTAGAAATTTCTGCCAGCAGACCTGCTAAAGGAGAAATGATGAAGAAATGTAGACGATAGTGTGTGAAAATAGGAAAAGAATAATGTGTATATGTGCCTTAACTAACTTAACCTAAAATAATAAAATACACATATAAATAAATAAATATAGATATAATATACTTAAATAACATACTGATAGTACTTTATCGTGTGGTAAGTGAAATATCTCTCAGGCATGCTGGATTTTTCGCGATGTTTTCCTTCACCGAAGCAATTGATTATTATACAATACGCACGTAAATTTGAAAAATCAGCCGGCCAGGAACATCACACCAATGACTTGACTACCACGGCCTAGTAGGTAGTGGGCAGAGCACATTGCTCGTAGAACGGATGGCTGAAAAGTTCTGGAGTGGCAACCGCGAACCGGAAGAGTTGCGTTGGAAGGTCTCCCACTATGTGGACCGATGACCCGGTGAAGGTAGCGGGGACCCGCTGGATGCGAGACGCACGGGACCGGTCAATGTGGCGACACCTGGGGGAATGGGCCTCCCCAGGTGTCGCCACATTGACCGGTCCAGCAGTGGACGTCTTTTGACTGAAATGATGACGAAGATGATGAACAGACAGATTTGTGTTACTGAGGAGTTTGTTCCGCCACTTCTTCTTTCCAGAAAACACTAGAAAGTGTCGAAGGGTGGGCGTTTTGGGGGACTGTCTCTTATGTCGTAGAATTTAACGTTCGAAAAGTTCTGATTATCAGCGTAGTTTGATTAATGAAAAAAAAATTAATTAATCTTACCCCCAGATTTCCAACGAGCCGCATTCTCCGCCGCAAATGGCTGGACCTGATCCCGATCCAGGGCAAGTTGCCCCTGGGCACAGTGGTGTGTAGTCGACACTTCAGCTCGGATGACTACGAGAGTGTGCGCGGGAAGGTTCGCTTGAAAGGCAAGGTGGTGCCGAGTTTGTACCTTAAGGTGAGTTGGTACCCCCGTCGGGGCTGCGGATTGTTCACAAGATACCGTGGCCTTGACATATAGGGCTAAGAAGGAACATGGGTGGTTTTTAGTTAGTATAAGTCTGACACTCTCTACCACTCTGCCCAGAGCGGAAGGGGTTATTTGATGTGTTGTTTGTAGTAGGTTAATATACCCGCGGTTTGCCGTTGAGGAGTTTGGGTTTTCACAGGTACATACGAGTTCTACTGCCTCCTTGGTCGACTGGTGTAGGCGTTTGCCTCGTGACCCGCTGGTCGTGGATTCGATTCCCACGGGAAGCATAATTTGTAAAGTTGTTTCCAGTTTGGCTAGGACATTGCAGGCTTGAATCACCTGATTGTCTGATGAAAAAGATGATTCCGTGCTTCGGAAGGCACGTATACGCCAGTCGCCAAACGGCGGTCGTCAAAACATGTCAGAGGCCCTTGAGGCGGTTAGAAACTCTGACACTAGGGTGTGTGGGGTCGTTAGACCTTACTGCCCACACGATAAGAAGTCTTCTGCCTAGTCTTTTCCCAACTATGGGAATTTGGGATCGGCCAGTCTAGCCGTCCAGTCTAAACTTTTGCTAAATTATGTACTTAATCAAAGCAAATAAATTATTTTCCATTTCCTATAATAAAAATCTTGCTTTTCTTACAGAAACAAACACCAACATCAGAGATACCACTCCCCAATGGACCCCCACTCACCAAACCCCCTTTATCACCTAAATCACCCCCACTCTCTAATACACCCCAATCGCCAAAATCACCCCCAACCACTGAGGAGGCCCCTTTATCACCCCCTCTCACTAATGTTCCCAATTCACCTAAATCACCCCCACTCACTGACACCCCCAAATCACCCGAACCTACTAACGCCCCTTTATTGCTTAAGTCACCACCGCTATCCACTGAAGCCCCTTTATCACCCAAATCACCTACAAAGACCCCATTATCACCTAAATCACCCACTAAGACCCCTTTATCACCTACTAAGACCCCATTATCACCTAAATCACCTTCATCGCCCCCTTCGCCCCCCAAGGTGATAGAAGCCGGTGGTGATTCCACGACGGTCTCAGTACCATCACCTATTGATGCAGAACGGATGATCGATGAAATTCAAAATAGGATAGTTGGGTCTATACAGAAGTTGACGGCGACAACCCCGAATGGGGTTAACTGGGGTGTTGCTAAAAGGTGAGTTAATGTGTGCAAAGTGTATTAAGGTTTAACCTAAAGATCGACTCGAGCGGCAATTATGATTAGGCCACGAGCTCGAGCGGTGTGTAGGCAGTAGGCACTGATGTCATTACACAAAAAATACTTGATAGGCTGTAGAAAATATATGAAAAACGTAAAAAGTACATATAAAGAGGGTTGCTCTCGATTTCCCTGACATTCCATCATCAGATCCTGACTTGGTGACAATGGGACCACCTCGGAAGTATACTCTTTCGAATACAACAATAATTTTGAAATTGGTCTGCTATTGACGGAGATATAAGTGCCCATACCTAAAAAAAAATCGGTTACAAATCCTAGCAAGTTCTGGGTTCGAATCCCAGAGAGAGTTATTGCAGTTTTTCATTGCGAATGTGTCAGTAGTAGCGTGAAGCCTGTATTTGTCACGGTTGAGCCGATACGTGGGACATATTTTTCCAAAAATATGTGTACACAACTCGTACACAACTGCTTACTCCGTAATTAATATCCGTGGTGCTAGGCAACTGGGCTTATCCCAGTTGTATACGTCCCTGTGTGCCTATTGGCCTTGTTCTGTTCTGTCTCCTGCTGATATGGAGGGAACTGGAAATTATGTTTTTTCCTACTCCTCCGCTATTCTTTTCTGATTAATTTCGTTGCGGGATCCAAGACAGTTAAATCATTTCTCTGGGACTTCGTCGAGCTTCATTGTCTCGGCGCTTTTCTTGTGGTCGCCACTGTTGATTCTGGCTAACAGGAGTTACAGTGGGCAGGGAATAGTGTGGCGGGCTTGTCCCAACTAAAAAAAGTCTAAAGTAAAGTCTCATTAGTCGAGTGGTTGCAAAGGCGATTATTGAGGCTCACCCACTATTGCATGGGACTTAAATATAACAGACGAAATGTGTGTGTACTAATAATGAGCAATTTAAATAGGGGATAAAAGTTTGTATGGAAAATTGTCATTTTCACGCGGGCGGAGCCGCTGGCAAAAGCTAGTCCCTTATATGAATTGGGCTAAGGGTCAAGAAAATGATGACTTACAATTCCTTTTCTCATTCCAGCCGCCCTGCAACTCCCGTGGCCCCACTCCTCGATCCAAAAGAAGATATCGAAGACATGATAACAAACTACCACATAAAGAACAAGGTGCCCAACCCGGCGTTACTCGCAGACCTGGTGCCACCACCAGTGGGACAGCCAGTGGGGTCGGCACCAGCTGGGCAGATGGTACCAGCTGGGCAGATGGTACCAGCCGGGCAGATGGCACCAGCTGGGCAGATGGTACCAGCCGGGCAGATGGTACCAGTGGAGTTTGAGGTGCCGTTCCATGAGGTGATCAATTTGGAGGATGTGAAGGAGGCTGATCCGGTTTTTATTGAGGTTCCTGTTGATAAAGGTGAGAGATTATTTCATTTATTTATAAAAGGCTAAATTACTTATAATCTAGCCTTAACTATAAGCTGCCAAGACATACACTAAACATAGAAGTAGGACATACATTAATACAAAACGGATTGTATTATTTATTTTTATTACTAGCTTTTGCCAGCGGCTTTGCCCGCGTGAAAATTCCGATTTTCCATGTACAAACTTTCATCCCCTATTTAACTCCCTAAGGGGTTGAATTTCGAAAAATCCTTCCTTATTCCTTGTCTACATCATAAAGGGAACCTCTGTGCAAAATTCTATAAATTATAATAACCTAAATGTCGTTTGGAAACTTATTACTTAGGTTGTTATGTTTTTTTTTTGACCCTTTGGATAACCTTGTACGATAGCTAACATTTATTTCATTAGAATAAACGCGTTTTAACGCAATAAGGGTTTTGACTGAAACCAGTCAAAAGTAGTTTTGACTGATTAAGAGTTTTGCCTGCAACATATATACATGTCTGGCACCATTCGTGGCAATATCGCCCATATCTCGTAGCGATTAGGTCGGTTATCGCACTTCAACTGTTACTGTTACCCGATCGGTCCGTCAAATACCGTAGTCAAATGTTATTCATGATAATACCGTGTTCCTATTGGCCGTTACATTACCAAAAACGCCTTTATATCTGAAGCAATACGGTTGGTTATCGTAGTTCAAGTATACGGTGTGTTTGAGTGTTCGACAGCTACTTATATTTTTGTCTTTAGGACTTTAGTATACGGTCTGAGCTTGACGAGAGCGCACGTGTTTCGGGAGTAGTTCGGTCTAGTTTTTGGGGGAATGGGGGCGTCCGCGATGTACCCCTGTTCCCCTAAGTATAGTGAGAGTGAAAATATCGTGGTAAGAGTCCTATGTAGTAATATCCTAATCTATCCTAAAGTGTGTACTGATTGAAATTTCAATATAATTTATTTTTTTACTGAATTATTATGAAAGTATATAAATAATAATAATAATATTCCACAACTATCACACAACGCCATCTAGTCCCAAGCTAAGCAGAGCTTGTGTTATGGGTACTAGACAACTGATAAACATACTTATATATTTCTAAATACATACATATTATAGATAAATTACACCCAGACACAGAACAAATGATCGTGCTCATCACACAAACATTTGTCCTGGGTGGGAATCGAACCCACGACCTCCGGCATAGCAGTTAGGGTCACTAACCACTAGAAGAACAGGCTAGTCATAAAACCTATATACCTATATACCTACACATACGGTAAATTTTTGTTTTTCGGTCTGTTTATCTGCAAAAAGGGTCTAAAATTGAATTATACAATTAAAATTCGGGTATTACAATAATGATATTATAGTTTCTACAATAAAATGTGTGTACCGTATGATGTCGGACGTTGAGAATAGCACCATCCCATATCTTCCCGTGGGTGTCGTAAGAGGCGACTAAGGGACTTACCAGAGAATGGGCAGCAGCGTTCTCTGGTAATGGCAAACCCCTCTAATAAAAAAATGCACCTGCTGAAGGTTGCGGGGAGCCGCTGGATTCGAGACGCACGGGACTGGTCAATGTGACGACACTTAGGGGTGGCCTATGCCCAGCGGTAGACCTCTTTCGGCTGAAATGATGATGATGAATAAAATGTGTATCTTGTCCACAGACGCAAGCACAGAGGGCGCTGGTAGCCAGGACTGCCTCATGGTCCTGGAGAGCGTCCAGGTGGAAGTAGACCCCAGCCCCTTACTCCTCACACACGACCCGGAGTACTATCGCGAGCAGGAGTGGAAGGAGAGCAGGTAAGACTTGTATCCGGCTCGAAGGACCAAAATAGGGGGGAATTTTAGGTGACTTTTCAAAGAAACTTCATAAATGCTGATATTTAAGCAAAACTTGTATTGCCTTTTTTTTTTTTTGGAGGGTGGGAAATCATTAAAGGAGTGATTTACTCGCTCTTGCTCTGGGCAGAGCGGTAAGGGAGTGTCAGACTTCTACTGACTTAAAAACACCGATTTTCCTTCTTAGCCCTTTGTGCCGATCCCGCGGTATCTCTTTCCAACAACCAGCAGCCCCAACGGGAAACTTGAATTGCCTTGATGACTAAAAATTACTTGTACTTATTCCATAGAAACTAGGAACTGTGCAGTTTTTTGGGATAATAATAATCCTATGTCAAACACCGATACATACACTGTCTCCATGCGAAAAATCATTGCGAACCGTTGTGTTGTGTAATTATTACATTAAAATTTTGTGCGAGCGGTTTTTGAAATATTTGCGGTAACGGACAGATAGATAGTCGGATGTGGTCTAATTTTTTTTTATTTTTTATTTTTTTCTCTCTTCTCTATTGCAATCTATCAATCTTGCAGATATTCAGCAATATATGTGGACGATATTATTTAATTAAAGGGCTTGCACGAAGGCCGTCCAGTGACTGCTTCGTTTTTTCTTGTGCCTCTCAAAGAAGGTCTTGAGGAATCTTTCTTTTCAGTCTGCGAGCAACTGTTTGGGTGTTCATTAAATTTGTAGCCAGTATATTTGGATGATGAGTGATTCGCTTTTTGTACGCTTTTGTCCTTTCTGAGATTTCTTCTATAACACTTTTGACGCAGAGGTCGTGATGGAGTCTAGTGTTTGAGACATACCATGGTGCGTTTGTTATTATTCTGAGCATCTTTGATTGGAATCTCTGTATTATTTCAATATTTGAATTTGCTGCTGTTCCCCAGAGTTGTAGGCCATATGTCCATATGGGTTTTATTATGCATTTATAAAGCAATAGTTTATTTTGAAGTGAGAGTCTTGATTTTTTATTTAGGAGCCAGTACATAGTGCGCAACTGTTGGCCCATAGCTAATCGCTTTGTGAAAATATGCTTCTTCCATGTAAGTCGTCTATCTAAGTATATTCCAAGATACTTGGCGTGATCTTCCTGCGGTAGAGGTATGCCGTTGAGAGTGACGGGTGGGCATGTCTCTTTCCTGTTTGTGAAAGTAACCTGGACAGATTTGGTTTCGTTGGCTTTGATTCGCCAGTCTTTGAGCCATTTGGATACTTGATCGAGACTGCTCTGAAGCTTTTGAGCTGCAATGTCTGGTGAATTGTCCATTGATAAAATTGCTGTATCATCAGCAAATGTTCCAGTAACTACTCCATCGGTCGTAGGGAGATCAGCTGTAAAAAGTAGATACAATGTGGGACCCATGACACTGCCTTGCGGAACTCCAGCTTTGATAGCATATATGGGCGTTAACTCTTCTCCTTGTTTGACAAAAAAGTGTCTGTCGCTTAGGTATGACTTAATCAGGTTGTAGAAATTTATAGGTAGGTCCTTTTTTATTTTAAAAAGAAGTCCGTCATGCCACACTCGGTCAAATGCCTGAGATATATCCAAGAACGCTGCGACACTGTATTGTTTTGATTCGAGAGCTTTGTTTATATGTTCCACTAGTCTGTGTACTTGTTCAACAGTACCATGCTTTCTGCGAAAACCAAACTGATGGTCAGGTAGTAATTTGTTTGCAGCAATAATCGGGGATAATCTAAGTAAAATGACAATCTCCATGATTTTTGATGGGATGGGTAACAGGCTGATGGGTCTGTAAGATAAAGATAAAGATAAAGATAATTTAAACTCAAACTCAAACTCAAACTCAAATTCTTTATTTCAATTAAGCCATTACAGGCACTTTTGAATGTCAGAAGAACATTTCACAAAAAAAAACGAAACTACGAGTGCAATACGTCATTCCGAAAGCCACCACGCCGAACCACACGCCACCGAATGCCCGCAACAACGAACACTGCGAGCACGAAAGCACGCAGCGACGCAAACCGCAACAACGAATGCTCGAGACCCCGAATCACGGAACAACGAATGCACGCCGCAACGTGCAACCGCCGCCCCGCGACCCGGAGCCCCGCACACCCGCCGCCACGGCCCACGCCACCGCGCGCCCCCGCTCCCACACCACTCGCCGCCGGTAACATCCGGCGCCGCGCAGCCCGACGCAGCAACTCCCGAAACGACGCATTGCACTCCTACGCTACAGTCGCAATCACAAGGCATAATAACTTGTGAAAGTACTGTAGTTGCCAGTTCCCTAACGTAGATCTCATGAAGAAGAACGGGCAAGAAACTCCATGGACACTCTTTTAAATTAGAATTTGTTACAAAATCTTGGTACATTTTATCATTCATGTTGAGATGGTATATTATGTGAGAACTATGTAGCAAGACGTGCAAGTTAAGAGCGTCCAGAGTAAAAAGATATAATAAACAAATCAAAAAGAAAAATATATTTACACCATGGCAACTAAGGAATGACCAGTCTCCACCGACAGCGCCCGTTCACGAACATGACGCATGGATCAGCACCATCTAACTCAACCATTTTGAAGGGAACTAAATGATCCGACACACCCGCCACCATCAGCGAGACATTTGAGTGAGCATGACATTCTCTCAGCCACCAGGGCAACGTCACTAAAATATAACTAAATGTAAAATGTAAAAAGGGGCTTTATAGTACATAGTACTCACACATGTGCCATTTATTTGTTCAAAACATGAGTATACATAACACATGGCATGCAAGATGTTACATCAATAATATAGCAGACAGTCATGTTTTGCCTAAATGGCGTACAAATAAGAGAAGCAGGACGCTAGACAGCATATTAATTTTATAATTGCCCATTAAACACATTTATAATTAATCATTTAAATTAGAGCATTACTTACTTGAAATTAGACGGTACAAATACAATAAAATAATGTCATAGGCTCATCATAATAATACAATAGAAATAAAAAAAAAATCAAATGTCAAATCAGGTATGAATAAAATTAGGATGTCAATAAACAAGTCAAATTAAATTGTCAGATAAGAATTCGTCAGTGCTATAGTAAGCTTTCTCTAATAAAAGGCCTTTTAATTTATTTTTTAATTTGTCGGTACTGTATTCCCTCCAATGTTTTGGCAACTTATTGAACATAATTGGCGCCATACAGAATATACTTTTCCGCATTAGTGTCGTCTTGGATCTCGGAATACATAGCTTAGTGTTGTCGCGTCTATTTCGAACAACTTTATCTGACACTAAGGGGAATAAGTGTGGGTTCGATTTGACGAACATAATGGTCTCCAAAATGTACATTGACGGAAGAGTTAATATTTTGTATTCTTTAAAAAATGGTTTGCAGCTCTCTGTAACATGAAGTCCAAACATAGCCCTCAGGCATCTCTTTTGTGTTTTGAAAATCATACCCTTATTTACTGAATTTCCCCAAAAAATGAGTCCATATCTTAAGTTAGAGGACACTAAGCCGTGATAAGCCGTTAGCAACGCATTAACATTTAATATGGGGGCTAATTTATACAATGCATATGCGGAATTACTAATTTTTTTGCTTAATGCTTCCGTATGCGCTTTCCAATCTAATTTGCCGTCAATAGTTATTCCAAGAAATTTAGTCATATTCACTTTATCTATGTTGGCGTTACAATAATGGACATTTACATTTGGTATGGATGATCTTTGGGCAAAATGCAGAATATTGGTTTTCCCAAGGTTTATCTTAAGATTATTGTTTTCCAACCATTTTACCATTGATTCTATAGAATTATTAATGTCAGATTCGTATGTGTCTCTATTCTTGCAAGCTATTGTAATGGTACTGTCGTCGGCAAAGAGTGTCATTGGGTGATCGATACTTTTGGGTAAGTCATTAATATATAATATAAAAAATAGCGGGCCCACGACAGTACCTTGGGGCACGCCAAATTTAACTACACGTTCCCTTGATCTGTACATAATTTCCTGTTTACTGTTTTTATTTACAGCTGAAATTTCTGTAAATTGTTCTCTGTTGCTTAAATATGATTTAATAAGGTTTGAGACATTACCTCTTATGCCGTATGCTTCTAATTTTTCAATCAATATGTCGTGCCGGACATGGTCGAAAGCCTGCGTCATGTCACAGAAGATCGTACATACAGGTGTGTTAGAGTCTACGTTTTTCATGACATAATATAAAAAATCGTAAATTGCTAAGTTGATAGTTTTACCATTTCTGAACCCTTTCTGTTCATTAGCGAGAATGTTGTCTTTTTCGAGGTAAGAATACAATTGTTTACATAAATACTTTTCAAATACTTTGGAAATTACACTTATGAGGGATATTGGCCTATAAAATTGCATAAGCTCTCTATTTTCTTTTTTGAATAGTGGCTTAATGATTGATATTTTCAGTGCATCGGGAAAAACACCTGTCTCGATGCACAGATTAATTATATAGCTAAGATGCGGTGATATTTCTCCCGCTACAGATTTTAAGACTTTAGTTGATAGGCCATCATGTCCCACACTATTTGTATTCTTCAATTGATTTATAATTTTAAACACATCGATTGGCAGACATGGTGCGAGAAAAAAGGAATCTTTCCTTTTTGGTATCAGGGATGCCGCATTATTCCCAGATCCTGCTATAGGATTGATTTTGTCAATGAAATGATTATTAAAAGCATCTGTATGATTGCGCCTCAACCGGATTTTTTCCAGGCTTAGGAACCATAATAACTTGGGCGATTTTCCATTGGGGAGGGACCATTCCTCTTCGTAGGATAGCATTATACAGGAAAGTGAGAAATTTAATCCCTTCTTTTGGCAGCTCCCTTAAGATTTTTCCTGTAATAAGGTCGTAACCAGGGGCTTTATTTGGATCTAAAGCCTTAATTGCTGCTTTTACTTCTCTATAAGTGAGTTTATTAATGGGAGGGTCGAGTTGGTGAGTTTGGCTCAATAATTCTGCGACTTCTTGGGTTTTAGAGGAGCCTGTATCTGGATTTGGTATGAAGACCTGTTTGAGATGTTCAGCAAATGTAGCAGCTTTGTCCGCATCGCTACAAGCCCATTCTGAGTTACTTTTACGGATAGGAGGTTGATTAGTTACCGGGCGTTTAAGGTTTTTAGTGACTTTCCACAAAGAGTAATTTGTCTCTGCTGTAGCATCCAGGTTTTCTAGAGATGTTTGTATACCTAGGTTTTCATTATCTTTTAGCAGGATTTTCAGTTTTGTTTGAAGATAATTAAGATGTTTTTTATCAGTAGGATGACCTGTTGTTTGCCACTTTTTCCGAGCTTTTCGTTTATCAGCTAATAGTTCCCTTACAGATTTTGGGTAATCTTGCTTATGGTACGAGTTTGCGGCAGCTGGGGTAGCAGACCAGGCAGATTGTTGAACGCAGCTATTGAAATGTTCCACCGCTTCTGTTATGTTGTCGTCCGTCTTCAAAGGAATTTTTAAATCTAATTTGTCTGTCAGTAGCTGTCTGAAGAGCTCCCAGTTAGTTTTATTGGAGTGTAGCTTACAGGGTTTAGGTACAACTGTGATTTTCCTTTTCAGTACTATTTCTACCGGGGAATGATCGGAGGATAGTTCCGTGCTCGTTTTACTTGTTATAAAGTTGTTAGGGATGCCTTTTGTAATACAGAAGTCAAGCAAGTCTGGCACTTTTTTCAAGTCTGTAGGCCAGTATGTAGGTTCTCCGGGAGAAACAGTATTTAGTTTTAATTTCTCAATGGCCATTAGCAGCTGCCTACCTTTAGTAGTTATAGTACGTGAGCCCCAGTAATGGTGCTTGGCATTGTAATCACCTCCAGCTATGAATCTGTGACCTAGTGTGGAAAGAAACCTTACGTAGTCTTCAAACTTAAGTTTATGTTTAGGTGGACTGTATACAGACGAGATTGTAAAAGGTCCCGCCCAGTCTTCAATGACGACATTTGTTGCTTGTATTTCATCTGTGCAGTAATGTACTGTTTCATGATGTTTGATATTATGTTTTATTATAACTGCACTTCCAGCGTGTGCTTTGCCGTCGGGGTGCATTGTGTGATAGGTTTTATAGTTCTGGATGTTAAAGTGGCTCTTTTTGGTAAAATGTGTTTCCGTAACTAGGAGGATATCTATCTTTTGTGTCTCTAAGTATGCCTTAACTTCAAGAGTATGTTGTGACAGCCCATTGGCATTCCATAGGGCAATTTTTAAGCAGTCGAAGTTGACAACTTGGTTGTGAGGGCTAATATTAGGTTTGTCATGGTGTTCAGTTGCTGCATCATTTGTTTCATTAAGTTTATTAATTCAATCATGTCATTTTGGTTAGTGTGATTTGTCTCTGTTGTTATATTGTTCTGGAGATTTTTATTTATTAGCGCTTCTTTGTATGATGTATGTTGGCTATTTGTAGGTTCTTTATCCTTAGATTTTTGATTTTCGGCTGTAGCTTCCTGTTTCTTGCTGCGAACATAGGTGTTTCTTCGTTCGGGTGCCTTTGGAAATTTAAGATTTTGAAGCTCTCTATAGATTTTACAGCCTTTATAATTTGCCGGGTGATTTCCGTCACAGAGGACACATTTTACATTGTCTGATCTGGTTTTCCTAGAACATTCGATCGAGAGATGGTCACCAGCACATTTGATACATTTAGGGCTCCGGCGACAGTACTTTTTGGTGTGTCCATATTGCTGGCATTTGGCACACTGTGGTAGTTCACGTTTAGGTCGAGGAGGTTCAAAAGTTATGATGCAGTTCATGAGATTTTTGACCTCATATATGCTCTTATTGTTGAGGCTTGTTTTTAATTCAACTATAAACAGTGGCAGTGGCTTCTTTGTTGCTCTTTGTTTGATGTTCCATATATTGGTACTGCAATGCCCTATTTCTTCTAACGCCGCTTTGATTTCCTCAGGGTCGGTTGAAGGGTGCATGTTTTTAAGGATTACTTTAAAGCTCCGTTCATGCTTGGGTTTATAAGTGTAGAATTCTGTGTTTCTAAGTTCTAGTTGGTGTACAATGGTCCTGTATGTCTCGGAGTCTTTTGGCTGTATTTTAACTTGATCGTTGTTGATAACTTTCAGGTTATACATATCAAAGGCGTGTTCATTAAGAGTCTTAAGAAGGGGTTGGATATTTCCCACTTTGTCAACAAATATTGGTGGGGGCTTATTTATCTTTTCAGCAGCAGTAGTAGTCTCTCCCTCAGAGTTATCAGCATCTAAGCTAGCAAACCTGTTTGTTGTAGGTATTGGTGGATTTTGGGACAGCCAGTAAGTATCCAGTTTTGTTTGTTTTTGGTGCCCATTATGTTCTGGGCTTGAATTAGGCCTCTTTTTCCCAGAAACTTGTGACCAATCAGCATCGTTGCTTCCACTGGATCCGGGAGTAATGTCTTGCGTTATGAGAGTAGTTTTTGGGTAATCACCAAGGGATAATGTTCTTGGTCTAGACTCAAACATTCCTTTGTGGAAGATTTGTTGTGTTAGGGTCTTATTGTTAGCAGTATTGGTATTTTGGTTGTTTGTTGAAGAGTTAAATTGTTCATTCATTTCAATTCCCACGAGTGAGGACGATATAACAGTCACTACCTGGGGTGACGCCTATTCCCAGGAGAAGGCAAATACAACAGTGGTTGCCCGTTCCACTGAGGTTGGCGCTAGAAACTGGTTTCCCACCAGTCATGCATCCCCTCGGCACGTTGCCCACCTTAGGATTGGGGTTATTTATTTGATTATGTGTTGCGAGGTTTTCTTCCTCGAGGGCCAGACAATTAAGCCAAGCCCCGTAGATGTTCGTGAGTTCAGAGGCCATTTCCTGCCTTTGATTGGTCGAGTCGAGATTGTTAACCGCCGCTCGATACTCGGCGTTGTTGCTCGTTTAGCACCACCCGGGGGAGACGTGTAGGGTGGGTCTCGGAAAAGATGGTAAATCCTACGGACGCGAGCAACTGCCCTCCCCCTAATTGGCAGGAAACTATGATAACATATCTACTTGTAACGGGAATTGAGGATAGATAATTTTATAACCACGAAAAACCCGCCTTTTCAACCAATGTGTCCTGCCAACGATGACCTACGGTGCCGAGACATGACGCTCACTAAGGAGACTGTGCACCGAATACGAGTTGCACAAAGGGCCATGGAGCGAGCTATGCTCGGCATAACCCTACTAGGCCGAGTGCGCAACACCGAGATCCGGAGTCGGACGAAAGTGTTCGACGTCGGGGACAGGGCGATACGCCTAAAGTGGAGTTGGGCAGGACATTTGGCTAGACGCGGAGATGGCCGATGGAGTAAGATTCTGACCGAATGGTGGCCAAGGTTGGGCGTGAGAAACCAGGGTCGCCCTAAAGCGCGTTGGGTGGACGATATCGTCAGGAGCTCGGGAAGTGGATGGATGAGAGACGCACAAAGCAGGGAAGACTGGCAGAAGAAAGGGGAGACCCAACAGTGGGTGATTACGGGCTGAAAATGATGACACGAACAAACATCACGACCGTAAACCCCGAAGGGTTTAGCAAAGGTGTACTTAGGGAGCGTTCAAGTATTACGTAACACAATTTTTAGAGGTTTTTAACCCCCCTCCCCCCATGTAGTTCTCCGTAACGTTTTTCCTGTAACCTACCTAGTAAAACGTTACGTAACTACCAAGTGACCATTTTTACCTAAGAATTTTAAGAAAAAAACGTTTTAAAAAATACGACTAAGAAAAGAAGTGGCATGTAAAAATAAATCTTATTACAATGATTAAATACTCTATTTTAAACTTGATAGAAAATCTGCTCTCCTAGAGCTGGCCTGTGTGAACGGACCCTTAGGCCCAATACACACCGGCGGAGGCGCGGCGAAGATACTGAGAATAAATCAATATAACAAAAACCTTAACTCCTATGACATGCGGTTGAAAGTGGCATGCAAAGCGAGACGCGCGCGGTGAGCCGTCAAGCTACCACGAGAGCAGACAAGAACCGCGCTTCGCCGCGCGGAGTTAAGGTTTATTTTAAATTGATTTATTCTCAGTTTCTTCGCCGCGCCTCCGCCGGTGTGCGTTGGGCCTTAGTGTCACCCTTTGGAATTGCGCTAAAGAACAAGCAAATATGTTCAAACATTGAGAGACACTATTCAGTATTTTCATTGCACGAATCACTGGTGCAAAAGTTTAGTTTTTATAAGTTATCTCTCTTTACTCTCATTCCTAATATATCTTTCCTCCACAGAAAAGACGACCCTATAAGTCTACTGACCTCAAGCGACGAAGACGACGTGATATTACAAGAGCCCCACATAGACACCGTAGAGGTTTCTGATGAAACGGACGAAGATGACCAACCTCTAGTCAAACTAGCCAAAAAACGGACACCCACAAGCAAAAAAAAACTAAAAAAAAAAACCAAGTTAAAAAAAAGACCGCAGAACGTAGAAAAAATCGTATGGGGAATGTATGACTTTTTCTGCGTACAGTGTCATTTTTCTACTAAAAATGCTGAGGAGTACAACAAGCATATTTCTGAGCATTCTACAGTCTTGCATGTATGCCCGATATGCTCCTATACCTCAGCGAGCAGCTCAATGTTTGCAAGACATTCAAGAATACATAAAACTGAAAAAAAATTCAAATGTCACCTTTGTGACTACAGAGCAAGGCACAAAATGAGTTTGATATTCCATTTAAAAAAACATAATTGTGACATTAGTGCGATAAAAGACTTTAAGTGTAAGCGTTGTGGGTTCAAATCTGATAGTAAGTTGCTGATTCTAGAACATTTATCGGCTTGTAGGGGAAGTGATAAAAAACACCAGTGTGATAAGTGCGAATATAAGACTAACAAGAAGAATGATTTGAAGAGGCATCGTATGAGGAGACATCCCGATGAATGTAACAGTAGCTCGTAAGACAGGATTCTTGAAGAATCGGTAAGAGACTGGTTTTGTATATATATTTGGTTTAAAATTAGTATTGTTGTGTCTAGTTATAAGTCTGCCTAGTTATAAATTTCATAAATACTTGATAAATGGTTAAGAGAACTGTTCAATTAGTACTACATGCATTGATAAAATAACTCTTTAACTGATTTGATTCTTGATGATCAATGCAATCGGTTTAATTAATTTTCGTTACTTGAATTCATAATCTTAGATAATGTATACTTCCCATTTTAACTAGCGGTACTAGGCATCGCATGGGTAATTTCCGTGTTTCCAAAAAAGATCCTTATTTTTTTTTTGGGTGCATTGTAGTTTGAACTTTATAACAATAAACATAGAACTAAGTTTGTGGCCAAAATTTGAGAGTTTCGTCTAAGATTGTGAATTCATGTGTACGTGTTAAGATTACCTACCTAGGGCTGAAGTATTATACTGTAAAAATATGTATGTACTTGTAAAAAGTAACCTAATTTGATTGACTAAAGATTTATCTAACTAATACTGAACTGTACTATAAAAAATATCAATCAAATCTTGTATAAATTGACCCAAGCAACAGAAAAGTTCTATAAAATAATGAATGATTCCAATAAGGCAATACATTTGCAGCTACTTTTAAAGCTGGTACCTAATTTGACATTTTGAATAATATTGTAAAAAAGTAAAAAGAGTGATAGGAATAAATGATAGTGTGACGTCTGGCAGAGGAGAATGGAAGGAAAATACGTGTTGCGCCGACCCTAAGTAAGGGAGCGTTCAAGTATTACGTAACGCAATTTGAGCCCCCACCCCCCCATGTAACGCGCCCTAACATTTTTCTCTACTCCCTCTCCTCTCTAGTAAAACGTTACTTAGCTACCATATGTATGACCATTATTACCTAATATTTGAAACTAACTTTTGCCAGCGGCTTCGCCCGCGTGAAACTGATGACGATTTTCCATAAAAACTTTCATCCCCTATGTAACACCCTTAGAGGTTGAATTTCGAAAAATCCTTCCATAATCCTTGTCTACATTATAAAGGGAACCTCTGTGCAAAATTTCAGCTTTCTAGGTCCAAGGGTTTGGGCTGGGCGTTGATGAGTCAGTCAGTCAGTCAGGACTTCTCTTTTTATTTATATAGATAGATAGATTTTGAGAAAAAAAAAACGTTTAAAAATGCGTGACAGAATCTCTCTAAAAAAAACAATGTTACGTAACGCGTAGTTCAAAACTTCAAACCCGTCCCGCTCCTGTAACGCATCGTAACGTTTTGCATGACCCCCATCCCAAATGCGTTACGTAATACTTGAACGCTTCCTAACATGGGACAAGGGCAGGAAGATGATGATAATGTATAATATAATATAGTAGGAATTAAGTGTTTTTTTTTAGATAGGCTTGCGATTGGGGCACCCGTCAAGGCAACCAATATACTTGGTGTAGTTCTGCCAATTTGTACTAACCCACATGAATATGGATTTTAAGTTTTCGAAGTTATTGAAACGTCCTTTAGGATCTGTCTTCAAAACTTGCGTGTTTTTTTTTTAGTTGATTTCTGATTTAAATGAATCAACATTAATTGGTCCCTGTTTTAAGAGATTATGGGTCATCTCGTTTTGGTAGAACTATATACATTATGAAAATATGACGGTTTGCTTGCAGCTAAAATGATTTGAAGAGCTTTTTACCACAATAGCTCCTTTAACCGCTTGTAATTTTTGTATAAAAGGGTCTTTGAGACCAAATCTGTGTAAATTTTAGTTACTTTAACGTGTAAATAAAAAAAGAAAATACGAATATTGAACAGGAAAAGTATTTAGTTTTGATTATGATGTATTATTTTACAACTACATTTTTGTGTTAAGGTAAAAATAATAACAGCCGCACAGATCACTTTAATTAAAATATTCGTTTTTTTGTTAGTTAAAACGGACTTTAATTTAAATAATATTGACATTTCAATTTGTGATTTTAAAGTAAACTATAATTATTCCAAAATCATGATGATTGCAGCGTATTTTATTCGGAGAAAGTAACTGTGGATATATAAAAGTACTAATGTGTTAAATATAACCACCAAATAAACATTATTTCCTAAAATTTGAAATTTTGTAAAAATCGATAAAAAAAATGCGTGACAAAATCTCTACGCGACCGTTCTGAAGGGTTAAAAAAAAAATACGTTACGTAACGCGTAGTTCAAACATCCCGCTCTTGTAACGCATCGTAACGTTTTACAAGACCCGCTCTTCCCTTTATTCACTTATTGCGCTTTTAATTTTTTGGTCCTTTTTTAATTAAAAAAAAAATTCGTTGGGTCCATTTGTGCGTCAGTGTCCCTTCCGCCCTAAATTGCTGACATTGCCTTGGAGTATGCAGTATTCAGTTTTTCAAGGTCCACAGATATTATCTTCGAGTAATTTTTTGTACCTAAATAATTTTATAAAGTATTTTGTACCGCGCAGGCCGCTCTATTGTATACTGTAAATATTAAGACGTTGTGATTAATGATTCAGTGTTTAATTATGTGTTAAAAATGGGTATTAATTAAAGTTCTAGTACTTCTGAAATTCATGTTTTAAGGTAGTTTAGAACCTAACCATAATAGGGTACTTGACAAAAAATCGAATTAGTCCGTCATATACATTTCCAAAAAAAAAATTAAGCTATTGCATAGCTTCTATCGCGGGCCTTGAGCGTGGAGAGCGAATCCAGAAATTCCCTAACGAAAATATTCAAGATTCAGTATTCAACCAGTTTGCTATGGTTACGGAAAATAACAAGGTTGTCAACTGAGGTTGTCAAATTAAATAATTAAGAGCGTATGGTACCTCAAACGCGAGTTTTATAATGCGTAAAAGTATATGATTCACTGCAGTAATCAACATCAGAAAAATATATGATATTCTTAAGGATATATTCTAGTGCCATAGTGTTGTGAAAACATAATACAACTAACTTTGCTCGATAGAAAAAAATCGCGAAGATACCTCTAAAAATTTCTTATAACGAGTAAAAACCATACTAAAATACATGTCAGCGTTCTGATTTTTTTGCCAAATAATTCTACAAGCAACAAACTAAAGTCATAGTGTTTTACATTTTTAGTCCAATCAATGGTTTTTTTTGTAAATCGCAAAATACCACTAATTTCGCACTATTCGGCCGCAGCGAAAGACGTAACAACCGCTTTGTAGTGCAAGCTGATTAGAACTTTATTCTATCAGTATTACAAGCGAAGTTTGAACCACCACAAATAGGGTTGCTAATCTGAGGTAGCATACGCTCTTAATTATTTGCTGTTGATAAAAAATGCTATTCAATAGCTTTACCGCGGCAGTCTCCGAGTGCCACATTTAGTTTTTTTTTTCTTTTTCCACGTAAACGTAAAATGAAGACGATACAGTCTTTCGAAAACTCGAGTGACGTCACATTGCAGACGTTACAAGCCCCTACTCATGGTCTTTGACAAGTTTTATCTTCGTAATTTTTTATTAATTTGATAAAACGAAAAACACGTATCCAATATTTTTCGATAATACTGACATGACAGACACATATTTTATTTAGTCAGGAAACATCTTTATTGTAAAATACTGGTACTCAGGTGCATCCAGGATTGGTAGCTGACCCCAACATAATTGAGAAGCAGTTGAAGAGAACCTTCCTTTTTTCGGGGGTTGAGAAATTATCAAATGGAACACCCTGCCTGCGTCGGTTTTCCCGAGTTCATATAACCCCAATCTATTTAAGTCGCGAGTAAATAGGCTTCTTCTGGGTAAGCTCGTTCCATCGTCGACCTCATCTCTGCCCTTAGGGCAAGATTGAGGTCAAGAGTAAGCCCATATTAAATAAAAAAAAAATAAAAAAAAAAATGACTTCCTCCCGCTCAGTGTCAGACTTCTACTGACTAAAAACCACCCATGTTCCTTCTTAGCCCTTGTGCCGAGGCCGCGGTATTTCTTTCGAACAACCCGCAGTCACGACGGGAGTTGATGAGAACCTTACAATAATGTCTTGCCAAAATGTATCAATCCACATATATCGTTTCTTCCATTTTCTGAAGCAATTGTTCAAAATCAAAATTCATTTATTCAAACTAGGCTGATAATCAGCACTTTTCGAAGGTCAAAATTTACTTTACTTTACTACTGTTACTGTTATTTTCGGGCTTCCTGATATCTTCAGATTGACCTATTGGCAAAACTGCAAAATGCTCGATTCTTTCGGCACCATGTATAAGTATTTTGTGGACTGAAGATGGCATATAGTACCAGTTATATTTACTCCCGAATAACTGCAGTCCTCAGCGTATAATCACCCAATTTTACTGCGTGTACAGAAAATCCCGATGCAGAATCCTCGGTTTGCAGAATTATGTATAACCTCTTGACCAACTCTTCATCGGTACCCGTGATTTCTGCAGAACATTGATAGTTTTGGAATAAGCTCCTTGCCGTATTTCCATCATTGCTGTTTCCGGAACCTTGACGACGTTTATCAATGTACAAACCAAGCAATTCCCGGAAACGGGTTTGGACGTACTTCTTTTTATCTTCTTTAATCTTTTTGTTCTCTGGAGTCGATGCAGCCCATTTTTCAAATCCTAGATTTTATGAAATATGCAGAATTATTTCCATACATCTTATCCACGCATGTAAGGTAGACAGTCCGTATTTAAACGCATCTTCATTCTCATCTCTTGCACTTAGTTTTGTTAGATCGTTCATCTGTCTAGGAGTTGCTTCACAAACGGTGCATGAAGCACTCGATGGTGTCTGCGTTAATACTTGAGCAAGTTTCCCATCAATCATTGTCATAAACAGTTGATGTTTAACTTCGATGACTTGTTATGCTTCTTCCTTTGAAAAAGGTGTAACGTCTTCAGCAGGGTTTTCAATTATGTATTTAACAATTTTTTTCTTTTCTTCCTTTGAAAAAGGTGTACCTAACGTCTTCAGGGTTTTCAGTTATGTATTTAACAATTTTTTTCTTTTCTTCCTTTGAAAAAGTGTAACGTCTTCAGGGTTCTCAGTTATGTATTTAACAATTTTTTTCTTTTCTTCCTTTGAAAAAGGTGTACGTCTTCAGGGTTCTCACTCACAGTTATGTTTTTAACAATTTTTTTCTCTTCTTCCTTTGAAAAAGGTGTAACGTCTTCAGGGTTTTCAGTTTATATTTAACAATTTTATTCTTTTCTTCCTTTGAAAAAGGTGTAACGTCTTCAGGGTGCTCAGTTATGTATTTAACAATTTGTTTCTTACCTTTTTTGATGCGGTTCGTATAATATTAACGATCGCGGCCTCCTCCGTCTCACCCATAGACCGTAAATCCTGACTCCTGAGCATATGCATTGAGCACACAGTCCAATCCGTACTCTTGTACCTATTAATTCCATGTTTTCTCTGTAGATGCTTCGTATAGTTTCGAAGGTCTGGCACCACTAATCCCAAACGAATTAGGGTCATTAGGTTGACACTCTAGTGAAACACGAAATTGACCATCTAACCAGCTGACGTTCTTACTTTCAAAGCGGTCTTTATTGATGCATTTCTCCAGCGTTCCGTTTTCTGTTTCACTGAACAGTGGTTGAGGAACTATGAAATGTTCGTTACATTTAGATACTTTAGCAAATTAAGTTAAATTTAAATTACTTATTAGCCTCAAGGTCTAGATTGTAATTGTATGAGTAACCGTTTATTACGAGTACTTCATAATGAAAAAAAAAAAAAAATTTAGATACCAAGTTTCTTTGAATGTAGGAGACCACAGTAGTCATGTCCTCTGGTGACAAATTGAAATTTAGCTGCAAGTAGTAGATATCTTACTGAGGTTAGTCTACATTTCAACGAAATTCTTTTCTAAATCTTCATGGCATGGCATCATCTTCTTTGTACTTATTCGTATTTCTTGGCAATAAAAGCCATTTTACTGTTTCTCGCAAACAATTATTTGAAATTGTCGTTTCTCATAATTTCAAAATAAGTTTAAAGGGTTTTGAGGCTTTGGTTGAGCCTCTGTTTTGGCCTTGGTAAACTTCATTTTACTTCTATTTGACCTCATATTTTTGAGATTATATTCTGGTTTTTCTTTTTTTTTTTGGGGGTTTGGATATCATCAAATGACTCCTCCCGCTCTGGGCTGAGCGGTAGGGAGTGTCAGACTTCTACTAACTACAAACCACCCATGTTCCTTCTTAGCCCTTTGTCTCAAGGCCGCGGTATCTCTTTCGAACAACCCGCAGGGCCGAGATTCTATCACCTTTGACTTCCATCTTTGAGATTTCTGCCTCATCTCGGCTGCATCGAATCCTGAAAATGTGATGAATGGCGATTGAATTAATATTCAATCATACTAATAGTTCCCCCTATTGTCACTGATGATTTTCGTTACTCTATTTGTCAAATTCTTACAATAGTGAGATCCAAATCTTGCAGTTTTACTATTGCTTAAATATTATTAATTTAGATACTTCATCTTGATGGGTGTACTTTCCTTTAGCTTCCTTATAAATTATGATGGAATTAATAAGCAGTCCTTCGCGATAAGCAATTCCTCATGTTATCATACTGGGCCATAATAAGGTCCAAATCTATGAAAATACTGAGAGCTTCATCTTTAGAGTACGCTGTTGAATGTTGGTTTAGAATATTTTACAATACCTACTCGTAAAATTCTTCTGCTTTCTCTGGATGTGTAAATCGCAGAAGATGAATTCAGTATAAAATCAAGGCCACAGGTTTCAAGCAACTCCTTGTTTTTTCAAGGTTTCAAGCACCTTCTTGTTTTTTCAATGTTTCAAGCAACTCCTTGTTTTTTTAAAGTTCCAAGCAACTTCTTGTTTTTTCAATGTTTCAAGCAACTCCTTGTTTTTTCAATGTTTCAAGCAACTCCTTGTTTTTTCAAGGTTTCAAGCAACTTCTTGTTTTTTCATGGTTCCAAGCAACTACTTGTTTTTTCAAGGTTTCAAGAAACTTCTTGTTTTTTCAAGGTTTCAAACAACTCCTTGTTTTTTCAAGCTTTCAAGCAGCTCCTTGTTTTTTCAAGGTTTCAAGCAACTTCTTGTTATTTCAATGTTTCAAGCAACTCCTTGCTTTTTTAAGGTTTCAAGCAACTTCTTGTTTTTTCAAGGTTTCAAGCAACTCCTTGTTTTTTCAAGGCTTCAAGCAACTTCTTGTTTTTTCAATGTTTCAAGCAACTCCTTGTTTTTTAAGGTTTCAAGAAACTTCTTGTTTTTTCAAGGTTTCAAGCAACTCCTTGTTTTTTCAATGTTTCAAGCAACTCGTTGCTTTTTAAGGTTTCAAGCAACTTCTTGTTTTTCAAGGTTTCAAGCAACTTCTGGTTTTTTCAAGGTTTCAAGCAACTTCTCGTTTTTCTTTGAGATTTATATTCGTGTCCCGTTGATGGCAATAGGCTCGCCCCCTTTTACATGGTACAATATAACTGGGTAAATGTATTTGGTATACCTGTGCCTATAGTTTCATGAGTAACAGCCGCGATGTCGTGTTTTTTTTTTGGTAAATATTATAAAACTGTGGCTTATTCCAGCCCGGCGAGCACGGCCTACAGTGACATGGCATGAGTCACACATTTTATCACAGTTTGGGCGATAAAACCGTTTTGTCTTAAATGCTAGCACGGCGGCGTAAGATAATTTCTTGATATGTGATACAACTTCTTGACGTCTAGTTGGGACTCCTATGTCTTATTTGCTAATATGGGCGCACCCATTTTGTAACAAATGTCACATTTTGACAGATGAATATGCTCGTTTATATCACGTTCGTTCGGAGGTGGTGATAAAAGTAAATTAAAAATATAAGTATATTTTTCTGCTTACTACTGCATCAAATGGCAGTAAATTATTATAATTATGTTCTTGCCCGAAGGCAAGAGGTCCAAAGTAGGAAAATATTCCGAAGAAACATTTGGGACTCCTCTAATCCGTTCGAGTTATTTCACTTCAAAAATTTCACAATATATTTCAAAACAAATCACATCAAACTTTTAAAGGAAAAACAGAACTTTTAGTTAGTAGCAAGTTATCAAATAATAAATAAAAAAAGAAAATGAAAGACGTGCCGCGTACGCAGTGTTGCCATCGAAGTTTCAAGCTCCCCACCAGAATCGACCTCTAAAACCACCAGAAATCGCACCTTCTTAAAAAATCGCTAAATTTTCCACTAACTTTATTTCTGGCAGATTTTTGGTCTTTACTAAAGGAAATAATATTTTTTTGAAACGTTTATTAAAGCAATAACATGAAAATTACATATAATGTAACAAAATACTTCAACTTCAACTCTCTATTAATTCATGGCTTTTGTGGAAGAACAAAATACTTAATAAAACCTATTTTTTAAAAGAGGTCAATCAAATTATATTATTAAGTTATCTTCAGATGAGTCGTTTCCGTCCGTCTCATTATCGTTAATCTCGGACTGATACGACTGTTTGGTACCAAATAATTCCACTAGAAAAATCCACTAGCCACTAAAACCGATATTTGTCCGCTAAAAGGTAAGTCAAAACCACCAGATTTAGTGGAAAATCCACTAAGTTGGCAACACTGCGCGTACGTGTTATGTCAAAAATGAATTAGTACCCAAGAAAATTAAAAAGTTGTTTAACTGTATGAACTGTGCTCTTATACACGTACTTTTTTATTTGGTCGCCTATTCAGATGGTCATAGACATTTTTATTTTTTTAATATACTAGGTCACACTATGAAGTCAGCAACAAGAAAGACAAGTCGCGTCTTAAATTATATCACATGTGGTACCCGTGCTAGCATTTAAGACAAATTCTAAGACATGACATAATTTATAACGTCTTGTCACCAACGTCTTGGGTACGCCCGTGCTCGCCCCGCTGGTGAGACAGAGACCAATGGTCTGGTTACAAACGTTCTGTAGTTAGACCTGAAAATTGCAAAAAATGAAAGAAAATTTGAATTTCCCTTTCCACTTCAGATGAGAGTTCAATAATTATAACTATGGCAGTATTACAGTTATTTTATACCCGATTTTGTATCTCTGTCAAACCATAGTAACCATAGTAAGATTGCTGTTAGCTTGCTGTTGCCAGTGGTAAATAACTGTAACAGACCTGTAAATACATACCTTTGTAAGAATGCTAGAATTAATGTGTTGTAAATAATGATTAAGTACCTAAAGTTATAGTTTAAGTCCTATATAATAGGCCCTCCCCCGTATTACATGGGACTTAAACATAACTGGCAGAATGTGGGTATACTTGGTTTGGTACCTACACCTCTGCCTAACCCTTCGGGGATTACAAGGCGTGATGTTATGTTATATGTTACCTAAAGTTAGTTGTAAATACGATTGTAAGTAGTATTAAAATAAATTTTGTAAATAAACCGATAATAATGATGACATGCAATGTGTATTGAATTATTTTAATGTTTTTACGCCCTTCTGCTTCTGCTGTCTTTGTTACTTTAACGCAGAGTGACAGAGATAGCACGAGTTTTGAGGGCTACTTATAATTGAGTGACGTTCGAGTATTCGGGCGTAATTCCCCTAACCTGAGCGAGTCGGATGTTAAGTGTAACCGACTGAAAACTTGACCTAAACGCCACTGTCAGCTGAAGCGGACATGACAACGATATTTTTTTAAATATTGGTAAAAACTGCCTCATTGTTGTAATGGTCGACAGTAGACTGCTGTGGAGGTCCTGGGTTCGATTCCCAGATCGTGCAAAGTTTTATCAATAGCAGTCACGGTCCACGGAGTCTGAATTTGTGCCCAGTTATTAGTGGCAATAGGTTCGCTCCCTATTATATGGGACTTAAAATATAACTGACGAAATATGGAGCAGTGGTGGCGGCCCCGACTATCGAACATTGAGTCCTGGGTTCGAACCCAGTCAGGCGTATTCATCATCACATCATTATCATTTCTACCAAAAGACGTCCACTGCTGATGCAGACGTCCATTATCAGTTCTACCAAAAGACGTCCACCGCCTGACAAAGGATTGTCAGGCGGTTACTTTGTGTAGTTTATTTCATCACCACTGCTCTCAAAACGGTGAAAGAAAACATTGTGAGGAAACCGGCATGTCTTGGAACCAAATTACCAACCCGCACTGGGCCTGCGTGGTGGATTAAATAATACATTCCCACTCCTAGAGAGGAGGCCTGAGTCCCTGCAGTGGGAACATTATAGGCTGATGATGATGATAGCGCGACTATTCCAGATGACAAGGATGATCAAATAAAACTATGTTCAATACTAAGTACTTAATTTATTACAAAAAAATAAAATACAAAAGATCATTTTCCTTAAAACTAAACTTATATAATAGCTAATCTCCTCAACGTTTTGTTTAAAACGGTATAAATTCGTGCACTGTGCGCTTGTACTTAGATGTATAAATACTAACAACGATTTGTGTTTCGTGTGTCCATTTTAACCCAGAAACGGCTGGACTGACTTGGGAAATATTCATTTTTTTAGCAAAATCTGCTGTCTGAACTTGTGGTAGGTAGCTATTAAATGGCATGTCACATTCCATATGCAATGAAATTAAGTTAGTATTGTCTCAATCGTTTCATTGCATTCGGTTATAAGAATGGAAGCCGGCGCCAACATAGTTGGGAAAAGTTAGGTAGATAGTGATGAAGACGGCATTTTAAATTCATTTTGTCATCCACCCTATGTTTTTCATTGTTGTTTAGATCTTAGTAGCAACGCCAGGAGGGGACGCCCCAAAAAAACAAACATTGACCTTTATTGGTAAGGTACTTCTGAAAAGACATGTGCGTAGTACTCGCAACCGGCGTGCGTGGGTGCGTGTATGACCAGTTGTATGAATGTGGAAGATGCAAAACTTATAACACTCCATTGTTTTTCGGCGTCGGGGATTAAAAGTAGGTATGTAAGGATCGTAGCAGGTGGCTTTCTGTGTGTTTCTGCCTACCCCCCATGGGAAAAGGACGTGAGTTTATTAATGTTATTCATTTGTGACTTGTGAATGAGTGTCCTGGGTTCGTGAACTTACGTATAGAAGAGTATTTAGTATGTTTCCTAACAGATAGATGGCTTGTTGGGTGCGACGCGGCACACGACCGTCTTTAGATCCGTGAAGGCTTCATCTTGGACGGCTTGGTCGTATTTCTGTAAAACGAAAACAGAAAAAAAATGATAATAAAATAGAATTTATTTATTTTCAAGTAACAAAGACACATAGATAAAACGGTAGTGAAAAGAGCTTGGGAAGCGTTTAAGTATTACGTAACGCAATTTTTGGAGATTTTTGAACCGCCCTCCCCTTGTGTAACGCGCCGTAACGTTTTTCTCTACCCCCCCTCACCCCGAATTAATCGTTACGTAACCATCAAGTGATCATTTTCAATTAAATTTTGGATATCTTGAGAACCAAACTACCTTTTAAAAATGCGCGAGAGAATCGCTCTACGCGACCGTTCTGAAGGGTCAAAAAAACAATGTTACGTAACGCGTAGTTCTAAGCCCCGTCCCTTTAATGCATCGTAACATTTTACAAAACGCCCTTCCCTCCAAATTCGTTACGTAACACCTGAACGCTCCTTTAATTTGTTTCTTGTTTTATTATTATTTTTCCAGTACAATAACTTGGATTTGTCTGTAAAATTGTAATGTTTTCCTCCAAATAAATAAATTGAACAAACCTCGTTTATGATAATTGTAGGCACGAAGGACAGTGGGCGCGACACCGTGGCACTCTTGTCTCCGTAGGATGCCAGCAGGTTGTCTCCCTGGTCTGAAGAGGCGCAGCGTTTCAGCTTCAGGGATTCGGAGTCCTTGTTCACTTGGGCGAGGCACTGGAAGAATAATTACGATGAATAATTAATTCAGTCCGTCAATTCTTCAGTTCTGCTGGCTGATGATAATATTGTCAAAACACCTGGCTAAGCTGGTATACTTACAGATTAAAAAGTCGGAAGTGGCAAAAAACTCAGTGTAACAAATAAAGTCTCAGAGTAACCTTTTTGAATGTCGGTTGTTTTTTTGCAAAAAGGTTTTTTATACCTTTTTAGTGGTCCTCATTTGCCCTGTATTGCAAAATTTGGAAATCATAATAATAATAATAATAATATTCCACAACTATCACACAACGCCATCTAGTCCCAAGCTAAGCAGAGCTTGTGTTATGGGTACTAGACAACTGATAAACATACTTATATATTTCTAAATACATACATATTATAGATAAATTACACCCAGACACAGAACAAATGATCGTGCTCATCACACAAACATTTGTCCTGGGTGGGAATCGAACCCACGACCTCCGGCATAGCAGTTAGGGTCACTAACCACTAGACCAACAGGCCAGTCATGTCATGTCAGTCATCATGGGGGAGGCCTTTGCCGAGCAGTGGGATTACACAGGCTAACAGCAACAATAACCTTTTTAGTTGTGGTACCACTACACTAACGCTTGTCATGAATACATTTTACCTGGTAACTAAAAGTTAGGAACACACATAACACACTACTGATCCGATTTTGATCAAATTTCTATGGGACTAATCGAAGAGTAGGTACTTATATCCTTTCACATATAAATAATTTATCAAATAGGTTCATAAACGATGAGAGGTGACAAACATGCAACAAAATTAACTTCTGAAGCTTTTCTCTTTGAAGTCTGTTAAAAATAAAAGGTATCGTTACCGTATCGAGAGACTTGTCAGGGTTGGGTTGGTTCATGAGACAGATGACCAGTTCCATCTTCTCCGTGTCCTGGAGGCTGCGGTCCTTCAGGATGCAGGCCTGGATCTGAACACAAGAAAAGTTTATAGAAATTACTCAAACTCATACCGACTGTCGCAAGCGCCTGGACTCGATTCCGGGGTCGGGCAAAGTGTTATTGAGATTCCCATTAGGAATTTATGGTTAAAAAATGTTGATGCATGTAACAATTTGAAAAACCCTAGTGGCCTAGAATGCAGCAAGCTATCTATGTTATCATAGTTTGAACCATTTACATTGTGTACCATGTTTCATGCAACTAAATGATTTATGTTTTTAGGGTTCCGTAGTCAACTAGGAACCCTTATAGTTTCGCCATGTTTGCACATGTTAGCACTAGAAAGCTGGAATTTGGTACCAATATGTGTATCAATCACGGCACAAAGTGGTAAAATAAAAATTGACAAAAAATGTTTTATTAGAATTACAAAAGAACGGATAATGACAGTTTTACAAAGCCTGATAGACTTGTAACTGTTACTAAGATGTTTATATGATCTAAGATGCAGTTAACGGACCTTAAGGCCATTCACAGCTGGTACAAGGCCCTACTAAACCTAATAAGGTTACATAACCGCTACACTGCGTGCGTTGATTCATTGAGCCGCAATGTTGCCAGTTTAGATACAATCTCGGACGGCGGGATAATGGTCAGTAAGTAGGTGGTATTAAGATGATGATGATTGTTACACGAGATAAGATTGTTTGATAGAAGATAGAAGACAATACCTAAGTGTGTCTCGGTTTTATTAAGAAATAAGTAGTTGTGCACTAGGTTTGTGTTATTTATTATAAGTACTTAGAACTCATAGAAATATGATTAAAACCTGGCTAAGGGCTATAAAGGTCGCGGGCTTTTGGACGGTGAGTAATGGGCTAGCTCGCCATCCGTCCGTCTTATGACGACAACAGGCCGTGTCGACGGTGCGTTCGTGTTCCACGCGCGCCTCAAAGACATGTCAGCAAGGAGGGGCCCCGCAAGGGCCGACGCCCGTCGGGGCTGCGGATTGTCAAAAGAGATACCGCGGCCTCGGCGCAAGGGCGAAGAAGGAACATGGGTGGTTTTTAGTCAGTAGAAGTTTGACACTCCCTTCCGCTTTGCCCAAAAGCGGGAGGGGTTATTTGATGATTTTTCCTCCCACCACAAAAACGGGCTATAAAGGTACTATGACTAATACGGTACCCGCATTTCGCCAGTCATGTTACAAGCCTACTGCAATTAACCGGGCACAGATCGTAGCAGCTACAGAGGAATTACTTATGAGAAAACTCAATAACACTTTGTCTGACCCTGAAATCGAAACTAGTACCTTATGTTTAGTAGTCGCGCTTGCGACCACTACACCAACAAAAGGCATTAAGTATGTTATTAAAGATTATTTTTAAAACGCCTAGGAACATACCTTGTTGCCGTAGCACTCATCAGGTCCATGGTGGCATGTGAACTGCCACTTGCCGTTCACCTTGTCGTGCTGAAACAGAAAACAACATAAATAAACTCAATGTAAGTGAATTGCCTGTGTGCCTACCCCTTTAGTTAGTAGAGGCGTCAATAACATGGGTACATTAAATAGGCCATACGTCTTTTTTAAAGGGGGTGAGAAATCATTAAATGACTCCTCCTCCTCCCACTCTGGGCAGGGCGGTAGGGTGTGTCAGACATCTAACTGACTAAAAACCACCCATGTTCCTTCTTGGCCCTTTGTGTCGAGGCCCGGTATGACTTTCGAAGAACCCGTAGCCCCGACGGGAGGCCATACGTCTGCAGTTACATTTTGACATTGATCCAAATGTTATTATCAGCATCTCCTAATGTGGTACTGCCTCACAAACGATGGGACACCTGGGCCCCGAGTCTGCTATTCAATAGTGTCAGAATGGTCGATCATTGATCTCATAATGGTTGATTGATGACAAGCCAAAAAGTACCTAATGCCTGTCGATTTAAGGTACTTTTTGGCTTGTCGTCAATCAACCATTATGAGATCAATGATCGACCATTCTGACACTATTGAATAGCAGACTCGGGGCCCTGATATCGTGTCCAGCCTGTCCTGTTGCTTGCACATCACAGTAGCTGATAGACACTATTTGAGAATAGTGCAGAAACCAGTTTAATAATACATAGTATTCTAATTCGGTTTAGGTTTTCCTGTTGTCTCACTCTTTTTTCGATATCCTTTTTTTTGTTTTTTTATTTTAGATATATTATTTTATTTATATATATTGACTTATATATATTGATTTATTTAGATATATATATTGACTTCTTGTTTGGCAGATTTGACACTAACGTAATTAAATCAACGTGTTTTATTTCAGAAATTAAACTATAAGTATGCGAAGATCGTCGTTGGCATCCCGCAGGAAGGCTACGGGTTGTTCGAAAAGATACCGCTGCCTAGACACAAAGGGCTAAGAAGGAACATGGGTGGTTTTTAGCCAGTACAAGTCAGACACTCCCTTCCGCTCCCCCCAGAGCAGGACGGGTCATTTGACGATTTAAAAACCCACCAATAAAAAATAAGAGTAGCTACATACCGTGCTCTTGCCATAAGGCACCATCTTGACCTTGACAACTCCTCGGAAGTCCCTCCACACGGGAGCCAGTTGCGAGGTGATAAACCGCTTGCTGTCCGGGCAGAGCGACTCGTAGTACACTGCTATCTTCACCTGAGGACAGATGGGAGTAGGTTATAGTTTCAATGAGGTAAACAATATATATACGTATATATATATATACGTTGCGTTGGAAGGCCTCCCACTAGGTGGACCGATGACCTGGTGAAGGTTGCGGGGATCCGCTGGATGCGAGACGCACGGGACCGGTCAATGTGGCGACACTTAGGGGAGGCCTATGTCCAGCAGTGGACGTCTTTCGGCTGAAATGATGATGATGATGATGAAACAATATAACACACGCCTAGAATTCCCAAAGGGTTAGGGGAAAGACCCACTATTTCGCCAGTCATATTTAAGACTAGCTTTTGCCAGCGGCTTCGCCCGCGTGAAAATGACGATTTTCCATACAAACTTTCATCCCCTATTTAACTCCCTTAGGGGTTGAATTTCGAAAAATCATTCCTTATTCCTTGTCTACATTATAAAGGGAACCTCTGTGCAAAATTTCAGTTTTCTAGGTCCAAGGGTTTGGGCTGGGCGTTGATGAGTCAGTCAGTCAGTCAGTCAGTCAGGACTTCTCTTTTTATTTATATAGATAGATTTTAAAATCCAAACGCCGTGGTTGTTACTACGACAAAAAAATCGTTGATGGAAAAACTCAACAACACTTTGCCGGACCAGGGAATACAACCCAGGAGTTGAGTCACGGGCACGCGGTTGCGATCACTAGACAGTAGAGACGGTAAACCTATAACTCTTTTAACTACAGATCTTTTCATCTGCGACGGACTATTAATATTTGAATGTCTTTGACGACGGAGAATTCCGCCGTCAATCTTGAGACAAGGTGTAGGTAGGTAAAACATTTGGCAGCTGAAAAGGGCTGTCGTCGTAAGAGACGCATATGAAACGTCCTGTTGGTGAAATGTCCATAGATGAAAGATTCTGCTGGCGAAACAGAAATAAATGAATCGTCCTGTCAACGAACAGTCCAGTGGCGAATCGGTCTTAGGATGAAATGTCCATAGATGAAAGATTCTGCTGGCGAAACGGAAATAAATGAATCGTCCTGTTGACGAACAGTCCAGTGGCGAATCGGTCGTAGGAGAACGGTTGCGGATTCGAGAATAATACTAATATTTTAATGGCAATACCATCAACCATTCACAAATCCAGACTCCGTGGCTGTTATTGGGAAATTCCTGGCAGAAAAACTCAATAATAATAATTTACTCGACTTAGGAATTGGACCCAGGATTAGTAGCAATTGCCGTTGGCTTCCATACGCCAACAGTTGGGAATGTATTGGCAGACGGTTAGTTATTCCGCCAACCCAAACTTAAAATAGGCCCATTGTCTTAAACATGCACTATTTGCCCTACGAAGAGCCAACGACGGGCCTGCGTTACTATTCTTACTGTTGGGTGATTTTTGTAGGGATTTATGATATTAAAACAACATTGGGCCAACTAACGACGGGCCTGCTGCTTCTATTCCTACTGTTGGGAGATTTTTGTAGGGATTTAAGTTATGATAACAACATCGGTCCAACTGAGATACCCTTCAATGGCCCTGTTACTTGCTGCTCCTACGGGGTGGTATCGGGGTGCGCGGGGGGCGGGCGGCGACACTCGTCGCCCGGCCCGCCCGCCATTTTGCAGTTTGTTATTTCATTTGTGCGGTGCCGGGTGCGCTTGCGGCTGCGGAGTATTTGTTTTATTTATATATATAAAATATTAGCCTGACAGGCAGTGATAAAAATGTTTAAAGTTGTGGAATTTGACGATGAAGATGGTTACGGTGGGGAACTCGGTGTGGTGCGTGAAAACTGGATGACGCCACGGAAGACGCATTGCATGTGGTCTCTATACCTAAAACTGCAATAATATTCAACAAATGCCTTAGCAGTAACGAGGCTCCAACTAAGATAACATGGACATTATGTCCTGTAAAACGTTTATTTTACGAAACGGGTAAGTTTTTCTTATGTAGGTATTTATCTACTTAGAACCCGTGCGAATTACCTTGAGACCTGGGACTAAGATGCTATTATTTATGAAATACTATCTTATTTTGTTCTTAATAAATCTCGTGCAAATCTCTAGCTAAAAAAAATACTACGACGCATCATTTTGCACAACATAGGTAAATTGAAATTGAATCATCGGCCCGGTCTCAAGTTAATTCGCACATAGGTAACCTAACAAAAAATTGTCTATAATTTATCCTTACTGGCATTGCATGTATTTGTTGTTTTACTATAATGGGTTGTGTTGTGTTTGTTGCAGATAAACTACATAACCTACATTGGTGGGAACAAAACTGGTCCTATCACAAGAAGAATCCTTGAACGAATCTTTGACAACAACTTAGCTGCAAAGTGTAACTTTGTAAAAGTAGGTAGGTACTCTATCAATGCATCATAGTAGGTACGGTGTGTATCGTTTTACTGCAGAGCTACCGTCTCCAAATTGTGTAAAATTTGTCTTCATTTTGTCAATAACATAATATAACAATAAATAAATATTCAATTATCATAATTTGTATTTCATTTAATTTCAGTTAATTAACACAAAGTATAATAGGTCAACGCAGACGACACAACGTCCTCTCATGTAGGTACTCACGTCAAAGTGCAAAAGAGAGACGACTGTTTGGTGGGTGACTTTTGTATGTCGTCTGGGTTGGCCTATTGTGGCTGGTTTCAGAGCGACGCGTCTTGCCAGCGCCGGCCGCACGCACGTCGCTGCACATGAACCTTATCGGCTTTAAAATAAGGTTGGTTTTTCAAAACATCGCAAAAACCAAACTTATTATGAAGCTGATAAAGTTGATGTTCAGCGACACGCGTACGGCCGGCGCTGGCGAGACGGGTCGCTATGAAACCAGTTATAGAACCAACAAACATACAACCCTCTTCCCCCGGACCGCCGTAAGGTGCTAACGTGTTCTCAGTGCTGTCGTTATTATTTATAATAATATTTAAACAAAATTTCAATTTAAATTCAGTTAAGAAAAATAGGAGTGCATAAACTCGTGGAGGTGTCGGTACTGCGCTGTCAAACGCTACGTACGACACTACTGTACGTGTGCGCCTGGTACTTGGCGTGATTCACCGTAGCTGACCCCGCCCCCGTGCGCTTACGCACGATCGCCATCTTTGTCTGCGCACCAACCACACCCATAAATCACGCAACTGGACGACGCACCGTGCCTGCCCCGCCCACTCATTAGCAGTGCTTGTTACATCCAATTACATCTTGAGTATTCCTGGTGTCCTAATACTCATGGATACAACTATGAACAAATCGCTATCGGAAACGGACGTTAACCAGTTGGAGCTACATACACCCCCTAACTATGTGTACCAGCGGTCTAAGAGAAGACGAGACGTTGAAGATGACACCCTTGATAAGCAGTTAGAGAACTTCAAGGAAGAGATTAGAAAGATGCTGGGCCTCTTCTCCGAAAAACATGAGGAAGAAACTCAGCGCATAACTTCTACTCTTAACGAAATCCGGAGTTCTAATAATAAAATAGAGAGCTCAATCGTTTATCTTACTGCCCAAAATGAGGATTTTAGAAAGAAGATTGAGCAGCTGGAAAGCCAGGCTAAAGAGGATAGAACTTGCATCAGGATTCTAGAGGATAAACTGGAAATGATGCAAATCAGCAACCAGAAGACCAACTTTGTAATAAAGAATGTACCTAGAAGAGCCAACGAAAGTAAAGAAGACCTGATTGAAATGACTATGTCTCTCGCTAAAACCCTAGACTGTACCTTCACAAAACGCGATATAAAGGACATATATAGAACTCGTGCGAAGAACGGTGACATAACTAACACACCAATCATTGTTGAAACCGGTTCGACCCTCATAAAGTCAGAAATTATGACAATGGGTAAGGCATTTATGATTAAATATAAATCCAAACTATGCTGTAAGCATCTAGGCTGTAAATCGCAAGAGGATACTCCTATCTTCCTCTCTGAGCATCTCACTTCAAAGGGTTCCCGCTTACATTTCCTAGCTCGGGACTTAACCAAGTCTGGTGAATTTAAATTTTGCTGGACCGCCTATGGGAAAGTTTTATTAAAGAAGGACGAACATTCACCGACCATTATTGTTAGAAATGAGCAACAGATCCATCAGCTGAGAAACAGTAAATGACTAGGATATTATATCACTTTCCCTTTGAGTCCTGGATGGTTACTACTGCACGATATTGCGTTATTGTTTTTCTGTTTTTATAAGTATTTGCCTGTTGTATTAATTGGTTTGTTTAGATTGGCTCGGTCTTGTTGCTATTTTACTCGGTCCCGAAGTAATCCCTTTGTCTGTGTACACAATAATTGTCTTTTATATTGTAAAAACAATAGCTTCGGACAAACATATCATATGTATACTTGCGCAGCTTGTTCTTTCGTTACCGTAAACTTATTACATTATAATAATTATTCATGCATGCAACGCTCAACACACATCCACATACTTTTACCTACTCAAAAACATACCAACAACACTCATTCCACACATGAATACACTAAAAACAAACCGTTTCAAATTTTGTATAAAGCTAAGGAAATCCATCATATTCTTACACTTTTAATAACACAACTTGATAGCACGTCCTTTGTATCAAAAAAATTGTCTAATGGGTGACTCATTGCAAACCCTTAATGATATTGATAGCATTGAAATTGCGCGCAGTATTGAATGTGACTGTTCAGAGTTACCTAAGCGCATAAACATAAAAAGAAACGACTTCACTGTTGTCGCTCAAAATATAAGGAGTATTTCTTGCAACTTTGACGACTTCATACTTACTCTTTCGAATTTTAAGTTCGAAACCGATGTTATCATACTAACTGAATGTCGACTCACTTCTGGAATAATTATCCCTCATCTCAATAATTACTCGTCCTACAGCACTTCACACCGGCTGAATCAAAACGATGGGGTAGTTGTCTACATAAAAAATAATCTAAAATCTAAAATTAAGGAAATAAAAATATCCCAAGCGTCTTGTCTGCAGCTGGACATATTAAATAATATTTTACTCTGCATTTATAGATCCCCTTCTAACAGAAACACTGAAGCTTTCATCAGCTCCTTAAGTTCACATCTAGATACTCTACCAACCCAGAAAAACATTATCATTGCTGGAGACATCAATATAAACATTAGATCCAAAGATGTAGAATCTTCTCTTGAACACAAAAACAGAACTAATTACCTTAGCGCTCTGTCCCTGTACGGAATATTACCTGGGCATACTCTACCTACCAGAAATGAAAACTGTTTAGATCATTTTATGCTTAAATTAAACAAACAAAAGATCTCAGCATCCATCGCTATATTACACACTAGTATTACGGATCACTACACTACACTTCTATCCTTATCAAAAATAAAATATACTCCAATTGGTAACAAAACTAAATCCACTGTGAATTTCGAGCAAGCACTTAAGTACATACAAGAAAGTAATATAGCAGATTTACTATTCTGTAATGACCCCGAAACTCTAACTAACCTTCTCGTAAACAAACTAGCTGAAACTCTAAATAAAAATACTATTATTACTAAAATCCCCAATAGCATGCGCATTATAAAACCATGGATAACCCCAGGAATTTTACGTTGTATTAAAAACCGTAACAAGCTTCAAAAAGATAATAAAAGAGATCCATTCAATGACATATTAAAAATTACATATATTAGGTATAGAAATCACTGTAACAATCTTATCAAAAAAATTAAAAGGAAATACGAAAGGGAATTAATTACAAAATCAGTCACTAACAATAAACTACTTTGGAAGAACATTAAAACCATAACATTTACAAATAAACCCAACAATTGTAATTCAGACTTACTTAGTATTAAATCGACTCCTTCAGAATCAGTTAATTATATTAATGAATATTTTGCAAATATTGGTAAGAACCTTGCTCAAAAGATTCAGCCAACCTTGGTCAATGATCACGATAACTTACACTCTACACAACCCAACTCTTTCGTTATGTTAGACACTGACGATGTTGAAGTGAATCATATCCTAATGAGTCTTAAATCGGACAGTGCGTCCGGTTGGGATAATGTTTCTACTGCATTTCTGAAACACATAAAAAAGGAGGTTGTCCCCATCATCACACACCTTGCAAATCTTTGCTTTGGTAAAGGCATCTTCCCGACTTCCTTGAAACTGGCCATTATTACGCCAGTGTACAAGGGTGGGGACAGAGACGATGTCTCTAACTTCAGACCCATTTCTGTATTACCTTCTATATCCAAAGTAATGGAAAAACTTATCAATATAAGACTTTTGACATACCTGAATGACTACAATATAGTCTCTAAATCACAATTTGGCTTTCGTCGAGGAGTCTCCACTGAGGATGCAGTTACTGAACTAAGTACTCATATTACTGAAATGCTTGATAAAGGTAAAAAATGCATAACTGCGTTCTTAGATTTAAAAAAAGCATTTGATACCGTCTCTGTCCCAATCCTAATAAGAAAACTGGAAGATATCGGAGTTCGCGGAATACCTCTAAGACTTTTCAAGGATTATCTTACAAGCAGGAAACAGAGGGTTAGAGTAGGTCAGTACACTAGTGAAGACGTAAGCACGACATACGGCGTCCCGCAGGGAAGCGTACTGGGACCTACACTGTTCCTTATTTACGTCAATGAACTCTGTAACATTAATGTCTCAAACGCGAAAGTATTTTCTTACGCGGATGATACTGCTGTCGTCTTCACTGGTGATACTTGGCAGGATGTTAGGCTTGGCGCTGAGAGAGGCCTGACTAGAATTGCGAGGTGGTTAACAATTAATTTGCTTACGTTAAACATCACAAAAACAAATTACATCTGTTTCAGTGTCTGCCAACGTACACAACCAGACAAAGATTTTAATATAAGAATACACACTTGCAATAATAATAGCAATAGTTGTGACTGCTCGATAATCAACAAAGTGCCTTATATTAAGTATCTAGGTGTTATCGTGGACCAGAGACTAACTTGGTACCCACACATTGAGCAGGTTGCAAATAGAGTCAGGAAGCTAACCTGGATATTCAAAACTCTCAGATATGTCGTCCCTAAGACCACCGCTAATCATTCAGGCCACCAAAAAGACTTCCTTAAAACGATTTATGTCGCGCTAGTCCAGTCAGTACTTTCATATTGTATACCTGTCTGGGGTGGCGCAGCAAAAACGAAATTTCTAACGGTCGAAAGAGCACAACGCGCTCTTATCAAGTGCATGTATTTTAAAAGACGGAGATATCCCACTGAAGACCTGTTTCGACTTAGTAACCTGCTCTCAGTAAGGAAACTTTACATTATGCTAATTATATTAAAGAAACATAAGTCTCTTTCCTATGATTCTAGCATACTCTTAAAAAGAAGGAAAGACTTGATATTTAACATACCCAGGACAAGGACTTTACTGGCCAGTATGCAATATAACAAACGATCTGCTGCGCTGTACAATAAAATCAATAAATATATTTATATCTATCCCAAAAACTCCTATGACACTAAAAAATTAATAATAGAATGGATACAAACCCTTACTTACAATGATACCGAAACATTTCTGAAACCCTGACACATTAACATACTCACACTCACTTACTCTCTGGCACACCTACCATATAGGCTACACACTCTATTACTCACATGTACACACACACACACACACACACACACATACATCACACCCAGACCCAGTCATGCATACTTTTGATTTTACGAAAAGATCTGTTTATTTCATGTTTTTAATTTTAGTAATTAAGCTTTAGCATAATAATTATATTTATATTTTTGCTATTTGTATTTCACGTCTTGATATGGAAGAGCGGACTCTCCTAATACAGGCACTATCTGCCTAAAAGGAGAATCCAATCACAAAATTTTGTTTAGACCTAAATTTGTTTTACCAATAAACTATTTTATTATTATTATTATTATTATTAACCGCTTGCCTACATGTATTATGTGTCGTTGGGCCTACCCATAACACGTTTTCCTCGGGCCTCCGTAGGGCAATGCACGTTGGCCCTATCGCAAGTTGGGCCTTCGTAGGCAAATCCACGTAGGCCATCAGTTTTGGGCCCAACCCGCAAACTGCCCGCCAATTGTATGCATTTGCCAACTAACCAGAGGTATGTGGCCCAACTAAATGCCAACAAAAAATGCTACTAGGGAATGCTTCGTAGTCGCGCGATACTATCCTTAATACCGTAATAGTCCTGTGGATAAAGCCTTGCGAATTGCGTGAGAATTCAAAACGAAACGTAGGTAGATTATAAGAACGCAAAAAGCTGTCTTAATGAGGTAGTATCAAGTTCACTCATCTACGTTTTAGCAATTTAAAATACAGATTTCCTCAAGATGTTTGCCTTCACCAATTTCAACATGCTAAGTAGCTAGGACACGTTGCCGTACGACCTAGAAGTGGTTTTGAGACATTGGCCGTACTAAACTGCGCGGAGAGAAGAGTGGAATGCTATGGGGGAGGTCTTTGCCCGACTAGACTGTGAGATATTAGAGATTTAGCAAAAGAAAAAACTACATAAATAAGAGTGTAAAAGTACCCTTCTCGAAACCGAAAGGCACTTATTCTTCTGTGTCAATGCGATAATTTTTTAAAGTCGGACATAATTACTGAGGTCAAAGTTTCAACTACATATTTCAAAAGATTTTTTTAAGACTATATTTTATTTTAAGGTAACTTTACTTTAAATACCTCCACGACTTTTCAATACATTCATTAGCACAATTTAAGCAAACGCGTCCCAGTCTCCCAGACACTAGACGAAGCAGTAAGGGAGCGTTCAAGTATTACGTAACGAAATTTTTGGAGACTTTTGACCCCTTCCTCCCCCATGTAACGCGCCGTAACGTTTCACAATTCCATTTGAAACTTTGAGATAAAAAACGTTTTAAAAAATGCGTGGGAAAATCTGTACGCTACCGTTCTGAAGGATTAAAAAAAACAATTTTCGTAACGCGCAGTTCAAACCCGCCCCTGTAACGCATCGTAACGATTTACAAGAGGCTCCCCCAAATTCGTTACGTAATACTTGAACGCTTCCTGAAAGGTTCAAAAATCTGGAAACATCCTACTATGCCATACCTTATGGTCGTCTCCCTTCTTGCCCTTAGCGAGTACTCCATAGAACAGCGCCACCAAACACAACACTGCTACAGTCCTCATTTTGTTCTGGAACAAACCAAACACGAACATAAGTCTATGTCATAATAGTTGTTGTTGTTGTTAAAAGTAGCCCGGGTTCGATGTCCCGGTCTTAGTATTATTAGGCAGGACATCTGGCCAGACGCGGAGATGGTGGATGGAGCAAGGCTTTGACCGAGTCGTAGGAATTCAAAAGTCATTTATTCAAACTAGGCTGATAATCAGCACTTTTCGAACGTCAAAAATTTACTTTACTATTTACATTTTTATAAGACAGTCCCCCAAAACGCCAACCCATCGATACCTACTTCCTAGTGTTTAGCTGGAAAGAAGAAGTGGCGGAACAAACTTCCCAGCACACATCTACACGTAGCCAAAGAGACCAGGGCCGTCCTAAAGCTTTTCATTGGGTAACCGATATCGTCAAACTCGCCGGAAACACGGCGTACATAAGGTACGCACAGAACCGGTAAGTGTGGCAGAAAAAACGCGGGCTGATAATATGAAATGATCAGTCACGGAGTCTGGATTCGTACCCGGTTGATAGCATTAGGCCTACCCTCTATTACATGTACTATTAGGATGTTGCATCTCTGCCTACCCCTTTGGGGATTACATGCGTGATGTTATGTATAATTTATAGACCGTGACCTAGACTTATATTTTTCCCGGGAAAAACTTGGTTCCTGTGGGACCGTAAGCAAACTCGCGATCAATATTTCGTTTTCTAAAAAGAGAAAAGGCAAGAGTAAAATTATTATTTGAGAAACGACCATCTTTAATAATGTTTAGTTCGACATATATAACTACTAGCTGACCCGCGCAACTTCGTCTGCGTCACATAAATATAGCTATAACCTTTCTCGATATATCGACTATCCGACATTAATTAAGCTAAATCGTAACAAACAAAAAATCTTATCTTTTCTCTTTATTACAATAGTTTAGATGGTTTAGATTAGCTTAGATTATATTAAAGTGTGAATTACTATAAAATCTATCTCTTACAGCTTACTGTTAAATATACTATAACACTCTGTACTTGTAAACATTATGATGCAGTGAATATTTTGAATTTGAATTTCCCGGAGGCCAGCCAGAATCCCCCGTACCTACATTGCGACGCAACCCGCGTAATTATTTTTCCGCGCGGGTATTTTTACATTGCGATATCTTCTAAGATATTTGTTTAAACTGTATATAGTAAAGAGCACAAATATTCTATATTAAATTTTCGTTCTAACGAACACATTTATTTAGATATACATTAATACCATATGGGTTAAATAAGCTTCGCAAAAAATAATTCTTTTTAACCTAACATTTTAATAATAAAAAATGGTTACAGTGAGTCAATCTTAAAAGATAGACAGATGCTGTCGCGGATTTTTTTTAGAACTTTTAAAGACGAATAATTACTTCATACATGATATTCTCGTAACTTAAACCGTTTTCGCAGCGCACGAGTTAAGTGTGATGACCCCAACTCTATTCGCTTCGTCAGCAAATCCCCCTCCACGCTCAATAGCATTTAAGTAGTTATAAGAATATTGTCAAATTAGCAATAAGTAAATATAAATACATGTGTAATTATTAGAATGATTATTATTATCTTGATACTGTTACTCTGCTTGACTAAAATAAAGTTTTTTTTAAAACTAATCAAGTGTCGACCACTTAATTGGCGCAGCCGGTAGGATCTCTGTAGTCAGTTTGCGACGTATAAAACTCTACAAGCAGCTGGACGTCTGTTTCTACAGTTCAACAGGGATCTCCGAACAAACAAATTCATTGAGTACCAGACACATCGGCGGGAGCAGTATTCAATAATAGTCACAAGGAGGAGATGGGAGTAACTACGGGACTGTGAGTAAAACTTCTTCACTATCCTTTCTATTTTCCTTTATCGTTTTCCTCTTTGTTTTAATTGTATGTGTTGTGTTATTGAGGGTTGAGCAATACCGCGATAACATTCTTTTATTTTATTACGATATAACTAGCGTGATAATATTAATTTTAGTTAGATATTTAGTGCATTTTTCTTCTCTCTCTTTTCGTGCTTTGTTCTTTCAAAATGGATCAAATCATGCAGGTCCCGTCAACAATGGCAAACATTATTCCAGAGTTTAGTGGCGATTCTAGACAGCTTCCACTTTTTATAAAGAAATGTGAATATATAATAAATACATTTCAAGGTGGAAAAGCCCAAAATGAATATCTATTCCACGTTCTTACTAGTAAGTTAACAGGGGAAGCCGCGAACTTAGTGGGGGAACGAGATAGTATTGGTACTTGGTTAGAGTTGAAAACATTATTGGCTCAACATTTTGGTGACCCTAGAACCGAAGATTGCTTAGTATTGGAGTTAGAGTCTATGAAAATAAATTCTAATGAAAGTTATTTAGATTTTTGTCATAGGATTCAAAACTTGCGTAGTATCTTGATTGCGAAAATAATTGAAACAGTAGACGATGCGAATTTACGTCAAGCCAAACAACATATCTATACTAATTCGTCATTGAATGTTTTTCTATATAATTTACCTCCTTATTTAGTTAGATTAGTACGGTTGAGAAATGTGACCACGTGTGTGTGAATGTGTGTGTGAGTAGTGTTGGAAGAACAAAACTTTCAGGCAGTTTACGAATCTAAAAGTAATAGAAATAAAAATAATTTGAAACCCCAAGGGAAAATTGCTAACAACAATGGAAATTCTCAGCGTACTCCCAACCCACAAAAACAATCTAGTACTCCACCACAAAATAGTTTGACAGAAAATACAAATTATCAAAATAACTTAAATCAATCTAGAAATTCCTTTAGAAACCAAAATAACACTCATAACCAGCCGCCACAACAAAGTAGGTCAACGCCTTGGCCGAGTCAGCAGGCCAACGCGACGCGAACAACGCCTGAGCATAATACAACATCAGCAAACTCGGGTTCAAACACCGATGTTACCATGCGAACTGCAAGTTCTAGACGCGTAAATTATACGAATAATGACTCATTTATGACATACGATAATAACGAAGAAAATGATTTTGATTACGAATCACAACCAAGCACATCATATGAGCCCGAACAAGTTGAAAATTTTTACCTAAGGGCCTCATACAGAGAGAAAAAATAATTTTAAATTGTACTAATTACCGTTCTTTGCCTCACATTATAATTCCAGAGCTAAATAATGCAGTTTTTATGTTAGACTCTGGCAGTTCTAGATCATTTATAGGTCAGCGTGTCGCTTACCACTATTTTAAAAATAATATTTATAGAGAGCCTTTCGAAGTAGTCAGTACCCATGGTGTTAGTATGCATACGGAAGTTGTTTTAACCCCCTTGCCTAAAATATTTAAAAGCCCCGAAAGTCATAAGTTTTATGTTTACGACGTTGACAATAACTATGACGGTTTATTAGGCAGTAATTTATTAAAGCAATTGGATGCAAAAATTGATTACCAAACATTAACTTTGTGTACAAGGAATACTGACATACCTTTTGTTTATCCTTCGGCACTGAAAGATACTTACATTTTACCGCCACGTAGTGAGTTAAGGGTAAAACTTCCGGTAAACTTAACTAATGGCGAGGCTATTTTAGATTTTAAAGAATTAACTAAGGGGATTCGGATGCCCTGTGCATTAGTTAACTGTGTAAATGGTTATGCGTATACAGTCATACAGAACTGTAAGGACATAGAAATGACCCTCAAGGTCACTAGCCCGTTTCAGGTAGAACCTTACAACCATCGCGAGATCTTAGTTAATCAATTAAACGACACAGACAGAATGGATGAGTTATTATCAAACAACTTAAAGAAAATAAGGCTAGACCATATGAATGAGGAAGAAAGAACGATGATTCAGAAAATTTGTGAAGAATATAAGGATATTTTCTATTGTGAGGACATACCGCTGTCATTCACTAACGAAGTTAAACATAAAATTAGAACGGTAAACGAAGACCCTATAAATATTAAAGCATATAGGTTGCCACCCGCTCAAACAGACGAGATTAGGCGTCAAGTAGATAAAATGCTAAAGGACGATGTAATCCGAGAATCAAACTCTCCTTGGAGTGCACCAGTCCACCTTGTTCCAAAGAAGTTAGATGCCTCCGGACAACAGAAGTGGAGGATGGTCGTAGATTATCGACGTTTGAATGAGATAACCATAGACGATAAATACCCTTTGCCAAACATCAATGATCTTTTTGATAAATTAGGAAAGAGTATGTACTTCTCTACCTTAGACCTTGCATCTGGCTACCATCAATTACAAGTTCAGGAAGAAGACAGGCAGAAAACCGCGTTTACAACACCATTCGGCTTATACGAATTCAACAGAATGCCGTTCGGTTTGAAAACAGCGCCAGCCACTTTCCAACGTGCAATGGATAACGTTCTCAGAGGTCTACAAGGCTTACATTGTCTCGTATATCTTGATGACGTCATCATATTTTCTACCAGTTTGCAAGAACACATAGATAAATTACGAGCTATTTTCGAGCGCTTCAGAAAAACTAACTTAAAAGTTCAGCTCGATAAATCCGAGTTTTTACGAAAGGAAGTCATGTACTTAGGGCATACAATCACTAAGGATGGTCTTAAGCCTAACAATGACAAAATAGAGGCTATTCTGAAATATCCGTTACCCAAAACAGTGACAGAAATTAAGAGTTTCCTAGGGTTAATAGGCTATTATAGGAAGTTTATCAAAGACTTTTCTAAGATAACCGCACCCCTCACAGCATGCCTGAAAAAAGGAAAAGGCATCGTGATAAATGACGAATATAGGAAAAGTTTTGAAATCTGCAAAGAGTTGCTGACACATGCACCTTTGTTACAATTCCCTGATTTCACAAAACCGTTCATTCTCACAACTGACGCTTCCAATTTCGCTGTAGGTGCAGTACTTTCTCAAGGCACTATAGGATCAGATAAACCTATTGCATATGCTAGCAGAAAACTTAGCGATACAGAGTCCAGATATAGTACGATAGAGAAGGAGTTATTGGCCATAATATGGGCAGTCAAACATTTCAGACCCTATTTATATGGCAGAAAGTTTATAATATATACCGACCACAGACCTTTAGCATGGTTAAATTCATTAAAAGAACCTAACAGTAAACTAACCCGATGGCGTTTACGTTTAGAAGACTATAATTTCGACATACACTACAAGAAAGGCAAACAAAATACAAACGCAGATGCCTTATCGAGAATTAAAATTAATGTAACGAAAGATGACTCATAATCACTGATAGTTAACTTAGATGAAAAGGAAACTAGATTGCAACAGCATTTGAAAGATATTACTGACGAAATCGTAAAACTAAGCGTTAAAGAACCGGAAATAGAGACAATAGAATTATCGGATTCCGAAAGCGACGCTGCCACAGCACATTCAATATCAAATAGGGAACATGAAGGTATTCCTATCCTAAATGAGGCGGTTGATACAAAAAATAGGCAAATTCACGTTTTCACCTGGCACAGGGATGATATCTGTGTCAAAGATATTTCAAACGACAAACAAAAAATTTTAGAAGTCCACCTGCCTTCTAAAAACAGCGAAAACTTAGTCAAAAATTTTCTTAAAGAATATATAGATTACAAAAATAAGTACTTCATTTACTTTGAAGACCATGAGCATAGAAAAACATTTGCTAAAGTAATTACGTCACTTTACAAAAAGGGAACCCAAAACTTTGTCGAATGTACTGAAAGAGTGGTGAACGTTACAGATGAAAGTGACCAGAAAGAATTAGTTACCAAATATCATCATGGAAAGACTTGTCATAGAGGTATTAGAGAGACTATAAAGAAATTAAAAAGAACATATTGGTGGAGCAATATGAATGAAACAGTGACAGCTATTATTAACGCATGTGAGGAATGTAAGAAAGCGAAGTATGACAGAAAACCTCTGAAACCATTAATACAATTAACTCAAACCCCAGACAGCCCATTTCAAGAAGTTTTTATAGATCTATTATATATAGAAAAAAATCAATATTTAACGGTAGTAGACTCATTCAGCAAGTTAGGTCAAGCAATACACATTCCCAATAAAAGTACACCCGAGGTAGTGAGAGCTCTAATAAAATACTTTAGTATGTATGGAATACCCAAAAAAATAAGTAGTGACCAAGGTACCGAGTTTAACAACGAATTGCTCAAGGAAATGCTAAGTCTATACAAAATTGAACAACACATAGGGACACCTAACAACCCTAATTCAATGGCAATAGTGGAAAGATTTCATTCCACAATTATCGAAATATATAGGTTAGCAAAATACGATCAATCTAGTTTAGATGCAACCACTGTTATGACGTATGCGATCATGGGTTATAACAATACTATACATAGCGCGACAAATTTTACACCTCATGAAGTAGTTTTTGGGCACACAGAATCAGGAAATGCCTTTGATATTGACAGGGACAAACATCTACTGCAAAAAATATTACAGGATCATCGTAAACGATTGAAAATCCTTTATGAACATTTAAGTGATCAAATGATCGGACATAAAAGCTTAGTTAGGGTCAAGAAAGGAGGTGAGGACCCACCAAAAATAGTGGACGGTGACACGATTTTTATGAAAAATACTAGGACTAGGAAAGCAAAAGAGTTACCGCGATACGAAAAAGCTGTTGTCACTGGAAAACCCGAACGTAACATAGTACCAGTTAAGCTTAAAAATAGAAACACTAAAGTAGCATTAAAAAATGTCAAACGCCCTTCACAGATGGTGGTTGATACTTCTCGCCCTAGCGGATCAAGGGACGACCTTGAATATCCAGAGGATGGACCAGAATCCGGGAATAGCTCCGATTCGGATTGGGACGGCTCTGATGAGGACTAATCATTGGGATATTATTAAAACTATAGATTTAAATTCATTATCTATCCAATTAGAAAATAATATAGAAGAATATAATAAGTTAAAAATCATAAGTCACAGTAATAGTGAAATACATAGGGAACTTTTAGGGTTGACAATACAAATAGAATCATTTATCGAACTGACAAAAGATAGGTTAAAGCAGATTCTACCTTCTAGCAGAACTAAAAGAGGAATCTTAAACCCACTAGGGTCTCTCATAAAGGTAATAACAGGAAATTTGGATAGCGAAGATGCTAGGAAATATAATTTAGAGATTAGTAATCTAGGAAATAGAGAACATTCAATAGAACGAAAAGTATCATTGATGCAGAAGGCTTTTGATAAATTACTCAATGTTTCTGATGACATTAACTTTAATACTAAGCATTTGAACTTCAAAATAAAACAATTCCAAACACTTATTCAAAATCAAACCAAGTACTCTAACCTTTTAACCGTAATGAATAGTATGAACCAAGTTTTAAATAATTGTCGTACTATTTACTCTATTATTTATGAATTGGAAACTGCTATTACTTTCAGTAAAATGCACATATTACACCCATCAATAGTAAATACCACAGAATTATTCAATATTCTTAATGTCATAAGAAAACATCATAACTTAATTTATCCATTAACATTAGATAATTTAGTAAAATTAGAGGGAAACATAGAAATTAAGGGATATATAGATAATAGTAAAATTATATTTATATTAGAAGTTCCACTTATAGACAAAAACACATACAATTATTATAAAGTTATTCCTATCCCAATCTACAACCAGATAACCCAAAAACCTAATATCATTATACCCCAATATCCTTACCTAATAGTGAACAAGTCGAAATACAGATCCGTAGTCAATGGCTGTAATGAAATAGAAGACCTGACATACCTCTGTTCTGATGACAACGTGGTACAGTACGCGGAGGAAACATGTATCCAGCAACTCATGCTAGTACAACATAACTTCAGCAATTGCCAGCAACACCAGGTGCAGATTGAAGAAACTAAGGTGCAGCCCATATCTAACACCCACTGGTTGATATACACAGAAAAGGAAATAGCTGCAACGGAACACTGCGAAGATGAGACCCGTAGACACAATCTACGAGGCACATACATATTAGTACCAAGTCAGCAATGTACGTTACAGATTGCCGATATAACAATCACAACACCCATGAATACCAGCTCAGTCTCCTTCAGACTGCCACCAGTACAGATGCCAGAACTACGCAGAGATGTCACCCCGTCAGCCAAGCAGATGGACCTCAGAGGAATAGATCTAGGCGACATCAAGGAACTGCTGAACCAGGCAAAATATAGTGATAGTGTCAGTGATGGTGAAACGATTATAGTCAGTGATAAAATCAGTGTATGGACCATAAGCATTTACGCCATTATAATTGTATTCGTCATAGGACTTTTGTTTCAAAAACGAGATCTGTTGACTCAGCGATTAAGACGAAATTCTCTAAAGACTACAGAGTTGCCTTTAGATAATTTCTCTCCCTAAGGAGGGAGGAGTTAAGTGTGATGACCCCAACTCTATTCGCTTCGTCAGCAAATCCCCCTCCACGCTCAATAGCATTTAAGTAGTTATAAGAATATTGTCAAATTAGCAATAAGTAAATATAAATACATGTGTAATTATTAGAATGATTATTATTATCTTGATACTGTTACTCTGCTTGACTAAAATAAAGTTTTTTTTAAACTAATCAAGTGTCGACCACTTAATTCACGCAACGGAAGCTCTCAGAAAGGAATTTTCTTTTCCCGTTTTTGCAACATTTCTCATTTATGCTCCGCTCCTATTGGTAGTAGCGTGATGTTATATAGCCTATAATCTTCCTCGATAAATGAACTATCCAACACAAAAAGAATTTTTCAAATCCAACCAGAAGTTCCAGAGTTTATCGCGTTCAAACAAACAAACAAACAAACAAACAAACAAACAAACTCTTCAGCTTTATAATATTAGTATAGATATATTTTACGGAAAACGTCAAAACTTATTACTAGGAGATGACTAGGAGCCTCTGTAGTTATGGCATTATGGCATTTTGACAAGTACTTTTGAATCACAGTTTTCGCAAAAACACACTATAATAAACAGCTCGTTAAACGTGCGAGTTTACGAAACAATCAGATTACCGTACATAACCACACATGGGAGTTGTTGGGAGTTGTTACGTGAGCCTTCTTGCTAACGTAACAATTGTGTTTTAACAATGGGGAACGCACAAACATAGTGCGAATTGGTGCAGATAACGGAGTTACTCAATATGGTAGCGTTGTACACACTACACATTAACGTCACAACGCGAACGTAAATAAAAAAGTGTAATATGAATCACAGTGATTTCCGTTTTCCGCAGCGACTCGAGTGGAGTGAAGGGAGAGATATTCAATCACGGAAGAGACCAGAGTGTCTAAAATGGCCCCTTTAGCAGATCATAATATGATCCTTTTTAACGCAATTCATATTATGATCTGGCCATATCAGACCGCCAGATTAGAGGAGCTCATGCCAGGGTCGGTATGTGCAGAGGTGTGACCATCCATTGCTTGCATACCGAGTTTAGTTGGTGCCTCATTAAGCCGATGGTCCCGGCTATCATTAATTGCAGACCTTTGTAGTCATTGGCCCGAAACTCTGACAACCACTCTTACTAAGAGGTATTTTAATACCCAGTAATAATAACAGAGTTGTGAAGGTAGGTCTGACAGCTAGCCATTTGGTTAGATTGGAAGTTGACCCAAAATATTTGAAAGGCAGATGATGACAGGAGATAATGTCTGTGGGATAGACTACGTGCGTAGATGTGAGCAAATTCGCGATCAACAGGAAGTTTTCTAAAAAGTGAAAAGGTGAGATTTTTAAACCCAACACGATTGCTCACAAAAAAACTTTAACATTAAGGCTGAGTTGCACCAAAAAAGAAGTTAAAGTTTGTGTCAAATGACACGTCAAACAAACATCAAAACTTCAGTTTTGTATCGGTTAGGCCAACAATGAGTTGCGCCATTTGACAAATAGTTAAATAACGTCATAACTACATAACCACTTCAAAGTCTATTGACTATACGACTATACCACCGACTGCCACGCGACCTCAAATTCAAGATGTTTTCTAACAGACAGTAGTGTACATATCTACATTATGCACATATAGTATAGTTACTTGTGTAGTGGAAGTTGTACTTTCTAAGTGACAACTGACATGCTATGTGGCGAGTGGGTCAAGCTTTGACCCCGAGGTGCAAGGCATGAGAGGAAGAGGGTAAAACGTGCAGTAAAAGTGTTTTTCAAGTTGTAATGGTTTACGGACAAAAATGAACTGAATGGGCTGATGGATAGTGGATCACCATATTTTTTTTGGAGCTTGGGAAATTATCAAATGAGTCACATGTTCCAACACTTTAGAGCGAGTAGTAGTCTACTTCTACTGACCCACCCATTTCCCTTCTTAGCCCTTTGTGTCGGGGCCGCGGTATCTCTTTCGAACAACACAGTCCCGACGGGATAGTGGATTACCTTCGTTCGTATAAATCTCAAACTCAAATCATTTATCGATACAAATAAATAAAATAGAACTGTATGTAATTTAAAAATGCTGGGCGCTTCTAGTTTCTTTTTTCAAACCGTAGATCTATCCTCCTCGAGTCAAACGATAAATGATAAATGCTTGAAAGGTTCACTCAAATCTGTGTGGTTCTTTCTTAAGAGGAAATGCGAGTGGTCTTTTCTCCATACAAACGCTCTCGCCTGTTTTCTTTTTGGTTAATGACCCTAGAGCAATGATTTTTTACAGAATAATAAATATTAACTATTTCTATGCCCCTATGTTTTCCTTTTTGGTGATAAATTATTTTTATAAGCACTAGAACCCTCAAAAAATGCTCAAAATTGCTTGTTTAGATCGCTGTTAACAGAGTCCTAGTGTACAAATTTGACAACTATTAACGAAAAAAGAAAAACATAGCGGCGTAGTATATATCCTCCTTATTCATTGTCTAAAATATCTTTTAAATTGGTTCAATATTGGAGGAGGAAATAGGCGAGAGCCAAACCTCGAATTATAACTTTTTTCTGCAGTTGTCCTTATCGCACGAATTTGTGGGCAGGAGGACGGAGAGAGACAGCGATAGTAGAAAGAGACAGCACTCGCATTTCCTCTTAATCATTTCAGACACTAATTTGCACAGTCCTCATGTGAGTTGACCAAGATTATGTCTGGATTTCGGGTTTGAGTCTAAGAAACCGGGGTTAGTCCAAAAGCGATATTGTCAGGAGCATGACAAACGGATGGATGAGAGACGCACAGAACAGAGAAGAGTGGCAGAAGAAAGGGGAGGCACCCAAAAGTGCGTGATTCCGGGCTGAAATGATGATGTCTGGACTTTAAATGAGACCATAACCTCTTAGTTTGTTTTGATTGTCTCAGAGTAGTCAGGCAAGAAACACCGGTCCATTTACTAAATGTTTCAAAATAAACATCATTTTTGACCACTAGTCGCCACACTCGCCACCCGCTACCGCACATAGCTTGTACCACTCACAAACGTGTCCGTACACACTAATGTCCACTATTGTCAACTCTCAACACTACTTAACTGTACTTCACTGTTCGACGCTTTCTCCTCGTACTCTGTACATACATGTATAATTGTATATGTTATGTATGTAAGTAGCTTTTGTATACGACTTGCATCGTATTAAAAAGTTTAGCTTGCGTGCAATCTGCGAATCCCCGAAGGGTTATAGGCAGAGGTGTACCTAATAGTACACCCACATTGCGCCAGTTTTGTTTGAATCCCATGTAATATCGAGCGAGCCTGTTACCGTCAACCAAGCAGTCATCTGCCTAACCCAACTATGTTAGGTAGGATCGGCATCCAGTCTTACCGAATCCAACTGAATACCAGTATTGTACATGGAGCGCCTGCGTATCTGACCTCCACAACCCAGTTAAGTAAGCCAAGTAATACGATACCCTTTTGGTGAGACTGGTCGTCAGACTTACGGGTCACTGACTACCTGTAACGACTGCCAAAGATATTCTAAGGGCTCCCACACATAAACACGATACGACGTCGCGTCGTGGAAATCTACGACACGATGTCGTACCGTGTCGATGCACGATACGACGTCGTGACGTTAGAAACTCACGATGCAATCCTGCGCAGTTGTCTTGTTACTTTAACAAATTAACATTTATTTAGGTTCTAATTTCAAAAACATTTAAATATTCTTTTCAGAATGCGTCTAGAGCGGTCCATTTTTCGGAATGAACTAAAACACCACCCCTCTGTATCGACGGCATCGTGTCGTGTATCGTGCGTGGCACATTACTTTACGATGTCGTGTTTTTTTTACGATACTCATCGTAGATTTCCATCACGACGCGACGTCGTATCGTGTTTGTGTGGGAGCCCTAAGGCAGCCGTGACCAACAGCTCCTGCTTTCCGGGGCACGCAGGGACCTCGGTATGTAATGGGAGGTCACCCATCCACAGACTATCCTAGGTAAGCTCCGCTTATCGTAAAGAACAACTCAAGTGGCTGCAGTTATTACGTATTAAGCCCCGAACTCCTCCAACCAAGCACAAATCTAGATTTCGTGGCTGCATGCTACTTCGTGCGAAGTGTGGAGCAAGACGGAGACCAACTCATTACTAAATAATAACAGACTGATTGATTTTAGATTGCCATCGGCACACTAATAAAGAAATCATATAATTAACATTGAAATTAACATTATGTATTAACATTCAAATGGATTGAATGTCATAATGTTATTAACACCCGGTACAATAAATCACAACATCTGGTGAAAGTGGATTTATTTAATTGATTTAAGGATTGGTGAAACCGGTCAGAGGAATTGCAGATAACTTTCAGGACACTTCAGACAGGCACACTAGATACTTCAGTATTAGTATGAAGGTGTTCGTTTCCTGTGTTTACAATTTGTTCGTCTTATTCTTACCAGTACTGTAATGAAGTTTCAAATTCTAACTCAAAGCTTTAATTTCAATTAACCCATCACAGCCACTTTTAAATGTCAAAAAAGTGAATCTACAATCACATTCACAAGACACAATAACTTGTGAAAGTACTGTAGCTGCTCAGTCCAAAGCTTAAGTCTCTATGGCGATGAATGCGCAAGAAACTCCATGGACACTTTTGTTTCTGACCGTGACCGTATCCGAAGTAGGGATGTTACGGAGGTGGTTTTATCGGAACCGAAGCCGGAATCGGAGTTTAGACGTATCGGAATCGGAGTTGAAGCTCCGTAACATCCCTAATCCGAAGCCGCGTCCACAGATTATCCGAACATCCGTTCGATTCAGACAGACTTGCAAAAACCGGTACATAGATAACCAGTTGACGCCGGGCGGCGCCAAAAACGTCAAATTGACACTAAGTAGCCTCTAGCATTGTAAGCTAGGTCGCAAGCTGACCTAGTTGTAATGTTACGCAAACAATCCGGTTTGTTCACACAATTACCTACTTTGAGTACTTAAATTACTTTTGGGTACAGTTGGGTTAACTATTTAGTGTGCAGGCAAAGATAAATATGCGTCTTTGCACTACGGGGCCTGATGAGGAGGCCATGACGACATACTCGACAGAATTATGACAATTTTATAGTATTAAATTAAAAAAAAGAAAAAACATTAAACACTGTTCTACTCAGTGCAGCCCACATGCCTCAGCTCAATGTTTTGACTTTTTGAGTGCGTTATATTGAACCTTTCCATTGACCGTGGCTTTTCGTCCCTAAAAAAGCCGAAAAAAAAAAAAAAAAAAAAGCTTTATAACTCTAGAATGCTTGGTTGCAGCTTCCGTTACACCATGTAGTTGTAAGTTAGCTAGCTACCTGTGTACCTAGTAGCTTGTTCTTGTGTACTCGTTAGCTTATCAAATTACATCTCGGACAATGTCGTCGTTTTCATAAAACGCTACGCTATGTATGTTTCGGAAGTTTTGAAATCACTTTTGACACAGTATAAATATCTTTTGATTTCACGCGTTGAGGTTGGACACGATTCACTAACATTGAAGTCTTGACTATGTGTTTTTAATTATAACAGCTAAATTGGGAATGGTCCGGGATTGTCTGTGGACGTTGTGTGGATGTCGCGGTCGTGACCTTGACGTGTTACGAGTTTTCGATGTTAGATTGGAAAATATCGTGAGGAAACCAGCATGTGAGAAATATTTTTCGACGGCATGTAAAGTCAAGTCAGAGGCACCAGATTACGCACTAAAAACAATAAGTAAAGAAAAAAGATCTTTCGACTTTCGGACTCCCAAAGCAAGTTTAAACTTTATATTCGGGAAGTCGCGAGTTAAAGATTTCTTCTGAGTTAGCTCGTTCCAATAGTCGACCTCATCTCTGAATTAATGAGAAATAATTAATCGAGCCACAGTTTTTTTAATTGGCCTCAGGATCAAACTTCTAATTTTATATCTAAGCCACGGGAAAATTATATAGCCTCTAATATACTAATTCGTCTTCTTTACAACGCCCACTAAATATTCTATAGAAAGCATCAAGTGACGATCAACATTTATATTAACTTGTCCTTGTTATTTATACATAGGCACATAATTTACTAACTCAGCCACGGAATTTATATCTCACCACCATTTTACATTTTACAGCTTCACTTCAACACAAGGCCCTCAAAAAATATAAATGAAGCGACCGTAGTCAACATCATTTATTATAACTTCGCATGTAAAATAATACATCACATTCTTTTCGAGACGACAGCGACCGGCCATTTGCACCAATCAGAGAGCGCCAACGTATATTATATATGAAATGTCAACTTTTGATACACTTTAGATTATTATATTTACGTTAAAAATACCTATTAGTTACAGAAATGTTTTTTACCATTGTCTAATTGACTAGTCACAGGCAGACTGTATGATTCGTTATTGCAAACTGAGGGAAATAGGTTAGGTTAGGTTATGTTAAAACTGTGACCAAACGCTCGCGAGCCGTGCCGCGGCAGCGGCCGGCGAGCGCTACTTCCGAGTTGCTTGCAGAAATGTTTTCACAATTTATTGTCTAGTTTTCCGATAAAAATGAAGTTCTGAAGCGATTCTGTCGATAACTTTTGTAGCACAACATGTAAATAAAATCGATCTTTAGGACATTCGATACTCTGAACTTCAATATTTAGGTCATTAAGTACTCTGAACTATATTATATATTTAATATATTTAACTATTCTATATTTAAGCCTTTCGATGACACGATAGGAGTTTATACATACTATTAGTGGCTATAATATAATATTTGATGACAATTTTAATTAAATTTTGATGCTCAGTTAATGTGGCATGAGTTAATAATTTAAACGTACTGAGTTAATAAATCAGAAGCTAATTGGATATTTTTTTGATGCCATATATTAATATTTTAGAAGTTTACTGTTTGAATTCATGTTACAAATTTAGATGCTAAAAAATAATCACGATGCTGAGTTGTATTTAGAGTGGCTTTAAAAAAGATAACTTGTGGCTAAGATAGTATTATTTAGATGCTCGTTAATTGTGGCTGACTTAGTAATTTAGAAGGCAAGTTAGATTTTTAGATGCAAATAATGCTATTAAAAAGAAGCCGGTTTAATTAGCACCCTGAATTAATTGGGATAATGGCAAGATAACGATGATGATCGAGGTCCTGAGCAGACCTCCTCTGGACCTCGAACGCGCCTGATGGCTAACGATGGATGAGGTCTATCAATGATGGAACGAGCGTGCTCAGAAGATAGAGTCCATTTCACGAAAGAAGTCCCGCAGACGCAGCGCTGTATTCGCGCGACATAATGTTGCTATCTCGCGCTCTCTCGCCATATCTCCCCATCTGTCAAATTTACTTCCACATTTGTCCGCGGGACTTCTTTCGTGAAATGGACTTTACCTGTTCACTATTGCTTTATATGCAGACGGGTTAAATGTAATGTGGGAGGAAACACAGAGAGGTTCAAACTTTACCTGTGCGCATTAATAAACGTGGACGAGAAGCGACTGAATAATAGAAGCATCAGAATCTTACCTTTTTAACCAAATTCACTAAAACATTAAAAATACTTGGCATTACATAAATTTAAAACCATTTATAACTAATTTCGCTACCATCAACTAGATATTTACCGATGAAACTATTGATTTAGGTCAAAAATATGATTTGTTAGCTTAAGGACAGATTCTCTTCACGCCAGATTTGCGTTAGGACAGATTCGCATTAGGACAGATTCGCTTAAAGACAGAATATGTACAGACCGCAACATAAATATATCGTTTTTAAACAAAGTCTTATGTCTATAATACTGTTTAAGTAATCAATTTAGCGCGTATTTGAATTTATTATTGTTTTTATAAATACATGTAATTGGTCTGTACGTCTTGAAGGCCTATTCCGAACTGCTTCGTAACAAGAAGTGATAATACTTGACCCGCCGTTCGCTATCTCGTGTGGGTTATCAAAAGAAGTCTAATGTGAGTAAATAATGAGTTTATAAATATAATATGGCGCCTCTAGTTATCTTAGGAAACACAAAAAAAAAAACGGTTTTGAGAGCAATCTTCTATGTAATTTGTTAATAATTTGGGAGAAAACCAACGACATAATACGCGTGTGAACTTATCAACTTAAACTATCAGATTCTATGATCAGATTACATGACTGCCAATGAACATTATAATCTGTAAACATGTATTTTTTTTTTTGTGTTCCATTTTTTATGTACTTAAACTTATACTTACTGTTGTTTTTCTTTTTTGTAACTATTTTTTTTAATTTTAGTTAAATTAGTTGATGTTTACTGGATTTAATTTTGTTTGTAATTGTATTTTGGCGACAAATAAATATTTTTTCTTTCTTTCTTTCTATTATAAATCCCGACGGGGCTGCGGGTTCTTCGCAAGAAATACCGCGGCCTCGACACAAAGGGCTAAGAAGGAACATGGGTGGTCAGTAGAAGTCTGACACTCGCTATCGCTCTGTCCAGAGCGGGACGAGTCATTTAATCATGTCCCAACCGCCAAAAAAAAGGGTAGTCTTCTATGAATCACCACCACAAAGGTGGCTGGACTGGATCGTTGCTGATCAAGATACAAAGAGAAGTGGCAAACGACTCCACAAATGTCTATAACTGTAGGTCTTTCGCACAATACTCAGTGACAGGGTCAACAAAATCCCAGCGAGGTTAACTGCAGGCGCAGTGACCCACATCCACCAATTGACTCCGATTACGTCGTGACGTCACAGCAATCAGCTGATGCGGTGGTACAGTCGAACAAGCTAATAAGTATACAGGGTAGAGATCTTTATAATTCTATAACACTGAAAATATTGATTGTAATTTTGTTTTATCTAGTGTTTCGCATTAAGCAACTGATTTCAAACGCTGTATCGTTTACCATCAGTCTCTAAATGTATCTGTACAATTTTAAAAGTAAATACAAGTTAGCTGGCTGTATACTTATTAGCTTGTTCGACTGTACATAGGTAACTGTGCTATGTCGCTCAAAGGACGGATGGCAAATGAGGCCGAGAGGATACGGAGCGGTGACCGTGTACTATAGGAGCCGCGAGCCGTGTTGGTAGACCCGCAGAACGGTACGACTACTTAACTAGGAGAACTGATGTTGGTGAAGATCATGAACACCATGGTTGCTTGTTGCAGGACCAATCGATGTGGAAACTATTATTGATTTATCACGGACTAGCTTTTGCCAGCGGCTTCGCCCGCGTGAAAATGACGATTTTCCTTACAAACTTTCATCCCCTATTTAACTCCCTTATGGGTTGAATTTCGAAAAATCCTTCCTTATTCCTTGTCTACATTATAAAGGGAACCTCTGTGCAAAATTTCAGCTTTCTAGGTCCAAGGGTTTGGGCTGGGCGTTGATGAGTCATTCAGTCAGTCAGGACTTCTCTTATTATTTATATAGATATCGTTTTTTTAAAATTAAAATGACCTGTCACCGGTTTTAGTGAACCTTAGACATCGATGTCATGGCTAATGGCTAACTATCGTGTTGGATGGCTAAGGGGCTGACTCGTGTAAAATCGTGGCGATATTATCGTCATAGCACGTATTTCTATACATTTTGGCTCGCCGCGATTCTCTCGCTCGTGGAGACATCCCCTAAGAGAGTGTATAGAAATACGTAGCATGACGATATTATCGCCGCGATTCTATCGCTCGTGGAGTCAGCCCCTAAGGCTAACTATTCTTGTGAGAACTATCAATTTAAGCTGAGGGCAGGTGACCGTTCCTAAGGATGAATTTTGTAATTTATAGATGCGATTTATTATCGCATTTTTTAGGGTTCCGTACCTCAAAAGGTAAAAAATAGGAACCCTTTTAAGATCTACACTTTCTTGTCCGTCTATCTGTCCGTGTGTCACCACCGATTTTCTCAGGAAAGGGTGGACCTAGCAAGTTGAAATTTATACCAGATACTAAGGTCTATAGTTCCTTTCTAAGTGTATAAAAATCAAGGTCCTGAGTCAACACGATAAAAAGATATGGGCAAAAGATTTTCGCGAAATATGTAATTTTCAACAAATGTTTGATAATATATTCTTCGGTTTTTTTTTCGGGTGAAAAATCATCAAATGATTCCTGCTGATCTCGGAAGGGAGTGTCAGAGTTCTACTGACTAAAAACACCGATGACCCATGTTCTTTCTTAGCCCTTGTGCTGAGTCCGACAGGGTCACAGAATCCTGCTGTCCTTAAAGTTGAACTCGTGCCATTGACCCCAAGGTCGTTGGTTCGAACCCCAGGTCAGACAAATTCAATAAGTCTGATAGGAAAATTGCTTCCTAATAGTCTAGCGACCGTCTGACTAATGTAAAGGTCTGAGGTTCAATTCCTGGGTCAGACAATATGTAATAATTCTTTAAGGAGAGATAATAATAATATAAGGTTCGTTGTCATTGTTATCTTTAACTCAGGTTATTGACACTAGAGGTCGCTAGGTAACAAGAAAAGTGTGATATTATACGACCAATGTAACTAGAACTTTGTGGACGAAGAATTGGTTAGAACTGAGAGCTCTACGTAAGATGGAGGAAGTGAATATGACCAATTTAATGAGGTCTGTAGTTTGGAATAAATTGTTTGGTGGAATGGATCTTTTTATTTTAGTGTAACCAATATTTTTTTTTCAGGGATCGCATCCGAAATGAGGTGATCCGACAGAGGACCAGAGTTGTCGACATAGCTCACAGAATAAGTAAGCTGAAGTGGCAGTGGGCCGGCCATATTAGTCGCAGAACCGATGACCGTTGGAGTAGACGTGATCTTGAGTGGAGACCGCGAATCGGCAAGCGGTCGGTGGGACGCCCGCAGGCTCGGTGGAGCGATGATCTTCGCAGAGTGGCTGGTAACAACTGGATGAGAGTTGCCGAAAATCGAGTTGAGTGGCGTAAGATTAAAGAGGCCTATATCCAGCAGTGGATTGCAATACCTAGGCTGATGATGATGATGATATTTTTTTTTAGGATTTTTTTTTGATGGGGTCATAGGTTCGATACTGGGGCCAGGCCCAGCTTTCGAAGTGTTCCATATGGAAATTGGAAACCAAGCACTAATTCTAATTCAGACTATGCTAGCTACTGAAATCAAAGAAACTTTATTGGGTTTATCCTTCATAAAAAAACGAAAGCTGTCTCTCTACCTAAACTCATCATAATCGACTCAGCAGTTTACAACTACTGAGTACTAAACTAAAAACTAGTTTAATAAATAATTACGTAATAAAAATTGGCAATTTTCATATTAAATTAAAGCTTCTATGAAAACCGATTAGCTGACGAGGCGCGTCGCATTATCGTAATCCAAGGGAAATCAATTAATACCAACAATACTAACCAATTATAAAACTAGCAATTATAGTTATTTATTTGATAGCAACTTTCATTTTTAGTCCGTTGACTAATATCCACTGCTTCCTGAGGCCTATGAGTACCTAAACGAAACGTAATATACGTCAATTTTAATTTCTCTTTTATAGAAAACAGTTTTTTTTTTAAAATCAAACACCGACGAAAACAAAGTCCTCTGCGGCACTCTGCGGCGTCTGTCTGTCTGTCCGCGATAAACTCAAAAACTGCTGCACTGATTTTCATGCTGTTTTCACTAATGGATAGAGTGGTTCGACATCCACGCGGGCGAAGCCGCGTGTTTTTTGCTTAAAAAAACTTTTTGTGCGGTGACCCAGTGGTGGTGGTCCCGAGTTACGAACCGTAGGTAAGTCGTGGGTTCGAATTCGAACCCAGACAGGCGCATTACTTTGCGTAATTAATTTCATCACTCTTAAAATTGGTGAAAGAAAACATCGTGAGGAAACCGGCGATGATGTCCCAGAACTACTCGCAAAAATTGGAAGACTTGTGATATAGACCAATCCACACTGAGCCCACGTGGTAAAGAGAGGAGGCCTGGGTCCCTGCAGTGGGAACATTATAGGCTGATGATGATGATTCTACTCTCGGGGGCGCCTTCAAACTCGGATACCAGATGCCGAGAATTGAGTTGAGTCGCGTGCTGTAAAAGAGGCCTGTATCCAGCAGTGGATGGCTGGATATAGGGGTAAGCTGATGTTGGTGATGGTGATGATGATGAACTTTTCGGGGATGGACGACACTAGATGTGTATCATCTTCCCCTAGTAACGGCAATTTATTTTCATCTGGCTCAATATTTAAGGACAGATGGCTGATAAATGGACCTTCAACCTTAAGCTGATACCAGAAAATAAGAACACAATCTGACCTACACAACTCAATTATCATAACCTAATTAATAATTACAGTAATAAAGATAACTGTTCTATTATTAATAATAATAACGTTAAATATAAACATTTACTGTTATTTTATAATATAACAGTGAAAAATACAAGCTTTATAATATTATGTGTGTCAGAATTGCACGAGCGAGACTGATAGTGATGTAGACCGCATTAGATGCAGACGCCGAATAGACGAGGACGAAAGCCGAATGTAACAAAACATCACGAATGACTCCTCGTAGGGTTAGGCCGATGGGGCCCAAAAGTTGAAGTGTGGCGACCGCGAACCGGAAGACGTAGCGTTGGAAGGTCTGAAACTAGGTGGACCGATGACCTGGTGAAGATTGCGGGCATCCACGAGGACGGTCAATGTGGTGACCCCCCGGAAAACTTGTGAGTTTTGGTCAGTACAAGTTTGAAGTTAGACGATGTCCCATCCACTACAAAAAAGAAAAGGGTCCGGGTTGTTACTGAAAAGTTATTTGTGGAAAATTAAATATCCTTTTGCACAACCCGGATATCCTGACGTTTTAGTGATAGACCGAGGTTAGCAGTTAGTTAAGGCCATGTGTTCCCGGTTTTGCCTGTTTTAGAATTCACTTTTGGTAGGCAAATTATAACATTTTGAATCTGAAATAAATATATATTTAGGATACATTCTTTCTCTTTACCATGTACCCGTTCAAAACACGATGCAATACAATTTTCTCGATAGAAAAAAATACTGAAGTAACTTCGATTTGCAGCTTTTTTTACAAGTAAATTACATTTTAAACGAGTAGGTACTATAAACCACCATATTTTACAAAAAATATCAATTTATAGGTAATTCATTTTAGAATCGATTCTACCCGATCGTTTTTTCATTGAATTTATAATTTTTTTTAACGATTATTTCAAGTAAATTTCGATCCACGCGTCGCTTCTCGCTCTCGCTCACACACACGGGACGTTACCGAGCCTATTTCGCTTGGTCTACCCGCCCTTAAGGCTGAATTTGGCTTCGTGTTTTCCGAATATTTTACCTATTCTTTGCCCGTCTCTAGTCGTTAGCGGTAGTAAATATTTGCATAATATTTGTTTGTAGTTTTTTGCAATTAGCATTCGTGGAAACGGGGAATATCTCGAGATTTTTTGCTATAAAACATTGATTTTTGAAAGCTTCGTCTATTATTACTATCGACATAATTATTTTCTTAAGAGGAACGCGGTCACTCAGGTCAATCTTTAGGTTAAACCGTGCTTGCCTAGGATGGGCCGTGTCTAGGTGACCATCCATTACAGACCGACTTTCTTCCTTGCTTTGGAAAGTACGTTAGCCGTTGGCCCCGTCTGTCATGTAGACTTTTGGCAGTATGGCATCATTTTTGGAACAGTAAGAATGATGCCTACTACTAGTAAAAAGACGCCACTGACTTCTGAGAACAAATAAGGGGCCATCTTTTTAATCACGTGAGGTTTTTATTTTAGCCCTTCTATTTCTATTTATCTTCGGGGTCGCCGGCAGACACTAGGCGGGCGATCAGTCCTTTCGTTGTGGATTATTTCGCCCAGTTCCCCATTTTGGTGGATCCCCTTCATGGGTTACTGGTGGTCGGCATCGCGAATCTTCCTGTTGCCTTGCAGAAGCTCATCAGTTGTTCGGTAGAGATTTCTGCAAGTTTCTCTTCATTAATCTCATCTGTTCCTAGGATTTCCCATCTGAGTAGCTCATACATTGTGCATTCAGCCACAAGGTGGAAACTTGTTTCTTCTGCTTCTCCACATGCTGGGCATATGGGGTCTGCCTTTACTTTACTTTTTAGCCCTTGCTGATACGGCGAGGTTTTAGGCTAAGTCTCCACCCCCTCTCAGCGTCACGTTGAAAATATCACATAGCTTTCGAAACTGTTTGTTTCGTTATTAAAGGAGGATCCATAACTACAACAAAACAAACATCTTAGGTTACGCGTCGTCACAACGTATCGTGTGTTGCCAATTAGTGACAGGTCAAGAGGTCTTCGTACTGCTAATTACTACCTATGACATACTGCTAAGAGGTAGTTATATCTGCAACTGTGAGATAACTAGTCAGTCAGATTGTCGAACTGTCAAGTTATAGGTCCCGAGTTCGAAGTTTCGAAGCCAAGGCATGCCACCTTCGAATTTTTGGATTCATGTACGATCGAAGACAGTTCCGCCTAATCATTTAAAAAAAAAATCGCCTAAATCGTGCCGAGGCGCTGCCACGGGCTAGCGAGCGATTCTATTTCTTGAGTGCAAGCAAAAATGAGCTTAGTGGTGATCAGGCGCATAAGACCGCCATAGTACATATTGTACACCTAATTATCTTCGTTCGGTAATTGAAAACATCGTGAGGAAACCATGCAGCATGCCCAAGATATATTTCTCGACGACATGTTCAAACCCATGGGCGACAAGAAATCTCTGACTCCAGGTGAGGCAGTAACTACACGAGAAAGGAAGATAAATTTCAAAAAGTAAGAGGATTTGAATCAGATGTCTGATTTTAGAAAAGATCCAGGTCCGAAACCCTGTAACTCCTTAAAACCAGAATCAACAGTGACGACCAAGAGAAAAGCGCCGAGACAATGAAGTAAGACGAAGTCCCAGAGAAACAATTTAACTGCCCTGGATCCCGCATCAAAATTAATCAGAAAAGAAAACTGTTTCGTTTTTCTTTTAGGAAAAACATAATTCCCATGCCGCGATATAATTTCCATAACCAGAGACTTTTCATATATGAAAAGTCTTGTGATGTGGTTGTATGTAACCACATCACAAGTTTCACCATTGTATACACACTCTATAAGAAACCTTATGCCTTTGTCATTTATTTTTAGGGTTCCGTACCTCAGCAGCAAAAACAGAACCCTTATAGGATCACTTTGTTGTCTCTCAAGACCCTCTTTCTCAAGAACGAGGTTTCTAGCTGAGAAATTAATATCCATGCAATCCAGTCTGTTACTTCCCTGGAGCAGTGAGGAACTAATGAGAATGATCCAAAAAATCAAACTTGTAAGTCAACGAAATCAAATGTTTATGTCGCATATTTTGCGATTTCACAGGGGAATCAAAACTTTTAAGGTACATCCCGTAGACCTAGAACCATGAAATTTGGCAAGAAGCAATGTCTCTTACAGCCGTTACAGCACATGCGTGGTCTAAAGGAAAAAATCTGAAAACCGTGAATATGTAGTTTAATAACAAAATACCAAGGTACAAGTTTCTTGCCCAATCTTCTCCATAGACATTTAAGTTTTGGAATGGGCAACTACAGTATTTTCACAAGTTATTGTGACTTGTGGCTTCGCTTTCTTTGTTTTTCCGACATTTATAAGTGCCTGTTTATTATACGGACCCTCAGTGCTCGAGTCCAGCTCGCACTTGGCTAGTTGTTTTATATCTAATTAATACTGTCATAAATCACAGACAATAGAATGAACAAATTAACAACAAGAAATAAACAAAGACTAATGCATTAGTAAATGCACATTAAAATTCAAACCACGCTGAGATTATGGTTAGGTTATTAAAAGTGTTTGTTACAATGCCAATGGCGACAACGATGTTTTAAATGAAAAAATAAAGAACGTGTTAAATATAATAAATCACTTGGTGGCCTTCGACCCTTTTTAGGGTTCCGTACCTCAAAAGACAAAAACGGTCCGATCATTCTCCCCTCCCCCCCCCAATTATCCCCGAAAAACTGAGCCGCTGACTGCAAGTCCGACAAGACTTGCACTTGGCCACTTTTTATTTAAATTTCGTCTTGCAGGTCAATCCATGGGGCAAATCCTGTGGATGCCTTGAATCTACTGGGGCTACTTTTAGACTGATAGTGACAGCAGGTGTTGGAAAACATCATGAGAAAATCGGTATGTCCTAAAAATCGAAGGCGCAAGCTTTTTTTGTTTATTTAACCTGTAATTAACGATGTCCAATTGTTCTAAGTCTTCTTTTCTCAATACACGCGGAGTTCTGATCGGCAATATTTATAAATACTTAGTTAAGCACACTTGCAAAAGTGATTAGACCCTGCTCGCAAAATGTTTTGCCGAAATTCTCGCACAAAACATTTATATACAAGTAATCCATGTGTGACCTCGATTTAAAACGTATTATATTTATTTCTATAAATTGGTTTTACACTACACTTTTATTACACGTCACATCCTGTTGTTGTTTTAAAACTTGATGGGGCCGATGTTTTTAACCTGACAACTCTGAGAGTAAACAGCCGAAACAAACTCAAGTCATGTGAGGACCAAGCAGACTCGTATGTAAGACTAGCTTTTTCAAGCGGCTTCGCCCTCGTGAAAATGACGATTTTCCATACAAACTTTCATCCCCTAGGGGTTGAATTTCGAAAAATCCTTCCTTATTCCTTGTCTACATTATAAAGGGAACCTCTGTGCAAAATTTCAGCTTTCTAGGTCCAAGGGTTTGGGCTGGGCGTTGATGAGTCAGTCAGTCAGTCAGGACTTCTCTTTTTATATAAATAGATGGACTTTTGAAGAAAGATAATATATCCATTTTATGCCACCACACCATTCGCTTGATTGAAGTCAAAACAGATTGGGCATAGTTAACCATTATCAATTTTGAAAAGGGGTAACTGGTCCCTGGTCCGAGGTTCATAGTGGGCCATCACATCATCAGATAACCCCCCCCCCCCGCTCTTGGCCACCCATGTAACTTCTTCGCCCTTGTGCCGAGGCCGCGTCATCTCTTTCGATAATTCACAGTCCCTACGGGCAACCCGAAGAAAGAACCTCTTTGATTTTAGTGGACCTGTCCAGTCAGTGCAAGCTTTTGTCAGTTATCGTGGAGCTCGACTTATAACCTAAGGGTCGAGGCTGCGGGTTGTTCGAAAGAGATACCGCGGTCTCGACACAAAGGGCTAAGATGGGTGGTTTTTAGTCAGTAGAAGTCTGACACTCCCTACCGCTCTGCCCAGAGCGGGAGGAGTCATTTGATGATTTCCCACCCTCCAAAGAGAAAAACACTCTTTTTTTTTTTGGGGCAATCGTGTAAAAAAGGGTTTCTACGACACGGCGAAAAACACCAAAAAGTTTAAAAGCTCTATCATTCTTTAATTGGTAGTACCTGCTATGAGAGCCTCAACGTACATACCTACTTAATTATTAATTTGAGGAAGTACACTCGTGTCTGCGGTTTATTTGTTTTTTGTTATAAACGGGTTTAGCAATCTGTTTTGATTCGAATTTCGTGATCGTATCGTACACAGTCTGTTGAAGGATCTCTTGTTGTAAGTTGTAATATAACACTGCATTGAAATTTGTTTTTTTTTTAGTTTTGTTTTATATTCAATTCAATTCAATTCATTTATTTACTTCAGACATACAAATATCCATAAAATTGTTAGTAATCACATTTAAAATTATGTTAGTAAACAGATAAAATCATACAGGACACATAAACAGATAAAATCGTACAGGACACATCCAGACAAATACACAAGTCACAATAGTATGTACAATTAACATCAAACAAAATTTATGCAATATATAAAAAATTAAATGATATAGTGTTATTAAATGTCAACTAATATGTTAATTTCCAAAACATATTAGTTGACATTTAATAACACTATATCATTATAGTGTTTAAATAGTGTAATCAATTTAGATATTCGATTTTTGGTAATTTCCGCTCATGATTTGACAAATCCAGACAGAGAAAAGGAAAAATAGTAATATTCGTTTGGGCTCGTTGTTTCTTTGTCTGTCCTTTTCCGATTATTTTTCCAAAAGAAATAACAGACAAGGTTTAAAAAAACCTCTAATGATAATTCAGTTAAAATGAACCACAACACACGCAGAAATAAAAATTGAAAAAAGAAAGACATCCAATAGAAACTACTACGAACCCCCTTTAAAACCACTCAAAAACATACACGTTTTATTAAATTACACAACACCAAACATAATAAAAAACACAATCACAAAGTTTAACGACAACAAAAAAAGGTTGACTTACCTTTTTATATCCAAAGCCTTGATAAAAATAACTATTTATTCCTACTAGCAACACTGCGAGCTCACTGTCAAAGGCACGAAGGAATACTGACGGGTAAGCTAAGAAAAAACATGCAAGTGGGTTCTCCCCTCTACTTGGGTAAGGCTGGCTGCAGACCCACGACTCGACTGAGCTACTAATCGTTAGTGAATTATCGTGATTTGCTAATGTTATGGCTAATAAATTAGGAATGAAAATTATTTGAGAGTCAGTCTGAGAATTTTATAATTAGGTCTTAATTTGGCATTTGTTGTGGATTAATTAGTATTAAATTGGACAACTAATATCCGTGTCGGTTACAGAGAAAGAATCTGACTACCCCATCTCGTACCGTGGGGCTCGCAAGAGGCGACTAAGGGAGCTAAGACTCAGTGCATACCATAAAGCACCCTGACTCCTGAGTCACCAGTCACGGTGGCGAGTAAATAGTATATAATATATATATATATATAAACACTAGCTTTTGCCAGCGGCTTCGCCCGCGTGAATATAACGACTTTCCATACAAACTTTCATCCCCTATTTAACTCCCTTAGGGGTTGAATTTCGAAAAATCCTTCCTAATCCCTTGTCTACATTATAAAGGAAACCTCTGTGCAAAATTTCAGCTTTCTAGGTCCAAGGGTTTGGGCTGGGCGTTGATGAGTCAGTCAGTCAGTCAGTCAGGACTTCTCTCTTTATTTATATAGATTTTATTTCAGGCTTCTAAGGCCCATAGGTAAAATACATAAATAACATAAAACAATAACAACAAACTAATACTTAAGAAACAACCTTATAAACTATAACACACGTAACCACCAGCAATCGCATTCTCGAGGAGGGTTAGAGTCTGGAAAGCCGCTGACTCTAAATCCCAGGCCAAAACCCTTTGCAACATGACTAAAAATGAAATAAACCTGTTTCGCCGACCCCAAGTAATATGGATCAAGGGCAGGAAGACGATGATGATACTTAATCATAATGTGGACAGAGTAGACCCCTTGTGAAGTTGTGATTATAAGTTCGTACTAAATTCGTACGTTGACATACTTCTGCTGCTCCAAGCATTGCTGTGTTCAAGTCAGAAGATCCACAAACGCGGGCATGGGGCGGGCAGTTGAAGATTATTCGCTACGCATATAAACCTTCCTCTTGAATTACTCTATCTAAGTATTAAAAAAACCCGCATCAAAATTCGTTGCGTAGTTTTAAAGATCTAAGCATACATAGCGACTTTGTTTTACACTAATGTAGTGATTCGGTCCAAAAAACCCGCCTGTTCAACCAGTGTGTCCTGCCAACAATGACCTACGGTGCCGAGACATGGACTCTCACAAAGGAGACTGTCCATCGAGTACGAGTGGCACAAAGGGCCATGGAGCGAGCCATGCTCGGCATAACCCTCTTAGATCGAGTGCGTAACACCGAAATCCGCCATCAGACGAAAGTCTACGATGTCGGGGACCGGGCGGTGCGCCTCAAGTGGACGTGGGCAGGACATCTGGCTAGACGAGGAGGTGGCCAAGGTTAGGCCAAAGAAACCAGGGTCGTCCTAAAGCTTGTTGGGTTGACGATATCGTCAAAGTCGCCGGAAACACGTGGATGAGGTACGCACAGAACCGGGAAACGTGGCAGAAAAAAGGGGAGGCCTATATTCAGCAGTGGGTGATTCCGGGCTGATTTGATGATGATGATGAATGTAGTGATAGTGATGATAGAGATGATGATGACGACCACGTGAAATTTTGCACAGAAAAGTCCGATTTGAGACAATATCTTTTTATTGAAGACCGTATTTAATCACATTGACAGGTTTGGCTAGTTTTCTTACCTAGTGGACATTCCACTATCCAGTCAGCACTTACCTTGCCCTAACATAAGACTGAAACGCAGCAAAGTGGTTTGGTAGCAAAATAACTATAATCGAAATAAACGATGTCACCAAATTCCTAAAAAACTGCACCTGTGCAGCCAACCTTAGGATCTCAACAACTATAACCCGACCATTTAACAACGCCACACACTTCTCCTAACTCCACACAACACACACGACTTTCAGACTCACCAGCATTACACTCAGTGGTACAACCACAGTGATTGTTGTCCGAGATGTTTTTTATTCGCTTTGTGCTAATTTTATAATGGGTTTGAGTACTGCAATGTGTACTTTGTAGGGTCCTGATGATGGTATGATAAGACTTGGCGGTATTATTTTCAAGAAGAATTGCCAGGCTTAAGTTGCAATGGACATCAGGGCACATTGCTCGCAGAACGGACGAGACCGGTCAATGAGCGATACATGAGGGAGGCCTATGTCCAGCAGTGGACGTCTTTCGGTTAAAATTATGATGAGGATGATACCTGTATATTGGTGCTGGTAACTGTACGAAGAGGTCAGTCACGTTAGCTGGTGCCTGACTGACTTTACGATTGGCGCCTTCATAAAATTAACGCTCGAACTCATAATTTTGATATTAAATGCTGTAAACGGCACGAGTGAGCTAGGATGAATCATTTGAACGACGTAGTAGCATAGTAATGACTGGTAAACTCCCTCTCAGTTAATTTAATAACAATCTGTTGGACATAGCATCACCAAGTGTCGCCATATTGACCGGTCCAGTGCGTCTCGCATTCAACGGATCCCCGCAACCTTCACCAGGTCATCGGTCCATCTAGTGGGAAGCTTTCCAACGCAACGTCTTCCGGTTCGCGGTCACCACTCCAGGACTTTTCAGACAGGCTCCTTCGGCCATCCGTTCCGCGAGCAATGTGTGAAACTGTCTTAAATTGAAAAGCAATGTGACTGCTGTGCATGAGGTCCTAAGTTCGATTCCCAGATGCGGCAACATGCTATTGGAATTTCTCAGTAGCAGCCACGACTGGACTCGTGTCCGATTGATGGCAATAGGCTGGCCCCCTATTACATAATGGGACTTAAACAATGCATGCGAAACGCGGGTGTAAATTCCTACTACTTTCTCTACACACCACCCACTACTATAGCTCTGCCGAACCCTTTTGGGATTACAGGCGTGATGTTCTGTTTTCGCGAGATATAACGATTGTAACTTGGATATACGATTTTTTTCATTAAAACATTAAAAACAAAAAAAAGACATACTTAGTTTACCGACGAATTGATAACCTCATCCTATTTGTAAGTCGGTTAAAAATACAAAATAAGAAGTTCATAAAAGAAGGCTAGATTAAATGAAGTTCAATAACCTCCAAAGCAATCAGTCAAGTTATCAGTTCGCAGATTCTATGCTTGCAACACTGTCGGTAGCGAGAACATTGCCAAACTGATGTGTCGCTCACACAAGGAGACTGCCACCTCTCGCTACTTGAAGTGGCGTAATCTTACGTTATAATCACTATGGTCATATGGTGTTCCCAGAGATGATTTTGTAATAGTTACGGTATAGATATCATAATAGTACTATTGTTCTTGTACATTTTTTTACGAATAAATTCTGAGAGGACGTGAGTTCAAAAATGTTATTGGATTTTACTCTTCAGGAATTTCTCTGTAGCTGTCACGGTGCCCGGCTATGTGCCTGGTTGATTGCAATAGGCTCGCCCCCTATTACAGAACTTAAACATAACTGCGGAAATGTGTCTAACCCTTCAGGAATTACAGGCGTGATGTTATATTATGTACAAACATACATTCGGAAGTATCGTATTTCGCGAGGTTTCACTTTCTTCGCAAATAAACCATGATACTTTGCACTCGCAATATGTGCAATATTATATTTATACTTACCTACATCAATACCTAGAAAGGATCTGTGTAAGCATATTTGCTATTAATGCCAAAGTACAATTTAAAACTGCTTTTATTTGTTTTTTTTGCAATTTCGTATAGGTTAACAAGTTTGTGTTGTTAAGTAAGGTACATTATATTCCCGTCGGGGCTGTGGATTGTCGAAAGGTTAACGCGGCTCCGACACAAGGGCGAAGAAGGATCATGGGTTTGGTTTTTAGTCAGTAGAAGTCTGACACTCCCCTTCGCTCTGCCCAAGAGCGGGGGGGGGGGGGGTTATTCTATGATTTTCCACCCACCAAAAAAAAAAAAGGTAGGTACATTTATATATTAAAGGCACCTACTGCAGCCTATAGATAGATAGATAGATGTGTGGTGGTATTATAAAAATACTACTACAGCAATATCTCATCATTATCTTGTCCTTAAACCAATTAATTTGGGACCGGTGCAGTATGTCTTCATTTTCCATGCTGCCCTATTACTATCAGACAACTCCGATAGAACTATAATGTCATCTTTTACACAATCCATCCATCGTTTCCTTGATATTTCTCTATTTATTTTATTTATTTATTAATATAGGTCTGCTGGACCAACAGCTTCTGTGTACAACATATCATAAGTACTATAGGTTTAAGCACAGTCGCCAATAACTGGTTAACCAGCATTCACAAAAATAAGTGATAATAACATAAAACATACATCAAAAATTAAAACGAAATATAGGCCTTGAAATGACATATCACTTACAGATAATAAAATTCGAAAAGAAAAACCGTATCGCTATTTTATCAACTAATTAGGTACGACTAACATTAAAAAAAAAGACAAAATATAAAAGTTATCAATGCTAAAACAAAAACAAAAATGAGATCGAAACTGAGATCGTAAAGCTAAAACAAAAACAAAAATGAGATCGTAAAGCTATTATTAATAAAAATAAAGGAAGAAGTACTTAAAATCCAATAAAATAAAATAAAAAACTAGACTAACTTAACAAAACACTATGTTGCGATTTTCGGGAATCAAAGTAATCTCTACTCTTATCTGACCTCTATAGCCCACATCGCAGTTAGTAAAAGGTGATTCGATACCCCTTTTGGTAGGACTGGTTGTCAGACTTTCAGGCCACTGACTACCTGTACCGACTATCAAAGTTAATGCTTTCGTGCTTTCCGAGGCACGGAGGAAATTCGGTACGTCATGGATGGTCACCCAGGATACAGGGGTCGACATAGGCATTCATGTCTGTTTTATTTATTAAACAGACTATATACAACGTGTTAGTAACAAAATATGACTTAGCCTATGGTAGTACTTAATAATAAGCTCATATGTATACGCCATATTATAGACACAATTAAAAAGCCATTGTTATAAATCTCCTGGAGATTTATTAGCGGACGGGAGGTTAAGGTCGCTTCGTGCGGCTGTTACTGTAAAGCCACGAGGCGAGGTATAATAAAATTGACTATCAACTGTTTGGACGTCATCAACGTCAGCGTTTCAAATAAAATCCCCTCACGGTGCAATTGTGGACATTGTGAGCGAACGGAAACTGCCACTCCATCCAGATCTGTTGGATAAAGTCAGGCCACTAGTTTACTTTTTGTTTATAATTTACGTTATATTTTCACCACTGCTATCAAAACGATGAAGGAAAACAGCACGAGGAAACAAACTGCATGTCCAAGAACCGGAAAATTCGCACTTGATGGATTAGGGCTCATTTCTTCCCTTTTTAGGCTTTTTCCTTTCCAACCTCCCAGTATTTTGCCTTCTCTGGCCAATAAGTTAGGAACGAGTCCAAATCGAGGCCTCTCATGGAATGTCTTAAATGACTTTTCCCATTTCTTCTCCATAGGAAAATAGGAAACGACCAACACGAACCGTGCGCGTTTTGGCGACGTTTCATGAGTAGGTATCCATGTAGGAATAACTGAGATAAAAAATATATATTTTCATTCCCCCAACAGTGGGACGACCCAGACTAAAAGCAACAGTAACGTAATATTTCTAGTCTGTAGAACGTTACTTTTATAAACGTTTTTGTAGATCCGCTGCATTGATTGTTAGCAGATAAATTTAAACTTTTTGTTTATGTTTTAGTAAAAAAACATGTTCTGAAGTCACTGACCTCAACATTGTAGTATTTTGAGGTAAGATTTATTATTTACTTGTGTACTCACTAAGATTATTACCCACTTACCTTTTCATGGGTATATAAGCGCACCTTTTTTTTCCAACTTTGGTAAATCATTTAGTGACTCCTCCCGCTCTGGACGGAGCGGAAGGAAGTGTCAGACTTCTACTGACTAAAAACCACCCATGTTCCTTCTTTGAGGGTTATTGTATTACCCAATACTAACTGGTTAGAAGAGCAGTGGTGGCCCAGTAGAGCAGTGGTGGCCCAGTAGACCAGTGGTGGCCCAGTAGAGCAGTGGTGGCCCAGTAGACCAGTGGTGACCCAGTAGACCAGTGGTGGCCCAGTAGACCAGTGGTGGCCCAGTAGGCCCCAACAATCTCAGCAAACTGTCTGGCATGTCAAAAAACGGTTATACAATAATAAAAACATTCAACTATTTAAATCTAAATTAAAAGAATTGAATTGGAACGAGATATTACAAAGAAATAATAACATAAATGAAAACTATGACACATTTAATAAAACATTGACAAACATTTTAAACCAATGTATACCAAAATTAAACATAAACTTAAAAACAAACTATAGAAAATATTGGCTGACTCCAGGAATCAAAGTTTCATGCAAAAATAAAAGGCTTGAAAAGATACTTACACTAAAAACTAATAATTCATTAATTAAACAAAACTATAAGAAATATGAAAAAATACTAAAGAAAACAATTATAACTGCAAAGAAATTACACTACATCAACAAAATTAAAAAATCAAGTAACAAAGTTAAGACTATGTGGAGTATTATAAATGAAAGAACAAATAAGAAAATAAAAAGGGAAAAAAATAATATTAAATTACATATAAATGATATAAATGTCACTGAACCTAAACTGTTAGCTAACCATTTTAATGACTTCTTTGCGTCTATTGGCGAGGATAGCAACAAAACACCCGGCAATGAGCCGAGAGGCACCCCAGTGCTTTGCCCCACTGAAAATAGCATGTTCCTCAGCCCAGTGGACCCCGGTGAAATTAACTCACTATTAAAAAATCTAAAAAGCAAAAAAAGTCATGGAATAGACGAATTGCCACCAATGTTAATACGACAATGTGCAAACGAACTTACGTTACCATTCTTCTTGCTTGTAAATCAATCTTTCGATGACGCCATTTTCCCAGACTATCTAAAAAAAGCTATAATAAAACCTATCCACAAAAAAAACGCAAAAACGGATCCAAATAATTACCGCCCAATAGCTCTTCTACCAACGGCCTCCAAAATTTTTGAGAAGGCAATGTACAATCGTGTCTACTCCTTTTGTGAAAAATACAAAATATTTAGCGAATGTCAAAACGGATTTCGCAGAAACCGTTCTACTGTGCTGGCAGTTTTTAAATACATGCAGGAGGTATTAAATATAATTAATGACAAGAAATACGCTGTAGGCTTATTGTTAGATATGTCCAAAGCTTACGACAAAGTACAATATAACATTTTGCTTAATAAATTACAAAATATAGGGATCCGCGGGAAGGCTCACGAATGGTTTAAATCCTATCTAACAAATAGAGAACAACAAGTTGAAATAGAATTTTATAATGAAAATACCAAAGAGATTCAAAGCATTCAGTCTGACAACAAAACAATTAATGCCTCAATTCCCCAAGGAACTGTAATTGGATGCCTCCTCTTTCTTATCTACATTAACGACCTTCCGAAAACCGTAGCAGGGCCATGCGTCTTGTTTGCTGATGATATTTCATTTCTTACTTCATGCAGGGACAATGTTGGATTGAACGAGGACCTAACAGACACACTAAATAAATCAATAACTTGGATGAAAGACCATAATCTAGAAATAAACTTCTCCAAGACTAGAATTATACCATTCCACCCCCGTCAAAAAACCCCATTAGACATCAACTTCACTTATAATGGCACATCAATAGAAGTCGTTCATGAGTTTACCCTACTTGGCCTGTCTATAGATACGAACATTAACTGGAAATCGCACATCCAAAAGGTAAAATCAAAATTGTCTAAATTTGCATACGCCCTTAGTGAAGTGAAAAAGACCACTAACCTTAAAACCGCACTAGTCACCTATTATGCATACGCACATGCGTGGCTCAGTTACGGCGTGATTTTGTGGGGAAACAGCACGGATGCACCGAGACTATTCACCCTACAAAAAAGACTTGTAAGAATATTAGTAAATATAGAAGATACTGACAGCTGCAGACCCCATTTTCAAGATCAAAAAATACTGACCCTCCCCTGCCTATACATTTTGGAGATATGTAAATTCGTGCGAAACTACCCACACCTGTACACGACAAGGCAGGACATACAGTCGAAATTTACACTGCGCCATAAAAACAGGTTAAACATACCAAGCTCTAAATTAAAAATGCACTCAACGAGTTCCTTTGTGATGTCAATCAAAATATATAATAAATTACCTGATAAAATTAAAGACATAGAAAAGAATAATATATTCATAAATAAATTAAAACAATTTCTATTAATTAAATGCTATTATAATCTCAATGAATACTTTAATGATAAATTTTAAATTAGATAAATAAATATTTTAATAGATAATTAGATTGCATTATAAATAATACATTTAGGATAATTCTAATAGGTATAGTCAAATAAAAGCCCTCTTCCTCTCTCCTACTATTGCAGTGCCCGACAGGGTCCACAATGATCATAACTTTGTAAAACCTACCATCTAAGTAAACTTGTGGAAGCAATAAATGTATTGAGTATTGAGTATTGAGTAGGCCAGTGGTGGCCCAGTAGGCCAGTGGTGGCCCAGTAGACCAGTGGTGGCCCAGTAGACCAGTGGTGGCCCAGTAGACCAGTGGTGGCCCAGTGGTGGCGGCCCCGACTTACGAACAGTGAGTCGTGGGTTCAAACCCCGTCAGGCACATTACTTTGTGTAATTTATTTCATCACCACTGCTCTCAAAACGGTGAAGGAAAACATCGTGAGGAAACCGGTATGTCTTAGAACCAAAAAATTCGAAGATAATTATTATGTGACATCTACCAATCCGCACTGGGCCCGCCGCGTGGTAGATTATAGCCCATCCCTCTCCTAGAGAGGAAGCCTGAGTCCCTGCAGTGGGAACATTATAGGGTAATAATAATAATAATAATACATGACCTAGAGCAATCCCACATAAACACGCTAGCGTCAAATAAGTGGTTAAAGATAGGTAACTTATTTCCAGAAACCGAAGGATTTATAATAGCAATTCAAGACCAGATAATCAACACAAAAAACTACAGAAAGTACATAATTAAAGATCCCACATTAACTAATGATAAATGTCGCAAATGTCACATCCACCCAGAAACCATTCAGCACATAACAGGAGCATGCACAACTCTCACGCAAACCGACTACACACACAGGCACAATCAAGTGGCCAATATCATTCACCAAAAACTGGCACTCAAACATACACTCATCCAAAATACCAACACTCCTTACTATAATTATAAACCATCACCTACCCTAGAAAACGAAACACATAAGCTCTTCTACGATCGCGGTATTCTCTCTGATAGGACGACCCACCACAACAGGCCGGACATAATCCTACAGGACAAAATAAACAAAATTACTTACCTGATAGATATTGCCGTCCCCAACACGCACAACATACAGAAAACAATCACTGAAAAAATAAGTAAATACGCAGAATTGAAAGAAGAAGTTACAAGATTATGGCAACAAGAAAAAGTGTATGTAGTCCCAATAGTCCTTTCCACAACAGGGGTAATCCCAAATCATCTCCTCCATAGCTTAAAATTATTAGACCTTAAAGAAACTCTCTACATTACACTACAAAAAGCTGCGATTTTAAATACATGCAGAATAGTTAGGAAGTTTATGCAAATAGAAGAGAATGAAATGGGACCACCTCACAACACATAAAAAAAACTCACACACATCACACACACACACACCACACGCTACATTTGCTTTGGTTTCGACCCGTAAATGTAGTTAAAATCCAGTCTAAGCTGAGAAGAAAAAACACATTCCGAAAATAATAATATTCCACAACTATCACACAACGCCATCTAGTCCCAAGCTAAGCAGAGCTTGTGTTATGGGTACTAGACAACTGATAAACATACTTATATATTTCTAAATACATACATATTATAGATAAATTACACCCAGACACAGAACAAATGATCGTGCTCATCACACAAACATTTGTCCTGGGTGGGAATCGAACCCACGACCTCCGGCATAGCAGTTAGGGTCACTAACCACTAGACCAACAGGCCAGTCATGATGAACTGGTTAGATAGGCAGGGTGATGATGAACTGGTTAGATAGGCAGTTGCTCCATGTAAAATACTGATATTCAGCTGCATCCGGTTAGACTGGTGGCCGTTGGAAAAAGTTGGCAGATGAATAAGATAACTTTATAGTATTTGTTGTTCACTGGACCATAGCTCTCGTTATCTCCGACCGGCATCTAATACCCACATAGACCCGTTTTAACTAAAATCTATAAAAAATATAATTATAAAATAAAAGTGTATTTTTGTAATTTTAAAATAACGGCCTTTACTGAATGCATATGAAAGTATGTACTTACCTACTTATACCTATGTATATGCGGTAAATATAACAATTTCTTTTTAATTTTTTTGTCTTTCTCTCTGTCCGTCTGTTTGTTCCGGCTAATCTTCAAAACTTCTGGACTGATTTTGACGGGAATTTTATACTAGCAGAAAGATGACGTTATAAAAATTAACTGTACCTAATTAGGTATATAAATCGATTTAGGGTTCCCTGCAAAAAAAAATAAAAAAAAAATCTCCCTTGAAATTGTTAACAAAGAAAGAAAGAAAATGCATTTATTTGACAAAAGTAATATTTTTACATATTTTTAACTCTGTATATAAGTGGTGCTTAGTATTAGTGAAAGCAGACACAGACAACCATTATAATATGTTACTATTATAATAATAATAAAGAATAATAGGTATATAAAATAACGGTCGCTTTCACCGAGCGGAGTTAAAAGCAGTTATGATTAATTTCTGCGTTTATTTTTGTTCATAACTAGCAGTTTTTGGGCTATTTATTTAGATGTTGTAGGTACGTTATGGTAATGGTCGAGTCGATGACTAATAATTGTAATCGGTCGTGTGGTGTCAACTGGTGTCTTCTGTTCTGTTGTCCGGGACTGCCTAGTAATAGGGATGGCGAACCAATGGCACGCGTGCCATCGATGGCACGTTGCAGGATATTTTAGGCACGCCACCGAATTTTTAACCATATTTTTAACTATGCTTACGAGTCATTATTTTCAGAGATGTACCTACATATAGGTAACATAAGATCTCAAGTAAGATGCAATCTTACTTTAATTTGAATTACACGTAGAATTGAAACATTTATAACTACATAGGTCAAGTTTTTTTCTTTTGGTAGCAAAGAAAGAGCTTTTAGTTGAAAATATTTAGTTTCGTTATCTGCCAATAGAGACTAAGCAATATTATTTGACGGCACGTGTAAGGTCTCAATAAGCATTTCTTTAGAAAAATGGCACGTTGATCCATAAAGGTTCGCCTTCTCTGGGCCTAGTTAGTCTAGTTGCAAGCGCGACTGAGGTCCTGGGTTAGATTCCCAGGTTGTGGAAAAAACTGGCCTGTGGACGGTGAGTAACGGGCTAGCTCGCCGTCCGGCCGTCGTCGGCGTCGGGCCCGCAAGGGCCAACGCCTGTCAGGGCTGTGGATTATCGAAAGGTTAACGCGGCTCCGACACAAGGGCGAAGAAGGAACATGGGTTTGGTTTTTAGTCAGTAGAAGTCTGACACTCCCATTCGCTCTGCCCAAGAGCGGTTATTCGATGATTTTCCACCCACCAAAAAAAAAAAAAAGATTCCCAGGTTGCGCAAAGTCCTCCCTCCCGTTTTGGAGATTATCCGGAAAAATGTGTAACTAAGAACCCTATGTACTGTCAATTACTGTCATACATACGCATTCAATTGAAAACTGTTATATCAAAATAACATTTTAAGTTAAAGTATAAACAAACAGACACCGATCATAATTTAACCTCGCGAATGTTACCTTGTCACCTTTGTCGCAATGTTTCGGCGCAGCAAATCAATTGACCAACATCAATGACATCGTAATCAATGGGCTTGATGTAACAATACTTATAGTAGGGTCTGCTGTGGTAGCACTATTAGACCTTGGGTTGGCATGGAGTAGCGTAGTATAGAGTTACAATTATGGAATAAGAGGCATGTTAAAGCGGCCTGTAGTGGCAGTCAGAGGCAGTCCAAGAACTCGTAGGTTACTGGACATTTAGGTAGGAACCATCAGCCTCGCCTTTTGGTTGGGACCATGTTGGGGTCGGCATCCAGTCTAATGCAGCTGAATACCAGTATTTTACATGGAGTGCCTGCCTTTTTTTTTTTTAGTTGGGACAAGCCCGCCACACTTTTCCCAAACCACTGTAACTCCTGTTAGCCAGAATCAACAGTGGCGACCACAAGAAAAGCGCCGAGACAATGAAGCTCGACAAAGTCCCAGAGAAACGATTTAACTGTCTTGGATCCCGCATCAGAAAAAGAATAGCGGTGTGTGACTGCCTGACCTCCACAAAACAAGTAAGGAGGTTCTAACTGGGTAATAAATTAATAATGACTGCGTCGTTGGCATAGGCATATAGTAGTCGCAATTCCGACTACTAAGAATGAGGTCTCGGGTTCGATTCCCGGGTCAGGTTGACTGTTTTGGTGGGTTTTTCCCATTAGTCCAAGAATGTGTTGATAGCTGCAGCCGCGGAGTCTGTATTTGTGCCCCGTTGATGACAATAGTCTCTGTAACAAGGTAGTCTCATCAACAATAATTATAGTGTACATGGACCTTAACTATAGAGTGACCTTTACAAAAAGATGACGCCATCTTGACAACTGCTCCATCTATGATGTTGCGTAGATGTTTTATTTTAATGTGGTCATTAATAAATAACTGTTGTGATTACTTCATCCTGCTTTAATTAGAATCTCCCGAAAACCCATTATTAACGTTACAGTCTCGCCCTCATTACATGGCACATACAGACATAATATCTGGCAAAATGTGGGTGTGACTCCTCTGCCTTACCCTTTGGTGATTACAGGCTTGATGTTATGTATGTTCATCATCATCATCATTTCAGCCAAAAGACGTCCACTGCTGGACATAGGCCTCCCCCAGGCGTCGCCACATTGACCGGTCCCGTGCGTCTCTCATCCAACGGGTTCCTGCAACCTTGACCAGGTCATCGGTCCACCTAGTGGGAGGCCTTCCAACGCAACGTCTTCCGGTTCGCGGTCGCCATTCCAGAACTTTTCGGCCCCATCGGCCATCCGTTCTGCGAGCAATGTGCCCTGCCCATTGCCACTTAAGTCTGGCGATTCTTCGGGCTACGTCGGTAACCTTGGTTATGTATGTTGCTGGGTACTTATGTTACTAAGCTAAGTTCAATGCGATATTGGTAAATATACGCGAGTGTTAGCAATAACGGTTCCGTAAGTCAACAGCGCCAAATCAGGCGCGAGTCTGCCATGTTTATCTGTGAGCTGATGGATCTACTACACTACACCTACTCGTTAGTTGAACTTGTAGCTAGAATCGTAGCTTAGCATACCATTTATGTCCGATTTTATCCGGACATACCTACTTACCCGTCTTTTTTTATTTTTCGCTCTGAAAAGCGGTTGGTACCAGCAGTAATTTGTAGATTTATGACAGTTGTTACAGGTAGCTGTGGCCCGAAAGCCTGACAACCAGTCTGGCTAACAGGTATCGTATTACCTAGGATATAATCCTAACTGCATTCGCTCCAAGTAGGTACTGGTACTCACCTGCATTCAGTTAGACTGGAAGCTAGCCCTAACATAGATGGGAAAAGTTCCAAGTAATCCTACTTAATTATGTCTATTCTAGAGATAGATCACCGCTCGTTAGCGGTAAGTAATAGATGTAATAACGTGCAAAGAATTAAGTAGCAAGAAATACTGTTAGCCCTTACTTTGCCAGTTAAAAATATACTGTAACGTTTCGAGGTAAAGTTGAAACTTAGATGTGTGTATTTTGATGTAAATTTTAGCCAGATTCTCTACTAAACGGTAATGTAAATAGAAGACGCTTTCTCGTTGCTTTTTCCAATTTATTATAATATTTTAACAGTGAAGCTAATTATGTACCTTCTACTTTTGTGTAAGTACCAAATTTATCACATCACTCTAGCTCTCAAAACGGTGAAGGAAAACATCGTGAGAAAACTGGCATGTCCTAGAACCATAAATTCGTAGTAATGTGACATTATTCTATTTATAGGTACGCACTGGGCCAGCGTGGTGGATTACGTACGAGACACCCTCTCACAACTTCCTGTGTGTATCCCAGCAGTGGGAACGGTACCTATAGACTGATTATATGTATGACCTGTAAGGCTATTGCGTATCTTTTTAATGTCAGTGGCTATCATTTATAAGTGTCCATAGATTAACTGTTAATTGGTTATGGTTTGGTACATTTTTTTTCTTAATAACTCACCATTTGACAGTTATTTGATAGGCACTATAAGTTATCCACTGTCATTAAAAGATACGCAATAGCCCTGCTGGACTTTCCATGATTTGAAATTCACTCTTTTTTTGGCCAGTCGTTTAATGAGGCCAATGACAGTCTGTTTACGCCTGCGAAACTAATTGACAGGACACAACCTACAGGTATTTGTGGGACACGTTGCTATTCGAAACGGTCAGGCGCCAAACCACCATCATCATTCTGCCTACCCTTCCCAACTATGTTAAGGTCAGGTTTCAGTCCAACCGAATGCAGCTGAATATTAGTATTTTAGATGGAACGATGGCCTATCTGACCAGTTAACACTGGGTAATACGATACCCCTTGGTGAAAAACTGACAACCAGTCTTAACTGGTTGTCAAATTTTCGGGCCATACGTCAAACATCTTGAAGTGGCAGCCGGGACCAAAGTGCCTAACGTACTTCCATAGCACACAGGCAACTTATATATTATAATTTAGCCTTGGACATGGGCTCATCATTGAAGAACACACATTCAAACCTTTATTTTATCCCCCTCCTCCCTCCCTCCTTTTTTTTTTTTGTTTAACCTTTATTTTATCATCCGTAGCAGCTATTAGATAGTATCACCACCACGCCTAAACCGTATGAGGCAAATGCGTTTGGCGAGTTCTACGCAAGGGTGATGAAGGGATGATGTGACTTTCGAGACATGAAAAACAGGGTGTAAAGTTCTTCTTCCCGATATAAAAGTGAAGATCCTCCGACGGGTTTTGTGTCTCTCTGCCCTTAGGGCAAGATTGAAGTCAAGAGTAAGCCCATATAAAAAAAAAAATAAGTTGCCGTCGGTTTCTGTTGTCTTATGTCGCGTTTAACTTTACTAGTGTGATTTAGGATTTTTTTGATGTTGGTTTCTCATTTTTGTCATAGATGACGCTGTAGTACTTTTTGTACTATGTTGCTGTAGTACCTACTTACTAAGGAATCATGCCAATCTCGATTACGCAAGCCATCTCATGGAGTACGACGACTACTACTCGAATCGCGGTACGATTACTCTTCAAATATGTCATAAAGGAATAGAAATGACACACAAACACTTTCAAGCAGTAATCTTTATTTGATCATCCGTAGCAGTATACCTATCAGCTAGTACCGCCACTAGTTCGTCCTCAGTGAGTAGTTGTACGCTGGTGGTGACGTCAGCACTGCGGTACACCTCGTAGCGCGCCGGGGACTCCAGGGACGCCTTGCCGATTACTACTATGTGTGGGTAGCCCATTCTGTGGATGGAAAATAGAAGAAAAAATATAAAAATAAAATAAAATTATTAAAATAAATTTATAATGTAATGAATCACGAGTAAGGAGTATGTAAGGATCGTAGCTGGTGGAGCTCTGTGGTTTCTGCCTAGCCTACCCCCATGAGAAAAGGGCGTGAGTTTATGTGTATTCCTCAATAGAGTAGGTAAGGCAGGGCTGTCCCTACTGATATGGATGCTGGATGTAGAACTCCGCCGTTTTTTGTTTTTTTTTTCTGAATAATTTCGTTGCGGGATCCAAGACATTTTAATTGTTTCTCTGGGACTTCGTCGAGCTTTATTATCTGGGTGCTTTTCCGGTGGTTTTCATTGTTAATTTTGGCTTTCAGTTTTGTTAGATAAATAAAAGGTAACAAACTCACTGGATTGTATTTTATTTATTAAAGTAAAAGTATACGAGAATACATGACGACCGCACGTCAGCCATAGATATTGGAAGAGTGTTGTCAGCTTATAAATTACATTGTACCAAGTACATTATTGCCAACATTCAGGAGTTACAGCGGTTTGGAAATAGTGTGGAAAGCGACAAAAATTAAACCAAACACGGCGCATTTATCGCTATTTTTATTTTTTAACACATTACTTTTTGTCCGCTAGAGGGCGCCATTTCGAGTTTTGTGACACGTCATATAGCCTATGTTTAGCGGACAATTAAACGGTTCCAACGATACCTCATATGTCGAGTTCCGATAAGTAGATTACGAGCTTTGAGGTTGCTAGTCAAAATCATAGCCCTCCTTTGGCTTAGCCGTAGTCGGGTAAATATAATTAAACTAAATCTGATTCAAATGTCAATGGTTCTGCTTACCTGTCAGCTTGCATGAGTCTCTTGCCAATAGTGAGGTGGTGTCTATCGTCTATGATGACGTCATCCGCGTGTGTTTGTGCTATCCTCTCGTAAAGCCGGTTGATTTGCTCCGAGCCGTAGGTTTGCCATTCTTTTGAGCCTTCCTGCAAAAAAATGGCGGATTATAGAAGCAGTCCTTTGAAATATAAAGGTTTTGTTACAGCATCGATGTTATAACACATAGGATAAAATCACGCCTGTAGTCTTAGTCTCCGGAGGGTTAGGCAGAGGTCATCAGACCTGTACCTAGCACCCATTTTTTGCCAGCACTAGTTATGATTTAAGTTCTAAGTAATACAGGGCAAGCGTATTGACAATTTGCCATCAACCGGACACTCCCCATGGCTGCTACTAAGAAAGAAAATCCTGATAACGCTTTGTCCGACCCGGAAATCAGTAGTTTTGCGAATGCTAGACCAACGAGGTACTTTAGGTCCTTGTGTGGTAATCGGTCGTCATGGTAGGGCGTATGCCGATGGGTGGGCGTTTTTGGGGGACTGTCTTATAAAAAATGTAAATACAGTGAAACCTGGTTAAATGTGTCTCAGATATTCAATTTGTTTCATGGGACCCCAGTATGAGTTCCAGTTAAAGAGATTTCTCACTTATCCATGTCCCAGTTAGCCAAATTTCACTGTAGTAAAGTAAAGTAAAGTAAAGTAAATTTTGACCTTCGAAAAGTGCTGATTATCAGCCTAGTTTGAATAAATGAATTTTGATTTTGATTTGATTTGGTATGGCTGCCATACCATGACGACCGATTACCACACAAAATAAAAAATAAATATAGTGAAAATATAGAAAAAAAAAAAGGAAAGTTTTGAGTTCTATTTAAGTCGCGAGTAAATAGGCTTCTTTTGGGTAAGCTCGTTCCATCGTCGACCTCATCTCTGCCCTTAGGGCAAGATTGAGGTCAAGAGTAAGCACACATAAAAAAAAAGAGTATGATTATGAAGGTTGGCATGAATGTATACCGAACAGTGTTAGCGTATTAGAGGAAGACCAATGAAACAATGGATAGACTTTACGAAGGATAAAATAGTAAGAAAGGAAGTGTCGAATAAGATGACGAGTACCTAACAGGGAAGTATGGAAGAAAAAAGACATGCTACGACTCGTACTTCGACTTTTGTTTGTTTGATTTCATTTTTTTGCCACCGACTTCAGAAACAGATTTTTCTTCTTTTTTCACTTTTTTGTGTTTTTTTTTAAGTTGGTTTTATTTTTTGTTAAAAAGTTTTTATTTTTCACTTTTTAGTGGTTCACAATGTTCATGGGTCAATGTGGACAATGTTGTTTTTTTTTGAGTTTTGTTGATTTTTCAAAAACCGCTTGTCCGATTTCGATAAAAAAATTATGGGACCATTTCGGAAGTAAGTATACCCTTTCCAACAAAGAAAGAATTTTTCAAATCGGTTAGCATGTGACGGAGTTATGCCTGAACAAACATAAAAAAAATATATATATATAAACATCCGAATTGAGAACCTCCTTCTTTTTCATGTATCATATTCATCATATTCATCATATTTTGATGTATGATCCAATTTTGCACACCTGTTAGGGTAGGATATGGTTTAAAGGTCTATTATTTGTATTTTTTCATCCATATGTGTACCCATATTCCATGCAATAAATGATTTGAATTTGAATTTTTTTAGAAGTCGGTTAAAAAAGACATGCTACGACTCGACCCCCAATGAATTGGCATAAGGGCAGGAGAATGATGACGTACCTTAGGTCCTATGATGATAACACTGTAGGGCGCAATGGCTGCCGGCCAGCGCAGACTCTTCTCACTCGACAGCGCTTCCAAACTTGCAGCTAGTAACCTGCAGATGTACGGGAAATATATGCGTTAGTGGTCGCATAATATTGTATTGTATCACATTTTCTATCTTAATATTATAGTTATACTTAGGACGATATTAATGATGGGGTGGAAGTGACGTTCGATGTGTGATGTAACGCGAAAGGATAAAATGGGGAATGAGTAGGTGCATAAGAAGAAGTCAGAAAGTGACGCCGGTGAATGAAAAGTTGTGTGGTATGGAGGAAAGAGACAAAGACATTTATTCGTAGGATACGGTACTTACAAAGTTGTTACATAAGAGGAAAATGAAGAGCGGATAGTTTTGACTATGAATGTAAATATGAGTACAGGAAGACCAAAATATAAACTTTGTATGGACTGTGTGAAGGATGATACGGCTAGAAAGGAGGTGACTGCTGAGATAACGAGTTAGGCTGCGGTTCCACTGAGGCGGAGCGGAGACGAGCTGTGCGCGATTCACCAATCACATGGCTACAAATCCATCAAGATTTCAAGCCATGTGATTGGTGAATCGCGGCATAGCCCCGCTCCGCACCGCTTCACTCGGCCTCAGTGGAACCGCAGTCTTAAAGACCAACACATTTAGATTTCGAAATGCCTGTTCCAAAATTAGAACTTTTTCGGCGGAGCTGCGTTTACAAAGCGTTTGCAAAGCATTGTAGACCAGGGGAGCCATATGGATCGGTCTACAATGCTTTGCCGAGGTCAATAACTGAACTACCCTATATTAAGTTTTGTGTTACGTTGCGGAAGTGGTTGTTGCAAGAGTGTTTTTATTCGGTAGATGAGTTTTTTCAAAAGTGTCCCTGTAAATTTTATACTCTAAAGCACAGACATATTTGACTGTATCTTAAGTGTTAAAACTTGTATACTATTGCATGCTTTATATTGGCCAAATGTGTGTTACCAAATATTTTATGTAATAAGAACTTCATGTAACAGTCAACAGCAAAAGTAGATGATCAAAATCAGAAATTCAATACTAATTTAAGGCAGATCACGAATATATGGCAGTTGTACTAGTAGTAAATGTTTGGCTTAATTTACATTCACATACTTTGGAATCACTTCGACGCCACACAGTTCTGACGCGAACTCCGTTCATTAGTATTGAATTTCTGATTTTGATCATCTACTTTTGCTGTTGACTGTACCTACCATATTTGATGCAATAAATGAATTGAATTGAATAGACAAGAAGATGACATGCTGCGACCACAAATAAATCGAGAAAGCGCAAGACAATGATGACATACCTAGTGATACCAATCCCATAGCAGGACATGATGAGAGGCTGGGGCGCTCCGCTGGCGGGCGTGAAGTTAGCAGAGAGGGCCGAGCTGTACTTTGTGCCTAGGATGAACGTGTGGCCCACCTGGAAGTTATGGTACATGTGTTAGATTATATTCTTCTTCTTAGCATCTTTATCATCTGACTGCTTTGTTCCAACTATGTTGGGGTCGGCTTCCAGTCTTAGTAATACAGCAGAATATCTAACTTATACATGGAGCGACTACCTATCTGAACTTTACAACCCGGTTAGTACTGGGTAAGTAAAACAAATTGACAAAAAAAAGAAAAAAAAAAAAAGGTTAAAAAAGTAAACCAACACACACACACACACTAAACACTTAAAACACAGACACTTAAAATTTGCCAGTTAGACTGGAAGCCGACTATAACGTAGTTAGAAAAAGGCTAGGCAAATGATGATAAAGTATGAAATTGCAAATCTGAAATTTGAATACGAACTCATTTTCTGTCCTGCAACACCATTATTGGAAGTTACAAACTGTCTAAGTCATTAAATTAAAGCTAGTACACGAGAAGAAAGAACGGGTCAAACTCCGAGACACTCATACAAGCCTCACCTCAATACTACTCGCACTCTCCGTATCCCCACCACACTTGGTACACTGGTGCTGGCTGTCCAACTGCGCGTGTTGGCAGCGGGTACACACGGAGAGCTGGTCTTAACTCCAGAGACACTCATACAAGCCTCACCTCAATACTACTCGCACTCTCCGTATCCCCACCACACTTGGTACACTGGTGCTGGCTGTCCAACTGCGCGTGTTGGCAGCGGGTACACACGGAGAGCTGGTCTTAACTCCAGAGACACTCATACAAGCCTCACCTCAATACTACTCGCACTCTCCGTATCCCCACCACACTTGGTACACTGGTGCTGGCTGTCCAACTGCGCGTGTTGGCAGCGGGTACACACGGAGAGCTGGTCTTAACTCCAGAGACACTCATACAAGCCTCACCTCAATACTACTCGCACTCTCCGTATCCCCACCACACTTGGTACACTGGTGCTGGCTGTCCAACTGCGCGTGTTGGCAGCGGGTACACACGGAGAGCTGGTCTTAACTCCAGAGACACTCATACAAGCCTCACCTCAATACTACTCGCACTCTCCGTATCCCCACCACACTTGGTACACTGGTGCTGGCTGTCCAACTGCGCGTGTTGGCAGCGGGTACACACGGAGAGCTGGTCTTAACTCCAGAGACACTCATACAAGCCTCACCTCAATACTACTCGCACTCTCCGTATCCCCACCACACTTGGTACACTGGTGCTGGCTGTCCAACTGCGCGTGTTGGCAGCGGGTACACACGGAGAGCTGGTCTTAACTCCAGAGACACTCATACAAGCCTCACCTCAATACTACTCGCACTCTCCGTATCCCCACCACACTTGGTACACTGGTGCTGGCTGTCCAACTGCGCGTGTTGGCAGCGGGTACACACGGAGAGCTGGTCTTAACTCCAGAGACACTCATACAAGCCTCACCTCAATACTACTCGCACTCTCCGTATCCCCACCACACTTGGTACACTGGTGCTGGCTGTCCAACTGCGCGTGTTGGCAGCGGGTACACACGGAGAGCTGGTCTTAACTCCAGAGACACTCATACAAGCCTCACCTCAATACTACTCGCACTCTCCGTATCCCCACCACACTTGGTACACTGGTGCTGGCTGTCCAACTGCGCGTGTTGGCAGCGGGTACACACGGAGAGCTGGTCTTAACTCCAGAGACACTCATACAAGCCTCACCTCAATACTACTCGCACTCTCCGTATCCCCACCACACTTGGTACACTGGTGCTGGCTGTCCAACTGCGCGTGTTGGCAGCGGGTACACACGGAGAGCTGGTCTTAACTCCAGAGACACTCATACAAGCCTCACCTCAATACTACTCGCACTCTCCGTATCCCCACCACACTTGGTACACTGGTGCTGGCTGTCCAACTGCGCGTGTTGGCAGCGGGTACACACGGAGAGCTGGTCTTAACTCCAGAGACACTCATACAAGCCTCACCTCAATACTACTCGCACTCTCCGTATCCCCACCACACTTGGTACACTGGTGCTGGCTGTCCAACTGCGCGTGTTGGCAGCGGGTACACACGGAGAGCTGGTCTTAACTCCAGAGACACTCATACAAGCCTCACCTCAATACTACTCGCACTCTCCGTATCCCCACCACACTTGGTACACTGGTGCTGGCTGTCCAACTGCGCGTGTTGGCAGCGGGTACACACGGAGAGCTGGTCTTAACTCCAGAGACACTCATACAAGCCTCACCTCAATACTACTCGCACTCTCCGTATCCCCACCACACTTGGTACACTGGTGCTGGCTGTCCAACTGCGCGTGTTGGCAGCGGGTACACACGGAGAGCTGGTCTTAACTCCAGAGACACTCATACAAGCCTCACCTCAATACTACTCGCACTCTCCGTATCCCCACCACACTTGGTACACTGGTGCTGGCTGTCCAACTGCGCGTGTTGGCAGCGGGTACACACGGAGAGCTGGTCTTAACTCCAGAGACACTCATACAAGCCTCACCTCAATACTACTCGCACTCTCCGTATCCCCACCACACTTGGTACACTGGTGCTGGCTGTCCAACTGCGCGTGTTGGCAGCGGGTACACACGGAGAGCTGGTCTTAACTCCAGAGACACTCATACAAGCCTCACCTCAATACTACTCGCACTCTCCGTATCCCCACCACACTTGGTACACTGGTGCTGGCTGTCCAACTGCGCGTGTTGGCAGCGGGTACACACGGAGAGCTGGTCTTAACTCCAGAGACACTCATACAAGCCTCACCTCAATACTACTCGCACTCTCCGTATCCCCACCACACTTGGTACACTGGTGCTGGCTGTCCAACTGCGCGTGTTGGCAGCGGGTACACACGGAGAGCTGGTCTTAACTCCAGAGACACTCATACAAGCCTCACCTCAATACTACTCGCACTCTCCGTATCCCCACCACACTTGGTACACTGGTGCTGGCTGTCCAACTGCGCGTGTTGGCAGCGGGTACACACGGAGAGCTGGTCTTAACTCCAGAGACACTCATACAAGCCTCACCTCAATACTACTCGCACTCTCCGTATCCCCACCACACTTGGTACACTGGTGCTGGCTGTCCAACTGCGCGTGTTGGCAGCGGGTACACACGGAGAGCTGGTCTTAACTCCAGAGACACTCATACAAGCCTCACCTCAATACTACTCGCACTCTCCGTATCCCCACCACACTTGGTACACTGGTGCTGGCTGTCCAACTGCGCGTGTTGGCAGCGGGTACACACGGAGAGCTGGTCTTAACTCCAGAGACACTCATACAAGCCTCACCTCAATACTACTCGCACTCTCCGTATCCCCACCACACTTGGTACACTGGTGCTGGCTGTCCAACTGCGCGTGTTGGCAGCGGGTACACACGGAGAGCTGGTCTTAACTCCAGAGACACTCATACAAGCCTCACCTCAATACTACTCGCACTCTCCGTATCCCCACCACACTTGGTACACTGGTGCTGGCTGTCCAACTGCGCGTGTTGGCAGCGGGTACACACGGAGAGCTGGTCTTAACTCCAGAGACACTCATACAAGCCTCACCTCAATACTACTCGCACTCTCCGTATCCCCACCACACTTGGTACACTGGTGCTGGCTGTCCAACTGCGCGTGTTGGCAGCGGGTACACACGGAGAGCTGGTCTTAACTCCAGAGACACTCATACAAGCCTCACCTCAATACTACTCGCACTCTCCGTATCCCCACCACACTTGGTACACTGGTGCTGGCTGTCCAACTGCGCGTGTTGGCAGCGGGTACACACGGAGAGCTGGTCTTAACTCCAGAGACACTCATACAAGCCTCACCTCAATACTACTCGCACTCTCCGTATCCCCACCACACTTGGTACACTGGTGCTGGCTGTCCAACTGCGCGTGTTGGCAGCGGGTACACACGGAGAGCTGGTCTTAACTCCAGAGACACTCATACAAGCCTCACCTCAATACTACTCGCACTCTCCGTATCCCCACCACACTTGGTACACTGGTGCTGGCTGTCCAACTGCGCGTGTTGGCAGCGGGTACACACGGAGAGCTGGTCTTAACTCCAGAGACACTCATACAAGCCTCACCTCAATACTACTCGCACTCTCCGTATCCCCACCACACTTGGTACACTGGTGCTGGCTGTCCAACTGCGCGTGTTGGCAGCGGGTACACACGGAGAGCTGGTCTTAACTCCAGAGACACTCATACAAGCCTCACCTCAATACTACTCGCACTCTCCGTATCCCCACCACACTTGGTACACTGGTGCTGGCTGTCCAACTGCGCGTGTTGGCAGCGGGTACACACGGAGAGCTGGTCTTAACTCCAGAGACACTCATACAAGCCTCACCTCAATACTACTCGCACTCTCCGTATCCCCACCACACTTGGTACACTGGTGCTGGCTGTCCAACTGCGCGTGTTGGCAGCGGGTACACACGGAGAGCTGGTCTTAACTCCAGAGACACTCATACAAGCCTCACCTCAATACTACTCGCACTCTCCGTATCCCCACCACACTTGGTACACTGGTGCTGGCTGTCCAACTGCGCGTGTTGGCAGCGGGTACACACGGAGAGCTGGTCTTAACTCCAGAGACACTCATACAAGCCTCACCTCAATACTACTCGCACTCTCCGTATCCCCACCACACTTGGTACACTGGTGCTGGCTGTCCAACTGCGCGTGTTGGCAGCGGGTACACACGGAGAGCTGGTCTTAACTCCAGAGACACTCATACAAGCCTCACCTCAATACTACTCGCACTCTCCGTATCCCCACCACACTTGGTACACTGGTGCTGGCTGTCCAACTGCGCGTGTTGGCAGCGGGTACACACGGAGAGCTGGTCTTAACTCCAGAGACACTCATACAAGCCTCACCTCAATACTACTCGCACTCTCCGTATCCCCACCACACTTGGTACACTGGTGCTGGCTGTCCAACTGCGCGTGTTGGCAGCGGGTACACACGGAGAGCTGGTCTTAACTCCAGAGACACTCATACAAGCCTCACCTCAATACTACTCGCACTCTCCGTATCCCCACCACACTTGGTACACTGGTGCTGGCTGTCCAACTGCGCGTGTTGGCAGCGGGTACACACGGAGAGCTGGTCTTAACTCCAGAGACACTCATACAAGCCTCACCTCAATACTACTCGCACTCTCCGTATCCCCACCACACTTGGTACACTGGTGCTGGCTGTCCAACTGCGCGTGTTGGCAGCGGGTACACACGGAGAGCTGGTCTTAACTCCAGAGACACTCATACAAGCCTCACCTCAATACTACTCGCACTCTCCGTATCCCCACCACACTTGGTACACTGGTGCTGGCTGTCCAACTGCGCGTGTTGGCAGCGGGTACACACGGAGAGCTGGTCTTAACTCCAGAGACACTCATACAAGCCTCACCTCAATACTACTCGCACTCTCCGTATCCCCACCACACTTGGTACACTGGTGCTGGCTGTCCAACTGCGCGTGTTGGCAGCGGGTACACACGGAGAGCTGGTCTTAACTCCAGAGACACTCATACAAGCCTCACCTCAATACTACTCGCACTCTCCGTATCCCCACCACACTTGGTACACTGGTGCTGGCTGTCCAACTGCGCGTGTTGGCAGCGGGTACACACGGAGAGCTGGTCTTAACTCCAGAGACACTCATACAAGCCTCACCTCAATACTACTCGCACTCTCCGTATCCCCACCACACTTGGTACACTGGTGCTGGCTGTCCAACTGCGCGTGTTGGCAGCGGGTACACACGGAGAGCTGGTCTTAACTCCAGAGACACTCATACAAGCCTCACCTCAATACTACTCGCACTCTCCGTATCCCCACCACACTTGGTACACTGGTGCTGGCTGTCCAACTGCGCGTGTTGGCAGCGGGTACACACGGAGAGCTGGTCTTAACTCCAGAGACACTCATACAAGCCTCACCTCAATACTACTCGCACTCTCCGTATCCCCACCACACTTGGTACACTGGTGCTGGCTGTCCAACTGCGCGTGTTGGCAGCGGGTACACACGGAGAGCTGGTCTTAACTCCAGAGACACTCATACAAGCCTCACCTCAATACTACTCGCACTCTCCGTATCCCCACCACACTTGGTACACTGGTGCTGGCTGTCCAACTGCGCGTGGTGACAGCGGGTACACACGGAGAGCTGGTCCTCTCCCGCGGGCGCTGGTAGTTGCCACTCGTGGGATACAGAGCCGCCCATGTCGCCTGTAGGGGCTGCGACTGGAGAAAAAAGGGGGTTAGATTCAATTCTACATATTTCGTATTTCAGACCTCTCTACTCACCCCTTTGCATAGGCAGTTGCAGTCTCCTAAACAACTCAGTGTACCCCTCAGTGAGGGTGCGATACACGCTGTGGGCACTCTCCTCACTGGCTACACTATGCTCTCCTCATTGACCTGTCTACTCACCCCTATGCACAGGTAGTTGCAGTCTCCTGAACAACTCAGTGTACCCCTCAGTGAGGGTGCGATACACGCTGTGGGCACTCTCCTCACTAGCTACACTATGCTCTCCTCATTGACCTGTCTACTCACCCCTATGCACAGGCAGTTGCAGTCTCCTAAACAACTCAGTGTACCCCTCAGTGAGGGTGCGATACACGCTGTGGGCACTCTCCTCACTGGCTACACTATGCTCTCCTCATTGACCTGTCTACTCACCCCTATGCACAGGTAGTTGCAGTCTCCTGAACAACTCAGTGTACCCCTCAGTGAGGGTGCGATACACGCTGTGGGCACTCTCCTCACTAGCTACACTATGCTCTCCTCATTGACCTGTCTACTCACCCCTATGCACAGGCAGTTGCAGTCTCCTAAACAACTCAGTGTACCCCTCAGTGAGGGTGCGATACACGCTGTGGGCACATTCCTCACTGGCGTGTACTCCATACGCGTCTAACATTGAGAACTCTCGGGCGCGGAGGAGACCGTGCTTGGGTCGGTGTTCGTCGCGGTATTTGTTGCTTATCTGAAAATATAATATAGGTAATATTGAGCTTGTATAATAGGTAAGGGTATACCCAGTCCTTTAGGAGAACTCAACACTACCAATGTGAATGTGTAGGTAATACGGTGCTAAACTGCAACATGGTAACACTACAATGGAATAAAGGATGTGTGTGTGTCCTTGTCGTGGGTCGCTTCCAGTCTAACCAGATGCAGTCTAACCAGTATTTTACATGGAGCGACATAGGTAGTCGCTCCGTGTAAAATACTGGTAATCTGACCAACCCAGTTAGAACTGAGTAATACGGGCCACTGACTACCTGTAACTTACTGTGAACAATCTACAATTGACAGCCAGGATCAAAGGATAAACATGCTTTTAAAGGTATGGAGGAAAGTTGGTATGTAATAGGTGGTCACCCATCCACCATCTGAATAATAATAAATTAATTATAATATAATTATTATTATAATTCCATCATAATTATTATTATCATTCCATTATTCATTAATTATAATCCATCCATTATTTAGCCACAAGCTAAGCACAGGCACTGGACCTGCGTGCGTGGTAGATTATAGCCCATTCCCTCTTAATGAGAGAAGGCCTGTGTCCCTTAAGTGGGAACATTAATAGGCTGATGATGATGACGATGATCAATAAATTACCTGATACAATATAAGTGGAAGCTGTTTGTAAGACAAGGGTCCCACGTCAGCTAACAGATCTGCTATTGCCTCTTCATGTGTCTGAAATTTAGATAAACACACACATTATTACTAGTTTATAAAACTTGAGTAAGGTAAGTTTAGACTCCATTATATAGAAATATCCAGTAATAGAAATGGAGGTATAAATAGTCAGCAGATCTTAGAGGCAACTAAGATTACAATAAGTCCAGAATCTACAAGGTGGAAACGGAGCCTTCATGAAGCCATCACCGATAGGATTAAGACACGACACGACACGGCACGGTTACGACACTGTTGGCGCAGTGGCTAAGCGATTGGACTGCTGCGCTACGTGTCGCGGGTTCGATCCCCGCACGGAACAAGTATTTGTATGGCCTACAGATAGTTGTTTCGGGTCTGGGCGTGTTTGTGAGTTTCAATGTGTGTAAGTAAACGCACCCACGATACAGGAGAACTTCCGAGTGTGGAGCAACGTTTTAAGAAAAAAAAAAAAAATGATTGGATTAAGGTGTACTTGTACAAACACATTTCTCCAGTTTTATTAAGCTCCCAATTAATAGGGGCGAGCCTCTTGCCTTTAACCAGACACATATCCAAACTCCGTGGCTGCTGCTGATAAATTCCTCATGGAAAACCCAAGACATGCCCAACCCGGGAATTGAACCCAGGACCTGCTCCTGCTACTCTGCTGATGCTCAGCAATTGAACTTCTAGTTCTACTTCTTTTCTTCTAAGAAGACCAGTAAACAAATAAGACTAAAACTCACAGGAGCCAACAAATACTTCTTCCCATGTCTATCTTCCATCTTAATCAGCTCCGGTCCGATCTCCTGCAGTCTCCCCGTCTTCTCCCACAGACTGGCGGCCGTCAGTGATGGCACGGACATGCGCTGACCTCCGGCTGCTTCTATACAGGATCTGATGTGGTGTTTCAGCTTGTCGAGAGCTCTGCGGGCTAGGGGGAGTATTGTGAAGAGACCGGCGCTGGTGGGGCGGATGAGGCCACATTCTAGGAGGAGCTGGAAAGATTAAATGGCTTCAGGTTATCCATATTATAAAATAATATAAATCCATTTAAATAAAGTTACACAACCATTTGTATATTAATATGGGTCTAATGGTCAGACAAGTAGCGGGAACAACATGGGGTAGAGTGGCCATAGAGAGACCAGAATGGAGGAGGCCTTTGCCACCTGGCAAACAGACACGCAAAATTGGAGAAAAAGTGTAATTTACGGAAAAAAAAATTGCCATGTCCGATTGAAGGCATAAAAAGAAATAATAGTACATTATGATATAAGTGCGGTAAGTTGAAAATTACAGCCGAGGCGATATTGCTAGCCCGAGCCGTAGGCAAGGGCTACAAGAGAGCAGAGGCTGTAATTATCAAAGCGCACGTATGTCATACGACGTTTTATAACACATTTGCGAGGAAATAAATAAAACTCGGACTTTCTTAAACGAATAAATCTTTTATTTGTTCACAAATTAGCGATGCGCGGGCATCAGTGCTTTTTTTTTAAGGCAACGGTACAAAAACAGCCAGTATTACTAATAAAGTAAATTAATATTTTTTTGTTTCTGTTACAAATGTAATTTACTGTCAAAATGAATTAAATTAAAGAATTAAATGTTTATTTTTTATATTTTATCTCCCAAAGTTAATTTTATTCATAAAATATTGACCACTTTTCTGACATAAAAACTTTTTGATTTGCTTTCTTTGCTTTTTTTTTCTTAAGATTTAAAAAAGTACCGTTGGTTTTAGACGGAGCATGATAAACCGTACGTGTTACCTTATTAGAAAGAAACTCGTGCGTTTTACTTTACGATTACGCACAAGTACGTAATGACATACATTACGATATTGAAATTGGTGAAATAAGAGGCCCTTTACGAGCAAATGTGTTATAAATAAAATAAATAAAAAATGGTCCTTAATCGTGTCTTGAGGTCAAAAATGAAGGTGACGTTGGAACAAGCTAATCCAGAATAATTTGAGAGTTGGGTTCCACTTGGGTAATGAATTCCACACATTGGTTTTTTGTGAACCTAAAATGTGTTTTTTCCGAAATAAATTATTATTATTATTAAAAATTATATGCCTAATTATATGCCTAATTGGGTGAGGAAGAAAAAAGATTAAGAAAAGATACAGCTAAGCGCTTTGTGTGAATGTGTGGAACATCAACAAGGTATGGGTGGGTAACTAAATTAATATTAGTAAGTTAACAATTTTGATGTAAGTACACCCCTTACACTACCAAAGTACCAATGAGGTACTACATAATGTATTTAATGTTATAAATACACATTTGATACATCATCAACTCCTATTTATACAGTTAATTCTACACATACGGCATTTGTGTTATAGAGTTATAGAGAAATCAAAGGAGAAATATCGCAAAACGTAATCGTACCATGAATAAATCAATAGACTTACATAAATTACTTACCTTTTGACTTTTGCACGTTATTTCAGTGTTTTTAATCTTGGCATTCTTCGGTATTGTTATGACTGGCTGAAATAACCTCGATAAGTATCGCATTTTATTTTATTTCAATATTTTCTTTCAATGTTTTGATATTTTTCGTTCGGTATTTTTTAGGTTACCGAAGTCAGCTGGGCTTCTGAACGTCAACTGTCAAAGTTACGTTTAGTAACTTCATGTCTTCATGTTTTATTCTAATACTTTCATTCAGTCAGTATTTATTTAAATAAAAATAAAACATTGCTTTATTCAAATGAAAATACAGACAATGAACTTATTTGCAAAGAGATATATATTTAACACTATATTTTATTATCAATAATATCGATTTTAGCAAACTGAGAATGACTACTAAACGTGTTATATTATGCTCTTGACTACATTGACTGGAGGGTAAGCAGCCCCCCTATTGCGTATCTTTTTAACGTCAGTGGCTATCAGAAATGTCCATAGATTAAGGCTGAGTTGCACCAAAAAAGTAGTCAAAGTTAAAGTTTGTGTCAAATGGCACGTCAAACAAACATCAAAACTTCAGTTTTGTATCGGTTATGCCAACAATGATTTGCGCGATTTGACAAATAGTTAAATGACGTCATAACTTTAACGGTAACTGCAACCGCTCACTTTCCGCTGGTTAGTGTTATAGTTTGTGTTAAATTGTCTGTCAATTTTATTGTCAAACGCGTTGAATATAACCTTTAGACATCATGTCCCTGCTCCAAGAAATACTCTTAGAAACCAGTTCTGATGACAAAAGCGATGAAAATAAAGTGTGATTACCTAGAGCCGATCGTTTTTCCACATGGAACGACGAATGTTTCTTGCCAAGATTTCGAGTCTCTAAAAACGTAGCTTGGTGGCTGACTATACGATTGCATTGCTTATGGCGTAACAAGGATATTCATCGTAGGTAATTGTTCAACCAAAAAATAATACGTGCTATAGACAAAGCAATAAATATAATAGGCACTTACTTTGTTTGAATGTTTGCAAAAAAAAATTTGTTTAAATAATTTTTCTATACCCCATATAGTACTGTCAAATTTGACAAAAACTTTAACTTTAACGACTTTTTTGGTGCAACTCAGCCTTACTGTATATTGGTTATGGTTTGGTACATTTTTTTCTTAAAAACTTACCATTTGACAGTTATTTGATAGACAATAAAAGTTATCCACTGTCATTAAAAGATACGCAATAGCCCTGCTGATAATGATGCAGAAATGATTTGTGTCAACGTTACTAATATTTCAACTTCAAGTAGCATTACGTAAGATTAGACTGGCCAAGTACTCTCTGTAAAAGTAAATGGTACCTACTTAGTTATCAAACCAATCCCTACTTTTAATATTATTATACCTTTGCACCTAAAACCATTTACATTAAACTCATAACGCCTACGCTAAAAGCAATAGCAAAAACACGACTATCTACAGTTTAACTCATAGAGTATAGGCAGGCGCGGCATATCCACCCAGATACCAAACGCAAGTACAGTCAGCATCAGAAGTATATTAACATTACTCAAAGTTTCGAAGCTGTTTTTTTAATAAAAACTTGTTAGATATTACTCGTTACTACATGATATTGGAGTGTAAGGACTATTTTAACGAATAATCTTCTGAAACATTAAAAATAATAGCTAGAGTCCTGTACATAAAAGAATTAAAATCCGAAATGTTCAGCTACTTCTGATGCTGACTGTACCTACATAATGTAGTTTAGCAAAGCTATTAGCTAATTACAAGCCGGCAAAATGTATGTCTCTTCTAAAAGACTGTGTGTACGTGACCCGGTTTACAAAGGCAACGCGTTTCGTTCGCACACGAGCACAAAATGCGGTAGAAACCTCTAATAGACTGACTCATTAGTCTTTGACCTCTTTGTTACTCCCGAGAGCATTATTAGGACTAATCCGGAAAGCGTGATAGTGGATGATAATTAATGAGGGATTTTTATTGAAAGAGATTGGGTAATAAAAAAAATTACTTAACATCACGCTTCTAAGTAATCACCATTTCGCAAGTTATGTTATAGTCCCATGTAATAGGGGGCGAGCCTATTGCCATCAATCGGGAATAAATTCAGGCTTCGTGGCTGCTACTGAGAGATTCCTGTTAACCCAATAATACTTTAAACATCTCAGTAGTAGCTTTTGCGATCACTCGACCAATGAGGCAGTCTCACACATCATCATCATCATCATTTCAGCCAAAAGACGTCCACTGCTGGACATAGGCCTCCCCTAAGTGTCGCCACATTGACCGATCCCGTGCGTCTCGCATCCAGCGGATCCCCGCAACCTTCACCAGGTCATCGGTCCACCTAGTGGGAGGCCTTCCAACGCAACGTCTTCCGGTTCGCGCCACTCCAGAACTTTCCGGCCCCATCGGCCATCCGTTCTGCGAGCAATGTGCCCTGCCCACTGGCATAATTCTTCGGGCAATGTCGGTAACCTTGGTTCTCATGCGGATGTCCTCATTTCTGATTTGATCGCGCAAGGAAACTCCGAGCATAGCCCTCACACATACACGACAAAATTTCCACGCCAATGAAGTCACGGGCAATAGCTAGTGTAGATATAAAGGTGTGAGAGGTTGCTTTATTTAATTATTAGGAGCCTTAGTTATTGCTTATTGAATTAAATCACAAAATTATCGAGGGATGGATCGATCCCTGTAGGTACAGTCGCCCACAAAAGTGCATGGATACCTTAGGGCCTATTTTTCTGTGAAGGTAGAAATCAAATTTTCGAAAATAATTAATAGATGGCGTTTGGTTTCTGCACAACTGTGATATTAAACTCTTCAATCCCCAGTGTCACTTGTAGGTGGCATAAGTTTTATTTCTGTTTCTACCTCACAGAAATTTTATTTGTAATTCCTACTTAAATAATAATAAGAAATTAAACCTTTAAAGTTTTTACTTTCCGCAATGACAATATCCGGATTACCCGGTGTCATCTGTAGGTGAAATAAAATGGAGGTAGATTTTTATAACTTAGTCTTAACTAAATGTAAACTATTCTGTTGAGATATAGAAAAAAATGAACTTTGACTTGGGAATAGGTTAGGTAAGTAAGAAGTTAGGAAACACGTATTATTATACGTTGGATGTGAGAAGTTAAATGATAAAAAAAAACGAAAGAAACCATAAGGAATGTTTTCATTAAGCTAATAAGTGCGCATAGCATTCAAAAATATAATATTCGAGTTAGTAGTAGTTAGCAACAGGGATGAACGGAGACAAACAAAAAAACACACAAATTTTAGAGGTTTATTTCTTACAGTTTATTATTCAAAAACAGACATTTATTTATCGTTCAACATTATTATATTATATAAAACTTCTTATTGAGGCCATAGCTTAAGTATTCGTTTCCAAAATCGGAAAGAGGATTGAAGCTTTTGTAACCTCAACAAAGACAAACAGGAGACCGGATTATTTTATCACAAAAGTGAAAAGTTGAATTAAATGAATTAAATAGGTAGGATAACAGCTATACAATTGCACAAAAACATACGAAAAGGTTCTTATGTAATGTAAAAAAAAAAAATTGTTTGACTTTTTTTAGTTATTAAAAATACGTAAGTCATAGGTTATAATAACAGTCAGTCGTAATAGGTTATAATAACCCGGTCTCCAGTTTATATAAAAGATAAGTACTAAAGTTAAGTAATATTATTTTTAAGTAGTAGGAAATATAAATCCTGGATCGGCAACACTTATCTATCCCCACACGTTCACTGCAATATGACCAGCATATTGGACACACATAACCACTTGTTTATCACGTAATATTTCTACACCACAAACATAAGCGTCCGTGTTCACTGGACTTAAAAGTTACTCAAATCAATGTCCTTTAATTGTTTTCTGTGGGCCAGGGTTTCACAACATGCCTCCTATAATGCAGCTCTTCACTTTTATGAGCACGACGGGCATTGTCAACACTTGAGTCATATAAAGCAGCATAGTCGGTCATCGGCAGGAATCCATTTTCTTCATACTCTCATAACACGATTTGACGCTGTAATGTGTTTATGAGCCGTGGCCGTGGCCGTGGCTAGTTCTTTGATGGTGTTGCAAAGATCCCTCGTCTTCAAATCGTCGTACCAATAGAACAACTGTTTTTCTCTGCAACAATAATTATAACAGAAATATAATAACACGCAATAATGATTATTTATTAAGTAGTATAGACGTAACTAAAACATTTTTTTTTCTTATAAAAATTTTGAAATCTAAACTACTTACGTTAACAATAAGATAAGTCGACAAGTTTCGAGTGTCGATAAGTTTTTGCCTTGATTTTGCAAATCAGTTATTTGAGCTCTTGTAAAGAAAACAATATTACAACGCGTACTCATTTTGATGAAATAAGTTAATTCACCTAAATTAAAATAAAACTGAGCTAAACACACTCGAATGAGGTAATCGAAACAAACATAACGAACAATCAATTGAGCTTAGTCATAACTCATCTAAATCTTCAATCTAATTATTTCTACTACCTACAAATTTATTTATGAATTCATATTCGACCTACCCTCAAGTTTGAAAACTAAAACATAGATAATTAAAATCAGATACCTAGTTATAAAATGATAATAATATTCAATTTAAACAAACATATTAAGTAGTTAGGAATAAATTTATATAATAGAAATAATTGATTATAAATTATTTGAATGTAAAATACAGAAAAAGAAACTACATGAACATTTTATACAGCGTGAGCGCCCTCTAGTTAGTGTAGCATCAACAATATAATCAATGTTGCTAATCGAGTACTTATTTACGCCAGGTGGCGTCATTTCTTGCTTCACACGGTATTTTTTCTGAACTTCCCATGCATTATTGTACGCGATGGTACATCAATCACTCGTGATTGATTTGATGTTCGAAGCGAAAAAACTTATAACCAAAGGTGCGTAACTGCGTACAGATAATGTAACTTGTGTTTTATAAGTTTTATAACAAGTTACCTAAATAACACGGACTGTCGGTAACCTTGGTTCTCATGCGGACATCCGCATGAGAACCAAGGTTACCGACGTGGCCCGAAGAATCGCCAGACTTAAGTGGCAATGGGCAGGGCACATTGCTCGCAGAACGGATGGCCGATGGGGCCGAAAAGTTCTCGATTGGCGACCGCGAACCGGAAGACGTTGCGTTGGAAGGCCTCCCACTAGGTGGACCGATGACCTGGTCAAGGTTGCAGGAACCCGCTGGATGAGAGACGCATGGGACCGGTCAATGTGGCGACGCCTGGGGGAGGCCTATGTCCAGCAGTGGACGTCTTTTGGCTGAAATGATGATGACCTAAATAACATTTGTAACATGACATCCAGGCTTCACATTACCGAAACATGTTATATAACAACGATTTACAACATAAATATGTAAACATGTTATGTTGTTGAAGTGAGTGCAATACGTCATGCGTCATTACGAACGTTACTACGTTGAAAATCACACGGCGCCGAAAAGTTCTCTCTCGATAGTCAGATTGTCTCAAGCGTAAATTACTGCTGATCATGAGGGTTCAATTCCCAGGATAAGTGTGATGTTGGGTTCTTTTTGGTACCCTACACCCACATTTCGGCAGTTATAGTTGTAAGTCCCATGTATATGTGTTGTAGTCCATGTGTGTGTGGGCGAGCCTTTTGCCGTCAACGAGTCATAAATCCAGACATACGTGGCAGCCGTGGCAGGCTTTCCAATAAGATTTTGCCCAATCTGGGGATCAAATCCAAGAACACACAAACCAGGCAGCGACAGTAAATGGATTGAAATAAACACTTTGGAGCTTATATTTGATCACCAATCCCTCCACTAACCATTTTTACCATTAATTCCTGTTATCACTGCCCTCCCTTCCGAAATAGCGTAGGTATCATTTTAATGAAACCATCAAATGCAACCAGCCGAGCGGCCGAGTGGGTCGTGTTCAGTCATAACGTGATATCAGCGATTCGCGCGAACCGTTTAACCTTCGGATAAGTGACGCGCGAAACCGGAGATCATCTCCGTTCATTGATATGTTTTGGGGATGCTGTGGGGAGGTCGCGGGGGCGGGGGCGACAGCGAGCTGGAGGTTCATAAATGAACTTGTTAAAAATTCTTAGCATTTCATTCATGTGATCTTTTCATCATCATCTGCCTAGCCTTTTCCCAACTATGTTGGGGTCGGCTTCCAGTCTAACCGGATGCAGCTGAATACCAGTATTTTTAACCGACTTCCCAAAAAGGAGGAGGTTCTCAATTCGATCGTTTTTTTTTTTTTTATGTATGTACACCGATTACGCTGCGATTTATGATCCGATTTACGTGATTCTTTTTTAGTTTGATGCAGACTGGTTGCCATTTGGTCCCATAAAAATTTAGTATAGTTTGGCCCAGTACTTTTCATTTTATAAAGATTTTTCTTAATTTCTGAACATTTTTCGTTTATGTGTGTTTGCGAATAACTTCGTCGTTTATGAACCAATTTTGATGATTCTTTTTTTATTGTGAAGGAGATATTTCAAGGGTGGTACCATGATATGGAAACCAGGACCTGGTGATGAAATCCCAGAGAAATCGAGGGCAACCCTTAAATTTCATAGGCACATATTACGTGTCGTGTTTTTCTGACGCCATACAAGTATTCGCATCTAGCAGTCATCACTTCATGTTGATAAGCTGATGATGGAAGGTACTACTCCTCAAAGGTTATGAGTTGAAAGCAATAATAAGGGTATCTTGAAGGATTCGGGGTAGGTTTCTTAGTCGAATGTTATATGTACTTATAGTAAATATTTCTTTGATATTACAACTAAAAATAAAAAAATAAAAAAACTTTTTTACAAAAAAAACAACCGACTTCAAAAACACCAAAAAGTTAAAAATAAACTTCAGAAGAAAAATCAGCTTCTGAAGTCGGTGGCAAAAAAACGAAATGAAACAAACAAAATGTCATCGAATGCTACTAATTATATTTATATCCACGAACTCCTCAAAGTGACACTAATCAGGCTCATTAATTACTTCAGTGCGTACTTTCATCATTCTCTTGACCTTATCCCAATTCATTTCGTGTCGGCGCAGCATATCTTCATCTTCCATACCTCTCTGTTTCTCGTCATCTCATGAGACACTTCCTATCTTACACTGAGAAAAAAGTATTGTTAAATTAACAATAAAAGTTTGCGAAATAGGAGCCAACAGAGTAAGTTTGTTGCCGCAGCAACTTTTTTATTGCGAAAAACTATTGCGAATGTGACAAAGTGGAAATGTGTACTTTGTGGATTATCACATAGCGAATTTCACAAACGCTCGTTTTCACAAACTTACTCTGTTGGCTCCTATTTCGCAACTTTAAACGTGGAGATATCACAGTGTTAAACTTATATAATCTAGCAACGTACAGTTTGCTATAGTTGCAATCTTACAGTTGCGATTAACGCAATGTTATCTTTCAACATTGTGGTTCCAGCTATGTACACTTTGCTTTGTTAGCAACCTTCACGTTGTGGTTCCAACAAAGTTGTGATGTAAAAACTGGCCTGCAGTTGTGATTAACGCAATGTTATCTGTCAACCTTGTGGTTCTAGCTACGTACACTTTACTTTATTAGCAACCTTCAAGTTGTGGTTTCAACAAAGTTGTGATGTAAAAACTGGCCTGCAGTTGCGATTAACGCAATGTTATCTGTCAACCTTGTGGTTCTAGCTATGTACACTTTACTTTATTAGCAACCTTCAAGTTGTGGTTTCAACAAAGTTGTGATGTAAAAACAGGCCTGCAGTTGCGATTAACGCAATGTTATCTGTCAACCTTGTGGTTCTAGCTATGTACACTATGCTTTATTAGCAACCTTCACGTTGTGGTTCCAACAAAGGCGTGATCTAACATTGTGATGATCGCCATTTTACCATTGCTATTTCCGCAGTACCATATTGCAGGTATAGCAATGTTACCATTGCTGCTCCCGCAGTACAATATTGCTGGAGTAGCAACATTGTACTGTGGGAACATAAATGGTAGCATTGCTATTTCTGCAATATGGTACTGCGGAAATAGCAATGGTAAAATGGCGATCATCACAATGTTAGATCACGCCTTTGTTGGAACCACAACGTGAAGGTTGCTAATAAAGCATAGTGTATAGATTAGCAATAGTAGAATTATTTAGCGTTGCACATGCCAGCAATGCACAGAGCTTCTAGAGTGCTAAAATCTGAAGCCCGATGTATTAATCATGTGCAACGTCTTAGAAACGGGAATGACTATCTACATAATAAAAAGCAGTTATCAAAATGTCACCAATTTTTAATCAAACATTAAGTTATAATTATTATTAAACACGTAGGCAGCAAATGCAAAAGATTACTGCCTAACAAAAAGTCGAACAATGGGTCCGCCATGATATTAATATTATTAATTTCATAACACTTTTTCACCACACGCACTTTTTTTACAGTTTTAGTTTTCACGACGATTATCGACGCACTCGCAGACGCGCCGACGGTCATAAAACCTATTTCTGCACAGACTATGTACGTATATATGTCTCTGTGTGTCCGTGCGGTGTACTTCCTTCTTCCTTCCTAAATTCCGAAAATCCGAACGGCTAGAAGAACTAGAATTAGATAATTAAAATCAGGTGTACCAAAGTGTACCGTACCAACATAACGCACGCGCCGCCGCGGAGATATATTCTCTATAGACTATACGCTATTACGAGTAGTGTTGCCCGCCACTGCCGACCGAAGACTAAACTAGATACCGATCGATTTTAACAACTTTACCAAATCCAAACATTGTCGAGAATGAACTTTGTGATTTTCACTATAGTTGATTTGTATTTTTATCTATGTTAGGATACCCTCGCTAAGTTTGAATTGTGTTTATAGCAATTTTGAACATTGTTAGAGAATTATGCACATTGTGAACTCGTGCCCTTAGAATTGTTAACCCCACAGAGTACAAATTTGCAATTTTATAAAAAAAAAATTCAATGCCACAACATAAAAAATCAATGTGCTGCTTAGGTATATTGCGAACGACACAAACTTTAACTTTGTGAACGCCTTTTAATAGATATTGCGATTTTATCAAAGGGGATCTTTGGTAAATTTAATTGTTAATGGTGTAATGTGATGATTATATAATATCATTGGCCAAAGCATCTAAAACAAGTGCAATTTAAATTGCATACTACACAAACTTCAATTATGTGAACCCCACCCACAGATTACCAACTTATACGATTTTATCAAAGGGCTCGATAATTGCTAACGCCACAACATGTCAAAGTTAATGTCGAACACCGGAACCATGCACAAACGTATAACCTGTGAACCCTTTCTTCTTATTGTTAGCTTCGCTAACGAAACCAGCATGAATGGAATGATAGATTTAGATACATAATAGGATAAAATTACTTTTGACCAGAAATCAGCCATGCCATAGCCCATAAGAAAACCTCTCAGATTACCATATCGTGATTTTATCAAAGGGCCCGAAAATTGCTAACGCCACAGCATATAACATTAATGCACAGCTTATATTGCAAACCACACAAACTTTAACTTGGTAAACCCCACAGATTCCCAACATGTGATTTTAACAACGGGCCTGAAAATTGATAACGCCACAACTTATAACATCAATGTACGGCTTACATTGCGAACTACACAAACTTTAACCATGTGAACCCCGCATATTAACACTTTGCGAATATATCAAAGGCCCCAATAATTGCTAACGCCGCAATATCTAAAGTCAATGCGCAGCTCACATTGCGAACTGCACAAACTCTAACCATGTGAACAACGCATATTAACACTTTGCGAATATATCAAAGGCCCCAATAATTGCTAACGCCGCAATATCTAAAGTCAATGCGCAGCTCACATTGCGAACTGCACAAACTCTAACCATGTAAACCCCGCAAATTACCACTTTGCGAATTTATCAAAGGGCCCAATAATTGCTAACGCCACAACGTCTAAAGTCAATGTGCAGCGCACATTGCGAACTACACAAACTTTAACCATGTGAACCCCGCTAAATACCACTGTGCGATTATATCTAAGGGCCCAAAAATTGATAACGCCACAATATTTTACTGCGGGGTTCACAATATTTGCGTTTCACAAAAAAAAAGTTGCTGTGGCAGCAAAGGTTATTTTGCTGTAATCTCAAAATTATTTTGTCACTTTCGCAAGAATTTGCCCGCAATGTAAAACTGCAGCTTTGTCTCAGGATTTTTTTCTCAGTGTACCATATCATTCTTAACACAGTCCATCCATCGTTTCTTTGGTCTTCCTTTACTCTTATACCCATCCACATTCATGTTCAAAACCCATTGTCATCATAATTTCAGCCGAAAGACGTCCACTGCTGGACATAGGCCTCCCCCAAGTGTCGCCACATTGACCAGTCCCGTACATCTCGCATCCAGCGGATTCCCGCAACCTTCACCAGGTCATCGGTGCACCTAATGTCAGGCCTTCCAACGCAACGTCTTCCGGTTCGCGGTCGTCAATCCAGAACTTTTCAGTTCCATCGGCCATGCGTTCTTGGAGCAATGTGCCCTGCCCATTGCCACCTATAAAAAAGATGACCAACCTAGATAAACCTACCTAACTTCAGTGCTTTCTATTTGAGAGCAATTAACTCGCTTCCCGCCCCACTATGTCCACACCCCATCACTTATCAAGTTCACAGGTCATTTAGTAGCGGCAGCCATTTTGCGGCGCTAATGGAAAACGGCGGGAAACGATAAAACACCGCCATTTTGTTTGTGAATCATGTTTTTATTAACGTCACATCGAAAGGGTGCGTTCTGAAAAGATTTGGGCTTTAGGACAGGATGCATTCAGACTAATGACTTTAGATAAAAGGGGCCAAGTGCGAGTCGGACTCGTGCACGAAGGGTTCCGTACCATACAATAGGGGATCGGACAAAAAAAAAGTAATTAGTCCGTCAAATAGATTTCCAAAAAATATCGTATCATATTTTTTTATTTTTTCACGTAAACAAAAGATGAAAACGATACAGTGCTTCGAAAACTCGTGTGACGCCATATGATAGTACATTTTGTACCTTCAAGTGACGTTTCAAGCCTCACTCCATGATCTTTGACGCGCTTTATCTTCGTCAATTTTTATTGATTTGAAAAAAACAAAAAACACGTAGGTATCCAATATTTTTCGATAATCTAACTGACGGACTAAACAGAATCATATTTTTTTGAGTCAGTCCGATCCCCTATTCTACTAATATTATAAACGCAAAAGTTTGTAAGTTTTGAGATACAGCCTGGTGACACACAGACGGACGGACAGACAGCGAAGTCTTAGTAATAGAGTCCCGTTTTTACCCTTTGGGTACGGAACCCTAAAAAGGGGGCAAAGAGATTTCGTCGAGGTTAATAAAGTAGTATGCTTACATTGACGGTTTATAACGGAGGTTGATGGATAGGTTCTGTGAACAAAGAGCGCTGGATCGTTAAGTGTGTTTGCGGGGAATATTGTGTGTCATTCTCATTAAATGGCGATAGGAAGTTCTAAGTCTACTTACCGCGTAATAAAGTCGCTTGAACGTGTAGCTTAATAATATAAGTAGAGGGAAGTTTTCCATCGATAATTTTATAATAAAAACTGTTTCTTCATACGGTTTGACCAGGTTTGACCGTGTTCGTATTGCAGCAGTTTCTTTTTTTTAAATAACCGACTAAAACAAATTACTTCAGTAGGTACTTTCTTATGGGTTGGTATCAGAATGACTGGATCGCAAATAAACCACGTCGCTCATAGTCCAAATCTCAAAATGTATAAATCTCAAAATACCTATGTCACAAAATGACTACCTACATCGTTTTATCATGTACTGACTACGCGGTAACCACAGCTTAGAGTTCATGTCATAGCTAACAGTAAGTCGTGGGTTCGAACCAGGGATGTTGCGAATATTCGAATCCGCATCCGCAAATGCGGAGCTTTCGCATAGATTTGAACATTCGCATCCGCATCCGCATCCGCAATAATCAATGCGGATGTTCATGCGGATGCGAATGTCATACAAGTTGCGGCAAGAAAGAAATTGGGCGCGGCCGGCGAACGGCGCGTGCCGTTTCGCATGTGACAAATGACAATGACCAATTTGCGTTTGTTGTGGTGCATCCTTTGTTTCTTGTAAATAAATCATTACGTGTTTGTTTGCGCTCTAGACTACTAATCGTATATTGATATTTTGAGTGTTGTCGTGTTGTGATTGTGATACAGTGATCATTGTGTGTAAATAATTGTTTATGGGAAAACTTTTTATTAGTTTCACTAATCTAAGACTACTTTAGTCCTAGCTCAGCTTATTTCAATCGCCAGGTCAATTCCATTATGTTACACCGATAATACGTTTTATTGTAGGTAAAGTTTATTATTATTATAACAAAATTCCATAACGAATTCACCTAACTAGATAGATAGATTACCTAACCAGTTTAAAAGAAAAAGTTAATTAACAATGACACCACCGACACAAAGTACTTAATCTAGGGAATGTTTTAATAATTCTTCATTCATATACCTACCTACCTACTTCTTTTTTTTTTTACTTCATTTGTATAATATCTTAAACATTCGCATCCGCATCCGCATCCGCGGATGTGAGCCTTCAAAACTCCGCATCCGCATCCGCATCCGCGGATGTCAAAAAATCAGCATCCGCAACATCCCTGGTTCGAACCCAGGCAGGCGCATTACTTTGTGTAATAAAATTTATTTAATCACCACTGCTCTTAAAACGGTGAAGGAAAACATCATAAGGAAACCAAAGAATTCGAAGACATGTGACATCTACCAACCAGCACAGGGAACGCGTGGTGGATTATAGCACATCCCTCTCCAAGACAGGAGGCCTGAGTCCCTGCAGTGGGAATAATTATTAAAGGTTGATGATGGTGGCTTTCCTACCTAATTATAAGTACCTACTTATAGTAGATCCTGGTTAAGTGAGACCTCAAGGGACCCGAAAATTTGTCTCACTTATAGAGGTATTCCACTTACCCAGTGTCTCAGATATCCAAATCTGTCTCATGGGACCTCAGCATGAGTTCCAGTTATAGAGGTTTCTCACTTATCCAGGTCCCAGTTAACCAAGTTTCACTGTACTTTATTAATTACTAAAACCTCATTACGTAATTTCATTACCTACCTACTAAGTAGCCATTTAATTCTTACATTTAATTAAGTGCGCATCTAACCCTTCCCTTTAATTACAGCTTCACCTAATTAACCACCTAACCTACCGCTCATAAATAACCCCACACAGCTAAGCATCCCTGGTCCATCCATCACCATCTCGCGAGCCGAGTGGTTATTATTAATCACCGGTATTACAGCTGGACACCTGAAGTCTTGCACCTGCGGTAGTGAGCGGGGATTAGTGTGCTGTTGTTACCTTGTAAGTGTGGGATGGGGATTAGGATAGGGGTACGACTTTGCACGAGGCGACTTTTGCTTGGGAGTTTGGGAGATTTATAAACTAAATGTGGCACTCGGAGACTGCCGCGGTAAAGCTATTGCATAACATTTTTTATCAACTTATACAAATAATTAATTATTTAATTTGACAACCTCAGTTGACAACCTTGTTATTTTCCGTAACCATAGCAACCTGGTTGAAAATTTTCGTTACGAAATTTCTGGATTCGCTCTCCACGCTCAAGGCCCGCAATAGAAGCTATGCAATAGCTTAATATCTCTCAGGTATACTGGATTTTTAAAGATGTTTTGCATTCAATAAAGCAAGTTGTGATAATATACAAATAACAATAAGCACATACAAAAATCCAACCCGCACTGAGCCTGCGTGGTGGACCATTCCCCTCACAGAGAGGAGGCCTGTGTCTCAAAAGTGGGAACATTAATAGGCTGATGATGAAAAATCAGAGGTGCGTGGTTTGAACTCAAGACCATGACTTGGTAGTCCGAAGGTTGACTCCACTCGATTATCAGTGCTCACTAACACCTCTTGACCATGTAAGTCAGCGATACGACTTGCGTCAAATGACATGAGTCAATGTCAAATGCTCTAAACATTTTTTTCATTTTATATTGTTTCCTCTCCTATGTCGCTGTTGAAAGGTTGCAACGCCGTTTGTCGCTTCACCGTGTAACCCGTGGTCGTGGCCAAGCCGTTAGATGAGTATTAAAGTGGATAGTGTATGCTAATTTGACGCGTGAAAGGACGTTAGAGTTGGCATACATTTTAGCGAAATTTGTCAGTGATTTTCACGAAAATTTACACTGGAATTGTAAGGATTGCTGTATACCTACACTGCTTCGGGTTGGCAGTGGCACATAAGAATCGATAGTGTTTGTTGCACACAGGGAACAGGGCATGCGAGGCAGATATTTAAAGAAACTGTTGCCGACGAAAATCAAGTAGGGAAGTCAACATTTTAAAAATAATTTTACGCTAACAAAGGTCGCGGGCAAACGTCAATAAATTATAATAAACTCTACCTCAGCCGATCTCAGAAGATTTATTTATTAACTTGAATTTTCTCCAAGACTAGCATTAAAATGACACTGGCAGAACAGTTACCACAATCTGAATGGATGACAACCTGAATGGGGGTACAGGTTATCCGATATGGGTACAGGGAAAGAAATCAATACGAAAGATGAAAATTTCATCTTTGCTGGCTGGTCAACACTTAATTTACCAAGGCAGGACAATATTATTATAGTTTCTTACAAATTTGAAAGCGAAATAACTCGTAAAGATTTCTTTCACTGTACCCATCTCGTCACCAGTACTTACTAAGGACCACAGTATCACAGCTTAGGACGCGCTATAACTCAGAGACGCGACGGCGCGGATTATCTTACGTTCATGCGTCATTTGTTTAGCAGCGCAGTCGCGGGCGTTTGTCATTGTGTTATAGTGTTATGAACACATCAACGGGTAGTCGTAACACTGTGGTTGGTAGTTGGGAATATATTTAAAAAAGCAGCTATCAAAGTTAAATTATTACCACCGTCGTGCGATTGACTCTAACAATGTCACGTTTCGTTTTGCTGGACTTTGTGCAAGTTTAAATTAAAAAAAAAAAACAAAGGAAGGGACAGCTACAGAATAAACAATTTTTTCAGGCTCATGCTTCTTGCCAGTGACATTTGTATTTCACGGCTGGCAACACTTGAGTTTGCGCGCGAAAAATTGCTCAAATGTCAATGACAGCTGCTAGGGAGGCGAATGAAATCATGCGACACATTGACTAGTGTTTTAGAAACGTTGCGTTACATGAACTTACATGTGTGGTTGAAAAGGTATGGTTTTGACATTGTGAGTGGTTCCGGCAGAGTAATGGCTATTCGTTATTGTTTTGGGCGACGTTTAAGGCAACTTATTTCAGGTAGATAAGCAGTTGCGTCTTGTTAAAGCAGGGAAAACTGCTCTCAAAACGGTGAAGGAAAACATCGTGAGGAAACAGGCATGTCTTAGAACCAAAAAAATCGAATACTTGTGATTTATTATGATCTAGCAAACCGCGCGGGGCCCGCGTGGTGGATTATAGACCATCCCTCTCCTAGAGAGGAGGCTTGAGTCCCTGCAGTGGGAACATTATATGCTGCTGATGAAGATGATGAAAGCAGACGACGACACGGTTGGCGCAGTGGCTAAGCGATTGGACTGCTGCGCTACGTGTCGCGGGTTCGATCCCCGCACGGAACAAGTATTTGTATGGCCTACAGATAGTTGTTTCGGGTCTGGGCGTGTTTGTGTATGTGAGTTTCAATGTTTGTAAACGCAAAGTCTTTGTTTATTTTGTCTTGATTTCCTGACTTGTCCAATTTTTCGTCAACAGGCTCAGGCAGGTAGGTAGGTAGCCGAGCAAGGCTCTCACCGGCTAGCAAAATCCTACATTTAATATGGTGCGTTATGGACAAAAGCAAATTCATAGAAGCTCGCATACCAAATAAATTACATTATTCTACCGGAATGTTTTATTTCCAAACAGGGGCCCACGGAAATATGTTCAAAAGCCCACACAAATTACCAAAATTAAATCCTACAAATACCAGGTGCTGTCATCTAAAAGGTAATAATTAAAATGAATCGCATTCCCTTTCAGAAAAATGTAAAACTCTGTACGTGGATATAATATAAAATGGCGTCGTGTAATTAGTCGCTGGCGGGACGTTCGCGCCAAATAAGAGGAGTTTCGTTATCTGTGGTCACTGTCATTTGTGGCGGGAATCCATTGTTGCGTGGGGGACGATACTATCGCAAAAACATTAATTATAATAGAATAGAATAATTTTATTGATATCAAAACATGGTTCATAAGGTCTTATAAAATAGAGAATTGTGAACTTACATGTTTCGCCATTAAATAGCATAAAAATATGAGAACACGTTCACAGGTGCGATTGTATGCATGAGGTCCTGAACTGGTCCCTCAAGTCAAGAACCTCAAAACCCAAAGTTTTATTGAATTTCCCAATCATGCAATTCTCAGTAGCAGCTACGGAGTCTGTATTTGTGCCCGTTTAATGGCCCTAAACACAACTGTGAAATGTGGGTACTAATACGTATACCTCTGCCTAATCCTTCGGGAATTACAGGCGTGATGTTATATTTATGACCTTCTCATAAAAAACACCTACACTAACCGATATAAAAACCAAAATAACACATTTTCAAAAAGGATTCCCCAATCAAACAATGCGAACAACCCTCCAGTATGCTTGGGACATTAAAAATATATTTAAAAAACTTGTCGCAGGCTCACCGCGCAATTACGTGTGCCCGCATTGTTTAGAAAAAGTAAAACAAACATGGCGACACGTGACGCGCTTGCGAATGGCGGGAACGAGCATTTTTGACATATTTCTGAAGAGTTTTCCGTTTGTAGGTACTGGTTTATTTTATGGTTTTAACGTTTAGAAAGGATTTTTTGATGTATGTAGGGTAGAACTGTTTTGTTGGTTTTGGATTTCTAAACATTATGACTATAATTTCACAAAGATGTAAATGAGAGTTAATAATACGATACCAGAGCGTTTACATTAGGAACGAGAAGAATTTGTTTTTTTTTTGCGGCATTACCATACTATTCCCAATCCACTGTAACTCCTGTTAGCCAGAATCAACAGTGGCGACCACAAGAAAAGCGCCGAGACAATGAAGTCCGACGAAGTCCCAGAGAAGCGATTTAACTGTCTTGGATCCCGCAACGAAATTAATCAGAAAAGAATAGCGGAGGAGTAGGAATTAATTTAGTTTAGTACTGTCGTTATTTAGATTTGATAATACTTTTCTCGGTGATTGCGTCTCTTCTCGCCAATTATCGAGAAAACCGTACAGGGCGTCCCCTATAATGTCTTCTCCTCGGTCTGCCCCAACGCCGTCTAGCAGTCTTAGGGCTCCATTTTCGCTAACAGCTTTGATCGGCAGACATAGCCTGCCCAATCCCATTTTTCGTGGTAGCTTTACGAGTTTACGCCAGAAATTTGATTTTTGGAGCACAGTGTGGTGATTCTTATTTGATCGGTAAGAGGGGTGACCTTTGACCAGGAGTGGGACAGCTTAACCAAAAAGTAATACTACAAGTATTTATTATACTTTGCTATCGTGTTATCCAGTTACTGGGCAGGCAGTCTCTACACTAATAACGACGTTACGAATGTCGTTAAGTCGAAAAATCGTAAACTTTCTTTAATAGATTTTCAACCTTATGCTGTTGAAATAAAGCTGAAAATCTATTAAAGAAAGTTACGATTTTTCGACTTGACGACATTCGTAGCGTCGTTATTAGTGTAGAGATTGCAGCCTCTGGACTGTAGAGGTCAGGGCGTCTAAAACGGCCACTTTGGCAGATCATAATATGAATTGCGTTAAAAACCATTTTATAACCCCAGATCAGCTGTCGATACAAATATCCCCGTCAAAATTCAGAAAGCTCAAGTTGCACAAATATGTATAAAACCGCTCGTGATTTATTCAATCTAGGTATACCGCGCTCACTGACGGTCGACCACTATTAACCCTTATGTCGTAAGCAATACGGTTGAAAAAATAACGCTTTAATACTTGCGAAGATCGGTAGAATCTCCACTTCGCTACGCGCGGAGCTACGTCGAGTCTACGCGAGAGCTACGGCGTAGCGCTACAATTGCTACGCCGTAGTCAATCTTAACTTAAGAGTTTTTTTTGTTTGCTTCTGCTAAATGCATTAGGAAAGTGTTAGCAGTGGCTTTATTTTTACATGAATGACTGTAATACCTGAGGGGTGTATTTTCTTTATTTAAAGGGCTTTATTGCGGAGCGATAACGTTGCCCTATAAGATTAACAATAACACTAAAACTAACAATAACTATTTCAAAACAAAAGCTGCTAACTTATATAAAATAAGAGCTTTTTCCGATAAAGACCCTGAGAGATTAGGCAGAGAGACACTACTGGTTTCTACATATTTCTATGAAATTCCCTCCGTAGTTAGCGGCATGAAGCTAGCGACGCGTCGTCGAGCGGCAGACACAGTATCTGTCGTCCGGCCGCAGATCAGTAGTCCTCTGACGCCGGAGCAACGACACGTCGAGCGTGTTTAGAGTTATTGACTAATAGTTATTTGCGAAATCATGACTGCAGCGACATGACGCGATGACGTGTCGTGACGACATGAAGCGACGACAGGTCGTCTGCTGCTGCTGCGTGCAGTCGGCTACCAACTTGTACCTTTACCTAAATAGTCCACCTGCATTTCACTAGTTTAGGGGGGTATAGGGGCCCGTCGGGGCCGCGGATTTTTGTAGGTACTAGATGACGTGGCCTCGGCGCAAGGGCAAAGAAGGAACATGGGTTCGGTTTTTGGTCAGTAGAAGTCTGACACTCCCCTTCGCTCTGCCCAAGAGCGAGGGGGGTCATTCGATGGTTTTCCACCCACCAAAAAAAAAAGGGGGGTATAGGGGGTGAGCCTTATACCATCAACCTGGCTCAGGTCCTAGACTTTGTGGCTGCTACTGAGAAATTTGAGATGGAAAAACCCAGTAACACATTACCCGACCCGGGAATCGAACCAGGACCATCATGCTCATTAGTCGCACTCGCGCTTCCGACATCTCGTTCAATGAGGGAGTACCTAATACCAGAGGGACTGTCTTTTTAGTTTTTTATCCTATTTTATAGAGAGATATGAACTTGATGAGACCACTAACGGAGAATGCCTTTAGTATAAGCAGTTATCTCATTTTGTTAATGAAATAGGCTTATGTACCATTTGTCCTATTAATTTAGGTAATTGACTGCTTATTGACAGTTCTTCTTCTTATCGTGTGGGCAGAAGGTGTAACGACCCCATACACCCTAGTGTCAGAGTTTCTAAACCGCCTCAAAGACCTCTGACATGGTTTGACGATGGCCATTTGGCGGCCGGGACCACCGGCTTATACGTGCCTTCCGAAGCACGGAATCATCTTTTTATCAGAAAATCAGGTGATTCAAGCCTGCAATGTCCTAGTCAAACTGGAAACAACTTTACAAAGTATGTTTCCCGTGGGAATCGAACCCACGACCACCGGGTCACAAGGCAAATGCCTAAACCACTTGACCACGGAGACAGTTATTGACAGTATAATACATATTTGTACGCCGTAAAGGTAAAACGTGATTGTGAGCCTTTCTAATGTACTTAACATCTTGCATGCTTTGTGTTTATACTCGTGTTTCTTTAACAGCCTTGTTAATCTAATGATTGCAAACACCGCTTACTTTGCATGAGATCAAGCCCGCCACACTATTCCCAAACCACTAGCTGTAACTCCTGTTAGCCAGAATCAACAGTGGCGACCACAAGAAAAGCGCCGAGACAATGAAGCTCGACGAAGTCCCAGAGAAATGATTTAACTGTCTTGGATCCCGCAACGAAATTAATCAGAAAAGAATAGCGGAGGAGTAGGAAAAAAACATAGTTTCCACTTCCCTCCATATCAGCAGGAGACAGAACAGAACAAGGCCAATAGGCACACAGGGACGTATACAACTGAGATAAGCCCAGTTGCCTAGCACCACGGATATTATTGTCATTAATATTACTGGGTCCTAAGTTGTGAGCTGTTGTGGTTTGATTCCCAAATCGGGTAAAATGCTGTTCAGTTACTCCATCAAGCATTTCTTGTAGTAGCTACGGAGTCTGGATTTGTACCCGTTTTGATGGCAATAGGCTCTCCCCCTATATGTAACTTGCGTTAACGTGTACTAATCGGTAGCCCTCTGCGTAAAACTTTGGTTTTACAGGCGTGATGTTATGTTAATTTAGGTAAACTTCTAAAGACACTCCCTTACTGAGAGCATTCACCTGCACAGGGTATCAATCCAAGATTTGATTGTGTATAGTGTACAGGAGCAAATGAACCTGGGGCCCTATAACTATGACGTCTTAAAACAGTCCTAACTTATTCTTAATCCAGAGTGGAAAAGAGATGGCGCTGGGCATCCTGTATAGTTCTGTCACGTGTCCACACTGAAATAAGATTAAGGGCACCTGCAGGGCTATTGTGTATCTTTTAATGACAGTGGATAACTTATAATGTCTATCAAATAACTGTCAAATGGTGAGTTTTTAAGAAAAAAATGTACCAAACCATAACCAATTTACAGTTAATCTATGGCCATTTCTGATAGCCACTGACCATTTCTAAGTCAATGCCACTGACGTTAAAAAGATACGCAATAGGGGGGCTGAACTGTTAAGTTACAGCCTACAGGTAAATGCTCTCGGTGCCGGTAACCAGTTTTACCAAAGGGTATCGCGTTACCTACTAATAATGACGTTAAGATAGGCAGTCGCTCCATGTTAAATACGTTCAGCCGCATTTGGTTAGACTGAAGCTGACCCCAACATAGTTGGGAAAAGGCGGGCACAGATGATGAACAATGTTATTACCCTTAGACCTTTGTCCAGCAGTGGACGTTATGGCTGATGATGATGATGACACTTATATTGATGAGTAGATCTTCGATCGGTGCAGCGGACTCGTTGAACTCTGCGATTGATTGAGCTGCTACGCTAGGGTTTAGAACTAGGAGTTGCTTACACCTACAGGTAATGTAAGTAGGTAGGTATGTATTTCGTTAAGAGTCTGTTTCACCACTCTACGATTAAGTTTCAAATAACTGTCAAATGGTGAGTTTTTAAGAAAAAAATATACCAAAACCATAACCAAGTTACAGTTAATCTATGGACACCTATGATAGCCACTGACATTAAAAAGATACGCATAGTCCTGCTGATCTGTGTGGACCATATCTGTGTTCATTGATTCATATTATCCTACTAGCGGCCCCCAGTAGTAACTCAATTGCGAGCAGCTAACTTGTCTCACAAGACAGTAACTCGAGGGAGTGTATCTTGTGTTTCACTAAAAACCCAGATAGTGTCTGCAGTTAACCTTAGCATTGTGTCTATTATTTCATGGATGTGCGTGTGAACTGAGGGACCAAAAATAAATCCGCAAAATGAAAATCCTAGGATTTAGTAGTACACTTAAAACAATTGTAGAAGGAATCTGGGAATTTGTAAACAAATACATCGAAAACTACGACCCATAAAGTGTGGTCCCTCAGTTCTCACAGACGATTAACCAGATCTCGGAAAGTATCTTAAAGAACAAGATTTTGTGAATACAGACATTTAGTAGAGAATTTGAAAAGATATTTACAAAATAACAGACCACAAAGCATTAAAGATAAAAAAAATATAACGACTGAACTGTGGTCCCTCAGTCCACATAACAAAGTCAAACATTTTAGCGAATCTTACTGAATAAAACCGTTCTTTTTCTACATAAAGTTTTAGTAGAAGTCTTAAAACATATTGTAAAAAAAAATGGAGCTTAAACATCGAAGCATTTTGAAGATATCAATGATTAATACTGGTCCCTCAATCCTCACATCCACTGACATATGTGCGTGTCCTAGCTGCTTGACGAGAGGAATATCAGAAAGTCTAGTGTACTTAACTTTTAGTAGTAAGTTTCTTCTAAATAATAGGTATCTAAAATTGTGTATTTCTTACTTCTTATCTGAGATAATACTATTTTTTTAATCCTATGAAAATGTATAGAGAAGTGTGACCACACAATAATGTAGACAGTACTATTATACTAATATCTAGGTGTGCTGATGGATGATGGACTGAGGTGGGACGGACAGATTGGCTCGATCATTCCCAGAGTAAGGCGACTCATAAATGTATTCAGGACCCTTAGAGAGTCTACAACATTGAAGCATCTAAAATTAGTCTACCTAGCCCTATGTCAGTCCATATTCAATACTGCATAACCGTGTGGGAGGTGCAGCCAAGACCTACCTGATCGGGTTGGAACGAGTACAGAGAGCTGTGCTCAAGGTGTGTCAAGAGAGCTGTGACCAAGAAACCGTACAGGTTCCCCACCTCACAATTATTCTCTGAGCTCCAAGTCCTTACTGTCCGCCAGCATATCTAAGCATTGTTTACGCCATCACACAACATAATATCACGCCACGTGAAGATCTGATGAAGAACTTCGGAGATAGGCAATGGAACTCCTCAATTAATGATAGCAAATGGACTGGGATTGCTGAAATCTCATGACTGTCTATTGTTTACACCAGTTCATAACATAACATCACGCCGGTACGTTGTGAAGGGGTAAGCACATGTGAAACACTAAAAAGTGAAAAATTAAAAGTATTTTACAAAAAATAAAACCGAATTCGACAAAAATAAAACACAAAAAAGTGAAAAATAAAAAATCAGCTTCAGAAGTCGGTGGCAAAAACATGAAATCAAACAAACAAAAGTCACCGACTTCTGAAGCTGATTTTTTATTTTTCACTTTTTTGTGTTTTATTTTTGTCGAAGACGGTTTTATTTTTTGTGAAAAAGTTTTTTCTCGTCCTTCTACACATTTAAAGGTGCGAACCAAACCAGACACTCGCCACTCCCATATATGCACACACACAACACACACCACATCCACACGTACACATGAGCACTCATCAACTCACACACACACGCACACACACAGCAATACAAACACACATAACCCTTTAGCATTGTAATTTTGTTCTTTGTTTTTATTTTACTTTATTTTTTTGAAATGTTTACCAATACCAAACCGTGTTACCGTGTTATCTTCGCTGTCAACTTGACACTCTCAAAAGCTGTAAATACTAATCGTAAATAGAACCCATGGCTGAACGCTGACCCCTAAAATACAGGTCCAGGCCTAGTTTGGGGGTTAGGATCTCATTTGTGACAATAATACTTGTGTGCTCCCTTATTGTGACTGTGATTTGTATTTATAACATTTTATTTTTTTATACTTTATTTAACACTAGCTTTTGCCAGCGGCTTCGCCCGCGTGAAAATGACGATTTTCCATACAAACTTTCATCCCGAAAGCACGTGATATCACAGCCTTATAAATACCCTTAAATTAATAATCATCGTAAATCTTGAGAACAGAAAGGTTATTATTTCTTTTAAGGGTTCCGTACCTCAAAAGGAAAAAATGGTGCCTATAGGATCATCATACAACCTTGTTTTCGTTTCGTCTAAAAAATGATATCTATCTATCTTCTATCTATATAAATAAAAAGACAAGTCCTGACTGACTGACTGATTCATCAACGCCCAACCCAAACCCTTGGACCTAGAAAGCTGAAATTTTGCAGAGATTCCCTGTAATGTAGACAAGGAATAAGGAAGGATTTTTCGAAATTCAACTCCTAAGGGAGTTAAATAGGGGACGAAAGTTTAAATGGAAAATCGTCATTTTCACGCGGGCGAAGCCGCTGGCAAAAGCTAGTGTTAAATAAAGTATAATAGTACTGTCTACATTTTGTTTAATTGTGTGGTCACACTTTTCTATGCATTTTCATAGAATTAAAAAAATTGTATTATCTCAGTTAAGAAGTAAGAAATACACAGTTTTAGATACCTATTATTTAGAAGAAACTTACTACTAAAAGTGAAGTACACTAGACTTTCTGATATTCCTCTCGTCAAGCAGCTAGGACACGCACATATGTCAGTGGATGTGAGGATTGAGGGACCAGTATTAATCATTGCTATCTTCAAAATGCTTCGATATTTAAGCTCCATTTTTTTTTACAATATGTTTTAAGACTTCTACTAAAACTTTATGTAGAAAAAGAACGGTTTTATTCAGTAAGATTCGCTAAAATGTTTGACTTTGTTATGTGGACTGAGGGACCACAGTTCAGTCGTTATATTTTTTTTATCTTTAATGCTTTGTGGTCTGTTATTTTGTAAATATCTTTTCAAATTCTCTACTAAATGTCTGTATTCACAAAATCTTGTTCTTTAAGATACTTTCCGAGATCTGGTTAATCGTCTGTGAGAACTGAGGGACCACACTTTATGGGTCGTAGTTTTCGATGTATTTGTTTACAAATTCCCAGATTCCTTCTACAATTGTTTTAAGTGTACTACTAAATCCTAGGATTTTCATTTTGCGGATTTATTTTTGGTCCCTCAGTTCACACGCACATTTTCATGGACCGTTGGAGGCCGAAGTTAAAAAAAAATATGTGTATTTGTGTATCAGAAGAGGTGTGGGCTATGTGGGTGGCCAGTAATTGTGTCCACGTGTAGAACACGTGGCGCCAATTACCCTAATGTCCTCGTCCGATTCAGAGCCATGAACAGTCTGTATAATTTCACAAAATCCCGCCATTTGCATAACAAACACTGGGTAATAAAACGCAAAAATGAATGTAAACCATTTATTAATTGTTTCGTTCAATTTCAAACCGCGTCGACGGCTGCCGGCATACCGCCGGTAGCCAGTAAATAATTAGAATAAATATATAAGAAGCGTGAAACTCTCGTTACATGTTAAGTATATAATTCCTCTTCACAATTAAAAAACTACAATGACTAGTATTTTTACGATTAAATATGGTGCGGTGATCGTTTTGAAGGATTTTTTTTTAATGGCAACTAACTATACTGTCACAAGTTTTGAAAACAGTCGGTATTCTTTTCTCAAGTCATAACCCAATTTCAATTTAGTTAGCACAAGAACAAGACAAGTATTTTAGCAGAAATATTGCTGGCTGCATACAATTAACGAATGTAATGTAGCAACCTCATATAGAATTCACCACCGTCTGTTTACGCCCATTATTTTTAAGAACATTGACCCTCAAAACGATCTGACCGCCCCACACAATACGCGTAGGTACCTACTTCTCAAAATGTAAGATATAGTAAAAAATCTATACATTCCGTTTAAAGTATTAATTACAAATCACAAACTACTTCCTAATGAATGTAAATAGAACAATGAGCTTACGTTTTACAAATTCGTCGGGGCACTTCTTGTTTTATTAAGAGATTCAATCACTAGGATAGGTTAGTGGACTAATATTTTCGAATTTTGGTAGAAATTGGATAAAATCTTACAAGTGGCGACACTGATTGAAGTTAGGGGTTATTTCTGTGATTTGTGTTGCCATTTCAAAACGAAAACAGTTGCATGACCGAATTGAGTAATGATAATATTCAAAATCAGAGCTAAATACGCTCTTAAGCCTTGTAGGTACTTTTATTCTTTTTGGTTGTTTATGTAACCAATTCCTTTTTAAAACATCTGAGTGATTTAGTCCACTAACCCAATCATATTCGTACTTAAAGGAGATAATTTACTACTTTCAAATCGAAATATTCAAACGAGAGAAAGAGATAGACATACCTAAGTTTCTAACCACCCTAGACAAGTAACTCAGTACATGAATAAAATACACACACATTATATTATTTCAGTAACAATCTTACACTAAAATATGTACAAATTCCGTATTATAGAAACAACTATTTTCGCTCTTTTATCACTCCCAATACATTTTGTGAAAAAAAAGAACAAATGCGGGTAGTTCTTACTGCCCAATTTGAAATGTCAAAAAACTTAACGTCGGAGTCATAAAAGTGCGACTGAAAAAAAAAAACAATACCTAATCTATCGAGGTTTAAACAAACAAAACGTTAACAATTTTCCGTTTGACTAGACTATTTAGTAAAATCAAACTAAATGCGATTATCAAACATTACTTGATACTTCTGGTGTTTAATTATATTGGTCACTGAAACCTTTAACAGGAAATTGAATATTTATTTATTATTTTGGCGAACGAATAGCTTCGGTATAAACTTAAAGATTAAGCTGTTGGAGGCTCTTTTATTTATATTAAATCTTGCCATTTCCCAACACGTTCTTCTGCTTTGAAATTTTTCTCAAAATCATTTTTGCAGCTGTATAATTTTCAATTTCCTGAACAAGATTATTAATCTATCAAATCACTGGTTGGTAATACCTAGCTAACGTAGGTGACCATTTACTAAAAATGGAAGAAATAAAGTGTGATAAGAATATTGTCACACATAGGCACTCTCCGTACACAGACTCTTGTACTGGGGTTTAACTCTACTGAACACTTCAACTACATTGAGAGAACTACTTGTACTCTCGGAATTACAAAAAAGCACTTTTTCAGACCCTTTTCATGGTAGGCTGTTTAATTAGAATCCTTTGACAATTTAAAAAATCGGCAAACAAAATGGCGATGTAAAACATTGACAGCTAGATTGTCTTTTTAGTTTTTTGATAAAATAAGAAGCAACAGATCTAAATAAGTGCCATTTACATTAACATATCTTAATAAAATTCTAGTGCATCCCAGCGAAACGGGATATCAAAAGAAAATTACATGGGTCACTAATTTTTTCAGTCTATTTTTTAATAAGGAAGACTTTTTAACAATATGCTGATACAAAATACTTAAATTACTTTGTACTACTACAAAACGGGATACCTACATTCATTGTATAACTCGTTTACATTTCTTTTTCTAATAAATACACTACCGACATTGCTAAGTCGCTTCGAAAAATTTCCTCAACAACATTTTCAACGGAAAAGTAAATTGTACAAAAAATATGTTTTTATTCATTTATATTTCCAAACTAATTGAACTTTTGGTCCGTATTCTAAAAGATTCTAGTTTCCAAAGCAAAATCGTAACAAAACAAACTAATAAGGCACAATACGATTGTGTCTTTCGGTTGATATGACTCCTCAATCTAAAACTACGAAAAAGTCTATGTCTACTTATTTAAAAATCGAAAAAAATCTTAAAAGCGGCTCCCATGGAGTTTTATACATCACAATGTTATTATTCTCATGTAAACTAATTGTTTCGACCATTCAACTAAACTACGAATTTGACTTAAAGAACCCAGCACCGTTTGTACCACGTCTATAATCTACTTAACTAATTACTGGGATGCACTTTTACTGGAGATGGGTACTAGAAATAAAAACTAAGCGATATTTTCAACAGCAGATTTGGTATGTGAATGACAATACTGATTTTATTATTTATTTATGGTGAAACAGTTGGTTGCTAGCAGTCCTTCATTCATTAGCCCCCTGAAAGTTTAAAAAATACTTTTGTAAAAGAATTGTGTATCAGTAAGTCCTGGCCTCTGAAGTGGAAAAAACAAAGGGAGGGCGAAATATTAGACAAGTATTAGGACTTTATGTAGGTAAGTCAGTTTTGTTGACTGTGTAGGTATTATCTTTGTTCAGTCAGTCCCAAGTTTCATTGGATAAATCAAAACATATTCAAATTATGAGCCTACCAAAATTAAATTATTCGATGATTTTCCACCCACCAAAAAAAAAAAAACAAAGCCTACCAAAATACCTATGTTAAGTACGGTACCTAAAACGTGGGGTCTCCAAACTTTTCTATCGCGTCAGGTAAATCGGATAGGCCGTAAGTGCCGTAAGCGAGCGTTGAAGGTTCAAGTATTACGTAACGAATTGGGGTGGGGGGATCTTGTAAAACGTTACGATGCGTTACAGGGGCGGGAGGGTTGAACTACGAGTAACGTAACATTGTTTTTTTTTAACCCGCCTGAACGGTAGCGTGGAGAAAGTCTCACGCATTTCTTCAACCGTTTTTTTTTCTTGGTGGGTACGTCGTTTTACTAGGGGGGGGGGGGGGGGGGTTACACAAAAATGTTACGGAGCATAACATGGGGGGGGGGGGGGCTTAAAAATATCCAAAAAATTGCGTTACCTACGTAAATATTTGAACGCTCAACTCATTATTGTCATTTGTATTGTCTATCGGTTGCTATCCGTAACTCCATGTCCAAGGCTTGTATTTTGCGTACGATTCACTTAAGGCGCTGACAAGAGCCAAATAGGCTTGTATTGAACAATTTTTTAGCCAAATCTATACAGTTTGACACGGCGGAAAAAATATATGTTAATCTTGAACATATTTCTGATAACTTCGTTGTTTTCAAAACACGTTTTTGAAAAGTTTTCTCGATACAAAAAAATGATAAACTAACCTCTTAAAATGATCTTCCAACAAAAATATCTGTATTACTGATGAACGTACGTTGTTAAAATTTATAACAATAACGTATCATATTTAAATACAAAATTTGGTTGTTTTTAATTTTTGATTATTTAATAAATTATTATTTTATAATTAATCATTATATGGTTTGTAAGAAGTTCGAGCGTTGCGTCATCGCGCTCTCTTTCTTACGTATACAATCCGACAGTGAGCGCTTAGGCGCGGTGCTAGACGGACGTATGTCACTTTGCGCCCCACTGACAGCTATCCGTTCATCTATAAATTATTATTGACCGCGTCACAATGTTAGTCCAGGATCCACGGTACATTTTTTCACTTGATTACTATCAAGCTAATTTTCCGTGAGCCAACATTACCCTATACGAAAACTCTCGATTGTGGTAGGTAATAGGGGCAGCAGGGATAAAATATATATTGATTATATATTATTATAATTATTTATTTGATGATTTTCAAAAATCTATTACTAACTATTTTATTTTTATCTGATGATCATTATCTAAATCCAACATGTATTGATAACGAGCTCATCAAAAATTACTACAAACCAGCTGTTTTTTAGGGGTCCGTAGTCGAATGGCAAAAAACGGAACCCTTATATATTCGTCATGTCTGTTTGTCCGTCTGTCCACCCGTATGTCACAGCCACTTCATTCGGAAACTATTGAGACTACACAGTTGAAACTCTACAAGTATTCTGTGAACCGCTTTACGATTTTTATACAAAAATAAAAAAAAGGATTTAGGGGGTCGCCCCATACATGGAACTGAAACTATATTTTTTTTTTCATCAAACCTATATCTACGTGTGGGGTGTCTATAGACATTAGACAGGTCTTTAAAAATGACATTGAGGTTCCACAAACAATTTTTTCTCAAAGCCAATCGTTTGGAAGACAGACACTTCCAAATTTGTAAAATGGCGACCGGCCTCGCGGTCGCTTGCCTTCGGTATTGCCAACAATGACCAGCTTTTCAAGGCTGCTATCTCCTCTTTGCATTATGTGGCCGAAATAAGACAAAATACGCTGTAGGCAAACTGTTGACCATCGAGTCTTGATATCGAGTTGGTAAAGGATAGACACATTTGTGCGTTTGGCCGTCCATGGAATTCGGAGAATCCGCCTAAAACACCACATTTCGAATGCGTCTATCCTCTGTCTTACTCTTGTTTGGATTGTCCATGTCTTAACTTGTGGGGAAAAATGCTCCTTCCGAGAAGCCTGTGCCTGAAAAGGAACCGATCCAGGCTGATGATGGTTTCGTGACGGTGTTGAGGAGGAAGCGCCGTCAGCGAACCATCAAGAACCGCTGCGGCACGGCTCCATCGGAGCCCAATGTGCATATTCGTGCCGCAAAGCCGAACACTGCTTTGTACCTCTCCCGTCTACATTACACCACTACGACGGAGGACATCGTGGAGTACGTGCGCCAGAAGATCAAGTACGTGGCGAGAGTGCAGCTGCTCGAATCGCGCCACAACGTCAACTTTAAGGCGTTTGTGGTGCGAGTACCGACATGCTACCTGCACCTCGTCTTGGAAGAGGACTTTTGGCCGCAGGGGGTGGTGTTTCGACGCTTCCGCGGGCAAGTGCCACATGATCGCACAGTGACGTAGTGCAACTGTAGTGATACTAATATAGTTTTAAGGTTTTGTTTACTAACACAAGCTGTCAATTATATCGTATGTATGTTAGTCTGTAAGGTATTTATCTATGGGCCAAAGTAGCCTGAAAATAAATAAATATTATTATTATTATTATTAACTCTAAGGAGGAAAATCAGGAAAACTAGTGCTCTGACCAAACGGGCCTTCGTTTTAAAACTTATACCACGTTTTTCCCAGATGTTCCGGGGGCGTAATATAGCATCTTTAGCCATGGCTATCCGCCGTTTTATTTCTGTGACGCAGCTACCTTCATTACTTATATTGGAGCCCAGTTAATCGAAGCTGTCCACAGTATAGATGCCTTAGATGTTATAGGCGCCCGATAGGTTTCCCGCACGATCTACCACCATAAGCTTGGTTTTCTGCCTATTTATTGCAAACCCTACTTTGCCACTTTCCACTTCCAATCTGTGCCGTATCTCTTTCATGTTGCCAAATGTTGTAGCAAGGAGAACGGTGTCATCAGTGTACCTCAGATTGGAAATCCACTTTCCACCAACAGTAAACCCCTTGTCCCAGCCCTAAAGAGTCTTGAATGATATTACTCTTCGTACATATTGAAGAGCAGAGGTGAGAGGATGCATCCCTGCCTAACGCATTTGAACAGTCGGTGTCTATTTTGACGAAAGAGCGGTTGTTGATGTGTAGGTAGAGGCATCGGACTATGTCAATAAGATGTTGAGGCGTTCCCATGTCTTTAAGAACCCCCCACAGCTTGCCCCACTCCACGCAATCAAATGCTTTGGTATAATCTATGAAACATATCAATACAGGGCTGTTAAATTCCCGACTTTTCTCTATAATTTGGCGAACGTTCAGGATTTGTTCCCGCGTGTCTTTGCCTTTAACAAAACCTGCTTGCTCTTCTGGAATTGTGGCTCCAGAAAGTGTATTAGCCTGTTGTTTATGATGTACAGGAGTATTGATGGTGCGTGGAGTAAGTGCCAAACACTTAATATAATTTTTAGAATCTTGTAGGCAACTTGTAAAGAGTGGGTTTAATAGAAAATATTCAATCCCCAAAACCCAGTTAGTAAGTACCTAATCATTTTTAATGACTTCGTTATCGATACATATTGGAAGGAAGGAAGGGGACTCTTTGATCAAACCATACATTTTGTAGGACAAATATTTTTTCAAATAATTTAGATAATTATCATCAGATTTAACAAAAAAAACCCAGCTGATGATTCTCAAAAGTGTTTGTACTTAACACTTTTGAGAATCATCAAACCAACATATTTGATCCCTGCTACCCCTACTATTACTTACCACAATCGAGAATTCGAGAGTTTCGTGCAGGAAATTGTTGGGCGTCTCGCCGTCTCATCAAAATTAGCTTGATAGTAATCAAGTGCAAAAATGGACCGCGGATCCTGGACTATTTGTTTCTTACTTGGTAGTATGGCGCTAGGGTATCGGAAAAATTGTGGGCGTGTCCAAAAATACTGAAACACCAGAAGTCAATAGCTATTGTCATCGTCTTAAGTCAACATTTGTAACCCTGTTAACTCAAACTACAATTTACAGAGATGATCAAGCAACCTACTGTTTCTCCATTCTACAATTTATAAAACCATGCCCTCAGTATTTATATTAGTTACTTATTATCCAATTTCTTGTCAGTGTAACTTCTTGATACAGTCAGATATAATTTAAAATCCTCCCTAAAATGATTTGTTGTCCCTTTTTTTTTCACCGAGTCCAGTGAAGAGGTTGTTTTACAGTGTTGTAAGCTCACACTTCTTCCAATGAGTTGTCAGTTTAAAACGTATGATGCTATTGTGTTAACATGACAAGAGATTAGACTGCAGCTTCAGTATTGCCTCACCGTATAAAAAATGAATGTAGTCTTCGTCTTCGGTCCCGAGGCGGCTCCGTTGACACCGAGGCATGCACACTTCACCGCTACACAGCTCCTTATGGCGTCATGCATCTATGTCCAACCATAGTCTTTGATCTCCAAACATTACTAACACTACTTGGGGTCGATCGACTAAGAAAATTCGTACTGGCGCCCGACATGGGGGCTCGAAAGCTCTATACTACGAGTCTCAATAAAAAAATATTCTTCTCCAAACTAAATTATCTAACGAAGAGGTACAAAAACTAACGAAAAAGCGGATAAATGAAAGAACAGCTGTGTTTTGTGTTACCATTTTATTATTTTTTTCTAATACTTGTATCTAAGTGAAGATGAACCATAATATTGTTAATGGCTGAAGGAGGCGCGCGGCCGGCGCACTACTGCGTCCACTAGCTAGGGGGCGCTAGAGAGCCCGACTATTGCCTAGTTTATAAAACAATAAATCTACATTAATTTTACAAAACATTCATTAATAATACTCCTTGCGGCAAAGCTTACTCCCTGCGCATAGACATTACACCACACTATGCTCGGGGACCGTAGACTGACGTAGTCGAAGATATCTACGCAGCTACATACCCAAACCCAACCGTAACTACAGGGTACCTCAAAATATACATATAAATAAGTCTGTTGAATTGCACAAACTGAGGACTTCCATAGTGTGCTACTAGATGGCGCTACGTGACAAGCTTTAACAAAATAATCAATCTTATTTTACTTATTGTTCGTTTATTTGTCTACCTTATATTGTAAAATTAGGCCAAATACGTTTGAACTACGTCAAATTGGAGTATTCCAATACGGCATTTTATATCTACTTCAAAAAATATACAAGTTACACACACAAGTTAGTCACACTAGCGCTTTCTAGTAACATAAATAAGGAAACCTCTATTAGCCGGTGGATACGTAAATAAAAAAACAGCCCATCACTAATTTGTCTATGATAAACTATGTTTTTATAACTACTACCATAAATAAAATGCAGTAATTCTTTCAAAAATATACATATAGGAATGTAGACATGACTACGCGGATTTCGACGCAAAAACATTTTAGTGCTGCCAAGTTTCTGAACGTAGTATCGTGTCGCGGCATGTTGCATCCAAATTCATTTTCAAAAAACAATAAAACTACAAAGACAGACTGTGTCTGACTTTTTATCACAGAATAATTTAGATCCAATAATAAATAAAAACTAAACTACCTTACTTCAGGTATCAAGACTAGAGTTTAGAAATTGCGCGATTGGAAAGAACGGTAGAATAAATATGAGAAAAACCGCGCCATTTCTTACTTCATTGAAACTTTACGACTACCCGCCACTCGGCAACATGCCATGACACAATTGAGGGAAAATATTAAAATTTCTGAACGAAACTAGGCCGCACGCCCTCAAGCGTCGGCGCGAACGCCCTACACAATAAACACTGCGCCACATACTGTCGCTTTCAACAATGTAATTATATCGGTTGACGACATAAGCGGGTCGTCTGTGTGCTGACTGATGGCAGAGTTAGAAGTTTGCTTAGAAGTCTAGTAAGTTTGATGCTGGCAAAACGTTGTTCAAGCGCTGAAGTCCCCTCATCCACCAACACGTACTGGCCCTAGAGGTGGATTAAAGCCTACTCCCTCTCACAGAGAAGCCCGTATCCCAACAGTGGGCATATTATCTTAATAAATAGGCCAAACTATTGTCTGTTTGATGATAAACGTGGTTGGCTATCTATTGACACATTATACCCTGAAATTTAGGTTCCAATTTAAGATTATTGCTAAGATAAAGTAGCCCAAGGACTCCCGACGTAGCTTTTAATTAGAAAATTCCAATTAGAAGGCAATCTTGCAAACCGAAGTTTGCTGTAAAACCTTTTTCAATGCCGAGCTTCGGTAATTGGATATCGATGTTACAGGAAAACGATCATTCAGGGAATGAAGATCTTTTTAGTGAGCAGGAAATTCTGGTTTCAAAATCACTTTTTGGTCCCGTGTGGTGGATTATGCCCACTTTCTCTCATAGAGACTGTGTCACAGCAGTTGGAACGCTATGGGCTGGTTTTTATTTGCCAGGAGTTTTAGAACTAATCCCAAAGCAAGGCAAACTGTCGATAAGAGTTGTTCATATAGGGATATCGGAATAGTTACAGAGCAAACGAGCTGACTATGGATATAACCTCGTGTGATTACAAGGGCATTATCCACGCAAAACATCACACAAACTTCAAACTCTGACGTCAAATAGTAAAACACAAACTACCCGCATTTCGTCGCTTACCATTTAAAAATACAAGATTAACCAACACTACTACACAGATACACCTATTATACAAAAATATTTGTATTTGTATGCATTGTGTATAATTATAGTAAATCTAACATTTGCGCGCGCTGCCGTGCCCAGTCGTTACTTAGCCAAGTGCATTTAATTACTTAATTTTTTAATTTAATTTAGTGTGTCATATTGATGTTGTTATTTTTTATAGCTCTTTTAGAGCATTTTTTATTCATTAAGATAAATGCATTAGTGATTAATTCATAGATAATGCTTTCTATTGACACCCGGCACAAAGTTCTTTTATAAGCCAAAATCCCCATTCTTTCATAACTTGAAACTTTCTTGCACGAATTATATCTCATCTTTGTCATTTTGTTATGTATTCATTCTGTTTTCGAATTCCACAGTTATTCCCCTGAGTATTCGAAATTCAAACATCAACCGACACACGTTCGACTTCCAAACGTTAGCTCTACTACCGTCCTTGTGCAAGCTGCAGCGCGCGCGTGCTGTATGTAGTAATATTAAATGTTATTGCTTTCGGTTAGTCATATTTATTTATCATATGTATGTAAAACTTCAAAATGTCTACACTACAACACTACTCTAGCATTGCCATACATTAAAAACACACAACATAGTATTTTTATGTTCAATTTAACATTATACCAATCCAAAAATTGTATATTTATGTATATCTTAGTAATCTTACATAATTAAGAATATATATTTTTTCGAATGCTGTTTACATTTTGGTCCAGTGAGCCTGGAGCGAACAAGCACTTCACTAGTTTATCGTTTGCGTGCTATGGCATATCTGGTGTATGGCACATCACTACTGCGTCAAGCTTATTATCGATAGAAATTAACTACAACTAGGCAAGAATAAGTATTGAGCAAGATAAGACTCTGTATTTAGTTTCCCGCCAAATTTTAGGGAAAAAAAAATTAATAAAAAATGACTAGAGAGGAATGTATTCACGTATATGGCAACGAAGTTAAATAGTAATAGCGTCTTAGTTGGCAACGTCCCGTCTTATTATTGTCACATTCTTAAGCTACTCGGCGTATTTCCTTTTTGTTTTTTGGCAAAATATTATTTTATATTCCGTCTTTTGTCGCAGTGTTCCTAAATAGGTATTTTCCTTTACAATTCTGTTATTGCTCAATTCTTCTAGCGCTGACATAGCGAATAGTTCTTAACTGACTACCTCCAATCGGTCCTCTCTATATCTGCGACTTCGCAACGTTGAGCAAAATTAACGTTTTTTGGCTAAATTTTGGCCTGTTTTTTGGCAAAACAACTCTTATACCAGGAAGACCTGTGGCCCGAAGCGAAGCGTCTAAAGGTCTACTCTACGTGTCTACCTATACAATATTCCTTTTAAAGGCAATCTTTAAAAGGAATATTTTTAATAGCACGCATCACAACCAACGTGTGGCAAACGCCTTAATAAATTGACAGTGAAGTATATTGTTTGGAAGATTAGATTTTGTTTTACGTATTCATTCATGCCAACCATGCCGGACCAGCCGCGGATTGAAGACCCGTCGCACTTTCAAAGGTATAACGCACTTTTTGTCATTCAGTCACTATACCAACTTGTGAGAGCTAATATAGCTTTCATTTTCTTACAATTTTGCTCTGATTCTCCTAATGAGTCAGTTTGATTTGCGACACCTTTGAATTTGCTAAAAATCGTCAATGCGTGGTGTCCAAGTATCTCTCTCCGTGAAGTCTTGAGTTAGTCACGAGTATGAAGACGCGCTTACACTACGGCGTAACACTATAATTTACAACTGTTATACGCAATACGCATGCCAGAGTCGCGTTACTTGACTTACCATACGTCCGGTCTGTCCCACCCTCCTATACCAACTGAGGTTTTCGGCGCCCAACGTGGCGCAACTGATCACGACTTTTTCACACTAGGGTTGCCAACTTTTTTTTAGTAGAAATGTTAATTTTTTTGATCATTAGTGCCTCTGTCGTCGGGATCAGCCTAATATTAAAATGTAATTAATCACAGTTTTAAAGCCAAAAGTGTACATGGCAACCCCAAAACTAAATACTACAAGTTCAACGTGCAAACTATCTAGAAAGATAAAAAAGTAGTGTAAAATACAACAAACCAAACCCAGCAGGAAGTCCCACGCTAAATAAAACACACAATTTTAATTTATTTCTAATATTATATCCATGTAATGACACATCAGGTATTACTAGGTGCTCCTTACAGCGGGCAAACTCCTTCTAAAACTACAACTAAACCTACTGCCGAGGTCCGTCACGATTCAGTGGCGTCACCAACTATAATGCATACTACCCACCCAAGCAAGACAACTTCAAATCAACTAAAATACGGAATGGCATTACAAAAACTCTTAGTGAATGTCCTCAACCAGAGCCCCAAAGTAGGGTAGTTAGCAACGTCACTCAATCAGCAATCTGCAACGAACAACAGCTACCAGTTACCAAGTGTAACTAAGACAGGGGTGTTGGAATATCGCCACCCATAAAGGGAAGTTGGAACAGTACAATATATGAAAAAACAAAGTTAAGTACATTACAAGATTTGTGTGAGGGCGCGGGGGATGTGTCTCAACGTGGCACAAACTACTTTCTTACAGTGAGAAGGCTAAGACAGGTGTTCAAAGTATGATATTTATATCAGAGATGGTAGTAAGATGATGTTTGCACATGCGGTTTAGTTGCGAACTACTGAAATGATGTATAGGTATTAGTTACATCTAAAGACCGTAGTCATTCATTTGGGACTCCACCCAAGAGAGCCAAATTTTGTGTCAGAAACACAAAATGCCATATTTTTTTCAAAGTACCCTCATTCTTCAAGCAAATTTTACAACTCCCACGTTGGTTTATCCTTCGCGTCCCCACACTTGCCGCCCTCTATCTAATTTGGCAAGATACGAAGCGCACGGCGGCTGTGTTCACATGTCAACCATTATAATACTGTCTCAGGAAAAACGACCGCTAATGTACAAAAGGTGTAATTGTCAGGTGACAGACGCGCGCTTTCTAGACAACTTAAATTACTATAAAATTCAAATCATCAGATATTGATAAAAATTATAATTCTTCCTTGGCTTTCATCGCCACAAAAGGTACAGGTAGTTCTTATACCAGAAAAAGTAAAAAAAACTGCCTCGTATTGGTTTTTTCAAATTGCTCATATTCGGTTCTCACTGGTTATCGAGACGAGAAAGCGCGCGCACTGCTGATTAATCTCAGGAGGTTTCTAATCCTACTTATGCTAAAAATACTGCTATATAATAAGGATAGGTATGTGTATACATAATGTGAATATCATAGCATACGGTAGCCGTGGTGTGTGGAAAGAATAACAAAAAAAGAAAACGGAAAAGTCGTTGTAAATAAAAACAAAATAATAATAACTTCTATCACTGAGAAGAACAAATAACTGGTGTATTTAATTTCACTGGTATCATAGTTGACCGAATACTCGAGTTTAGTTAGTATGAAAAGTGCAGTCGAGAAAATGGCGCCCAGTTGGGACTTACATAGTATGAACTATGAACTACCCTCCACTTTTTTTACAAGCTTTTATTGAACTTGTGATCTTAACTGCCACTGGTTTTTAGATCATGATCGTTTTAATTTCCACACGCTACGGTTACAAGTGCGTCGGCTGGCAGGGAATGTAGCCGACCAAGCTACCATGCATACTGCACTACGCTTTGCCGCGCGACCTCGCCTACGCCCAAAATATACACTAATATAAATATAGGGATTAAGTACTTTAGTAATAGACGCTTTTCGGAATTTTCCCGTTTGATGATATATTTTTGGGAGATCTCCCATGATATTGTTTTTGGAACTTTAGTTTGAAAGTATTTTTTTACATTATGTTATAATATTGTCATATTAATTATTACTATTCTGTCTTTTAACACGAACAATATGGTTAAGTACAAGATTACATTTGAATTCCGAAATGTCTGTTTTTTTATCTAAGTTAAGAAATACTGAATCATAAAAATGATCAAGACGATTCCAAAGATAGGTAAACAATTCTAATAGAATCAAAACTATGACTAACACGAGTATTTGGATCTAAAATTTTGAATTTTAAAAGGAACTTGTCAAAGATCAAGAAACCTAGACAAAGTGTCGATAATTTTGAAAAATCACGTAAGGTTTTAATACTGCTGGTCTTAGGACTAAGTCCGGTATTGCGCTTAAATCTAGGAATTGCACAAACACAACCATCTTTGTCTTTTACACTCACTAATCACATATTGTATTGCTTTTGGATCTAAACGCTACGATTGATAAATTAAGTACTTTCTAATAGAGGACGTAAGGGTATCTGAGGTTTTTTTCGGAGAATACTGTCTTACTTTTACTAAGTTGACATTTAAAAGGAATTTAAGTACACGCCTTGTTTTTTAACGGAATTAAGTACAGTTATTTTAAGAGCAGATATTTTTCTGGGAAGATTAGATCACAGATTTTTGGTACTTATTAAAGAGGCAGTTCTAGTGCCTTAAAAACACAGTTACTGCATTTTGGTCTAAGAAAACCCTCATTGCTAGAGTGGTCTTAATTCAACTATAAAGCAACGAATTACTTCCGAGAGTTCAACGTATCTACCGGTTAAACCGCCTCGAAGTATTTTGTAAGCAGTTTAAATACTGAGTCTATGAAAACACTCCAGTTCTAAAAGTTCCTCCAGTTCTATAAAAAGAACCTTTCGTAAAACCCAAGACAGTATCCTCCAAAACTGGCGCCCAACTGGGCCCAACCCAGCAAACGTTCAAAATCAAAGGATATACCTCTAAAATGTAAATAGACGAGAACGAAGGGCGAGGCCGCGCGGCCATGACAATCTACAGCGGCTTATATACTTAGCTTATTGTCACGGTACACAGGGTGTTAGTCCACACGCTCATACACGCTAAACTAAATTATTATTAATATAAACTAATTTACTTTTGTGAGCGATTTTGGTGGCTCTTGCGGCTATAGAGTATTGTCATGTCTTCATAATTACTTTATCACCATTCAGCCAATTGAAACTTTAGACTAAAGTAATAGTCAAATAGATCTCCAACATTTGATTACGTGTAAGTGACAAATCTTAGGGTGGTAAAGAAATTATAATGACTACTATCCAGAAATATTTCGGTAAAATGTTGGTAAATGTATACCTCAAGTCTAGTTATTGAACCTGTGTTTATCGAAGCTTCTCAAAAACCACAAACAGCGATAATTTTTTCTTGTTTTATGAGGGTAGGTACACAAAAAAGCCACCAACACCACTCCCACTATATCTACGTATGTCAATAATATGTAATACTATTGTAGAATGAGATTGCTTTCCGCTCAGATATGTGTGTCGTGAGCAGAGCGGTCGACGCCGTGTGACGGAACGCTTGTGTCGTAGTGAGCACGTCCGCTACTTGCGACGGTCTGTCGATGACTGATGTCGTGTCATGGGACCAGCCCTGACGGGGGAAAATGGCGAGATTTTTAAAGCGAGATTTTTAGAGCCCGAAAGAGATAGATCTATACAGTTTAAATATTGCTATCCCTTTTTCTCAATATGATCGGAATCAAGAAGTTTTGAATTAGCATAAATATATAGTTCAAATTTTGCCATCAAACAGTTTTCATACTAGCCTTACAGATGTTTTTTGAAATCTAAAAAGCAGTTGTTTCTGCAAAAGTAAGTAGGTACTTAATTAAAAGAGTAAAAGAGATTTATAAAACGCAAAACTGAGCGAAATTTTGGCACAAACGTAGGTTCCTAACGAAATGGCACCGTTTTTATAATACTGACATTTCCTACCATTTCTTTGTTTTATTTTATTATTTTAAATATTGAGATTAATTTAGCCTAAATATTTTATTTATTTTAATTTCTATATTCCCTTGTTTGTGGGAATGAGAGTTATCCAATAGAATTTTTCTAATTTTATATTTTACCAATATTTGAAATAGTAGGGTAGATATTTTTTTTTTTATTTAACAATTATAATTGAATAAAAGCGCAGTCACACAGCGTCATTCTTACCGCGAATGTTAAATATATATATATATTAATCCCTATGTTCTTTACCATTAAAAAAATACAGCTGCGAATGAGATTCATAAAAATACAGTCAAGTCATCATAAATAATATCAGGTTAATGTATTGCCAAACAAACGTGCACTATGTCTACCACTAAATTACAAAATATCAAAGACAAAATATAAGAAAAATTAGTTTTTTTTTATCGCAACTAAATTATTTGAGATCTTCGCCTTAATATTTAAAAGTTAAGGGGACACACAACGACGCGAACTAACGAAAAAGAAGACGACATCTTTATTTGTGCATTTTTTTGACAAGTCACTTGGAAAAAATCAAAATACCCTCACAATTGATAAATAAATAAAATATCAAGTGACTCATCAAGAAACACGTCATAAACATGGGACCGTCAATTTTCTCCTATTCGAGCGTATTTGGGAATCGCCTTAATAAATTAACTTTTTAATAAAAAAAAAATGAAATGCGTTCTCTTTGACGCCCGTAGCGGGCAAAGTATTGCTTTAAACTGCCTTACACTAAGTTTAATGAGCCAATAAACATCTTAACTACGTTCGAATACTGATCATTCCCTCTTGTGGCCACTCGAGTACGCGGCAAGACAAAACACCTTAATCAAACAAAAAAAAAATAGTACGTAGGAACTATATCGATAAAGAAATTAAAATAGCCGAGCTAAGACCTATCGTGTTGTAGGCGGGTGGGGTTTTCATGACAATATTGCTCGTTATCGTTTAGATGTACATGGGTAGGCCGTACATGGCTCCCCAGTCGACGCCCTGGAAGGACGACATGTCGACGCCGGCGAGGGAGTAGGCGGCGCCGAACTGGGGCAGTGCGGGCTGCGGCTGCGGCTGTGGCGGCGCCACCAGCGCTGTGGCAGCTGTGGCCGCAGTGGGCAGCGCGTAGGGGGCATACCGGTACGCGTGTGCCGCTCCGACAGTGGGCACGGCGCCGACGCCGCTGGTGGCGTACACCAGCCCTCTGCCCGGTCGCAGCACCAGCCTCTTGCCAAGCGCGAGCGGAGCAGCTGCGACTGCTTCCTTCGGCTGAGCGCGCTTACACTCCACTTTCTTATTCTTAATCGTATGGAAGTGTATATCACACACACGCTCCACAGCCTCTTCAGAATGGAAGGTCACGAAGCCGAAGCCCCGATGGCGTTTGGTCTGCTGGTCCATGAGCATCACGGCGTCTTCTACCAAGCCGAACTGTGAGAAGTAAGACCTGACCTCTTCGGCGGAGGTGTCCTGTCCGACCCCGCCGACGAATATCTTCTTGGTCTTGGCGGGTCGGGGGGCTGACTTGGGGGTGGCGTGTTTGGGGTCGATGCGCTTGCCGTCCAGCGTGTGGACCGGGACAGCGAGGACTTTGTCGACGGAAGACGCCTCCTGGAACGTGATAAAACCGAAGCCGCGCGATCTCTGCGCGCGGCTTGTGTCAGTTGTATGTCTGGGTATGGCTGATGAAGTGAGGGGATAGAAATTTTCCTTTCCTTTTAAGCGGAATCTGTAAGGTTAGGGAGTAAACACACTTATAGGCATAGAATCGGAACTTGAACCCTTCTGAAAAAGTTTTATATCCAAAAGCGAAAAAGCCGTCATCCACCTCGTTTCAAATCAAAAGGATATAAAGCTTTTCCTGACCAGCTCAAGTCGATTCTTCGACATTAAATGTGGTCATTCCCTAAAGCTACAAGTTATTTTTTGACGCCACTTTGCAGAATAAGTGTTTATAAAGGTCTGTTCCCCCACTTCTCTTCAAAAAGGGAGTGACAAGGGTTTTAGTGACTTACACCTAAGTACCTACAAGTGAAACGAGAACTACTAGTCTCAAACAAAACTTAAAATCAACGGTTAATGTTATATTTTACTTGAATCAAGAGCGTATAAAATTACAAAAAGAAAAATCGAGAAAAACTTTCTCAAAAAAAAAGTACTGTAAGTACTCTACGGTCGAAAAAAAGAGTATTTTTTTTTTTATCCTTTATTAAAAAGAACCAGGTTCTTAATAATTAATTACAATCTAGCCTACAAGACTAATAAGCAATTTTAATCTAACTTAACTTTTTACGTGGTAATTATTTTAAAACAGAATAGTGCTGATTGTATATAAACAAGTCCGTTCCACTTTCTTAGAGTCTAATATTATAATATAAACACTTTGTTCATGTGTTATATGAGTGTCATTGTCACCATTATTTCTACATTACACTTTACACTACACTAATTCAAAAGGTTTTGTTCGTTTTAGCCTTCGCACTATATTTGTCTGGTCTAGCAGCTGAATTGCCTCGATGTTCACATGTTGGTGGAGTCGGTGTTCATGGGCCTCAGCAAATTTTTGGATTATTTTGGTGACGGGTTCCACTTTTAGGTCACGATGGAGGTCGTCATTTCTTATATACCAGGGTGCATTAACAATACTCCTGAGTACCTTATTCTGGAATGTTTGTATAATTTTGATGTTGGTCGGTTTAGTACAGCCCCACAGTTGGATGCCATATGTCCATATTGGCATTAGTATATGCTTATATAATAATATTTTATTATGTATCGATAGGCAGGAATTTCGTCCAATCAACCAATACATGTTTTTAAATCGCATGTCCAGTTCCTGTCTTTTCTTTTTAACGTGCGCTTTCCAGCGCAATTTCGCATCAAGCGTTATGCCAAGATATTTCGCTGTATTTGCGTATGGCACTTGTTGGCCATTTATGAAAATTGGGTGGTAATCACAATTCCTGTTGGTAAAATCAATGTGAAGTGACTTTGATTCATTCAATTTGATTTTCCATTTTTGTGCCCAGTCATGAACTTCATTTACAGCAATTTGTACCTTTCTGATTGCTTCCGCATGGCATGACCCTGTAGCCATAATGGCAGTGTCGTCCGCAAAGGTTGCAATGGTATTATTTTCCAGCTCTGGTATATCATACGTGTACAATAGGTAGAGGATTGGACCTAGCACGCTTCCTTGAGGGACGCCAGCTTTAATATTTTTTAACTCAGAAAAGGCTCCCTCGTGCCTTACTCGAAACATTCTATCTGTAATATATGATTGCAAGATATCGGCAAAATCATTGGGCAGCATTAGTCTTAGCTTGTATATCAGACCCTTATGCCAAACTTTATCAAAAGCTTGTGCTACATCTAAAAAAACGGTGGAGCAGACTTTTTTATCTTCAAGCGTTCTCTCGATGATGTTGGTAATTCTGTGTACTTGGTCTATTGTTGAGTGTTTCTCTCTGAAACCAAACTGATGGTCAGGGATCAGGTTTTTCTCGTTTATGATTGGTTTTAGGCGTTTTAAAAACAATTTTTCAAACAGCTTTGAAAGTATAGGCAACAGGGAAATGGGTCTGTATGATGATGCTTCGTGAGGAGGTTTACCAGGCTTTGCAATCATTATCACCTCAGCAACTTTCCATGGCTCAGGAACATGCTTAAGCACGAATGCAGCATTTATGAGCCTAGTAAGCTTAATTATGGCTTTACGCGGGAGCTGTTTCAGGATTTCTCCCGTAATAAGGTCATATCCTGGCGATTTCTTTAGGCTAATGATTTGAATTTCCTTTGCAACTTCTTTCGGGGTCACAAGCTTAATTCTTTGATCTTGCAGAATATTGGCAAACTGTAGGTTGTCCACAGACTCGTCATTTGGCTGAAAGGTTTCTTCCAAGTGATGTGCAAATCTTTGAGCTTTCTGTTCATTGCTTATGGCCCACTTTCCGTTATCATCTCTGATAGGGGGAATTGGTACAATTGGCCTTTTGAGTGACTTTGTCGCTTTCCAAAGAGAGTATTGGGTTGTATGGTCGCTGGTTAACTGACGCAGGTTAGTATCTAAAGCCTCATCTTGAAAGGTTTGTATCTTTCTCTTCAGTCTTTTGGTAAGGTTATTCAATACAGTTTTATCTTGCGGGAATCTAGTTTGCTGCCACCTTTTTCTTTGAATCCTTTTTTCATATAATAGGTCTATTATTTCTTTTGGGTAGGTATTTCCTTTAAACTTCTTTATAAGCTGTGGTGTGTTGTTCCATGCACATTGTTGGATATTGATGTTAAACTGGTCTACTTCAAAATCGAGCTGATCTTTGCTTTTTAATGGAGTTTTTAGGTCCATAATATTTTGTAGCTCTAAGCTAAAACTTTCCCAATCTGTATACTTGTTAACTAACGTCAGGTGGTTTTCTCTTAGTAATATTTTGTGACTTAATTGTAATAATATCGGAGAGTGATCGGAGTTCATATGGTACCCCTCTTCCACATTTAGATAGTTGGTTGATATATTTTTGACTATGAAAAAGTCGATAAGGTCTGGTAGTTTCTGGTGGTCAGTCGGCCAGTAAGTAGGTTTTCCAGTACTTATGACCTCACAGTGCATGTCTTTCACTGCGCTTAGAAGCTGTCTGCCCTTAGTTGAAGTTAATCTCGATCCCCAATGAGTGTTCTTAGCGTTAAAGTCACCGCCTAGTATAAATCTCTGTCCGAGGAGTCTGAATAAGTGTATATATTGTTCTTTGTTTATCTTGTGTCTTGGGGGACAGTATACGGCCGCTACTGTTACATTAAATTTATTTGTTTTTACTGATATCGCCACAGCTTGCGTGTCTTGTTCCTCGTATTTACATTGTTCGTAGTGACAGATATTTTCTCTAATAATAACTGCGCTACCTCCTCGCGCCGTGTTGCTAGGGTGCAGCGAGTGATAAACCTTATAGCCTCTAAACTTTACAAAAGACTGTTTAGTGAAGTGCGTTTCAGAGATCAAACACACATCAATATTTTCTGTGTCTAGGACTACTTGCAACTCATGTTGTTGTTGCAGCAATCCGTTGGAATTCCACGCCATTATTTTTAGTGTGTTATTCATGACTGATTTGTATGGTGCTTGATTCTAATTTCTCTAGTCTCTTGTCAAATGAGGATATACACTTCAAGATTTGGTTGAGCTTGTCTTCAAGACTTGATGGTTTCGTGCTTGGATTTACTGCTTGGGCGTATGAGACACTTTTGGATGTATGTGCATTTGCCACGGTTGTCTTTGCAAACGGTGCACTTTGTTTTGTTGCCTGTTTGTCGGTGTTTCTAACAATTTGCTTAGCGGCAGGGTTGTTAGGTGGACTATTTTTTGATTTTTTGTTCTTTATCATTTGCATCTCCTTGGCAACTAAACACCCCCTGTAGTTGGCTGGGTGAGGTAAGCCACAGTGAACACACTTAGGTTTTTCTTGCGCAGGTTTGCTGCAATCAGCTGTGAGGTGTTTACCTGTACATTTAACACACCTTGGCTCTTTTGAGCAATACTTTTGAGTATGACCATAAGCCTGGCATCTCTTACACTGGGGTATTATTTTTGACGTCTTAAGCGGGTTTATTTCAACTTTACACCCTAGAATATGTTTAATGCCGTATATTTTACTGACATCTTCATCATTTTTGAACGATAGAATAAACATGTTGAGCGGTTCTTTTGTTCTCCAGCTTAACTTGTTAATAGCATTTTCTATCTGAAATCCTTGCAAAGTTAAATCATCTTTAATCCGATCCGGTAGGCAGGAAGAATGCAATTTTTTCGCCACTACTCTTATTGGCCTGGTCTGCTTGTCCTCATATGAGTGCCATAAACAGTTATTTTCTGTTAAGCGACGAGCGATCACTCTGTAGGATTCTTCAGTTTTGGCATTTACTTTCACACTATTACCGCTCAACATTTTGGCGGTAAATGTTTCTACTGGCTGAGATTCAGTCAAAAAGTCGTAGAACGTTTGATAATTCTTAACACCGTCCACTACGATTGGAGGCGGTGCCAGAATTTTTTTAGTGGTTGCCTTCTCTTTGTTGTTGAGTTGCTGCTGCTGAATGCTAGTTGTAGCTTGTTGTGGTTGTGGTGGAGTAAGGGAAGTGTTCAACTTCCTTTTCTTCCTGTTTTTCACCCTAATCCACTCGGTCTCTTTGGCGAGTTCTTCCTCATCCGTGCAGTACTCAGCGTCACTTTTAGTAGGCTGAGCAGGTGTTATGGTCCCACTGGCCTGTTTATCTGAGGGTTCTTCTTTTTTTTGTACCTTTAAGCATTTTAATTGTCCTTGAAGATCTTGAACCTGTTCCTGCAAGCTTTGTATATGGCTGTTCAGTTGACGTACCATTTGTTGCAGGTTTTCTCTGTCCGATTTCTCCTGGATGTAACAGTCATACAACTGCTTCTCCAGATCAGTTTTGATTTTAATAGACTGTTGTGCAGCCATTATTTAGTTTTAAGGTGAGCGAGACACCTAAACAATTATAATAAACACTTCATGACGATTTCCGCACTTGTAACTGGGTCATCGCAGTGGCCCCGATAGATCGACGTACACCGCGACGACGGTGTTGTGATGCGTCTGCAAAATACTCTTAACTAGAGCACGCGCTCGCGATCGGTACGTCCGTTCACAGTAGCAGTGAAACACGCTAAAAAAGAGTATAAGTTTAAAAATATTGCCAATCAATAAATTCTATATACTCAACTTCTTTTACAGACAAACACTTTAATTTCTAAAGTAATTTTTGGTAATACTGGTACAACGCAAACCTACCTAGCTATATGAAGATATAGAACTATAATTTATTTAGAAAATGTATAAAATACACTACTTTTAGTACGAATTTATATACGCTCTTGAGAAACAGGGTTTTTAAGGTTAGATTCCATCAGTGTCACCATCAAACTTAGGCAGGGAGATGGGGTTCAAGTAATTTATTTCATCTCAAATAGCTTTACTATGAAAAGTCATTATCATTTACCTAGCCTTTTCCCCCAACTATGTTGGTGTCGGCTCTCAGTGTAACCAGATGCAGCTGAATACCAGTATCTACATGGAGCAAATGCCTATTTGACCTCCATAACTTAATAACCGGGTAATACAATACCAAAGTAAAAACTTATACATTATAATGGGGTCGGTTCCAACTCTACTGAATGCCAATGTTTTAAATGGAGCGACCGCTTTTCTGACGTCCACAACCCAGTTACCAAGAGTTTACTATAAAAACTTTCTTATAATACAAAGAAAACAAGAACTTTTCAAATCCGTTACAGCACTCAAGAAACGACAATTTAAACTTGAGTAGAAATTCAGTATTATGTAAACTCTAAGTAAAAGGTATTTCTTAGAACACTTTGTGAGAGAGAAAACGTTTCTATTTGACAATGGAATGTCAAAGTTTTGGATTATAATTAAAGTTACATTTCTGTGAATTTGCCGCTTAGAAATTTCTCTTTTCATGGTATTGTGGACTTATGACTGTTAGTATTAATTCTCGAACCAACTATTTGTATGGTTTGTTTTACCGTTGTTTGTAAACAAGCCATATTACTGGTATGTTTGAGGTACAATTCAAAAAAAGACAACTACCAAAATGCTGCTCAATCGCTATGATAGATCACAGCGACGCAATTCATTTCTATATAACGCTATGAAAACGGCAACCCAAGTAAAAAAGCCAAACCAAACTTTCAGGAAGCGTTTTCTTAGTGATATAAAAAACCAGTTGCATTGCTGCGGTTTGTCATAGCAATTAGTTGGTTTTACCACTGCTGTTCGCGGTCATCTTCGAAATTGTACCTATACCACCTCCAGATAAGGTCGCTTTATTGTATTGACACTTAATTTCCGCTCTTATTGGTCTCTGTTATCTTTAACATAAGACTTGAATAAAGAAGTAAAAAATAAGTAGCAACAAGATGAAATAATTTTACCGAACACCATCTCCCCGACCAAAACAATGACACACAAACAATAAGTAAAAAATAAATCACACTATGTCCCCACATTTAAGAGCTATATTCGCAAATCACAAATATTATGTTAAATGAGGGTAGATGGAGATTTACGTGGGTTACTTAGTTTACTAGTAATCGTACAGAGGTCGTCCTAAGTACTCATGCTTCCGTCAGTGGTATCTAGTTGGAATTAGTGATGATTTGTGACCATTTTATGCCGAGAGCTTTTTAAAACTATCTAGGAACGTTACATAATTTCTTCAAAAGGAAATAAAGCACTAGGTTTATCTACTTATAGTCAATCAGAAAGAGACTTGATAGATCAATAAAATAATTTTATCTGCCCAGTTTTATATCAAAATGTTGTACAAAATGGGCCTGCTCTTGACCTCGATCACGCCTGATGCAAAGCGATGGATGAGGTCTATGGTGAAACTAGCGTGCCCGGAAGGTGCCCGTGGTCTACTTCCAGGATACAACTAAATACCAGTATTTTATATGGAGCGAGCGATCGTCTCACATCCGCAACCAAGTTTCTGGGTCTGCTAGCATTTGAGTGCTCTGTTCATAACCTAGACGGACGTATGTATAAATCCCTCATAATAGACTATTATTAGTACAGTCGAACAAGCTAATAAGTAAGTATACAGCCAGCTAACTTGCATTTACTTTAACTATTATACAGATACATTTAGAAACTGATGTGAATGATACAGCGTCAGACATCAGTTGCTTAATGCGAAACGCTTTATAAAACAAAATTGCAATCAAAAAATTTTAGTGTACTAGAATTATAAAGATCTCTACCTGTATACTTATTAGCTTGTTCGACTGTACTACTTTAATGAGCTGGAATTTCTAGCCTGTTCATTTAGAGACCAGGCTGTAGTCAGAACAGACTTGGTTTAACTACATAACTGGACTGGTTACCCTAACAAACCTAGTACTTCATTCACCAAATATTTACAAGACAAAAACGTGCAATAAAATGGCCACAACAATACATACTAATAAAATTACTGACAGACAACTATTTCTTATATATTATTAGCACGAATCTGTCTAACCGAGCAATGTTACCCTCAACGTGAACCAAATTTCTACCATTTTCATCTGAGCATCTCAGTGTTATAATACTTCAGTGAGAAAATTACTATTTACTCTTTTCTACCAAAAAGATTTCCAATCTATTTCTGTGATCTTAGCTAAGTACTATTAATTAATTAGTAGAAAATCGAAGTTTATAAGTTTTGGAGATCATTAAAGGGGTGAAGTCAGTGTTGCTATGTTTAAAACAATTTTTTGGGGATGGTCACATTTAACTAAGAAGAGAAAATATATTAAATATTTAGTAAATAGTTAAACATTTCAATGTGAAGTAAGCTCAAAGTACAGGGAAATGGCTAAAAGTTTGAAGCACTGGGACTACAATATTTTAAGGAAATAACAGGTTTTTTTACTATTAATGGAGTACCTCTATTGATCAAGTAAAAGTAATTACAAGAAGAATAAAATACCTAGAAAAATAGAACAGTACCATAATAGATATTTAAATGTTAAATTCTAGTCTTACAACACAATTGTGACCAATACAAATCAAATAAAAACATCAAACAGATTTATTTACTACAAAAAAACTTACTAAATTAGTAGAAAAAGTAAAAGCATGGCAACACCGACTGAAGGGGAACTACCAGATTCAAAAATAGAAGACAATAGAAGGAGTATTTTATCAAATTCATATTTCTAGACCTAACGTTCTATGTTAGTGAGTCTAGCATGCCGGTTTGTCTATGTTATTTAATGGATATACTTTTATTAGTGTACCTAGGTTACTTTGGATCAACCATAGCCCAACTATGTGTGGAGATTTTGGTCCATATGCAAAAAAAGACTGGATTTACTGGGAGAGGAAGGCGAGGAAAGGCGTTGTTAGAAAAACAAGAGGGAATGGGAAATACTTAAGTTTGTCAAGTCAATCCTATGAGTTGTGAATGGGACCTTGCTATTATGGATTGAAAGACATCATGCAAAAGGGTTTACAATAATAAAAAGGGTTACTTAATACTTTCAATTGGATTAAGAACATACACTAAAGATGGTAGATGAAGAATTGGATTGGATTATTAATATATAGTAAAAACAAAGACTGAATAACTGGGAAACTATTCTTTTGGTCTCGAAAATTTATAACTTATTTAGACAAAAATGGCCAGTGGGATTTCTGGCTGATTTTACTAAGGATTGGAGGGAAACTTTTATTATACTGTGTTATGCTAAGGGTCATATTATTAGGTCAAGGATAACGGAAATTGAAAAACTCCAATTTTATTCTGTTAATGGTTATTTAGAAGGAAAAGGACATTGCAGGGTCACTACAATACCAACTAGGGGAGAATTAGGGGAAAATTCATTAAAAAATTATATTTTTTGCACATGGTCTAGATCAGCCACACGAACCTACTATTCTACCTAGTCCAAATCAACCTATACAACGATACTAAGACTGACCGAATGCGCTCCGTCTTCTGCCTACCGCTGTCTTGAAAAAATTGGCGTTATTATATTCTTAATTGCTATTTTTTTTTGTTGCTTACATTCGTCGATAACTTAGTACGGGAAGTTTTTAACCGACTTCAAAAAGACGGGTCAAGTTTTCGATGTTATAGACATTATAATTATCAGCTTCTATGTATTATTTACAATTCATGTAATACGGGTTCAGCAGTTGCTTTAATTGGAACTTAGGTATCTATATAGTACCTAATGAAGCTAGATTGGTCAAAACATGATGTTTTTAGACCAACTTGTAAAATCTAAATAGTAGATTATTACTGTAGTTATCGACAAATGTAAACAAGATGAATTAGTCTTAGCAACATGCCAGGAAGATAAGTAAAGGATAGGATAATACATAATTATATTAACAGATTTCCTATAATCTATACAAATAAATAACATTGTGGCTACCTATTTGTTATTTCAAAATAATAGCTATTTATTAACCGACTTCCAAAGGACGAGGTTTTAAATTCGTCGGATCTTTTTTTTTTTCGGATGAGCGATCGGGCGATCTACCTCCGGTCGTGTCGGATTGCCGTGCCTTCGGACTATGAGATTAAAATTAAAAGAACAGAGAGGGCACCTGTGTCTGTGCGTGTGCACACACTTTGGCTAATCACCGTTAAATTTTGCCACCGTGATCGAAATCAGTCAAAAAGTGTTATAAATAACTACACTTGTGAAAAAGTAGTAGTCGTTAATTGGCGAAATATGGGTACCTATACAGCTATACTAATAGGTGTATGAGTTAGAATATAATATAACGCCTGTATTATATTCTAACTAAAAGAATAATGGCTAGCCTCTTCTGAGATTAGCATACACTAGTGCCTGAAATTCAGTCTGGGAGATTCATAAACTTGTCTTACATTTTATTTTTTCTCAAAGCAATCTGATTACTCAATTTTATAATTTGATACCCCCGTGGAGCGTTATAAATCGTAGTCTGACGTCACAGTTATGCAACAGTGTCAGCAGGCGCGGTCAATAACTCATTGAGCCATACAATTATCTTGACAAAAAAACTGAGCGAACATTTCAGCGTAATATCGTTTTTAGGTAAAACGGAGCTGATCTTATAAAGATAACTTTTTTTGTCTCTTTGTAAGACATTTTTCTCGAGAGCTCAACATAGGAAACACGATGTTTTTACACCCTTGCCTAATGCAAACTGTTACGCAGTTCAGTGGGTTCCTACATAAAATGTAGAAAATGCTTGATCCTCATTTTTATTTTTTATTGTTTACTCATTTTTGTTTAATATACACTTCTTCGTAGTAGGATAAATAAATTAATAATTTATATACAGGACAGAGTACGTAATAATATGTTAAAAACGAAGAATTTTTTGTAAAAAATTGGCATGTTGCTAAGGCGTCTATTATTGTACATACTTAACTACTGAAATAATAAGATCAACATAAAAAACAGGTGGATGCAATGCAAAGTTAAATTATTGACAATTTCTAATAGAAATCTTCTAAATATGCCTGGTAAAATTTAATGTGGGTGGACAATATGACCTCTGCTTATCCCTTCAAGGACTGAAGTGTGATGTTGTTGTTTTTACTTGCATTCAAAGATTTAAACAAGTTGTGGAACAAATGGACTTGTGATGATTGATTATGATGATGATGAATGATTCGTGACCGACCCATAGTCACACTAAACTACCACACCAGTGTGACTATGGTTAATTTTATTTATCCGTAGTCACACTGGTGTGACTACGTCTGATCCGTAGTCACACTAGTGTGACTATGGATAATTTAACCTGATCCGTAGTCACACCAGTGTGACTTCGGCTGATCCGTAGTCACACTAGTGTGACTATGGATAATTTAACCTGATCCGTAGTCACACTGGTGTGACTACGGCTGAACCGTAGTCACACTCGTATGACTACGGATAATTTAACCTGATCCCTAGTCACACTGGTGTGACAACGGCTGATCCGTAGTCACACTGGTGTGACTACGGACAATAGGCTAGTTTCCACCATCAATAAATTGCAAATCTATTTAGTCCGTCAGTTGTCAATATAAAATGCATCAAAACTCGGAAGTGGGGGCTCGTGACGTCAGAACGCACTAAAAACCACGGCGTGACGTATTGAGAACTTTAAAAGCGTCTGTCGTCTCCGTCTTTCTCCCAAAAAGTCTGACAACCAGTCTTACCAATAGATATCGTATTAATTACCCGGTACTAACTGGGTTGTGGAGGTCTGATAGGCAGTCGCTCCATGTAAAATACTGGTAACAAGCTGCACCTTGTAAGACTGGAAGTCGAACCCAACATAGTTGGGAAAAGGCCAGGCAGATGATGATGAGTTTCCTAATAATTCATGACAAAAATATTTTGCGTTCTTTTATTTTATTTCTTCAAAATTGTATTGAAAAACGAAACGAAAAGTTTATTTTTATTTAAGTTAGTTACTTCATGTTATTTTAATTTGTAAGTGTATATAATTCTGTTATTCCTTTGTCTTTGCAAAGGCAAACACAGGAAAAACAAAGGTTGTCCCTTGTTTGTTGTTTGTAAATTTAGAAGAATACCATTATTTAATATTAAAATATATTTTTTTAAATTAAATACAATTTTGATTTTTATAGTGTCGCGACCACGACTGTCTTTCCCACTCGCACCCCCGCGCTATCCACGCCTATACTCGGCTCGCTTTGTGCGTGTCAGAACAACTCTTGTGCAAGGTGGACGTGAAATGATGGCTCAGGCGCAAAACGTCGCTTGCGCAAAATGTCTACTGGTAGTAAAATGTATCTTTCTCATAATGTCGCTTTCGCAGAATGACCTTCTCAAAAGGTCATTATGATCATCATCATTTCAGCCGAAAGACGTCCTGGACATAGGCCTCCCCCAAGTGTCGCCACATTGACCGGTCACGTGCGACTCGCATCCAGCGGATTCCCGCAACCTTCACCAGGTCATCGGTTCACCTAGTGGGAGGTCTTCCAACGCAACGTCTTCCGGTTCGCGGTCGCCACTCCAGAATTTTTCGGGGTGATGCGAATTTAATAATAATAAAAAATATCAGTTCGCATATCAAGGTGCAATATTAAAAAGCTAGTAACAAAAGACAATGATCCTTAAGCGCTAGATTTTTACAAATTCCCTGGACTCCACACTAGGATACCCTGTGTCGTGTGTCATGGGGTCCAGTCTCTTCCCAAGTAAGGGTAGCATGTTAGCTTTAACTGAACTAATTATAAAGGAAATAGAAAAAAATTGAAAAATTCAAATAATTAAGTTAACAAACTAGACAATATCATAACATAAACAAAAAAATTGAATTACCATGAAATTAGTTGTAGCTTGCTGATGTGCAAACGACAAAGCGACTGCCGTGAAATGTCGTTGCGATCTTATGGGAACAGCTAGTACGATAGTCGTTTAACGATAAAAAATGTTGACGACAAACAGTCGTTCTATTGGGAACATCTAGAGAAAATAGTCTTCCGACGATAAATTAATCGTCACGACACAGTGAGAACGGGGCCTGACTGATAAATAAAATGAACCATAGTCACGCTGGTGTCGCAATTTGGTGTGACTAGGATCGGTTGGGACAAAAAAAGCCGTGACCGACCCATAGTCACACTAAACTACCACACCAGTGTGACTAGAAACCCAAATAAAAGACACTAATTGGGTCAATGGTGTGATGGTGTGACTACGGATCAGGTTAAATTGTCCGTAGTCATACCAGTGTGACTACGGATCAGCCGTAGTCACACCAGTGTGACTAGGAATCAGGTTAAATTATCCGTAGTCATACCAGTGTGACTACGGATCAGCCGTAGTCACACCAGTGTGACTAGGGATCAGGTTAAATTATCCGTAGTCATACCAGTGTGACTACGGATCAGCCGTTGTCACACCAGTGTGACTAGGGATCAGGTTAAATTATCCGTAGTCACACCAGTGTGACTAAGGATAAATAGAATTAACCATAGTCACACTGGTGTGGTAGTTTAGTGTGACTATGGGTCGGTCATGGAATGATTTACCTGAAGAGACAGCAAAAATAAAAATAAATTAACTATTCACATGAAACTATTAACTTTTCTATTGATCTTTTTATTAAATTCATATTTTTAATCATTCTAGTTTCATTTTACCAATTCTTTGTTTTCATTGTCTTCGTAACATGGCAGGCAAAATGTGTTTTTTTTTTTTTTTAAACATCCCACACTAGGAACTTCTCCTGTATCGTGGGTGCGTTCACAAACATTTAAACTAACATACACAAATACCCAGACCCGAAACAACTATCTGTAGGTCATACAAATATTTGTTCCGTGCGGGGATCGAACCCGCGACACGCGGCGCAGCAGTCCATTGCTTGAGCCACTGCGCTAACCGTGTCGTCAAGGTTGTACTATTAGGTACTCCTCTGCCAAACCCTTTGGGGATAACAAGCGTGATGTTATATTCTCTTCTTACTCTTGTCAAACCCACCCACCCACCCACCCCACCCACCCACCCACCTACCACCCACCTGCCCACCTTACCTAAACCTCTCATAAGAAAAGTGCTTGTTCAAAGTATTGCAAACCATACTATGTGGAAGAATTTCCAAGTACAAGTATTATATTATTTATCAATAAAATATAACTTTGCATCACCCCCACCACAAAAACCAAACTACCGCAGCCCCCCCTTACCTGTGTCACAGGATCCTTCATAATCAGAACATCGGTAACAGGCCCGAACATGGCAAAGTACTCTCTGAGCTTCTCCGAGCTGGTCTGCCAGCTGAGACCGCCCACAAACAGCTTGCTGGGCGACGGTGAAGTGCTGCCTGTGATTGGAGCTGGTTGTACTCCGTTAGCGGTGGACGTCACCGGGGTTGAACGCCCGGATGACGGGGAAGTTTCTGTGGGGAAATAGGGATCTAGGGTCAATGTTGTGGTGTAGTTCTTTTTTGCTTGGTTTGATTGTAATAAATAATGTACCTATTGAACTATTATTATGGCAAATATTTAATGTACTGTTTTGAACAATTTCAATATATTACAGTAATCAAGACATCCCATTTGTTAAAATAAGTTAAGCTTAAGCCTACAGGAAGTAATTTGTTAGTAGCAGTCACCAAGTTTGCATTTGTGCCCGTTGATGGCAAAAGGCCGCCCCCTATTACATGGGACTTAAACTGACAAAATGAGGGTATACTATTAGGTACTCCTCTGCTCAACCCTTCACGTATTACAGGCGTGATGTTATGTTGTTTGGAAGGTAACACAAACAGTAGCCAATTGTAACTAATAAATATTCTTTAGAAAATTGTATTAGATGTGGAGTTTTTTTTTTTGAATATTTTGTGGCTATGCCACTGGCTTGGTTACAAGACCTTTAAGCCATTAGATGTGGAGTGAATGAAAATAATATTACCAACAACCCAAAAACAAATATTTTTTGTTATAATCTGAGACAATGATTCTGTAATCTAACATGAAATAATTTGAGCATTTGATTCAATTATTGTACATATTTGAGACAAAATTATGGACCTAGATTATGGAACACAAAATAGAATTTTCAAATTGTAGAATTTATTGCCTACCTGATTCAAGCAGGGCATGGTATAATAATAATATTGTTTACTTGAACAAACAGCCTCAATGTGAAATATGATTTGTTTGTTTTCAACAAAAGAAACCTGTTTTGCTTACTCAAAATAATACAATTGTAACCTGTATGTAAATCCTTTAGTTGGTAAAACTTGTCTTATTTAAAATAATTATATTAACAATAGATCTATGAATTATTTTATGATAAATGAAAAACTATTGAACTGATAGCAAAGATTTGAATTAGAAATTCAGTTCAATGATTTCTATCTTACAAGAAAACTGTCTTGACTTGAGTTTGTTTGATAGAAAATACTTGTTATCTTCTTACAAGAATTATTGATTTGAATTTATTGTCTGATACACATCAATCTAATATTCTAATTGGATGAAAGGATAAGTGAGTTTGACCTTCAATTTACTCAAAAATGTGTCATACTTTTGTTAGTTTTGAATTGAATACTAAATACTCTTTACAAACCTGCTTGAAGACACCATTATTTTCAAAGCCTACACAATCCTATTAAGATTCTTGTAAGTTTAAAACAAACTTTCTGTGGATAGTTAACTTATTGCAAGGAAATCATATTTATAAATTACTGTGTGTGGTTGAAAATACTAAATTTACATGTACCTAATTTACTATGATATCTAACTCTGAAGGAATACAGTAGAATGCCACACAGCCTGCCATTATGTTTTGCAGATAGACAAGCTACCTTCTACTCTTACCTCCATTTTGAGAGGCTGTTTGATAAGATTCATTTGTTTTTTTCTGAAGGAGACGCCGCTCAAAAAAGGGGCCTTCTAACGGAGAAATTCAAATTGAAACTCACTTATTTGTTGCACAGCAATCTGCTGCTGCTGGTGTTGTTGATGTGCTGCTGCAGCGGCCGAGGCGGCGGCGTGCGCGGCGGCCTGTGCACTCAGCACATGAGCCGTCAGCTCGCCGCCCACTAGCCCGCCATCCAGCACCTCCACACCTCCCAGCGTCCCGCTAGAATATAACCCCATCATTGTCACTACCGCACCAAACAAATCACGACTTAAAACTAAATTATTTACGTAAATATCGATAGCCGAATCACGATTCGGTCCAACGACGCTTTCACTTTGTGGCAGAGAAAAAAAACAAAACACGATCTGTTTACATTCAGATGAATTTCCCGCGAGGCGCGAATGCTGAATTAAATTTAAATATAACTAAAGCTGAATAAATTGAAACTTAATCTATTTGTGTACACAATAATTACAGTATTATTAATTTACATTTCGTAATGTTCGTACAGCGCAAACATTAAAAATAGTCGTGAAATTCGTGGTTAATTGAATAAAATAAACGGCGAAGGTTGTAATAGTAAATAAGAGACGTATTGTTTATGGTATGATGGGATGGGATAGTACTTGTTATGTCATTTGTTATGACATTGACAGATGAGATGATAGCATGTAAACATGTAGGTCTTACTAAGGCTGAAGAAATAATTCATTATGCCACGTCTTGTGTGATAAACTAAATAATAGATCTTGATATTATTATCATAACTGTAAAGTGTATGTACGTCTTTCCTATCAATCATGACATTTAGAATCTCTCGGGGCTTCTTGGGAGAGGCAAATATTTGCATTTGAGATGAAACGCGAAACGACTGTGATATGTGACGCTTTCCTCTAGATTTATCCGTTTTGTATGAAATATTTAACAACGTGAATATCAAATGTTTTTATTTCAAATAAGCAGTGATATGCACATTTTTATCTATATTAATAAAGAGAAGTCCTGACTGACTGACTCCTCAACGCCCAGCCCAAACCCTTGGACCTAGAAAGCTAGGTCCAAGGGTTTGGGCTGGGCTAAATGGAGTTAAATAGGGGATGAAAGTTTGTAAGGAAAATCGTCATTTTCACGCGGGCGAAGCCGCTGGCAAAAGCTAGTGAAAAAATAAAAACACTAATTGTAATAACGTGTTTTTTGGAGCACCAATGCCATCACCACTCGTTATGAGGCTAAGTTGCTCACTGGTAACAAAGAGTGATGCTTACGTTTGTCATTACTGCTAAGTGCTACGACATAACCACATAGCTGTTTTTTTTTTTTTTTTTTTTTTTTTTTTTAATGTAAGGCACCTAAATACCCCCGTCGGGGCTACGGATTATCGAAAGAGATGACGTGGCCTCGGCACAAGGGCGAAGAAGGAACATGGGCTGGTTTTTAGTCAGTAGAAGTCTGACACTCTCCCTTCGCTTTGCCCAAGAGCGGGAAGGGGAGGTTATTTGATGACTTTCCACCCACCAAAAAAAAGGTACCTATATACTTTTATTTCGCCGAAGAGCACGTAAGCCAGCTAGCGGGTGGGCCGGCAGACCAATGACATTATGTTGTTATGCAAAGTTAGTCTCTGTTCTACAATAAAAAATATAAGTTCATATAAGTAATCATAACCAAATCGTTTCCGAAGAAATATAATATTCTCTTAAAAATTCTAGACGGTCGAGTCTAATAGAAAAGCGCACGCCGCCTGCCGCCGGAAAAGCATTTATTTTATTGAAAATGAACTTAGCCGTACAGCTGCTCCACAAAAATTACCCTCCTACGAGTTGCGCATTTCATCTCTACGACGAGACTATTACTATCCCTCTCACACTCATATAGTTTCCAAATAAACCAGTCTCCGTTTCTGTCTGACACTAATATAGCTGTCCTTTTCTAGCATAGCCGTTGGATTTATTCGTATCTCACTCGCTGTATAAGGGTGTGGTGTGGAGGGCAAGTTCTCGTGGCTCAGGGGCAGTCGGTGACAATCATCAGACAAAGCCTAGTGTTGGATAGCTGCCATTGCATCTAAATATTTGAGCATGAAGTGAGATTTTGAAATGAATAAATACGCATTTTTGGAGCAAATAATGATGCAGAATATTTTACGAGTTGCATAAATTTCACTTTTTTCCTGATATTCTAATTATCGAAAACTATTATTTTGGATCTCGCTATCTTTCTTACTTTCTTTGGCATTTCAAATGTATCATTTCCAGATTTACCCAAAAATGTTATTTTAAGTCTCCAGGAAACTTGTAACAGGAAACAGAGAGACCGTTTGTTCTTTTAATTGTCTGGACAAAACCAAAGAAATGTTTAACTTTAACTTTACAAATTATACAATTTTAATAATATTATTATGGAAGTTGAAACGCAATAGTTCAAGATATTAACCGATAATTTAAAGCCTCATAAGACAAAGGAGTTTCTCAAGGGTACTAAATTATTGGTCAAGTACGCTTCCCGCTACGGAAGCATGATCAAACTCTTGGGCTTATCCACTCCTATTATTTTTTACACAAACTCGACAGCGGTTTAAAAGCTTCTTAATTTTTTCATGCTGAATAATAAATTAATCACATCTGCACTCAGAACTTTTAAATTCCACTTTTATACAAATTAAGAATTGTTAAACGGTATAATCTTGTTCACCAACTTTGATAGATGGGGGTTTTTCCGAGGGATCTTTTAAAGAATTCTCTTGTCCAACAATAAATCAGGGCAGACTCGCGCCATTTATCTCGTCTGAACATGACGTGGGGTATATTCCTTACGACCTTACACTACCCTCATGATAATACGATACGACCCAAGATGTTTTCTGTGTTGTATTAAAATGTCACATAGAAATTCCCGTATACGGGACTCGTTAAAAATACATATTTCATGTGTTGCTGACTTATTATGTGCGAGCGTTTTCCATTAGCAACAAAATAGTTTTCTCAGGACTATATAGCTTTTGTTGTTCCATTGTTAATTATTCATAAGTACTTGTTCATACTGTTTACACGTTTGCGTTAACTTTCGATAACTATGATGAACAACTCATCCTGAACTAATAATTTAATAAATTACACCACTTTGAAGTTGACAGGTAGGTAAGTTAGTTATGCACGCAATCAGAATTAATTTCTAAAGTTTTAATTCTGTTATAGCTTCTTGCGAAAAGTATTTCCAACACTATCAGCGTAAGAAGCAGCGTCATTCGACCTAAACAAATTTTCCGGTGGATACCTACTTCTTCTGTCGCAAATTACGCGATGCTTTACCGCAATGAATTCAGTTTCGATAAATTAAGACACCGTAAAGTGAGAAAAACGTCAGCCGTGACAAATAGTTTCTCTAATTCGCTTTCGAGTCAGAGGCGAAGCGGGCGGCTGTTTGTTACGACCTGTCGATGGGAGAACGAAATGAGTCATTGGTGCATTGGACACTTTCAGCGTAATTTACACTTCTTTTGCAGGGGATGTCTAACATACTAGTGTACTAGTAGGTAGGTAATTTAGTAAATATGTATTAGTTAAAACTCAGTATTAGCAGCCGCAAATTATGAAGATATGCTTTTTACCCACGATGGAACGGAGCAGGTATATGCGTTTAGGGTGAGAGATGTGTGTGCACTTTTTTAAGTTCCCACATATCTTCTAAACTAATGATCCGATTTTGATGCGGTTTTCAATAACGGGTTTGTGCTCGATGAGTTCATGTTCTTAGACAGGTGTCATGGCTGTAACTCACTAGGGGGCGCCACAATACTCTTATTAGTGCAAAACAATGTTGCAATATAATCAAAACGAAATGTCCGATTACAATTCTGTTTTCAGCAATGTGTACGTGGTAGCTTAATGCATGTTCCCAAATAATTCGTATATGCTCTCTAAAAAGTCTGAAATAAAATTAAGCAAAATTAAGAATATTGAAAAAGCCCACGATGGTAAAAATATAATTGAAACAGAATAAAATAACTCAAAATAAACATAACTAAGGAATATCCGTCGCGGGCTGCCATTAAACCAGCTAAAGGTTTTCTAGTGACGTGAATACATAAAATACACTAAGTTATAGTTATGAGTATGATTAAATTTTTGTTGTAATTTCATAAAGAAAAGACAGCCCCCGACGGATATTCCTTAGTTATGTTTAGTTTGAGTTATTTTATTCTTTTTCAATTAGATTTTTACCGTCGTGGGTTTTTTTCAAAATTTTTAATTATGCTTAATTTTTTTGAAAGTTCTTTTACCTATTTGGTTTATCCAGTACCTTTAGTACATTACAATCATGAACACATGGTTGGAATTAAAATATTTTTTCTCATCCGCAAGTCGAAACGTGAAGTGTTACATGCTATCGCCAACAAAATAAAATGGCAATGTCAGTACTGTCCGTGTTTCTTGGTTCTGGTTGTCACTTGTCTTGTCTGTAAACAAGAACGGCGCCATTGAGGTATAATGTACACGGCGCCGGTCTGCGTTGCATTACCTACGTATTTAAGTAGGTACACTAGTTATAATAAACTACAATTTACAATATTATTTACAGTAGGTACCTATTCATTCGTATCCTATCTTGCTTTTGTTTGCTTTTTATCTGGTTGTTTATGGCATCCCATTTCCCAATGATCCCAGTAAGTAGGTAGGCACTATTTCGTGTTCTACTTACCTACCTGTTTTTAACCGACTTCGAAAATGACGAGGTTCTCAATTTCGATTAGTTTTTTAGTTTGTGAAGAGAGAGCGAGTGATATCGTTAGGGACATTAATTTGTTAACCCTCTGACGGAAATGGAGAGATCATTATTTAAGTGAGATATTTTGTATATTTGCCCTATGCATAGAAACTTGGTAGGTAGCGTACACTTAATAGGTATTCGACTAGATTCTCCTTATTTACACGTAGGTACAGTGCGATCAAATTATCTTGGCAGCTCTGAACAGCTTTGCGAAATTTTACGCATGTAAACTTGGGAATAAAACTGTTATTTCCAGATAAACCAATACTTAAACGATCAGAAAATATCTAATATAAACAGTGAGAAATACAAATAAAATAAATATCATAACACTTTTAAACATTCGTTGTAACAAAATGACCTGCACGAAGTTCGGAGCTGCCAAGATAATTTGATCGCAGTGTACCTACCTACATAACCACTGTTGATATCGAATTAAAAGTTGTTCAAAAAGGACCTTGGACATTTTGCCAAGGATCGGTGAATATTACGCCAAGGTAACTTCCATTTGATTGTTTTCAAGGTTGTTGCTAAGGCGAGGTGAGGGGGCTTGTTTGTTCCTTGTTTAGGAATAGGAAGAGGGAGGCGATTTTTTGTTAAAGGTTATTTATTCAAGATGGACCCTCAGATGGACTAGATTCTTTGTATTTTAGTGTACCTACCTACCTTATACCCACGAACAATTATATTTATGATGGCAAAGTTCAAGCAGCGAATTTCTCGTAACGATTGCAAATTTTAAATATGATTAAATGACCTACTTTTTGATAATATGGGTTCTAAAATATAAGTTTCGTTACGTTACATAAAATCAATAATATAGAAGGCGAAAATTGCTTCTAAATGTTGCTAAGTAGGTATATACTTATCGGTGCTGCTGAATTTACATGATAATGTCATTCTAAATCCAAAATCAACGACTCAAAGATCGCGGATTAGCAATTTTTTTACGCCTTCCGATGATAATGGATTTCAAGGGTTTACTGACAAGAATTCGAGCAGTTAAATGACGTCTTTTTAGTTTCTATGTTACTATGTAGTTTAGGTCACAAGGTAGGTATAGGTAGTATTTTATTCAAATTGAATATTCAGAACTTTTATTTTTATACATCGGAACAAAACACACACGAAAGAGAAAAAACCGGCCAAGTGCGAGTCGGACTCGCGCACCGAGGGTTCCGTAAAAAAAATATATTATGTGATGTAACTAAAAATTTATGGTTTTCGTAATTATTCCTTTATCTATGCTTTATGACGTTGCTTCGTACCAAATTTCAAGATTCTGAGTTCACGGGAAGTACCCTGTAGGTTTTGATTCCCTTGCGAGTGTCGAAAATTTGCGGCATAAACGGGAGTATCTTGATGTAACTAAAAATTTATGGTTTTCGTAATTATTCCTTTATCTATGCTATAAGACGTTGCTTCGTACCAAATTTCAAGATTCTGAGTTCACGGGAAGTACCCTGTAGGTTTTGATTCCCTTGCGAGTGTCGAAAATTTGCGGCATAAACGGGAGTATCTTTTGATCGCGTTGACTTAGAAGTTTGATTTTTTCACAGCTCCAAGAGACCATAGACTTGAGTATTTGATATGAATTTCAGCTTGATACCTCCACGCGTTCCTGAGAAAAAAGGTCTTGACAGACAGACAGACAGACAGACAGACGGACAACAAAGTGATCCTATAAGGGTTCCGTTTTTTCCTTTTGAGGTACGGAACCCTAAAAAATAAGTGGTCAGTGATTTTATTCAATAGGATTGCGGGCGAAAAAGTTCAGACACATAAAAATATGAAGAAAACTTTTTTATCTCGTTTCTTACTTGGAAAATACCCGTATTCGCTTACATAGGAAACTTTTACAAAGCCAGAACTTTTATTCTGCTCTTAAATTATTCTTTATTTACTTACCTATTTTTAGTTTTTTCTGGCCGCCATTCGTTATACCGATATTATAAAATAATGTGAAAGTAGCTCTGTTTTTGTGACCCTCATATTTGGCATAGGGTTGTCGTGACCTAGTTATGGACCGAGGTCACCTTTTATCCCGGATGTAGTTCCCATGGGATAATTTTCGACCTCCAGGTTGGCAAAGTTGCGGCCGCAGGGTCGTGTTTAGCAAACAAAAGCTTTTTTGGTATTACTGCTTTGTTGGTCTTGCGGTCGTAAGGGCGACTGTTGAGCGTGAGGTCGTGGGCTCAACTCCCAGGTATGGCAAAGTGTTATTGCGTTTTTCTGTAAGGAAATTCTCAGTAGCAGCTACGGAGTCTGGATTGTGCTGTGTTGATGGCAATAGGCTGGCCTCCTATTAACATATATTTATTTTCAGGCTACTTTGGTCCATAGACAAATACCTTACAGACTAACATAATTACATAATTATAATAAAGGTACTTAAACATAACTACACCCCTTTTTTTCCGCTACGAGAACACGGCTCTGCCGAAGCAGGCCACACCTCCACAGTGTGCTTCACCGTGTCCTCCGGTCGATCCTCGCAGTGGAAGCATACGGACGTTTCCTCCCGCCTGATTCGGTACAGGTACCTCCCGAAACACCCGTGTCCAGTGAGTACCTGCGTCAGACAGTAGGTGAGGGCGCCGTGGCGCCTCTCCAGCTACTCCTCAAAGATGGGACTTACCGCCACTATCGTGGCGTACCCTAATGGGTACACCCCTGCCTAAACATTCGGGGGTACAGGCGTAATGTTCATGTTATGTGTGTGTAATAATAAATTATAAACTCCAGGATATGCAGATGGCGTCCCTTGATTTCTGCCTATCCCCAATGGGAAAAAGTGCGTGAGTTTATGTAGAACTAGCTTTTGCCAGCGGCTTCGCCCGCGTGAAAATGGCGATTTTCCATACAAACTTTCATCCCGTATTTAAATCCCTTAGGGGTTGAATTTCAAAAAATCCTTCCTTATTCTTTGTCTACATTATAAAGGGAACCTCTGTGCAAAATTTCAGCTTTCTAGGTCCAAGGGCTGGGCGTTGATGAGTCAGTCAGTCAGTCAGTCAGTCAGGACTTCTCTCTTTATTTATATAGATGTTTATGGCAATAGGCTCACCCCTCTATTAAATGGGTCAAAAATTGCAAATACCTCTCTGATACCCTTTGAGGAACACACGTGGTATTAAAAAAACTTTTTCACAAAAAAAAAATTGAAAATCGGTCCACAATAATTGACGGAGAGATAATGCGCGGACAAACATAAAAAATACACACGAATAGAGACCAATTAAAGCCACATTATTCAAATAAATATTAAAACAAACAGTTTCTCTTTGTGATCTGTTCATCTGTGAATATCGGTCCGTAGTCCTGCGAGTTTCGACCCACCCTCCGGTCAGTGACCCCACCTAGTTCGCTACTAGCAAGAGGGATGACTCAGACGGAATAAACTCGATTTTCGCAAAACAAAAATATAGCTATGGAGTAATGTGCAGATTAATATCAGCTTCTCTCTTAGAAGGGGTGAGTGAGTTTCCTTGTAATAGATTCTTTGTTAGTTATTTGACTCTCAAAGAATACGAAACTTAGCAAAGGGTAATACGAGCTGCGGGTTGTACGAAAGGGATACCGCGGCCTCGGCACAAAGGGCTAAGAAGGAACGTGGGTGGTTTTTAGTCAGCAGAAGTCTGACACTACCTTCCTCTTCACCCAGATGTTCCCATCCGCAAAAAAGGCATGCTTGTTTGCTCACGATATTTCGCTTTGCCGAAGCCAGGGATAATATTATACACTATACATGTGACACGAAGTGCGTCTTGGATTCCAATTAGAGACTTGGGGGTCCCATGGTCACACCAGTAGGCTTCCACTGCTTTTCGACTGCGGACATGAAGGGTAACATTTTATAGTTTAATAAAAAAAAAATACATGACTATTTCTGATTTTCTTCCAAGATTCTGAGCAAGCAAAAGGATTTTTACAAAAACATTTCACAATGAGCCCTCTCGCAACTAAAACTTATATCAGAGTCATTTTCTACTTAGAAGTGCTTAGCAGCTGAATGTCAACCATTTAATTATGCAGATGGCTGACCGTCTTTCACAGGTAGATAGGCTCAAGACCCCTCGAGCCCTCTTGCCTTCGAGAGCACGTTAGACTATGAATATCGTTACTACTAGTCAGGAGCTCGAAAGTCTGACCACTAAACTAAGTCGAGGGTCGGTATGAACCGAGTAATTGGACCGCGAAGGTCAAATGGCTGTTGCTAGGCGTAAAATTGACGCTCTGAGGAATTCTGTTGCTTCGAGTTTGATTGGAAGCCGTACGGATTTGGTAAAAGTTACTAATTTTGTAATACTTTCTTCTTTAATTAAATAAGAAAATGCGTACAAGGAAGTCTGAAAGTGGCGCCGGTGACTTAGAAAAGTTGTGTGGTAGTCGGTGGCATGTGTTGTGGAGGAATGTCCTGATTAGTGTCTAACCCGCCCATTGCATGGGTTTTTTGCTTTACATGCTGTCGAAATCTTGTTTGTTAGGCATGCTGGTTTCCTCACGTTATTTTCCTTCACCGAAAATATGCTAATTATACAATACGCAACAGGGGATCGGACAATAAAAAACTAATTAGTCCGTCAGATAGATTTCCAAAAATTATTGGACACGTATTTTTTCTTTTTTCACGTAAACTTAAAATGAAGACGATACAGTGCTTCGAAAACTCGTGTGACGTCATATGATAGTACATTTTGACGACACAAGTGACGTTTCAAGCCCCACTCCAAGATGTTTGACGCGTTATAACTTCGTAATTTTTTATTGATTTGATAGAACAAAAAACACGTGTTCAATATTTTTCGATAATCTAACTTACGGACTAAACAGAATCATATTATTTTGACCCAGTCCGATCCCCTATTATACAATACGCACTTCATTCCGAAAAATCTGAGTTGCATGTTGTTGCCTGAGGCCTGCTTGGCAGTAAACACCGCTTTCACTGCTTATGATTTGTTAAAACTGCAAGATAACCGCAACAGTGTAAAGGTTTTTCTTAATTTTTACTCCATTTTGCTCGCTCACTAACTCATCATCATATGAGGTCAAACGGCCCAGTCCGTGATCTTACATAATAATTATATGCAAAACTATCGTTTTTTTGCGCCCGAGTCTAGTAGAAGCTTCCTGTAAAAAGTTGTCATGGAAGATAACCTATCTATACAACAAAAATGTATGTTGGCCATTAGCTGGACACATCGAGTGACCAACGTTGAAGTGCTACGTCATGCTGGGAGGACACGCCAATTAATACAGACCATCAAAAAGAAGAAAGTGGCCTATCTGGGTCACGTATTAAGACACGACAGATACGAACTCTTGCAACTAATAATGATGGGCAAAGTGGCAGGCAAAAGAGCAGTGGGACGTAGGAAGAAATCCTGGCTGCGCAATATCCGGGAATGGACGGGAGTTAAGAGCGCCGCGGAACTTTTTAGACTGGCAAAGGACCGAATAGGATATGCGGAGCTGACTGCCAACCTTCACTAGTTGGAGAGGCGCCTGAAGAGAGAGAGACAACAAAAAACTAAGTTAGATCCTATTGCTTTTGTAAAACCTCTAATTCGCCTGTAATTGGTAGAGGTGTACCTAACCTAGTACTACACTCACATTTCTACAGATTCGGCCTTATTACAAAAGGTAGTTAAACCTGGTTTAACTTAGACTTGGTTTATCTCGCATACCGTCACTTTCTTTTGAATATTATTGAAGTGAGACGTCATGAGAGATTGTAAGTTAAACAAGGTGCAAGTACGTAGCACTCGATTCGCTTCGATTCCGATAAATCTGACAGTTATTCTCGATAAAATGAGCTTTTATCGAATCGAATCGATGTCGCAAGTACGTAAATAATATTTTAACGATCGGTAGATAACTCTAAAATTTAAACGATTTTATCGAAAATGCAAGTACGAAACGACATTTTGACAGTTTGACATTCCGCCCACGATAAATCTTGTCGACGCGTGTTACGTACTTCCAAATTCGATAACAAGCTCGATAAAACTGACAACGATAACGATCTCGATGTCCTAACGATGCAAAGTTCGTACTTGCACTGAAGGTTTAACTACGTTTTGTAATAAGGCGGATTATGTTTAAGTCCCTTGTAATAGGAGGTGAGCCTATTGCCATCAACCGGTAACGAATCCAGACTTCATGGCTGCTACTGATAAATTCCTAATTGAAATACCCAATAACATAATGCCCGATCCGAGAATCGAACACAGAACCTCATGCTCCCCGTCGGGGCTGCGGATTATTGAAAGGGATGACGTGACCTCGGCACAAGGGCGAAGAAGGAACATGGGTTCGGTTTTTATAGTGCGCGCGGAACTAGTTGGCCGCGCCTTCTGTCGCCACCTAAGGCGCGGCCAACTAGTTCCGCGCACTATAATCAGTAGAAGTCTTAACACTCCCCTTCGCTCTGCCCAAGAGCGGGGGGAGGGGGGGTAGTCATTTGATAATTTTCCTCCCACCAAAAAAAAAAGGACCTCATGCTCATCCCACATGCATTTATGTAGAACTGCCAAATCCTTTCTGTTTTGGTGTGTCGGGAAATCATCAAATGACTCCTCCCGCTCTAGGCAGAGCAGAAGAGAGTGTCAGACTTCTACTGACTAAAAACCACCCATGTTATCTCTTAGCCCTTTGTGTCGAGGCCGCGGTATCTCTTGCGAACAACCCGCAGCCCCGATGGGATGTAACCTCCTTTTACGTAAAACTAGGTATGTATAAACACACCGTGTGTGTGTGTCCGGTGTGTGTGTACTGTGTGTGTCTAGGTGTGTGGTGTATGTTGTAATCTTTTTTTTAAATATTATTGTGTGTGTGCTTGATGTACTGACGTCAAATAAACATTTTTTCTTTCTTTCTTTCTTTATGAAAGCTGGCGCCATTCCGCCCACCTTTTAGGTTACCAAGCAGAAAATCTACATTCACTTGAACGTTCTAATTTTAGCCAGATCGTCGCACAATATAAAAATAGTTACATCTTATGTAGGGTCGTTGTGGGAACAGTGAATCAAGTGTACACAGTGAAGCATCGCCGTATTGGACAGAACGAGTGGCGTGACACAGGCTATCTCTTTCTCTCGCCTCCCGTTAAATCATACGACACCACGTATGTCTTTTTTTTTTTTTGGTGGGTGGAAAATCATCAAATGACCGCCCCGCTCTTGGGCAGAGCGAAGGGGAGCGTCAGACTCCTAATGACTAAAAACCGAACCCATGTTCCTTCTTTGCCCTTGCGCCGAGGCCACGTCATCTAGTACAAAAATTCGCGGCCCCGACGGGATCTCATGTAGGTAACCTTACTTAATATTTCGTGGAAAAGACGTCGCGATTCCGAGTAAATGTGATCATGATTTGCGTAGGAAGTACTTGGAGATAATATTAACATATTTCGTTTAGCTATCAAAAAGAGTGATGAATATAAATGACGTCGGAGAGGAAGAGGACCCGTCGGTGCTGCTGATTGTTCGAAAGAGATACCGCGGACTCGACACAAAGGGCTAAGAAGGAACATGGGTGGTTTTTAGTCGGTTGTAGTCTGACACCCCCTTCCGTTCTGCCCAGAGCGGGAAGAGTCATTTGATAATTTCCAAACCCCAAAGAAAAATCGTTTGCTTCATTCAAGCCCTGGACCGTACGTACGGTTAGTTGTGAGAGGATTTCAGAGGATGTGTAGTATAGTTCATGGATGAAGAGAGGAAGACCACGGAAACGATAGATTGTCTCAGGAATGATATGAAAGAAAAATAAGTTATAATCTTCTTCTTCTTCTTATCGCGTGGGCAGTAAGGTCTTACGACCCCACACACCCTAGTGTCAGAGTTTCTAAACCGCCGCAAAGGCCTCTGACATGGTTTGACGACCGCCATTTGGCGGCCGGAACCACCGGCTTATACGTGCCTTCCGAAGCACGAAACCATCTTTTTTTGAAGTTATAATGATAGCGTGACGTTTTACAGTGGAAAATGGAAGAAAATAACGTGTTGCGCCGACCTCAAGTGACATGGGATAAAGGCAGGTAGATGTTGACGCGGTTGCCACAATAATAAGACAGTTCTACCGAGATGACGCGGTTGCCACGATAATGTGTAAGACAGTTCTACCGAGATGACGCGGTTGCCACAATAATGTGTAAGACAGTTCTACCGAGATGACGCGGTTGCCACAATAATGTGTAAGACAGTCCTACCGAGATGACGAGTTTACAAGATATAATTAAGTGTAGAAGAAGCCGTTAAACCGTTGATCCCAGCTGTCACCTGTAGGTCTGTCTTTTTTTTTTTAATTACAGTTAGTCAGTGTTCTGAAAGTCTGGCACCACTCTTAACAAAGAGTATCGTATTACCCAGTTCCAAGCTGTGGAGAGACCTCCACAACTACAGGCCAACAGGCTCAACTCAGGCTTTCAGTGACTCACAGCGCCATGTGAAATACTGGTATTCAGCTGCACCCGTTTTGACTGGAAGCTGACCGCAAAGTAGTTGGGCAAAAGGTAAGGCAACTTATCTGATCTCCTCCCTAAAGAAATCCGGGACCAACCAACATGCTTTGCGAAGTACGGATGAAAATCGGTACGTAAATATCTGAAAATAGATCCGACTGCTGATTTAGCTACAAGCTCCTGTGTTTTGATAATGCATGTGCGGCTATACAAAAGCTTGACACAATTTCATACAATTTTTTTTTTTTTAATAGCGAGCGAGACTGACTTATTCTGTTGTTCTCTGGGTAAATTCACAAGGAATGCTCTATTTGTTATTAGTTATAGTGATTTTTTAATATTGTATTTACAATGAAAAGTTATCAAGTAAGTATAGATAATAAATCTAGGCTTTGAATGCCTAATTATTTTATGAATTATTTTCGCTATATATTTAAAAATTATGTACAATATATGCTAAAAATGTTAACTAAGGTATTAGTTATAAGTAACAATTAAGTTAGAATTAAGTAATTAAGGCGCATTTATCGTTTTGGGGTTACACTGTAATGGTAGATGTAAGTTAATAAATAAATAAAATTTTGTGATTTTTGGCTGATAGGAGAAATCGATACAAACATCAAAGCTGGTCTGCGAAAGCCTGACGTTCGATGCTCCAGATGAATCTGATATTCCGATAGGTCAATCAGTTTATTCCAGTACGTCGGCTGGATGCGATATATCGAGCAAAGCGTTTGAAGATTAATCTAATTCTGACTGGAGGATGGCGGATGCATTAATTTATTAAGTTATATCTGCTGGATATACCTCACACGCGGCTTGTGTAAAAGAATTAGGTGTTCTATGTATGGATTTATTCGATTTTGGTCTTCGTGATACAATTTGCTTACTTTTTTATGTTGGTAGGTTGGTTTGGATTTAGCAAAAATCAGACCAGAGGGGATTGCCTCAGTCGTTGGTCTACCGTCTAGTGGTCAGTAAGTCTGAGACTCCCGTCTGCTCCGCATGGAGCGGGTGAAGACAAACATTCATTACAGAAAACATTCTACATAGGAAGTGCCTAAGACGTTATTTTGGTAACAATCTGCAATTATTACTAATCGAGACAAAAAAAAATTGTCTCGTTTGGAATCAATGATCTCTAAGAGATAATAGCTATAAGAGAGTCTGATTTAGCTCAAATCATTTGTGAAATTCAACGTAATTCTGGCTACGCAAATATAGTCCTTAATGTCCACGAATCAAAGTAGCAAGTGCGATATTAAACGTCGCTACACACGTAGAGAGCGTTGCCAGGACGACGCGCGTGCCCCTCCGTAACCTACTTTCCGCAGTTTACCTCTTAGAACTTGTGCGGGACGAAAACATACTCTTTTATATAGAAATACGAGAATAGGAAACGTTTTTGACATTCAAATTGTAGATAATAGGATGGTTTTGAATTGTTTGTGTGAATTAAAGAAATATTTCAAGATTATAAACGGAAGTGGCACTAGAAAAAAGGAAATAAATGATCCTCATTTAGCAAAATCAATTATTCGTCATTATCCTGCCCTTACCCTCAATTTATTATTGCTTTTATTTTCTCGTTTTGATATTGTTTTTATATTTCTAATTATTTTGTTTGTGTAATTTTTATGTTCTACCTATAACTTATATGTGTGGTGTACTTACTGTTAGTATAAGTTGGTTATAAATAAATATATATATTTGGGGTCGGCGCAGCATGTGTTCAGCTTCCAGACTTTCTTTCTTATGACTTATATGCAAAATAAATCATGATTCATGATTGAGCAAAAATCTCAGTGCAACTATGAAAATATGCTCTCCGATTTACACATTATAAATTGAAATTCTCTGCGCACTGAAAGATATTTAATACCAGAGTTTTAATATAAAACTTGAGCATTTCGGGGACAATGCCGTCTTGAAATAGAAGATAGAAAATGGCGGTAGCAATGACCGATATACTCGTGAGGCCTTTTGTTAAACGTGCGGAGAGAAACTCGCGTTTGTAAAGAGAATTTTGATATCTAGAGATATGGTTTGGGTTTCATCAGATCCAGGTTTTTTTGGAGTTAGATGATTTGCTGATTTCCTTTAAAGAGATCTTATTGTTTTAAAGTCCTCATGGTAAAATGACTTTATAAGGCTTACTTTTGGAACGACAACGGCGTGGGATAGGAAAGAAGGTATGGTTATAAAAGGTAACCACGGTCTAGAACTAGTGCTGTTACCGAAATACCTTCAAATTTCGAACGCCCACCAAAAAGAAACATAGACAACCCCAAAGATGCGTGCTGATGAATTAAACCATTTTTTTTACTGGAAAATCGATAGTTGATTGTGGGCGTTCATTGAGGGTGTCGTAGCGGCCGCGGGGGGTGTTGGCGCGTGCGCGGGGCTGCGGGCGGAGGGGCGCGGCGGCGCGGCTCAGCCACGCTGCTTACTCGCCCGCGGACCGTCGCACCCGCCGCACGACCCGCGCGTCACGACCATATTGTCCTGTCACAGCAGTACGCTTGCTCACAGTTACTGCTGCGTCCGGACAACCAGGCCGTGGCGTCGCATATACATCATTGAAGACCCACAATTCTACTGTATTTCTTGTGTTTTTGTGTAAACTGTACTAACAACTTTCCTTACAGGTTATATATTTGAGAAAACACGAGGGAAGTTGTCAAGCTCTTTTTTAATCACTTCTGTCGTGTAAAAGTGTTGTGTGTGTCAGTGCTAAAGACGCGTTTTCCTCTTTAATATGATTCGTTTCGCGTAGATACGAGAGTGGTTCAACACATGATCACCGGAGGGTGCATATATCGAGCGGCACTGTGCGCATGCGTGCCACATTTTTTCGCTGCATCTGAAACTCCGGCCATTTTCTACTCGCAAATCGTGTTCAATTCGATTTTAGGGGAGTCTGTATCTTATTTGTGTTTTGTTTAGGTTGTTTTTAGCGTATTAGAAGTATTTTAGTTTCATTTCATTGATCTGATCCCCGGGTGGTGACACGAAAGGGGTGGTTTCTTTACTGAGGCAAGCTGAGACAATATGGACCCAACCTACCCCTCACCACACGCAGCATGAAGATATTTGACCCCAAACTATTTTCCTTAACCTTTCACAGATTTCCATAGAGCAGAGAGGGGCAATTTTCTTTTTAATCATTACAAAAGCTTTTTTTATCTATATCTCTAGCACCTAGTTTAGCGTATCATAGACTTTAGCACCCAGTTTATTACTTAATTTCGCACAAATAGGACCCGAGCGCGGGGGAGGAGAGGTCCTTGCCCTCTCGCGGGTCAATACTACCTCAAATAATTAATTTAGTTTTTTATATCCTAGTTTACAGGCTATCTAGTTAGTTAGAGAGCTTTTTAGTGTGGGTGGTAGGTAGATAGATGTATAGCTTTAGTTGTGACGACAAAAGGCGTTGCCATCACTCGGTGACGCCATGGTGAAAATCTGGGTAGCAACATAAGTAATATACAAATACCCAAAACTCATGAAACCACCTTGGAAGTTTAGCATTAGTTTAGTTAAAACCTCTTTGTTGTTTCGAGAGGGTGTTGCAAGTTAAATTATTAGTAAAATAAATGGAATAATTGATTACTTGGCAACTTTAGGGTCTAGTGCGTGTTTGTTTAGTGAGAGCGTTCCATTTTTGATTGTTGTTTTAGTCGATTTTCTTTTGTTTATGTTTGGTTATGAATTTTGGTAGTCGATTGAACTTTTATTTGTTTTAATGTCCCGTCGGGGCTGCGGGTTGAAAGAGATACCGCGGCCTCGGCACAAGGGCTAAGAAGAAACATGGGTGGTTTTTAGTCAGTAGAAGTCTGACACTTCCTTTCGCTCTGCCCAAGAGCGGGAGGGGTTATTTGATGATTTCCCTTCCCCAAAAAAAGGGGTTATAGATGTAGCTTAATTTATAAGTATGCTACGTAGAGATAATCGATAACAAGCATCACGCATGTAATCCCTTACGGGCTTGGCAGAGCTTATACCCTCCTGAAGTCCTCCTGAAGTACACCTATATTTATATCTAAATCCCATGTAGTCGTCTAGTTTACAGGCAGGGCTTTTTGTCTAGTTTAAAAATAGTAATACATAATAGTTTAGATTATTTTCATGATTTTCATCTGACCTAGTTTTAGCAATTAATTGATAAGCTCTAATTTGGTGTAAATAAACGAGGGAAAAACAAACTTGGAAAGTCATGGGGGAGGCCTTTTCCCAGCAGTGGGAGACAGCGTGGGCCGATAAAAAAAAACGAGGGACATATTGAAGGAGGGTAATCTAAAGATTGTCCCGAGGTATTAGTAAGCCACGAGTTCATAGACTTATATCTGTCTTTCCTATACCTAATTTAATATACAAAACACATTTAGAAACAATTTATCTCAACCAAGTAAATATTTCTATGCGAATCAACTACATAACTGGGCGTCGCCATGCCATGACGCTTTTAAGCGACGGGGTACCAGACAGAATTTTATTAAATACTCTCTCACTTGATCTAGGAAAACCAACCTTAATGCACGGACATAAAGGTGCTGTTAAGTTCAAACTGTGGCTATGTCTGTGCCGTTGTGACGTGCGAAAATCGACCTTACTGCCTAGAGAAAAAGGCGCTGAATTTGTTAGAGTGCAAACTGTGGCTATGTCTGAGCCGTTGTCAGTTCGAAAAGCAACCTTACTGCCTTGACATAAAGGTGTTGTCGATATGAAATGGTTGCCATATGTGTGCAGCTTACTGAAGCTATTATGAGGTATATGGGCCGCGCCTATAATGTTGGCGTTAGGCATTATAGACTAATAAGAACTATAACATAGAATTGAAAACACATAACCCTCCTTTTGGGCTTCGCCGCAGTCGGGTAATAATTGGTTTTGTATGCCCCGTTGGTTTAGTAGTCGCAAGAACGTCTGCTGAGCTTTAGGTCCTGGATTCGATTGCCGCAGGTCGGGCAGAGCGTTAGTAGTTTTTCCCGGTTGATGGCAATAGGCTCGCCCCCTACTACGTGTGACTTAACCTCAAGTGGCGAAATGTGGGTGTACTTTTTGGTACAACTCTGCCTAACCCTTCGGGGATTACATGCGTGATGTTGTGTTATGTTACTAGATCATCATCATCATCATCACAATTCTCTTGCAATAGGTATCTGCTAAGAAGGAACATGGGTGGGCCATGTTCCTTCTTAGCCCTTTGTGTCCAGGGGCCGCGGTATTTTGAACAATCCGCAGCAAAAAAAAATCTACCCTTAGGTATAATTTGCACAAATTCGTGTCTGTTAATAAAATGTAAGAAACGAATTTGGCAATGGTTTTTCAAGTAACGAATTAGCAACATATGGAATGACTAGCTTTTGCCAGCGGCTTCGCCCGCGTGCTTGTTCCTTGTCTACATTATAAAGGGAACCTCTGTGCATAATTTCAGCTTTCTAGGTACAAGGGTTTGGGCTGGGCGTTGATGAGTCAGTCAGTCAGTCAGGACTTCTCTCTTAATTTATATAGATTGGAAAAATATGCTTAGCGTTTATAGTTTATAGTATACCGATGTGTGGGGTCTTTAACCAGTCAGTTAGCATATAAATCCATCTCCAGAATGCGCGACGAGAGTCTGGCGAAGCGCATCTTCTATTCTGAACTCCAGGAAGGAAAACGGAAATGTGGTAGTCAGTTTATACGTTTCAAGGATGTTCAGAATAGACACTTTAAAAGATGTGAAATTGACCCTTTAGTGTGGGAAAAGCAGGCACAAAATCACCCCGAGTGGAGAGTTGAAGACGTCGTGTGCATCAGCAAGTTAACACATTTGAAGAAAAAAGGAGGTTGCAATTTTTTTTTTTATCATAAAATTAAATGGGCTTGCTCTTGACTTCAATCTTGCCCTAAGGGCAGAGATGATGTCGACGATGGAACGAGCTTACCCAGTATCTTAAATAGATTAGGGTTATATGAACTCGGAAAAACCGACGCAGGCAGGGAATTCCACTCCTTGGCTGTGCGCACGCAATGTGTGGAATGTCGACTAGGTATCGGTGATACCCTGCAGTACGTCTAGTCTCCCGATGGAAGAAGGGAGATGGTGGGATCAGCTCGTGATGGTGTGAATTGGATCAAAAGCGCGATGACCTTAAAGCTAGGCCACCTATAGCTATACCCTATAATATCATCAATGGTGTTCTGACATGTCCGCTTTGTGCTCGTACCTTTTCGGCCAAAGTTGGATATGCTAGCCACTTAATAGCACACGAGAGAGCAGCAGAACAAAGCTCTTGACAATCTTTGGAAAGTCAGCGAATGCAGTCGCTGTGGCCGAAATCGGCTAGATATCCATAGGCTATCAATATCACGTAGAAAATGCCAAAAATGTAAAATAATGTCCTGTGACTAAACTACTGGATACCTATATTCGAATTGTAGTATGCACGGTTGGTGCAGTGGCTAAGCGATTAGATTGCTGCACTGGGTGTCGTAAGTAACCGTAACCCAGTCGTAACCCAGCACCGAAAAATATTTGTATGGCCTACAGATAATTGTTCCGTGTCTGGGTGTTTGTGTATATGAGTTTAAATGTTTGTAACGCACCTACGAATTCCACGATACAGGAGGAATTCCAAATGTGAGGCATCGTTTCCTTATAAAAGAAAAGAACAAAAGTCTAGGAACGTCATAAGGTATACGCAGTTTAATTTACTGTCGTTTTGTCGACGCCAGCTTGTACAGCAATCGAAACTGTTTTAAAAACAAAAATCTGCATTTTTATGAAGCTCTTAAACGAGCATTACTGCGAAAGAAAACGGCGCTTATTGCAGCTAATTTAAAAGAAATGTTTTTATTATTTTGCAAAAGCATGGCCATAAAGTTCATTGACCCGAGTCCTTGGTGAGTCGGGCCAGCACTTTGCAAATTACTCATATGGCTAACAATTCGGTAGTCTGATATATATTATTATATACATACAGTATGTAAGATTAAACCATGATTAAACATAACGCGGCTCCGACACAAGGGCGAAGAAGGAACATGGGTTTGGTTTTTAGTCAGTAGAAGTCTGACACTCCCCTTCGCTCTGCCCAAGAGCGGGGGGGGTTATTCGATGATTTTCCACCCACCAAAAAAAAAAAAAAGGGACTTATTGAGGGAGGGTATTCAGTATTCGATTATCATCCCAAGTATGTAAAGAACTATACTTAATCTTAATTTGTGATGTAATTGTGTTATGTCAATAAAAATTGGTAAAGATAAAACGCGTCAAAGAAACTTAGTTTAGAAGTTTTAGGTAAAAAAATATATACTGTAGTGTGACGTCACGCGAGTTTTCGAAGCTTTGTATCGTCTTCATTTTTGTTTCCGTAAAAAAAAATAGTGTCCAATATTTTTTGGAAATCTATCTGACGGGCCAATTAGATTTTTTTGTCAACTACCCTATTATTTTTACACCATTTACAGACAAAAACACAATGAAATCAGACACAAATATGACGTAGCCGCGTAGCAAACGCGTAGGCCAGTCTACGTAGGTAACCGGTCTACGGCGGATCGACTACGCTGCCTACGTGCTACGACGTAGCTACGGCGTAGCATACATCTATACAGATACTAACAATTTAAAGAGGAAAGATTTGTATTTTTGTATGTAACTTAAAAACCACGAGACCGATTTGAAAAAACCTTTCACCGCTGAGAAGCTACGCTATCCCCGGATGACATAGGCTACTTTTTATCCCTGTATTCCCACGGAAACGGGAACTACGTTGGTGAAACCGCTGGTCTTTCGATGTTTGTTATTCTTTGCTTACTTAATATTCATGCTTGTAGTAAGGGGTAGGTAGAGTTGTATTGATGATGATTTGAATGACTATATTATGATTGGAAGGACTTTGATGCTTAAATATGAACTTAGTTTTCTTACAGTGTATGTCTTTCAGGGCGTCTCCTCCCAGCATCGCCACTCACATCTGCCTTGTAAATACCTGCCTTTTGCTAGTCGCCTTTCAATTATCTTATATAAATGATCAAACCATCTAGACGTAACTCTTTTTTAAATTTTCGTAACTTCATCTTTTATTTTATACGCAAAGTTGTTTTTGAAAGGAAAAAGAAAGAACCCCTCCCCCGCTCTTGGGCAGAGCGAAAGAGAGTGTCAGACTTCTACTGACTAAAAACCAAACCCATGTTCCTTCTTCCCGAGCCTTAAGACATTTTTTTCAGTTTTAGGCACATTAGGATTTCTATTCTATCCTGCGGCGTCCTTTCGTTCATTTGTTTAGTGTTGCCATTTTCACCCTTGGCATAGACAAATATTGTAGTATTAATAGTTCGACGGTTATATATTATTTACTATGACTTACTTATAGTTTTTATTATTAGGATATTTAATTTTTTTGTTATTTTATTCTTGGTGTTTTTTTCTGTAAACGTGGCGTCACCTTTGGGCCCGATCAGAATACCAGCGCTGTGACATCCTAACTAATATTATAAATGCGAAAGTAACTCTGTCTGTCTGTCCTTGCTTTACGCCTAAACTACTGAACCGATTTGTGTGAAATTTGGTACAGACATAGTTTGGAACTTGAGAAAGGACATAGGATAGTTTTTTTTTTTTCGCGAGATAATCCAAAAATCTGCCGGAAGTCACTATTCCACGCGAACGAAGTCGCGGGCAAAAGCTAGTTTGTCATAAATGTTACAGCACCATGCTGAGATAGTGGCCCTTTGACTTCGCACGGCACTAATTTAAATTTAATGTATGTATAGTCCTAATTTTAAGTGTTACTTATATGTTTACTTTGTTTACCTTTAATTTTTTGTCAATTTGTTTTTGTCCTGTGGGAAACCAATTAATATTTTTTCTTTCTTCTTTCATTCTTTCTATAGGTTTTCTATTTTGAACTACTGCACTAAACCACACAAACTTCTGGCATATCTATCATGATTTCACGTAAAAAAACTCCTGCTACACATATTATCAGATACTAAGTTTCGTCTCATCTCATCACAGACAACAAAACCAGTTTTTGTTTCGTCGAACCGCGTATGAGGCATAAAAGTAGTAATGTAATGTGTGTCGTATCTACAGAGGCATTCGAGGGATATCAGGGCTTTGCCCGCAAATGGAAAAACGTGGTTTATGTGGGTGTTGGTACCTATACTATGCCTACACACAGTGACAGCCTATGAGTAAAATTGTGGCTTTGCTAACACGGGAATCGACATTTATTTATCTACATAAATAAAAAGAAAAGACGTGCCTGACTGATTCATCAACGCTCAGCCCAAACCCTTTTTTTGGGGGGTGGGAAATCTTCAAATGACTCCTCCCACTCTGGGCAAAGCGGTAGGGAGTGTCAGACTTATCTATACTAATATTATAAAGCTGAAGAGTTTGTTTGTTTGTTTGTTTGTTTGTTTGAACGCGATAAACTCTGGAACTACTGGGTGGATTTGAAAAATTCTTTTTGTGTTGGATAGTTCATTTATCGAGGAAGGTTATAGGCTATATAACATCACGCTACTACCAATAGGAGCGGAGCATAAATGAGAAATGTTGCAAAAACGGGAAAAGAAAATTCCTTTCTGAGAGCTTCCGTTGCGTGCGCTGCGAAAACGGTTTAAGTTACGAGAATATCATGTATGAAGTAATTATTCGTCTTTAAAAGTGAGTCAATCTTAAAAAATCTTTTAAGATTGACTCACTGTAACCATTTTTTACTATTAAAATGTTAGGTTAAAAAGAATTATTTTTTGCGAAGCTTATTTAACCCGTATGGTATTAATCTATATCTAAATAAATGTGTTTGTTAGAACGGAAATTTAATATAGAATATTTGTGCTCTTTACTCTATACAGTTTAAACAAATATCTTAGAAGATATCGCAATGTAAAAATACCCGCGCGGAAAAATAATTACGCGGGTTGCGTCGCAATGTAGGGTACGGGGGATTCTGGCTGGCCTCCGGGAAATTCAAATTCAAAATATTTACTGCATTTTAATGTTTACAAGTACAGAGTGTTATAGTATATTTAACAGTAAGAGATAGATTTTATAGTAATTCACACTTTAATATAATCTAAGCTAATCTAAACCATCTAAACTATTGTAATAAAGAGAAAAGATAAGATTTTTTGTTTGTTACGATTTAGCTTAATTAATGTCGGATAGTCGATATATCGAGAAAGGTTATAGCTATATTTATGTGACGCAGACGAAGTTGCGCGGGTCAGCTAGTACTGACTAAAAACCACTCATGTTCCGTCTTAGCCCTTGGTGTCTAGGCCGCGGTATCTCTTGCGAACAACCCGCAGATGCGTTTCTGCCTAAGAGGTAGGTACTTTTTTTAAAGAGGAATAGATTTGGATGAAAAAATACGGGGCAATTTATATATACCCTGGACCGTGTTATAGCACTTTCTTAACTATCTTAAAGTGAAGGACAAATGAATAATAGTATTTTATTAGATTTTAGAAAACTAAGTTAGGTCTAGGTTGGTCTGCGGGTTGTTCGAAAGAGATACCGCGGCCTCGAACACAAAGGGCTGAGAAGGCACATGGGTGTTAAAATAAGTCACTCCCTAACTAGCCTAGCCGACCTCTTCTTGGTTGGAAAAGTCTAGACAGACAATGATCACTAAGATGACCAATCACATTTACGTCAAAGTCTCTCATCAAAATGAAAAAAAAAAACCTTCTACGAAAAAGACAATAAACTATAATAGTACCTACGTGGCACTCGGCCTGATAAATGTGAAAACAAGCAAAAAAATACGAATTCAGAACGAAATTGCGTCCACTATCTAGATACCCACCCGCCTTTGCCAAATGAAAAAAAAAACAAATGACCCGCCATTTTGTTGTTCGCAAAACTATTTTCACTTACCCACTGAGTCATTACTATGGAAACTTACAAAAAACCGTCCCATCCCACTTCGATTTAAGTTAATTCCATTGTGACCGAATCATCGTGATTTTTCCATTTTACAAAAAAACGAAACGCCACGTCATGACATTGACAGTTATACAAAATTAAATCAGCGGTCGACAAAACGATTTTTTTTCAAAACTCGTCCTTATTCCGTTGAGTTAAAAGATGTTTGACAGTTGGACGTCTGCAAATAGGTTGGTATCTGTTGCCAATAGAGTAATGAAGTAGTAAGAAAATGGCGGGAGCTGATAAAAACTTTGCGCCAATAACGAGCGTAGGGACGCCTACTATCTAGGGCGAGACGTATTAATGTCGGAAAATTGTATCCCATTTCCCTGAATTCATTTTAAAAATTGACGTCGGCTTCTTTTCTGTAGCTAGATGTTTTCGCTGACCAGGTTACCTCATTTAATTCTGTCTACAAGGAATATTGCCTAAAATCATTACCTACGTTGCTATCATAGCCACTAGCGAGGTTATGAGTTTTTCAATATTGAATTTCTTAGTTAAGTAGCGGTCCGGAGTATGTTAATGATGAATTATTTATCGGTGTACTATGGGTAGATACTCCTCTGCTTAACCTTTTGGGGATTAGAGGCACGATGTTATGTTTTGTAGTATGATTTTTAACCACATACCTTTTAATCTTTTTGGTAGACATCCTCCCCCTTATTAATAAAAAAAAGTTAAGCCTGCTTAAACTTACGCTTGGTTTATCTCGCATGCCGTCCCTTTCATTTGAATATTTTTGAAGTGAGACGGCATGCGAGATAAACCAAGCGTAAGTTTAAGCAGGCTTAACTTTTTTTTATTAATAAGGCCGCCTATGACTGAAACTGTAATTAAAATCGACTAAACGTACCTAATCTAGCAAAGTTGATGTCACATCACTACACCTGTCAACAACAATGTGTGTGTGTGTGTGTGTGTGTGTGTTGTAGCCTGCAATAAAATGATTATTATTATTATTATTATAAGGTTGACATGTGTGGCGTTGGCGGGAAAATAATAACGCGCACTTTCAGCTCAAAAATTATAGGTACCTATTACGCATAATATAATGCTGGCTAAACAGTTCTTCAGGGAAAGTACGAGAGCAGCTACGATGTTTAATTAAGTTGTCAAATACCTCTACTTTATTCTAGTTTGAAGAGGCCCCTCACAAGGTGACACAACTTAAAATCATCATCCTATTCAAGTGGACATCGGTATTTAATAAGTCACCTGGACCCAAGGACGTTGCCTGGACCTGAGCCTGTACCTAGTACCAGAAATTAGATTTAGAAGATCGTTTACCCTATTAGAAAAACATTTTCTTTTCAGTCTGCATTAGATCTATGTACAGTACTATTTTTAAAACAAACATCATCTGTCTAACTGCCTCGTTGGGAACTTTGTAGATTTATGATAGATAAATAGATATTTCCATTTAAATTCAAAAAAAATCCTTCAGTTTTCTGCCTATCAATTAGTATCTACACCCAAACATCAATGCTCATACACCCACAAGTACCATCCCAGAGCCTCTTGACAGTTCTGCGCGAACAATAAAAAGGCGTGGGGTGTCGCCGTATAAATTAATATCTGCAGATAATCTTCGTTCTGCTGACTCCCTGGTCCCTGGTCTCTGCAGTGTCTGCGTTTTATGATGTGGAAGTAAATAGGGGTGTCATTGAGTGTCCTCCATTAAAAATGGCGGAAAAAAGGACGATTATGGGCAGGCGTTTGGAATAATTTGGTTTTATTTTCGAGTTATTAAGAATGATTTTTGTGTGAGAAAATCTGGCCTTAATGATCTGAAATTATGATCTAAGGTCATTCTATTTCCTGTCGGAGCTGCAGGTTCTTCGAAAGAGATAAGAGTAACATGGGTGGTTTTTAGTCAGCTTCCACTCTGCCCAGGGCGGGAGGAGTCATTTGATGATTTCAACCCCCCCCCCCCCCCCCCCAGAAGAAGAGTTTGACAACCAGTCTTGTCCACCATAGTTATTTGACCCGGCACTAGGTTGTGGAGATTAGAGGCGGCTGCTCCATGTTTAAAACTACTGATACCTATTCCACTGCATCTGGTTACATTGATATATCATCATATTATAATATTATCTTGCCCTTATCCTAATTTTTTTAGAGTCAGCGCAACATGTATTGTCTTCTTCTTTCATACTTCTCTTTTATTTGTCATCTCATCAGACACCTCTCTTGCCATATCATCCTTTATACAGTCTATCTATCATATCTAAAACTGAAAGACGGCTCTAAACATATAGGTATTATTGTGGACAAAATTTCAGAAATCATTCAGACCACCAAAATAAGGACGATGGTAAAAAAAAGAAAAAGAAAAACGCATTTAAGTACCTACTCATAGAGGTTGAGTTTGTTCTAGAGTGCCGGCAATTTATTCTTTCAAGTAAAAAAAAAAACCAGTTTAGTAAATGTTTTTTTTTTTGTTTAGATCAGATATGTTTGGTTAGACCTACTGAACGCTGTGTTAAAATTTATCCACCTATTTTAATGGGACCTTATATAGTTGCTTCAATTTTAATCAGACCATTACAGGCTCTTTTGAATGTCAGAAAAACAAAGAAACCGTTGCTGCAGTCACAGTCACAAGTCAAACGGATCCATCCTCACAAACTTTCGCATTTATAATGGAAGTACAATAACCAACTCTTTCACGGATAGGTACAGTCAAAAAGTCATAAAAAACTAGTATTAAACTAATCACATATATCATAAAAAACCCTACCGTATCAAACATTATCAGACCACAAAAGGGCTACAAAACACTGCGGAACAATAACTTTACTCCATTTATTTTAACTACCCATTTTGAAGGTAGACGAGCAAAAACACGGTCAGCCTGACTTGTTCTGCGAAAACCGCCCTTATTGCTAGGATTTTAAGGTGTGGTTGAGTATATAGGGATGTGAGTAAGGATCGTTTATCATAATACACCCTTGTCTGGATGTGATGTGACTAAACTTGGGTAAGGGTTGTGTCTCAGTGAGGGGAGAGGCGAGGCTATAATAATGGCTGTTTAATACGCTTAACGAAGTCGTAAGGCACTTTATCTGTGCGTCATAGCGATCAAGTTTTTTGTTCTTGACTATACCCGGGAGCCTTTTACTTACGGAGGTATAGGAGGTCTAAGATCCAACTTTTTTTTTCTATATTACTACGAGTTTTAACATTTATAGTCATTGTATGTTAATGTGTGATTGAACTATAGGACGTGTTTGTTAATTACATTATATGCTCCCAAGTGTGTATAAAAACTTAAAGTACCATAATGGGCTATTACCTACCCCTTATTCTATGGCTGAACGATTTTTCTATAGTCACATATAAAACACTGTTAAGTAGGCAAGTTGGCATGCGTTAGAATTCCATGCCATTATTATTAATATATGCACCCAAGCAGGATGCCGCAAATTTTATACAACAAATAAATGACTATAACTGTTATTGTACACTGACTTAAAAGCACGAGTGCAAAGATCTTTAAATCTCATAGTACATTATGGTATAAGTGTGTAACGTTGGTGATTACCGCAGAGGCGGCATTGAGACCCGAGCCGTCAGGTGAGGGTCTTAAGAAAGCCGAGGACGGTAATCATCAATACACACGTGTATCATACGACGTTTTTCAACACACTTGCGAATAAAAAAAAAACGTGTGGCACTCGGAAACTGCCGCGGTAAAGCTATTGCATAGCATTTTTTATCAATTATTTAATTAGACAACTTCAGTTGACAACCTTGTTATTTTCCGTAACCATAGCAACCTGGTTGAAATATTTTCGTTTCGGAATTTCTGGATTCGCTCTCCACGCTCAAGGCCCGCGATAGAAGCTTTGCAATACTGCCGTCATAACTAAGAATGCAGTAATCGCAAAATGGCGGTTACGAGATAAACGCAAAAAACGTATTTCATATCATCTGAGCCAGATGTTCGTATTTTATTGGTCATATTATATATCTAAAAATTCGGAAAAAAATCAAGCTTTTACAAGGTAATTTTCATTTATTTAATTTACTAATATATGCAATTATAATACGTATTACTGCGTTTCGGTTTAGTATCAGGTCGGTTCCGAGCCACAGGATACTAAAACTAAATGCAGCACTTGCGCGTATTACTGCATTATGTCTTAGCACAAGTCGATTACTGCATTATTTTTTAGTAATTATTGCCATTATTATATGCTCGGAACTAAGTTGAAGTGTACTGTGTCTTCTAAAGGATTTTAAGGTTAAGGTTTTTTTAGTCTCTTATTAGCTACGACCGTTTTTACATCGTGGAATGCAAATAAAGTATTGAGTAAACTATACGGATGTTAAAACCTACTTCATGTTCTTATAATACGCAGCATTAGGGTGAAATAATAAAAAAACATGTTTTTGCAAATTCAGTTTTAATAAGAAAATCATTATTTTATTTATTTATTATTAGGTTTACCAACAGCTTCTGTGTACAACATATCTTATAATATTAAAAAGGTTTACAGTCTTGGACTTACACAGTCGCCATTACTGGTTAACCATCGTTGACAAAAGTAAGTGATAACAAAAAAAAAATACATAAAATTTAAAATTAAAAAGTGGCTCTAGAAAATTAACTACACTATGCAGTATCTTCTTACATTTAACAGCCTTATTAATAAAAATACTCTAGGTATTACAAGACATAACATAAAAACGTAGACATTTGCGAACTAATTATGACTAAATCACGGAAAAAAAAACATAATATACCTATATAAAAAAAAAACAACTTTTATTAAGTATTTTGCTAAAACAATAAAAATGAGATCGAAACTGAGATCATATGAAGACAAACTATAACAAAATAAAGTTATAAAACTAAATCTAAAAGAATTATTCATTATTCCTATTACACTAGTAAAATATTGTGTTGCAATTATCACGACATTATAACTAAAAATAACAAAATTCAGCCAGACTGTTAATTAACATTAATTAAGTACCTAGGCGCTTTCTTAATTTCTAAATTAAATCAGACTCTTTCAATGTAATTCTAATATTCAGTCTTTGTTTTCATTGGCATGACTTATTAGCAAAAACTAGTTAATTGTTTACTTATCACATTCCAATAAGGCAGAATCATTACATGCAGGCATGTTCTTAATATAAAAACTTAAAACAAAATTTTAAAAACATTATTTAAATACTAGCTATCAAACAAAATCTAACATTATAAACATAAAAAAAACATCCAAAAAAAAATATTTAAATAGATTCATTCTGCAGACTCTCTATTTGCAATGAGATCTACAGAGGCATCGTTTACAGGCAGATTTTGCCAAAACAGCAGTCTGTTTTCAGGTATTATGTTTGCTAGTTTTTTAAGAATACCAGTCTTTCTCTCCAATGTTATTCCTCGCGGCTTTTGATTTCTTACTGGCTCAGGTACAGCAGATTGTTTTATTACTTGACTTTTCAGAAAATCTATTTCCACCGTATTTCCATCATGACTTGTCTTAGCAAGTAGTGTCATACTACTTCTATTTACTTCGACACAAACAATATCTTTTAAATAGGTTCTTTCTTCACACTTTTTTAATTTATATTGAGATGAGTGATCTTTGTATTGAAAAAAATCTGAAACTTCCATGGGCTTTACATGAACTTTACCTGAATTTGCTAACTGTACACAATCAATAAAATCGGAAAAATCATACACTTTTTTTGCTTTTTGTAGCTGATTTTCAACCTGATGATGAAAATTGTCTGCAGACATAAACGTGTGTCCCGGTTCAAAATATTTTAGAATAATTTTTGTTGCGCTGATTAAATGGCTATTAATAATTTGTACCAGAAATGTAAAAAATGCCCAATTTTTATTTTGACTGGTGCAATTGTCGGTCCAAACAACAATTTCATTGCAATCACGTTTACTTTCAAAAAAAGCTCTATATGTACTAATTATGTCCTCTTGTTTTCTGCCAGATACTGCTTCATGCCATACCGCTGCAAAAGGTTTTTCCTTACTGGAGCCCAAAGGAACAAAGCTCTCGTTAAATGCAATTATTCTCGGGCAGAACATAACGACTTTGAACATGTCTAACCTTGGTAGCATAATTACTTTTTGTAAATCAGCTGAGTAGTAACATTTTGAGGATTCTGGTCCTTTTAAAGATTCCGTTACATCGTGTTGGTAATGAATTCGCGCTTTTTCGTATTTTTCACGATGGTTACGATATGAAGTACAATCGGTACAGTCCTCTATATCTTTGCATGACATTTGATGCAGTCTATAACTCTCACATTGCTCACACTCTTCATTACCTAACTGGGCAAAAGATATGTTCATATCTTTCTTTAAGAATTTCCTGTAGAGATCATAAGAAACTATAAAGTTTGGATTCTTTTCAATAAAATCAGTATGCATCATGGTTGCGTTTAAATCACTGGGTAGATATCTTCTATTAGGAGCATGTGCTCGTCTGTAATGTGCAATGGCCGGTCTAAAACTTTCAATATGCTCTTTGAGCTTTTCTCTGTCCAATTTTTTCGAAATATCATGCTTCCCACGTCGATCTTTTTGAGCACTTGGAAGTTTTTTCAAAATATCAAGCACACGCCTATCATTATTTTTATGGTAACCCAGAGTCGTCAGAAAGAATGTCTTACAAACTTCCTTCTTCTTACTGTCGATTTGAAAAGAATAGACATAAGTGGTCTTCCGCATCTGCTGGCTATTCTTAATACGTCTATAAACTTCTTTTTCTGTAACCAGGGACTTGACAAACAAACCTTGAGCTTCATAACTAAACTCCCAAAATAATTCATTTAAACGTTTGCGTTCTAATTCCGTAAAATTTAACATGCATTTTTTAGTACACGTTTCGTTACATCCAGGTTTCACCGCCATTTTCTCCAATTTTGATTTTTTCTTCTCTTCTAACCGTGTTTCTACAGATCTCTCAAATTTACGCCTGATTCTTGGTTTGCCAGATTTTGTTTTTCCGTTTGTAGGATCAGCGTGTTCGACATCAATGTCTGGCTCTATATATCCAACATTCTGCAAACTGGATTCAGTTTCAACTGTATCGTGGTTCAAGTTATTATATTGGGGCTCTTGATTTAACCAATCCTTTGAACTAGATGCTATAGCGATCATGTTGTAGTTTAAATTATCTTCCGTTTGCTGTGTATTTTCCATTAATGCTAAGCTGTTCACGGATTCATTTAATCCTAATGTTATATCTGTGAATGTTAAATCCATCAAAGAACTTGGGAACGTTTCGTCACATAACAAAGAAAATGACTCTGTTTCGTTGACTGGAAAAACTTCAACATTTGAAGCAGACGGTAATTCCGTGACTTTAACATTTGAAGCAGAAGGCAGTTCCGTGATTTTAACATTTGAAGCAGAAGTCAGTTCCGTGACTTTAACATTTGAAGCAGAAGGTGGTTCAGTGACTTCATTCGATTTTCCCAGCACCATGTCTAACATGCTTCGACCGCGGAAGTTTTTGGTACTCATTGTCAAAACAATGATCTGAAATATAAGACATCTATTAGATACTAATTAAGCAAGAACTAGCATAAAACTATTAATGATACCTACACTACTCACTGTCAAAATCGGTACGTAAGTTAGTGTATTGCTTAAAAAGTTTCGTTTATTGATCGAAAAATAACAAATCTAAAACATCTGCACTTCGTAACACTGATTTACAGATACTTACAGATTGATTTATGAAATACTACATGGATTAAGTAAGAATTGATAGGAATCATTTAAAGGAAGAATTATGAAGAAGGCATTAAAAAAAGAAATAGGTACCGAAGTCAAATTCGTTTATTTAGGTACTTCACTTCTCATACCCTAACCTACGCGCGGTGCCAAGTGCTCGCGCTACTGTTGAATCCGCAAGTAAGTACACCTACCCACCCGTATTGCAAAAATCTTATTCTCCAATATTAAAACCAATTACTTAACTTATAATTAACTTATTCTCCAATATTAACAAACTATTACAAAACAAAAAGTTTACAGAATAAAAACATAAATCAAATTGTAGGTACATTTGTGGCGTCTTCATTAATTAGTTATTAATATTATAGGTAAGTATTACTTTAGTGAACTTATTATGTAAATAGTATTTTAAGTTAACTGTAAAGTACCGCTAGCTTTAGATTCTCACGCAAGCCCACAGATGTTTTATTGCAGGCTAATTTCTTTCAGTTGCTTATTGTTCCTTGCAAAATTGGTTTGTTGTTTGTATTAACTTTAAGAATTTAGAATAATGCCCGTTGGATCTTTATTGAGATGCCAACGGGTCTTTTGTATATGTTTAACTGCGCTATTTTTATTGTTTAACCTTGTTGTAAAAACCTGTGTACAAATTTGTGTGTTAACACGACGCCCCGACCGTACCCAAGTTTTCGATAATTGCTCAAATGTAAAGATATTCAGTATTCAGTATTAATAAACTTACTCCATCACTCAGTAAATCAAGTACTTATTTTGCGATTCCCATAACGCCGACACTTCTAGTTAACCGACCTACGTGCGCAAAACATTTGACAATTATTTGTTCTTTAAATGCATTAAACAGATTGCTCTATTTACATAACTTCTTTTGCCCTATCGTTTTTATATCTAAACCAATCAAATACTTAGGTCATACTAAAACCAACACAATGTAACGTAAACAAAAAAAACATGTTTTCAACTTACGTAATATTTGGCGGCGCTTAAGAACAATTAAAACGATAATTCACAATCGTCCACTAAATACCTAGTTAGAAATTGGTTTTTGTGGCTCAATTTTTGCATTACAAAGTTCAGATAAATAAATATCTTGGGACAATTTAGATAGTACCTACGAGTATTAGATTGACTTCTGTATCTACCTATAACTTTCCTGGTATTAATATCAAACTAATGTGAATGTCATTAAACTGCTGTAAACTATTCGATAGAAGTTAGAGTAGACTAGGTACCATAATTATGTATTTATTTATTAGGTATACTCACCCAAACTTCGCTGCGTCAAAAAAACAACAAGAGGCGCACCGGAGTCCCGTTCGTGGCACACGTATTACTCCACCGAATGACATCGCCAAACTGACTAATTTACTAAGACAAAACGCGGCAGTGGATCGCACTGCTACGACTTCGCAAGCCTTTACTACACTTAAATGCAGTAATGAGGAGTACTGCGTTTTAATTTAGCAATTTGTCTACTGAATTTAAAACAAAATAATAAAGTAGTGGATATTACTGCATTCTGTTTTAGGGTATTCTTGCAAGTACTGCATTCTTTCTTAGGCCATGTTTAATACTGCGTTTTTTCTTATTATTGAAGCAGTTTTTATGCAAGTACGGCGAAAATCATTACATAAAAAACATACTTCGAGTGAATTTTTTTATGAAAATAATTTTTTTTCATGTATATGAGCCTCTTGGGATGCCATTTCTGGAAAAAAGTGAAAATCTCAAAAATGTCGATTACTGCATTCTTTGTTATCAGGGCAGAATAGCTCATTAATACAACAAAAAACATTTTATTTAGTAGATAAAAAGTTTATTTATAGAAACAATTAGTACTTAAATGTGCAGTTAGTAAAATTATAATTAATTGTTTTTGATGGCGTAGCGGTCTCTTCAGATAGATTACTGGCCATGGTTCTGTATGTCTTTTACAGTTATATTTGTTAATTCTTGTATCCTACAGTTACACCAAATATTAAAGCAACCTGAAAAAAAAGAAAAAAATAATTAAGTTTAACACACAACACGCTGAAGCTGAAGTCACGTAGATAGATATTTAAAATTAGTTTAACTAACCTTAGTAACCAGATATTGGTTATCTGGAGCATCTTTTATAAATTTTTCAACATCGTTAGACGATAAAACCTTTGATTTCTTGCTTCTAAATCCATCTGACAGTCTTTTTAGATAAGCTGACAAATTAGAGTATGTTTTTAAGTCCACTCCATTCTTCGTTCGGACTGTACTTTTTAACATTGAGTATATACACCACAAAGAGCTAGGTTTGTAATTAGAAGATAATTCTTTAAAGTACGCCAAGAACACATTTTCAGAAAATTACTGCGATTTCTTGGTGTTTTGGTGCTTGAAATTTTGGTACGATAATAGATATTTCTCCTTGGAGTTTTCGGGTAGCAAATTATCCATAACGCTTAGGGCTTCAAATCTTACATCGGGCGGTGTACAACATGAATCATTTTCTTCAAAACTAGACATTTTAACTAATAAAATAACTATAATAACAGTGAAAACGAGTTGTGTATTTTTTCGCAGTAGCGGGAAAATATTATGTTTTTTTATAAGCGATCAGCCATAGACTAAAATAGTTTTTTTTTTTTTTTTTGCTTGTCGTGGATAGTGTTTGCAGCCATACAAAATGGGGAATTCAAATTTTTATTTATCACAGAGAAAACAAAAATTATATTTGAGTGAAAGTTTTATTGATTAAAAACGTACTAAGTTTAAATTATCTATTTAAATACAAAGTTTCATGAAATGAGCAAGCACTAGGTCATTAATTAATTTTTACTATTGAACACGATCTTTTTTGTATCGAAACTTTTTTAAGAACATAGCAACTCAACCAATTAAATTTTAAAAAAAAACCTATAACTCACTAGTGAATAATAGTAATGAAAAATTCACAGTTTGATTATAGGTGTCATTATGTGCCTAATTGCGGTGAAATTTTAGCCACTTTATGAGCAAGTGTGTTGAAAAAAATATTTCATCTCGCTCCAATATCTATCGCATAGCTCCCCCTACCCTCATCTCCTATCCTCGTTTATTCACAGATTACGAGGCGCCTACTGAAGTGTCAACTCGACAGTACCCTGACACTACGGTCTGACACTAAGGGTACAATGGAACTTCATAGTGTCATTAAAGGGTAACGATCATTTTTCATGAGTTTATCTGCGGTTAATGTGGGGTGGCTACAAAATCTGAGCATTTATTTAATTTTTGGTAAAGCGTGATCCTTCTTCTGATACAATGTGTCGAATTGGTGTTCGATCGGATTATAAGAGTGAGTGCATCTGTGTTTTCGTATATCCTTCTGATTACTACTCTAACTAATATTTTATGCATCATCAACATTTCAGCCAAAAGACGTCCACTGCTGGACATAGGCCTCCCCCAGGTGACGCCACATTGACCGGTCCCGTGCGTCTCGCATCCAGCGGGTTCACCAGGTCATCGGTCCACCCCTAGTGGGATACCTTCCAACGCAACGTCTTGCGGTTGATGATATACCGATTCCTTTAGCCAACAAACGCAATAATTTCAAAATAAGTATTGACTTATTTTGACGTATTTTTTTTTAATATGATACAAATGAAAAAAAAAAAAATTTTTAATTTTTTTTTTATTATAAATGGGTTTGCTCTTGACCTCAATCCTGCCCTATGGGCAGAGATGATCTCGTCGGGGCCGCGGATTTTTGTACTAGATGATGTGACCTCGGCGCAAGGGCAAAGAAGGAACATGGGTTCGGTTTTTAGTCAGTAGAAGTCTGACACTCCCCTTCGCTCTGCCCAAAAGCGGGGGGGGGTCATTCGATGATTTTCCACCCACCAAAAAAAAAAAAGGGCAGAGATGATGTCGACGATGGAACGAGCTATTAATGTAAGAAAGATTGTAATATTTTGATGTGCACCTAAATATTAATAAATAATATGTATCTGAATCGGAGGGCTACAGTAATATTTCTATAATACCCTGAATTTATGATCGGCACCATTACATTTCGTCCCGTAATTTTCGTTGTAATGGTTTTCTAATTCGACCAAAATTATATATCAGCCAAACCTTCGTATTTATTTGATGTGTCCATTAAATAAACCATTACTTTTGCGTTTTGGTATATTTTATCGCTGCTTTATTGCGATTCGATGACAAACCTAACGACCGTAATATATTAATAAATAAGAAAAATAAAAAAATAATTTCTGACTCTCTTAACTGAATTAAAACGTTTGGTTTCGAACCTTTTATTTTAATTAAAACTTTGTCTCACACAGGAATTTCTCATATATCGTGGTTACAAACATTTAAAATATAACATACGCAAATACTAAGACCTGAATGACTCAAATATTTTTTCAGTGTGGGGACCGAACCCACGTCACGCATCGCACCAGCCAAACACTCAGCCACTGCGCCAACCGGGACGTCAAAAAATACGAAATTGCATCAATTCTTCTTTTTTTTTGTAGGTACTCTAAAGTGCTGTCATTTTTGACCCAAGGTTGACTGGTAGAGAATGCCTTGTGGCATTAAGTCCTCCTATGTAGGTACCACACCACTCTTGTATATATATGAAGTTATATGGCGTATTCCCTGATCAGCTGAAAATAGCTTTAGTGAAACCTTTACATAAGAAAAATGACAAAACAGAGCCAAGTAATTACCGTCCGATAGCTTTACTGCCTACAGCCTCAAAGATTTTCGAGAAAGCAATGTGCAATCGCGTATATACTTTCTGCGAAAAATATAAAATATTTAACGAATGCCAAAACGGGTTTCGGAAAAATCGATCAACAGCATTAGCAGTCTATAAATTTATACAGGAAGCCCTAAACATAATAGATAAAAAAAAATACGCAGTAGGTTTAATGCTTGACATGACCAAAGCTTATGATAAAGTGCAATATGGTATTTTATTAAATAAACTATATAGATTAGGGATCCGTGGTAAATCATATGAATGGTTCAAATCATATCTGGAAAATAGAGCACAGCTAGTAGAAATAGAATACTTCAATAACAATATAAATGAACTTCAAAAATTCCGGTCTGACAGAAAGGCAATTAGCGCATCAATACCACAATACATCAATTACGTGTGTGATAAGTTAGACAAATTCGTATACGCAATAAAACGGCTTCGATCAACAGTGTCCGTAGCCGCGGCCGTAACTGCATATCACGGATATGTATCGTCTGTGTTGTCATATGGTCTAATACTATGGGGCAACTCAGTTGAAGTTTTGATGGCATTTCGAGTACAAAAAAAGTGTGTTAGGGCAATATCTGGTGTCTGGTTTTTGGACAGCTGTAAACCCTTATTTAAAAAGCTTCGCATTTTGCCTTTACCCTGCATGTACATCAAGGAACTATGTATGCTAGTAAAGCAAAACCCGCATTATTTTCGCATGCAATCAGAAGTTAGTCACAAAAAGGCTTCTGCTAGAAATAAGTACAAACATGAACTAAATGTACCTCAATGTAGATTGCAAATTTTTAGGAGAAATGTATATGTACATGCCATTCAGGTGTATAACAAGTTACCCAACTCATTTAAGGAACTTCCTGTCCCCATGTTCAAGAAAAAGCTGACAAATTGGTTATTAGATCATTGTTTTTATGACATTGGCGAATATATGGAATATTGTAACAATCCAAGACGACATGTACCTACTTAATTTGGACATTGGTTTTAAATCTATAATTATAATCATATTAATTAATGCTGGACTTATTGTATCGCAAATCTTGACATTTATTGTACTTAGTTATAAGAATGACATTTTATTATTATTTTATTATTTAATATTTGTACACCACATATTGTGGTAGAGTGTATAGAACTTTAAAAATTTTTAACATCATACTATGTACAACTACATTCTTACAAATAAATGAATTCTAATTCTAATTCTAATTCTAAGGAAGTGTGATTGGATGTCTTTTATTTCTCATCTACATCAACGATCTCCCTAAATTTATAGCAGAATCCGGACCTTGCGTTTTGTTTGCAGATGATATCTCCATTCTCACTCAATGTCATGACAACATAAACCTAAACAGTTCCCTTAATGAAATTCTCAGTAAAATAATAACCTGGATGAACGAACACAACCTTGAAATCAACTTTACAAAGACTAAACTCATAACATTCCATCCCCACCAAAAAAATCCTCTAAATGTATTATTTTCTTTTAATAATCATCTCATAGAAACTGTAAATGAATTCACATTATTAGGAATAACCATAGACAAAAATATAAATTGGAAGTCACACGTACAAAAAATTAAATCAACTTTCCAAATTTTTATATGCATTTCGTGAAGTTAAAAAAACCACAAATTTACAGACTGCCCTGGTTACATACTACGCCTATGCTTTTGCATGGCTTAGCTACGGCATTATAATGTGGGGATGCAGTACAGATGCCCTTTCATTGTTCACCGTTCAAAAGAAATTTATCCGAATCTTAGTAAATATACAACAGATAGATAGCTGCAAACCCCATTTTATAAAACTAAATATACTTTCTCTTCCTTGTATATATATACTTGAAATATGCAAATTCGCTCACAAACACCAAGACTTTTACACTAAACGAGAAGACATACAAACAAGATACACACTACGAAACAAAACACAACTCAGCCTACCAACATCCTGCTTAAAAATACACTCTACCAGCCCTCTGGTTATGTCAACGAAAATATATAATAAGTTACCTAAATCAATAAAAGAAGAAAAAAAGCTCCACCTATTCACGAAAAAAATAAAAAACCTATTATTAAGCAAATGTTATTACAGCGTCAACGAATACTTAGATGATAAATCTTTGAAACTTATAAAATAATCAAAATGTGTTGTACTTATCTAATTGTTAACTACTTATTTATAATTTCGTTTTTCCATTTTCTCCATAACTTTTGATTTTTATTTTTGTATTGAATATATTTATTATATATTTTATTTATATATTTTTGTATAATATTGGCACCTACTTAGGTCTGTAAAGGAAAATAATGTGGTTTTATGTTTGTATTTAATTTTTGAATTTTATTATAAATTTTAATATTATAATTTTTCATACGTTAGTAAATGTTAAGCCGTATGCTTAACATAATATTTCTTTTGCTGTGCCCGACAGGGTCCATGATTGTTTCTTTTAAAAATATTTACCACCTAAGCCTACATTGTGGAATGCAATAAAGAATTGAGTATTGAGTATTGAGTATAAGTTTAAACATTGAAATGATAATAAAGTTCCTAACTCAATAAATTGAGGCACTATTATTAAAGTTGTGTTAGTAATTAAGCTAGTTCCGAGGCAACAGAAGTCGCATTAGATGCCGATGCATGTGTGCGTGGGAACACCGGTGTGGTTTTAGTCAGTACGAGCCTTACAGACCCCTCCCCGAGGCGGAGGACATCCATTGAGGATTTCAATATCATGAAAAAAACAAATAATTATGATGCTCCATTGCTTAATTTTTTGCAATTTACCGGTCAGTGTCAGGTTGTATGTTAAATAAAATAGGATTCGCAACCGTAACACATTTTAATGTGACTTTACCGAGTAATAATGATTAAAAAGAATCACCAATTACAACCCTCTCAGTTTATTTAGTTAGCAGAACAATAGGTTCTGATCGCGTACCTCTCCACAGATTTTTCTTTTTCATAAGTAGGTAAGGTAGATACAGACGCTATAGTTGCTGTCAGTTAAGATGTCAATAGCGGTCATTGCCCTTCTCCTAATACTCGTATACATCTTCGTACGATCAAACAAATGAACCATGTATCGTTTTTCATTAGAAAAAATGTTGAAGATCACGATAGATGACGATTCAAGACATGAACAGGCTTATGTAAGAATTTTAAAGTTAAGAACTTTAATAAATGTAGGTAGGTCAATGACCGTTATTGACATCTTAATTGGCAGTAACTATGCCACATCAAACAACACAAAACTGTAAAATTTTCCCAATCAACCTTGAACCTAGTACTTTAACGTTAAAGTTGAAAATCTATTGAAGAAATTTTGTAACTTGATGTGCTTGCGTATTTCCTATTTCCTCAAACTAATTCAAGGAAAGTCGTAAAACGTTGTTTCCTCATTATTAACGATCCGTTTAATATGAAATCGAAGTTCGGTTTATGGCTCCGTCAATAATATAGTGCTGTGCCTGTCGGGGACGCGATTTAGTCGATTTTGGAACGACACCGATAAATTATCGTAAAGGTTTATTTGAACGCAATGTTTTACGATTTCGAAATAACGCGGAAACGCAAAATGTTGACATAAATAGTTTATGATAGTTTGATTTTTGTCTTAATTATTGTGAAAGCAAATAATAACCGTAAAACATCAGCTTTAGTTATTGTAAACTTATCTGAACACCAGGCCGCACCTAGTCTCCAACAAGCTGAATCATTTTGTACAGTACCTGAAACAAAAAACAATATATTGAGTACAACGCCATCTATCGGCTGCAACTTCCAAACAAAAAAACGTTCCGTTCACGCAACACAACACTTCACAATAGTACATCAACTTGCTACTAGATGGCGCGAAACACAACTTCGGTTGAACAATGAAAATTATTGATTTACACCCGGTAGGTTGGGGTGAGGGCCGCTCATTTTGCAGACTATTTGCGAGTGTCCCTGTGCAAAATTTACTGTTGACATGAATCAAATTATGTACAGTAAGGATTCCCTCATTTGGTATGATACTTTATTGATTCGACGTTGAAATATTTCAATGTTATATTCAATTTCGTGCGCGGCGCGTGTTTTCCCAAACGATATTGATCAACCGAGTTACTTTATTTGGGTTACATTTTGTTTTAATGTTGCTCTTAAAATATCGTATTTCAGAATCAAATTAGCTTTTCTGTATTATAAAAAGTTCTTTTGTATTTTTTTGTGAGGCGTAGGCCGCTACGATTAATCGTAGGTCTACGGCGTAGACTTATCGTAGCAAAGTGTTTTGTTGGCGGATTTCGAATGTTTCTTCTTATAATATGAATTCTTTTGGCAAAGAAAAGTCAGGATAATCAGTTTTTGGAGGTTTCTTTAAAGACGACTAAGGGATTACGTTTAGAGGAAACAAAACAGGGGTTTTCGACCAGGAGTTTTTCAAAAGATTTGTGCCGTCAAGTTTTCTTGCCCCCCTACTACATGGGTCTTTATCATAACTAACTATGGGTTCACACTTCTGCTTAACTCATCTGGGATAATGATATGTGATAGATTCAAAACAGCATCTTATGTCTGCGAATAAACACATGCTATGTCGTTACTAGCAAATCCCTTGGTTGACAAAACATTACTGCCAAGAACGATGAGAATAAGTTTGCAAAGCCTGTTCTCATTGCTCTTGAACTGTTAAGAGTAAGAGAATCTTCACATAGGCTGGACTTGTACCCAGCCAATGTCAATAGGCTTGCCCCTATAACATGGGACCTAAACATAACTGGCTAAAATTGGTAGTACTTTTAGGTAGACCTCTGCTTATCCCTTCGTGAATGTCTTTTTCTGACACGCAAAAATCCCTAACTATGAGAATAGTATAAAATCATTGACTTATAATTACTGCGTAAGGACTGGGCGGACCGCATGATAAAATGACGCCTCGAACTTGGTCCCAAATAGGTCTTGACTAAACCGAAGTTTACCGAAGTGAACTAGTTCACAACATCATCTTCGGGTGCGTCCGTAAATTTTAAAAGTGAAAATATTATTATGTAGGTATTGTTTATAATCTACCTTCAGATTTTTGATTTTCTCCGCCTCGGGGCGACAGGGGCGGAGGGAGAGAGGTCGAGCGCTGGGCTCGGCGTGAAGTAGTTCGTATTGAGTCGCGCTGGGCGTCGAACGATTATATAGTAGCCATAGAATTACGGGTGAAAGCGCACGCGCATTGATTAAATCGACTTGTGGAGTCATTTCGCGGCACCCAATTATACTAGTTAAGCAGTACGGTTAGCGACGCTGTGAATGTCGAACGGGTTATTGATAATATCATTGGTTTGCCTTGTCACGGGAGTGCTATTGGGAAGCACCGAGGCTTTTGTGGTTAGACTAATACGGAGTGAGTGTGGTGGCTCGCGTTAACGGCGTGGCTTGCAGCGACGTGGAAGAATCGTCCGGAACTACCAGCAAACCATCGCAAGGTCATATACACTCATTATACACATACACAGTTACACAACTTGCGAGGGGTCAAGGAAGTGAGACCGGCTCGAAGAAATGAGGTAAGAGTAGCTGTAAGTTCAGAAATTGTAATATTGTTCGGAGGCGCGTATCGCGTCTATTTGATCCCGTTAGGACGGCAGCTGTTCTGAGACCTGTCTCCCATGGGCCCGAGATAAGGTTCGGCTGAGTCCTGGCGCGATCAAAATCTGGTAGCAGAGCGTGGTTGATTTATTCACTCAACGAATATATTATTATTGTTAGTTCCGGATACAATAATTGTTATTTTTTTTGGTTATTGTTATTTATTATTGCATAATCGCGTATTGAAGTTGGTACTATGGCTCCGTCAGTAACGAAAACTATCGCAGCCAGAATCGAAGCTGAATTGAGATGGTTTTCATCGGTTGTTACGTTGGTAGGTCGCACCGATCGTGAAGATGCGTTATTGTCACGCGCTCGGCAAGTTGACGAACGATATGACGCCGTGTTAAAGTGTCACGCTGAGTATTTAGCATGTCTCGAATCGACGGATCTGTCGTCGGTGGACAAGGATGCTCAGGTGGTACGGGGCAATGTGGACCAGTGTGGGGAAATGTCCATGAGCATAATCCAGGCGGCGGCCGACATTGAGCGATCGCGCATGGGTGACGTCAGGGAATCATGTCGGCCAGCAGGCGTAGGAATTCAGGCGCCGTTGCCACCAGTACATGTACCCGAGTTTAGCGGCGAGTATGCCGATTGGCCGCGATTCCGCGATATTTTTAATAGTGTCGTGCATTCGCGTACGGATCTCTCGCCCGCCTACAAGATGGCTCAATTAATGGGTAGGCTTAACGGTGAGCCGCACGACATCTTGACCCACCTGGAGATTACGGACGCCAGTTATGAGACGGCATGGGGCCTATTAATCGACCGATATGATAATCGGCGATTAATAGTTGATGGCCTCATTGATAAGATTTTTGAAATCCCGAAGGTGTCTAACGTGTACGAAATAAGGTCGAAAATCCTTAATCCGGTCACGGTTGCGGTGAACACGTTAGATCGACTTAAGTTGTCGTTAGGGGACAATAAATATATCATCGTCAATAGGGTTTTACGGAAGTTGCCGATCGACGTGGTGGCGCGCTTTGAGCAGTCACATGGTGGCGAATCGACGGACCACCTCCCAAGTTACGATGACTTGAGAGCGTTTTTAGAAGGCGAGTGCCGGCGGGCGGATTGCCAAGGGGCATCCACGTCGCACCCTCCTCCGTCAACCCGACGTACGAGCGGGCCCAAGCCGGTTGAGCCCCGTCGGGGGGGGAAGAAATACCACGCCCTCCAATCGGAAGTGTGCGCCTTCTGTCGGAAGGAAGGGCACGGTCTCGCCGCATGCGCGGACTTTAAGGCGCAGCGGGTGCATAGACGAAGAGGGGTGGTCAAGCTGCGCTATTTGTGCTTCCGCTGCTTGGGGACTCACTTTGTACGTGAGTGCCACAGGACCACTAACTGTGGAACCTGCGGAGGAGCCCATCACGAGTTGCTATGCCTGGCGGAGAGTAGGGAGGTGCACGGAGCCTCGCCGGGAGGTCACCCCCCCTCTCCTAAGCCAGATTCGGGTGGTCGGTCACCCCCCCCTAGGGGGGGTGGGTCGGCCAGGAATCAGCGGTCGCCGCCCCCTCGGGGGGGTGGGCCAAGGGCTGATCCAGAGCACAACCCGATACCGTCGTCTTCCCCGCGGGGGGGGGATAGGCACCGAGACTCGGGCAGGGGCCCGGAGGTAGTACAGACGGGTTACGCGGCGTACTCGAATGCGTTGGGGGGCATGTTGCCACCCCCGAGTAGTCGCTTCTCCCCGCCTCTCGCAGAACGCCCTCGGCTGACGGCGCGCCCGCCACCGTTCGGAAGGATGCCAGTAGGCTACTTCCGACCGGCACGGATGTCACCGATGGGTCGGGAGGGTTACTACCCGGGTTGGGACCCGTATACTGGGACAGTATTTACTCCCCCTCCGGCAGGGGAGGAGGGAGGTGCCTCCTATTAGCAACTAGCAGCCTGTTCGTCAGTGGTGCCCACCCCGACAGTAACGGTATTATTACCGACGGCTAGGATTACTGTCAGGGGTACTGACGGACAGCCGGTGCACGTGCGAGCACTGTTAGATTCAGGGGCACAAGGTTGTATTGTGTCCAGCTGTTTAGTGAAAAAGCTGGGCCTTACATTAGAGCCATCACGGGATGGCGCCGTAGGTATAGGTGGCAATCGGGTGCCTCACCTCAGGGGTCAGACGACATTCCTGTTCGAGATGGGTGACACGGCATCGGTCACGCGGGTGAATGCCACGGCGATCGTTTTGGACGAAGTGGTTGGGGTCCTCCCTCAGACTCGGTTACCGTCTGCGGTAAACGGGTTGACCAATGGATTGGAGTTAGCCGATCCCCACTTCGCGATCCCCGGACGGGTGGACGTCTTGCTTGGGTCTGACGTCCTCGGGAAGCTGCTCCGAAGCGGCAAACGGGAGCTGCAACCAAACGGGGTTGTGGCCATGCGTACCGCAGGTGGTTACGCGTTATTGGGCCCAGTACGGGAACCACAGCACTCAACGGATTATAGCTCCATATATTATGGCAGCGTGTTATCAGACGTCCTGCAACGGTTCTGGGCAACGGAAGAGCCACCCACCGCTCTTAGGAATAACCCACGTGATGAGGAGTGCGAAACATTTTATCGATGTAACACGGTGCGCCTCCCATCGGGTAGATTTATGACAAGGTTGCCATTTCTGTCAACTCGACCTCCGCTGGGGAGCTCATGGAGTCTGGCAGAAAAGCGGTTAGTGGCAATGGAAAGGCGCATGAAGCGGGACTCCAACTTCCGACAGAAGTATGTGGAGTTCATGCGCGAATACCTGACGTTGGGTCACATGTCGGTGTCCAGGGTTGACTATCGTCATGAGGAGCATTATGTGTTGCCTCATCATGCTGTTTTGAAGACACCTGACTCAAAGATTAGGGTCGTGTTCGACGGGAGCGCGGAGACGTCTAGCGGGGTGTCCCTGAATCAATGTCTCCATGCTGGTCCTAAGCTGACCAGAGACATTGCAGACATTCTCACGGACTTCAGGAGACACCAGGTTGTCTTCGTTACGGACGTACGGATGATGTTTCGTCAAACTGAGATTCATCCAGACGACCGTCGGTTCCAGCTGATATTGTGGCGAGAGAGCCCAGAAGAACCGATGGTCACATACGAGCTCAACACAAACACGTACGGATTAAAGCCCAGCCCATATGTAGCCATGCGTACGCTACGAGAGCTGGCTGATCAAGAACGGCTCCGCTTTCCCCGCGCGGCTGCTGTCATTGATAGGGACGTCTATGTAGACGACATTTGTACGGGCTCAGACAGTATTGAGCAGGCGCTCATCTTAAGGGATGAATTGGTGGCGCTCATGGCCTCCGGTGGCTATGAACTCAGGAAATGGCTGTCGAACTGCCCAGAGGTACTGGCAGGACTGCCAACTGAGTATCAACAAGACCCGCATTTGTTTGAGGATTCGGAGAATCTTCATGCGTTGGCCATTTTAGGGGTCCAGTATCGACCGAGTCAGGATGCCTTCACATACAGTTGTGAGGCCGAGTTGCTGTCGAAGACCTGGACCAAGCGATCGGTCCTTTCGACTATCGCACGAACGTTCGACCCAACCGGTTGGATCGCGCCGGTCACGTTCATGGGAAAGTGCTTCATTCAGGAGCTTTGGTGGAGTTGTTGGTTAGGGACCGTCACACCAAGAATTCACACGCAGGCTGTAACACCCTTCTGGGCATTTTGCAGCGTGAATTTTGGATTTTATCGGCCCGCAGAATCATACGGAGCGTTGTGTTTCGTTGCTTGCCTTGTTACCGACTCAAGGCAGCCACAATGCAGCCACAAATGGGAGATCTCCCGGCCGACCGAGTCACGGAGGCTCGGCCATTTGCTGGCGTAGGGACAGATTTCGCGGGGCCCTTCATGGTCAAGACATCGCACCTTCGCAACGCGAAGTCGGTTAAGGCATATCTGTGTGTCTTCGTGTGTCTGGCGACCAAGGCCGTTCATTTGGAACTGGTGGCCGATCTCTCTACGGAGGCCTTTCTGGCGGCGTTAGATCGATTTGTTTCTAGAAGGGGAGTACCGTCACTGATTCGGTCGGACTGTGGTACCAACTTCAAGGGCGCCGACCGGTGCTTAAAGGAAATTGTATTGTTTTTAAGTCAGAATGAGCGAGGGATTGGCTCAGGCCTCGCCAGTCGGGGCATTTCGTGGTATTTTAGTCCACCTGGATGCCCCCACTGGGGTGGAATTTTCGAGGCAGTAGTCAAGTCTTCCAAGACTCACTTGTATCGGGTCATCGGCTCAACGATTCTCACCTTTGAGGAGTTGTCAACGGTGTTTTGCAGAATTGAGGCGGTCTTAAACTCGCGACCTTTGTGCCCGTTGAGCGCTGACCCGAATGACCTTGAGGCCATGACCCCAGGTCATTTTTTGATTGGCCAACCACTTAACGCCTTGCCGGAATATCCGTATACTGATGTCAAGTTGTACCGGTTGTCACGGTATCAGATGTTACGGCAAATGAGCCAAAATTTTTGGAAGCGATGGTCGGTGGAGTATTTGCATATTCTACGGCAACGCGTTAAGTGGACGGACAGGACGACCCCACCCTGCGTTGGAGACCTCGTTCTGGTTAAGGATGCTAACCTATCACCGTTGTGTTGGCGACGGGGGCGCATTGTTAACCTGATTACGGGCAAGGATGGGTTTCCAAGGATCGCAGACGTCCAGGTGAGGGACTCGATCCTTAGACGGGCAGTTTCAACTTTATCTCGACTCCCGGGAGTTTGAGCGGACCGACAACGGGTCGGTCCGGGGGGGGTGATTGTTTATAATCTACCTTCAGATTTTTGATTTTCTCCGCCTCGGGGCGACAGGGGCGGAGGGAGAGAGGTCGAGCGCTGGGCTCGGCGTGAAGTAGTTCGTATTGAGTCGCGCTGGGCGTCGAACGATTATATAGTAGCCATAGAATTACGGGTGAAAGCGCACGCGCATTGATTAAATCGACTTGTGGAGTCATTTCGCGGCACCCAATTATACTAGTTAAGCAGTACGGTTAGCGACGCTGTGAATGTCGAACGGGTTATTGATAATATCATTGGTTTGCCTTGTCACGGGAGTGCTATTGGGAAGCACCGAGGCTTTTGTGGTTAGACTAATACGGAGTGAGTGTGGTGGCTCGCGTTAACGGCGTGGCTTGCAGCGACGTGGAAGAATCGTCCGGAACTACCAGCAAACCATCGCAAGGTCATATACACTCATTATACACATACACAGTTACACAACTTGCGAGGGGTCAAGGAAGTGAGACCGGCTCGAAGAAATGAGGTAAGAGTAGCTGTAAGTTCAGAAATTGTAATATTGTTCGGAGGCGCGTATCGCGTCTATTTGATCCCGTTAGGACGGCAGCTGTTCTGAGACCTGTCTCCCATGGGCCCGAGATAAGGTTCGGCTGAGTCCTGGCGCGATCTGGTGGTGGGTATACAAACGCCATTTTTAAAAAAATTTAAAGCTTTATTTAATTTCTCTAGACCTCGAAAATACCACGCCGCGCCGCTCATACAAGGTTACGTTTACGAGCAGCCTGAGTAGTTCTTATAGATGGCGTTAGTGTTTCTATGTATGGGGTACGCATCGAGCAAAATGTTCGGACGACCGTATCTTTAGTTTTTATATCAATGTAAATACCGATTTCAAAATAATTAGCAAATCGGTGGTAGAAGGGTAAACTACCAATATACGTACCCAACAAAGTTAGTGATCGGCCTCTTTCCACTCTATGTCTTAACCAATAAGGTTAAACACTGGTCAATCACGAACTTAACGACCATACATGTAGATAGGTAGGTAGATATATTATGGTAGACACGTGTAAGCTTAGCGCAGTCAATACAAATGGAAATCTAAAAGGTCAGGTGCAACCGACGGGCGAGCATAACTTGTATGGCCAGATGTATGGACGTGGGCGAGACGAATGATGCGAGAAGATCATGGTAGGTGACATTTTCAAATTGAATGTCTGTAGAACCTTTTCCCAACTATGTATGTTGGGGTCAGCTTCCAGTTTCCGGATGCAGCTGAATACCATGGTTACTCAAACTAAAAAAAAGCATTTAATTCAAGCAAGGAACTCCATGGACACTCTTTTAAATCAAAATATTGTTAGAGAGTCTTAAGTAATATTATTTAAGAGCGTATGCTACCTCAGATTAACAACCCTATTTGTGGTGGTTCAAACTTCGCTTGAAATACTGTTAGAATAAAGTTCTAATCAGCTTGTAGTGCAAGCTGATGAAAGCGGTTGTTACGTCTTTCGCTGCGGCCGAATAGTGCGAAATTAGTGGTATTTTGCGATTTACAAAAAAACTATTGATGGACTAAAAAAGTAAAACACTATGACTTTAGTATGTTGCTTGTAGAATTATTTGCCAAAAAAATCAGAACGATGACATGTAATGGTTTTTACTCGTTAAAAGAAATTTTTAGAGGTATCTTCGCGATTTTTTTCTATCGAGCAAAGTTAGTTGTAAGTATTATGTTTTCACAACACTATGGCACTAGCATATATCCTGAAGAATATCATATATTTTTCTGATGTTGATTACTGCAGTGAATCATATACTTTTACGCATTATAAAACTCGCGTTTGAGGTACCATAAGCTCTTAATGCTGAGATGATACATGGATCGTCTGCCTATCTGACCTTCCCAACCCAGTATCTGGTAATATGAGACCTCGAAAAAACAAAAAAAAAAAAGGAAGTTAAATAAAGATCCTGAAAATGAATTCAATTTGTGGAAGCGATTCATTTTAAACTTTTAATGAATGGACCGCGGACGAAGCGCTCGCTATACCTTGGCTGGTTTTAGGTTTACTTTGTACACTAAATTGTTAGATATTATTTTGAACACTAATTGCTATAACTTCGGGGTTTGCAAAATGAAATCGAGTTTACAGTGTTTAACTACGTATTTATAGTTTATTATTGAGAAGAAAATATTGTACATAAACTTAACACTGCGATATTTGTCTTAAATGTAACAGCACAATACTGCGATAGCTAGAGGCCTTTTGACATCATGGACAATTTTATTTTAATTATATTTTAGTATGTCTTATTTTTAAGTTTTTCTGATATTTATTTTATGGTTTGTTGTTAATTTTCAATTATTTCGTTTTGTTCTGTGTAAGACAAAATAATTTCAAAATAGTTTCTTTATTTAAAAAACTAATTAATCTGAAAGGACTACTAAAGCCCGTCCTATAACACTAATACATATTTTATCTTTACTAGAAAATCAAACTCTCACCCCTGAACCGTGCGTATAAAATCCAAAAGACCCCTACCATTAATTTAGACGCAACACTTTAATGATACATCCATCACCATTGAATTTTCAACTCTCCATCCTGAGATGTGCGTTCAAAACCCAATGGAGCACTGACATCGACATCTGGTTATGAAAACGGGTGCCATTATAACATGTGACGGTCACTCCCGCACCGGAAGGGTCTACCGGCAGATGTCAGATTGTCTGCTATGGCTGTTTACTGTGTCAGCAGAAATAGGCCAGGAAAGTGCGAATAGATATATATAGGCAAACCTTTTGTATTGAGGTGTTATTTTTAAATAGGTTAGTTAGCTATTGTTGTAGTGAAGGGGAACATTATTAGCCAAGCCAGTATTTTGCATGGAGCGACTGCCTATCTAACCTCCACAACCCAGTTAAGTATCGGGTAATATGATATATCTTGGTAAGACTGGTGGTCAGACGTTCGGGCTACTGTAACGATTGTTAAATGACAGTGAGGGCTTAACGTACTTTCGGAGACGTACAGACGAAGCTTGCTATGTCACCAGCCTTTCACAGATCAGCAAGCAAGTGCGGCCAACCTAAAGATTAGAAAATAATCTGCGGAAATTATGTACCTTATTATGCGTATCCGAGGCTTATGTGTATGGAGGAGCTGTTATTGTTTAGCCACGAGAATCTTGACTTTTATATTTATATATCAAGTACAACTTTCATATAAACAAAACCGGTGCTACACACCTTATCCACTTATTTTCTGTATCCATATTAACATACACTCCACATCTACCTAGGAAGTAATTTACCATAAAATCCTCGGCCATTACGACCACGTGGGCACGACGGCCAAGTGGTCATAACGGGGAAAATATTCTAATCCGATCGGCGGCCATCGCTCAATCACTGGCCTAAACCTTTTCTACATCGTTTGCTAATTTTTTGACGACAGCTGTGGCGAATGGGTAGCCGATATGCGGTGGAATATCTAATGATTTTACGAGGACATAAATAACATTTTGATGTCTGACGGAGGTAGCAGACGACGAGGTATGAATATTGTATGTGTGGTATTTCGCTATTCTAAACCACGTATTTTATTTATTTTACTGAGTGAGCTGTAGTGAACATGTAGGTACATAATACATACTTATTTACATCATATACTTACACTTCGCATCTATCATACGTTTTATTGGTTTTTACATTACTATTCTGCGAATCGGTCTAAAACGATTCGTTTTCTTATAAAATATCTGAAATAAATAAATAATTTTCATATTTTTCATTGTTATGACACTTTACGTCAGGCTGTCAAAGTATCAATACTTTTTCTTTTAATTTTCTGTCATAGTTTCTTACTGGCTTAGTCTATGAAGGTTACTTTTGATTTATGTAATTTAAATTCTTTTTATCAATATGTTAGCCCAAATATTATATTTTAAACCTTACATAGCTCAGATATTGTATTTTATAACTTACATATAATTAATTAACACGCTCTCAGAATTCTACGAAAAGGTTTTGGATTGAATATTACTGGCTGTTCTGGATACTGGCAACTGGCAAGTTGCATTTTTATGACAATATGAAGTCACGAATTTAAACTTCTGAAAAAGAAAAAGAATATAACGTAGGAGATACAGTCTGGCGAAGAAACTATGTAAATAGTCAGGCTGGGACTTATTTCAGCGCAAAATTAGCGCCGAAATATGTGAAGTCCACTGTGTTGCAGAAACTATCCCCATTAGTTTATATATTAGAGGATCCTAATGGCAACCAAGCTAAATGGCATATTAAAGATTTTAAAATATAATGTATATATTTGTAAAATAATTTCATTCTTCATATATTACTCACTCAGCTCACTCTTTCTTGTTCTTTTCGACTTTTTATATTTTCCCTTAGTCTATAATACATTATTTTTCTTTTGAGCGGTAGCAACTCATTAAATAAGCCCCTAATGCATTATCTTTTCTTAGAGGTATTCTTAAAAACCCTCTAAACTCTAACTCAAGTTCCTCTTGAGCTCTAACTCAAGTTCCTCTTGAGCTCTAAACTCAAGTTCCTCTTGAGCTCTAAACTCAAGTTCCTCTTGAGCTCTAAACTCAAGTTCCTCTTGAGCTCTAAACTCAAGTTCCTCTTGAGCTCTAAACTCAAGTTCCTCTTGAGCCCTAAACTCAAGTATCTCTTAAACTTGAGGTTTTTCTTAAACCTTAAACTTTTCGAGCGGATAAGCAACTCGTTAAATAAGCCCTAATGCTCTCTTCTAAATTGGGTTTTCAAACAGGTGCGGGTTACGACACCTAATTAAAAAAAAAAGCCTTCGTAATTACAATTAAATATTTCTTTGTTGGAGTATGCGTCATTGAATGTGAACCATATCTCCTACGTGTGATTGAATGAGTGTTTGATGAAAGCATGAAAGATGTTGTGTGTTAGATCAAGGACTTATTTTAACCTTCAAAATTTTCAATGGAGTTGAAAATTTTCCGGGGTTGTTGGGGAAATGTGGTATTTCGCTATTCTAAACCACGTATTTTATTTATTTTACTGAGTGAGCTGTAGTGAACATGTAGGTACATAATACATACTTATTTACATCATATACTTACACTTCGCATCTATCATACGTTTTATTGGTTTTTACATTACTATTCTGCGAATCGGTCTAAAACGATTCGTTTTCTTATAAAATATCTGAAATAAATAAATAATTTTCATATTTTTCATTGTTATGACACTTTACGTCAGGCTGTCAAAGTATCAATACTTTTTCTTTTAATTTTCTGTCATAGTTTCTTACTGGCTTAGTCTATGAAGGTTACTTTTGATTTATGTAATTTAAATTCTTTTTATCAATATGTTAGCCCAAATATTATATTTTAAACCTTACATAGCTCAGATATTGTATTTTATAACTTACATATAATTAATTAACACGCTCTCAGAATTCTACGAAAAGGTTTTGGATTGAATATTACTGGCTGTTCTGGATACTGGCAACTGGCAAGTTGCATTTCTAAGACGAAGAAGTCACTATTTTAAATTCTGAAAAATGAACTGAAAATGACAAGCTGTGGATCTATAAAAGCAGAAATGATTTCACACGCGTGGACTTCTAATCTGAATCTGATCGAGGAAACATCTCCAAGGACTCTAAGCTCTACACTGGTTCATTGTTGCTGCTGGTCCTCCTACTCAAGGTGACGCTGACGCCAAGAGGACCTCCAATACGTCTACCCGAGTGACCGGTGTCGAGCGAGACGCTACGCTGTCTCCAAACTACCTCATATACAACCAGAGTGACCTGCACTGCCGTGGAACCATAAAGCCAAGGATAACCACAACCGTAAAGTTCTTTAAAACCTCCTCCCTCCTCCCTTCTGAGAGTGTGCCTCTTTTATAACTTGTTTTGTATTTTTTACTTTTCCCTTAAAATATAATGTTCAAGTCTACTGTCTAAACTCTTTCATTTCCTCTAAATTCAGTAGATTCGTTACATATGTTAGAAGAGTGGTTTGGGAAATTATGACATGGTTACTGTTTTCCAGAAAGGTTTTCACCATGGAACATAAGACAGGAGCCTGCCTTGTCCAAAATGGGTTGGGGTTGGCTTCCAGTTTTAACGGATACAGCTGAGACAAGCAAGACTATAGACGCAAACAATATTTTGTTTGCACGTCATGTTTATGCGACAAACAATTATCTATTCTTTCTTCTTCTATTAAACTACATCTTTCCAATGTGTAATTATTGATGTCGTTTATTGTAATAAAAGACTATACTAAATATATAAACTAAACTAACCTAAAAACAAACTAACTACAAAAGGGCATCGAAAAACTCCTCTCTTCTATTTGCATAATTAGCCTAAATGTGTCCACTACTGAGACTCAGGTCTCCTCTCTATGAGAAGAAATGCGCTAGGGTCCAATGCAGGTTTATTTTATCTTACACAGCTCTGTCACCAAAGTATACAAAAAAGCAAACAGCTACGGAACTGATTACAATAATAAGTACTATAGTCTCAAGATAGCTACTAGACTAAAACTCACCTGTCTCATCTGCCTAGTTAGTTGCCTAAAGTTTCGTATTTGACGGGTAGTCATTACTCACCCATACACAAACCAACCTGAAGATTGATCTAAGCGACTATTATAATCTAGCCACAAGCTACTAGCTAAACTATCATCAGCTATAAACCCTTATTGGTATAATAATTCGGCTTGCAATATGCAATAATGTGTCGCCATCGGGTGCGAGACACGCGCCCTCGTAAACATGACGGGGTAAGGTGGTACATACATCCCTGTATACGGTGTACACGGTTGTTTTGACGGCTAATCTGTGGGGATATCTGATACTTTTACCTTTATTTTTACTCTGGGCAACGAGGTAGCCTTAAAGGCTAATTATACTGTGTTTTTAAACAAAAAAATATTGTATTCTATTCTACATAATTATTATATTTAATGCGTATTATGTAAGTGCGTTTGGACCTTAATCTTCTTCTCTGTCGTCACACTCTTGGCAGAGTGGTCGTGGTCGTCATGACAGGGGTGGTGGCAAGCTTAAGTGCTTGGCCAGACTGCAAACGCGGGCGCGGGGCGGGCGCGGCGCGACAAACTTAAACGTATGGAACTTCATTTGAGTGTCCGTAGTGGGCACGCGGGCGCGGGAAGCGGCGCGGGCTGCTTTCCGCGGGGAGCGCGCGGGCAACTCGTGCCATAGCTCGTTCATACAAGTGGCCGCAGTGACTGCGCGGGGCGGCAAGCGATAAACCGCGCGGGAGCGGCGTATCTCAAACTTTAGTCTGCGCCAGATAACCAGATAAATTGGATTTATTTATTTAGCTTTAACTTTTATAAGTTAAAGCTTAAGAAGTTACTCCAATTATTTATAATTATACATAGAAGTATCCAATAAATTAAAATAACCGAATTTTAAAATTCTTACCAAAAATTTTTTGCTTTTTTTTGCTTTGGCGAAAGTTGTTATCTTTTTTATAATATAATTTTCTGTATTTTGTAATATGTAGTCAAACGTATCCATTGACATTCTTGTATATTCAAAAAACTTTCGAGGTTGCTCTCGCAATCTTTCATACAGTGTGTAAAATTCTCCTTCATTTTCTCTGGTTAAATTAATTTTATTAACTCCATTTTTCACTTTTAGCATTTGCCATTTAAAGTAAGAATTTTCCAATAAAAACAAGTCTTCGTCATCCATATTATATTTTGACAAACACTGGACGAACAGTTGAACGCGACAACGCTCGGAACGAAATCGCGGTCCAGTGCGGACAGGCAAATCGCGCGCGTTCCCGCACCCGCGCCGCTCCCCGCGCCGCGCTGCCAGTCTGGCCAAGCACTAACAATTCGACGCCATTCCTCTCGTACTGCTGCTTGCCTCGTGCATTCGTGGAGCGGACCATTTAGTGCATTTTTGATTTGGTCGGTCCAGCGCATTGGTGATCTACCGCGCGCCCTCGTGCCCTCGGTTTTGCCCTGGACCACGAGTCGCTCCACAGACGTGTCCTCTCGACGTGTAATATGTCCAAAGAAAGTGAGAATACGGCCTTGAACGATGGAAGAAAGACGTTGTTTTATATTTAGTTCCTTACCTTAGTTTTGGACCTTAATACTCAAAACAAAAAACTGTATTGCGTAACTACCCTCGAAAACAAAAAATAAAAAGGCTGATTTTAGACTCTAATGTCAGCGGAATAAGCACCTAATAAAGATAAGACTAATATGCTTATCCCTGCCCCAGTTTAAACCGGAATAGCAGCGCTATTTACTTCTGCCATAACAACGCTGAATGGTCTGCTATTCCGGGTTTACAATGTGTTTGCTGAATGGCAATCATACTGTTTATTTACACATCACAAATCTGTGTTATGTGTATACCTGAACTCTTATGGCGTATGTAATCATTCATCTTCAGCCTATAATGTTCTCACTGAAGTGAATCTAGCCTCCTCTCTGTGAGAGGTAATTGGCTATAATCTACCACACGGGCCCAGTGCGGGTTGGTAGATGTCACATGTCTTCGATTTTTTTGGTTCTAAGACATGCCGGTTTCCTTACGATGTTTTCCTTCGCCGTTATGAGAGCAGTAAAATACACAAAGTTATTATGCGCCTGACTAGGTTCGAACCCACGACTCACTGCTCGTAAGTCGTGGCCGCCACCACTTGGCCACCGCTGCTCTACACTAGCTTAAAATCGATACTAATCAAACAAAAACAATTTAAACACAAAAACCTTGAAACAACTCCCATTCTACCATCAAGAAACCAGATAAGTGTAATGAGTACGCGCTGCGTAGTACGGCGTAGTGTCGTATCGTGTTCGTAGGGCTCGCTACGCGGTACGGTGGCGTATCGACGCAATCAATATAGCCAGACAGAGTGGCGCCCGGGATGTTTACCGGAGAAGCTGGGGAGGCAACTGTGTGGTAGAGGGCAGAAGGACTAGTCTGTGTGGTCCTCGAATCCTCGCCGTATAGCTATGTCGCTTTTCCACACTTTTTTTTTTTTTTTTGGTGGGTGGAAAATCATCGAATAACCCCCCCCGCTCTTGGGCAGAGCGAAGGGGAGTGTCAGACTTCTACTGACTAAAAACCAACCCATGTTCCCTCTTCTTCGCCCTTGTGTCGGAGCCGCGGTAACCTTTCGATATCCACAGCCCCGACGGGCGCTTTTCCACACTGGAATAAGATTAAAACAAATAGACTTACGAACAGGCAGGCACCTTACTTTATATAATTTATTTCATCACCACTGCTCTCAAAACGGTGAAGGAAAACATCGTGAGGAAACCGACATATCTTAGAACTAAAAAATTCGAAGACATCTGCCAACCCGCGCTGGGCCCGCGTGGTGGATTATAGCCCATACCTCTCCTAGAGAGGAGGCCTGAGTCCCTGCAGTGGGAACATTATAGGCTGATGATGATGATGAGGAATTCTGCTTTAAGACGTCATGGTAATCCCACAGTACGTAGCAACCTATCCAGGCTGTCGATTGTTTCATTCAAGATCCTATTTAACTAAACAAACATAATTATGTCAAGAATTACGTACGAAACGCTTTGCTAAGTCTTTCATTATTCGTACAGCCAAGGAGTGGAACGCCCTGCCTGCGTCGGTTTTCCCGAGTTCATATAACCCCAATCTATTTAAGTCGCGAGTAAATAGGCTTCTTCTGGGTAAGCTCGTTCCATCGTCGACCTCATCTCTGCCCTTAGGGCAAGATTGAGGTCAAGAGTAAGCCCATATTAAATAAAAAAAAAAAAAAAAAAAAAAAGAATTCGAATTTACCCCTTCCAAATACTAAAGTAGGTTTCTAAGGAGAAGAACCGGCAAGAAGCTGGAAAGACACCTTTTTAAATCAAAATATTATAAAGTTCTCGAGATTTAAGCACGCTGTTATACATACAGACTGAGAATATTCCCTTTACTAATTTTATTAATTAATTCGTTTCAATCGATGTTCCTTCCTTCCTTCTTATAGACGAAAATAAGTGTAACGTTCTGTGGGGTGATAAAATGAGAACAAAACTCGCAATGACCTATCATCGTCCTTCCTACCCTTTCATACATGTATTGTGGTTCTTTCATACAAGCCTAAAAGCTTAACTTGCCCTCATAAGTAACCCATCACCCATAATCATCATGATGTTAGGGTCTCTGAACAGAGATACCGTGGCCTTGACACAAAGGGCTAAGAAGGAACATGGGTGGTTTTCAGTTAGGGAGGAGTCATTTGATGATTTTCCACCCTCAAAAAAAGGGTTATCTGAACAGTCCTCTTGCCTTATTGGCATACCGTATTATTGACCCTTAGACACACCAGCACCACTGAGCTGCCAACTCCTGATCTAACCCTACCGAATTAATTTGTATAAACCACAAACAAAGTTTCTAAGGATGGTAACTCTTCAAATGAGGCCTCCCGCTCTTGGCGGAATAGAAGGGAGTGTTAGGACTCTTACTGACTAACACCCTTTCGTGTTCCTGCGTTCCAGGAACGTTGTAACTCATTCGGACAAATTTCACAACAGTCTGTTGGCACTTAAAACTGGTTGAACCTTCTGACTTCTTCGCTATACAGTTTGACTCGCAGAAAGTTGTTCGTATTTATGTGCTCCTGGTAATTGGGGTGGCGACTGGCGATCCGCTTTGATTCAAGGGATGAATATACATTTTATTTACGTTAAGGGACGTCAGAGTCCATTTAGCGTGTGTTGACTCAGAGCCGGAAAAAATATATAAATGCTTTTGACTGTTAATAAGTTATGTTAACCCGCGCTGGGCCTGCATGGTGGATTATAGCCCATCCCTCTCCAGAGAGGAGGCCTGAGTCCCTGCAGTGGGAACATTATAGGCTGATGATGATGAAGTTATGAGTAGTAACATAAAGGCTGTAAAAGTATCTTTAACGAAGGTTTTCCCCGTCACTGCGATCATTTTTTTTGTTCTAGACCATACAGACCTGGGAACCCCCTCGTTACGGAGATATTGAGGGCCAAAGTTCCAAATTTATCACAGGTGTTTTTTTATTACTAGTTTTTCAAGTTATAACTTTACTCAAATGACCTCCATGACCCGTTTACTATTCAAAGCATACTAGCACAATGATTTAAGAGTGCTAAATTGAGTTTTACCGTAAAATGGGATTTTTCACCAAAAAAAAGCCGTTTCCCAGCAACAATTGTTGCGTAGGGGTACTTAGTTTGATGTACATAATGCTTGGTGGTCGGCTTCCCCTTCTCGGGATACCCTTTATACACCCTGAATATATAAGTACAGCTGTAATGAAGACAAGAATTGACAGACAATCTACAGCCAGAATACAAATTTGTAGCTGAGATAAGTGCTTTTAGAGTTATTTTTAACAGACTTAAAAAAAGAAGTAAGTTCCCAAGTTGATTTTTATCTTTGTAACCTTATAACTCAGTCATTTCTGGATCGATTTGAAAAATTCTTCCTTTGAAAAGATAGCCTGAAATGCTGACCAGTAAATTAAAAAAACTAATTTCACGGGTTACCTTGACGCGCGTGGTAATTTCAGTGTTAACTGAAATACCACTTTTTTACTTTACTGTTGACAGAAATAAGGATGTTCTTCGTGGACTGGCACACTCCTGGACACTCCTTCCATTTCTCGCAAACCCGTACGTTCTCCTTTCAGTTTTCATGAAAACGGTATATTTCGTCCACCCATTAACTTCATGGCCCACCGCGACTCCTCACTGTGTCGGGCGGCACCAGCTTCCTGCTATTTCGGCCCACAGTTTGTCGGCATCCGGCAGACATGTCCTGCCCAGTACCACTTAAGTTTGGCAGCCTTTTGAGCCGCGTCTGCTATTTTTGTATTGGGTTTCTAACACGATCCGAAAAATAACTCTTATACTACTAATAACTACGCACACAACAGTACACCTCCGCTTGACCGTCCCAATTGAAGTTAAAAGCCTGTGACCACCATTGCATTACGCTCGTCACAAACACAGCGTCAGTGGATAGATCAATGCGTCCCACTCCGGATGCATCGATATCTATGTACTCTGTGAAATTACTAGCTTGTCGCAGTTCCGGACAGTGGAAAATAGAATACAGGAATAAATTACTGTTGGTCTATCGATTGTTTAATTTTCGACTAAAAATGGCATGTCCTTTTCAACAGCATTATACAGAGTTTCTTCCGTTCTTCGGAAAACACGATGACGCAGTTGGTTCCGTTGTCATTTGTAAATCTTTGACAGTCGTCAAAAAACAGAAAACAGTCTGTGATACAGAAAAGTTAAAAGGGAATCGACTGTCGTGGTATGGGCATGTGATGAGGAGGGATGAATCGCATGTGACTAAAAAAGTTATGAATATAAATGTGGATGGATGGAGAGGGAGAGGAAGACCAAAGAAAAGATGGATGGAGTGTGTGAGGAGTGATATGAAGGAAAAAGGAATAAATGATAACGTGACGACTGACAGGGCAGAGTGGAAGGAAAAAACGTGTTGCGCCGACCCCAAATGACATGGGATAAGGGCAGGAAGATGATGACAGTCTGTGGTCTAAAAGTCTTACCAAAGGGAAGACTGGAAGCGAAACCCCCACATACTTATAAAAAGGCTAGGCAGATGACGAGTCACGTGGACTCCCTCTACTCTTATAGCCCTCTACATTCACACTCAAAATTTACGACATTTCCCTCATTCCTCCGCATCATATACCCATACCACGACAACCGATTTCTACACGACTTCTCAGTCTCCGGCGCAACTTTCAGACTTCCTCTTATATACTCATTTCTTATTTTATCCATTCGCGTAACACCACAAACAAAAGTAATATTCTTACAAGCAATAGAACAAAACCTTGATACTCCAAGGCGCCCCCCAACCACTACAACACTGCAATGCACAATGAACTTATCATTCGTTAAAATCACCTTGTCCCCTACCCACCCCAGTTTGTGAGCTAGCGTGATGCTATAGATTACCGCGACTTGGCTCAGCACGCAACGCCGCGATGTCTCCGGGATATCGACTGAAACTAACTTTAGTCGAGTTTTAAAGATGTTTTGTCATTTTGGAGGTTGTAGTGAGACTGGAAATTATCTTGTTATTTTATTCTTTTTTATGTAATATAAAAGTATTACGTTAAATAATGAGGCTTCCTACTAGGTGAACCGATGACCTGGTGAAGGTTGCGAGGATCCGCTGGATGCGAGACGCACGGGACCGGTCAATGTGGCGACACTTAGGGGAGGCCTATGTCCAGCAGTGGACGTCTTTCGGCTGAAATGATGATAATGATGAAAAGTATTACGTAAAGACCGAATTAACGCACGAAGGAACTTTTATTGGTTTTACTACAGAAATTTTTGTATGAAGCCAGACCACCCTAACTTTCAACATTTTATTTTGTTCTAAAATAGCTTGAAGGTCGGTTTCCAGTGTCACCGGATTCAGCTAAATGCTGTTTCATTAAGCTGAATCCGGTTAACTTCAAACCAACCCCAACATTTTGAAAATATTGTTTATCCAAATCATTTTAAACATGGATATTTTTTGCTGGTTTTTTGACCAATCCGAACCGTGCGTTCTTTACGTTTTATCCTACGTGAAATAAAATATTTTGATTTTAAATACGAGGCAAAACTACAAACTTCCAAACGACTGCTAAGAAAGCATTATTACCTACCTTTTTATAGGGTGGGAAATCATCCACGGTGGGAGTGTCAGACTTCTACTGACTAAAAACCACCCCTGTTCCTTCTTAGCCCTTTGTGTCGAGGCCGCGGTATCTCTTTCGAACAACCCGCAACCCCGTCGGGATTATTACCTAGGTACCTAGAATGCAGAATTTTATAAAATTTCCAACAAATGCATCATAGCTTCCATAAAACTCAGCTACCCCACATCAAAAATAAACTCTTTCATTTCTTAACATGTACAGTAAAAACAATTCTTCAGCGGAACGTACCATTCTACCTTCTAACCAATAAATATGAGATGAGCATCCGTGCTCGGATTAATACTAAATGCAACGGCTATAAGGCTGCGGTCCCGTGGGAGGCGGAGCGATAACAGGCAGCGATGAGAATGATACTGATTCTTTAATGTGCTTTTTGGCGCAGTGGCTGAGTGATTGTTATGCTGTGGTGTTTTTGTCGGTTGCGGATTTTTTTCGAAAGTTTATCGCGGCAGTGGAGCGCAAAGGGCATTAGAAGGACCCGTCGGGGCTCTGGGCCGCGTCGGGGCTGCGGGTTGTTCGAAAGAGATACTGCGGCCTCAACACAAAGGGCTAAGAAGGAAAATGGGTGGTTTTTAGTCAGTAGAAGTCTGACACTCCCTTTCGCTCTACCCAGAGCGGGAGGAGTCATTAATTTGATGAGTTAACACCCTTCAAAAAGTGGGTTGATAAGTTTCAATGACAAACAAATTCAAATGTGTTTCAGCTCTCCAATTATAAAATAGTTTCTGTGGATGGTGACTACTCACACTAAATAATAAGTTATTTTAATATTATGATACTAAGGTTGTGATTGTGACTGCCTCGTTGGTCTAGAGTCTAGACCAACTAGACTCTAGACTCTAGACTGCTGAATAGCAGGTCCTTGGTTCCAGTGGCGTGCGCTCTATTAAGGCTCTTAGGCTTAGCCTACCTTACCAACTGAGCATTTCTTATAACTAATTAACCATGTAATAAAATAACACCATGTACAAAATAATAATAAAAAAGTTCAAACTCCTGTTAAAATACTTAGAGCAATTTTTCGCGTACGAATCTTTTAGTTACAGGCTTGCTTAGGCTAGCATTCGACTAGCCTAAAACCCATTCATAATTTTACGCACACAGCGTCATATCGGAGAATGATCGGTGCATATTTTCGTGTATATGAACCGCACACATGCATGCCAGCTCCTGCGAGTGGAGGCGGCCTGTGATTGGCTGCAACAACACAAGGCTACGATTGGATGCGTCATGCGGCCATCTTTAGCCCGCGAACTCCGGCGCGAAGTTCAAATTTGTTTTTTTTTTTACGTTTTTTGCAATTTGCAGGCCAGTGCTAGCTTGAATACTGACTATACGTCTTACAGCCGCGAATCATATTTTAATAATCAACATACAACCTAGCACGGGCCTGCAAATTGCAAAAATGAAAGGAAATTTAGAAATTTGAATTTCGCGCTTAGCGGTCTTCGCTCTTCCGTCCACAGATAGAGTGCAGCACTGCCAACACATTTCATTGATCGTTTTCGTATAATCCTGCAAAATTTTGTTGACCGCTGTTGTGAACAAACTCGATATGAAAATTATGCAATTTTATTTGGTAGTATTTTTCTATCGGCAAATTAGAAATTATATTTTACGCGAGGAAGCCATTATTATTTATTGTTTCATTGTTGTTTTATAGCGCGATTTGTTTTGAAACCGAAAACGTACAGATATTGTCAGTATTAGATAACATTATTAACAGTAGTGTAGGTAAATATTAGCTTTGTTGTGTATTATTTGTTTATTCCCACAAATAATAACAAAGTGAAGTTTGTGCTGTTATTGTGTGTTTGCTAGATGATAAAGGTAATAAGTTTTCTCAATTATGATATTATCGTATAAGTAATGTAATGATAAGGTGCAAATTGTATCTAAAGGTAGATGTGTGAAAGCCACTTCGGATATTATCTTGCAAGTGACGTGTTTTGTACTTTTGTAACTATCACCCACTCACTTGGATGAGATAGGTATATAAGCCCCAAGTAGCACGTTAGTGTATTTTGGAACTTATTCTGCAACTGTGGGTAGCATTTAAGTGATGCAAGAGTGTACGGTATTACTTATAGATGCAAACAGCGCTCGAATTTGCATATGAGTAACTCTTATCGCTAACAGTTGCTTTTGAGTGATTTTTTTTCCTGCTTTATAACTTATGGTGGCACTAGGCCGAATTTATTAGTTATAGACGCATATAGGTTTCAATTTTCAATCTTTTAGAACTCAAAGAAGCTTAAGACATCTTAAAATCTCCCATTAAGAACCGTACCTTAATAGGTGGTAATTTTTCCTTATTTGGCACCTTTAGTACTAAATAAGTAGTATATATAAGTTACTTATCACCTGTAGTGGCTCAAGAGTTATTATTGCAGCTCATTTGGAACCTAGTGTAATTGCCTTTGTAAGGTCTAATTTACTCTAATATGCCACTGTAACGCGTAGATCGATTCCAAAAGATGGTTCTTGAAAACCTTAAGCAACAATTTTCTCTCATTTAGAACCAATTAAGATCTTACAGTTCTAACACTATCGCAGGTTCCGTACATATTAATAAATTTAAATAGAGTATGATTTGTATTTAAGTAAATTTCCTACATTTTAGGTACTTAATTGAATAGTTTATGAAACAGTTATGAAATCACTAGTTCACTTTGTATTTTTGTTAATCTACTTACGTTATACACGGTGTAAATCACAGATTGGTAGGCAAGGCATGATCAGCTACCCTTCTGAATGTCTCTTGTATAAATGAAAAATTAAAATTTGCAAACTATCAGTAGGAAATCAGGCATCGAAATAAAAGTCGAGGATTCCAGCCAACATTTACAATTAAATTAAATTTTACTTTATTTACCTTCCTACATGGGTTTTGTACCCGTCTTGAGGATCCCCAATTCAACGCAAAGGCAACGAGACCTGTTAAGTGAAAATAATCACTACTAGGTACTAATAAGGGATTTTTGGACCTAGGAGCTCTATTATGGTAACAAATGAGTGTAAAAATGACCTGCAAGTTCTATTTCAAATCGCCATTTTTAAAAATGGAGTCCTTGAAAAGTATCTTGTTGAATGGTATTTTATTACAATAACATACAATAAAATGAGTTTTGATAACTGTTTCTGATGTAGTTTGACATTATACTTTTTGTTAAACCATAATGTTAGGTTTTTAACAACCAAATTTTTATGAAGTATTATCTTATTTATTTGATCACCGCATATTTTTTGCTAATTCTTGATTAGATCGAAGGCGCATCAAAATTTACTTAGTAAATATGCCATGGTTTCACAATAAAAAACCATTTGCAAGGGCTCATGATGGTTATCCTGCGTTAAACACATAATTTTTGAATACTCGCAAAATAGATCACAAATAAAAGCTGCCATAACACAAAGCCGTTGTTGTTTATCTCCACCGAAAATAAGAACTTGTTAGGATCTTATTTGTCACTCAACGAATGAACTGTATCGCTTTATCGTTCAATCATTCATTTACGGCGCGCAATTTGCACCGTTAGTTCCTAGTGCCACTCAGGATAGCAATTCGAACTCTTATGCATCGCTTTTGCATCTATAAATAAGTTGCAATTTTTCTCCCTTTGGTAACATACAGGTTGCTTATCGGTTCTAACCACCTTTATAGAACTTAATCACGGTGGATTTTATTACTAAAGTTTCCAAAAATATGCTATATGCAAGCCTTTTGTCACAAAATGTGTTACCTAGGTGGCCGAATCTTTCTTCTGTTTGCATCGTTAGAAAATCATGAGTTGCACCCTTGAATAATGTGGTGAGTTTTTGAATTGTATTTAGGTACCTATAACTTTTACAGGCTTATTTATTTTTATAAATGTGACAATTTTTTTTTGCTGTCAATATTTCGTGGCCTACCCACCGTGGGAGACCACTGCACGCCACTGCTTGGTTCTATTCCCGAGTCGGGCAAAGTACTATTGGGTTTTTTTATCAGAAATTTCTCAGTAGCACCCATGGAGTCTGGATATGTGCCCACTTGATGGCAATAGGCTCGCCCCCTATTACGACTACTACTGGCGACACGTGTGTGTACTACTTAGGTACTGTACTAACACTTCGAGGATTATAGACGTGATGTTATGTATGTGTCACACAGTACAGCGTATTATAATACCCGCTAATCGCCACCACTATGACCACCGCCCTACATTAGATACACAGATACGGGCTCGCACATAAATCGCGACTATCTCATTATGTGCGACTGCGACTGCGACTGTGCAGTCGTTAATCGTGCTGTTTGCACACTGTTTAGCGTTCAGTGGAGTATAGGTAATGAGCTGGCTGTGGTGATCAATCGTTGGTGTATGAGTTGTGGGCATTTTCGGCTTTGTGGCAGTTACAGGCTGATAGCAACCTTGGTTTGTTTGTGTTTGAGAAGTTTTTACAGCAATGGAAAATTAAAACTGAATAGAAAAGCTCATTTTTTAGTTTAAATTATATGTGGGTGTAGGTACTCTTAGGTACTTACACCTTTGCCTAACCCTTCGGGCATAACATATTTTTAGAAAAGTAATCGTACGAAAATACTAAGATTTGACCGTTATAGCTAGAGTCTTCTCTAAACTTAGATCCATATTTTTAATTAACGCAATCGACATCTAGGCACGTTTCTCAGAGATCTCGTTCTTTCAATCAAAATTCTCTCGGAAAAATCAAGTTAAAATAGAGGGCTTAAAATGTGATTAATGCTTGGCTAAAATGAGTTGAAAAAGTAAATAATCAGTGGTAGGTATCCTAAAAATGTCAAAATGTGTATGTACTCTTAGCTACACCTCTGCTGTGTCACATTTCGAGGATTACAAGCATGGTGTTATAGACTTCAAAAATCCACTCAATATTCACACAACAACGAACTCCCTACATCCCACATCTCATTCCCACCCATCATTTTGCTTTCCCTTCCAAATTCCATACAACATAAACTCCTAAGCTAAAGAGGTACCAGGGCCGCATACAACAGAGGAGGTTCTATCAACATAAACCAGGATTTGTTTCCCGAACCAATATGTATATAAGGAATCAGGTATTTTTATATTTATACTCATGAGAATAAGGGCTGTTTTTGTGGTTTATTTTATGATGTAAACTGCGGTGTAAAGGCTTGTGTTTAAACCTTTTTAGGACCACTTTCCTGATGGGGTTTCTTGCATACATACAATGCAAAAAGGTTTATGCGAAAAGTATACATAAACAAAACCTGATGAGCAATTACTCACACTGAAAGAGTTAGCACAAGAGGGTAGCAAATTCGTCTATATTTGTATGCCCTATCTATTTATTTCTGTTCAATTTTCCAACAGTTTTTACCCGACTGCGCAAAGCAAAGAAGGGTTATGTGTTTATCAGTCTATGTATGTATGTATGTATGTTTGTTCCTATGTGGCACTGTAGAGGCCAAACGCCTTGGCCGATTTTGATGATCCGTACGTCAATCGATTCGTCTTGACCTCGCGAGTGTCACTAAAAACATTACAATAAACAATACTCACTATAGTAACAACTAGTCGCCATATTGTCAAAATGAAAAAAAAAAAAATTGACTCACCATGTCAAGTGGGGTATCGTTGAATAGGTATTTGAAAATGAATATTAGGTTTCCTTTATCATTTTTCATTTTATAAAACCGTTTAGGATATATAACGATTTAAAGTTATTAGAACAAACAATATCGCATTTCTTACTTATAACCGGATTCTTTTACGTGTACGGAATGAATATAAAATCGAATCGAAATCTACCGTCTTATAATAGTAATAACGAAGTTAATGAAAACTGACTAAAAAGTGTTAAATAAAAAAATGTAGTTAAAAAACTAAAAAACCCGACTGAAAAAACGGAAAAGCAAAAAACAAGCACATTTTAAATTAAACAAAACTTGGAAGCAGGCGGGGTTCATTTGAATATTAAATTATGAAATGAAAATAGAATGGACCCCGCCTGCTTACAAGTTTTGTTTAATTTAAAATGTGCTTGTTTTTTGCTTTTCCGTTTTTTCAGTCGGGTTTTTTTATTGTTTGGATAATTGAATAATCATCGATGTTGTTTGATGATTTAGTTTTTTTTTTTTTTGTTTCAGTTTTTTACCTAAGCATTAAACCGATATTATTATATTGAAGTCAATTTTGATTGTACCTTTTTGTTTTCTGTTTGATTCTGTTTAGATATGAGAAAGTCACGTAAAAACAGTTACCTATTTAGCTATTTTTTGTTAAGACAGAGTGAAAGCTTTTTCTTTGATACAATTATTCTTAGCTTGGTATAAATATGGTTTGCTTCTCTGTCAATTTGATATAGTATCTTTTTACCCGACTGCGCAAAGCAAAGAAGGGTTATGTGTTTATCAGTCTATGTATGTATGTATGTTTGTTCCTATGTGGCATTGTAGAGGCCAAACGCCTTGGCCGATTTTGATGATCCGTACGTCAATCGATTCGTCTTGACCTCGCGAGTGTCACTAAAAACATTACAATAAACAATACTCACTATAGTAACAACTAGTCGCCATATTGTCAAAATAAAAAAAAAATATTCGACGCTTCACGTCAAGTGGGGTATCGTTGAATAGGTATTTGAAAATGAATATTAGGTTTCCTTTATCATTTTTCATTTTATAAAACCGTTTAGGATATATAACGATTTAAAGTTATTAGAACAAACAATATCGCATTTCTTACATAAAACCGGATTTTTTTTCGTGTACGGATTACGGAATGAATATAAAATCGAATCGAAATCTACCGTCTTATAATAGTAATAACGAAGTTAATGAAAACTGACTAAAAAGTGTTAAATAAAAAAATGTAGTTAAAAAACTAAAAAACCCGACTGAAAAAACGGAAAAGCAAAAAACAAGCACATTTTAAATTAAACAAAACTTGGAAGCAGGCGGGGTTCATTTGAATATTAAATTATGAAATGAAAATAGAATGGACCCTGCCTGCTTACAAGTTTTGTTTAATTTAAAATGTGCTTGTTTTTTGCTTTTCCGTTTTTTCAGTCGGGTTTTTTAGTTTTTATAATATTTACTACGTAGCCGTCGCGCCGCGCCGGTAACTTTTATAAATCGAGACCTAACAACAAATGTGAACTTAGATTTTTTTTACTATAAGTAGGTATCTTTGAAAAAGAACCATTACCAATGTCTGACAACATGAATTATAAACAAATAAATAGAAAAAAAGTTTACCACAGAGAATAATTCTCAACTTAGTTCCAACGTCTCACCAACAGATGGCGTTGTCATTAATTTAGCATTACAGAGCGATTAGCGACGTCTTCGCGGGTTTTTATCTCAAATTAGCATACTGCACGGATTTGAAAATACTTTTTATGTTGTTGATAATTTACATGAGGGAATAAAAGCATTGTTTTTCCTTCTCTTGGGTACCTACCCTTTTTTTTTTGGATGTTGGGACATCGTCAAATGACTTCTCCTGCTCTGGGCGGAGAGGTAGGGAGTGTCAGACTTCAACTGACTAAAAACCACCCATGTTCCTTCTTAGACCTTTGTGTCGAGGCCGCAGTATCTCTTTCGAACAACCCGCAACCACGACAGGCGTCGCCCCCATAACCGTTCATGCTAACGTCAACCGATACCCATTACGAACTGTCTTCAACATAACTATGTTAGAACGGTTAAAGTACTGTTTTAAACCGTTACAACACGACACGAACCGATATAATAACCGTATCGGTATATCGGACTAGCTCGTAGCACAATCATAACAGACGCACGGGTCTGTCTCTGAGTTTGACGACACGGTTGGCGCAGTGGCTAAGCGATTGGACTGCTGCGCTACGTGTCGCGGGTTCGATCCCCGCACGGAACAAGTATTTGTATGGCCTACAGATAGTTGTTTCGGATCTGGGCGTGTTTGTGTATGTGAATTTCAATGTTTGTAAATGCACCACGATACAGGAGAAATCCTAGTGTGGGCAACGTTTTAAAGAAAAAAAAGAATAGTCTGAATAGTGTGGCAGGCTTGTTCTGTATCACACTTTCACACTAATATTATAAAAGGCAAAAGTTTGTGAGTGTGTATTATTGTTACTTCTTCACGCAAAAACTTCTAAACTGATTTGTATAAAAATTGGTACACAGATAGTTTCTATCCTGGATTAACATGTAGGATAGTTTTTATCTCGATTTTATCTTCCCGTGGGATACATTTTCGAGTTGTAGCGGGTGAAGCCGCTCGCAACGGCTAGTAAAAAAAAGGCTCGCCTTCTGTTACATGGGACTTAACATAACTGGTGAAATGTTGGTGTTCTACCTATTAAGGTATAAATCCTTCCAACATGTAATAATAAGTTTAAAATCATCGCCAGAACGAGGCTAAAGTAAAAATCAATACCGACTGCCGTGTTCTAAATATCGAAACAGCGAAACTGTTGTCTTGGCAACAGTTTTATTAAGACTACCTATACCTTTTACTTACTTAAATATTATGTTGTTTGATAAAAAGGGTCTTTGTGTGAGGGAAACGGAAATTCGAAGACATAATGTGGTATCTACGAACCCAAACAGGGCCCGTGTGGTGGATTACAGCCCACTACCTCTCAGAGAGAGGAGGCCTATGTCCCAATTATGGGGACATAGAGCAGCGGTGGCCCAGGGTGGCGGCCCCGATTTACGGCCAGTAAATCCTGTGGTCGAACCCAGGCAGGCGCATTAATGTGTGTAATTGATTTCATCACCACTGCTCTCAAAGCGGTGAAGGAAAACATCGTGAGGGAATGTCTCAGAAACAAAAAATCGAAGATATGTGATATCTTCCAACAGGCACTGGGCCCGCGTGGTGAGGTGAATTATAGCCCATCCCTCATTGAGAGGAGGCCTGAGTCCCTGCAGTGGAAACATTATAGGCTGATGATGATGACGTGGCGCAGCCGATTGTGAACATACGTGCATTAATGAGTGGAGAAGAAAACAAGGACTTGGAAATGTCGGGCGTCGAGTACAGAATGCCGGCCCCATTGGATTTGGAAAATATTGATGAAGTATACGCAAAATGGAAACGTTTCCTTACAACTTTTAAGGTATTCTTGTCAGCATCTGGCCTTGGAAAGGTCACAGAAACAAGAAAGGCTTCAATATTGCTAAACTGCATTGGACCAGCGGCCCAAGAGTTATACTTCAATACACTTCAGGATTCACAACAAAAAGAAGACAAGTTCGATGAGGTAATAAAAGCTTTTGAAGACCATTTTAAGCCAAAATCAAATGAAATTATAAATTCCTTTCATTTCAATCGAAGAGTACAAGAAGAAGGAGAAAATTTTGACAATTTTTATACAGAGTTAAGAAAAATAGCACAAAATTGTAATTTTGAATCACATCTCGAAAGAATGTTAAGAGATAGAATAATACATGGGATAAGAGACAGCGGGGTTCAACGGAAACTACTGGGAGAGGAAGATTTAACTTTAGAAAAAGCGGTGAAGATCTGCAGAACATCTGAGCTGTCCAAGAAGTATGTGGAGACATTATGTAAGCAGCAACCCTTGGTACAAGAAGTAGAGGCAATACAGACCAAGAAACCTGAAGATTCTCAACAAGATGTTACATCAAATAAAGCTAAGTATAATCAGTTGAATAACACCTCTACATACTTGTGTAAAAAATGTAATAAACGGCATGGGCCAAGAAGTTGCCCTGCTTTTGGTAAAACTTGTAACATCTGTAAAAAAATAAACCATTTTTCTGTTGGCTGTAAATTGAGAAATAAGATTCATTCATTAGATATAAATGATAATGGAAATGAGAGTCCAGTGGACTTATGACTCATACGGGGTTGTAATATAATTGAAAATAATAGAAGGGATTGGATAGAGACTTTAAAAATTGAATCTAAATATTTAAAATTCAAATGTGATTCGGGGGCACAAATAAATGTATTATCATTAAAAGATTTAAAAGAAATTGTCGATGATGATAGTCCTAAATGGTCTGAGACAAAAGTAGTGTTGGAAGTTTTTGGGGGAACACACCTTAAACCATTAGGTAAACGAATATTAACAATTATTAAGAATAATGAAGCATTTCAAACGGAATTCATAATTGTTGATAAAAATGTGCGACCAATTTTAGGTTTGCCTTCATTAATAGAACTTAATTTTTTAAATTTTGGAAATAATAAAAGCACAGTAAACTCAATTAAAACTAAAGACAATAAGAATATGTTTTTAGAAAAATATTGTGACCTTTTTCAGGGTGTAGGCGCTTTTGAAGAGCCGTTGGAACTGCACATCCAGCCCGGAGCTAAACCAGTAGTGAAACCACCAAGACGGGTACCTAATACATTGCTGGCTAGATTACAGGATAAACTAAAGTCGATGGAGAATAGACAAATTATTTCCAGGGTCGAACATCCTAGGAGTTTTGTGAGTAATCTTGTTATTATTGAGAAAAAAGATGGATCATTAAGAATCTGTCTGGATCCTAAAGATCTAAACAATGTGTTATTAAGAGAATATCATTTGATTCCAACTCTGCAGGAAATCTTACCGAAAATAGCTAATAAAAAGTATTTTTCTGTGCTTGATTTGTCAGAAGGATTTTATAATATTAAATTGGATGAAAAATCTAGTGAACTCTGTACCTTTAATAGTCCTTTTGGATGTTGGAAATTTAACAGATTGCCTTTTGGAGTCTCTGTAGCACCAGAAATATTTCAAAAATATAATGAAAAAGCTTTTGGTGACATCCCAGGTGTAGTTATATACTGTGATGATTTGTTAATTTGTGCAGATACTGAACCTGATCATGATGCAATATTGACAAAAGTGTTTGAAAGAGCCAAAGTATGTAATGTTCGTTTTAATAAGAATAAATTCCAATATAAACTTAAAGAAGTAAAGTATTTTGGGCATATTTTTTCTTCTGAAGGCATGAAAGTTGATCCAGCTCGTGTAGAGGCAATTGTTAGTATTAAAAGTCCAAATAATAAAAAAGAACTACAAATTTTTCTAGGAATGATAAATTATTTAAGGCAATTTGTGCCAAATTTAGCTAAAATTGCATCTCCATTGCAATTGTTACTGAAGAAAAATGTCGATTGGATCTGGACAATTGTACATGAAACAGCTTTTAATAGTATTAAGTATAAAATAAGCAAAGCCCCAGTCTTACAAAATTTCAATACTCAAGTACCAATTGTAATACAGTGTGATGCCTCAAAAGATGGGCTTGGTTGTTGTTTATTACAAAATGGTAAGCCAGTTAGCTTTGCGTCAAGGAGTTTAACATCATCTGAAAAGAATTTTTCACAAATAGAAAAGGAACTCTTAAGTGTTGTTTGGTCAACAAGGAAGTTTCATTATTACATATATGGACAAAAGTGTACAATATTAAATGATCATAAACCCTTAGAATCTCTTCTTAAAAAACCAATACATGAAGTTCCTTCTCCAAGACTACAAAGATTAAAACTAAAACTGTTAAAATATGACCTTGAATTTAAATACTTAAAAGGAAAATTAATGTTTATTGCTGACTTACTATCTCGCTCATATATTAAAAGTAATGATACAGATGATTCATATATGTATGAAGTCATCCACTGTGTAGGACTTGCAAAAAACTTACAATGCACAGAGGAAGCTAAGCAAAAATTTATATTGGAAACTAGTAGAGATTTAGAATTAAAAAACCTGCTAGAGTTTACTAAGGAAGGTTGGCCAGACAATGTTAAACATGTTCCTAGTGAGTTACAACATTACAATAAATTTAAGTCAGATATAACTTGCGATGAAAATCTGTTATTTTTAAGAGAAAAACTGATAATTCCCAAGACTTTGAGAATAGATATCTTAAGAAAGTTGCATGAAGGGCATCTTGGAATGTGTAAAATGAAAAGCTTAGCTAGGGAATTATATTACTGGCCCAATATGAGTGATCACATAGAGCAGTTTGTTAGAAAATGTTTTGTGTGTCAAACACATCAGAATAAAAATATTAGGGAACCTTTGTTATTACATGAAATTCCAGAGTTACCTTTTTTAAAATTAGGAGTGGATATTTTGGACTTCAAAAATAAAAACTATGTGGTCATATATGATTATTTTTCCAAATGGATTGATGTAAAACTTATTCAGAGTAAGAGTGCAAAATGTATTAATAATGCTTTAGTGGATATATTCTGTAATTTTGGCTCGCCAAATGAAATTGTGTCTGATCATGTTCCATTTGATTCCAGAGAATGTAAAAAATTTGCCTCAGAATGGGGATTTAAATATCTGTATTCCAGTCCCAGGTACCCACAATCAAACGGAATGGCAGAACGAGCTGTTCAAATTGCAAAAAGAATGTTAAAAAAATGTTATGATGACAAGTCTGATCTAAGAGTAGCATTGTTACATTACAGAATGTCACCTGTATGTGGTACTAACTTCTCGCCTGCACAATTAATGATGAATAGAAATTTAAAAGCAAAATTGCCAGTTAGTTTTACATATCTCAAACCAAAATTAAATATAAATGTAAAAGAAGATTTTCATAAGAGTCAAATTAGGAATACTAGGTACTATAACTCAACTACTAGATACAAAGATGAGTTTTATATTGGTCAGAGTATTATGTTTTTAAAAGACCCAACTGTAAATGTCTGGCTTCCTGGAAATGTTGAAAATAAAAATGGAATAAGATCATATAATATTTTAGATAATAATGGTGTCAGGTATACTAGAACATCTTATCACATTCGACCTGGATGATTTGTCTATATTCTTTCACTCACTGGGGAATGGATGTGCAGTGGGAATGGTTAAAAATAATTAAGTACTTAAGATTTAAGTAGATTAAAAATAATTACTTAAGATTTAGAATTTATGTTAATTTAAGTTAATTGTAAAAGAGGGGAAAGAAGAAAGAAAAGTTGTAATGTTAAACAAGTCTCAGTTTCGAAAACTGGTAGTGTCAAAACCTAAACATAGTAAAGTAGAGTGAAAATGTTAATTTAATTATTTTTGTTTTGGAAAGGGAAAGATGTAATATATGCGTGTATCCGAACGTAGTACAGACGTTTGTAAATGACAGTTCAACTACTTACTAATTTGGTACAGACTAGTTTTTAGAATAATGATCTGAGTAACATGGTGGCGTCACTTGCCAACTGACACATCGCGAGTTCAACTGTTTAGTAGGAGCTCTGTAATAAATCTAACTAAAACATAATATTAATATATGGTGTGTTCCCGAACACTTGATGTTTTATTTCTAAGAATACTACGTGGCGAGAGCGTGGAGAGAGAGGGCGCTACTGTGCGTAAATAAACATTAGCTCCGTGTATCTTAATTCCTTAAAAATAGTTAAAACGCTTAAACTGTGAAAATAAGTGCATAAAGTTGGAGTATTAAACAAATAACAGTGATGAACGTTGCAGTACTCAAGAAATTCCAGTGAAAAGTTAACAAAAACAGTGCAAAACTTTTTAACGAATACCTGTTTTCAAACTCGAAGTTATTTGTTGAAACTGCCAAACAAGAACGAAGCCTCAGCAACGAAAAGCTATTAGAAACTGAATCCTTCGACCTCAAAAAAGGTAGGACTGAAAGATCTGTAATCCTAAAACCTAAAATTTGTTGTTGAAATTATTCAAAAATTGCAACTTCATCTAAGCTACAGCTGAGAACAACGCCATCTGTATAAAACTGGAGAAACTAACTTCAACCGGCCCTTCGATCGACAGAACTATCTTCACAAAGCCTACCTAGAGGGCGTCACTGGCTACAAAATCGCTAGAATAACGTAACAATAAACAACGTTACAAATGGATTCTCTATGCGCAGGATGTAATCAAGTACTACAAGCAACTGAAAACCTTACCTGTGTACTCTGTAAAAGCCAATATGACTTGGAGTGTGCAAATGTGTCTATTGATCGATTCAATAAGTCACCACAACTTAAAAATGCATGGCATTGCCAAGCTTGCTTATGTAAAAGACCCAAAACAGGTAACACAAATACACCATTACGGCTAGACGAGCGTCAGCTATCCCAGCAGACGCGAACACCTTCAGAAAATAATATCACCATTAGGAAAAGAACCACACATTCTCAAAATTTCACGACAGATTCCGAGGACTTGAGCCTACTAGGTGATACACTTCACACTCAAGAATTAAACGTCCAACCGCAATTAACGCTGGAAAATTTGAGCGAAATTATAATATTGCGGCTGAAGGAAAATAATAACTCAATTATAACGGAACTCAAACATACAATACAGAGCGAAATCAAGAAAGCAATAACAAACCTAAAAGTAGACATTGAACAAAAAACCGACGCCTTATTGAAATTAAACGACCAAAGAATAGAAGACATAGGAAAAATAAATAAAAAAATAGAAAATATGGAAAAAGAAAATGAAAAATTAAAGAGTGAAATAAAAGAGCTGTTAACTAGGAATAATTCCCCCAATATCACTTGCACTGAAACCAACCTCAAGAAAATAGTTCTCTACGGATTCGCCGAATTTCACAAAGAACCAGAATGCATCCTCCACAGCAGACTGGTCGAACTATTCTACGACACAATGGGTGTGGACCTGACTGGATATATAGAAGACACGTACAGAATAGGCAGAAACAGCAACAATAATCGGCCACTTGTTATTGAGTTAATAAGTAAGAGGATGGCTAAGTATGTCATAGAAAATAGTAACTGTCTCCAGGGTACCCACGTTTGTTTCTTAGCCCTGTAGACCCCTGGGAAGTAAACCGTTTAATAAAACAGTTAAAGAACAAAAGCAGCCATGGGATAGATGAAATCCCACCAATCTTATTAAGGCAATGCGCAGACGAACTGACCCTACCGTTCCACATCCTTCTAAACCAATCTTTTGAACAGGGTGCTTTCCCCGATCTATTAAAAAAGTCACTCATCAAACCGATCCACAAAAAAAATTCAAAATCAGATCCAAACAATTACCGGCCAATAGCTCTTTTACCCGCAGCCTCAAAGATCTTTGAAAAAGCCATGTGTGACCGAATATACAAATATTGCGAGAAATATAAAATATTTGACGAATAAATTTGTTCAAGAAGCTCTTAATATAATTAATAAAAATAAATATGCCGTAGGTTTGTTACTAGACATGACCAAAGCCTACGATAAGGTCCAATTTAATATATTGCTTAATAAACTGTATGGAATAGGCATTCGTGGAAAAGCTCACGATTGGCTTGTATCTTACTTAAAGCACAGAGAGCAAACAGTAGAAATTGAATATTTTAATCACACGTCAAAAGAAATAGAAAAAGTTCGATCTAACAGCAAATCAATTAGTGCTTCAATACCCCAAGGAAGCGTAATAGGATGTCTCTTGTTTCTAATTTATATTAACGACTTACCCAAAATCATAGAAGGACCATGTGTATTATTCGCGGATGACATATCTCTATTAGTCTCATGTAAAAACAATTTAAATCTAAACGAAGAACTAAATTCAATACTCACTAAAACCATCACATGGATGAACGCACACAACCTCGAAATAAATTATTCCAAAACTAAACTTATTACCTTTCATCCCCACCAAAAAACCCCATTAAATATAGATTTTACTTTTAATAACTCAAAAATAGAAATTGTCAAAGAGTTTACGCTACTTGGTATCAATTTGGATACTCATATAAATTGGAAATCCCACATTCAAAAACTTAGATCAAAACTTTCAAGATTTTCATATGCTTTACGTGAAATAAAGAAAACAACCAATCTTCAAACAGCGCTCACCACCTACTATGCATATGCTTATGCATGGCTAAGCTACGGCGTTATCCTTTGGGGAAATAGTACGGATGCACCCTCACTCTTTGTCCTTCAGAAAAAGTTAGTTAGAATACTGGCAAATATAGATCAGACTGACAGCTGCAAACCTCACTTCCAAAAATATAACATCTTTACTCTCCCCAGTATTTACATATTAGAAACTTGCAAATTTGTTCGTAAATATCAAGAGTTTTACACAAAGCGCGAAGACATACAATCACGTTACACACTCCGACACAAATCAAGATTAAACATTCCGCAATCTCGACTAAAAATACATTCAACAAGCCCCTATGTAATGACTATAAAAATATATAACAGACTGCCTGACATAATAAAAAAAGAAGAAAAATTTAACATATTTATAAAAAAACTAAAACAATTTTTAACAGAAAAATGCTATTACAGTATAAATGAATATTTAAATGAAAAAATATAAATAATGTATAAAAATTCTATATTTGTAAAGAATTCCTATTATTGTATTATTGGATTTATTTAGATATAGTTTTTTGTGTTTTTAAAGCTTCCTCTCTCCTACTACCTATATCTTTGCCTTTTGCTGTGCCCGACAGGGTCCATAATGATCTAATTTTTTTAATTTACCACCTAAGTACACATTGTGGAATGCAAATAAAGTTTGAGTATTGAGTATTGAGTATTGACTATATGGCCAACTTTGGCCGTGTTTCGTCGAAACGACGAACAATACCAAAGAAATAATGTTGGTATAGGCCTCAAACAACTCACTGGCTCTTGTTTATACGAATCAAACAACGTGGGCCGGATTAGTTCTCAAATTCCTTGGAAAGCCGCAAATAGTGTATTGAGTTACCCCAGTACAGTCAAGAGCAAAAATATATTATGTACACATTTGATAAAGTTAAACGCGAATTTCTCGTGCAATTTCTCGTGCAATAATTATAAATTAAAATTATTAATAACGAATGCAACTTTGATTAATACCTACTTTATCTTCTTAGCGTGTCGATGACAAAAAAAAAAAAAAAACTAAATGTGGCACTCGGAGACTGCCGCGGTAAAGCTATTGCATAGCATTTTTTATCAACTTAAGCAAATAAATGGCAAATAATTAATTATTTAATTTGACAACCTCAGTTGACGCAACCTTGTTATTTTCCGTAACCATAGCAACCTGGTCAGAATATTTTCGTTACGGAATTTCTGGATTCGCTCTCCACGCTCAAGGCCCGCGATAGAAGCTATGCAATAGCTTAAAAACCCAAAATGCCCAAAATTCGGTGACGAGTTTGGTACTTTCAGTAGCCTCCATCAGCTCCTGTGATGTGCAAGTAACATCCAGCCTGTCCAGGCCTACACGATATCAAGTGCCCCATAGTTTGTGGGGCAAGACCACCTACTTTATAATAGGTAATATATGGGTTCCAAAATATTAGTTTCGTTACGTAACAAAAAAGCAAAATTAAAAATTTTGAAAAAACCCACGACTGTTAAAAATTAATTGAAAAAAGGATAAAATAACATAAAACACTTAAACACCCACCTTAAAAAACCCAAGAATGTCCGTCGGGGGCTGCCATTAAATGAACTAAGTAGTTTTGCAATGTTCAGCTCCCGACGGACATTCTTGGGTTTTTTTAAGGTGGGTGTTTAAGTGTTTTATGTTTTTTATCCCTTTTTCAATTAATTTTTAACAGTCGTGGGTTTTTTCAAAATTTTTAATTTTGCTTTTTATTTTAAACTTTTTACTTTTATTTTTATTTTTTTATCTAAGAGCATGCACCAATCAAACCTAAACCCATAACTGAAAACTGAATCAAAATCGGACTTGTAGTTTTGGAGAAAAATGGCAACTTTGATTTGCACAAAAAAATGTTTGCTGCAGCGCCCCCTGTTGAGTTGTTACCGTAACACCTATCTAAGAACATGCACCAATCAAACCCGAACCCATAACTGAAAACTGAATCAAAATCGGACTTGTAGTTTTGGAGAAAAAAGACAACTTTGATTTGCACAAAAAGAAAACTGCATCAAAATCGGACTAGTAGTTTTGGAGAAAAATGGCAACATGTATTTGCGTCTCCGTTCCGTCGTGGGTAATGAAAATGAAATCAATACAGTAGGCGCAGACAGGGTAGTTGACAAAAAAAAATCTAATTAGTCCGTCAGATAGGTTTCCAAAAACTATTGGACACATATTTTTTGTGCTTCGAAAACTCGCGTGACGTGACATTGCTGTACACTTTTTTCCACGTAATGACGTCACAAGCCGCCACTCATAGTCTTTGACGCGTTAATTATCTTCGTCAAATTTTATTATTAATTTGATGAAACAAAAAGGACGTATCCTTTATTTATCGATAATCGATGTGACGGACTAAATACTAAATAGAATCATATTTTTTTTAGTCAGGAAACTTCCCTATTGCTTCTAAACGTTGCTAATTGTATACATATTGGTGCAGCCGACTGTACACACCACACATTGTCCATTAAACTCTCAAAAGTCGGGACACTCCCGTCCGTCCCAGTGGCTGTGACCACGTTATTGATGTTCGCCGGACACGCCTCCCTGTGGGTGACGGGTTCGCTTCCCGGTTGTGTAACTCCAGATTAATTGTAGTTTTCGTCTGTTTTTGATGGCTATGAGTTATGTGGTATTTAGGAGTTATTGTGAGGGGACCTTTTTGTCTCTGTTCAGCGGTTTGTTGATTTTAATGGTTTGGCTGTGTTTAATTGATTGGAAAGAAATTAAATATGCCTGGTGCAATCAGCATCAGAAGTAAATTAATTCTACTAAAAGTTTTAAAGCTGGTTTTTAAATAAAAACTTGTTAGATATTACTTGTTAGATATTACTAGTTACTAACAAGTTATTGAAGAGTAAGAACTATTTGAAAGAATAATCTTTTGAAACATTAAAAATAATAGCTGGAGTCTTGTACAAATAATTAAAATTTCAAAATGTTAAGCTACTTCTGTTGCCGACTATACGAACGAGTCTTTGGTCAACTCGACCTGATTGCTACTGGACCCGCGTCAAACTGAACATATTGACCACAATGAAAGACACAAGTTACTTGTTGGACTGATCCCACGGGTCCATTTCGAGTGGGTCCAGGGGCCCTACTATGACGTCTTAAAACAGTCCTAACTTATTCTTAATCCAGTGTGGAAACGTGACAGAACTATACAGGGTGTCTAGTGCCATCTCTCCTCCACACTCGATTAAGAATAAGTTAGGACTGTTCTAAGATGTCATAGTAGGGCCCCAGTTGACCAATGACTCTACTAACTTGTGACGCAATATAATTGAAATTCGGTTCCAAAAGTATTTTATGAGGTAACATAACGTTACGTCTGTAATCCTCATAGGGTTAGGCAGAGGTGTACCTAATAGTAGGTACACCCACATTTCGCCAGTTGTGGTTTTAAGTCCCATGGAATAGGGGCGAGCCTATTGCCATCAACCGGTCACCAATCCCGACTCCCTAGCTACTACTTAGAAATTCCAAACAGAAAACCCAACAACACTTTGTCGAACTCGGGAATCGAACCCTCAAGACCTCATACTCAGCCGTCGCGCTTAACCACTAGATCAGCGAGTCCCTACGTAATAATTTCTGGCTAAATAAATAGCTCCGATGAAAGAAACACGGATCATTAACGATAGGAGCGTTCAATGACGCGTGAACAAGAAGGGAAAAAAACAAATAAAATACTTATTTTTACCCTGATTTCGGGGATTGGTTTATTATTACTAATTGTTTTATTACGTATTGAGTGATAGGTAAAGCGATAAGGCCGCCCATTGTATGTTTTGTAGTGTATATTATGTTTTCTTTTGTTATGTATTTTTGTGGTGTACAATAAAGTATATATAAATAATAAATAAATAAATAAAGCTTTTTACAAGGAAGTAGCTAAAATAACCTAAGTAGGTACCTAACTATACTTAATGCCTGTTAGCACACCTCCGCTGCGAAACTCAAAGGGCGAAACGGCAATAGTTTCGCTGTGAGTTGTAAGTTCTTTGGCGGCGAAACAGGAGCGAAATTCCCTGCTCTAACGTACAAAACTGACTATGATGTTGTCTCTTTCTAACACGATTTCGCTCATTTGCTCAGGAGCCGTCTACATCTCCGCCCATTAACCGTAGTACTGTTGTACAGCGAAACTCGCGCAGCGTTTTCGCAATTGTTGTTTCGCAGCGGAGGTGTGCTACAGGCATTAAAGATTCAAAAAAGTCTAAATACAAATCATAAATTTCAATACGACACTTTACGAGTTCGTGCTTTAATAGTAACTGCAGCCACTCGGATCGATCTTTACGTTAAGCAGCGTTTGCCTAGGTCGGTCTGTGGATTTGTGACCATCCATTACATATTACCGAGTTTTCTTCGAACTTCGGAAAGAACGTTAAGTCGTTGGTCACAACTGTTTGCAGACTTTTGACAGTCGTTACAGGTAGTCAGCGAAAGTCTGACAACCAGTCTTACCAAGGGGTATCGTATTACCTAGTATTAACTGGGTTGTGAAAAGTTGTGTAAAGAGCAGCGGTGACCCAGTGGTTGCGGCCCTGACTTACGAACAGTACCTAAGTCGTGGGTTCGAAGCCAACTTTGTGTAATTTATTTCATCACCACTGCTATCAAAACGGTGAAGGAAAACATCGTGAGGAAACCGGCATGAAAAAATTCGAAGATGTATGGCACCTACCAACCCGCACTGGGTCCGCGTGGTGGATTATTGCCCATCTCTCTCCTAGAGAGGAGGCCTGAGTCCCTGCAGTGGGATCATTATAGGCTGATGATATATTTATCTTGTTCTCCTGTGTTGTCATCTCTTTGTTGCCTGAAAATAAATAAATTCTATTCTATATGGGCTCGTGCCGATAATAACAGCCGCTCGAATCAATCTTCAGGTTTGCCTAAGTTGGTCGGCACACTCGTCACAGAGGTAATCATTAATATTTCCTTCGTGTCTCGGAAAGCACGTTAACACGTAGATCCCGGCTGTCATTTGCCAGACTTTGGCAGTCGTTACAGGTAGTCAGCGGAAGTCTGACAACCATTCTTGCCAAGGCGTGTCGTATTAACCAGTACTAACGAGATTGTGGAGGTCAGATAAGCAGTCGCTTCATGTAAAATACTGGTATTCAGCTGCATCCGGTTAGACTGGAAGCCGACCCCAATATAGTTGGGAAAAGGGTAAAAAGGGTAGGCAGATAATGACTTAAACAGTATTGTCCCTATGATATAAAACAGTCATAAATAGTAATGTTATAAGCACGAAATCACAATCATTCAATTAAATACCTTATTCTTAACCTGTTTAAGTCACTAATTGCTCAACATTAATAACGTACTCACATCCTCTAATAAAATTAAGTTACCATCCAATTATATACCTTACCCCCTTTGACATAGAGTTATAAATCATTTTGCATAATCATGAGCTTTAATCAGACAGTATAACACTTAATTATAGACCTTGTTTCTTACTGAAATAAAGTTGGCAATTTTAAACCTTACGGCTAATAAAATAGGGTTTAAATCATTAGGAGTAAAGCTGAGACAATTTAATATTCTGTGGTTTTATGAAGACGAAGATAATTAAGTTATATTGTAATTAATAGGCAAGCGTTTTGTGTTAAGAGACTTGGCAGAGTAATAAATATTTTGGACTGTTAACGTCATAAACTAACAACTCAAACTAAAAGCATTTATTTCAATCAGACCATTACAGGCACTTTTAAATGTCAGAAAAACATAAAAGCGAAGCTACAGTCACAGTCACAAGGTATAATAACATAATTATGGCCTTTTTTATTTTGGGACGGTGGGAAATTATCAAATGACTCTTCCCGCTCTGCGCAGAGCGGTAGGGAGTGCCAGACTTCTGCTGACTAAAAACCACCCATGTTCCTTCTTAGCCCTTGTGCCGAGGCCGCGGTATCTCTTTCGAATAACCCGCAGCCCCGACGAGAGGTTATGTTATAATAATATCAGCGTCTATTCTAACCGTATGCATTGAAACATGACTGTTTAGCGCACTCATTCATCTAAGTTGCGTGGCGTGACAGATGTCGCCCGCAACAGCAATATCATACGTCTGTTGTCGCCTGCAGCCGGCGGTGACTGATGCCTGCAATATAGCCTGGATGTAGGCTGAAATGTAGACATTGTGCGTGTTGGGTAATCAGCCTAGAACTGGAGTAATGATTAGAGGGCATTTTGCTAGTTGAAATAGACTGACAGGGTCGAAGCAGCATGTCTTCTTGAAATAGACTAATCTCTTCTTATAAAATATAAAGAGATTGCGAAGGCATTTGTTTTCTTCGTTATTTAATCATTCTTTTGCACCATACCTGAGCAAGATTTATAACAAAACTTGTGAAAAGTTTTGTTATAAATCTTTGTATCTGTAACTGATACAAAGATACCCCCAAAACAGCAATGAGAAAAACAAGCGCTTTCCAGTTTCGTCAAGGGTACTTTTACACCCTATACCAGGTATGGCGAATCATTGGCACGCGTGCCATTGATGGCACGTTGCAGAATATTTTAGGCACGTCACCGAATTTTTAACCATATTTTCCACTATGCCAACTCGGAGTCATTATTTTCAGAGATGAATAACATAAGATTCGATTAGAAACCGTTTGGTAGAGGAGTCCAGTCCAAGATGCAATCTTACTTTAAATTAAATAACACGTAGAATTGAAACATTTATTACGACATAGGTCAAGTTTTTTTCTTTTTGGTAACAAAGAAAGAGCTTTCAGTTGAAAATATTTAGTTTAATTATCTGCCAATAAAGACTAAGCAATATTATTTGATGGCACATGTAAGGTCTCAATAAAAATTTGTTTACAAAAAATGGCACGTTGATCCATAAAGGTTCGCCATCCCTGCCCTATACAGAATAGTGCCAACAATACGACAATAAATGAAACCATTGATAGTTCTAGTTCATAGAAACATTTTTAAACTATCAAATAAATCCTACTGCGAAAAGTTAATATTTTAGTGCAACACAGGGATATTTTTCATACTTCAATACAGTAATAATATTGATAAGATAGTCAAAACTAAAATACTTTGCAGCTATTTGTGAGTCAAAGTCAAAAGTCAAAGTCAAATCTTTTATTTCAATTAAGCCATTACAGGCACTTTTGAATGTCAGAAGGACGGAAGAAGAACGAAACTATGAGTGCAATACGTCATTCCGAAAGCCACCACGCCGAACCACACGCCACCGAATGCCCGCAACAACGAACCCTGCGAGCACGAAAGCACGCAGCGACGCACACCGCAACAACGAATGCACAAGACCCCGAATCACGGAACAACGAATGCACGCCACCAGCGCGCAACCGCCACCCCGCGACCCGGAGTCCCGCGCACCCGCCGCCACGGCACGCGCCGCCGCACGCCCCCGCACCCACAGCACTCGCCGCCGGTAACATCCGGCGCCGCGCAGCCCAACGCAGCAACTCCCGAAACGACGCATTGCACTCCTAAGCTACAGTCACAATCACAAGGCATAATAACTTGTGAAAGTACTGTAGTTGCCAGTTCCCTAGCGTAGATCTCATGAAGAAGAACGGGCAAGAAACTCCATGGACACTCTTTTCAAATCAGAATATTTTTACAAAATCTTGGTACATTATTTCATTCATGTTGAGATGGTATATTATGTGAGAACTATGTAGCAAGACGTGCAAGTTAAGAGCGTCCAGAGTAAAAAGATATAAAAAAACAAATCAAAGAAAAATATATAAACCATGGCAGCTAAGAGATGACCAGTCTCCACTGACAGCGCCCGTTCACGAACATGACGCATGGATCAGCACCATCTAACTCAACCATTTTGAAGGGAACCAAATGATCCGACACACCCGCCACCACCAGCGAGACATTTGAGTGAGCATGACATTCTCTCAGCCACCAGGTCAACGTCACTAAAATATAACTAAATGTAAAAAGTGCCTTTATAGTACATAGAACTCACACATGTGCCATACAATTATATAATATTAAGATACTGAATCTATACAATGCAAAGATATTTTTACAATTTTCTGCAGCCTCTACAATAACTTCACATGATAATCGATTTATTTGCCCCTACGGTTGTGGAGCAGGCCCAGCAAAAAGCCAAGCATTTTTATCAACAATGTAATAAAAATATAAAAGAGTCTACTTTACCTAGCCTGAATGTTGAGATTTTACATTTATGTGAGAACGATGCAAAAAATACGTGCAAGTTAAGAGCGTCTATAGTAAACGATACAATAAACAATTAAAAATATACCATGGCAACTAAGAGATGACCAGTCTCCACTGACAGCGCCCGTTCACGAACATGACGCATGGATCAGCACCATCTAACTCAACCATTTTGAAGGGAACTAAATGATCCGACACACCCGCCACCATCAGCGAGACATTTGAGTGAGCATGACATTCTGTCAGCCACCAGGGCAAAGTCACTAAAAATAACTAAATGTAAAAAGTGGCTTTATAGTACACAGTACTCACACATGTGCTATGCAATTATATAATATAAAGATATTGAATCTATATAATGGAAATATATTTTTACAATCTTCTGCAGCTTCTGTATCTAATAACTTCACATGATAATCGATTTATTTACCCCTATGGTTGTGGAACAGGACCAGCATTGAGCCAAGCATTTTTATCATCAATGTAATCCCCCAACTTATAGTAAGCTTGCCTACATAGTGTGCGTTTTATACAAGATTTAAATTTTGTCTCATTCAGTTGAAGAATGTGAGGGGGTATTTTATTGTAACATTTTAAGCAGTACCCCATGAAAGATGAGTGTGACGATAATAATTTTAAGAATGCAACCTTTTAAACCTCGTTCTCTGCCTACCCCTTTATCATTAACACACCGCCATACTACAAAGTACCAGGCACACACACACAAGAGCCCATCAATTTTGTACTAAATCATCATTATTGCAAGCCTAGATACCTTGTAGATGGCGTAGCAGATGCGTAGACACGGCGTAGCGCTACGGTGCTACGGCGTAGCGGTGTGGGCATAAATAACTATGGGTAGCTTGTAGTGCGGTTGTTATGCTACATAACATAACATAGCGCCTGTTTGCCTAAAGGGGTAGGGCAGAGGTGGCAAACTATAGCAGTCATAATAACACTTCCGAGCATGAGAGTAGTGGTGGCCCAGTAAGTAGTGGATTCGAACCCAGGCAGGCACATTATTTTGTAATTTATTTCATCGCCGGTGCTCTCAAAACGATGCAGGAAAACATCGTGAGGAAACCGGCATGTTTTAGATGCGTTGTTTGTTGATTATAGCCCTTTCCTAGAGAGGAGGCCTGAGTCCTTGCAGTGGGAACATTATAGGCTGATGATGATGATGAGTATTATTATGATATCGCTCTGAGCCTACAAAATACATCAGCCGGGATTCAAATCCAGTTTATATGAGTAGCAACAAATAAACAGTACATAAAAACAATGCCAGAATGTACCAGGCTGCCAGACCTCGCAAGAGGTGTCGTGTTACTATTGTAGACCGCGAGAGTCGGGTGACTCTTTGTGTCTTGTGTAGCCCTGGTATGTTGTCTTTATAAGGCAGTCACATTTCAAGTTAATTTATCACTAAGTAGCTTTTGCCCGCGGTTTCGCCCACATGAAAATTTCGATTTTCTATTTAAACTTTGTCCCCTTGTTTCACTGCCTTGGGGGTTGAATTTTGAAAAATCCTTCCTTAGTAGATGAAAGAAATTTTAAGTTTCTAGCCCTAAGGAGTTTGGCCTGTGCGATAGATGTACTGCAGTGAGGAAGGAAATCAGCATTCGACAAGCGCTTAGTCAAGCATTATCATCATCATTTCAGCTGAAAGACGTCCGCAACTGGACATAGACCTCCCCCAAGTGTCGCTGCATTGCCCGGTCCCCTGCGTCTCGCATACAGTGGATCCCCGCAACCTTGACCAGGTCATCTGTCCACCTAGTAGGAGGCCGCGCAAAGCAACGTGTTCAGGTTAATGGTTGCCAGTCGAGAACATTTTGGCCCCATCGGCCATTCGTTCTGCGAGTCATATGCCCTGCCCATTGCCACTTAAATCTGGGAATTATTCGGGCTACGTCGGTAACCTTGGTTTTCATGCGGATGTCTTCATTTCTGACACGAACACGCAAGGAAACTTCTAGCATAGCCAGAGGGCTATGCTCGGAGTTTCCTTGCGTGCCTTATCAGAAGGCTTAAAGTCACCCAAAGAGCAATGGAGATCCATTGCTCTTTGGGTGACTTTAAGCCTTCTGATAAGGCCCATCGTGAGCGACCACGTTTCGGTCCCGTATATAATCACTGGCAAGCCAACACACACTGGTCATAGACTTTCGTCTTGAGACACTGCCAACCTACAGGTTGGACGATAGTCAGTCGCTCCATGTAAAATACGGGTATTCAGCTGCATCCAGTTAGACTGGAAGCCGACCCCAATATTAATGGGAAAAGGCTATTCAGATGATGACGTATGAGACCTGTCCTTACCCCTATAGTATTACAGGTACGCATATACATACAAATACGGTAACTAAGTAACTAGGCCGTCGACGTCGTTAACTTGATACGGCTTAACTTCAGAGGCTTCGTTCAGTCCTACGGCTTCTGACAACTGGACGTATCGATTCAAAGTCGATAGCGGCTTAAAGACGACATCAAAACGTTGCGTTTACGGAAGTATTTTTATTTTATTGAGTCATCTCTTACCTAGCCCAATCGGTCGGAATTAAGTCTACCCGAATGCAGATGAATACCAGTATAAGATTACATTCAACCTGCTTGCGGGTCTGGGCGCCTGGTACTCTCACGCTAAATAGTATTGTCTTTTCATGCTGAAAATGAAATATATCATCATCATCAGCCTAGCAATTTTCCAACTATGTTAGGGTCGGCTTCCAGTCTAACCAGATGCAGCTGAATACCAGTATTTTACATACTATCCGTCTTATCTGACCTCCGTATCCCAGTTAATACTGGCTAATACGATACCTTTTGGTAAGACTGGTTGTCAGATTTTCAGACCACTAACTACCTATAACGACTGCCAAAGATCCAGATATGGCAGCCGGGACCAATAGCTTAACGTGCTTTCCGAGGCACGAAGGAAACTCGGTATGTAACGGGCGGTCATCCATTTACAGATCAACCTAGGTAAGCGTGGCTTAACTTAAAGATCGACCTGAGTGACAGTTATTATTAGGCCACTAGCTCCCGTTCTCATTTAATTAAACAAAAGCTAGCGCTTCTTTTAAAAAAAAGTTCCATTTATTACGTTACTGTCACCATATTCTTCCATTGTTTTCGAAATAGCCTATGACAGTATGGGTCTATCAATACGTAATGTTGATCAAAGGATCAGCATTGTCATCCAACGTGGCCATATTCATCAGCCCTCTGGGCATTGTTCCTGTTGACAGCGTTGTGGGAGTTTGAATTTTTGACGCCCTCTAATGATGTTCTGTTTTACTCATCGTATTTTAATCTGTAGTAAGGAGCTCATGGCTTAAGGTGGATGTTCCATGGTAGCCCGCGAAATTCAAATTTTCTTACGTTTTTAGCGATTTGCAGGCCAGTGCTAGGTTGTATGTTAGTGAAAATATGATTTGCGGCTGTAAGACGTATGCACTTACAGAATTATAATCATCAAAATCATCATTACAACCCTCCAAGTTCATGTAACTGTCAAGACATCACCTTAGCAGATTATGATTTGGCCAATACATAATAACAAACAAACCACGGCAAGATAAATAAAAGGTAAGTATATGCTTTTAGACTTCAAAAAATATAATATTCCGACCTCTTTTGTGCTACGATAAATATCACCTTTCGACGCAATATTGAAGTGTCAAACAGCACAAGATCTGTACCCTCTCAGCTGATACCGCAAAATATAATCCAGTCGAGTTTTATTTGCTAAGGGTCGTCGTGCACTCCATGACGCGGTGACGACACGCGTTTTTATAAATGTAAGTGGAGAATAGATCTGTCTCTGATAAAAAAACATCAATGAAAGCCTTCTTTAAAATAAAGATTAAAAAAAAACTATATCTTTAACCGTTTATGTAATCTAAAATTATTAAAAAATTGAGGCGTAAAAAAAAAAGTAGTAGTTACACTAGAATCCGCTCCCGGTTTTCGCTACGTAAATTAAATACAATGAAAAAGAACAAAAAACCCTTTGATCCCGGAAAAAATACTACTCCCGGAATAACAACAATAACATTTTTACGATAATAGATGGCGCTACGTGTCTTACAAATCATGATTCAATTATATTATTATTTCATCTTTAGTAGTACTTTGTAATAATTGTAGGTGAAGTTTTTTGAGATTATTGTTATTGTTAGTGACAATGTGATTTAGGTGTTTTTTTTTTAGGATTTGCTTAATGAACTCTTGGCCACAAAATAATCGAATTATTACATACATACGATGCATAGGTATTATGGTACAAACCGTTTATTAAGAGATAAAAACATAGAATTTTGATGAAATTGTGACCTCTGGATTAAGAAAATGAAACATAATTAGAAAAAACTAATCAGCGCATTTTGAAGACGAGAATGTTGCGCTAATTATGCGCTGAACCGATTTGTAAATTAATTCTTCATTGCCATAAACTAAGCGCACAAACAGAACTCGAAATGATGTTGGGCGAGAAGAGCTGTATTTAACACTTGATTTACCTAACATAATCCACCTAGATGAACTTAAAAAAAATAACTAGCTATTACCTACATTAGGGATATCTATATGCAATAAAAATATTTCATGTTATTTCATTATTTTGTTATAAATAAAAAATTCAAAGTTGCGCAAATAATTCCCCGCGAGTGCATTTTGCAAGACTGCAGCCTTAACTAGTGATTTTACATTAGAATTACATTATTATTATTTGGCCACGAGCTCCATCTAGTTTGAAAACACTATCAAACTAAGCTGATATTTTTTAAGCTATTGTAAGTAAAATAAAGCAATATTCTTCAACAATGTAGAAGAATATTGCTACATTATAGTTTAGTGTGCAGCTATAAATTATCACAAACAGGACAGTTATGTGTACCCAGTGTAGGCCCGCGAGTAAGATTATAAACAAACATAATTATATTACTCACTATATTTGTGTTAAATTACTACAAACGTAGCTTGTAAACAATAAATTAACGAAAGCATAGCAATGTAACAATACCACTGCGGGTAATTAATAAACGTGAAAGTTTGTAAGTATCTATTTATGGATGGATGGATGTTTGTTACTCTTTCACGAAAAAACTACTGAACGGATTTGGATAACATTTGGTTCACAGATAGTTTATAACCTGGATTAACACACAGAATAGTTTTTATCTCGATTTTATCTTTCTGTGTGATAATCTTCGAGTTGTAGCGGGTGAAGCCGCTGGCAACACCTACTAAACAATAAATTAATGAAAGCATAGTTAACAATATCACTGCGGGCAATTAATTGTCTAACAAAGCATTAAAAGTAAACCAGGTTCGTAAAATTGTTATTGCTTTCGGTAATTTATGATTTTAATTGACTTTCTAATTATAAAATTGACGTTTATTACCAAAACAGCTTTATGTCATTTCCCTTTCCGCTGTTCTGTAACTGTCGCAAGTTTCAGACTTCTTCTAATATACTCATTTCTTAATTTATTCATGCTTGGATTATTAGATACTAGTGACCCGCCCCGGTTTCGCACGGGTGCAAAAAAGATACTAAAACCTTCCTCTTGAATCACTCTATTCTATCTATTAAAAAAACCCGCATCAAAATCCGTTGCGTAGTTTTAAAGATCTAAGCATACAAAGGGACATAGGGACAGAGAAAGCGACTTTGTTTTATACTATGTAGTGATGATAGTGATAGTGATAGTCAAGTGATTGTGATAAGTGATTGCATCTCATCCCCGTTGCATTCAAAGAATGCAACTCCCTGCCTGCGTCGGTTTTTCCGAATTCATATAACCCCAATTAATTTAAGTCGCGAGTAAACAGGCTTCTTCTGGGTAAGCTCGTTCCATCGTCGACCTAATCTCTGTCCTTAGGACAAGATTGAGGTCAAGTGTAGGCCCCTAACATTTACAAAAAAAAAACTTTTTTCATGCATGTTCTTCACAGCCCAGCATTACAGTACGACAGGCGATATCCCGGAATTGTATTTAGAATTTTAGACCCCAACAAAGTTTTATCACCCACTGCCAAAAAAACCCCATATAAACCCGCGCGACTTTCTTCACACCACACTCAGCGCACGACAACCCTTACTTGCCTCCTAATCCCACTCCGAACTCAAGCATCACTAAGAGACACTCGAACGCCACTAAAAGTACCACGAAGTACCATGAAGTGCCATGAGATGTCGCCAGTGCCATCGGTGCCGCTGGAGCATGGTCTATCTTTGTTTGAGACGCTCTTAACAAGGTTTAAAACGAGATAAGAAGGATGCGGTGCTCAGCATATAATATTGTTGGCTCAAAGTCACGCCATCAGCCAGTAGCCGTGCGGTTTGCATCCGGTCGACGTACGGCTACCGACAGAAGTTCATAAAACGAGGCGAGCGGCGGTGCAGCGGTCACTTTTTGCTTGGACGGCGCTCGGAAAGGACTTGCTACCCGACTATTATCGTGTGCTTCGCTAATTTTGGTTTATGTTTTTGATCGTGTACTGATTATTCCATTTGCTAGTGCTATTTCTATTTGATTATTGTTTAAAATGTTTGTCTTGATATTTTTGTAAAAGTGTAATTCAAAAGATATTAAACATTGTTTATTTTGTTCACGTATTTCACTTCTGATTCCTAATATCAGAAGTGGGATAAAGATTCTTTTCGCCCACAAGTTAAAAACTAGTTTTCAGGCTTTTAATTTTAGATAAAAGCGGGTAGTAGTTAGCAATGGATAGATCGAGTTGTTCGCGTTCAAAAACTAGTGCCTTGCGTTCTAAGCGATCTCGTAGCCACCATAAGTGGAGTGGAAGGTCACGTATAGCAAGTTTCGGGATCCGATCGCCGTTCCAAGCGCGAACGAGATCGTCGTAGGAGCCGCGTGAGGACGCGAAGTCCTGTGTAACCGCTCTCGCGGTTGAGGCGACGCTCCGGACAGGATTGGTTTACTTTCGTTCCTGATACAAGTAAGATCGAACCATTTTAATATTTCGTTGGTTTAGTAGTCGTAAGCGCGACTATGAGCATGAAGGTTCTGGGTTCGATTCCCGGGTCGGGCAAAGTGTTATTTTCTGGATTTGTGCCCTGTTGGTGACAATGGGCTCACCCCTATTACATGGTTAAGCTTATGTCTTAACATAACTGGCGAAATGTGGGTATACTGGGTACCTCTGCCTAACCCTTCGGGGATTGCAGGCGTGATGTTATGTGTGTGTTTATAAGGTCACTGGGGTGATTGGCAATGCCTCGGACGCATTGGTGGTTATTTACATGGTGGTGCTAATACGTCGCTTAACGATTGGTTGACCAATAACAGCACGTGGACTCATTTTAAACACGAATTTCGGTCATTGTGTCCGCGTGAAGTCGATATGGTCACTGTGCTATAATGACGTTACGAGTACAAGTACCTGTATGACCTACAGATAGTTTTTTTTTAAGTCGGGTACTTGTGTATGTGAGTTTAAATATTTGTGAAGGTACCCACGATACAGGAGAAATTCCTGGTGAGGGGCAACGTTGTGATTTGTGATATCTGATACTCAAATAAAAGCCGCAATTATGAACAAAACAAAATACAGTCAAAAGTCTTGTTTTCCGTATATTTGAAACCAAAAAGTGCAGTTGTTGGCACATCAAACTCGAATAATCATGGTCTGCGTAAATGCAAACCCCTACGCAATATGATCAGTTGACTTGTTTTCGTGTGAAGACGTAGGCCGTATAAAGGTGCACTGTAAAGTCTGATAAGTTTTGCTTTATTATAGAAGTTGCTTTATAATACACATGATAGGCTAAGAAAGATGACAATGAGTTACGTATCAGTTGATGTTTATAAGGATTTTGATGAAGTAAAGTTGTGGTTGCAAGCCAAGAGATTCTATCGGCTGTATTGTGTTAGACAGTACCAGTAATTATTGTGTAGTCGTAGTCTGATTAAAATTGAAGGTTTTTGAGGAAACTCGAGTAGACAGTGGGTGTGTTTCTTGTATGTTGTGCGTTTAGCTCTGGTTGAGGTCAGGGTCTGGAAAGACCGTAGTGTTAAGTCAAATAGTGATACACACGGGAGATAGACTTGTTTACTAGTCAGTTAGAGATCTGTGGTTTTACTCGATGATATTTGTGAACCTGGCATTTTTTTGACGCAATAATGTTTTTAAGATTGATTTAAACGACAATGTAAGGGTGGTTGATTGTTGTATTTTCGATAATTTCCAGTTTAGCCGCGTTTGATTTTATCAACGAGAGTAGGACCTAATGGATGTTTGGTCAGGTTCTGTCGTAGATGTTTGGTCAGGTTTTGTCTCTTTGCATAGTAACCATTACTTATGAACGTGTGGTTTGGTCAAGCGCGTGACCTCAGCTGCGTGTGTGAAAGTCTGTGTGAAAGTCTGTGTGATACGCTAACAATGTGCCTATGTCAACAGCCACTGAGGGGTATGCAAACTTGGAGCCTATGCCTACAGTGTGTGTGGAAGTCTGTGTGATATGCTAACAATGTGCCTATGTCAACAGCCACTGAGGGGTATGCAAACTTGGAGCCTATGCCTACAGTGTGTGTGGAAGTCTGTGATGTCAACAGCCACTGAGGGGTATGCAAACTTGGAGCCTATGCCTACAGTGTTGTGGAAGAAGTATGTGTGATATGCTAACAATGTGCTTATACTCGTACATCCCTATGTGCCTATTGGTATTCTTGTCTGACAAGTTTTGTTTGGTGAATGTTTCTTTGAATTTGATTCTCGACTTGAATGTTCCTTAATGAATGAGATTACTCTCTTGTTGTACTACTCGGTTAGAGAGCCTTGGTGTTAAAGGTTTTACTCGATGATTTCAGCAGTTTTTGTTGCAATAGAATTTTTAAGGTTGGTGTGAACGACTATGGTATATGACTCAAGGTAGTTGAGTCAAAGTAGTGTTGTATTTTCGATAATTTCCAGTACATTTGATTTAATTAATGAGAGTCGAATTTGGTGCCACCCAATGGAACTAAAGTTTGGTCAGGACTGATCGAGCGGAACAAAATTCTGTTGTAAACTTGTTTGTTTTTGTTTGCAGAGTAACCATTACACAAGGATGGACGCAACGCAACGCTGCTTGGCCTTAGCAGTGGTTGCCAGGGCTTTGCCACAATGACGCCGTGAACGTGCACGTCACTGCAGGGTGCCAGCGCGCCTTCTGGCGTTGCTGAGCGCGTCGCTGCAAGGCGACTGCGCGCCCTACTGGCGTTGCCGAGCGCGCCTTCTGGCGTTGCTGAGCGCGTCGCTGCAAGGCGACTGCGCGCCCTTCTGGCGTTGCTGAGCGCGTCGCTGCAAGGCGACTGCGCGCCCTACTGGCGTTGCCGAGCGCGCCTTCTGGCGTTGCTGAGCGCGTCGCTGCAAGGCGACTGCGCGCCCTTCTGGCGTTGCTGAGCGCGTCGCTGCAAGGCGACTGCGCGCCTTCTGACGTTGCCGAGCGCCTCGCTGCAGGCCGAGCGCCTCGCTGAAGGCCAGCGCCTCGCTGCAGGCCGAGCGCGTCGCTGCAGGCCGACTGCGCGCCCTACTGGCGTGTACAGCGCGTGGCTCCGGGCTGCCAGCGCGCTACTGTCGTGTTAAGCTCGTAGCTCCAGGCTGCCAGCGCGCTACTGTCGTGTTAAGCGCGTAGCTCCAGGCTGCCAGCGCGCTACTGTCGTGTTAAGCGCGTAGCTCCAGGCTGCCAGCGCGCTACTGACGTGTTAAGCGCGTCACTCCACGGTGCCAGCGCGCCCTACAGGCGCAGTTGTGTGCGGCACTCCACGGTGCTAGCGCGCCCTACAGGCTAGAGATGGGCTTAAGCGTTAAAAAATAATAACACTGCTAAATGCTAATGCTAAAAATAATTAACACTTAAAATTAGCAGTTATTTTTAGCAACTGTTAAATTTAGTCACAGACAGATTTTTAACATAATTAATTCTCATTTCCTTCATATTTTTCACAGGCTTAGGACTGTTAACTTTTTCTGTTGGCGTATTTGTAATGAGAATCAATTTATTTACAACGATTTCTTTTTTTCATGTCTGTTATTTTTGTATTTGTAATTTTCTTCTAATCTTTTTATCTTATCCCGCGTAAACCTTCGTAACGAAGATCAGTCTTTATTTAACTCTCTTTAAATGTAATATTTCCGAATTCAGCAGTTAGCACTTAGCGGTGAGTTAAATCAACCCGCTCGCTAGTTGCTAAATAACTCGTGTTGAAACCAATTCAATAGAAACGGAACTTGTCACTGTCAGTTGTGACTGCTAGATTTAACAGCTATATCAGAACTTATTTAACAGGTGTTGACACTAAAAAAAAAAAATTAGCAGTGTTAATTTAGCAGCTTATTAATTTAAGACCCATCCCTACTACAGGCGCAGTTGTGTGCGGCACTCCACGGTGCCAGCGCGCCCCCCAGGCGCAGTTGTGTGCGGCACTCCACAGTGCCAGCGCGCCCCACAGGCGCAGTTGTGTGCGGCACTCCACGGTGCCAGCGCGCCCTACAGGCGCAGTTGTGCGTGGCACTCCACTGTGCCAGCACGCCCCACTGGCGTTGTGAGACACGCTATCAAGGAGACAGCGAAGACTCAGCCGCCTTGTTGGAAGCTGACGAGGACGTCAGAGCGTCAGGAGAGGCCGTGTTGGCTCAAAGTCACGCCATCAGCCAGTAGCCGTGCGGTTTGCATCCGGTCGACGTACGGCTACCGACAGAAGTTCATAAAACGAGGCGAGCGGCGGTGCAGCGGTCACTTTTTGCTTGGACGGCGCTCGGAAAGGACTTGCTACCCGACTATTATCGTGTGCTTCGCTAATTTTGGTTTATGTTTTTGATCGTGTACTGATTATTCCATTTGCTAGTGCTATTTCTATTTGATTATTGTTTAAAATGTTTGTCTTGATATTTTTGTAAAAGTGTAATTCAAAAGATATTAAACATTGTTTATTTTGTTCACGTATTTCACTTCTGATTCCTAATAATATTGTTTAGTAGGAGATACTTTTAAGCACGTTTTCGATAAAAATGGGGTGTTTTAAGTAGGTTTAAACTTATGTGTCTGTATTCTTTCATTTACGACTATCCAAAAGTAATCTTTCATTCCCCCCCCCCCCCCCTTTCAATCCCGTACAGCCCTTTTTTCGCATTAATAAGTAGCTGAAGTCTTTTCTCAGGCTCTAGACTATCTGTGTACCAAATTTCTTTTAAATTGGTTCAGTAGTTTTGGCGTGAAAGTGCTAAAAAACGGAAAGTAATATTTTTACAATAATTTCACAAAGATAAAGGTTGCGTACAGAGCAGCTAGTTTTTTTTTTAAGTTGAGAAAACAAACAATAATTTTCGTTTCAAAAGACCTCTCATTGAAGTCAAAAAGTCCTCCTGCGAAATTCAATTAAGTAAAATTCTATTGTCTCATCATACGAGTATGTAACTCACTTGTGAACCGACTCAGAGAAATGAGATCTTTAATTTGTCTCCTGAAAGATTTATTATCATCGTTACGTGTGTCAAGTATGTTACTCGCTCTTCTAATGAAAGAATAGCTCTTTGAGACTTATGAGACCCTGGTACTTGAAGGGGTGATACATGGAATTCATTGTTTTAAGAAAATGGTCAATATGTTTGAAGATAAAAATACCTGTAATTTTTAACCGACTCTAAAAGGAGGAGGTTATCAATTCGTCGACTTTTTGTGAATTGATTTCGATGATTCTTTTTTGTTTTTTTTAACCGTTGGCCCACACTTACAGGAATTGCTCCTGTATCGTGGGTGCTTTAACAGATATTTAAACTCACATTCGCAAATACCCACATATTTTTTCGAGACGGTGGAGTTACTGAGAATAGTCGCTCTTACAGTACAAAAACATACAATATCGAAATCTAAGTAAATCACTTTCCCGCTCACCTGTACGACTGCAAATACTAAGTTTAAATAAAACTGTGTTTAAACAAAATTCATCCGCCTGGGAAACGAACCCTGAACGAATGCTCTGCTAAAGCGCTTGCAACCACTAAACCAACTTGTCGCAAAAACGTAAAAAAAGATAAAAGAAAAAGAACAAATCTTTTTCTTTGCAAAAAAGATGTAGGACAAAATGCTAAGCTTCAGATTACCATAATCCTATTTTAATTAAATTTTGAAATAAACCGTTACACGTTGTTGAGTTGTTTTCCGTTTGTTTTCGTATTTCAATGTTGTTTTTGTGTTATAAAACATCACGACTGTAATAGGCAGAGGTGTATCTTAATAGGACATCACATTTTGGCCTCGACTTACGAACAGTGAGTCGTGGGTTCGAACCCAGTCAGGCGCAATACTTTTTGTAATTTATTTCATCACCATGCACTGCTCTTAAAACGGTGAAGGAAAACATCGTGAGGAAACCTGCATGTCTTAGAACCAAAAAATTCGAAGACATGTGACATCTGCCAATCCGCCCTGGGCCCGCGTGGTGGATTATAGCCCATTCCTCTCCTAGAGAGACCTGAGTCCCTGCAGTGGGAACATTATAGGCTGATGATGATCCAGTTGCATGGGGCATCAACCGGACACAAATCTAGACTCTGTGGCTGCTACTCAGAAATTCCTGATAGAAAAAGCGAATACTTTGTCCGAGTCGGGAATCGAACCGAGGAGCACAATGCTCATCAGTCGCGATTTTAACAAGATACAGGGTTATTACGAACCCTGTTTGAGTGTCATAAATGTCTAAATAATGTTCTTTCTAAGCTTTAAACATAACATTTATTTATTTTCATAGATAACATAGGTAGGTACATAATATGATATAATACAGCTTGTGTTAGTAAATAAACCTTTATTGTAATTCAATTTGCTTGAAATTCATTGTGTATTCTCGTTGTCCCCACGGCCATGTCCTCTGTTGGGGACAATAGGAAAAATATCCCCACTCTCCCGCCCCACTGGTGGGGACAACGGTAAGTCTATAATATTGTTTACGCTGTCCCAACTGGCATACGCCCATTTCTATCTACGTCATCAGTTTCAGACTTTTTCATTTCGTCAAATCTCAGTGACTCACCCTGTCTGACTGTATAAATAAATAATATATTTCTACGAGTAAAACTTTACTATCTTGCACTGGTTTTAAATATAAATAATTATATTTCTAGTTAATAACAATATCATTTAACACGTGGTACGGACAGCGAAAAAAGGCGGGTAATAAAAATAGTTTGATCTAATTCATGTAACACACATAAATACATAACATACCTTTTTACCATGGAGGTGGGCAGAAACCACAGAACGCCACCTGCCTTTTGCCTTGTTTTGCATTCATACATCTGCGCAACCCGCTAACGAGTACTAATTCATGTAATCAAATATTCATGCTGTCTTGGCTTTCGTACGTTTTTTCACGCGTGACCACTGAAAACCAGCGGTGTGCTGTTGATCCCCCATATTTTATAAATATTTGTTATTGAGTGTTTATTGTCTATTTTTTGTCATTTTGTATGCACATAATGTAATGCTGATCTGCGACAAATCATAATTGTTTCTGCAGTATTATTAGTTCTTATTATGTGGCGTGACGATCTGATCATGTTTGCCGGACTAACATGGCCAGAGATCGTACGTGATCGAAAGGTATGGAAGGCAGTGGGACACAAAATAGAATAGCAAAAAAAAAAACTGGTTATCCATTACCAAATTATGATGAAATCCTTGTTTGCGGGGCCTACATACCAACTACGATACAGCATATTATGTAAATAATGTCAGCAACATAGTTATTATGTTGGTAGCAGCAGCTTATCGGAGACTTGCGAACATGCTATTTGCCTGCCAAAACTAAACTGCCAAACTTTGTCGCTGACTAAGATTTTCAACTTACAGTATGAAGTCTAACCTGCCAACACAAGTCGGCTGCGACCCAATAACACTCTTGCCCGACCCGAGAATCGAACCCAGGACCTCATGCTCAGCAGTCTCTCTTCCGACCACAAAACCAACGAGGCACTTAACCAGCTGATGCCCGCGGCTTCACCCGTATGGATATCGATTGAATTATATACTAAACCTTCCTCGACAACCACTCTATCCATTGGTGAAAACAACATGAAAAAGTGGTTTTTGAGTTAATTGTTAACAGACAGACAGACGCGGCGGAGGACTTTGTTTTATAATTTTATTATGTAGTGATAAAAAAACGAAATTTTCAACCGGCTTTCGTTGCTAACTGTACGTGTATATAAATACCTTGCATTTGGGCGTCACCTATCATACCGCGGTACGCGATGTGCGTCAATTTGCATAATTTATTAGTTTATTATATTTTTTTTTGATAATTTCTACGATCTACATGTAGTTTGTGTCTAGATATTTTATGAAATTGTCTTGTTGTTTTAGATTGTGTGACTGGCTGTCTGATTATTCTGTTTTTGCATAGGAATAGGAACTAACATTATATTTTAGTTACAAGACATTTCTACCACAAGCAATGAATTCCACCACATGTGGATTGTTTTAATTTATCACAACAAAACTGCGGAAATATAAAAATCTACAGATAATTATACCTGCTTATACTTGAGTCAAAAATTGCTTGAATTCTTGAGAGATATGCATCTTACAGCGTATTTTTTGAGTATTTACTGCACTTCTCAGCTCCATAGTTAACCACCTCGCCAGTGGCTTGGGTGTTAATTCCGCTTCGAATGCAATAACATAGTTACCTCACTTATCTCAAAATATAAGTACTTATGAAATTAGAAAAACTTACCCAGATATAACCTTACTGATTTGAAAATATACAGTTACGGATAGTCAAAAACGTACCTGAAACCAAAAAAATAATAATAATAATAATAATAATATTCCACAACTATCACACAACGCCATCTAGTCCCAAGCTAAGCAGAGCTTGTGTTATGGGTACTAGACAACTGATAAACATACTTATATATTTCTAAATACATACATATTATAGATAAATTACACCCAGACACAGAACAAATGATCGTGCTCATCACACAAACATTTGTCCTGGGTGGGAATCGAACCCACGACCTCCGGCATAGCAGTTAGGGTCACTAACCACTAGACCAACAGGCCAGTCAAAATATCATAAATTAGTTACATTGTGTAAACACTTCAAACACTTCGTAGAGCTGTAGTGGCCCAGGGTTGCGGCCAATAGTATAGTGGCAGTGAGTAGGGGCTTCGAACCCAGGCAGGCGCATTATTTTGTGTAATCTATTTCATCACCACTGCTCTTAAAACGGTGAAGGGGAACATCGTAAGGAAACCGGCATGTCTTAGAACCAAAAATTCGAAGACATGACGTGATATCTACCAATCCACACTGGGCCCACGTGGTGGTATATAGCCCATTTCCTCTCCTAGAGAGGAGGCCTGAGTCCCTGCAGTGGGAATATTAAAGGCTGATTATACGCTAATGGTACGCAGATCATAACTACCGTATCGCATCCACTTTAAGAGTCATCATACTTCTTATTAGCTGTATAAAGCTTAGTATTATCATTCATAATAACGAAATGTGCATCTCAGCAATCATGGTCCATCGTGTACTCGATCACATCTGTTTATTTCATCGGTCGGTTATATAAACTGCGTGACGTCACTGCGTGCTAATAATATCTGCGCGGGACTTGATCGATACGCACTGGTTTAATTAACTGATTCACTAGAGATGGGACGCGGGTGCGCTTATTTTCATTTATATCTTTTTTAGTTTTCTTCGTTAGTCTAGTGAGAAATTTCTGACGGAAAAATGCAATAAGTACAACAGACAACAGATATTATTAAGGACTAGCTTTTGCCAGCGGCTTCGCCCACGTGAAAATGACGATTTTCTATACAAACTTTCATCCCCTATTTAACTCCCTTAGGGGTTGAATTTCGAAAAATCCTTCCTTATTCCTTGTCTAAATTATAAAGGGAACCTCTGTGCAAAATTTCAGCTTTCTAGGTCCAAGGGTTTGGGCTGGGCGTTGATGAGTCAGTCAGTCAGTCAGTCAGGACTTCTCTTTTTATTTATATAGAAGATATATATAATATAGAAGTGTGTTTTTGTTAGTCACGGTTACACACAGACTGCCTCATTCTAGTCTGCCTTCTGTCTAGTGCTAGAACAACTGCTCAACATGAGGGTCCTGGGTTCGATGCCTTAGTCGGGCTAAGTCCTGTTGGGTTTTCTTATAGAGAATTTATCAGTGGTAACCACGGATTCTGGATTTGTACCACGGTACAGTTGATGGCACAAGTGTGGGTGTATTATTGGTACTCTTCTGCCTTCCACTTCGTGGGTTACATACGAGATGTTATGTTATGTAATAGTGCATATTATTCTCTAATTCCACAGCTAGGTATTTCCTCAGTCTACAGTCTACGTACCAGGGCGACATGACTAGACAGGTGGTCAGTGCTCGCGGACTGATGTATCGCAGACATTAGTTTAACATCGCTAGCGTTTGGTACTAATTAGGCGTCTTCTAATTATAGATAGACTAGTTCTAGACGTGAGTTTGCATGCGTTAAAAGTTTTGGTAAATAAATAGTGAAGTAGGTGTTTGGGAACACGTGTAGAGCCGGAATACAAGTCGCTTCATGTTACAAAGGAATTAATTAAAAGGTTACAATAAAAACTACTTTTTTTACTAGACTGGAGCATATCAAACCCAGGACTCTACGCTCAAAACGTTTCTATCTGTGAAAACTTTTAATTGGCCTTATTTCTGTTACTCTTAATCGTGTGTTTTTTAGCTGTAAGTTTTCCTAAAACTGTAAAATAAAATAAATAAATAAAAGTCAAGCGACCCCTATAACTTCGAGGAGTATATCCACATAAAATCACTCATTGTTACCGCCAAAAGGTTAGGCAGAGGTGTAACAGTACCTTACAAGTACACCCACATTTCGCCAGTTACGTTTAGGTAAGTCCCATGTTAAAGGGAGCGTGCCTATTGCCATCAAACGTGCTCAAATTCAGCATCTGTGGTGTCAGAGTTTTATTGCTGCCCATGGGTCTCTGACTTGACTTCACATGCCGTCGAGAAATATCTCTCAGGCATGCTGGTTTCCTCACGATGTTTTCCTTCACCGAATACAGTGACATTACACAATACGCACATGAATCCGCAAAATCATAGGTGTATTGGGTTCGAACTTGAGACTTGGTTGTTCGAAAGAGATACCGTTTCCTCGGCACAAATGACTCAAGAAGGAACATGGGTGGTTTTTAGTCAGTGACACTCCCTACCTCACTGACTAGAGCGGGAAGAGTCATTTGATAATATCCCACCCCAAAAAAAAAAGACTCATGATCTGACTGTCCCACTTAGGTCGGACTATTGTCGGACTAGGCTATCAGAGCTACGATCTTACTACATCTTATGATCTCGCGACACATTCGCGACATCGAGAGCGCATATTTATGTAGCTATTAATACGCGGCCTCCACGGTCCGATCGACTAATTATCGTAATATTGTCTCGTCACAATCATTACGGATTGTACTAGATTTGTGGGTTAGACACTGAAAAATCGTAACGCTAACGTCTGCCGCTGTCCTATAAACTAGTTTTCGAGATAATGGCGAATAGTCGTGTCTAAAAAACCAGATTAATTATTTGTAATTACAAATAAGTTAGTAAAAGACAAGGAAATAATCGTTACAACCGACAGTTAAGGTATTTTAACATATATTTGGCGAATTAGTGTGGCTTTGACGCTTTCAAGAGATTATGATCATCAGAAAATTATAGCATTATCGACCTGCAAAGCTTTTAGATGTCTGGAACTATTCGTATTGTAAAAATGTTTAATTAGACAAAAGGATAGAATCATTTGAGGGTTAAGTGCATTCTAATTAAAGTACGTCACTCTGGTGGAACAGGCCTAAGTACTCCCTGAAGTATCACTGTAGTCCATCATCATTTTAGACTCAAAAAGTTAGAAGAAAGTCATCATTCTCTTCTAACTGCCTCCGTGGTCGAGTGGTTTAGGCGTTTGCTTTGTGACCCGGTGGTCGTGGGTTCGATTTCCACGGGAAGCATACTTTGTGAAGTTCATCACCTGATTGTCTGATAAAAAGATGGTTCCGTGCTTCGGAAGGCACGTATAAGCCGGTGGTCCCGGCCGCCAAATGGCGGTCGTCAAACCATGTCAGAGGCCCTTGCGGCGGTTTAGAAACTCTGACACTAGGGTGTGTCCCCGCCGTTAGACCTTACTGCCCACACGATAAGAAGTAGATCGTTCTCTTGCCCTTATCGGTTCGGCGCAGTATGTCTTTTTCTTCCATAATTCTCTATAAATCATCTCATAAGACACCTCCTTCCTCGCCATATCATATTTTACACAGCCCATCTATGTTTCTCCTACTCCGCTATTCTTTTCTAATTAATTTCGTTGCGGGATTAAAGACATTTAAATCGTTTCTCTGGGCCTTCGTCGAGCTTCATTGTCTCGGCGCTTTTCTTATGGTCGCCACTGTTGATTCTGGCTTACAGGAGTTACAGTGGTTTGGGAATAGTGTGGCGGACTTGTCCCATTAAAATAAAAAATCATCTATCATTTCTTTAGCCCCCCCCCCAACAGTTGAACCAATGTTACAAACTGAAATTCTACCACAAAAGAGTTTTGTTTCCCAGCTGTGATTTTTGCTAGAATCCAGTCCCCATTTCGTTCATACACTAGAACTTTATCTAGCTTTCCACGCGACTGGGCTAGACGCAGCCATGCGCGGCTATCGACGGTAAACAATGATATTGTGGGTAGTTTCATACTTTTTGTAAAAAGTCGCAAAAAGTTGGGCGCTATAGTGAACCTGAATTTTTGTTGGAGGTGTTCAGTTCATTGGAGGTTGTAGGCTAGGTGGTGATACTCGATCGTGGGTATATCTGGTGCAACCTGGATAGTTGGTTATCATCATATTGATTGCAGTCTGGCCAATTTTACCAAGACGTATAGTTATTGGGATATGGTCATAAATCCAAAAAATCAATTGTGTGTATCTTGGGTACGAACACGTGACCTATGATTTGGCAGTCCGCAATCACGCTACTAAGCTATCACTGCTTTTTACCCGACTGCAAGGAAAGGGTTATGTTTTTAACACTGACACTTTTTTAGAGACTGTATTTTTGTTTTTTTTTTTGTACTATTGGGTACCTATACACCTCTGCCTTCTTCTGCGAGAATTAGAAGGCGTGATGTGATTTTATAATACTGGGATTTGGAAGCATCAAGTTAAACTGGAAGCCGTCCTCAACATAGAAGAAGGCTAGGCAGAGATTGGCGATACAAGATATATAGTTCATTATGCGCACAGTGAAACTGTGAAACTCTCTGCTCCCACATCTAACCCATCTGCCTTCAAAGCAAGAGTGAACAGGCATCTTCTGGGCACGCTCGTTCCATCATAATAGACCTCCATCCATCGCTTTCCATCTGGTGTAATCGAGGTCAAGAGCCATATTTCAGTAAAAAATATAAATATATGAAAGGATTTTTTTTTAATAATCTGTAGAATAATGTTTACTTGCCATTGAGAGTTTATTTGTTTTGGACAAGCGAATAATTTTGTTTATTATCTTCCTAAATTACGATCAAAGAGCGCCGCGTCATGGCGAGTTAATTTTATGATGTTTCTATTCCGAATTAGATTGAAAACACTCGGAGTTTCAAGAGCTAAAATCATCATTGGCTTTACTAGAGAGCTGTCTGTGGGGAACCATAACATAACATCATGCCTGTAATACCGCAAGGGTTAGGCATAGCTGTTCTTCTTATTATCGTGTGGACAGTAAGGTCCAAAGACCCTACACACCCCAGTGACAGAGTTTCTAAACCGCCTCAGGGGCCGCGGATTTTAGTACGAGATGACGTGGCCTCGGCACAAGGGCAAAGAAGGAACATGGGTTCGGTTTTTAGTCAGTAGAAGTCTGACACTCCCCTTCACTCTGCCCAAGAGCAGGGGGGGGGGGTTAATCGATGATTTTCCCACCAAAAAAAAAAACAAAAAGGGTCTCTGACATGGTTTGACGACCGCCATTTGGCGGACGGGATCACCGGCTTATACGTCCCCTTCCGAAGCACGAAATCATCTTTTTTATCAGACAATCAGGTGTTTCAAACCTGCAATGTCCTAGCCAAACTGGATACAACTCAACAAGCCAGCCAGCTTCCCGTAGGAGTCGAATCAGTCACATGGCAAACGCCTAAACCACTCGACCATGGAGTTAGATTTGTACCTAATAGTATACCCACATTTTACCAGCTATGTTTAAGTACCATGTAATAGGGGCGAGCCTATTAAAAAATGATATTAGGTTTTTCTATATATCTATATAAATAAAAAGAGAAGTCCTGACTGACTGACTGACTGACTCATCAACGCCCAGCCCAAACCCTTGGACGTAGAGAGCTGAAAATTTGCACACAGGTTCCCTTTATAATATAGACAAGGAATAAGGAAGGATTTTTCGAAATTCTACCCCTAAGGGAGTTAAATAGGGGATGAAAGTTTGTATTGAAAATCATCATTTTCACGCGGGCGAAGCCGCTGGCAAAAGCTAGTTGAATATCTCTGCAGCAGTCACTGAGTCTTTTGCACCCTATTGGTGGCAATAGAATCGCCCCCTATTACATCATTCTCCTGAACTTATTCCAATCTATTTGCCTTCTTCTAAACATGTCTTCTTCTTCCAAAGTTCTCTATTTCTCGTCATCTCAGCAGTCACCCCTTTCTAGCCAGACCACACAGTCCATCCATCGTTTCTTTGGTCTTCCTCCACTCTTATACCCATACCCATGCGTGCTTTCGTGATCGCAGTGTTCGTTGTTGCGGGCAGGGCATTCGGCGGCGTGTGGTTCCGTTCGGCGTGGTGGCTTTCGGAATGATGTATTGCACTCGTAGTTTCGTTTTGTTTTGTGAATTGTTCTTCTGACATTCAAAAGTGCCTGTAATGGCTTAATTGAGATGAATGATTTGAGTTTGAGTTCACATTCATACTCAATACTTTCTTCACGACGTTTTAAGATACTATCGAACTTATCTTTCATCGTAAAATAGCAATACCAATATTGAATCCCAATCACAAGCTAGCTAGAACATGTGAATTGGTGTCAAGGGGATAAGATTTCATAGCTGTGTAGCTCTGGCACTCGATCGCAGCTATAAATCAACAGCATATAACTATGTTTATCAAATATTGCTAAAGAAATACGATCGGGCGACGCTGAAGAGATGTTATTTAAAATGTGATAAATATTAGGGGATCGGGTCATTCTACCGGGGCTGCGAGATGTTCGAAAGAGATACCGCAGCCTCGACACAAAGGGCTAAGAAGGAACATGGGTGGTTTTTAGTCAGTAGAAGTATGACACTCCCTTTCGCTCAGCTGATGATTTCCCTCCCACCAAAATAAAAGGGATTGGATCACTAGAAAAAACTGTACAATTAAAGGCGGGCTTAATGCCTTGGGCATCTTATATTTACATTTTTTTTTTATCTTCTACCTGTTTACCTTAGATAGGTATACAAGGGTTTTAGAATATAAGCTTTCCTGTACAACCTAAAACACATTTACTAAAATTACCAGTACTTAACCTAACCTATTCCCATCCGCGGACCGCAAAACATTCCCTAGCCGCATTGTACAAAATAATATATCACCACTAAATTATCAACCGCAACCCATATTGGCAAAATTCAATAGAACCGCCGATCCCCTTAGGCAGGCAAATAACTCAGTGACAAACACATATACCTTCATCCCCTCTCCAATAAGGGGGTAGGCTATAATTCAGGTAATTCACTCAAAAGTAATAAATTGTCACCCTTGCTGGTGCTGCCATCTAGTTGTGGATTGTAAAGTTACGAAGATTGGATGTAAATCTTTTTGCTCGACTGTGAAAGGAGGAGGGTGCTGTGTTTGATTAGAAAGGGGATGTCTTTATGGTGATTCTATTGCGTTTTGTATGAGTTTTAGTAATGTGTTGGAGAATTTGGAGACGAAATTGAAAAGTTGGATTTTGGGATGGGTCTGTAATTTTTTACGACGCTTTTACACTTACGAATTTACGATCCGTAAGTGCAAAAGTGTCGGATCAAATATTATAATGGCCTATTATGTAATTGTTCCGGGTCTGGGTGTTTGGTTTGTGTATGTGAGTTTGAATATTTCTAAACGCACCCATGATACAGGGGAAATACCTCAGGGGCAAAGTTTTTTCAAAATTTGAAATCTATAGGCAGAGTCATAAGTTTTCCAACGCCATAAAATGTATTTTTAACGTTGCGAAGTCACTGGTATAAGCTAATCCAGTAAAAACCAAAACCGGACTGCATATTTCTCCTCCGAACCAGTCAATTTAGCGCGACATTTCTCAAAAACTACTAAACAAAGTGCGACCATCCATCTTGTGAGCTATTCCGTGAATATACCGCTCTATTGTCTCTGCCGGTCCCCAGTCGGTATTGGGATGATGAATGGGGGGGGGGGGGGGGGGGGCAGTACGGCAATGTACGGTATTTGGCTGGGTGCAGTTACTGCAGGATACTGCCTTTTTGGAGGCTTCGGGTGTTTTCGGAAATAAATTATGATAGAGCGCTGGGAACTGGGCTTATTGCAAACAATCGAAGGACTGGAGGGTGGGCCTCTGACCAGGAGCGAGCAAATATAAGATAGCAAAAACATAGCCAGGTTGGTAAAGCCCAAAGAGGCTCACTGACTGTTCCAACTAGCTCTACTGTTGCATACTCCAAGTCACCTATTTCTCGGGCATGAGCCGTTATTAATTAACACTGTCCTGGCCTCAAACACTGGATCTATATTGATATGTTTGAGAAAACGAATTTGGCAAAGACATTTAGGTAGGTTGGTGCCGACGATACAACAGCGATTTCGGTGTTAGGTTTTCATAGTTTAAAAATGTTCCTATGAATGAACCAGAACTACTAGTGGTTTCATTTATTGTCGTATTGTCGACACCACCCTTTATGTTTAAATAGTGTTTATTGCAAGTTTATTGACTTCGGCCGTTGTATTAAAAAAAATAGATAACGTGGAGCTAAACCAATTAACGATATAAGGGTTTTTGACATACCATGGTTATGACTTATAAAAACTACGCTTGCGGGGTCAAGAAAGGGGTAAATGACACAAAATTGTGAAATAGTATACTTTTACTTTGTAACCGGAGTATTAACAGTACTCAACAGTATTTACTACCGAAACATTGTAGTAAATTAAATTGTTATTAAAGACCTCGTTCCGGACTGTAGTAAAAGTTAAAACTATACAGTTTGCGAGTGTTTGTAACCACTCCACGATTTTAACGATCATATTACTTACTAGCTGTTGAAATTATGATAAGTATAATTATTATTTCCTTTACAAATACGATTGTTGCAGTTAATGTTACCGTCTATACATCATCTTTTGCGTGCCTTTTCACACTCTGTCTGACAGCGAGTCATGAACCGAAGTATACTAGGACTAGGAGTCAAAATTTCAGACCGTATAAGGTATAGTTTTCTTCGATCCAAGACCCAAATCGCGGACATATACCTACCGCCTTATTACAAAAGGTAGTAAAACCTGGTTTAACTTAGACTTGGTTTATCTCGTATGCTGTCACTTTCTTTTGAATATTATTGAAGTGAGACGTCATGCCAGATAAACCAAGTCTAAGTTAAACCAGGTTTAACTACGTTTTGTAATAAGGCGGGTTGTGTTAGGCACCAAATTAAAATGGAACTGGGCAGGCCACATCTGCCGCATTTTGCACCAACATTGTTGTTGGGCTAAAGTGACCACAGATTGGGTTCCAAACAACAGAACAAGGCGACGCGGTAGGCCCAGAAGGAGATGGCGTGACGAGCTGGACTCTCATCAAAAGGATTGGCCCCAAATAGCCAAAGACAAATGGAAAGAGGGAGGGGAGGCCTTTGCCCTGCGTGGGACACATCAGACTCATAATAATAATATTCTTTTATTTAAAGAGGTAAAGGTTTTTAATTGAGTAGCATTTGATTAGACACGTCGGTATTCCTCAAAGTGAAGATTGTAACATTTTTTAATTAAAGTCTGTCTGTAGTAGATGACAGCCGTTCAGCGAATGGTGTCGAAGACCTCATGCTGTGAACTTGAGATATTGACCTTACAATTGTTTAGTTAATGTGTTTTCTGAACGTAACGGGACTTTTGACAGATCACATTGCGAAGAAATGTAATTAAGGTGATATTATTAAGTTTAGGTTCTTTTGAATTAGTGAGTAATTCGTGCGTTTTTAGGTTTATCCCTTATTTGTGAGGACTAATGTAATATTTATATTATAATCTCTCCTGCAATCTTCTAAGGGTTAGGAAGGTGTACACACGGCTACACATCAAGCTATACAAAACCAGTTAATCTTGGCCTCACTTTACTAGATCTTTTCGCACATTGAACGATCAGATTATACTGGTTTTGTATAGCTTGATGTGTAGCCGTGTGTACCACATTATGTAAAACAATAGCATTCGTTTTATTAGTAAAACGTGGTTACACTTTTAAAGTTCTAAAAAAACATTGCCTAGAAATTTCTCTTGTGTCGTCGTTCACAAACATTTAAAGTCACCACAAATACCCGGACTCGGAACTGTAGGTCATGCAAATATTTGTTGCGTGCGGGGATCGAACCCGCGACACGCAGCGTGCCGCGCCGTCAAACTACTACTAGTTCCTTTGTTTACGTCTTTGTGCCGTATAATTATTTTATTTTAAGCAAGAAACACAACCATTTTCTTAAAATTTTCAAAACTTTATCTAACTTTATAAATCAGAAAACTAAAAACTATCAAAAGTCGAATCCTTTCATCCCTATTTCTTTGTCTAATAACCCACTGAACGCCCCCTCACCCCCAATTGTCACCCCACACAGTTATTTCTAATGAATGAATACCCCACCATTGTGTTCACACCCTGTATAGGACAGCGGCCGCTTCGAACACCCTGTATTGTAGTCAAACTCAATAATTTTAATGGTTTTAGTATTCTCTGATTTATGGAGCAGAAATATTTCCTAATTGTTTGTGGAATTATTATATTATGGACGGTTTTAGATGACAAAGGTAATTACTGAAATAAATTATTCTATGCTATTTTTAATGGGGGCCAGCCTATTGCCATCAAGCGGGCACAAATTCAGACTCCGTGGCTGCTACTGTGAAATTCCTGGTGGAAAAATCCAATCACACTATGCCCGACCAAGAATCGAACCCAGAACAACATGAAACCACGAGCTCGAGAGAAAAAAATCATCACATAGGTACCTACGTTTTTTTTTTATTGTTATTATCAAAAAAACATATTAAGATTACAATTTACACGATACGTTCCAGAAAACCACAGAGGTTTGTTAGGAACGTACTTAAGTGTATTTGAAGGTGAGTAGGATTGTTTGTAATTTCCAATTACAAATCTCATTATAATGTTGTAATGAACAGGTGATACGACGTCGTAAATATTTTATGAATTTACACTCTCGGTCTGATTACATGGCAGTACTAGGAATGGACTGCAACATTCAATAACACAACATCACGCCTGAAATCTCCGAAGGGTTTACCTTTTAGTGCTCCGTACGGTCCGTACCTCAAAAGGAAAATACGGAACCCTTATAGGATCACTCGTGCGTTTGTCTGTCCGACCATTCCCCCCCCCCCCCCATATCTCCGAAATTACTGAGCCTAAAATTTTGATAAAAATACAGAAATTAGTTCCATACTTCTTATATGTTTTCCTAATAATCTATAAGAGATTACAGCCGGCTTAGCATGACCACCGAAGAAACGGATTTTGTCGACGGAAAAATCGACAAAATGACAGATTGTAGCAAGGTTTCATGTCAAATTGTATGGAAAAATCTTTGTCTATTCTTGGTAGAATTTCTTATTTATTTATTTATTTATTTCATTTGGGAAAACAAACAGTAGTATATTAAGTATACACAACCTTAAAACTTCTTAAAACTAAAATTAACAAATATACTACCCACAACATTTTCCACAGATTACTATGTTAAATAATAAAAACAAACTGTAAACAAACGTTAGCTGTAGCAGGGCTAAATCAAAGAAAAATAAATTTAAGGAAAAATAAAGATAAACAATATTTTATAAAAGATAAGACAAACTAACAAAAAAACAAAAACATAATTTCATACGTGTATCATACAGGTCCCTGTTTAAAAAAAAAAAAAGTGATATCCATATTGTGGAATACGGAGTCTACAGCTGATCCCTTAAAACGGAAGTTACTTCATTTTTAAATTTATATTTGTTTAGGAACAATATGTCTATTGCATCAAAACGCGAATTTTATGTACAAGACGGTATAGCGGTGAGCGCACACCAGCATTGGATCTACAAAAGCTGGTGGCGAACAGTCGCCTGGCACGTACCTCACGTCCATGCACTGTCCAAGAATAGAGATAGAATCGCCATGCTACGGGGGCAGTTATGTCTAAGTCCCCGTACCCACTTGTCAGTATAAATAACGAACGGCCATTCTTTTGCTGAAACACACCCGAGTCACAACTTGCTAGGTGATAAAACTTAAGCCTAGGCTCCAATATTTGGGACCTAGTACACACACAAGACCTGGCAGGCAGCCAGGCAGCGACGTCGTAAATCACAATTTACGAGGGCTGCCGGTTCGACTCCCGGACGAGGCAAACTTGTAGTTTGAGTTATTTTATTAATTTCTTGGGGAGTAAATTAAGTTGAGTTTATTAAGGCTTTATTTTAAGATGTTTTGTTGGAGGAACGTGGTGCAGATACTGGTAGTATTAGTTTATTGTGGGGAATTGTTGCTGGTTTTAAAGTATATGCTGATGAAGTTATTAATATTGTAGTGGAGCTATGTCATGGCGTTGGTAATAAATTGTGGTCACATGACATGTGATGCAGAGGATCGAGGAAAATGTTGTAAGGAAAATGTTTAAAAAAAATAATTGGGATAAAATAAATAAAAGTAAAATTATGAAAGGATTGCAAACATGCTCATGAGACTATTATTTACACAGAAAACGGGATATTTAGCATGTTTACTGATCAATTCGAAACAATCAGTAATCATGGTAAATATCCCGTTTTGAGTATGTAGTGTTAGTGACCATGCCATGTCAGTTTAAAATCTTATATGCTCATGAGACTACGTCATTTTACTATTTAAAAAAATATTTGAATGTTCAGCGAAACTGGTTGATAGCCACTTTGATTTCGCTTCAATCACTGACACTAGAAAGTAGTGATAGGTAGTCCAGTGGTGTGACCGTTGCAACTTGGACTGCCAAGTCAAAATCATCGGTCATAGGATTTTTCGGATTCATGGCTTCAGAACGATGCACTCGATACATGGTTATCATTTGAGCGTCGATACCTTTCACTGTATAACATCACACAACTACACATACACACAATTTATAACAAACGCCCTCAATGTTAACAATCTTAAGTCTGCTTCTCAACTGTCAAACTTAACTGAACACGAGCTAACTATGAATAACTCGCGGTATTTAGTTGAGATCAATAGTTCACACATAGGTCGGATCGAAATGGCCTCTATTTCTGTAAGGCCAAATGGAGGTTTAAATAGAAATTATATTAAGGTTTATAATTGATACTGAAGTCAAAAGTAAAGTGGATTGCTAAGAAATTCTTTCGGAAAATTATTCATATTTCAATTATTTATTGCTTTAAGTGTTCATCTGCCTTTTCCCCATTAAGGTCGGCTTCTAGTATACACCGATGCAGCTGAATACCAGTATTTTACATGGAGCGACTGCCTATCTGACCCTCCACAACCCTATCATTATTGGGTAATTATTATGATACCCCTTGGTAAGGACAGTCAAAGATCAACAAATGATAGAGTCGGGACCAACGACTTACTTTCCGACGCACGGAGGATCTTGGTACCTATGTAATAGATGCGTCACAAAATCAACAACCAACTCAGGCAAGCGCTGAAGATCGACCCGAGAGGCTGTTGTATAGCCACGACCTTCTAGTGTCTTTCGAGCGTCCGGAAAAGTATTAACACTAAAAAGTTTTTCATCATTTCAGCCGAAAGACGTCCACTGCTGGACGTAGGCCTCCCCTAAGTGTCGCCAATTGACCAGACCCGTGCGCCTCGCATCCAGCGGATTCCCGAAACCATCACCAGGGTGCTTACTCTGGAATATAATTCCGATAGATCGACATTGGTCAAACGTCAGTTGGTTGAGTTAAACGTCAGGGATTGGCTAGACTCAGTGAGTCCAGCCAATGCCTGACGTTTGACTGACAATTCCAATGTCGATCTATCGGAATTATATTCGAGAGTAAGCACACTGGTCCTCGTTTAAAAAGTTTTTAGCTCAGGCATAATCCCAGTCCGCCTCAGAAAATACTGGAATATAATAGCCACTTTCAGCGCCAGTTCGTATTGTATTACAAATAAAAGCCTACAGAGCCACAACGGAAGAAAAGCCGCAATCAATGGCTTCTACATCTCTATTGATACTCAACGGCAGCGCTCCACATCTGTATTGATACTCAGACGTTCGTAGAGAGGTAGTGCTTCTAAGCCGCTTTGTTCAAAATGTAGGTCTTAAGAGATATTTTAGAATAGAAAATAATAAAACGGTTACATGAAAATCTTTGGGAATTTCTCAGAACAGTTGACGGTAATAGGTTTGCCCCTATTACAGCATCATTTGCCTAGCCTTTTCCGCTTCTAGTTTGACTATACCAGGATTTTACATTTATCGACTGCCTATCTGACCCCCACAACCAAGTTACTTGATAAGATACCCCTTGGTAAGGCATTTTCCTGTAAGGACTCGTATACGGCGATGCTCTTTTCGTGCTTTTTTATTAATTTACGGAGAGACGAGTCCACCGCAACAAGCGCTGCATTTTAAACAAACGAGCGAAAAATCGCGTCTCGTAAAATCAAGTTTTGAAATCTTAACTTTTTCATACATTGCCATGTGTTTGAAATAAAAACGCTGCACGCCCCGCCTGTACGTAAACATGTACTGTGTATTAAGGCCATGCCACTTGCAGGGAGCAGGCTGTGACAGAAGTGAGAAAATTACAGACTGCCAGCCTTTTCCTAATTATATTGGGGTTGGCTTCCAGTCTAACTGGATGCAGCTGTATTTTACATGGAGCGACTGCCTATCTGACCTCCCCAACCCAGTTAGTCTTAGAACCAAAATAAATCGAAGACATGTGACATCTACCAACCCGCACTGGGCACGCGTGGTGGATTATAGCCCATACCTCTCATAGAGAGGAGGCCTGAGTCCCTGCAGTGGGAACATTATAGGCTGATGATGATGACCTATTGGTAAGACTGGTTGTCAGACTTTCTACCGTAAGACTGACTACCTGTAACGACTGTTAAAGATCTAAAACTGACAGCCGGGACACACAGCTGAACGTGCTTTCCGAGACACGGACGAAACTGGCTATGTAATAGGTGATCACCTAACGTCATAGATGTTTACTATCATTAATGGACCGTTTACTTGGCATGCGAAATTCAGTCTGACATATTTCCATCTCAGTTTGAGATTGGTTTACTACGATAACCTAAATACATGGATCTTAAATATTAAATGCTTTAGACCGCGATTTCCGTCCTCGTAGTTATTAACGAGAGGAATGTTATATCTTCAAGCGTTGCACAGATGTGGCTCCGTCCACGTCTTATAAGAGGAAACGCAGACTCCTTCCATGTGAGGATCGTAACCGTTTCAGAATTTTCAGTGAGGTAGAAATTCCACACTCTCTTGTTTTGACCCGAAAACCTTGAGGCATTATGAAGTATTTTTTAATGGGACAAGCCCTCCACACTACCCCGTTACAATGAAACTCGACGAAGTCCTAGAGAAAAATATTTAACTTTCTTGGATCCCGCAAAGAAATTTATCAGTAAAGAATAGCGAAGGACTAGGAAAAGCATAATTTTCTAGTGACCTACACTATTTTTATACCAGGAAAACATGTTTGCTGTGAGATAGACCACAGCTCCCTCTTCAAAATATTTCCATACGTCCCTATTACCAAAGAGCAGTGCTGCCTACATTTCCAATAGCTGTACAACTAGTATTGATACTCAAGACGGCTGCTACTCAGTAGAGTGGCGCATTGTGGGGCTTTGTTCGAGCCCTACTCCCGCTAAGTGGCGCGCGATACACCGCCTAGTACTTATGACACCCTGGTACCTAGGGATTTTTAGAGGTTATGAAAATCTAGGTTTTAGAGATATTTCTTTTAATTTTGCCTCTGGGATATCTATTATCCCTAAATAAAATTGGTCTGTCTGTTCGCAATATAAAAAATGCACTTGCAAGATTTCTAAAAATATGCTAACAAACAAACTAACACGGCAAGTTGAATAAAAGCAAAAATAACAGCTTTTAACGAATGCATAAGAAAGCAAGTAAATCCGCATTTTTAAATTGTTTGTGTGTCTCTCTGTTTGTTTGTTCCGGCTAAGCTCCCAAACGGCTGGACCGATTTAAGAGGGACTTAGCTAAGGGGTATATAATATTACCCAGTACAATCTGGATTTCGGAGGCCAGATAGGTAATCTCTCCATGTAAAATACTGGTATTTAGCTGCATCCGGTTAGACTGGAAGCCGACCCCGACATAGTTCGGAAAGAGTAGGGCAGGACCTAATAGGGGGTGAGCCTATTGCCATCAACCGGGCACAAATCCAGACTCATGTAATCTTAATCTAACAATAGTCCAGTAGCTGGACAGCGGTATGCTATTACAGTAGATCTCAGCGATGTGATCGCTAGAGAAGTTATCTACGCGGTATATCGGTGGACGCAGACGCTCGTCACTACAGATTCATGTCAAAATTTCATAGCGTAGGGCTGCCAGGCGGGAAATATAATATTTATGTATTTAAACTTAATGTATATGAGTGGGTACATAATATATGTGGTTAATAATGACACAGTAACTTAATAGTTGAGATGTAGAGACGAGGCGAGACGCAGTGTGGGGCAACGGTTTTCCTAAAAAAAACATTTATTTTAACTACATATTTAATCTTTAATTTTTTTTGTCAATTTGTTTTGTCCTGTGTGGAACCAATAAATACTTTTTCTTTCTTTCTTTATAAATGAAGTTTATTTTGCAAATAGGTTTATGCAAGAAACACTTTTACAAGTCACTTATTTTTTTTAACTGTTTGGGACCGGTGTTTCGTACCTGACTACTCTGAGAAGAAACATCCGAAACAAACTCAGAGGTCATAGTCTCTTTTAAGGTCCAGACATAATCTTGGTCAACTTATATTATTATGAGCTAAATAAAAAGAGAAGTCCTGTCCTGACTGACTGACTGACTGACTCATCAAGGCCCAGCCCAAACCCTTGGCCCTAGAAAGCTGAAATTTTGCACAGAGGCTCCCTTTATAATGTAGACAAGGAATAAGGAAGGATTTTTCGAAATTCAATTCTTAAGGGAGTTAAATAGGGGATGAAAGTTTGTATTTAAAATCGTCATTTCCACGCGGGCGAAGCCGCTGGCAAAAGCTAGTCATACATATTATGTAACTAACAACCAGCCTTTTCCGCTCTGTTGTTAGTATCTAGATCGAGTCTAGCTAGTGTATCGGGCCGGATGTGTTCTCTTACGAATCTGGAGAGTGCTTTAAAAAACAATGCTTCGTGTCCTTACGCGCTGCTGCATCTTGCCTTCAGGAAAAACTGTGAGTTGAAAGCTCTACTCTTCACAAGAATACTTACATAAGTGCTGTGTATACCTACCAGTATTATATAGCAGCCAATAGTCTTGGTGTGGCTGTATTTTCTAACATCAGAAAGGGTAGAGAGAACTTGAGAAATGACAGCTGTCAAAACGAGACATGATGTGTCAATCGTGTTGATTTTTTGTTTCTTTGTTTGCACCGAATAAGCTCCAAAACTTCTTAACCGATTTTATCCATTTTTTCATCAATAGAAAGCTAAATTATCAGAAAACAACATAGGCTATAATTTATTTTCAGAAAAAATAGTACCTAATACTTAACTCACGTGGGTGAAACCGCGGGTTGCAAACTAGAGTCTATTAGATTGACTTCTTTGATGATAATATCTGTATTTTTATTTATTGAAAAACGAGAAAGAAGATTCTTTCAACTTGACAGCTCTTACTCGTATGTCAGAAAAGAAACCTGTTCCTACTACATAACATATTGGCGCCATAGTTTTGCCAACCCTACTTCGGATCTACAAATAAAATATACTTACTAGTAGTTTAGTTAATTGCCAAATTGGAGCGCGCAACCCACTGGTTTAATATGAAATCTAATAACTTGCTCTAAATATGTATGTACTGACATATTGATTGAGAAACCAGTCTGGCTATGAGCCCCTGGTACTTACAAACTGTAAACACTAGGAGTTCATGAGTTTTCAGGAGTAAATAAATGGAAAATTGCGCTTCGGTTTCAACTATTAGTCACGTTCGGCTTTAAATTACGGTTTTCAGTACGAAAACGTTAATTTTCCGGTATATATGTGTAAAAAGTGATGAATATTAATGTTGTTGGATGGAGAGGGAGAGGAAGGCCAAAGAAAATATGAATGAATTGTGTGAGGAATGATATAAAAGAAAAAGGAATAAATCATGCCATGACGTCTGACAGAAGAACATGGAAGAAAAAAACGTGTTCCGCCGACCCCAAATATAATGGGATAAGGCTAGGAAGTTGGTGATGTATCCCATTGCAAAGACCTCTCATTGAGAGTAGTAACGAGCATGGATAACCACGTCACGATATGATAGGCTCACCCTATATTCATCAGCCTATAATGTTCCCACTGCAGGGACTCAGGCCTCCTCTCTAGGAGAGGGGTGGGCTATTCCACCACGCGGGCCCAGTGCGGATTGGCACCCCATAATTACCTACATGGCGAAATGTGGCAGTCCTATTAGGTACACCTCTGCCTTACGCTTCAGGGATTACAGGCTTCATGTTATGTGTGTTCCTGATTCAAGAAATTAAACCAGGGACTGAAAGCGGTTACGGTTAAAGGTTAAGATACCTCAAAAATATACCGGTACCGGTTTAAAATATAGGTTGCAGAGCTATACCGGTACCTTAATAAATAAAGGTTGCGCTAAATCGTTATTTAACCCTTTTTTAAACGATTTCGGTACCGAAATGCATACGAGAAGGGGCGCGGCGCGTGTGCGCGTGGTGGAAAACGTTAGAACTTGTGTATTTTGTAGTTACATACTACAATCGGCAAGTGAAGACAGACAGAGTGGCGAGGCTGTGCGTCAAAGAAAACCCCTATTTATTAAGGTTTAGGTACCGCTATCGGTACATTTATAACGGTTATGGTACTTCTACCGAAATATACCGGTATGCATTTCCAACCTCAAAATTCCGCTACCGAAAAAAATAACGGTATCGCAATATTTCGGTAACCCTTATTTAACGGTATGACGTCATACCGAAATTTAAAGATACCGTAATTTTTGGGTAATTCAGTCCCTGAATTAAACTACGTTTTAAACTGTGTAATTCATAAAACTAGACATGTCACCTACGACTAACTACGATTTTGATCGCAATATGAATTATTCTGTCATGTCCACTCCGGCTGGTAACCTAAATAACTAAGATAAATCTGAGAAATTAATTAAAAGTTGAGATCTTATTTCCGTTGCAGATATAAGAGCTATTTTTATCTAAACATGAAAGAAGTTTCTTATTAAATAGTTTGTATGACCTAATTTTGTTTATATGTCATCGTTTTCGCCGAATTATGAGATTGCTGCGGTTTAAAAGAAGATGTAGTGGAAAAATGTAAAGAGTATGCTTAGATGGCTTGGTCATGTGGAGACGATGAGTGAAAGGCGACTAACAATAGTAGATTATTAACCAAGGGCTGTATGACATCGAGGTTTTTGGCGCCTGAGCGAAGCGAAGGCGCTAATTAACCCGAGTATGCAATTGATGCTTACGCCCGAGATAAATACTCTGCTTTACATATCGATTGTGAGGTAAGTAAACAACAAGACAGCAGGTTTCAATGAACATTTATTAAGAAGAAAAAAATGTGTATTTAATTAAAATTAATAGTAAAATTATTACAATTTGTAAGAGATATGGTCACGTTCTTTTTAGGTATATTTATAGTTTGAATATGAGTTTGTGATGATAAGACTTGAGTTTGAGTGACTTGAGGTTCTTGCATCGTAAATGGCGGCAGTTGACTGGTACTATTTTCTTCATTAAAATTAATTATTTTCGCGATGCTTTCGCGCCTACTAGTAGACTGCCTTTTTTTTTTCACGCACGCAAGCGCGTCAAATCTTGCTGGCCAGTTTGATTTTTAAATCGATTCCATCTAACATACGATGTGGAAACAAATAGTTCCATATTTAAAATAAAATCTTTATAAAATAAATTGTCTAGATTCCGATTCGAGTAATTAATCGATACCGAGAAAAAAAAAATTAACTTTTTAAAAATATTCTTCGTGCATTATGAGTATGACAGTTCTTTTTTCAAATTCCAAAACCTATGCTGTAATGATAGTCATACACCCCGGCATTCAGGGGTGTAAGTTTTACTTACAGAGCAAGAGATATGTAAAAGGTATTTACAAAGCAGATGTGAATGGCAAAGCTGGGAGTGGTCACCCTAGAAAGACATACACTGACCTTATTGGTGATGTTCTTCAGAAAAGATAGGTGCATACTCGCAACCGGCGTGCGTGTATGATCAGACGTATGAATGTGGACGAGGCAAAAGGAGAATGTAAGGGTCCTATTAGCAGGCGGCGTTCTGTGGTTTCCTTTAATGAAAATGCCCATTTAGACTAACCATAGATAAGTAACAGAAACAACAGTTGCTACGGTAGAACTAATGGGTATATTGTTTCCACTAGTCCTACAATTTCAGGTGATAGGTACTAAGATCGCAGAACTCGTGGGATCCAAAATTTGTAGGTAGTTACCAAATACTTGAGCATCTTACATATCTAACGCCGCTATGTACTCCTGGTAGTAACGCTACGTAGTTATATATTCACGACCGCATCGTTAGGAGCCGGCAGTGGCCATTTGTCAACGGTCGCAGGTGCGTTGTACCCACACCATACTGTGTATGGTACGGTTATGTATAGGTTAAGGATTTTCAATGTATAGGTCTATATTCTGAAGTGTGTCATCTCACTCACTAGCGAATGGTCTACAGAAAGATTAAAGCTGTTTCGAGATAGTGCATCCTCCTGTAGATACCGCGGCCTCGACATAAAGGGCTAAGAAGGAACATGGGTGGTTTTTTAGGCAGTAGAAGTCTGACACTCCATTTCGCTTTGCCCAAGAGCGGGAGGGGTTTCATGACTTTCCAACCACCAAAAAAAAAGATAGTGCATCCTTACATAACCTGCTGAAAATCTCCCACCTGACCATGAATAGCCATGGTCGATCTGGAAGTCTTTAAATAGACTCCGGATCCAAGTTGGTCGCAGCAAGGAAAACCTGCTGAGGTGGAGATTCATAAATGACTCTCCTCTGGAGTGTAAATGTGGTCATGTGGTGGTGTTCCACAAAGAATGGGGCACTTAATATCGAGCCCTGCGTGTCCAGTTGTTTGGTCACTACAGAACTGATGGAAGCTACCGAAAGCGCCAAACGCTCAGTTCTGGACCGACATAATTTAGATTGCCATCGACACGCTAAAAAGAAGAAGATACCTAAAGATACATAGTTTTCTAAAGGTTTTGGCAGAGGTAGGCAAAGTTACTGAAACTGTGAAAACCTGCATCATCTAGCTGGACCATAGCAGACTTTATTTTTCGATCTCGGCCTAATGAGGGCAACGTTTCTACAATTTGCTCTAAAAAATGTTTAAATAACAGACTTTTTGCACCATAGTTTAAAAGTCAAACAGCTATTAAAGCTTTTTATTATTTAGCAGGATTTTCGCAGTAATTTTTCATATCTCTATTAGATATGACTGGCTTGACTGGCCTGGCCTGTTGGTCTAGTGGTTAGTGACCCTAACTGCTATGCCGGAGGTCGTGGGTTCGATTCCCACCCAGGACAAATGTTTGTGTGATGAGCACGATCATTTGTTCTGTGTCTGGGTGTAATTTATCTATAATATGTATGCATTTAGAAATATATAAGTATGTTTATCAGTTGTCTAGTACCCATAACACAAGCTCTGCTTAGCTTGGGACTAGATGGCGTTGTGTGATAGTTGTGGAATATTATTTATTTATTTATTTATATGAAAAATTACTGCGAAAATCCTTATAACAAATTCAGTACACTTTTGGTTTTTGCACATTTCATTTTGACTTTTAGTTACCAAGCAAGGCTCTCTCACACGTTAAACAAGTAGGCACGCTCTTTGCAAAGCTATAAAATCCAAAATAAATAACCTCAGAACAAAACTAAACAAGTGACACTAAAGTTGTCAAAAGTTAGTACATTTTCTTGTAAGCACAACGGTAAAGCGTTTTGTACTACGAGCATATTCTAACGGGTACGAACACACACTAAAGTCACTCATATGCCCGACAAGCATGCCATGAAGATTTCTCAGATAACTCACTTGAAATTATTTGCTTAACTATGCTTTTTAATTAAATCTACCGTAATGCATTGTCTGTAGAACTTTGTGCAATAAAAACTTGTAACAACGCCATCTATTGGGGAAGAGTTGTGAACTTTGACAGTTAGTACCTATTTGTTTTTTGAGAACAGAATGAGGAAGTAGATAATTTTACGTTGTTATTGAATTTATGCTTCAAAAGATGGTTATAGGTCTTGTTTTTTTCCTTTGTCTTATTCACTAAATGAGGTCAGCCTTTCTCAGTTATCTATTTAATTTGCATAAAATATGGCACAAGATGTTTAAATTCAATTTTATGAGCCTTTCCGTTCTAACACAATAATGCAAATTAATTTCATTTTGACATTTAAATATGAAATTAATCATGAATACAAGACAAAGTAAGAATTCTCGTAACCGCAAAACATCACTTTGTAAAGCGACAGAGAATTCCAGTCTTCATATTACACATGCATAATTTTGAAGTGTCACCCAACAGATGGCGCTATTACAAATATTAAACACAAATTAGCGGACACACGTCACGCGACACAACTATCTATCGACAAGTCGTTAATCACGCGGCAGATGCGACTACCGACTAGTCGCGCGTGTGTCGAAGGCCGGTGATCGATAGCCGTTTTAAATTAATTACAAAAGTGTAGCTCAGCCATTTTGTATCGGAATTTCGCACAGTGATGCAATATTGCAAAATAATTGAGTTTGTATCCGGAGAGGATAATATTCGTTAATTTTTATGAGAGTTTTCGCTTTCGTTGATGAAATTCTTAGTTATCGATTTACTCATGTTATAAAAACTTGCTTGTTTAACGCTACTACTTAGCAAGACGTTCTTTTGGTTGTAAGGAAGGGGATGAGGTCCTTGGTCCTCGATTCCCAAGTCTAGCAAAGTGTTAGTGAAATTTTCCATCAGGCATTTCTCAGAGTCTGGATTTGTGTACGGCTCATGGCAATACACTGGCCCTCTTTTACATGGAACTTCAACATTGCTGGCGAAATGTAAAGTTTACGATCAATTACACCTTTGCCAAACCCTGTTTGTATGAAAACTTTCCAACATCAAAAACTCATTTCACAAACTACTAAGTTTCTTAATGCACCCTATGCTCCACGTATGCTTACATACGTAATTCTAAATTCCTGAAGCCTGCCGTCGTCTACATTAGCTCATTAAGTCCGTAACGAGGCGCAGGCAACGTGCAAACGCGCGACTGTTCAGTCGCAGCCGCTGCTAGAGCTATTGTATGCGATCGAGACTTCCTGAGAAATGCAGGGTTAATTACGAAACCTTAGCAAGTTATTGGAGGCAGGAATTATTGATAATAGCGGTGGAATTACTGGGTAGGTTGGGGGAAAATTGTGTCATTAGGTTTTGTAGTTTTGTTAAGGTTTCAGTATATGGATGTGGATAGGTACAGACAGTAGAGGAAGACTAAAGTAATAGTGGCTGTGTAAAGAATAATATGGCAAGCAAGGAGGTGTCTGTTGAGATTAAAAATAATAGAGAAGTATGGAAGAAGAAGCCATGCTACACTGATCTTAATGAATAGGGGATCGGACAAAAGAAAACGAATTAGTCCGTCAGATAGATTTCCAAAAATTTTTGGACACGACCGTATTTTTCCTTTTTTCACGTAAACTTAAAATGAAGACGATACAATGCTTCGAAAACTCGTGTGACGTCATATGATAGTACATTTTGACGACACAAGTGACGTTTCAAGCCCCACTCCAAGATCTTTGACGCGTTTTATCTTCGTCATTTTTTATTGATTTGTTATAACAATAACCTCCTCCTTTTTTTGAAGTCGGTTAAAAAACACGTATTCAATATTTTTCGATAATCTAACTTACGGACTAAACAGAATCATACTATTTTGACCCAGTCCCATCCCGTATTGGGATAAGGGCAAGAGGACGATGATGAAAAGGTTTCATCAATCAATGCAAACTTTCAGGTTAAGGCGACATTACCTGCCCGCGACCTTGAGCGCGCGCTTAACTCATCGCCTAAACAAATAAGGTTGAAAATGGCGATGCGTTTGATTCTCGTGACTGCCAAAATGAACGATAGTTCGCAGATTTAATTTATTAAAAAAAAAATACGCTGTAATGTTAAAATATTTTTACATATGTCTTTAGTTGGTTAAATTTCCTTTCTGATAGTAAAAAAAAATATAACAGTTGTCACTCAAAATATTGAGCATTTCGAGACGAAAAAGTTTTTTCGTGTGATTTTTTTGTGATTTTGTGATTTTTTTATTCGAGGTTCTTGATTACTTTTAGAAAATATTTTTGCATAAGTCTTTTACCTATACATTTGACTATACAATGTATTTTTTTTGGAATTGTAATAAGTAGCAATACGGCTAACTCTGCGACGAAAAACAGGTCGTTTTTACGGTGCCCCTTTGACTGCGCCTTAAGTAACGAGATCTCTCCCAAACTTGGTTTATAGATCCTTGATGGTCGTTATTGGTAGAGTCAGTTAGAAACGATAAAGCCTGACAATCAGTCTGGTCATTCCGCTAGACTGAAGTCCAGTCTAACATTTTTACTCTGCGATAAGAAAAGTGTACTGGAAAACAAAATCTTATAACCTCGGAAAGCACGTTATGCTGTTGGCTGCCATATAATTAAATTTAATTATTAAGTTAATTGCCATTTAATCTTTGGCAGTCGTAACAGGTAACCTGCAAGTCAGTGACATGAAAATATGTCAACCAGTCTTGCTAAAGGATTTCGTATTATCTGGATTGTAGAGGTCAGATAGGCAGTCGGTCCATGTAAAATACTGGTATTCAGCTGCATCCGGTTAGACTGGAAGCCGACCCCAATATAGTTGGGAAAAGGCTAGGCAGATATTTATAAGCAGTATCTTTCAGCTCTGTCTATGTTATTATCCGTGGTGTGGTAGCAGAAGGCTAGTCAGATGATAAAATCACATGAAGATAAGTCACAGGTCTATATAATGTAAGAATTCAATATTTTAATAGCAAGAGGTAGTATGTTAGTCATAATAAGTATGAATAGGGGATCGGACTGACTCAAAAAAATATGATTCTGTTTAGTCCATCAGTTAGATTATCGATAAATATTGAATACCTACGTGTTTTTTGTTTTATCAAATCAATAAAAATTGACGAAGATAAAGCACGTAAAAAGATCATGGAGTGGGGCTTGAAACGTCACTTGAAGGTACAAAATGTACTATCATATGACGTCACACGAGTTTTCGAAACACTGTATCGTCTTCATTTTTTGTTTACGTGAAAAAAGAAAAAATATGTGGTCAATATTCTTTGAAAATCTATCTGACGAACTAATTAGTTTTTTTTTGTCCGATCCCCTATTATGGCCAAATGCATGCCCTTGCAAATACAACTTTATTACTGGTTAATAATCCTATAATTCCTTACAAGGTCTCCCATTGTTGTAAATAAAATAAATAACCTTAAAAGGAAGGCTTCATTTGTCATCTATCATACATACAGCACTTCCCGTAGCGGACACTGGCAGGGAGCCAAAATATTGTAGCTCAAAGAAACAGCTCTGTGATTTGTTGGCTCTCTCCTAAGTAGTAAGTTGGTTTATGATGTTTTTCTGATTTCGTGATAAGACTAAGTAAAATCCAATTTTATTCTGTTCGTGTCCGTACTTTCTTCCTTTATTTCGTTAAATAAGAATTTGGTGCCAGCAGAATAAGTAGATCTTAATGGTTAATTAAGTCAATACAAAACACAATATACAGGAAATAACAAAAAGACAACAGAGCACCAAGTAGAAATTCCTTCCAACGAACCTGAAATGGGACAGTTCTTTTTATGCTTGCCTCTAACAGAAAGAAAAACGTGAGTTAACGTATAAATCAATTGTCTCAAGATAAAACATTTAAAGGCAACAGCCTAAATAACTTTCCAGTAAAAGAATTATTCCGACAGAATTACAAAAAAAAATCGTGTCCTAACAAAATAACCGAATTTCCAATACAAATTGTTTTTTCTCGAACTCCGATCAACAGAGACTTAGATAAAGATTACAGTTCATCTCAGGCTAATCAAATAAATTGAATGAGCAGTAAGCTGCTTACGAGAGACGCAGACCAAAATCATTTGTTTTTTTGTTTTCTAACTTTTTACTTAGAGCAGTTACGGCTTGTTCGAACGAAAGTCTCAAAGTGACGCTGATTCTGTGCGCTGATTTAATACTATTGGTTTTAGTTGTTTTGCGACTGGGACTAGATGGCGCTGTTTTCAATTTTAGTTATTGTATTATTGTTGTCGGTGGATTTGTTTTTTTGATTTGCCATTAGTATAATGGGTAACCTAACTAGCTACTTTGTTTGAATTTATCGACGTAATGTAGATGTCGAAAAATTATGAAATGTTTGCATCAATCCTGCCAGCCAAAAGTCACTAATATGGGTTGTGAGTGAAGGTCAGTTAAGCAGTTGCTTCATATAACATAGGTACTGGTATTCAGCAGCATCCAGTTAGACTTTAAGTCGACCCCAACATAATTGAAAAAAGGCTAGGCAAATGATGCTGTAATAGGAGCGAACCTATTGCCGTCAACCGTTCTGAGAAATTCCCAAAGATTTTCATGTAAGCATTTTATTATTTTCTATTCCTATCGAACCTACATTTCGAACAAAGCAGCTTAGAAGCACTAGTACCTCTCTACGAACGTCTGAGTATCAATACAGATGTGGAGCGCCGCCGTTGAGCATCAATAGAGATGTAGAAGCCATTGATTGCGACCTTTCTTCCGTTGTAGCTCTGTAGGCTTTTATTTGTAATACAATACGAACTGGCGCTAAAAGTGGCTATTATTCTAGTATTTTGCTTGTTGTAGAAAATTGTCTTGAAATTGTAGTATGAGTAGTAAAAAGTTAATTTCAAAGATCCTTTTAAATAATTAATCTATGCATCTTCATCATCAGCCTAGCCTTTTCCCAACTATGTTGGGGACGGCTTCCAGTCTAACCGGATACCTAATAACATAACATCACGCCTTTCATCTAAATAGTGTTAGGCAGACCCCATGCAGAGGTGTACCTTAAGGCGAGGTTACCCCGATAAACGTCGTCAACAATAGCGTTTTACTCGTACATGGAACGGATTTAAATTTTGAAAAAAATGTATTACATAGTTGACTCTTCGAACATGATATGTCGGGCATGCGATACACGATTACTTACACTTCACTGCATCCAATTAAATCGCAAAGACCATGTCCAAATGATGGCTAAATAATGGCTTTGAAACATAAAACTTATATCATAATAAAGGTCGTAAAAAATGTGTATTATCAAGGGTCACATAATGTTTAATTTTTTTAGAGAAAAAACAGTCAAAATTTAGGCATTATATCGCTCGCGCGGCAGGGCGGGGGGTGAGGTCGTGCGTACATAAAAACAAAGTACTGCAACCTCGCCTTAATATAGAGTTCTGTGCCCGGTCGATGGCAATAGACTCGCCCCCTATAACTCTGCCCACCAGAGACTAAAGAGCAGTAACAGCCCTTTTGTGATTTTTCGTTTTATTAGTGATTCTGAAAGCGGGTTTCTTATAGTCTAGTCAACAAGTGCTTTTTTGATCAACTTTTTTCAGCAGTCTCCGAAAATTATGATTGAGGTGCCATTCGATTCGGAATGGCATCCCGATGATTTTTGAAAAAAATGAAGTTCCGCTTGCAAAAATTGCAAAAGTTATTAACAATTAACTAAAAAATTTAAAATGGTTTTAGTTTTTTGCAAATATCTCAAAACCTAATTTCATAACAAATGCGTTTTTAAGCAATAAAACATTTTTTTTAAGAAACGGTTTTTTAAAAAAAAATCATGATTATTATCAAAGATTACGATATTTAAAAAAAACATTAAATTATCTCATAAACAACGCATTTGTTTATAAAAATATTTAAAAAAACAGGATATAAAAAATATAAAAAATCATTTTTAAGTAGCTTCTGATCATACAAAAACGGTTCAATAATAATATAATAAAAAAAAAGATTTTTTTAATGTCTAATGAAGGTTTGAAATTTTTTATTTCAGTAAATTGTTAATAAAAAAACGAAAATTAACATTTTTTTAATTTTTCCAACGACAGCCTATTCTAAGACCTTTGAAAAATAGCTCCACGAAAGGAAAAAAATCTCAGATGAATAGTGTTATAATTATCGCACTTGCAATGTCAGTGTTCGTGCTACAAAAAATTGTTAATTAATTAATGGATAACTTATTGAAAATTCGCGATAAAAATTTTTAGATCACAGATTATTGTGTATTGATCTATCCTGCAGGCGCCACAATTTTTCAATTTTTAATTTTCATATTTAATAAGTTTAAATAACATTTATACATTAAAGGTCCGAATGGAGCGTAGCTTGCGCAAGACGGAGTACCAGTTTTCGGGCGTATTTTCAACCCGATCGTAAAGTTATTAATATTGGTCCTACAATTCCGAAAGTTAGAACATTCTTTAGGAAATTTCCTCCCCTTTTTGAATCTTATTTCAAATTTGAAAAATTTTAATTAGGTTTTGAGATATTTGTAACAAACTAAACCCATTTTAATTTTTTTAGTTAATTATTAATAACTTTTGCAATTTTTGCAAGCGGAACTTCAATTTTTTCAAAAATCATCTGGATGCCATTCCGAATCGAATGACACCTCAATCATAATTTTCGGAGACTGCTGAAAAAAGTTCATCAAAAAGGCACTTGTTGCCTAGACTATTAAGCTTTCTATTGAATTAACTTACTTATTTCTAAGACTATTAGAATGGTTTTTATTTAACAGTTTTCACTTACTGCAAACGAAAAAAATTAACAATTTGGCGTGATTTCCCAACTAAAATACAGTATAAATTATACTGCAGATTAAATTTTAAGGTTTCATAACTAAAATGCAGTAAGCAATATAATTTTACAGTTCTTTAGATAGTTTTATATTTCTGGAAAAAAATTAAAAAAAAAATTAATACGCAGTAAAATTTACCGCCATACAAGCTATTTTTACTGCAAATTAAGAAAATACAATTTATTGTCACGAACTCCCAACTAAAATGCAGTAAAATCAAAGCTTGTCGCATTTTAGTTGTGAATACTTAACATTCTTTTATCATTATAAACTGACTAACACGCAGTAAAATACAGCATTACTGCAGATTAGTTTGGATAGCATAATGACACAGATATGATTATTCCTAGCTAAAGTGCAGTTAATGTTTTATTAAGAGTTTTATATGTTAATATTAAGAGAAAACTGTCAAAGGAGGTTGTGCATTCTGCGCAGGGTCCTTTATTAATTAGATGTTTTTTTTTATTTTTGATATGTAAATTTTACATAAGTGAGTTGAATTATTGTGATTAAATAATAAGAAATAAACGGTCTTTAAAATGTGAACTAGCTATTTTTCTTACTGCACTAGTAAATTGAACACTTTTTTCTTAAAAAACTAACTAAAATGCAGTATTTTTTTGACCTTACTGCATGTTAGTTGGGTTTCTTGACAAAATAACTGATCCAAACGCAGTAATAGGGCTTTTTGCTGCATTTTACTAAGTTTAAAATGGTATTTTTTACAAAAAAGGCTATGCAGTAATAGGCACCAAAAAGAATAAATGGCCATAATAAATTCAGTTATTAAGATATATTTTTTTTTATTGCTTTAACGTGTGAACCTATGCCTTTACAACCTTTCTGCATTCAAATTTTTTTGCTTATACATTCTGTTGATTTTTTAAAATCAATTCTTAACTTTAAATGCGTTTTACTCGAAATCGTGATTTTGCTGTTACTGCACTTTAGTGTATGGTGGGCAGACTTGAGACTTTTAAGCTTACTGGCGAAAAGTGGGTGTACCTACTATTACGTACCTACACTTCCACCTAACCCTTCGGGAATTACAGGCGTGATGGTGATGTCTAATGGATTTTTATTTTAAAGTGTATTTAAACGTGAGATTTAAATACGATTCGTTCTTCAGCCATTAGTGTAGTGTTTGCAAAAGTTTTCTCACAAAATATCCGCACTGAGATAATGTCTCGGATACGTGACGGCTGATGTTGACGGTTGATGGTTGACGGCGCGTCTGCGTCCAAATCGCGGCTATTTTAGTGCTAGACGACTTTTATATCCGACTACATCCGTCCGTATGCACGCTTGATGGAACACTAGGGATGGGACTCTAGGTTTGGGTTTTTTCGGATACAGTGCGCGGATATTTGTTTTTTTGGTAGATCATATCAAGAGTGGTGACCACCAGAAAAGTTCCGCGACAATGAAGTTTGAGAGAAATAATTTTACTGCCTCACAATGAAATAAATTGTAAGTTTTTGGTTTGTTCATTCTTTTATAGACAAAAATAAAGTTATCTTTGTCCATATTATAATTTGAATTATTAAATTAATTTCAATTATGTAAAGCTTTCCGAATTAACTTTGTGTAATTTACCTAAACAAATTCTTGTTGACCTTATTTTCAATTAGACAAAACCTTGCTAATACGATTACAATATCTCCGAATAACCTAAAAACGTCATCCACTCCGAAATAAAATGATTGACGCTCGATTACGATACAATGTATTATTTTAAGTACTCGTTACATATTCGCTAATGTATCCTCAGATCTAAATATAAATACCTACTTCATGTCAGATCAAAATCTGATCGCTCTGAGATTTGAGTGCCAGATGTTAGTGCAACTATTTTGACGTTATCGCAATGATTTGTGTTTGAAAGTAACATAAAACTGCGGTTGCAGTGGCATTCTAGGTAGTAATTGCATATGGACCGGACCTATGGAAAGTAAGTAGGTATTCCTCACGTTTTTAGCATAATAAGGCCCACAGACCTCTCTATGAAAAGGAATGCAATGGGCTGTTTTCCACCACGCGGGACCAGTGTGAGTTGGTAGATGTAGCATGTCTTCAAATTGTTGGTTTTAAGACATGGCAGTATCTTTACGATGTTTTCTTTCACCGTTTTTGAGAGCATCATCATTTGCTTGCCCTTATCCTTTAGAGCAGCGGTGATCAAATAAATTACGCAAAGTAATGCATTTGTGTTCGAATTCACGGCTTATTGCTCGTTAGTTGGAGCTGCCACTGGGCCACCGCTGCTCTCTCCTGTATGTTTTTAATTAGGTCAAAATTTGTCTATCCAATGTGTTTGTGAAAATGTTTACTTTTTGGCAATTTCATATTCGGCAGCTGATTCTATTTATTGCGACCTATTGCAAAGTACCAACGACCAGTGTTCGAGTCAAGAAGGGACGCCTTTGCCCAGCAATGAGACTGGCTCAGTAACAGTATTCCAAAGTAACGCTCGCCGGTTCTTTATTTAACACAGTAAGTATATTTTTCTAACTAACCCAACATTTAAATGCTGAATTATAAAATGGCTTCCCAAAGAATAAGTCAGAATATAGATCAAACCGCGTCTTAAGTTTTATGTTACAAATTAAACACAAGCAAGAAATGTTTTTATTGTTCAATAAAAACTGCGACCTTGTGTAATTGTATCCGTCTGTGTGCAGCAGGGATATTGTGGTTTTATTACACGAACTACTCAAAACCGCTGAGGTTACATTTCGTATTTGTTTACAAAACTCATAAATGAAGCGACTGTCGATAAAAAGGTTTCACACTGATAATACGAAACATCTTAATACACAGATTCTATAAACCGATGTTTTGAGCGAGCCTTTTGTCATCAATTGGACACAAATCCAGAGTCTGTGTAACACTTGCCTAAACTGGGGACGAACCCGGGACTTCAAGCTCTGTAGAAGCGGTCTACTAGTTTTTAAGGTCCTTAACTTTAATTCAAATACCTGTATGACCCGTTTACTATTCATCACATCCACAATGTTCTGAGTGCGTTACATAGAGTTTTATAGTAAAACGTGATTTTAAACCATAAAAAAATCGTTTCCTAGTAAGCAGTTATTTCAGCGTATTGTTACTTAGCTTGATATTCATAACTATTGGTAGGCGACTTCATGAATCCGTTTACGACTTGCATTTTGACCTACGTTCAAAATAAAAATAATAGTAACATAGGCACACGCCATACAGAAAATAAAAGTCCTTCATAAAAATCCGAAAACTCACGCGATCCGAACAAACGCGGAAGTAATGAAACTCGTATATCTATCCGAGTCGCAGTCACAACACTATTATAAGACAACACCAATTTTATAGATCATTGATCTTTACCGGCTATTATTAAACTCTGGCGCACGTGTTCTCTGTCCCTCTCGCTCGTCACACTAACCTACTTGTCAGATAGAGACAGATATAGATTTATCAGTATATCTTTGAAACTTGCTATCTTTATCGCTCTTGTGGATGGTCCATACGTTAGAGAGAGACAACGCAAAATCGATTAGTAGTAGTGAATACCAAATCGAGTGTGTATACAAAGATTATGAAATAATATAGAAGTGATTTGTGATTTGACGTGTTTATGATCGGAGCGCGATTAAAATAGAACTTAGTGGGATTTCGACAAACATCTGCTTCCTAATGAGAAGTTAGTAAACTGCAATAAGGATATGGATTCCTGGTACTTTTCCTATGAAGGGATGTGGAGAATTTCCAGGAATTTATTAATTTAAAGTGGATTTTCTTGGTAATTAATGTGAATTTTCTTCGTAGCGATATATATTGGATGAGAGCCAATGTCTCTTTGATGTATGGGCAGTTAAATGACGCGGTTTATTCTATGATGAGTAGTTTCTGCGTTTATGGCATGTTTCTGGTTTTAATTATAAATACGAATTTTCTTAATGTAAGTATGGAGACTGAATATTCACCTATTCTTTTACACAGTTCGACACTACTTAGGATGGGGGCTACGGGTTGTTCCAAAGGGCTAAGAAGGAACATGGGTGACTTTTAGTCAGTAGACGTCTAAAATGCAAAAAGAAAATAAAAATCAGATATGGTTAAAAATAAAAGAAAGAAAACACATTTATTCAGCACAGGCCATAAGTGCACACAACACACAATAAAATTAACAAAAAAAAACTAAATTGAAAAACCAAAAATACAAAACAGTGCGTGCATCTCACGGCTGCGCCAAATAGGACCAGTTCAGCAAATTGCCGAGCAGCTAGTGCCCGACGCTGGTTTTCAACTGGCCCTGCGATGGTGATATCACGATCGTGAAACAAATACAAAAACTTCGATTGCAATTAATTGCCCATTTTATTTATGTACTTAAGCGGACTTAATGCCACAAGGTATAAATTTTCCTCTACATGTCAAATTTTGGGTTAAATAGGAGAACATTGTGATAGGGTACAGAATAATAACAAAAAAATAAGTCAAAGCTGCATGTAAGTATCTGTATTTTCAGTTACTTACTAGGGCGCTACAGAAAACAGGTAGTGGTGACAAGACAAACATAATAAAAGAATAGCCAAACCAAATTAATGTTTTATTTTTGACACCCACGACCAGAGAGACGAGCTCAAAATAGTCGTAGCTAAAAATAACATTATTGTGTCCTACTTCAAAAATACCTACCAAAACCTTGTCCCATCTACACAATACCATACTCTATACACACACACACACACACATTCAAAAGGACACACATCCAAACAAAATGATGGATCGTATCAGTAGATCTTTGTAAAAGACTTTTTTTCTTAATTTCACGGTCGCAGCAAAGATCTACGAGTTTACATCTCAACGCTTTGACGACGAAATGCGTTTTGACATTTCTCGAACATCTATTGCGCTTTTTGTTTAGAGTTGAGGTGGGTGTTTTTAAACATATGCAGCAATGGATTTTGTGGTTATCTCAATTTGGAAATTATTGTTAGTTTTAGTGTGTTTTGTGGTAAGGGTCTGGGATTTGCTAAAATGTCATTTTATCTATCTATCTGTCTGTATGTGGGAGTGTAAGTGAGATATAACAGCAGGTGTTAAATTAAATGGTTTATAATAGCTGCAAGCAAAACATATGGACGCTATGTTTGAGAGAATGTCATCAATATCTTGTATAACGTCGTAAATGTCCGTTGTAAAGCTGGAGTATTCGAACAATAGAGGAAAATGGCGGGTTATTGCTACTTTGTCTTTTGCTGTTGTGGCGGACACCATTAAAACGAAAGACATTGGTTTTAATTATACCATTACCGCACTCGAAAGCGTCAAATAGAATTAATCAATTATTTTATTGAAACGGAGCTGTTTTTCGCACGTTTTCGTTCCGATTTGTTTGCGGGCTGAGGGGCTAGACCGAAAAATGTGTAACACATTTGGTAAAAGCAGTCTGTGGCTCGTAAGGTACAGCAATTACCAGTCTAACTGGCCTGGGTTCAAATAGGCAGTCGCTCCATGTAAAATACTGATATTCAGCTGCATCCGGTTAGACTGGAAGCTGGCCCCAAATAAATTTAAGAAACAGGCTAGGCAGAAGATGATGGTCGGATTCTAAGTAAGTAAAATACTTAGTTTCGTTACTTTTCTGATTTTTACCACTGTTCATTCTACTTTTCAGGAGTTGCAGTGATTCCAAGACTGCGGGAATAATCGAAAGAGACACCGTGGCCCCGGAACACAAAGGGCCGGAAGAAACATTGGGTGGTTTTTACTCAGTACAGAGTTTCCCACGCGAAAAGAAAAGGAGTTGCATAGGTGAGAGTAGTGGCAGGCTTGTCCCAAAAAGAAGATGATGGTCAGATTCCAAGAAAATTTAAGAGGAAATGCGAGTGGTCTTTTCTCCATACAAACGCTCTCGCCTGTTTTCTTTTTGGTTAATGACCCTAGAGCAATGGTTTTTTACAGAATAACAAATATTAACTATTTCTATGCCCCTATGTTTTCCTTTTTGGTGATAAATTATTTTTATAAGCACTAGAACCCTCAAAAAATGCTCAAAATTGCTTGTTTAGATCGCTGTTAACAGAGTCCTAGTGTACAAATTTGACAACTATTAACGAAAAAAGAAAAACATAGCGGCGTAGTATATATCCTCCTTATTCATTGTCTAAAATATCTTTTAAATTGGTTCAATATTGGAGGAGGAAATAGGCGAGAGCCAAACCTCGAATTATAACTTTTTACTTAAGCTTTTGAGTCGGATCTGCAGTTGTCCTTGTCGCACGAATTTGAGGGCAGGAGGACGGAGAGAGACAGCGATAGTGGAGAGAGACAGACGGATGGACGGAGAGAGACAGCACTCGCATTTCCTCTTAAAGGTTCAGTTTTGTCTAGCTTTCAGGAGTTACAGTAGTTAGGCTAAGTGTTACGCGTTCACACTAGTGACGTATAATGTCGTCGTAACCGATTTGGCGCCAGTTTCAGTGACAAGTAACGGATACAGATATAATTTATTGCGTATTGTAGTCTGTTACTCTTTGATGTTCGGTACTGAACTATAATAGCGCGTTACATTAACTAGTATTGCTCAGACGATAGGAATTAAATCGAGAGATTAGCCCGAAAACATACAAATCTATATTCTACACTAGTATTATAAAGCTGAAGAGTTTGTTTGTATGTTAGGTTGAACGCGCTAATCTCAGGAACTACTGGTTGGAATTGAAAAAATATTTTAGTGTTGGATAGTCCATTTATCGAGGAAGGCTGTAGGCTATATTGAAATGGTGAAGATGGCCAAAGCCAAAGAACAAAGACTCATCCTAAGCATCATATCTGCTATCCCATACGGGATCATCATCATTCTCCATGTCATCATCATCACCTTCCATACTTCTCTATTACTCGTCATCTTAGCAGACACCCTCCCTTCCAGCCAAAGTCAAAGTCAAAGTATTTATTTGCATATTTTTTGGTAATGTGTGGTCTTACAGTAGGTTATGTATCATCATATATATATATGTAGCCATATCATATCATCCTTCACACAGTGAACAGTCAGTCCATCGTCTTTTTACGTAAGCCAGCATGTCCAGTGCAAGTTGGTGACTGACCTAGGTTCAGTGACGGCACTTCTTATGTTTATCACTCTTTTTAGGGTTCCGTAGTCAACTAGGAACCCTTATAGTTTTGCCATGTCTGTCTGTCCGTCTGTCCCTCCTAGCTTAATCTCTGTGACCGTTAGCACTAGAAAGCTGAAATTTGGTACCAATATGTGTATCAATCACGCCGACAAAGTGGTAAAATAAAAATTTGAAAAAAATGTTTTATTAGGGTAGCCCCCCTATATGTAAAGTGGGAAGTGTTTTTTTTTTTAATTTCAACCCTAACGTGTGATATATTGTTGGAAAGGTATTGAAAAATGAATAGGGGTTTACTAAAATCATTTTTTGATAATGTCAATAATTTCGGAAATAATCGCTCCAAAAGTAAAAAACAATGTGCCCCCCCCCCCCCCCCCCCCTCTAACTTTTGAACCATAAGTTTAGAAAATATGAAAAAAATCTGAAAAGTAGAACTTTATAAGGACTTTCTAGGAAAATCATTTTGAACTTGAATGGAAACAACAGATGGAAACAGCAGATAACCAATATAATTTGGTCCCTGAATCGTATGAGCGCCTATACAATCCAGAGGTCAAGTTTCATTGGCCTTAGAAGAAAATGTATAAATTATAGCATACCGTTTTGGTACGGAACCCTTCATGTGCGAGTCCGACTTGCACTTGGCCAGTTTTTTAGTCACATGCGAAATCATGAAGTATTTTAATGAGGAAAGCGAAGGACCTCGATGATCCTTCGGTTTCCTCATTTTCAACGCGGTTTGGTTCCCCAACGGGACTCTTCGGCTCGGCTCTTCTGAGGGTTTAATTCGTTGACTCAGACCTTGTTTCAAATTGTGTGTAAATATAGATTACATATTGCTAGTGCAGCTGGTCGTTAGAATTCATTGAGGTTTTTAGATTAATTCTGTTGTGATATCATAATGTACACTGAAGATATTATTATTTGGTTGTCCATGATATGGAAACCAGATTCTGGTGATGGAATCCCAGAGAAATCGAGGGCAACCCTCAAACATAGGCACGTATTACGTGTTTCGTGCTTTTTCTGACGCTATACAAGCATATGTTTCATAGTAAATATTTCTTTATGATACACAATTAAAAATGAAAAAATAAAAAAAACTTTTTAGCAAAAAAAAATACAACCGACTTCAAAAACACCAAAAAGTGAAAAATAAACTTCAAAAAAAAAATCTTCACTTCTTCGACTTCAGAAGCTGATTTTTCTTTTGAAGTTTATTTTTCACTTTTTGGTGTTTTTGAAGTCGGTTATTTTTTTTCATAACTTGATTCGCCGTAGTGTATAATACTAAATCCTCCTTGGTTTATCTCAATCGTAGTAGTGCAAGAATCTTTCTGTTCCGTGTGCAAGAACAACTGGAATATTACCTGAAAATAACGAAAAACAATCATTAGTAACATGTCACTCTTCTAACACTGAAAAATACATGGATCTGCTGTCAAAATAACAAATAGTTGTTCAAGTGTCAGTGATTAAATACTGATTATAACGCTGTCTGAGGATCAATCTTCAGGTTAAGCCACGCTTGCCTATGTTGGTCTGTGTGACCACCCGTTACATACCAAGTTTCCTCCGTGCCTCGGTGCGCACGTTAAGCTGTTGGTCCCGGCCGCCATATTATATAGATCTTTGGCAGTTGTTACAGGTAGTCAGTGACCTGAAAGTCTGACAACCAGTCTTACCAACACTACTAATTGGGTTGTGAGGTTCAGATAAGCATTCGCTCTATGTAAAATACTGGTATTCAGCTGCATCTGGTTACTGAAAAAAAAACCAGTACTTAGCTCCTTGCCCGGCATGGAAGTCGAACCCGGGACATTAAACTCAGTAGTCACGCCAGTGACCACTGAACCAAATTCTGACCGTAAGACAACTATTCATCCTCAACATTATCCTAAAACAACATATAAGATTACCTTATGACCCCCTTTCCCAAAAACGTCGAAATAAAAAAGTATGTCTGGAACGAACCACTAGCAAAACCAAATTTAGTGAGAGATTTATAGAATTCCTTGGTCCGTTTCTTTATAATAAAAAAACCGGCCAAGTGCGAGTCGGACTCGCGCACCGAGGGTTCCGTAAAAAAAATATATTATGTGATGTAACTAAAAATTTATGGTTTTCGTAATTATTCCTTTATCTATGCTATAAGACGTTGCTTCGTACCAAATTTCAAGATTCTGAGTTCACGGGAAGTACCCTGTAGGTTTTGATTCCCTTGCGAGTGTCGAAAATTTGCGGCATAAACGGGAGTATCTTGATGTAACTAAAAATTTATGGTTTTCGTAATTATTTCTTTATCTATGCTATAAGACGTTGCTTCGTACCAAATTTCAAGATTCTGAGTTCACGGGAAGTACCCTGTAGGTTTTGATTCCCTTGCGAGTGTCGAAAATTTGCGGCATAAACGGGAGTATCTTTTGATCGCGTTGACTTAGAAGTTTGATTTTTTCACAGCTCCAAGAGACCATAGACTTGAGTATTTGATATGAATTTCAGCTTGATACCTCCACGCGTTCCTGAGAAAAAAGGTCTTGACAGACAGACAGACGGACAACAAAGTGATCCTATAAGGGTTCCGTTTTTTCCTTTTGAGGTACGGAACCCTAAAAATAAACATTTATCCTCTTACGAAATCTAAATGTAGACAAAGAGTAATTGAATACCTGCAACAACTAAATTATGAAGAGACGGAGTTATTATTACACGTTGTACAGTAATTGGAGTGTTTGGTATTTCAATTAGCCAAAATAATCTTAGATATAAACATGCTCATGCACTCACAATCACGCACACACACCCCTACACTTGCAAACCCTCACATACCTCCACACACACACACACACACACACCACCATTTCCACTTAAACTCTACATACACCACCTACTACACAGTACACACATGCTCATAAACAATTCACACACGTTATAAACATAATCAATTTAAAATGTATCATTAAGTTAGTTTTAAGTCAGTCAATCACTATTACAACCAACCATATTTTTGTTTTGTTGGCATACTTTTTAAATATCGAGGGTAACGGCACTGGAAACCGAAATACAGGCATTGCCTAGTTCGGTTACAGTGGCTACATCCATTTATTAGACATTACTCCTGCCAAAATATTTTCTGTACAATATTACTAAGTTTTTAGAGAAAATAAATTATTATTATTATTATTAAATAAAGATTTCCATCTAATACCACGCTTGATTGGTAAATACTAAACAATAAGAAAGTGTACCGCAATAGTTTTTCAACCACAAAACCATTATTGTTCTGTGGTCGACAACGCAACACCGCAACAGCCAACAGGCGACAAAGAATTGATCTCTCTTAGAGAAAGTCACAAATTGACGGCGAAACTAATGTTCGGGAAATGTAAATTAAATGTGATTGACAAAGCTTTTTAATTTTACATACTTTCCTGAGTAAGAATCAGTCATTGTAAGGTCTACTATAGAATACTGATCAATTAAAACAAAAAACCGGATAACCGATTTCAAAGTAAAATCAACCAATACTAAGAACTTTTTATTAAAGTTAGAGTTTTACATGCGTCATTTAGACAAAGACAATAGGAAACAAAAATACGGGTGAAGAATGAGTTCGGATAATCGGCTATCCGGATAATCAAGTTTCGGATAATCGGGATTCTAAGATCGATATTATTTTGACAACTTACACACACGTGACAAACAGTTGCAAAATCAACCCTAACTCGGCTTCTATACTTTCCGAATCACAACATATTCTAATACCCGTAACCATTTCAAATCCAGCCTCTCTACCTACCTCCCATCACAATAGGCTTGCATATAAAGGTAAAGTCACAACACAGCCTCACCCGAACCAGGTCAAATAGCCACCGAAGCGGCTATTTTTCGCGAAATGAAAATAAAATCCACTCAAAAGGCTACTAGTAAATAAATTGCAAACTCAGCAACTGTAAAATAGGACTGCTAGAGTGGGGCCGCGCATATTTCCTGTGCGGATATCCGCGGATATTATTTTTGTAGCGATTTAACCGTTTCGGATATTTTATATAGCAATTTTGGGTGATAGGAGTTCTAGGCTAAATATCAGCCGCGTGGGTCGCTCTTTAGGATAAGAAAAGAAAGAAAAAATGTTTATTTGACGTCAGTACATCAAGCACACACACAATAATATTAAAAAAAAATACAAAAATGGAAATACATAGTAGGTACCTATGTGCTGTGTGCCTCACGGCTGCGCCAAAAAGGTTCATTTCAGCATTCATGCCAGACAGGTGATGCTGTCTGACGCTGGTCTTCTAATGAACCTTGAGGGGGTAAGTGACAGACAGAAGCTATGCTTGCCAGCAGTTGGTCCCGGCTGTCTAACACCTATCGTATTCCGGAGCTGCGGCTTGTTCGAAAGAGATACCACAGCTCCGGAACACAAAGGGCTGAGAAGAAACATGGGTAGTTTTCGTCAGCAGAAATCTGACACTCCCTTCCGCTCCACCCAGAGTGTGAGGAGTCATGTAATGATTTACCAAACACCAAAAAAAAAAATAAGTGTATCGTATTCATAGTCATCTTTTCAGCCAAGAGACGTCTACTGTCGACAAAGGCCTCCCCCAGGTGTCGCCACATTGATCCGTCCCGTGCTTCTCGCATCCAGCGGGTCCCCGCAACCTTCACTAGGTGTGTCGCATCACTCAGTACCAACAGGTCAGATAGGTAGTCGCTCCATGTAAAATACTGGTATTCAGCGGCTTCCGGTTAGACTGGAAGCCGTATATTACATGGAGGTACTATTGAATGACAATATTGTTCATTTCTTATTCAATTTTTTCATTTATATTTACTGTTCTTTCAGTCGTTGTAAGCTATACATTTTCTTATCTCATAGTGAGAGTAGTAGAACGATTTTACGATCATTTTTACGATTGCTCTTACTTTCTATTTCTATATAGTAAACTAACAATATTGTGGATTTATTGTTTTTCTACAAACGTTTGTGTTAAATTCTCACTTCGACGGAAGAAATAATTACATACTATGTATTTGTTAGTTTGTTTCTGTTAAGAAGACATTTCTAAATTTGTATTACAAGTTGAAGTTGTAGTCGCGTTTTTATTGTTTTGTGAAGTTTTTAAGCGTTAAAACTCGTTACATGTGTGTGTTCGCTATAAACTCTTAAACGACTGCACCGATTTTCATGCTGCTTTCACCACAACAATGGGTAGTGTGGTTCTCAAGGAAGGTTTTAGTATATAATTTGACCGACATCCACGCGGGCGAAGCCGCGGGCATTAGCTAGTAAATATATAAATCAGTATAAATCTTAAATTTTTAGGTAATTTAAACCACACCAAAGAGAACCCCTTAAAACAAACAAAGCCCCATGTAAACTTCAAACAACTCCATTTAAAATTCAATACCACTACATCTTCTAAAAAAATATCCGCCACACAATCAAGTGCGGATATTATGAGCCGCGGATATCCGGTGCACATCCCTACTTCATCACGGATGGCGGGCTCTCAACCGGCTGCGCACAGCACTAGTAACTCGAAATATTTGCATGTCCTGTAGCGGGCTTGTGATGAAATGGTTCTGTAATGTGCAGAAAGAACTATTATTTTTTATTTAAATGGTATAGTGTGATTTGGAGCGGTGTAATACTTATTTATTTGGAGTGGTGGTGGCCCCGATTTACGAACAATATGTCGTGGGTTCGAACCCAGGCAGGCGCATTACTTTGTGTAATTTATTTCATCACCACTGCTCTCAAAACAGGAAAACATCGTAAGGAACCCGTCATGACTTAGAACCAAAAAATTCGAAGACGTGACATCTACCAACCCGAACTGGGCCCGGGTTGTGTGTATAGCCCATCCCGCTCCTAGAGAGGAGGCCTGAGTCCCTGCAGTGGGAACATTATAGGCTGATATGATAGTGTGATTTGTAACGATAAAATAATTAGATTTAACTGAGACTAAAAAATTAAAATATTTCATTCAATAAAAAAACTGCAATTTGGGGTAAATCTTTAGATTAAGCCGCGCTTGCCTAGGTCGGTCTGTGGATGGGTGACCGCCCATTACATACCGAGTTTCCTCCGTGCCTCGGTGCGCACGTTAAGCTGTTGGTCCCGGCTGCCATTTATAGATCTTTGGCAGTCGTTACAGGTAGTCAGTGACCTGAAATTCTGACATCCAGTCTTACCAAAGGGTATCGTATTACCTAGTATTAACTGGGTTGTGGAGGTCAGTTAAAACAGTTAGTCACTCCATGTAAAATACTAATATTTTCAGCTACATCCGGCTGACCAGCTTATCGCTTTACCTACTCCTCCGCTATTCTTTTCTGATTAATTTCGTTGCGGGATCCAAGACAGTTAAATCATTTCTCTGGCTGGGACTTCGTCGAGCTTAATTGTCTCGGCGCTTTTCTTGTGGTCGCCACTGTTGATTCTGGCTAACAAGAGTTACAGTGGTTTGAATAGTGTGGCGGGCTTGTCCAGCTTATCAGATCTCTACAGCATGTAATGTGTGGTCACCCATCCAGAGGCCCGCCTAGATAAGCGCGGCTTAACCTGAAAATTAATCTGAGGGCATGTTATTTTCTAGGCTCTTCTTTTCTACACTAATATAAAAATCTTGCCTTTTCAACCCACTATAACCCTCATTAGTTATTATTTTTCTAAAAAACGTTTCGTTCGTACCTCGTAATCCCGTTTCCGGGGACTGCACGAGCCCGGAAGCGACAGTCCCGCGGTGTTCCGGGGCGAGGCCATCCCTAATGAGGTATAAGCGGTCGATACAGCGTTGCTGCGGGTCGAGAGTTTCATATTTTTCTAGCTTCGTCAGTTGCTGTTGAACTGAATTTGGAAGAAGGGGGTACAGAGTTATCTTGAATTAATTTAGGGGCAGAAAGTGACTGTCTTATTGATCTAGTTGTCGCAAGCTCGACTGCTGTGTATGCCTTTTTTTAACCAACTTCAAAAAAAGGAGGAGGTTATCAATTCGACTGTTTTTTTTTTTGTTTTTTTTGTTTGTTAGCTCATAACTTGCGACTGGGTGAACTGATTTTCATGATTCTTTTTTCATTTGAAAGCTGGTGCTTCCCGTGTGGTCCCATTGTCACCATTTCAATATCTGATGATGGGATCTTGTAGAAATCGGGGGAACTCTTCAATAAATAACAGCAGATTAACCGCGATTGTTGCTATAGCATATCTAAGCATTGTTTACGCCATCACACAACATAATATCACGCCTGTACTCACTACAAAGGTTATAAAAACTATTTGGTGAAGATCTGATGAAGAACTTCGGAGATAGGCAACGGAACTCCTCAATTAATGATAGCAAATGGACTGGGATTGCTGAAATCTCATGACTGTCTATTGTTTACACCAGTTCATAACATAACTTCACGCCGGTACGTTGTGAAGGGGTAAGCACATGTGAACCACTAAAAAGTGAAAAATAAAAACTTTTTTATAAAAATTAAAACCGACTTCGACAAAAATAAACACAAAAAAGTGAAAAATAAAAAATCAGCTTCAGAAGTCGGTGGCAAAAACATGAAATTAAACAAACAAAAGTCACCGACTTCAGAAGCTGATTTTTTATTTTTCACTTTTTTGTGTTTTATTTTTGTCGAAGTCGGTTTTATTTTTTGTAAGGTGAGAAATCATCAGACTGGGACTAGGAGTGTCAGACTTCTACTGACTAAATACCACCCATTTCCGGGGCCGCGATATCTCTTTCGAAAACCCGCAGCGCTGTGAATGCCTTGAATTCGATTCTCAGGTTATTCAGTGTTTTTTCCGTCAGGAATTTCTCAGTAACAGTCATTGAGTCTGGAGTTGTGTCCGGATGATGGCAATAGGCTCGCCTCCACTTATTGGGGACTTAAACATAACTGGTCAAATGTGAGCGTACTAATAGGTACACCTCTTTTCTTTTTTTTTTGGTGGGTGGAAAATCATCGAATGACCCCCCCCCCCCCCCCGCTCTTGGGCAGAGCGAAAGGGAGTGTCAGACTTCTACTGACTAAAAACCGAACCCATGTTCCTTCTTTGCCCTTGCGCCGAGGCCAAATAATCTAATACAAAAATCCGCGGCCCCGACGGGCATAGGTACACCTCTGCCTCTCTGATGATATTTTATGTTGTTTCTGGAGTTCGCACCGTGACCTAAAACTCGTGAATCAAGCTCAATAGGATAAGGCAACCTCTGTTCACAGAAAACAGTTCAGTAAGTATAACATATCAGAAACTAGATGAAAACCTTCGACAAATAAGACACATATTCCTCCTTTCGGGCTTCGCTGCAGCCGAGTAAAAATTAAATAGCTAAGAATTTACATCGCATCAGAATGCAGCTGGAATCTATTAAAGGAAAATCGAATAAAATAATATCCAGGTTGCAACTTGTTGGCATCACTTCCTGCAGGAAAATAAATAAACTACGATAACGTGTGAGTACTGGCCACCGCACTGTCGGTTAACCATGATGAGAAAATATGTGTTGTGTCAGTTTTGTTGTGTGTCAGAGTATTGTCAGCCGAAATAATTCTGATTAAAAGTATTTTATTTTCAATACAATGCTATATTAATATCCACCCCATCAATTGGTAGCAGAGCGTGGTTGACCAAAGAAAAAAGGAAATGGCATCCGTCCGCAATATAGAGCTATTGACAAAATCCAATTACGACACCTGGTCCTTACAAGCCCTGGCCGTCCTCATAAAAAATGACTATTGGGAAATCGTCAGCGGCGAAAAAACATTATCGCCAAAGGCAGATGCGGCGGCAACAGCGGCGTACGAGAAGGAAGACTTAAAGGCAAGAGCAGAAATTTTTCTTCTTTTGTCACCATCGGAGTTAAAACAAATAAAGATCTGTACGTCAGCTAAAGCTGTTTGGGACAAATTAAAAGCCATTTACCAAAGCACTGGGCCCGCAAGAAAGGCAACTTTATTGAAGCAACTGGTTTTAAAGCGCATGACTAATGAGGAAGATATTCGCGACCACTTAAATAACTTCATGGATATAGTCGACAAGCTCGCGGATATGGACTTAAAGATACCACGGGAACTGCTCAGTATAATGATGTTATACAGTCTGCCAACAAATTTTGAAAACTTTCGTATCGCCATCGAATCAAGGGACACATTGCCCGATCCTGACGATTTAAAGATAAAAATTCTGGAAGAAAGTCAAGCAAGGAATGTTGGTGAACAGCCCGAGAGCTCATCAGATGCGTATTTTTCTAAAAAGAACAAAATAAAACCGTTTTGCAAGAAATGTAAGAAAAAGGGCCACGCCACTGAAGTGTGCTGGGGAAATAAAAAGAAAAATGAGAAAACAAACTTTGAAAGAAAACTTCAAGGCAAGAACTTCAACATCTGCCTGAATACCGCAAACATAAACACCAATGAAAATTTATGGTGTCTAGATAGCGGCTGTTCATCTCATATGTGTGGTGAAAAAACAAAATTTTCCACCATGACCCCTGAAAATGGTATCCTAAAGCTGGCATCGAAGAAGCACACGAGCAAAATTGAAGGCAAGGGGAAAGTAAAAATCACCGTAGATAAGGTAGATTATACCATCAACGATACCTTATTTGTTCCTGATGTGTCAGTCAACCTTCTGTCTGTAGGCAAAATAGCCGACAGAGGCAACAAAGTAGTTTTTGAAAAAGACAAAGCCTATATCATAGAAAAAAGTGGTGAAGTAGCACTGACAGCGCAAAGAAAAGATGGACTTTACTACCTTGAATTTAAGAAAGAGACTGCAAATCACACACGAAGAGGAGAAAAAGATGACATCATGGAATGGCATCGTAAACTTGGCCATATAAATGAAAAGGATCTGATCAAGATGGCTACGAATGACCTAATGTACGGATTGAACATCAACAAAGAAAAATTGAAAACATGTGAAACCTGCATTAAAGGCAAGCTATCAAGATTACCTTTCACAATACATGGTGATCTCTACACGACGCAAGAACTGGAAATAATTCACAGCGACGTTTGTGGACCTTTTGAGTGTGAGACACTTGCAGGCTCAAGATATTACGTCACATTCATAGACGACTTTACCCGTTATTGCCACGTCTATTTCATAAAGAAGAAAAGTGACGTATTCAATTGTTTTAAGCAATATAAAAATGAAGTCGAAACGTTCCACAACAAAAGAATAAAACACCTGCAATCCGACAACGGCACTGAATATCGTAACAAGGAGTTCGATGATTTCCTCAAACTACATGGCATCCAAAGAAGATTGACCACTGTCTACACCCCACAGCAAAATGGGATTAGTGAGAGGAAGAACAGATCCTTGCTAGACAAAGCTAGGTGCCTGTTGATCGAGGCTAATGCTCCTAAAAAACTCTGGGCGGAAGCGATATCTACGGCAAACTATCTCATAAACCGTAGCCCTTCAAAAGCATTAGATGGTGATATACCGTTCACGAGGTGGACAGGCCGAACACCGTCTGGCAATCATCTTGAAGTTTTCGGCAGAAAGACCTTCGTCCTGAAAAAGAACAGACGAGCTAAGCTAACAGAAAAAACCAAGGAGGGCATATTCATGGGATACTCGCTAACGTCAAAAGGTTATAGAGTTTACATACCTGAAGATGACGATGTAGTGACAAGCAGGGACATCAAGGTCATAGACAAGATGTACTTTCAAAAAGAAGACACGAGTTATGATAACCTTGTAAAAGAAAAAGAACTTCACAAATATAAACAGAAAATAGAAATTGAATTCACCGGACAGAATAATACAAAACCTTTACAAAATACTGAAAGTCAAAATGATGGAGAAAATGAAATCGATTCATTCGATGACGCATCTGAGACCTTAGAAGCACCTGAAAATTGGAGGCCCCAAAGAGAAAGGCACCCACCAGCGTGGACTAAGGATTATGATTTACGCAATCTCGAAGAAAGTCATTCACTGACGGAAATGACTTACCTGTCCGATGAAATTGAAAACGGAAACGATGAATACTGGCATGACGCCATCAAAGCTGAAATCAGAGCACATGTCAAAAACGGAACCTGGAAAATACAGGAAAAGAAAAGCAATGACATGAAAGTCGTAGACTACAAGATGATTTTAAGAAATAAAATAGGACCTGATGACAACATCATAAGAAAAGCCAGACTTGTAGCACGCGGTTTCACGCAGCGACCAGGTATAGATTTCAACGAAACTTACGCGCCTGTAGCAAAGTTAAGCTCGATCAGATCTGTTATTGGTATAGCCGTAGAAGAAGGGTTACAACTGAACCAAATGGACGTAACAACTGCGTACCTAAACGGTATACTAGAAGAAAAGATTATGATGAAATACCCTGACCATTTAGAAGAATACTTATTAGAGATAATGGTCGATGAAAGTACGAAAGAGGATTTAACGATTTACAATAAAACCAGAGACATGCTAAGAGACATAAAGAGCGTACCAAAAGAAAAAGTGTGTTATCTTGTTAAAGCATTGTACGGACTCAAGCAGGCAGGGAGGCAGTGGTATATAAAACTCGACAAAGAATTGAAGAACATAGGGTTTCGAGCGTCTGAAGCCGACCCGTGTATATACATCCTGGAGAAAAGAGGAGTAAAGATTATTATTGCAATCTATGTCGACGATTTATTAATTGCCTACTCGTGTCCAAAAGCATTGAAGAAAGTTAAAGACCTACTAAATTCTAAATTTGAATTTAAAGATTTGGGGAGACCGAAAAGGCTCATAGGCTTAGATGTAACTTACAATGGGGATGAAATAAAGTTACACCAACAAAAGTTCATCGAAGATACTCTTGAAAAATTTAAGATGGTAGACTGCAAAACAGTGTCCACCCCTATGGAGCCTGGACTCAAATTGGAAAAGGGAGACAAAAATGAATCACAGCATCTTCCATACAAAAACCTGATAGGAACACTAATGTACATGGCGGTAGCAACTCGCCCAGACATAATGTTTGCAATCAGCTACCTATCACAGTTTAACGACTGCTATAATGAAGAACACTTCAAGAGCGCCAAGAGAGTACTCCGGTACCTAAAGGCCACCAAAAACATCGGCTTAACATTCAATAAAACAGGACAAGACCTGTATGGAATGGCAGATGCAGATTGGGGCGCTTGCAAGCTTGACAGAAAATCTTTTTCAGGATTTTGCTTCAAATTTGCTGGAACGGCCATAAGTTGGATGTCAAAGAAACAGAAAAGCATTGCGCTGTCGACGGCCGAGGCAGAATATGTAGCTCTGACTGAAGCTGCAAAAGAAGCTATACACTTGAAAAGTCTCTACAAAGATCTGGGCGCTAGCTACGAACACATAGTCATCCTGAATGACAATCAAGCAGCCATCAAGCTGAGTAAGAACCAGATGGTGACTTCCAAGTCAAAGCATATTGATCTGAAAATGCACTTCATCAGGAACTGTATCCAAGAAGGAGCAATAAACATCATATATCTGCGAACTGAAGACATGGAAGCAGACCTTCTAACCAAGGCTCTAGCAGGTCCTCGACTGACGAAATTGCGAAGCAGCCTAGGAGTCTCAGAATGAACACGATAGTGCCGTGAAGAGGAGTGTGAGTACTGGCCACCGCACTGTCGGTTAACCATGATGAGAAAATATGTGTTGTGTCAGTTTTGTTGTGTGTCAGAGTATTGTCAGCCGAAATAATTCTGATTAAAAGTATTTTATTTTCAATACAATGCTATATTAATATCCACCCCATCATAACGGAGTAAAATATCTAGCAATTTCCCGCGATGCCCGGGACTGGCATGTTCCCGGAGGTTCCCGGTCCCGCGTTTCCGCATCACTATCTCGTGTCAAATTGTTTAAAATATTAGTTTATTTAGCACTTGTAGGCGTGGCTGTATTTCTGGCAGCATGCCAAAATATCAGCGTTATAGTAACTAAGTTGAGGTCGGCTTCCAGTCTAACTGGATGAAGCTGAACACCAGTATTTTACATGGAGCGACTGCCCATCTGACCTCCTTAAACCCAGTTAGTCAGTAATATGACACCCTTGTTAAGACTGGCTGTCAGTCTTTCAGACCATTAATTACCAGTTTTTTTTAATAGGACAAGCCCGCAACACTATTCCCTGCCCACTGTAACTCCTGTTAGCCAGAATCAACAGTGGCGACCACAAGAGAAGCGCCGAGACAATGAAGTGAGACGAAGTCCCAGAGAAGCGATTTAACTGTCTTTGATCCCGCAACGAAATTAATCAGAAATGAATAGCGGAGTATGACTACCTTCTTACGACTGTCAACAAATGACAGACGGAGGAATTCGAAGGCACGGAGGAAATTCGGTAAGCACGTCGGTCACCCATCATGAGAATAGAGGAAGACCAAAGAAACGATGGATGGACTGTGCTAAGAATGATATGGTAAGAAAGGAGGTGTCTCATGAGATGACGAGAAACAGAGAGGTCTGGAAGAAGAAGACATGTTGCGCCGACCTCAAATGAATTGGGATAAGGACAAGAGGATGATGATGTCAGCCACCCATCCACAGACCAAGCGTGGCTGAACCTGAAGATTGATCGACGGCTGATTATCTATTTTTTTATTACCTAGTGTATCTTTTTACTCCGGACGCTCTTAACTTGCACGTCTTGCTACATAGTTCTCACATAATATACCATCTCAATATGAATGATGTAATGTACCAAGATTTTTTGATTTTGGCCGGCCTGTTGGTCTAGTGGTTAGTGACCCTAACTGCTATGCCGGAGGTCGTGGGTTCGATTCCCACCCAGGACAAATGTTTGTGTGATGAGCACGATCATTTGTTCTGTTTCTGGGTGTAATTTATCTATAATATGTACCTATGTATTTAGAAATATATAAGTATGTTTATCAGTTGTCTAGTACCCATAACACAAGCTCTGCTTAGCTTGGGACTAGATGGCGTTGTGTGATAGTTGTGGAATATTATTATTATTATTATTATATTATTTTGTAACAAGATTCTGATTTAAAAGAGTGTCCATGTAGTTTCTTGCCCGTTCTTCTTCATGAGATCTACGTTAGGGAATGGACAACTATGGTTCTTTCACAAGTTATTATGCCTTGTGACTGTGACTTTGTTTAATGTTGTATTTCTAACATTCAGAAGTCCCTGTAAGGGTTTAATTGAACCCGTCGGGGCCGCGGATTTTTGTACTAGATGACGTGGCCTTGGCGCAAGGGCAAAGAAGGAACATATACAAGGAAGGAATATAACAAGGTTCGGTTTTTAGTCAGTAGAAGTCTGACACTCCCCTTCGCTCTGCCCAAGAGCGGGAGGGGTTATTTGATGATTTCCCACCCGTATAAAAAAAAGTGTTTTATTGAAATAAATGCTTTGAGTTTGAATTTGAATCTAGCCATTAGCTCCTCGAACCTTGAAGATAGACTCAACTGTTATTATTTACCCACGAGCCCCTTTGGCACGTTGCCAATGCAGGGTAATAGAGAAATATCGATTGTTTTTTGTTTGAAATACAATTTTGATGTGATATCGATTGACCCTGTCCTTTCAGTTGGCAGTCGATGAAGCGATAGTTTTGCTAATATTAGATAGATTGGCTCGGTTTTTTTTTTTATAAATAGATTAGTTATGTGGTTTAATTTGAGTTAGTGACTCATCATTTGCTTGCGTTGTCCCAATTGTATTGGACTTGGCTTCCAGTCTAACCGGATGCAGCTGAATGACATCCATAACCCAGTTAGCTCTGGGCAATATGTTAAATAAGTTACCCCTTGTTAAGACTGGCTGTGTCTGCATTGACAGTTTTTTTATTTTTTATAAATGGGCTTGCTCTTGACTTCAATCTTGCCCTAAGGGCAGAGATGATGTCGACGATGGAACGAGCTTACCCAGTAGAAGCCTGTTTACTCGCGACTTAAATAGATTAGGGTTATATGAACTCGGAAAAACCGACGCAGGCAGGGAATTCCACTCCTTGGCTGTGTGCATAATAAAGGACCCAGCAAAGCGCTTCGTTCGAATGTGTGGAACGTCGACGTCGGTATCGGTGATACCCTGCAGTACGTCTAGTCTCCCGATGGAAGAAGGGAGATGGTGGGATCAGCTCGTGGAGCTCTTGCGCACACTCTCCGAAGTACAGTCTGTAGAAGACCGACAGACATGCGACTTTGCGGCGGTGGGCCAGGCTATGTAGCTTGCTAACCAGCTTATCGTCACCAATTAGACTCCTGGCTCTGCGCTCTACAGAGTCAAGTGTGGCAAGTTGTTACAGATAGAAAAATCCCCGAAAATCTGGCAACCAGTCTTTCCAAGCGGTATCGTATTACTTAGTAATACGATACCGCTTGGAAAATTCAATTCCGCTCAATTGGGTTGTGGAGGTCAGATAGGCAGTCGCTCCTTGTAAAATACTAGTAGGACTGGAAGTCGAATTCATCATACTTAAGATAAGCTAGGCAGATGATATTTCTAAAACGACGAAGAAAAATATCATAAGGAAACCGGCTTTTCTTAGAACCAAGAATTCATGGACATGTGACATCTACCAACCTACACTGGGCCCATGTGGTGGATTATGAGGAAAGCCTTCTGTATCGTCGAGGAGAGTTAGCCAGTGTCCAAACAGTGGACAACAGTACAGTAAAGACTGATGATGCTTCTGTTCTATCTCCTGCTGATATGGAGGGAAGTAGAAATTATGTTTTTCCTACTACTCCACTGTTATTTTCTGATAAATTTCGTTGCCCCAAGCCGCGTTTCTCTGGGACTTCGTCGAGCTTGATTGACTCGCCGCTTTTCTTGTGGTTGCCACTGTTGATTCTGGGGCACAAAAGTTACAGTGGTTTGGAAATAGTGTGGCGGGCTTGTCCCTAAAAAAATGGCTGATGATGTTGTATCAAATCCAAGGTTGACAATAATTATTATAACGATTCATGTACGTAATACATGAACACAAATAATTTCGATTGAAAATATAATAATGCGAAACAGATCGTTAACCTTGAATTCAGCCGGAAACGGAAGGCATTCGCGTCAGAATTTGAAATATGCTCTATGATTCGTATCGGCTATTTGGATGGCGTTATGATATTATTACGATATGTTTTTTATTTTTACTTGTTGTCGTGTGACAGGTGATTCATTTGATGTAGGAGGGATACTGCACAAACTTGACACTACACAATGCACACAACAAAATGACTATGAACCCAACTAATCTATTTAAAAACAAAAAAAAACCAGCCAAGTGCGAGTCGGACTCGCGCACCTAGGGTTCCGTACAAACCTGTAGGTACCAGAAGTTATGGTATTTTTATTGCTAAAATATGATGTGTGCTATAAGAACGTTGCTTCGTACCAAATTTCAAGATTCCGAGTTCACAGGAAGTACCCTGTAGGTTTTGATTCCCTTGCGAGCGTCGGAAAGCGGCATAAACGCCTGTATCTTTTGATTGCGTTGGCTTAGAAGTTTGATTTTCCACAGCTCCAAGAGACAGTAGATTGGAGTACCTATTTGATGATTTCAGCTTGTTACCTCCTCGCGTTCCTGAGAAAAAGGGTCTTGACAGACAGGCGGACAACAAAGTGATCCTATAAGGGTTCCGTTGTTTCCTTTTGAGGTACAGAACCGTAAAAACATCATACATCTTCTTAACCAACTTTAACTAAAGAATGAACGAAATAGTACCAGGGCCACATAAGTGACATAAGTGTCAAGCTTGTAGTCCCTCGCGACCCACATCCAGTTCTAGCTAGTAGTGAACTACTGCGAGGTGAAAGCCGCCGTCTAGACAGGTTAGCCGCGATTATATGCTGTATGCCCGTGACCACTTATGAAGTACCAGGCTAGCAGAGCAAGGTCGGAGATGGAAATTATGGAGAATAGTGAGATTCTTGATTAGACCTATGGTACTAGTTGAGTGTAGGGTCATCTCTGCTTAACTCTTCGAAGTATATAGGTGTGACGTATTCAGCTTTACGTGAAAATCGACCAGAAAGGCAGCCTTTGCTAAAAAAAATTATCCAAAAAATATCTCTAGTTAAGTCGCAAACTGACCTCTAACCTTTTACCACATAAGTAGATACAATCACAGTATGTACGCCTAAAGTACCTAAACACCACAATACTTACCATTCATCCCTCACTAGACCCTGAGGGTGTCTGATTAAAGGACCCCGGGGTCAACTGCCCCTGTACGTAATTTATACGACGCGTCAGGGTTACAGGTCAATTAATTTGGAAACATACCCAAGGAGGCAGGAGTGTGGCTAGGGATGGGTAACGTTTCGGATCTTTATCCGGAATTTGGGGGTTTCTATCGGAGATTTTTCTGAGTGCCTTTGAATTGGGTACTTGACAAAAAATACTAATTAGTCCGTTATGCCTATAGATTTCTAAAAAATAATGGACACATATTTTTTTCTTTTTTCTCATTAGTAGATAGCAGTCTACAGTCATACTCAACATTTTCCTCACTACATTTTCGAAATCAGCAATATCTACCCCAAAACGTAACCCTCAGTAGTAGCCCAGACCAGCCCCCCTATTGCGTATCTTTTTAACGTCAGTGGCTATCAGAAATGTCCATAGATTAACTGTAAATTGGTTATGGTTTGGTACATTTTTTTCTTAAAAACTCACCATTTGACAGTTATTTGATAGACATTATAAGTTATCCACTGTCATTAAAAGATACGCAATAGCCCTGCTGAACACTCTTACTTTAATAAACTGTTCCTACCACCGACACTGCTGATTTAATTGGTCTCTGGTACGTTATAAATGTTCTGATTAACAGGTATAACAAATCACGGCTAGCTGAGTTGGCAACACGGTTACTACTCAGAGGTCTTTCTAATCAGTTGCCATGTTCGATTGTCTCAGCATTTGGGATATTTTCTGAGATTAAAACGGGAGTTTGGGGAAATCTTTTGCTCAAATAATTTTCAATTAGCTTAGCAATGTCGGGTCAAATTATATACTAAAACTTTCCTCGAGAACCACTCTATCCATTGGTGAATACAGCATCAAAATCGGTGCTGTAGTTTTTGAGTTTATCGCGAACAGACAGTCAGATAGACAGACGTGGTGGAGGACTTTGTTTTATAATATTACTAGTGACCCGCCCCGGCTTCGCACGGGTGCAAAAATGGTATAAAAACATTCCTCTTGAATCACTCTATCTATTAAAAAAAACCGCATCAAAATCCGTTGCGCAGTTTTAAAGATTTAAGCATACAAAGGGACATAGGGACAGAGCGACTTTGTTTTATACTATGTAGTGATGATGTATTGATTATGTAGTGATAGTGATGAAGTTGATGTAGAGAAGATATGCAGAGTGTAAATGGATTCTTCAAACCGAGCAATGTACATCAAACTAAGTAACCCTACGCAAAATTGATTGCTGGGAAATTACTTTTTTTTGGGTGACAAATGAGAAATTACGTTTACGGTAAAACTCAATGTAGCACACTCAAAACAATGGGCTGATGGATGATTTGAATAGTAAACGGTTTATGGAAATAGGTTAAGGTATTACCTCAATAACTTAGAACTCCACTACCTCCTTATCTGTAGGTTCCCAGGTATGGGCAAGAAGTGATCGCAAGGGAGGATACAAGTGCGTTTCAGCTTTGTTTAGGGTATTTAATTTTTTACACCCTTTATAATTGATGGGCTAATAATACCATTTGCTGCGGGCGATGGGACTGGTTTTTGGCGACATAAGAAGTCCTTTTAATCAACCTCGATGTTGGAACGTCGGCGTCGTCGGTTTGAAACTTACTCAAGAGATTTTCTGTAGTATAAGGACATACCCCGGTAATATGGGTGAAATCAAAAAGTATGGATGGAGGTTCTTCCGTCAAAGCAAACCACGTTATGTTATGCTAGTCAGAGCTGTCACATTTTGATTCTAAACACTGCCACAGATGGCGCCTCTAGTCAAGTTAGATGTTTTCTACAACGACGCGTGGAATACATCGATACATGCATGAATGCAGCCTGTATTGTGAATCCTTAAACTTATTGATAGGTCTTCAATACGTACACAGTACTGACAACCAAGTATTCTGTACATCTAAGCAGGTTACGATAAGTAAACATTATTGCTGGGTCATCACTCATCATCATCATCCCACTGCAGGGACTCAAGCCTTCTCTCTAGGAGAGTGATGGGTTATGTTGTGTCCTGTGATACCCGGGGTGGTAGCACTATTTACTTAGTTATTCACCGGCTCACCAGGGGGTCTAAAACGGCCACTTTGGCAGATCATAATATGAATTGCGTTAAAAATCGTAAAATGGACCTTTCATAATAGTAACTGCTTCTGTGCCTATTTAGGAAAATAGATCATAATAGGAAAATAATATGAATTGCATTAACATTCGTAAAATGGTCACAGACGCAGTTACTATTATTAGAGGATCATTTTACGCTTTTTAACGCAATTCATATGATGATCTGCTAAAGTGGCCATTTTAGATACCCAGATCATCAAGTCATCAGTCACGGTCGCTTACACACACACACCCGCCACCTGTGGTGGTTGACAGTTGTCCCTTGTGACAGCTCCCTGACTCTTGTGTCTGTGAGACGGTGTTGCTACTTATATCTATATCTACGTGCTCAGATCTATGAAATAGATACATCCTCGATACACTACAGGCTATATCTACGTGCTCAGTGCGTGTTGGTAGATGTCTCATGTCTTCGATTTTTTGTTTCTTTCTACATGCCGGTTTCCTCACGATGTTTTCCTTCACCGTTTTGAGAGGCGGATTGCTGGATAACGACTTTTATTTTGTGGGGTGAAAATTCAGGTTTCATAGTAGGACTCAAAGTCTCAAGTCTTGGCCTTATCTTAATTCATTTGGGGTTGGCGCAATATGTCTTCTTCTTCCATACTTTTCTTTTAATTTAAGACACAAAACATTGTGCTAATGGATGCATTGAATATTACGTGGTTCGTGGAGGTATTTTAAAGATACCATAAGTCATAACTTTAAAAACTTATGAAAAAGTTCAAAAAGCTGCAATATGTTTGTAACTAGGAGGTCGGGGCTGTGGATTATCGAAAGGATAACGCGGCTCCGACTTTTAGTCAGTAGAAGTCTGACACTCGATGGGGGTTATTCGATGATTTTCCACCCACCAAAAAAAAAAAGGTTCCCAGGTATGGTCCCAACAAAAAAAATATCGCAATGACGGATAGAACAAGTACCTTTTTCGTTAAGGGAACTTTTTACACCCTTTATACCTACAAGCTACTAGTAGCTTGTAAACAAGCTGTTAAAGCTATCTATTACTAAACCATTACATCGTTACCAGCTATCAAGCTATACGATGTTTCTCGTCAATTAAATTTCCGTCCCTTTGATAACTACCCGGTTCTATCCGGGTAGTACCCGGCTCCGGTTAGTGCTATTAACTGTTAATTTTAACGGAGAAAGGTTAACTTCGCTCTTATAAGTTAGAAAACAAGCTATGTAGGTTTAACTTCCTATGTTAAGAGGTACCTGGGTCTTCAAGTCTGCTCCCATAAAGCGCGATTGCAGCTTAAGACCAATTAAATCACAAAACATTGACATTCACATGACGAGATCGTTGTTTCGTATTCCCCTTTTTTCGCTACACGAAAACTGAGCCGCTTCGATTATTTTTTGACATTATCATTATAAGCCTATGTCCGGCAGCAGACGTGTTTTTTAAAAGAAACAGTATGTTTAGGTCACTCTAGGTTCATAACAATTTATTTTATCTTAAAAGTAAATAAAAACCTCGGCCGTAAAATTAGGGCATTTTTTGCCAATTTTGGAGGGTCATATTTTCTTTACGTTTTGTTGTTGGAAAAAAAAGGAAATGACGGTGTCTACAGTAGACTTTGATTTTATGAAATAAATAATGATTGCTCTAGAAGCAAAGGAAAATTAGGAAAAACGTGGAATACGAATCGTCTTTGTATAGAGAATAGCAGCCCCTGCTCTCTCGTAACTGAGGTTTCTAAAACTAACTTGTGCAAAAGAAAGATAGTAGTTCGTAAACACTATTATTAACATTGTTGCGAGAACTCTACTTGTGCTTTTAGTTAGGAATTTAATAAGACGTCAAATAGTGTTTATATTACACTAGCTTTCGCCCGCGGTTTCAGAATGATTTGATGTCGGAGGAAGTATAAAAAATGTCGATTTTCCATAAAACATTGCATCCCCTGTTTCAGCCCCTTGGGGGTTGAATTTTGAAATGACCCGTTTACTATTTAAAGCGTCCACTAGCACAATGTTTTAAGAGTACTACATTGAGTTTGAACCTAAAATGTGATTTTTCTATCAAGAATTGCAGTAGTAGCCACGGAATCTAGATTTGTAACAGGTTCAAATTCAAATTCAAATCGTTTATTGCAATCCATAATGTACATTTTTACAGGTGGTATAAAATAATTTTAGACACAATTATGGACCCTGTCGGGCACAGCAATTTTCTATATAAAAAAAATTAGAGAGAGGAAGAGCGCTTTGCTTCTTTTATTAAAGTTGGTATTATTTCTATACCTATCTTATATCTATTAATCTATATATCTATATTTATTTACTTATTCTATTAATATTATAGCAGTCTATCTATTCTTTAATTATTTAGTTAGTTATATTTATTAAATTACTTATTTGTTTACCTACTTGGTTTCAAAAGTTTTGTGTATTGCGGATATGTCGTGATCAATACCATTCTTCTTTAACAACTTTGTGCCTATCATATTCAACGAATAAATATCTTTATCTTTATCTTTGTTTTAATTTTATTAGTAGTATACCTACTATTAGGTACAGTCGAACAAGCTAATAAGTATACAGATAGAGATCTTTATAATTCTAGTACACTGAAAATAATGATTGCAATTTTGTTTTATAAAGCGTTTCGCTTTATGCGACTGATTTCAAACGCTGTATCATTTCACATCAGTCTCTAAATATATCTGTATAATTTTAAAAGTAAATGCAAGTTAGCTAGCTGTATACTTATTAGCTTGTTCGACTGTACAACTCTGCCTTACCCCTCGAGGATTACAAGCGTGATGTTATAGTGTTAATGTATATGTACTATGTAGTCTATGGCACCACTAAGCTCATTTTTGCTTGCACTCAAGAAATAGAATCGCTCGCTAGCCCGTGGCAGCGCCTCGGCACGATTTAGGCGAATTTTTTTTTAAATGATCAGGCGGAACTGTCTTCGATCGTACACATAACGGTTGGTTACGTCTGTCCGTCTTGTGCGCAAGTCAATGGAGCGCGTGAGTCTGTCACGGAGAGCGCGGGCGCACCTTCGCGTTATGTCACTGCCTCATGGTCTACTGGATATTGTGAGCATGTAGTGGCCAATAGGTGGAAATTAACTTGTATCTTTAATGATTATAAATACCCTTTCTTTGGAGGGTGGGAAGTCATCGAATGACTCCTCCCCTGGGCAGAGCGGTAGAGTTTCTGACTTCTACTGACTAAAAACCACCCATGTTCCTTTTTAGTCCTTTGTGTCGAGGCCGCGGTATCTCTTTCAAACAACCAGCCCCGACGGGACGCACTTTGACCTTCAATACAGATACCGGCACGGTTCTTGAGCGCTCGGCGGAAGAGTAGGGATCGCTGTGCGGATCGTACACTTTATGACAAATAAAACGCACACCCGTTTATTATTTATTGGTCGTGAGGTAAGTGCAGCAGGAGTAAAGAACAAATCCCGAGTGACGGCTATGACGCGATGCGCTACGGGCCAATCACTGCACTTTCCCCGCCCCGCGTCTCACTTCATACCACCAAAGGGACCCAATAACTCACTGTTGCGTCAGCGCTCAAGAATCGTGCCGATTATTATACCTTTTGTTAGTCGCCTTATGAATGAAAGAGACGATGCTCAACTTTTTCTAAAAATCCAATTTGCTATAAGTGTTAACGGGCGCGCTCTAGAACTGTTATAGCATCGCCATTTGTTACTGTGGTACTCACAATATTCATGAATATACATAACATAACGCTTGTAATCCCCGAAAGGTTATTTAGAGGTGTACCTTGTAGTACACACGGCTACACATCAAGCTATACAAAACCAGTTAATCTTGGCCTCACGTTACTAGATCTTTTCGCACAATGAACGATCAGATTATACTGGTTTTGTATAGCTTGATGTGTAGCCGTGTGTACACCCACGTTTCGACTGTTATATTAAGTCCCATGTGACATGCATGAGGCGTGCCTATTGCTATAAACTGGACACGAATACAAACTCCGTGGCTGCTACTAATTCTTGTTAGAAAAATCCAACAACACTTTGCCCGACCAGGGAATTGAACTCAGGCCCTTAAGCACAGCAGTCGCGCTTGCTACCACTAGGCCTACGAGGAAGTCAATATTCTTCTCATAATAATATATGAGAAGAATATTGAGAAAATCGGTTATGACAGGCATTCAAACACCTCAATGACTTCATATTCCTAATTCTAGGGCAAAATCAAACTAAAATCGGTGAATTTGTGACGGGTCGAACTCGACCTGCCCTAAAGTTGAATTTTCACGGGGTCGAATTTAATCCGGGTTGAATTTCCCTGGGTCAAGCTGTCCATTTAAACTGTTAGAGGTATTCCTAAATAATTAGGTAAGCCCCAATAGTCTTCCACCGGAACTAGGAACCGCCGGTCATGCGGTCACGCCCGATTGGAGCGTGACCACTTTCTTTTGCACGCCAGTGTCTATCGATTGTTTACTTGCAGTACATTTGGTGTAGTGTGTTCGGGTCAATTTGGTGTCTATGTTCGATAGCAAATCGAATCGATTTGGGTCCATTGTTTTGGCTGAAAATATCTTGTAGTTCTGGTAGTCGCAAGCAAACTGTTGAGTATGAGGACCTGGGTTCGATTAATGGAATTATGGACGTTTTAACTAAAACTAGGTAGACAGTCACGGAATTTTGTAGCTTGTTGTTAGTTTATTTAGTAGTTTTTAATTAATGTTGGTATATAATATAGTTAGTTTACTCTATTAAATAAAGTACCCAATCTGAGATCTACATCGCGGTGTAAAATCAAGTTATTTTACATAATATTTACACTAATATTTTAAATAGGAAAGATTTGTATCTTTGTGTGTATGTTTGTTAATGAATAAACTGAAAAACTACAGCGTCGATTTCAAAAATTCTTTCAATTCACCTAATAGTGTGAAAGCTACATTCACCCTGAGTGTCATCGGCTACTTTTTATCCCTGTATTCCCACTAGAACGAGAACTACGAGGGTGAAACCGCGGGACGTCCGCTAGTTTATCATAAAAATAACCCTTAATTTACCAAAGTTGGCAAAAACTAACAATAAATCGTGAAGCGCAAGTCGTGCATCCAAATAAGGTAAAGTTGATTGTGCACTTAGATGTCTGTCGGTGACACTGAGTCATGCAGTCGTTATGGTTGTGTGTGTGTGGGTACTAGGTAAACATGACAATAAAGAGCTTTGTCTTGAGAAGAGGTCGTCTTATTGAAGTGGCATCGAACGCTAAGACTCATCGTCATCAAGATTTTTCTTAGAAATGGTTATTAGGCATAAAAATTGGAATATCCTAGGCTTACCTAATAGTACACTCACATTTCACCAGTTTTACGTCCCATGTAATTGGGGGCGATCCAATTACCATCAACCGGGCATGAATTTCCTCTCCTAGAGAGAAGGGCTGAGTCCCTGCAGTGAGAACATATAGGCTGATGATGATGATGGCCACGAATTTAGACTCAGCGGCTGCTACTAGACATTTTCTAAGGAAAATCCCAACACTGCCCGATCCAGGACATCATACCCAGCAGTCGAGCAGTCGCTTTTCGTTCAGGTTCACAAAATATTCCCAAATAGTGACAAAGACCAGGAAGCCAGCAATGCAAGGGGGTCATGTGTCATGTCAGTATACCCGGAAGGCTAGGTGACAATAGTGAGGGGTCAGTGACCTGTGACAGTGGCGGTCACGGCCGTGTGACCACACATGCAATCATTGTTTGTGATTTACATTAGTGGGAATTATTAATATTTTAACTATTACTAGGCACTGCTGTTGACCTGGTGCTTGCATGGGGTCTTAGGCTCGATTCCCGGGTCAGGCGGTGTTGTCCCGTCGGGGCTGCGCGATTTTGATACCGCGGCCTCGGCACAAGGGCGAAGAAGGAACATGGGTGGTTTTTAGTCAGTAGAAGACTGACACTCCCTTTCGCTCTGCCCAAGAGCGGGAGGAGTTATTTGATGACTTCCCACCTCCGAAAAAAAAAGGCAAAGTGTTGTTGAGTTCTTCCGTTTGTAAATTCAACATTTAAAACAAGGAAGTTGGACAAAGCAAAGAATACACAGCGTGCAATGTTTCAAGAAATAGACCACAAACGACGACGACTGCCTTTTTTATTAACCGTCGACGAAGCCTAAAGGAGGGTGCATTTGTAAATACGAGTTTTACCAAAATAAAGGTGGCGCAATAGTATTGTAATCCTGACGATATCGCTATGATTTGGCTTAGTCCTAATAAGTCAGACGGGTGCCCCTCATTAAACGAACTACACCGAAAACTATGTATATTTTGCAAGAGTAACTTATGACCTTCACAATTTCTGAGTCATATAACAAGTAATGATTCTAAAGTTATAGTTTGACGATTTAAACATTACTAGTGTGATTTCATCATCAAAACTTATTGTGTCGCCGTCCGCGTCCCTTAGCCACGTAAAAACCGTAACTAAATAAGGTACCTATTTCAGCCAGATGCATGTATTCTAACATTGCATGCACACACACACTCCAGAACCACTGGAGCAGTGGTGGCCCAGTGGTTGTGCGGCCCCGACTTACGAACAGTTGGTCGTGGGTTCGAACCCAGGCAGGCGCATTACTTTGTGTAATTTATTTCATCACCACTGCTCTCAAAACGGTGAAGTAAAACATCGTGAGGAAACCGGCATATCTTAGAACCAAAAAAATCGAAGACATGTGACATCTACCAATCCGCACTGGGCCCGCGTGGTGGATTATAGCCCATCCCTCTCCTAGAGAGGAGGCCTGAGTCCCTGCAGTGGGAACATTATAGGCTGATGATGATGCAGAACACAAAAACTCCTTTTTTTAAGCTTGATCAAATGACTCCTCCCACTCTGGGCAGAGCGGTAGGGACTGTCAGACTTCTACTGACTAAAAACCACCCATGTTCCTTCTTAGACCTTTATTTCATAGCCGCGGTATCTCTTTCGAATAACCCGTAGCCCCGACGGGAATATAGACTCCCCTAATGCGCCTACCACACGCTCACACTTCCCCACAGTCTTGCCTGCGCGATTACACGGTGCACACAGTACATCGCGCGTGTGGTTTGTAATGGTAATACAGTTTTACCAACCATACGCGCGATGTACTGTGAAGTGTGAACGAAAAGTGTGGTGAAGCTTGAGCGTGTGAGTTATCCAGAGGAGTTCCGACGTTTCGCCAGCTGGTAATGTAGTCCCACGTATTAGTGGATCAATCTTTTACTTTCAACCAGGCATACTGGCATACATCTAGGTTCCATCGCTGCCACTGAAAAATTCCAGCTCTAAAAAACCCAATAACACTGCCTTAGCTTGCATTAGAACCAAGGACACATGAAATGAGTAAAAGTTGCAAACTTGAGGCTGTAACTACTAGTATTTCCATCGTGACTTCAAATCGTGTTGACAATTTTAGTCTTAAACCGCAAAGGATTGTCTGTTTTAGGAAATCTAAGAGCAAATATATCTTTTGTTCAAAGTTAGTTCACACTTCCCGGTTCTGTGCGTACCTTAGGCACGTGTTTCCAGCTACTTTCAAAGTATACGATATCGTCAAATTGACGATATCGTCAACCTAACGAGCTTTAATATCCTGGTTGAAAAAATACTTGAACTCTATTTTACGCTATTTCCGTGCTTTTTGGGGTTGAAAGTTTGAAACTCTGGGGCCTGCTGGGATACAAGTGCCTACAACCATTTTAATGAAATTTCGAAATTGACCAGAGGCTATTCCTCTTCATAGGGAGAGGATTGAAAGGAATGGATAAGAAACTATAAGGATTTATGTTTAACCCAATCATAAAAACATACGATTTCTGACTTGACTTCATACAAAATCTGACTTTCAAGTACCAAAGTAGACAAAGGACTTTTTATAAAGCCTTCATCCAAAGGCTTTTAAGTTGTTACTAGGGTCATATAGGACCAATAGTTAGTGGACTCAATGCTTGGCTAAGAGGAAAATCTATGAAGGAGTTACAAAAACATCCCTTTCTACAAAAAAGGCTTTGATAAGTGATAAAAATATGCAACATAACGTGCAATGTCCTACCAGGGGCGCAGCGTGCGAGAGGACCGGTCGGCCGTGAGCGAGGTCGATGACCCACGAGTTCATTGTCGACTGAGCGAACTGGCGACTGTAAGGTCGGTGGAGATCGCGCTGATTGTGATCGCGTATTGTCTTGGCTGCTTATGAAGTGCTAGTACATAGACACTCTTTTTAGGGTTCCGTACCTCAAAAGGAAAAAACGGAACCCTTATAGGATCACTTTGTTGTCCGTCTGTCTGTCTGTCAAGACCTTTTTTCTCAGGAACGCGTGGAGGTATCAAGCTGAAATTCATATCAAATACTCAAGTCTATGGTCTCTTGGAGCTGTGAAAAAATCAAACTTCTAAGTCAACGCGATCAAAAGATACTCCCGTTTATGCCGCAAATTTTCGACACTCGCAAGGGAATCAAAACCTACAGGGTACTTCCCGTGAACTCAGAATCTTGAAATTTGGTACGAAGCAACGTCTTATAGCATAGATAAAGGAATAATTACGAAAACCATAAATTTTTAGTTACATCAAGATACTCCCGTTTATGCCGCAAATTTTCGACACTCGCAAGGGAATCAAAACCTACAGGGTACTTCCCGTGAACTCAGAATCTTGAAATTTGGTACGAAGCAACGTCTTATAGCATAGATAAAGGAATAATTACGAAAACCATAAATTTTTAGTTACTTCACATAATATATTTTTTTTACGGAACCCTCGGTGCGCGAGTCCGACTCGCACTTGGCCGGTTTTGTTCTTTAGGAGATGTCGCCATATTGGCTAAGTTTTAGTAACTTGTAAGTTATTTTGTGGTCATGAAAACATCGTGAGGAAACCGGAATGTCATAGAACCAAAAATTCAAAGACATGTGATATCTACCAACCCGCACTGGGCCCGCGTGGCCCATTCCCTCCAGTAGAGAGAAGGCCTGGAGTCCCAGCAGTGGGAAGGGGAACGGGCTGATAATGCGTATGGTATGTTCATCTGACATTCCAGCAGTCATGGACTACTAGGATATCATGAGAACTTAACACCTTATAATATAGGAAGGATACTTGCTTTTATGCAAGTTTTATCCGTTTCTTTTTTCCTGTCTTTGTCTTCCTTCTGTCCCACGGGAATCGTAAATTCTTCCAGGATATCAACCTCACGCCCGAATACTCGAACGTCACTCAATTATAAGTAGCCCTCAAAACTCGTGCTATCTCTGTCACTCTGCGTTAAAGTAACAAAGACAGCACGAGATTTAAGTGCAACTTAAAATTGAGTGACGTTCGAGTATTCGGGCGTTAGTCACTTTATCTATCTTTTATAATTATTTGGTGCGTGAAAGAAAGACAAACCAACAGTTACGCTTTTGCATTATGATCACATCACGCCAATAACCCCCGAAAGGGTTAAGCAGAGATGTACCTAAAGGTACACCCACATTTCGCCAGGCCAGTTATGTTTAAGTCCCATGTAATAAGGAGCGAGCTTATTGGCAACCAGACTCCGCGGCTACTACTGAGAAAAAAACGGAAAAACCCAACAACACTTTGCCCGACCCAGGAATCGAGCCCAGGACCTCATTCTCAGCAGTCGCGCTTGCGACCACTAGACCAATAAGGCGGTTCAGTTTTGTATTATAATTATTCATAAATTTTCCAGATTTACTCTTTTTTTCGAGCGAGTAAACTAAGGTTATTTGTCAATTTTTAACCAACTTCCAAAAAGGAGGAGGTTCTCATTAATGATAATGTTAGCCTTTTAATGATACTAGGATAACATAAGACCACGAAATACTATTAAATAAAATAGCGTTCAACGGGATTCGTGGTAATCTTCTGAGGTGGTTCGTGTCTTACATTACCAACCGCAGTCAGATGGTTGTAATAAATGGTCATAAATCTAATATCGCACAGGTCACCTCTGGCGTACCTCAGGGCTCTATACTTGGTCCCCTTTTGTTCATTTTATACATAAATGACATAAGCAAATGCTTTAGAAATACCAAATTTTTATTATATGCCGACGACCTAAAGGTATATAGAACCATTCGACAATCAAGTGATAGCCTTCTGCTGCAACAAGATTTGGACCGACTATCCTGTTATTGTCAGGAAAATAAATTGCAACTAAGTATACCCAAATGTAACTTCTTAAGGTTTACAAAAAAATAAACGCATAATAAACTACACATACACGTTGTGCAATGCACCCCTACTTAAAGCGGATTCTATTCGTGACCTCGGTGTTATCCTTGATTCGAAGCTTTGCTTAGACTTACACATAGAAAAAATTGTTAATAAAGCGTATCAACTATATGGATTTGTAATGCGTTCAACAGTTGATTTTAAAAAGCCATCTTCCTATATCTGCTTGTATAAGTCGCTCGTACGCTCTCAATTGGAGTATGCCGTGTCCGTCTGGAGTCCTTACTACAAAAAGTACGTTGAAATGATTGAGTGTGTTCAATATAAATTCTTGCGTACTATGCATTATAGATGCTGTGGATATTATTTACCATACCAAGATTTACTTGTGAAGTATAAGCTCGCAACACTTGAGAGTAGACGCAAGTATTAAGAAGCTATCAATTTATATAATATTGTAAGAAATAAATTTGACTGCATGGAACTGTCCAATATGATATGTTATGCAGTTCCTAGGACGATCCACAAGCGAAAGGTGCGCGCTGGCAAATTATTTTCAGTTGGTATATCCAAATCGTCTCTGGTTTGCGTTCGCCTGTTCGCAGAATGGTCGATTCCTACAACAGCACCTTTGAACAAATCGATATCTTTACATGTGCTCCTCATAAGTTTAAAAGTCTAATTTTAAATGAACTTTCGTGAATTTTTTAATTCATTTTTACACTACCGATTTGTACTAAGTTTTTGTTACCGTAGCGATGATTATTATTATTTTTACTGTTATGTATGTTTTAATTAATCTGTGAACAGCGTTGTGGGCTGCAATATTGTTAATAAGTCTTATATACTTAGATGTCTATGTATTATATTGTAGCTGTTTGTTGTTCCTTTTGAATAAAAAAATAAATAAAATAAAATAAAAAAAATAAGACAAGTAAAGGTAATAAGCTACAGATGCGCTTCTCCGATAGAACGACACATTCCTTCGAAGGATTTGATCTTTATCGGCGGCACTCGTTTTGCAAAAAACATCATGTTTTATGCCCGAGCCGAGATAAAAGTTGTTCCTTTTTACACAAGTACAAAAAAATGCAGTTCTTTAGAAATGTAGCCGTGAGTCACTTGCCGTGGTCGGTAAGCTGACAGACTGACAAACAGTCATACCAAAGGACTCCATGTTCCCATCAGGGCTGTGGGTTGTCGAAAGAGATACCGCGGCCTCGATACAAAGGGCTAAGAAGGAACATGGGTGGTTTTTAGTCAGTAGAAGTCTGACACTCCCTACCGCTCTGCCCAGAGCGGGAGTCATTTGATGATTTCCCACCTCTCAAAAAAAAAAATCCTTGATATTTTTTAAATGTTTCCTGAAAATTCTTTGATATTAGCCTTGCTATCAATAAAAATACAGCAGTTCACAAAATAAGAAGATAAATACTGTCCTACATAGCCAATGAACTCATTAGGCTATTCAGGTTTTATGGTAAAATACTAGAACTTCTCGGTTTCATTAAGGTCACCAGGCAAGCATAGGTAACGAGGAGTCAGTGACCTCTCGCTTTAAACACAATAGCCTAGCGAGGTCCTGTGAGTGGCAGAATTAAGAGGAAATGCGAGTGCTGTCTCTTTCTACTATCGCTGTCTCTCTCCGTCCTCCTGCCCTCAAATTCGTGCGATAAGGACAACTATAGAAAAAAGTTAGAATTCGAGGTTTGGCTCTCGCCTATTTCCTCCTCCAATATTGAACCAATTTAAAAGATATTTTAGACAATGAATAAGGAGGTTATATACTACGCCGCTATGTTTTTCTTTTTTCGTTAATAGTTGTCAAATTTGTACACTAGGACTCTGTTAACAGCGATCTAAACAAGCAATTTTGAGCATTTTTTGAGGGTTCTAGTGCTTATAAAAATAATTTATCACCAAAAAGGAAAACATAGGGGCATAGAAATAGTTAATATTTATTATTCTGTAAAAAACCATTGCTCTAGGGTCATTAACCAAAAAGAAAACAGGCGAGAGCGTTTGTATGGAGAAAAGACCACTCGCGTTTCCTCTTAATTGAAAATGAACGAAAACAAGTTGTTTCTGATAAGGAATTAAATACGCATTTTAATTGTGTGACGGTTGCGTTCTTTTTCGAAATAAGGAAACTTCTCGCCAACTAACTTGTTGGTTTGGTGGTCTACCTGGACTCCTGAGCGTTACAGACTTGAGTTCGATACCCAATTCAGCAAAACTGCTTCAGGATACAAATCATCATCATTCTCCTGATTTAGGCGTTAAATAGACTGACAGCACTTTGATGGCAACGGAGGGAACAGCGTTTGCCGTCGACAAGTGCACAGCGAAAGCTTCTGTCGACAGTTGAAGTTGGCCCTAACTAGTGGATAATAACGTCCCGGTGGACTACCTACAACAATACTGTCGACATGGTAGGCAGCAACCGGTGTGTCGAATTTTGCAGCAGTTGCTTTTGTCGACAATAGCAGTCGCTTTTGTCGACAGTAGCAGTTGCTTTTGTCGACAGTAGCAGTTGCTTTTGTCGACAGTAGCAGTTGCTTTTGTCAACAGTAGCACTTGCTTTTGTCAACAGTAGCACTTGCTTTTGTCGACAGTAGCAGTTGTTTTTGTCAACAATAGCAGTTGCTTTTGACGACCGCTGAAGTTGGCTCTGTTGAAGTCAAAGTTCTGCTCTTCTATCTGATGCTTAACAGTATACACCTCTTCCTAACCTTTCACAGAAAACAGGCCATTTTACAGAATCTCTCGCTCTCAAAATCAATAAACACATCCATCTAACATAACACATGACATGATTACTTTTACGTATGTCTGCGGTACACATCACTGACTGCGGCAGTGACTCTGTCGACAACAAAGTACAAACATTGCTACATGGTGGGCAGCAGCAACAGGTGTATCGAATTATGGAGCAATTGCTTTTGTCGACAGTTGTAGTTGCTTTTCTGGACGGCAACAGTTTTTTTTTTGTCGACAGTAGCAGCTGGTTTCATCGACAGTAACAGATGCTTTTATCGACACTAGCGATTGCCACTGTTGACAGCTGAAGTTAGCTCTGTTGACAGCAAAGTTCTGCTCTTCTATCTGACGCCTTACTTGCTAGCCCATCACAGAATCTATAGTTCGATCTCGAAATCACGAAGCATTTCGTACAAACGTTCATCTAACATAACACTTGACATGATTACTATTACGTGTGTCTGCGGTACACATCACTGACTGCGGCAGTGACCTTGGAGCGCAATTTAGATGAAACTCGTTACTGCGTCATATTTTGAGAGATTTCACTGTGAAGTGTAGCGCAGAAGGTTTAGTTTTTATGAAGTTTAGATGCGGTTCAAGTTCAATAACGTTAGACTACTCGTGACTTCTAGTGCCCGCATTAACGTAACGGCCTTGTTAGCCACAAAGGGTTAGGCAGAGCTGTATATTGTTCATCATCAGCCTATAATGTTCCCACTGCAGGGACTCAGGCCTCCTCTCTAGGAGAGGGATGGGCTATAATCCACCACGCGGGTGCAGTGCGGATAGGCAGATGTCACATGTCTTCGAATTTTTTGGTTCTAAGACATGCCGGTTTCCTCACGATGTTTTCCTTCACCGTTTTGAGAGCAGCGGTCATGAAATAAATTACACAAAGTAATGCGCCTGCCTGGGTTCGAACCCACGGGCCACGACCTACTGTTCGTAAGACGGGGCCGACACCACTGGGCCACCGCTGCTCTCATTATTATTATTCAGATTGTTATTACGACTAATACGTCATCCTCATTCTCTTACCCTTATCTCAATTCATTTGTGGTCGGCGCAGCATGTCTTCTTCTTCCATACTTCTCTGTTTCTCGTCATTTGATGAGACACCTCCTTTCTTACCATATCATTCTTTACTTCGACTCATACAGAATATAACTTAAGTCCCATGTAATAGGGGACGAAATTATTGCCATCAACCGGGCACAGATCCAGACTCTTTGGCTGCTAATGAGAAATTTCTGGTATAAAAAAACTCAAAAGCAATGTGCCCGACCCGGTAATCAAACCAAGTACCCCATGCTCAGCAGTTACGCTTGCGACCACTAAACCAACGAGGCATTATTTGTAAATGAGTCTTCTGTATTGTCTATGAAGTGCGAACACACTTTACTTGACCGTGCTCACGACCGCTACTACTGCTAACGACAGCTATTAAGTTTTATAATCTGTGCCAGTGTTTAATCTATGCGCGTTACGTTCGAAATTTGAATGAGAATGAAACGTTCTTATTTTGAACTTGATGCGTGTATGGGAAGTCTTTAGAAAGAAGATTAATTTTAATGAGTATGTAATGCCTACTTATGGTGGCATTATCACGTATTTTTTTTTTGTGTAGGCCTTTGTTCATTGATCTCTTTAAGATATTTTAAGTCATGAAAGTATACATGAGAATCCATTATCATTTTTCTACCCTTGTCCAATGTAAATTGTTACTTGGAATCAACGCAACACGTTTTTTCATCCATTTTCCTCTGTCAACCGCTGTAATTCAGTGTTCATTATTCTTTCATATCATAAAATATATAAACGCCAGCACTTCAAGCTACCGGAAACTGCCAAACTATTCCAATCAAGCTTTAACCTAATGTTGTAGCAATTAAGTTCAAAATGTGTTACAGAAGTTTGACAGATGGATTTTGAAATTATAAGTAGTCTTTTTTATGGCTTATTTTATCACACCAAGCACAAATAAAATTTTAAACTCCAAAAGAACATAAAGATCTGGCTGGTTAGGCTAGCAGCCGATCCCAACATAGTTTAAAAAGGCAGGCAGATGATAAGAATTAAAGTAACTCTACCCAACGTAATAGGGGATCGGACAAAAAAAACTAATACGTCCGTCAGATAGATTTCCAAAAATTATTGGACACGTATTTTTCATTTTTCACAAACAAAAAATGAAGACGATACAGTGCTTCGAAAACTCGTGTGACGTCATATGCTAGTACATTTTGTACCTACAAGTGACGTTTCAAGCCCCACTCCATGATATTTGACGCGCTTTATCTTCGTAATTTTTTATTGATTTGATCAAACAAAAAACACGTATCCAATATTTTTCGATAATCTAACTGTCGGACTAAACAGAATCATATTTTTTTTGAGTCAGTCCGATCCCCTATTGTACATAATGTGAACATAACGAGTATGTATAAAAAATTCAACTCAATTTCTGTTTTATTTATTACGTTTTCAGCTCCAAACATCTTGACAGATGACAGGTAACACGGCGTACTTAAGGAAAAACAAAACATTCTCCACAAAAATAAAATGAAGAAACAAAACACGCGAGTATGTAGTCAAGCGAAGTGTCTCTAAGGAATAAAATAGACGAGCAGCACTTTGCTGTCAACAGAGCCAACTTCAGCTGTCGACAGAGGCAACTGCTACTGTCGACATAAGCAACTGCATCGAAAAAATCGCTGAAAAAACGGGACCTCGAAACAAATAGTAAACATGGTAAATATCCAGTTACAAGTGTTAATTATTAATAATGCAACTGCTACTGTCGACAAAGGCAACTGCGACTGTCGACAAAAGCAACTGCTGTACTATTCAAAATGTCAATTTCTGCCCACCATGTCGCCAGCATTTCAGAAGTCGACAAAGGCAACTTATCTATCCATATGTCGACGGAAAACGCAATTGCCTCTGTCGACAGTAAAGTGCTTCTCTTGTGTAAGGGGTCAATTTTTCTTTTGGGGCGTGGGAAATTATCAAATGACTCCTCCCGCTCTGGGCTGAGCGGTAGGGAGTCTCAGACTTCTACTGACTACAAACCACCCATGCTCCTTCTTAGGCCTTTGTGTCGAGGCCGCGGTATCTCTTTACCCCGACGGGTGTGTACGGAGCCTTACTTTTGACTACAACTTTACCCAATAAATGACACACTATCAAAATACATAGTTAAGCTAAATTGCCCATAAAACTAATATAACGTAACAGGTTTATATTATTTATAGTTATTATATAACTTTCACTGATTGACATAATATTATTGAATGAAATAGCAACTTGTTAGACTGGTTTAGAGATTAGCATTATAAAAGCTAAATCGATATTATGATTATGAATAACATTTCTGATACTTATATGAGTTCATACCGAGCTTTAAACTGCCGGCTCATCTACAGGTTAAGCCGCACTTGTCTAGGGGTGCGTGGATGGATGACCACCCACTACCACTACATACCGAGTTTTTTTTTTATATGGGCTTACTCTTGACCTCAATCTTGCCCAAAGGGCAGAGATGAGGTCGACGATGGGACGAGCTTACCCAGAAGAAGCCTATTTACTCGCAACTTAAATAGATCGGGGCTATATGAACTCGGGAAGACCGACGCAGGCAGGGTGTTCCACTCCTTGGCTGTACGAATAATGAAGGACTTAGCAAAACGCTTCGTACGAATTTGTGGAACATCGACAACAGGTGATAACCTGCAGTACGCCTAGTCTCTCGATGGAAGAAGGGAGATGGAGGAATAAGCTCGTGGAGCTCTTGCGCGCACTCTCCGAAGTACAGTCTGTAGAAGACCGACAGATATGCAACTTTGCGGCGGTGGGCCAGGCTATGTAGCTTGGCAACCAGCTTAGCGTCACCAATCAGCCTCCTAACAGATTAACGTGCTTTCCGAGGCACGGAGGAAACTCTGTATGTAATCACAAACGTATTACTATTTTTAGTACAGTATAATAATATAAATAATAACTAATTCGCAGTAACCAGTGTGACTGACAGGTGAGCATCAGTCTTGGCTCAAATATATATGTTATGTAATACATCTTTTCATTTATTAGGTCGGCAGATAAACATGTCTTCATGTATAACATAGCAACATATTTTTTGCGTATAAAATATATGTCTCTGTCTAGTTGTCATTTATCTTTTTGTAGATCGGTCAAAGACTCCTCCTTCCCTGCTCTGTATACATCTTAAAATTATGAAACTAGTGTAGAGACGGAAAATGTTACCCGTCTAGAGGTTTTAATCGGGTTATTTTTTTGAGTTCGGTGAAAAAAGGCAAACCTAACCGGTTCATCTTTAATTACAAAATGGGCCTGCTCTTGACCTCGATCTCGCCTGATAGAAAGCGATGGATGAGGTCCTATGATGGAACAAGTATGCTTAGAAGACGTGGAGAAGAAGCGCTGGAGTAAAACTCGTCGGGATATCGTCCAAGTCTTCTCATCTTAGATGGTACGCTGCAGTAAACTGCTGTTCTAGTAGACATTCTGATAGAACTGCTTTCAATTGAAATTAGTTTATTATACAAATAAGTACCTACATCATCATCATCATCAGCCTATAATGTTCCCACTGCAGGGACTCAGGCCTCCTCTCTAGGAGAGGGATGGGCTATAATTACACCACGCAGGTCCAGTGCGGGTTGGTAGATGTCACAACGCATCCAATTTTTTGGTTCTAAGGTTTTCCTCACGAAGCTTTCGTGCTCGCAGTGTTCGTTGTTGCGGGCATTCGGTGGCGTGTGGTTCGGCGTGGTGGCTTTCGGGATGACGCATTGCACTCGTAGTTTCGTTCTTCTTCCGTCCTTCTGACATTCAAAAGTGCCTGTAATGGCTTAATTGAAATAAACTATTTGAGTTTGAGTTTTTGAGTTTGAGTTTTCCTTCACCGTTTTAAGAGCAGCAAATTAGTACGCATACTATTTTTATAAATTTTCGTAAATTATAATGAACTAATCGACAGAGATTCGTCATAGTTTTAACTTAATTATTTCTACAAGCGTGTCTGATAAGGAACGAATCATTAAATTATTTGTTGCGGTTTTTAATTGATATTTCTCTCATGGTTTTAAAAATGCGAAACTCTCCTAAATACTACTAGGGCAGTAGGACTGATGAAGACGTAATATTGCGTTAAATAGAGCTGATCGGACTAACTGTGGACATTGATCTATTTAATTTACCCATATTTTTAGTAGAAACATTATCTGTCAAAGTCCACTAAAGTAGCAGGACTTTTAGTATTTGTAAGAAAGAATTATTGAAGTAATATTGAAATTATTTTTTGCTTTTTTTTGTACATGTCCGTGTCAGGAATCGTGTCTGCAATTTGTCCATCACGGTTAGACTAAAAGTTTTAGCAGCTAATAACTCCAAAACAACCTGACAGTACCTACTAGGCGATCATAAAAGCCTGAATCGTATCTGCCCAGTGTTCCCACTTCTGAAAACGTTATATTGTATTAGGTGTCTATCTATCACAGAACAAATTAACATAACCTCTAAGTTTGACTATTAGTCGCAAGTGCTACTGCTTAGGATGAAGTCCTGAATTTGATTCTCAGGTCGGAAAAAGTGATTTTGGATTTTCCATCAAGAATTTCTCCCGGAATTTCACCGGGTGTAAAATACCCGGTTGATGGTAATAGGCGCGCCCTGTGAAGGATTTACTACATAAGTGCACTGCTCTGTATAACCTATCAGTACCTAATTAAAGCGTGATGTTATTTATTTGTTTACAACATAAATCAGATCAATTTACATTGAAGTGTTGACTTCACAGGATTCACACGCCAACGAAGCAGAACAATGGACGAAGAAAAAATGCAGCAAAAAGTTTCTAAGGTCAAGTCTATGAGGTGCTTACATTATATGCGAGCCTGGTACTTGCACGAGTTATGATAGAATTAGTACATGCGTTTTGTAATCTTCACGCTATGCTATGGGAGTAAGCAGGGCTTATAGACAATATAGACGAAGAAAAAAAATTGCAAAAAGTTTCTAAGGTCAAAGTCTATGAGGTGCTTACATTATATACACGCCTGGTACTTGCTCGAGTTATGATAGAATTACATGCGTTTTATAATCTTCAGGCCACGCTATGGGGGTAAGCCTAACCCTAACCCTTTAGCAAAATGTCTCTACGGTCAAAAATGAGTTAGTTTTACTATCTGTCTGTAAATGGTCTGTTACCTTTCGTCTGAATTAGATAGGATAATCTTTAACACGGTGCTCTAACATTCCCTGGGGATATTTTCATACCTAACTAAGCACAAGCGATTTTAGTCAAAACTAGTCATCATTCTCATGCCCTTATCCTAATTCATTTGGGCAGCATGTCTTCATCTTCCTTATGTACTTCTCAATTGACTCGTCATCCTACCAGATACTTCCTTTCTTGCCATATCATCCTTTTACACAGTCCATCCATAGTATTTAAAAGTAAATAAACAAAGTGTATAAATAAATACATTCCATGGGGCTTTGTACAAAATGTAAAAGAAGGTGATGAAGTACTACATTATTATGTCAGCCTAGCTAGTACATTGTATATCGGGTAACATTACCATTTTGTCAGAGAGTAAGCCGAGCTCGCGGATGTAACGAGAGCAAACAACACTCGTAATAAATTGCTAAGTCAAGTGAGCTTGTTACGTCTTTATGTGAGCCTGGTACTCACATTACAAGTATTTGTTAGAAGAGGCGAGAAATGCCATGTTTGTGAGAAAATTGTTAAAGTCTATGCCATTATTGTTATCATTTTTTAGGGGTTGACTTCCAGTCTAACCGGATGCAGCTGAATACTAGTATTTTACATAGAGCTACTGCCTATCTGACCTCCACAACCCAGAAATTAGTTCACTATAGATTGCAGGAAAACCTTTAAGAAGTCTATGGTGCTAAAATAACAAGGAAAATCTCTCAATATCTACTACAATGATACGGAACCCTTCTGTGCAAGTCTGACTTGCACTTAGCCAGTTTTTTTCCTTTATATATCATTCCTTACACACTCCACCTATCTGTTCTTTGGTCTTCCTCTCCCTCTGCATCCATCTACATTTATATTCGTCACTCTTTTAGTGACAAGCGATTCATCCCTCCTCATCACATGTCCATACATACCACGACAGTCGATTCCCTTTTAACTTTTCTGTAACTGGTGCAATTTTTAAACTTCCTCTTTTAAACTCGTTCTTTACTTTATCCAGCCTAAGCTACTACAATATAATCTAGAAATGGTTCAAGCAACAATAAATAATTGTATTTAATAAACGTAACAACTGCAATAAACTAATACAATAGAATTATGTAAATGTTTTAACTTTCTATCTCAAGTTCACGAAGTGTTCAGCGAATGTATACAACGGCTTAACATTACATACTACATAATTATGTTAACAAGACGATAAACCACATGCCGTTGGTCGAGTGGTCATAATCGCAACTTAGGTGTATGAGATTCTTTTTTAGGGTTCCGTACATCAAAAGGAAAAAACGGAACCCTTATAGGATCACTCGTGTGTCTGTCTGTCCGTCTGCCACAGTCAATTTGCTCCGAATCCAATGGACCGATTTAGTTGAAAGGTACACATATGTATTTCTATGACCCAAACACGGACGTGTATGGAACAACTGCCTATCTGACCTCCACAACCCGTACTGGGTTATACGATAGCCATTGGTAAGACTGGTTGTCAGACTTTCAGGTCACTGACTACCTGTTACGACTGCCAAATATCTATATATGGTAGCCGGGTGGTCACCGATTCACAGACCAATTATTAAGCCTGAAGTATCTATTGTTCAAACACGATCTCCAATACTCAATACATGTTATAGTATCGACAGACTACGGACCGTTATTTGACCTAAATAAGTTAACTTAGAGCAAAATAAACTAGCGCTATAAATTTAGGCTTTTCGCTATCAGAGCTATAACAGTTCGTTATAAAACTAGGCTGTTCTCGTGAGCAAGAAAATAAGTAAAAATGTTTTTAAAGTCGATTGTAACCTAGTTCTTCGTGATAGGCGACTGTTGGGTCTATAGTGGTCGCAAACGCTGGTTATGAGGTCCGATTCGATTCCCAGGTGATGTTATGTTAAGGCGAGGTTTCCCTACTTTGTTTTTATGTACGCACGACCTCGTCCCCCGCCCTGCCGCGCGAGCGATATAATGCCGAAATTTTGACTGTTTTTTCTTCTTGGAGAAAAATGATAAAGAAATTATACATTATGTGACCCGAGATAATACACATTTTTTACGACCTTTATTATGATATAAGTTTAATTTTTCAAAGCCTAATATAACTCAAGTAAAACGATTATTTACCCATCATTTGGACATGTCTTTGCGATTTAATTGGATGCAGTGAAGTGTAAGTAATCGTGTATCGCATGCCCGACATATCATGATCAAAGAGTCAACTATGTAATACATTTTTTTCAAAATTTAAATCCGTTCCATGTACGAGTAAAACGCTATTGTTGACGACGTTTATCGGGGTAACCCCGCCTTAAAGGGATGTAATTGAGATGCAGATTTCAAAAGACTACGATGTCAGGGACCGGGCGATGCGCCTCAAGTGGACCTGGGCAGTACATCTGGCTAGATGCTGAGATGGCCAAGATGGATGGAGCAAGGAATTGACTGAGTGATGGCCAAGGTTAGGCCAAAGAAACCAAGGCCGTCTTAAAGCTCGTTGGGGTGACGATATCGTCAAAGTCGCAAGAAACACCTGAACACACAGGGTAGGGAAATATGGCAGAAAAAAGGAGAGGCCTATATAACGGTGAAGGAAAACATCGTGAGGACACCAGCATGTCTTAGAACCAAAAAAATTGAAGACAAATGACACCTACCAACCCGCACAGGGCGGATTATAGTCCATTCCTCTCCTAGAGAGGAATCCTGAGTCCCTGCAGTAGGAACATTACAGGCTCATGATGAAAACGAACAGCGGGTGATTCCGGGCTGATATGATGATGATGAGATACAATTTTAAATAAAGAATATTCAGTCCAATCCTATACCTCCAAACTTTTGCAACAAAACAACATCTCGTGTTAGAAATAACGCTATAAATAAAGTGTTCACACTTTGTACATTAAGTGCGGTGAGCGGCCGTGCCCGTAACGGCATCGGCACTTGTTCGACACTTTCCGAACGTCGATACAAAGTTACGTCGAGCGCTCTTGTGTTATATTGTCGTGGTACGAGAAAGGGATCTAAGATGAATTGATTGGCTATTTTTAGGGTTCCGTACCCAAAGGGTAAAAACGGGACCCTTACTAAGTCTTCGCTGTTTGTCAGCAGGCTGTATCTCAAGAACAACGATAGCTAGACAGTTCTGTTGAAATTTTCACAAATTATGTATTTCTGTTGCCGCTCTAACAACAAATATTTAAGAGGGGGCTCCCATACACCAATCGCGATTTTTTTGCCGTTTTGGTACCCTTCGGCGTACCCTTTAGCGTTCTGTAGTTTTTGCCTACCCCATGGGAAATGTTGTAGATTTACGAATGTATGTGTAAATAATTTGGTTTTTTCGCCCACTTTAAGTGTAGCTCCACTTTACCGGATATTTAAAATTCTTTTTTCCAATTTCCTCCAATGAATAAATCACAACATAATGGCTATTCTTTTGAATCCGTCTGCCTACTGCCTATACCCTCGTCCTTCAGTTTCCAATTAGAGAAAGTCGGCCTCGACCTTCTACCGATAGCATACAGTGGTACTCCTCAATAATTCATAATTATGCGATCGACCCGCACTCTCTGTGACGTAAGGAATACTACTAGCGTTCTTATGAACTCCTGGTAGTCAAAGAAGCCAGTTTATAACATCAATGTTACCGCGTAGGCTGACATAGATGTTTCTAATTTGGCTAGTTATGTGCCATGTAATAGGGAGCGAGCCTATTGCCAACAACCGGGCACGAATAAATTGTGGCTGCACGTGCACACTCTCAGTGACGTAAGGAATACTACAAGTGTTCTTATGACCTCCTGGTAGTCAAGTAAGAGAAGCCAGTTCATAACATCAAGCCTGTTACCGCGTAGGGTTCGACAGAGATGTTTCTGAACTAATAGTAGTACACCCACATTTCACTATACGTTATGTGCCATGTCATAGGGAGCGAGCCTAATGCCAACAACCCTGATTAAGAGTGTGACGGAATGCTACTACCGTTCATATGAGTCCCTGGTAGTCACGAAAGAGAAGCAAGTTATTAGGGGATATATGGGTTTACTCTACGGTTTACCGAAGAGTTAGGTAGACCGTAGAGTAAACCCATATATCGCCAGTTATGTTTGAGTCTATGTAATAGGAAGCGAGCCTATTGCCATCAACCAGGCACGTATTCAGACTCGAACGCGAATGCTACTGAATAATAATTGTTGATAGCAAAACCAAATAACATTCGCCAAATCTGGGAATCGATCCCGTCCTTTGTCGATTCCCAGGTTTCTCGTACTCAGGAGTTACAAATCAAATCATTTTATTCTATGGCAAATAAAGCTCATAGGATAGATAGAATAGGTAACTAGGTACACAAAATAACTATAATAAACTAATACAAATTACAAACTTTATAGAGTAACCCACGTAGAGTGTAACTTTTTAGGCAGAAAAGTGATAAAAAAGTATAAATAGTAATTTGTTCTAATTGCTAGAGCTTACCAATTAATTACTGAAACTCTTGCTCCTTTGGAAATAAGTATTCTTAAGTTAATTACCTGTAAAAGATAAAAACATTTATTATTATTTATTACACTATGAAAAGAGAATAAACACGCTTTGATTAAAATTAAAAAGTGTTCAAGTTAATTGCCATTTTAGTGTTAAAAAAAATACCTAGAAAAAGCAAAGAAATAAAAATTCCTTTCTAAGTTTCGCGTAGGGGAGCTGTGGCTCAATTATAACATTCGCTCGGGTCGACCTTTAGGTTAGGTTGGTCTGTAGATGGGTGCCCACACTGCCCACATTCACTGATCAACCGTTCTTTGGATGAATAAGTATTGGTTGAATTATTCTGTTGGTTAAGCATTTACTGGCGAATAGTTCTGTGGGCGAGTCGTTTGCGGCTTAAAAATTAAATAAAAAAATAAAATAAAAGGGGATCCCAACTAGCAAAAGTTAGTTGTATAGAAGTCCATAGAACGTTTTGTAAAAACTAATCGATGGTCACATAAAAGGCCAAAGAAGGTGCACCTACAAAGAAAGTGGCGCAATTATATCTCCATTCAGTGTTAAAGTACAACTGTAGCGGTGTCAGGCATGACAATTTTGGCCTATTACAGTTGATGTAACAGTAACGCAATCTCTATTTGATGACATACAAGCCACCGCAACGCTACTAAAGTTCTTTTAGGTACTGTAAAACAGTTCATGATTCCATTACTTCACTATAATATTCATCGTTCATTCATTTTACATTCGTTCACGTGCAGTGTTTTTGAAGAGAATTGGATAATAAAAGAATACGAGGAGCCATATTGTGGCGAGTTATATATTATTTTGTAATTAAATTATTCGTCCCTTACGGGGAAAATGACGTGCGACTGTAATTTTACTGATAAAATATGTACTGGTTACCGACTATATTTGAATGCCCCCCTCGAATTATTGAGCTTTTACTAAAACAATTACGAATTTTAAGTCATAAACATACTTCCAGCTTCCTGAACACTACTATAGCATTCGTTATGACAGATTACAACCACCATTACATGTCGCATTAATTACGCTGAATCAAAATGTCAATATTGTTGTAAAAGAGCGATAGAAATGCCTTTACAAAACTGAATTAACATTTAAAAGCATTACTAACCTACCGTTATACACAGTTATTATGTTTTAAAAGAGAAATAATCTACGATATAGTACTATTGTAATAGAGGGACTATAACAGTTATAAAAAAACAATCCTGTTTTAAAAAAGTGTCTTTGTGATAAGTTTATCACTACGACTATAACGAGCGTTAAAAAACCTTTATATGACAATTTAAGTTCTATAAATGTAATTCGAAACTCAGCTATATCACCAAATCACTCTGTTGTAGACTTTTTGTACCCACTATAGTACTATGCACTGTAACGACGATCTAAAAATCCACAATATCACAATATCGCCCTATTCTTGAGTTTTCATCTCCACTTTAACGAAAGAGTCATTATAGTTCGTTCAGAACTTTTATTGCGTAAATCAGGCGCATTGGGGCGACAGTAAACACTGTTATAAAGTTCTATCGTTGTGTACTAGTCACATTGGAGGTTGCTATAACGCCTGACTATAACAGCTATACAAAGTCACGAAGTAAACCTTTACATCAATTCCTAATAGGTCCTTTTTGCTGTATAAACTTATAGAGCCAAATTGTATTGTCAAACGCTTTTACACAACAATCAGTCACCGCCAAAACCTTTATACATCGTTCACCCAGCTGTTTTGAGATATAAGGTTTGGTTATAGCGCAAAATTGCTGGTTGGGATAGAACCAATGTGGCATATCAACCTGTCCGCCATTTTGATTTTTTTTCGAAATCGCGGCCCACGGTGAAAGTGGTATGTATGGATAGAGGACATATAGACGAACAAAAAATGTCCAGTAACATGGTACCCAAAGTGTCACGTTACCGAGATATTTGAAGTTAAAGATCGACAAACGAGTACAACGACATTCATTAAATATTTTTTTAAATAGCCTGTTTACGTGTTTGGGCGTTAAATTATATCCAAATAATAGTTCCCAGGTTGATTATTGTTATACGCACATTGAAATCGCTTCGCATCTCATTGAAACGCTATGTAATGTCAAAAAATAGTTTTCTCGTGCTCCTAGTAGTATGTAATGTACCTACTCTCTTTCAATAACCAGTAATAATAATAATCAACGCCTATAGACACGTAAAAGGTCTAATTTTTATGTGGTCATTGTACTGATTTGTCCATCTTTACCTTCAAATATCTCGGTAACGTGACACTTTGGGTACCGTGTTGCTTGACATTTTTTGTTCGTCTATATGTCCTCTATCCATACATACCACTTTCATCGTGGGCCGCGATTTCGAAAAAAAAACAAAATGGCGGTGGGTCGATATGCCAGCTCCCATACAAAAAAGTTCAAACCCCTTTATTGTGTCAAATAATTGGTTCCTTTACAATTGTTGTGTTCGGTCGGAATCTTCTTTTAGACAAATAAAGCCTGTAGTAGAAGACTCCGGCCCTCCCTATTTTGTGCAGCGTGACAATTTACACAATATTTTTAAAATATTAAAGTTAAATTAAAAAGTTAAAAATAAGAAATTAAATTAAAAAGAGAGTATAACTTAGAGATTGGGTAAAAGATACTGTTGAACAACGGTTCATGGATCAATCGAATGTAGGTAAATCGTTTCACCTATAAGGTATAGGTAGTATTGCCCAGTTCTAACTGGGTTGTGGAGATCAGATAGGCAGTCGCTCCTTGTAAAATACTGGAATTCAGCTTCATCCGGTTTTAGACTGATCCAACCCTGAAAAACAAACTGTTCGTCTCATGTTTGTTTAGTTTTTCCGTCCAAATCAATACTAAAATACTTTATTTACATCTCAGTTGTACCAGGGTAACATGATCAGCAAGGAGGTCAACATAAACAACGGGACGGTCGTCCATCGCTGGGCCGGCTCCAACTTATCCGGCAGATATCCGCCGGACGTCACCCAGTAACGTCGACTCAGCCCTGACCTATTTATGAGATGTACTGTTTAGTTTAACAAGGTTCTACCCGCGGTTTCACCCGTAGCCAAAAGTGAAGGAAAACATCGTGAGGAAACCGGCATGTCTTAGAAACAAAAAATTCGAAGACATGTAGCATCTACCAACTCGCACTGGGCCCGCGTGGTGTATTATAGCCCATCCCTCTCCAAGAGAGCAGGCCGGCCCTGCAGTGGGATCATTATAGACTGATGATGATGAAGACGATTGTATAATTATCACTTTCTTCGGTGAAAGAAAACGTCGTGAGGAAACCAGTATGTCTGAGAGATATTTCTTGACGGCATGTAAAGTCAAGTCAGCGGCCCATGGACGACATCAAAACTTTGACACAAGATTAGGATTACCAAACGATAAAAGATCATTATGGTACAAGTTGGTAGCCGACTGCACGCAGCAGCAGCAGACGACATGTCGTCGCTTCATGTCGTCACGACACGTCGTCGCGTCATGTCGCTGCAGTCATGATTTCGAACCCGACTGCAGACGGCAACTGCAGATGGCATCCAGTTGGTGTAAACTGAAGACACAGGTTCCGATACACTTTCGACTAAAGGACATATATCTCCTGTTGTTTCTGTTATCTATGGGCACTACTTATCTGCGGTCGGACGACACGTGCGTCTGCCGCTCGACGACGCGTCGCTAGCTTCACGTCGCTAACTACGGAGGGAATTTCATAGAAATACGTAGAAACCTGCAGTCGTGTCGCCGCGACACGTCGTCTGCTGCGGCTTCGTGTCGCCCTCGCCCGCTACCAACTTGTAAGTTGTACCTTTATGGGGTTCGAATATAATCCCAAGGGAATTTACTTAGTACCTACTACACAAGTCAATAAACATGGCCAACTGCAAGTGGGACTTACACATGAAGGGTTTCGTACCATTGTAGTAGATATTCAGAGATTTTCCATGTTATTTTAGCACCATAGACTTCTTATAGGTTTTTCTGTAATCTCTAAATGTTGTATGTTCAAAATTTTAGGCTCAGTAGTTTTAGAGATATCCTCCCGTCCGCTAATAAATCTCCAGGAGATTTATAACAATGGTTTTTTAATTGTGTCTATAATAAGGCGTATGAGCTCATATCGGGAGGAATGTTCGGACAGACAGACACACGAGTGATCCTATAAGGGTTCCGTTTTTTCCTATTGAGGTATGGAACCCTAAAAGTGCCTTAATCGTTAAGGTCCCCCTTTTACCAGCATGTTCTGAAAATTTCCTTCTTGTGGAAATCCTCATCGGTCAGTATGGAAAATCTAACTGACGGTTCTAGCTGTTCCTATAAATGCTTCTCAAGTACAAACTTATGTCCAAGACTATGCATTACTGAAGCAAGCAAAGCCAAACTCCTGAAAGCTTGAATTGACGTCCACAGTAACAGTCGAAGTCGAGAGCCCAACATTCGAAGTCGCCAGCCCAACATTCGAAGTCGAAGTCGACGGAAGTCTGTCCCCGAGCCGCTGTAACACAGCCGTGACCTATATATAGCTGAGACAGGCCGCCTCTCACACCGAGTTGTACCAACGAACGTTGTTGCAAATTAATTTGAATCATGAATAATTTATAAAGCAGATTCTGGTAATGAAAAATGTATACTTGGTAAGAAATTACTGGAATTTTAAGCTTATAATGAAAATGATTTAGTGTGATTGAAAACCTTGGTCGTTCTCTGTATGAAGAGCACTATCGGGGCGGCGGTTGCACGTTGCGGCGTGCATTCGTTGTTCCGTGATTCGGGGTCTCGAGCATTCGTTGTTGCGGTTTGCGTCGCTGCGTGCTTTCGTGCTCGCAGTGTTCGTTGTTGCGGGCATTCGGTGGCGTGTGGTACGGCGTGGTGGCTTTCGGAATGACGTATTGCACTCGTAGTTTCGTTCTTCTTCCGTCCTTCTGACATTCAAAAGTGCCTGTAATGGCTTAATTGAAATAAAATATTTGAGTTTGAGTTTTTGATTTTTTCTCTATGTTTGTGTTAAAAATTTCTTTGTTTGTTTATTTTGTAATGTTAACAGCAAAATTTGCTTTGTGCTGAGTACCTATGTTAAACATCGAAACGCACATATTTATCTAATTTAATGCTTATTTCACAGTTACTGTGTGTTGAACTAAGCATCATAATTAATGTTTGCATGCCAACTTTATGGCGCAATGTGTCTTTGCTATACATAATTATTATTTTAACATCTTTTGTACCACATTTGTTGCAAATAAATAATTTTGACTTTGACTTTTAATACCTACATCGGAGGGCAACCAACATAATATAAGTAACATGGCGTTTTGGCGGATTACAGGCGTGATGTTTTTTTTTTTTAATAAATAAATAAATACTTAAATAAAAATAATAAAACATCACGCCTGTAATACGCGAAAGGTTATGCAGAGGTGTACCCATCATTACACACACATCACATTTCACCAATTATTTTTAAGACCCATGTATTAGAGGGCGAGCCTATTGCCAAATACACAAATTTAGACTCCGTAGTTCATCATCATCAGCCATAAGACATCCACTGCTGGACAAAGGCCTCCCCCATAGAACGCCATACAGAACGACAGCCTGCCGTTTGCATCCACCGGTTGCCCGCGACTCTCACGATGTCGTCGGTCCACCTGGTGGGAGGCCTGCCAACGCTGCGTCTTCCGGTTTGTGGTCGCCACTCGAGAACCTTCCTACCCCATCGGTTGTCGGTTCTTCGAGCGATGTGGTGGTGTGGATTTGACTCCGTAGTTGCTACAGAGAAATTCCTCATGGAAACACTCACAACTTTGCCCGTCCGGGGAATCGGAACAAAGACCTCAAGCTCAGTAGTTGCCTTTGCGACCAACAAAGCAGTCACATACTACTACCAGGATCCGACATGTTGATTCATATCTGATTCCTAGCAACCACCTAGCAACTATAATAATAATAATAATATTATAATAATAATAATATTCCACAACTATCACACAACGCCATCTAGTCCCAAGCTAAGCAGAGCTTGTGTTATGGGTACTAGACAACTGATAAACATACTTATATATTTCTAAATACATACATATTATAGATAAATTACACCCAGACACAGAACAAATGATCGTGCTCATCACACAAACATTTGTCCTGGGTGGGAATCGAACCCACGACCTCCGGCATAGCAGTTAGGGCAGTTAGTTACTATGTAAATAAATATGTCTGAAGTCGCGAAGTGAAAGGGAAAATAAAAATTGTTAATATCAATCCTCGTCTTAGGACAAGAATCTAGTGAAAGCAACGATCCGACAGATATACAAATTATCTTGATTTGACGACATGCGGTTCTTGTGGACTCAGTCGTTACTGTGACGATACTTGCAGATATTCTCGTAAGTTAGAGCTAGTTCAAGCCAATCACGTTAGCTAGAGCAGGTGGTGAAGCCAAAAGTGACAGGTTAGTTCCAATAACTGGAGCACTAAGCGGCAATTTTCACGATAAATGATCATCATCATCATCATCATTTCAGCCAAAAGACGTCCACTGCTGAACATAGGCCTCCCCCAGGCGTCGCCACATTGACCGGTCCCGTGCGTCTCTCATCCAGCGGGTTCCTGCAACCTTGACCAGGTCATCGGTCCACCTAGTGGGAGGCCTTCCAACGCAACGTCTTCCGGTTCGCGGTCGCCATTCGAGAACTTTTCGGCCCCATCGGCCATCCGTTCTGCGAGCAATGTGCCCTGCCCATTGCCACTTAAGTCTGGCGATTCTTCGGGCTACGTACGATAAATGATGCTTTAAAGTAAACGTAAGCAGACAGTCAATCAATCAAGCATTTATTTTAACTAGGTCAATAACAGACACTGAAGTGTCGACACAAATCACTACACACAAACTCCTGCACCAATGGATAGTGTTTTTGAGAAAGGTAGTAAGGTTTTAGTAGCTAGGTATATAATTTCAAAAGCGGGCGAAACCGCGGGCATCAGCTAGTATTAATTTAAGAGAAACAATAAAAAAAATTGTCACTTCGGTGTAATAGACAGCCGCTATTATTGTTTGCCACTAAAAGATGATCCGGCGACCATCGCGGTTTGTCTCATGTTACGCTTTACAAAGTACACGCAGTTCGCTAAGAATTCTATTATTTATACACACTCATTATTTTAGTTATATCATCGAGGGGCTTGGGGCTACATGATCACAGCTGCACGGTCGAGATTCAAGGTTTATGCTAGCCAGGAGATGGGTTACCTACCATACATTCAAAATTAAAAGTTAGGTTTTCCAATTTAGCTGAAAATCAGCTTATTAGACGTTAAAATTACATAAATAGCTCGTCACACGATTCCCAAACCACAGCAACTTCTGAAAGCCAGAATCACAACCACCAGAAAAGCGCCGAGACAAAGCGCGACGAAGTCCCAAAGAAAAAATTAAACTATCTTGGATCCCGCAACGAAATTAATCAGAAAAGAATAGCGGAGGAGTAGGAAAAACATAATTTCCACTTCCCTACATATCAGCAGGAGACAGAACAGAACAAGGCCAAAAGGTAAATATGCTTTTGTCCTCCAAAACACCAACCATAGCCACTTCCTAGTGCTTAAGGTTGCACAAGCCAGTCATTCTTCCATACAAACGTAGTATGGTGATTACTCCTCTAGTTGACGGTGTAGGTTCAAAATTAAAAATTGTATCAACTGGTCTTGTCATTATTTAGGCCTCTATGGAAGCAGAATTGGAAAAAAAATATTGGTTTGGAAGTTATGAGCGTCGAAACTTTCATATTTTAGCACTAATTTTAACCATCTTTGGGCGTAAATAAGTTACGTATATAGTACGAAAATGAAAAAAGTGAAACCATACAGGCATAGGTTAGTTATTAAAGAATTCAAATAATTTTATTTTGAACAGATACATTCAATGGATTTTTTATGGTATCCATACTACCAAAGGTCTGCATAGAAACAATCGCGCGCCCGTTTCAGTTGTGTCTCTTTCGCTCTATGCATTTCGCTCGTGATGTCGGATGAAATAGCATGCATTTTAGCCCCGCCCACCAACTAGTTCGTGCCATTGGCTTGTTTACCCTTAAGCAGCCCGGGGAAGAAGTGGTGGAACAGACTCTCCAGCAATATTACGTGTTGCCGAGTTCGCTCCGTGCCTCAGAAAGCACGTTAAGCCGTTGGTATCCGCTGTCATTTTTGTAAATCTCTAACAGTCGGAACAAGTAGTCAGTAGCCTGTAAGTTTGACAACCAGTCTTACCAAAGGGTATCGTTATACCCGGGAGTAACTGGGTTCCACAACCCAACATTGCATGCTGTCGCTTCCATTTGAAGGCGAATCTGGTTTGACCAGAAGCGGATAAATTAAAAGCTTCACTCAATTCTGACAATTCAAGGCAACCAGTCGAAATACTCGTGTCTTACTGAATTATAAAGTCAACGAATGTTGTTGATTTGTAAAAATTAACAGCATTGTCAATGCGAGTACTTACATGTACACATTTACACCAGTGATTGTTACACAATTATGACGCTTACTGTTTAAAATTTTAATGACTACATCGATTAAAATCGCTTGTCATGCGTCAATTCAGATTTATAAGTACCTAAATAAAGATTTCAGCGTAGTTCATTAAGGAGTGCATAATAATAAAAACGCCGGCACGGTTTACATTACACGCTAAACAAACAAGCGTCCGTCGTGTTTACATAGCGAGCGATCAATGTAAACAAAATAACTATTGATCGTCTATTTTTCTGAGATTTGTTAAAAGCGTCTGCGTTGTGTATGTTCGCGCTGGTCACGGAGTAGATAGTTGCAGAAGGTCAGCTCTTTGCTACGTGTGAAAACAACGTGGTGTACATAGGGTAGATGCAGTAGTGTGCATTAGCTCACCATACGGTGAGCCCATACGGCAAGCCGCACGCAGAGAGCTTTAATGATTACTTAGGCCATCACTAAGTAAAGGTTTTGACAGTTTTGTATGACAAAACTGTCAAAACCTTTACTAAGTGAGGGCCTAAGTAATCATTTTTTTTTTACAAAACGTGCCCCACACTAGGAATTTCTCCTGTATCGTTTGTGCGTTTACAAACATTTAAACTCACAAACTTACACAAATACATGAAAGCTCAATCATTAAAGGGCAATCTTAGCAATAAGGCTTATAAGTATATCAAACTAAGTAACCCTTCGCGAAAAATATCACTGGGAAAATACTTTTTTTTGGGGTGAAAAATTACATATTACGATAAAACATAACGTCACACGCTCTAAACGTTATGCTGGTGGGTGCTTTGTTTAGTAACCGGGTCATCGAGGTAATTTAAGTAAAATTATGTTCTTAAAAACTATGTAGTATTAAAAAAAACGTGTGGCACTCGGAGACTGCCGCCGCGGTAAAGCAATTGCATACATTGAAATATAAAAAATTGCATAGCATTTTTTGACAACCTTGTTATTTTCCGTAACCTAGCAACCTAGGCTTAGGTTATTTTCGTTACGGAATTTCTGGATTCGGTCTCCACGCTCAAGGCCCGCGATAGAAGCTATGCAATAGCTTAAAAACTTGTGGAAAACTTGCAACTTTGACTTCTAATATCTCCGTAACAAGAAGATTCCCAGGTACACAGTCCACAAAAAAAAAAGCAATGAACAAGTGTTTCTCGGCTTCGATAAGTGTATTTTACACCCACAATACTATAATTACAATACTACTATGCCACGCTGCTTCATAAATATTAATCGGAGGTACTCTTCGTTATTCACCGCCCGTTCGGGTTAGGCACATATAAATGATCCTTCTGTGCCCTATCTACTCCGGTCTCCGTGCCACATTGTAGCCTGTTAGTTGCTGAGTGGTTGTTAGATCGCTTATTAGCGCTGATGGATGGATGGATGGATGGTGGTTGATGGCTGCTCGTGTTTATCGATCATGTTGTAAGCGCTGGTGATGGATCAGACACTTCTCAAATGTCTGTCTGTGCGTTAAACAATGATGTTTGTCTGAAGGTAAAATATTTTAATGAATTTAACGCCTTCAAGTGGACACGCATTCAGACATCGATTTGCTACTAAAAAATCCCTTTTATTTTCTTTTGGGGGGGGGGGGGAATCATCAAATCTCTCCTCCCGCTCCGAGCAGAGCGGTATGGAGTGTCAGTAGAAGTACTGACTACAAACCTCCCATGTTCCTTCTTAGCCCTTTGTGTCGAGGCTGCGGTATCTCTTTCGAACAACCCGCAGCCCCGACGGGACTAAGGATTTCCTGAAGATACTTCCAACGTGATTTTCTAAACGAAACAAAACTACGATCAATTGAATCGTTTAACAATGCACGCCGGGCAATAATGTGAGCAAATTACTTTGTTTAAAATGTGAGCAAATTGCTTTGTTTTGCTAAAGCAACAAAATACTAATGGAAAGAGAATGAAGAAACCAACTGCTGACAAACGAGAAATGGATATTTTCAGAGATTTTTAAAGCAACACTCTAAAACGGCTTGCGAAATTATTCTTCATAATTCTTACTAATATTATAAACTAGTTTTTGCCCGCGGCTTCGCCTGTGTCTTCTGGAAGTCGGTTTAACTACAAAAGTGTCGATTTTCCATACAAACTTTCATCTGCTTTTTAACTCCCCTAGGGGTTGAATGTCGAAAAATCCTTCCTTATTCAATGGAAAACTTGTGCAAAGCTTCTACCAAAAACATGGTAAATAAGAAATCTTTAACATATTTTCAAATAATTTTGTATGTGAAGGAAATACTGTTGATTTTAATTTACAAAAGGGTGAGAAAAATATGTTCTGAAGTTTGTTCATAGTTCTTCTGTATTGTCAAAACAAAATTTGTGAGAAAATTAAATGATGTAAGTTATTCCTTGTCTACATTATAAAGGGAACCTCTGCGCAAAATTTGCAAATTGCAAAACTTCTAGGTCCAAGAGTTTGGGCTGGGCGTTGATGAGTCAATCAGTCATCAGAATGTAGAGCGATTTTTTTTTTTTTGAACGTTGCCCCACACTAGGAATTTCTCCTGTATCGTGGGTGCGTTTACAAACATTGAAAACCACATACACAAACACGTCCAGACCCGAAACAACTATCTGTAGGCCATACAGATACTTGTTCCGTGCGAGGATCGAACCCGCGACACCGAGCGCAGCAGAACACCAAAGAAACGATGGATCGACTGTGTGAAGGATGATATGGTAAGAAAGGAGGTGTCTGCTGAGATGACGCATGAAAGAAGAAGGCATGCTACACCGACCACAAATGAATTGGGATACACACACACCCACTCACATGCACACACACCCACTCACATACATACACACACACACACAAAATTGTATTTTGTTTGTTAGATTAGTTTATTTTTTCTGTTTCTGTTATTTGCTTATTTGTATCAACATTTTGTAAGGGAAGAGCGGAGCCTTCAACTACAGGCATTTTTTATGCCTAAAGGCCTAAATGACGCATGACGCGTATGATGCCCGATAAGCAATTTGAGCTAAAATGATACGTAATAAACATTTTTTTTTTATACGGACAAGAGAATGACGATGAGTTTCTAGCCTCACTCGGGAGAACGAAATCACTGGTAAGTTCTAGTGTAAATATTATGGCTGTAGCACACCTCCGCTGCGAAACTCAAAGGGCGAAACCGCAATAGTTTCGCTGTGAGTTGTAAGTTCTTGGGCGGCGAAACAGGAGCGAAATTCCCTGCTCTAACGTACAAAACTGACTATGATGTTGTCTCTTTCTAACACGATTTCGCTCATTTGCTCAGGGGCCTTATTTTTGAATCAATAGAATTCCAAATCGTGTACGAAATCGCAGAATTCGTATACGAATCCGTACGAAATCGCTATTTTTGAATATTCATACCCGTTTTGCAACGATTGGTCCGACCCACTCGTTTCCGATATTCTACCAGTAGAAATGACGGAAATGACGTGATGAATTCTGCGATTTCGTACACGATTTGGAATTCTATTGATTTAAAAATACGGCCCCGAGCCGTCTACATCTCCGCCCGTTGACCGTACTACTGTTGTACTGGTTTCGCAGCGGAGGTGTGCTACTGGCATTATAGTTTTCATAACTACTCTACTAACTCTCTCATAACTTAAAAACACAAACACTAGCTGTTAGTACAGAATGTTTGAGTATATTCCCGAAGGAAGTCGTTCTCAGTGGAAACTCCACTATTAATCTTATTAGTTTCATTTCCTACATCCCTGTCCACCCCTTCTACAAACAGTTCCTAGTTATCATAATTCTCATTAAAGTTAAAATTGCGGTCGCTTCACAACCTCTGCGGCCCTGGTATAAGTTTGATTGGATTTTTACTTTGAGAGATGATTCAAAGGACTTACTTATCCAGTGAAAGTCAGTTTAATCATTTAAACGAACACATAACCCTCCTTTTCGGCTTCGGGTTGGGTAAAAAGTTTATTTACATCAGCAATACCATCACGCGTGTAATCTCACAAGTGCTAGACAGAGTACCTTTAATAAAGACATCCATAATTATCCAGTTATTGAAGCGAGCCTATTGGCATTAATTGAACACAACTTCCTACTCCGGGTTGTTACAGAGCAATGTACTTTCTGTTCTGTGCTTGAAAGCATGAAGGCCGTATACAAAAGGGGCCAGCCCAATGCCCTTGATTCTCTGCAACCCTAATACTACGCTCCCCTCATTGTTTCGACCACTCGTATCCAAGTGACCTGTTTCTATCTAACTATACTAATATGCATACATTTTGTATACGATACCCAATTTGTAACAAAAGATCTTTGCTGTATAAAAGGAATCTTTGTACAGTGGTAATCGAATAACTATAGCAGAGGACTTAGTTTAGTGACGCGCTAAAAGATCATTGTACGGTCGAACCAGGTATTAAGTATACTGAGCAAGTTAACTTGCACTTACTTTTAAGACTACACAGATATATTTAGTTTAACAATCTCATGTAAGTGAATAGTGTAATTCTTATGAGAATAAATGATCATAAACCTATGCCAAACGCTTTCTAAAATAAAATTGCAATCAATATTGTCAGTGTACTAGAATTATAATAATTTCTGCGTGTATACCAAATAGCTTGTTCGACACTACAAAATAATGTTATGTTATTATAAAATCAATACAACATTCACCGATTTCTATAAACATTTTCCAATATGAGAGCATTTCCTTTTCTTTACAAATACATTTTTCTCAAAAATGGTATGTAATGTTGCCATAACATCTCTAAAAAGTATCCAGAAAGTGAACTTTACCGGAGACTTATTCACAACTGTCCAGTAAGAAGCGAGATTTTAAATTTGGAATCTCCTACTGTCCAGTAAGTAAGTATGTAATTTACTTACTGGACACTAGGTCATCCTCTTTAGATCTGCTTAGAAAAAAAAACATAGTACCAGACACAGATTAGAGTTTAGCCATTATAACATGGTTATAGGGAGGTTCCAAATATATATCTATCTCTCTTTTTGGTATGACATTTATAGTGTGGGATTTTATGATTGTATTTAGTAATTTCAGTTTATTAAAAAGTTTTTTCTAAAGTTGTTACCTAAACTGCCTCGTTGGTCTAGTGGTCGCAAGCTCGACTGCAGAGCGTGAGGTCCTGGGTTCGATTCCCGGGTCGGCCAAAAAGTGCTATTGTGTTTTTCACATATGAATGTAACCTTCAATATTAATTAAACGAATTTGTTGTTAAACTTTCTTTAATTTTTGAGAAAAGCATTATACAAACCTCAACCAGTAAGAAAGCCACCCTGGCCTCGTATATAACCAGACCTCACCTGCGCGGTTCGGTCCGGTTAACTCATACTTGGCCAGGAAGGCTTACTTACTGGATTCTGCAGTAATGTACTATATATCGAACATAACGTGCTATCGCATCCGCCTGCCGCCGTACGCATATCACAGCAATAATCATCGCACACGTTACGACCAGTTCCGACGCAAGCCTTCGACACAGTAGCGCCACCGATCTGACGTCAAATACATCTGTTCTCGTATACACACACCTTACGGAACTATTCCATTGTCTCCCCTCTCACTCACACAAGCGAAATAAACCGGAATTTCACGTCACGAATGAAAGAGATGGAGATACCTGTTGGGTGTCCCCCAGGGAACAATTCTTGGAAACACTTTGTTCCGTTTTATACATTGTAAAAGTTTGAAAGGGTTGTTTTGGTAAAGCGTTTGTTTCGTCGAGTTGTTACTTTTTTCTTATTGTCTTTGAGATTGGAGTCCTCGTTCTGGGCTAATTAATTTTCGGTAACAAAGGAGTTTTTTGAGTAATTGCGAGAGGTTGTTTGTAGGTCATACTTTTTGTGAGGCCACTTAATTATTCTGTGTTTTGAGATGAACATTTTTGGGTCATTTTAGTGAGTGGTAATGAACACGGGTTGGAAATGCTTGCATTTCTGTTTTTGTTACACTTTTTCGTTTTTACTGAAAAAATGATTTTGATAATTGGTCTTAATTAACAAAATTGCTTTCTTGGACGTCCCGTATAATATTCAAAAGCAAGTATGCTTTAACGCCGACATTTACTTACCTGGGGTCCGTACTAACATTAGAAGAACGTTTTTTGCTAAATAAAGAAGTCTTGTAATCGGACGATCGGACGACTAGTAAAATTTTATTCATCCGGCTTTTCGGACGACTAGACACTTCGAATAAAGAAAATACTTACAGTTTGTGACGAAATTTAGTACAGAATTAGACCATAAGAATGGGGCAAACAATCATTATAACAGGAGCGTACAGACACGTTTATAAGAAGAAGATCGTGGTAATGTTATCAATATTTCTGACATTACAGATCCACTAAGAAAGAACATTCCTCGGCCGCTCAATGCATGTTTACGATTGCCGCCTGACGAACGTTCACGTGACTCGACGTGCGACACACGACTCCACGACGACGTCGAGTAAGTAAATAAATAACGAATGCCACGCGTGAGATTCCACTGCCTGTCATAACAGATGGTCTAACCCGCGTGGCCTGCGTGGTGGATTATGGGTCAATCACTCTTAGGGAAGATGTTTCTGTCTTGGTACTTAATGGGTGTAAAAATATCCTTTACGGTGGCGTAAAGGCACTTGTTCTCCCCGTCATTGCGATCGTTTTTGGTCTAGATCAATGGTCTAGAATTCTAGATCATAATTATGTCAGTTACGGAAATATGGGGGGTCAAAGTTACAACTTCTTCACAAAAAGAAGAAGAAGAAGAAAGAAAATCTAAGAAAAAAAAAAGAAAGAAACTTTCACTTTCTTCTTCTTCATTTCTTTTCTAAATGTTATAATTATATTTACTTTAAATACCTCCGTGACCCACGTATTATTCAATGCATTCATCAGCATCAGGACAATGTTTTAAGTGCGTTATATTAAGAACTGCATATATTTGTTAGAATTTAATAAATTTTGTGTCGAATAATACTTAACTCTCTTTCAACTTGTATATCCAAGGGGTTTTTTATTATACTTATAGCTACGTTACCAACCTACATTTTGCATGCTAGATAAATTGGACACTGATGATGACAATGATTGCTTCAGCCTTGAATCTAGTAGCAAGTTCAATAATACACGTTATTTCTACTACCGGCTTGCACAATGAACACAATCTATTATTTAGCAGCTATTATAGATTAGTGAAGTCAAAACAAATCTGCGTAGTCTTTGCAGTTTCGGTTTTTCTTCTTAGAGCAGTCGGATAGGAAACACAAGATCATCATCTACCTAGCTTCGAGGAGGCTAACCGGATGAAGCTGGATACCAGTTTTTTACATGGAGCGACTGCCTATCTGACCTCCACAACCCAGTTAGTACTGGATAATACGATACCCCTTGGTAAGACTGGTTGTCTGACTTTCGGGCCACGGATTACCTGTCACGAGTTCACGACTGTCATAGAACGTTAAAAGTGTGTGTATTAGTTTTTTCTCAAAAAAGGTATGTAATGTTGCCATAACATCTCTAAAAAGTATCCAGAAAGTGAACTTTACCGGAGACTTATTCACAACTGTCCAGTAAGAAGCGAGATTTTTAATTTGGAATCTCCTACTGTCCAGTAAGTAAGTATGTAATTTACTTACTGGACACTAGGTCATCCTCTTTAGATCTGCTTAGAAAAAAAAACATAGTACCAGACACAGATTAGAGTTTAGCCATTATAACATGGTTATAGAAGGGAGGTTCCAAATATATATCTATTTCTCTTTTTGGTATGACATTTATAGTGTGGGATTTTATGATTGTATTTAGTAATTTCAGTTTATTAAAAAGTTTTTTCTAAAGTTGTTTCCTAAACTGCCTCGTTGGTCTAGTGGTCGCAAGCTCGACTGCAGAGCGTGTGGTCCTGGGTTCGATTCCCGGGTCGGCCAAAAAGTGCTATTGTGTTTTTCACATATGAATGTAACCTTCAATATTAATTAAACGAATTTGTTGTTAAACTTTCTTTAATTTTTGAGAAAAGCATTATACAAACCTCAACCAGTAAGAAAGCCATCCTGGCCTCGTATCCAGACCTCACCTGCGGTTCGGTCCGGTTAACTCATACTTGGCCAGGAAGGCTTACTTACTGGATTCTGCAGTAATGTACTACACACACTTTCATTCGTATTTACTTTACTGAATCGTACTCGTAAAACACCCAAATCTTTTCCTAATTGATATTTCAATTGACCAAGATGACATAAAATTAACATAATAACATCAGATGTACTAAGACCGCAGACAGCGCAGGAGCTACTCGAGTGCCCAGTGCACAGGGAACCCGACACTTGCGCTGTTGCCGCTCCGCGCGGGCGCACGCAGTGGCAACGGGGCGCACAGGTGAGGGGCGAGCGCCCCGCGGCACGTTCTGCTCAAAACGCTACTCCATTGAATAGGGGTTGGTCATTTAATTATGCATAATTTATTTTGGAGCGCGTGCGAGCTTTTTGCATGGTCAAGTTGATTTTTAGTAGCATTGCTATTTGATTTAGTGGTTTTCGACAATTTGTATGGCTGAGAGCGAATGTATAAGATATACGATTTGTGTAAAAATTATATATTAACCAGTGCCTGTATTAAAATGTTGAAGTAAATAAAGATGTAAGACTATAGTTACATCAGGGGGTTAATAGAAAGAGGAAATATCGTGAAGAAAGTTTTGTGTAAGTAAATGAATGTGAAGCGGTAAAAGAATGAAAGAGCAAAGAAACGATGGATGGACTGTGTGAAGGACGATTTCATGCCTCTTCTTCTTCATACAGATCTACGCTTTGACAGATTCTAGTAGCTTCATGTGCTGCTGTTTATTCTAACTCTGTATTGTCAACTTCTTATTATGTTGCACAACCAACTCTGAGAAAAAGTAAAACTTTGCAACATGAATATTCATAAACATTTTAAGCTCGATTTGCCTAATTCACCGTGATAATGAAGTTTGATCGTTTTAGATGTTTCTTCTGGTTTTTAATTAATCATTATCCCTATCGCTAGAAATACTTGAAATTGGGTCTCTAGTTTATTTAAATTTATTTAGACCAATCATCCGTCAACTCTCTGACATACTTCTTTACATATCTAACACCCTGGTACCGCCTCTTTCAAATTGATGAATAGTATTCGCGAAAAAACATTATAAATCACATAATTTAAATAGATTTTGATAAATGATGAACATAAGTTAGTAGAAACTTATAAATACACATTTGTACACGTCGGGATTCGACCTCGGGACATCGCGGTGTCGGATTACTAACCACTGATGTACTCAAGGCTGTGTAAATAATCATAATTATGATGACAACTTAAGACCAAAAAACGCTACTTATGATATTGTGAAAGATGACCAGAAAGGAGGTGGTACTGAAGATCCCGTCGTGGCTGCGGGTTGTTCGAATGAGATATCGCGGCATCGACACAAAGGGCTAAGAAGGAACATGGGTGGTTTTTTAGTCAGTAGAAGTCTGACACTCCCTACCACTGCGCCCAAACCGGGAGGATTCATTTGATGATTTCTCAAACTATTACAAAAAAAGGAATAGGCCTCATCAGAAAACCCAAAGTCACCCAAAAGAGAACGGAGAGGGCAATGCTCGGAGTTTCCTTGCGTGATAGAATCGGAAACGAAGATCCATGAACCAAAGTTACCGAAAAAATATTGTCAAACATAAGTGGCAATGGGCAGGGCACATTGCTCGCAGAACGGATGGCCGATGGGGCCGAAAAGTTCTGGAGTGGCGACTGCGAAGCGGAAGACGTTGCGTTAGAAGGCCTTCCAGGTGAACCGATGACCTGGTGAAGATTGATGGGATTCGCAGACAGCGACACGCACGGGATAGGTCAAGCAGTGGACGTCTTTCGTCTGAAATTATGATGAGTGAAGTTAACAGTAAAAGAGAATAATAGACTGCACAAGACGATGAGAATAGTAATATCATATACGTGACTGTTGTGTCTGAGGCCCTTTCTCAATAGGAGCCAAGAAGCATCATTTGTGCCTGGTTGTCGGCAATAGGCTCGCCCCCTATTACATGGAACTTGAACATAACTAGTGAAATATAGTTGTACTATGAATAAGTCTCCCTAATACATAAGGATTACAAGACAATATTTATTTATTTGTCCGTCAAACTAACTTCAGAGCAGTCGAATCAACCGAGTTAATATTTGTATGGAATGCGCTGACTCAGCAAAGTGAAGTTCGTACGAATCCGGTCAAGGCTGTATTTCATGACTACCTAGTTCTTAATTTATTTTTAAAAAGGTTTGAAGACATGACTATTGAGGAAAAAAAAGCTGAGGTGACGATTCCTGGAAAAGTGTTAAAGATTCATCATCATTAATCCCAATTCATTTGGGGCGCAGCATGTCTTCGTCTACCATAGGTACTTCTTTTACTTACTTGTCATCTCATGAGACTCCTCTTTTATAACCATATCATCCTTCACAGTCCTTTCATAGTTTCTGAAGTTTTCGTTTTAAGACGGTGAAAAACAACATCGTTCGTGAGGAAACTGGCATGTCATAGAACAAAACATACGAAAATCTACCAACCCACACTAGGCCCGCGTAGACGGTCATATCCCACTCCTTCTCATATAGTAATAGGGCCTGTGTCCCATCAATGGGAACAATAAAGTGGATTATATTAGTTACAAGCAACATAACAATACCTATTTTGAAGTGATTGTTTCTTCTTATTTTACGATCTTAATCATTATTTGGCCGATTCTAAGGTTCAAGGTGAATACAGACAAAAAAGTGTGTGAAAAAACTACGCATGTATTTTCCGGTCTACGTTTTTTATCTATACTGGTGGTTTCCTAATATAGTATGTCTACAGCCTCCAATAAGAAATCTACCTGGTCAAGACGATTTACATTCATCATCATAATCTGGCTGCCTTTTCCCAACTATGTCAGGGTTGGCTTCCAGTCTTACTGGATGCAACTAAATACCGGTATTTGACGTGGAACGACTGGCTATTTTGCCTCACAACCCAGTTAATACGATACCCTTTCAGAATCAGAATCAGAATGCTTTATTTGTAAACATAGGTCAAATTACAATAATGATGTTACAGATAGGTAGATCCTCTATGTTTTGCCTATAGGCGTACAAATATATTTGATTAACATTGTCTTTCTTACTATAACAACAATAATTTAACTTTTGTGATATCTTCGAGTGGTAGAATTATATAAAATTATGTAAATTTTCACATTAATAAAAAAAAAAAACAATAAGTATTCAGTAATGGTTAGGTACATGCATGTCAATATTAATTGGGGATATAATCAATTTCAATAAATGTCAAAGAGATAAAGTTACTTGCAGTCCGTATTAATCCCAATCCTAATAAATAAAATTCTAAATAGTCAAAATAGGCTAGGTGATTTAGGTACAATTTTCTAAAGCAGAAATTATAGAATTATCGTCCAGATATTCCTGTAGTGTTAGTTTAACAACAATTTAGCTTTTGAGATAATATCTCAAAAGCATGTGTGTGTGTGTGTGTGTTATTATCTTTGGTAAGATAGTTGCCAGATTTTCAGGTCACTGACTATTTAGATTATATTTTACAATTTTTTTTTTTTTTTTTACTTACTAATAATTTTGATTTTTATGGCTAGGCCGCTAGGGAATAAAAAAAATACGTTAAAACAAGACGACGACGCAAAACAATCGTTTTGTAGATACGTTAACGAACTAATTAATTTCCGAGAATCGATCGATTGTCAGGTAATTGCTCGCATTATGTTCCTAATTGAATTTTATGCTCGAGTTTGAGACACACGTGTACAAGTAAGTACCAGGGAACCATGAGTAGTGAGGAAGTTGGTTTAAGATAAAGGAAATGCTTTCAAGCGATAGGGGCACTTGAATTTGGTGGCATCCCTTTCTAAAACCCTTGGGTAAAAGGAGATAGGTAGGGAATTGGGAGACATGTCTCTGTGTTGTGTTTTGTTTTCTTTTTATGGATTAAGTGCTTTATAAGGTAAAACACCAACGATTATTTAAAGACTACACTACTGCTCTCAAGAACAGCAAAGGAAAACATCGTGAGGCAACCGGCATGACTTAGAACAAAAATTCGAAGACATGTGTGTGACATCTACCAACCCGCACTATAGCCCATTCCGTCTCAATTAAAGGTTGCTCTAATTGATGGCACACACAACACACAGACACAGACACACACACACAGACACAGAGTAACTCCACGATTATGATTCTATAGCTTTTCAGCTATTGTTTCTTTACATAAAAGATGGTAGACTATCAACAAATACAGTTGAATTCAATCAATACTAAAGACCGCCATCTTTTGTTCAATCAAATGTAGTCTCAATGGCAACTTTCATTCAGAATGTAATAGAATCTTTTGAAGCGATAATTAAATATTGAGCGCCTTTTTAAGTAGAGTAGACTTTCTACTACTGTTAAAGAGTTAAATTTATTACACTTTTCTATACTAATATTATAAAGAAGTAAAGTTTGTGTATTTGTTAAATTGTAAGGGGTAATCTCGGGATCTACTGAACCGATTTTAAAAATTCTTTCACCAATAGAAAGCCACATTATTGCTGAGTGTCATAGGCTACTTTTTATCCCTGTATTCCCACGGGAACGGGATCTACGCGGGTGAAACCGCGGGACGTCCGCTAGTGTTATATAAATTGCCTTTTGTTGGTCAAGCGCGACGCTAAGCTCGAGGTTCTAGGTTCGATTCCCGGGTCGGGCCAAGTGTTATAGTTCAAGTTCAAGTTCAAGTTGTTTATTTCATAACAAAAATACATTTGTGTCGAAATATTTGCACAGTAGGTACACAAAAAAAACCGGCCAAGTGCGAGTCGGACTCGCGCACCGAGGGTTCCGTAAAAAAAATATATTTTGTGATGTAACTAAAAATTTATGGTTTTCGTAGTTTTTCCTTTATCTATGCAGGGCTGTCCAAACAAAGGCCCGCGGGCCGCATGCGGCCCGCGGCTTGTTTTCATGCGGCCCGCGACACACATTTTAATCTAATAAAAATAGTTTTGGACACAAATAGTTTGGATAATATTAAGTAATTATACTACTTTACACGAAGAAAAATATAAAGGACATGTCGGTGAAGCAAGGAAAATTGTTGTGGCTGAGCATAAGAAAAAACTAATGCAACAGACAAGTTTTTTTTCAAAAGTAAATACAGACAATGAACAAAGTTTTTTTTTTACTTAATCAAATCAAAATATTTTTCTGGCCCTCCAGCTTTTGTATGAAATTTAATTAGCCCGCGAAGGTGTATAGTTTGGACAGCCCTGACTATGCTATAAGACGTTGCTTCGTACCAAATTTCAAGATTCTGAGTTCACGGGAAGCACCCTGTAGGTTTTGATTCCCTTGCAAGTGTCGAAAATTTGCGGCATAAACGGCTGTATCTTTTGATTGCGTTGGCTTAGAAGTTTGATTTTTTCACAGCTTCAAGGGACAGTAGACCTGAGTAATTGATATAAATTTCAGCTTCATACCTCCACGCGTTCCTGAGAAAAAGGGTCTTGACAGACGGACGGACGGACGGACGGACGGACAGACGGACAACAAAGTGATCCTATAAGGGTTCCGTTTTTTCCTTTTGAGGTACGGAACCCTAAAAAGCAACATAAACAATTACAAAAAAAATATAAATAAGTAAGTAAGTAGCCTAATTCCACACCTATCCAAATTAAAACTAACTTTACAGTCAGAAAGAACAGAGCTTTAGAGTCAGGCACAGAAAGAAGTCCGCAGCACAATGCTACACAAAATACATTTAATGTCAAGAAAAACTATGAGATAAGTAATTAATTCAAAAACAAAATAAAAGCAAAATCTATAACAAGTCAAAACATAAATACAGTTATTTATTTAATTTAAGTATTATTTTTAAAACTTTTGTCATTACAAAATTCGTCAATGGAATAATTTTTTAAACATGTTCACATCTATATATATAAAAGAAAGTCGTGTTAGTTACACCATTTATAACTCAAGAACGGCTGGACGGATTTAGATGAAAATTGGTAGGGAGGTAGCTAAGAACCAGGAGAAGGACATAGGATACTTTTTTTTTAGGTAGGGTAGTAGGTAGGTAGGGTAGTAGGTAGGGTAGTAGGTAGGGTAGTAGGTAGGGTAGTAGGTAGGGTAGTAGGTAGGGTAGTAGGTAGGGTAGTAGGTAGGGTAGTAGGTAGGGTAGTAGGTAGGGTAGTAGGTAGGGTAGTAGGTAGGGTAGTAGGTAGGGTAGTAGGTAGGGTAGTAGGTAGGGTAGTAGGTAGGGTAGTAGGTAGGATAGTAGGTAGGGTAGTAGGTAGGGTAGTAGGTAGGGTAGTAGGTAGGGTAGTAGGTAGGGTAGAAGGTAGGGTAGTAGGTAGGGTGGTAGATAGGTAGGTAGGAAAAACGCATTGCAACGCATGCGCGGGTTCAGCTAGTTCTGAATATTCTTTAATTCTGCTGGTAATTTGTTAAACAGATTGACAGATTGCACACGTGACGAGTGTTTGACAACATTGAGCTTTGCCTGCAGAATAGTAGGAAGATCTTTTCTGCGAGTTTTTAATCTACTTTTCTTTTCATCGTCTGTTTCAAAGTCGTTTAAGTTTTTGACAAAATGAGTAAGGAGGACCAAAACATACAGACATGGCACCGTTAAAATTCTTAGCTTAATAAAATACTCTTTACATGATTCTGTCTGGTTTAAACGAAGCATGGTTCTTAATGCTCGCTTTTGTATAGTAAAGGCTGCCTTATGATTATATTTATAGCTGTTTCCCCAAAATTTAATGCTATATCTAAGTTTAGATTCAACTAGAGCAAAATAGACAGTACGAAGTTGGGCACCAGACCAAAGATCCCTTAGAGTTCTGATAGCATAACATGCACTACTTATTGTATTAGTAATTGAGTTTAGTTCTGACTTCCAATTTAGTAAAGAGTCAATTTGTACCCCTAAAAATTTTAAACTTTCTACTATATCAATTTTGCAGCCCAAGGATTCTACGTCTATTATAGATTTGTTCCTAACTGTAGATCTAAATATCATACATTTTGTCTTACTTACATTTAATTTAAGGTTATTCATGGAGAACCAGGTTTCACAAGCAGCTATTAAAACGTTTAATTTAGATTTTAAGGCCTCCATATTGTCAGCAGCTATAATAGCACTCGTATCGTCAGCAAATATTATCAAGTCAGCATCTGGTAAAATATTTTTAATGTATTCAATTAGTTCGTTAAGAAAAATTATAAAGAAAACGGGGCCCAACACCGAACCCTGAGGAACACCTCTAGTTACAGTAAATAATTTTGATTTTTGAATTTCTTCCACACCATCTTGAAGCGATTTAATTTCGACGTACTGTTTCCTATTAGTCAAATAAGAACCAAAAAGTTTTAAAACGTTTTCTCTTATACCGTAATGCTCTAACTTATCCATTAGAATGCAATGTTCTACAGTATCAAACGCAGAACTTAAGTCTAGGAATAAGCCGGCAACTTTAAGTTTATTGTTTAGCTTATTTACCACGTTGTTAACTAACGAGTCTATTGCATCTATTGTCCCTTTACTTTTTTGGTATCCAAACTGATTACTGTTTATTATTTTTTGACTACTCAAATGGTTTACAAGCCTCGATTTGATCACTTTTTCAAAAAGTTTGGAGAAAACCGGTAACAATGAAATGGGCCTGTAATTTCCTGGATCCGTTTTAGCACCTTTCTTAAACAGTGGTAAAACTCTGGCTAATTTAAATTGGTCAGGAAACACGCCTTCATTGACGCAGTTATTTATTATTTCAGATATTGGGTATGCCAATATATCTATGTTATCTTTGATCACGTTCAGAGGTATTTCATCGTGTCCAAAAGACTTTTTATTATCCATACCCTTTACCATTTTGAAAATCTCTATCGGCATGACAGGATTAAAAACCATAGACTGATCAACTCTGTCAGTATTCTCAATTAAATACCTCCTAGCTAAGTCTGGATTACCAGTATTTATGCCTTTACAGTTGTCAAACTTTTCCGCAAAAATGTTAGCAATGTCTATTGGGCTACAAATTATTTTATTATTATGTTTAAGTATTATATTATCATTTTCAAAATTATTATCAATTTTTTTCCGAGTTTTATTCACTATTTTCCAAATTTCTTTGCTAGGATTAGCTGCGTTACTTATTTGTTCAGTTATTGTCTTTTTTTTAGCGTTCCTAATCACCCTTTTATAAATTCTGAAATACTGTTCACGGTATTGTAATAACGATTTATCACACTTAGTTCTATTTGTAAAATTTAGTAATCTCTTCATTTTGCTGGATATCCTTATACCTTTCGTTAGCCATTTAGATCGACCAGTTCTTTTTAAATTGATTTTAACTTTGCGTTTTTTAAAAGTACTTGAATGAAGTTCTTTAAATTTGCGAATAAATGTGTTTGTACCTAAATTCCAGTCGTGCGCCAGTAGCTTCTGCCTGAATGCACTGTTATTCTTCTCATTATATAATCTACTCTCTATGTATTTAGAACGGACGCATTGTGTGGTAGATACCTTTTCCAGATATGCTGTACAAAAGAGGGCTGCATGTCCATCTGCTAATCGATTGTGATCAATGTCTGTACTACTAATATTTCTATCACAGGTGTTGGTCAATATATTATCGATACACGATTCGGAGTTATTTCGCACAAATGTAATTGAATCAAACAAGTATCTAAAATTATAGCATTATAGTGTTTATCATTAGGAATATCTCAGTAGCAGCCACGGAGACTGGATTTGTGCCCGATTGATGGAAATAAGCTCGCCCCTGGTATATATGGGACTTAAACATAACTGGCGAAATGTGGGTGAACTATTAGGTACACCTCTGCCTGACCCTTTCGGTGATTACAGGCGTGATGTTATGTTGACCTGTGAGTGTGACATGTAGGAAATAACTTTAGCAATCTCTTTTTGCAATCTTCATCACTATCACTACATAATTATAAAACAAAGTCCTCCGCCGCGTCTGTCTATCTGTTCGCGATAAACTCAAAAACTACTGCACTGATTTTCATGCTGTTGTCACCAATGGATAGAGTGATTCTCGACGAAGGTTTGAGTACATTTTTTTTTTCTAAATTCAACTCTTACGGGAGTTAAATAGGGGATGAAAGTTTGTTGGGATATTTTCCGACATTCACGCGTGCGAAGCCGCGAAGCAAAAGCTAGTGATTACTAAAAACCGTTCTTTAGCACAACAAAAGCGACTTGGTCTAGTTTCGTGCTTGACCATCGTTTTATTTCGTTCATCGAGACGAATTCGCGAAATCGATATAATAGCGAATACTTTCTAAACGGTCACTGCTCGCTCCAGTATAAGATTAAGTTCAACCTGCTTGCGGGTCTGGGCGCCTGGTACTCGCATGCTAAATAGTATTGATTTTTTTGCTGAAAATGAAATAAATTATCTTCATCATCAGCCTAGCCTTTTCCTAACTATGTTGGGGTCGGCTTCCAGTCTAACCGGACGCAGATAAATACGTGTGCGTTACCCAGGCAAAATGTTTTGCTTTAGAGAGATGAGACTTAAACAAATAATTAGTGTATCATGAGGAGCAATTTGTTTACTAGTAGCAAAATTTGTTTGAATTGTAGTTTTTAAGTTATTTGAGAAAAACAAATTTTGCTGGAGTAACGTTTGAAACGTTACCCAGGCAAAATAGTCTTTCAAAAATTAGTTTCAGCACGGAACCAAATACATGAATAGATAGCTTTTGTTGCGTAGTAAATGTTTATAAATAGCAAAATTTGTGTGTGGTATAGTTCTTTAGTTATTTAAGATTTTGCTGCGGTAACGTTTTGGGATTTCCCAGATCTCGAAAACGGCTCAACGCAGAAGTTTGAAAAAAATACCAATAAAAGACCTCAATTTGTTTAAATTTGTTTAATCATTAGTTTTTGATTTGGTTGACGTAAACCAATGTAATTAAATGGTTTCAAAAATCAGAAGAAACGGGTTTGCAAGTAAACCAATACACTTATAACCAAATAAACAGCTGTAAAAAATACCCGTGGTTCGACGCTTGTTTACATCAGAAATATTAGATTTCATACTTTACACATTAAGAAGATAAAAACAAATTTGATTTATTTTAGACTGGTCGTACTTTAGCGATCAAATACGCAGTTCCCATAACATTAAGAAACATGGCATACTTTAAACAAATTAAAATGATTCCTGAAAATTCCTTCCTGTTAATTGCAGCTTTGAATTACGGCTCTAATGAAAGTTATCTCAAAAACAAGATTATGTCAGCAATTCTCTAATGAGCCGACCAAATTGAAAAGGTCACATAAAAGCGACCGCACCATACATAAGCGCAACCATCTGAAATGAACAGGATAATATAGATGTTTTGTTAGTACAGTTGAATACAAAAGTTTTCTGGTCAGGTTAGTTAAAATAATAAAATGGTTAAGATTCATTATTTTTATTTAAAAAATCAGTCTCATACAAATTATATGTATTGCTTTGCCTTAGCATCAACATTTTTAGAGAAAAATCACAGATAAGTTATAACCTACTTACTTAATTTTAATATTTGGATACATTAATAGTTTGTACAATTTTCCTTAGGAGGTACTAATAACGTAGGTTGATAGGTGGACTCCATTTCACCTCGACTCACAGTATGGCATTTTAATATGAGTTTTGTTACGTGTTACTTAGAGTGAATATTTTAACATTACATGTGACTGCCACAGGTGGATAACCCGTGAACCAATCATTGTCAAAGCGTCGTAACCTTCTTTTAACTTGATGTTGAAATATCCACTCTAAGTAACACGACATAAAGCTCATATTTCAATACCACAGTGTGACTTGAGTTGGAATTGAGTCGGCGTTGTGTGTGTAATGTGCAAAGCACATTTAATGTTTTTTTTTACAAAATATGTATTATCGGCTTGCCTATATTTCTTGCCCTTATGAGGGACGGTTTCGAGCATATTCTATAAAAAATGTATATAATCACAAAACTTTTAAATGAGAAAACAACAATATAATAAAAATCTTCCAACAATTATATAAAAAATAAACAACTTTTACACTTATGTACCTATTTAAAAATATAGGAAACAGTACAGTTTTTATCATTAATAACTACTAATATCACTCATAATCACAGATTCGTACCTAATTCAATAAAATTTGTGTGGTCATTGCGACCGTATAAAATTATGTGTTTTATGCTTCCAGTCTCTAACGTTTTAATTACCTACACTAATGAATATATAATCAAATGTGGCATTATGGAGTTTTTGCATTTCTGTAGTTTACAGTACAGATCATCGTAACATTCATATTGTTGAGTTTTCGTTCTGTAACAGTATGCTCTGTAATGTCCAATTATTAATACACGATGTGGCAGATTCTTCCAAGAAGTCAATACCCTTTTGTGTTATAATATTTATATTTAAAGATATATATTTACAATCAATTTTCTTTGGTTGTAATGCATTTGAGCATGTGTCATTTGAGCAACACCTCTGTCTGGTGGCAGAAAAGTATATGTTGCTCATGAATACCTGTTCTAAAATCATTGTTATATTACATTCACAACTGATAATATTTTGCTGTGACTTTGTTTTATCAAAAAGGTCAATCAATAGTTTGTCACGAAGTTCATATAATCTTTTGCAAGTTTTTCTCGTATTAGATAATACTTTTATGAATGTTGTTAAACCATCGCTAGCACTATTTAACTTTTCTCTGAAAGCAGGCCTGTCTTGATAAGCTACACCGAATGCTTGCGCGAGGGAATCAAAAGCACAAGTGTTTGTTATAAGTACCCTGTTTTGGTGTACATAAGAATATGCGACGTTACCATTCTGTAATATGTATATGGAGGTAGCTTTTTTTGATTTAGGAGTGGGTATGGTAAGTCCCCGCCAGTTTTCAACTTCTATAGGTTTATTTTGAAAAATTGATTGAATATCAAAATCTGACGTATCAGTTAGGTTCTCTTCTTCTTCTTCTTTTTCAACTGACTTCGGTGCAGAATCAGATATAATTAACTCTGCTGAGAATGAATCTCGTTTTTGTTCGTGTTTGTCTCTGATTTTTACTATTTTTCGTGAGAAATACTCATAATTTGTTTTGCGTTTTTCCTTTTTGTTTCTTAGTTTTAAGGCCTGTTCTTCTTTGTTCTTAGTATTCTCGTGTAAAATTTGACTAGAGCTTAATTTTATGGTTCCGTTAATAAAACTATAATGTTGTATAAGAAATTCGTCTAACCGGACGCGTTCAACTTTGGTCTCAAAATATATAGTTTTGATGTCCTTAAAATGATTTTCTACATTTGAGCTGCTGGCATAGTCTTTGGCTCCAGGAAAATAATCAGTCATAATATTGCCCCACAAAGGTAATTTTTTCAAAAGTCTTTTAAGAGTGTTGTTAATTTCCGGCAAAAAAAAAGCATTTTTCATTGGTGTAGATTCAATTAACTGTAAATATAATAGTTCTGTATTCATAATGTCATCATAATATTTTATCAAAGGCATAGGGCCACCGTGTTGCTCACTCTCTTCATCTTCTGTTACAAAATATATTTCTTCGGAACTGTCCTCTCTTTCATTCTTTTCAATTTCGTCTGTGTGTCATAAATATGTTTTTATTTGGTCGCTCAATCGTTTCAATGCTTGTTCACATTTCGATGCCGTATAATCAAGATCGGTACTTATATATTCATGAAGAGAAAGTGTGATTACATCTTTAATAATTAGTTTTACTTCGTCATAGCTTCGTGATTGTAGTATCAATTTGATGCAATTGATATAAAAATATTTGCATGTTTCAGAAGTCTTGTCAAAACAACTTTGTGTATACAGTTTTTTTTAAAAATGAGACTTATCAAGTCTGATGTAACAAGCAGGTATCTTGCCTTTTTTTTCCTCAACTATTGCAAAACATTGTCTTAAATAGTTATTCAAGTCCGTTTTCAAAAAAGTTTTCGTTATGGCCGCTATTAAAGCAGAAGAATCATCACAAATTATTTCATTTGGAAGGACTCTTCTGTTTAACCATGTGCTTAGCCATGTGGCTATTGTTTCTGTTGTGTGTGAGTCAGAGCACATATAACAAATTGGAACACTAGCACCCAAGGTATATGCTACGATGGCATATAAGAAAACATGTTTGGGATTTTTATATTTTAAAAAATCGTTTGCTTCGGGTGGCTTTATTGGTTTAAATAAAGATCCAGTGGCATCAATAGACAAGATTTTATATTTGTCTTCCAAGATGTCATCGTAATATATAAGTACTTTGCTCAGTAGTCCAAAAATACAATATAAATGGAACAAGAGACATTTTTTTATGAAACTGTCATACGGTGGGCTACAGGTCATGGCATACAGTGATAAAATAATATTTTTATCAAACTGAAGAGCGCTTCTAGCTTCATGCCGGTATTTCCTCAAATTTAATAATTTAGGCAAAGTTGGCGGTTCTTTTGGATTATCCATGCTCATAACTTCATCGGCCGTTGAATTTCGTACCCTTAAAGCCTTAATGTTTTTAAGTTTTTCTTTGTGCAGATTAACCCGGTGTGAAGTTAATTTATTTTTAATTCGAGGGTCATGCCGAAAGCCTTTTTTCAAATTTGTAAGAATAAGCGTTACTTTATAAGAATTATCAGCTGTTTCGGGGGATATTGTCAAGAACAGACTAGCTTTGCATTGTGTACAACTTCCTGTACATGTGATGTCGTTATTTTTGAGATCAGTAGGCACGTAATTGTTTTTAAACGAGAATGTGCATTCTAAATCGGTTTTAAAAAATATATGATCTTGCATTTCGTTGGTCCACTTATTTTGTGCGAGATGGTGGGATTCAATAGGCGCAATTTTATAGTAGTCATATTTACTCATTTCAAAAGAAACTGTTAAATCAGAAGGAGCTTCTACAACTGCATGCAATTGTGTTCGATTATCTTCACAATCTCCGCGAGAATTAAAAAATAAAACTTTATTTCTCTTCGCAGATATTTGCAGGGCTGCTTTGCTGACTTCGTGATTAAACTGAATACGCAGTTCTTGTTGTATGTGGTCATAAACTTCATTTGAGATTGGGGGAATAGAAACATTAAATATATCTTTATATTTGGAGAACACAACTCTTAGGTCGTCAAGGGGCACTTTTACTTTTCGGCCTGCCATTTTATTGTACCTGCTGGTACTTCACTGGTATGTGTGATTTTCCGAATATAAAATGAACTGACATGAACAACGGTGTGAGTTGAGGCTTGCACATTCTGCTCCCGAAGCCATGAAGTGCAACTACCTGAAAAAAAAGCAAGGCACACATCACATTTACATTAATATTTTCATTACCTATCATTTTAAAAATCTAGTACACTTGTCTCGCCATTTGCGCAGAAAGACATTCGCACGAATGGATACTTGCGCATAAAGACATTTGCGAATGCACACTTCAGTAAAAAGACTGTAGGTGTACAGTACCTTCAGTCTTCTCAAGATATTGCGCGAAAGGACATTTTAGCAGATTAAAAAGGGTGTCGTTTTTAAGGTTGGGATCGCCAATTACCAATATGCGATAAAGGCCGTAAAAAATCCAAGATGGCTAAAGATAAACCGCTTAAGCGCTTGCGCAGTGATGAGCTGGGTTTTGTTAGGCGTGGCGCCATTCCTACGCTTTGTTGTACGTATACTGAATTTCGTGTGATCTGATTGCAATTAATGTGTATATAAAGTACCGTGTATGAAACAGCACATATCTAACTAGGTATTGTAACACTCGTGTATAATACCCCTCATTATACAAGTTTCATAAACTATCATTACCGAATACTCACCGGACTTGTCAAACACACTTCAATATAATTGAGAATAATACTAGATTCGTTAAAGCGCTTGAAACTTTATGACAGTATAGCTTAAACGTATAAAAACTGTATCCTTTTTGTTTTGTTTACGTTAAGTCTAAGAGCAATATCACAACGCGATTGCCTAGCATGGCGTAGGTATAGAATAATTAAAAGTTAAAGCCTACCACTGAGACCGCCACGTTGTTATTTTAGCCAATAATCACACACACAGTTTTAAGCAATAAAGAGATGAGTCTGTCGTAAAACAATAATATTTCATATTTTGAGCGATATTCTGGTTCAATATTTCCATGATAGCCATTGAAATGATAAAAAAACTATATACTATATTTTCCTAATTGTAATGAAGAAAATGGCAAAGTTTTTTTTTGTGCCGGGGCTAATTGTGTTTTGGGTCACATTTGACGAGTTTTCTTTATTCTGATTCACACCAAAAAGCGTACATTAATATACGCTGAATGACTATTTTATACTGAAACACAACTGTACTGTAAAATAAAAACATTTAATACTCACATCGTTCAAAGACGTCGTCGTACACACACACATAAACCACAAGCACTTCTCTCTCCAAAACACTTGGTTCACGACTGATTGTTTCATTGGTTCGGTCGGAGCTAGCGTACCCATAGATAGAGCGTACTCAACTCTCACAGCTAAAGAGTAAGTAAGACAAGGCATATAGCTGTTGCGTTGCATTGCACACAGCGATGCGCGCTGCTCTGACTAGCATCAAGAACGTTAAAACGTTTTTAGCGTGGCTTTGCGTTGTGGTATCAAAATAAAACATTTGGTTTAACAGAAACAACAAATTAAGTACTAAAAATATAGCTACATGTATATATGTTTGTATTGTTTTAAATCACACTATAAATTATACACTATGATATTACACTTTTATTAACTAGTAAAAATTGTGTAATATGGTACTGCACTTAAAAAATATTAAAAAATCGGCTTCACGAATAACGTTTTTCTGCTTAACTGTACAAAACATCGGTTACCAAGCTGCTAATTTGCGAAGATTACCCGTACGTACGGTGCAGTCGCTTTTACGTGACCTTTTCAATTTGGTCGGCTTATTAGAGAATTGCTGACATATTCTTGTTTTTGAGATAACTTTCATTAGAGCCGTAATTCAAGGCTGAAATTAACAGGAAAGAATTTTCATGAATCATTTTAATTTGTTTAAAGTATGCCATGTTTCTTAATGTTATGGGAACTGCGTATTCGATCGCTAAAGTACGACCAGTCTAAAATAAATCAAATTTGTTTTTATCTTCTTAACGTGTAAAGTATGAAATCTAAAATGTCTGCTGTAAACAAGCGTCGAACCACGGGTATTTTTTACAGCTGTTTATTTGGTTATAAGTGTATTGGTTTACATGTAAACCCGCTTCTTCTGATTTTTGAAACCATTTAATTACATTGGTTTACGTCAACCAAATCAAAAACTAATGATTAAACAAATTTAAACAAATTAAGGTCTTTTATTGGTATTTTTTTCAAACTTCTGCGTTGAGCCGTTTTCGAGATCTGGGAAATCCCAAAACGTTACCGCAGCAAAATCTTAAATAACTAAAGAACTATACCACACACAAATTTTGCTATTTATAAACATTTACTACTCAACAAAAGCTATCTATTCATGTATTTGGTTCCGTGCTGAAACTAATTTTTGAAAGACGATTTTGCCTGGGTAACGTTTCAAACGTTACTCCAGCAAAATTTGTTTTTCTTAAATAACTTAAAAACTACAATTCAAACAAATTTTGCTATTAGTAAACAAATTGCTCCTCATGATACACTAATTATTTGTTTAAGTCTCATCTCTCTAAAGCAAAACATTTTGCCTGGGTAACGCACACGATAAATACCAGTATTTTACTTATAGCGACTGCCTATCTACCTCCACAAACTAGTTAGTACTGGCCTACTGGGTCAAAGACTATGTATGTACTGAGTAAACGATACTCTTTGGTAAGAGTGGTTGTCAGACTTTCTGGCCACATAATCATCATCATCATCAGCCTATAATGTTCCCACTGTAGGGACACAGGCCTCCTCTCTAGGAGAGGGATGGGCTATAATCTACCACGCGGGCCCAGTGCGGATTGGTAGATGTCACATGTCTTCGAATTTTTGGTTCTAAGACATGCCGGTTTCCTCACGATGTTTTCCTTCACCGTTTTGAGAGCAGTGGTGATGAAATAAATTTAACAAAGTAATGCGCCTGACTGGGTTCGAACCCGCGACTCACTGTTCGTAAGTCGGAGCCGCTACCACTGAGCTACCACTGCTTCTGGACACAGTAAGTCAAAATATACGTTTTGTGTTATAAAAGGGCTGTATCTTTTTATTACATTAACTTAAGTTTAATTTTTTCACAGGTTCAAGGGTCTGTAGAATTGACTTTATGGTTTTAATTTAACTCGATACATTTACACGTTTCCGAGATAAAGTACGGCAGTAATTTGAAGTACGGAACCCTAAAAACTACTAATTCAGGAGAGAAAAGTTGTTTCCCAGCAATAATATTAAAGTAGAGTTACTTAGGTCGATGGTCGATGTACAGAATGCTTGGTTACAACGGTAAAGGAAAACATCGTGAGGAAACCGACATGTCCTAAAATCAAAAATTCGAAGACTTGTGACATCTACCAACCCGCACTGGGCCCGCGTGGTGGATTATAGCCCAGCCCTCTCCTAGAGAGGAGGCCTGCGTCCCAGCAGTGGGAACATTATTAGGCTGATTGACAACTTCGTGAAGGGATCACACCTTATAGAAAGAAAGTGGGCAGTTTTTTTCAAATTCTAATCATGAAATTAGGGCTTATGACTTCCCGTCGAGGCCGCGGATTCCCGTCGGGGCCGCGGATTTTAGTACCAGACGACGTGGCCTCGCTCGGTACAAGGGCAAAGAAGGAACATGGGTTCGGTTTTTAGTCAGTAGAAGTCTGACACTCCCCTTCGCTCGCGTATGACTTTTAGCTAGCCTATTTCTAACGTTAATGCTTTTAGTCTAAAAGCTACTAAATATATATTATTAGGTAGGTACCTCTCACGTAGCGACTGCTACAGTGGCGACCTCTGTGACCCGTCGACGAACTAATTCGATTTGCTCCAAAAACAGCACATTCCTAACTTAGACTTTTGCATAAAAGATTGGTTAAAGCGAAACGCCGAGGAAAGTACATTCGTTTTTATCTTTTTGTTAAATATAAGCGAAGATCGAAGTCTAGTGATTTTTTAATAGTTTCTAGCGATGTTTCAATACACGGCTGTAATCCGAGGTACACCCAGTACCCGTCGGGGCTGCGGGTTGTTCGAAAGAGATACCGCGGCCTCGACACAAAGGGCTAAGAAGGAACATGCCGTGGTTTTTAGTCAGTAGAAGTCTGACACTCCCTACCGCTGCCCAGAGCGGGAGGATTCCTTTGATGGTTCATCTATTGATAAACCATATTTGGCTAGTTATTAAGTCCCATGTAATAGGGGGCGAGCCTATTGCCATCAAACGGTCCTTCCTGATGGAAAAGTTCAATAACACTTTGCCCGACCCCGGAATGGAACCTAGGACGTCATGTACACACGGCTACACATCAAGCTATACATTTCCAGTTTACGCAGATCTCGCACTGTACGGAAATCCTATACAATGCGAGACCAGCTTATACTGGAAATGTATAGCTTGATGTGTAGCCGTGTGTACAGCAGTTGCGATGGCGCTCACTAGACCAATGAAGTAGTCAGAGGCGATGTCTATTAATACCTGGAAACCTCTAAATAGACTACCTATGTCAGGTAGGCCGAAGCAAGGAAAACCGGTTCAGGTGGAGATTCATAGATGACCCCGCCCTGGAGTGTAAATGTGGTTTTGCCCCACAAACTATGGGGCACTTGATATCGTGTCCAGCCTGTTCTGTGACTTGCACATCACAGGAGCTGATGGAGGCTACGTAAGTGCCGAACTCGTTGCCAAATTTTGGACCGACTCAATTTAAATTTTCACCGACACGCTAAGAAGAAGAACCGAATAAACTCTGAAACTATACTGGACCGTTTTAACCATTTTTTTCATCGTTAGCCAAATTATCAGGAAGTAACCATACCACACTTGGACAAGATACGCACAGAACCGGGAAGTGTGGCAGAAAAAAGAGGAGGCCTATACTTAGATACTCAGCAGTGAGTGATTCCGGGCTGATATGATGATGATATAAACTGAGAGGGTTGTATTGGTGATTTTATAATCATTAAATTACTCCGTAAAGTCACATTAGTTACGGTCGCGAATTCTATTATATTTAACACACAACCTGACATTGACCGACAAATTGCAAAAAACGTAAGAAAATTCGAATTTTGTCGCGAACCTCCAGGGTAGCCCCCTGTAGGTTCAGCCTTAATGCCTTTACCAGTAAAATATTTGATTATCACCACGGTGGCATGAACATGTGACACGAATGAATCAAAATATCCACCTGCTATCATAGACCAAATGTCAGAATCATTCGGTTAGCGCTACTTAGTGAGTTTGATAACTTATTAGCATAGGTGCGTGAGATTGTGTGTAGGGCAATGATTTCTTTAGCGCCTTCATTTGTTGTAGTTGTAAGATTAAGATTAGGGACGCCTGTTTTAAATCGACTTTAAGAAAATACTTCAACAGCTTCAAAAAATATATGGAAAACGCTGTGTGCCTATAAAATTTGAGAGCTGCCCTCGATTTCTCAGGGATCCCATCATCAGATTCTGACTTGGTGACAATGGGCCCACCTCGGGAGTATACCCTTTCGAACACAAAAAGAATTTTGATAATCGGTCCAAAACTGACGGAGATACGCACGGACATACATACACACGAATAGAGAACCTCCACCTTTTTGGAAGTAGCATCTCCTATTTTCCTTTTAACTACCTAGACCTAGCATATTCATAATTATACGATGTTTTCATCTCTCTATAAGGGACTGCCGGTTTACTCACGAATTCACGATGTATTTCTTCTCTCTTTTGAGAGCAATAGTGATGAAATGAATTAATACGAAGATAAGAGCCTCTGGGCCTCTAATTTGAAGGTTGTGGGGATCCGCTGGATGCGAGACACACGGGACCGGTCAGCGTGGCGACACTTTGGGAAGGCCTATGTCCAGCTGTGGACGTTTTTCAGCTGAAATTATGATGATGATGAAGAGCCTTTGTATGTATATAATATTCGCATCCATGACCTGCAATCGTCAGTTCGGACCAATTCCACGACGCCAGCGCTGTGCTTATTGACCGACAATAACAAATCAATTCACAGTTGACCAACATTTTGTTGTAAGAATGAAAACCACACTTTTTTGTTTGACATTTCTTTGTCTTCTTCAAATAATGATATTCCACCAATATCTTTGTATATTTTCGTCAGAAAATTCATCATGTTGTTCCTTTTGTGCGTCGATACAAAAGCTGTGTTTTGGGAAACACATTTTTTCGTCAACCTTCGCAGAAACCGTTGTCTTCGCGTGAGGTGCTTGCTAATGCAGGCAATTTGAGGATTTTGACGCATCGCGCTTTGCGAGGCATTCATTATTTGGTTTGGAAAGCAGCTTTATTGATTCCTCTAATCTGACCTCTATATTCGATGGCCGTGTTTATTCTGATTTGGCTGCGATTCACAACTTGTATTGTAGATCAAGGGTTTACTTAAAATTCAAACAAGCACTTTTTTTGAGTAAATTATCTGATGATAATTTACTCAAAAAAAGTGCTTGTTTACTATATTCTTCACCATTTTGAGTGCAGTGGTGATCCACTGCACTCAAAATGGTGAAGAATATAGTAGGGAAAAGGCTAGGCAAATGATGATGTGTATGATGATGAATGTTACCAGGCTAACAGCTATAGCAGGAGGTATAAATAAAAACAATTCCTGTGAACTCCCGACGAGTGCCAATTCATTGTCAAACATGCCATCTGCTGAGCGAACTATATGTGGTTTTCATGGAACGTTCCGAAGTACAATGTAATTAATGATTTTGCTAAAATTAAGCTGTATTTTGGCAGAATGTAACGTTTTCTGATTCGGTCCAATGGGTGACAGATGGCTACAATGGTGGAATGACGGTGAAAGCTCTGTTCATTCATATTTGCCTGGTAGCTGGGAGACTTTGAGGCATAAAAAAACTTTTTTACAAAAAAAAAAAAACCGACTTCGACAAAAATAAAACACAAAAAAGTGAAAAATAAAAAATCAGCTGCGGTCAGCGGGGTCGAAAGTATAAGAATTCGGCCGTTTTGCCGACGATGAGAAACCCAACAGGCTCCCGACTTGTTTAAGTATAACTTACCTTGAGTATAATCTGATCCTCTAGTTGAAATATTAATGGATCGGATTCTCTCTGGTTTGGCTGATCTGTAAGAGCGGTTGTCAAATTAATTATGTAGATTGATTTGAGAGCTCTTGAACCACTTACAAATTACGGAATGGGCCAATTGTGATTAAGTTCTGTTCTATCAATAATTGTCAGCTGATTACTGAATTTATCTTTTTTGGCCCAGTGATGGCGACTCCAATTTACGAATAGTAAGTCGTAAGTTCGAATCCAGGCAGGCGCTTTGTGAAACTTATTTCATCACCACTGCTCTCAAAACGGTGAAGGAAAACATCGTAAGGAAACCGCATGTCTTAGAAGTTAAAACTAAGAATTTAAAGACATGTGACGTCTACCAACCCGCATTGGGCTTTCATAGAGAGGATCCTCTCTATGAAGCTGTGGGAAGATTATAGGCTGAATATGCTTATGCTATGGAACGAATGGGTTAGGACGGTAAGGATGCACTACTTCACCACAGTTTTATTCTTATCCACTAAGTGTCCAAGTTTCATAATATCCATGATGATCTAGCTGATTTTGAAATCTGCGACTGCCTTCGATGACTTTGTACAATGATTTTCAAGAGCTAAGTTGTGCTGCTCTTATTATGCAGCTAGCATATCCAACTTTGGGCGAAAAACTACTAGCGGACATGTCAGAAGGTCAGAACACCTTTGACAACATTTTTTGTATTCTTTATGGTTAATTTCGATCACAGTGTAATCCTACAAGCGGTAATTCTACTGTACCCAACTGTGCGGTTCGCTCGGCGATGTACAATTAGATAAATTGTATTGATTGCCGGCAACCGGCCAGATAGATTCGCGTTACGTAACACTACTTGCATTTAGCTGATGTTGTCTTATTGATTATAACTACTACTAATGTTCTGATTTAAAAGAGTTTCCATGGAGTTTCTTGCCCATTCTTGTCCATAGAGATCTACGCTTTGAAATGGGCAACTACAGTACTTTCACAAGTTGTTATGCCTTGTGACTGTAGCTCCGTATTATTTGTTTTCTGAATTTCAAAAGTCCTGTAATGGTCTAATTGAAATAAATGCTTTGAGTTTAAGTTAGGAAGACTGTCACTGATTTGGGGGTGAATTTTAGCGATGAAAGTGATCACGATCAGTCATGTGAACCTCGTTTAAGATCTGTCAAGTTGTGGAAAATGACAATGACAATGAGCTTGTTCTCCTAAACTTCTAGGGTCGGCTTCCAGTCTAAATGGAATCGAATGCAGCTGAATACCAGTATTTTACATGGAACAACTAGTAAAGACCTCGGGAAGACTGGTTGTCAGACTTTCAGGCTACTGACTACCTGAAACGGTGGTCAAAGGTCCTGATTATGTTCTATACAATCTTTCTTCTTCCCGTTTCCTATTTCTCCACGTTCATAATCCTTTTGTGTGTCATTTCTTTCCTCTTTTCTCCCAAGTGTCACAACTGCTAAACTCCCAAAAATCCGTCGACCGCCACAGTAAGTATGTAAGAAGTAAATAAACACGGTCGTAAAGCCGATCCACTAACCGTTCGGCGAATTTTACGAGTCCACCCGAATACGGCCGAGGTGAGGAACACTTTTATGATACCCTGGTATTTGTTTCTGATAACTTGCTTTGACTTTTGCATTACATAGATTATATTTGGGTCCTATAGGATCACGACTAGATAGGAGGTGACAGCAGAGATGACGAAATGTTGCACAGTTGATGAAGAAATGTTGCACCGACTCCAAATGCATTGGGAAAAGGGCAGGAGCACTATGCTGAACTGGGAATCAAACCAAAATCAGTTCTATAACACTTGGGAGTCGAAATAGACGTAAAGTAGAAACCGCTTTTCTTTTCTGATAAATTTCGTTGCGGGATCCAAGACAGTTAAATTGTTTCTTTCGGACTTTGTCGAGCTTAACTGTCACGGCGCTTTTCTTGTGGTCGCCACTGTTGAATCTGGCTTTCAGGAGTTACAGTGGTTTGGGAATAGGGTGGCAGACTTGTCCCAGACGTAACATATGGACATGAAAAAACTTTGTGTAGTAAACGGATTAAAAGTTCTACTGTTTGTAGTATCCTCGTGAATCTTAACGCCAATACAAGTTTTTAACAACATTGCTTAGAAGATTGCATTAGGGTCGCCCTAACCCTTTTATCAGCGACCTGTGTGCCTACATCTCTGCCTAATTATTACTGTCATAATCATGATAATTATGTGAATGTGTCTGTCTGTGTCGACAAAGATAAACTCAATGTTCTGAGAAAAGTTGCAAATGACACCGTGTTTACAGAGCGAGTACCAGGAAGGCATGAATGTATAGAGAGTACTTGGTCTGTAGTGGAGTGAAGTAATCATTTTAGTGGCGAGTATTTCTCAGACGGTTGGCGGTGAGACATCCCCTCCGGGATTTTTGATCCTGGCTCAGATTTGCATCTTTGATCTAATGAAGTTTAGACTTTATATTTTCTAAAGAATACGGAATAGAATAGGTACCAACAACAAAGTTTTATCGAAAGACAGATCATTAATACGATGGTCACACGTTGTATTTTTGCACTTTGAATCTGCAGCTGCAGTCTCTACACTAATAACGACGCTACAAATGTCGCTACGTCGTAAAAACGTAAACTTCCTTTAATGATTTTCAATCTTAGTTGAAATAAAGCTGAAAATCTATTAAAGAAATTTTACGACTTAGCGACATTCGTAGCGTCGTTATTAGTGTAGGTAGAGACTGCAGCCCCTGTGCAGTCTCGACAGAGATAACGACAAAATCGCTAACTTTTAATCCTTAATTACTAACGAATAAATTCGGTTGCAATAATGATGCTTGCAATTAAAGCAAGTTTCTACATCCAAGATGCGTTTCTCGCAAGCATCATTATTGCAACCGAATTTATTCGTTCGTGATTAATTAGCAATCGAAAGTTAGCGATTTTGTCGTTATCTCTGTAGAGACTGCCGGCCCTGGTGGCAATTTTATTTGCTAAACAAGGAGGTGGCATAAGAGATGACGAGTCAATAGAGAAGTATGGAACAAGAAGATGCTGCCACGATCCCAAATGGTTTGAAATAAGGACAAGAGAATGATGAACCGATGAACAAAATATTTGAATCAACATTTTTTTAAATTCAAATCTCGTACAACACACAGTATTGAGATATTTGTTTTTGCTCACCAATTCATTGTACATTCAAATCAATTTCCATAATTTTGTTTTTACTTATACACAAGCATTGTGTCCTTTCTTCTTTATGATGTAAACGAACTCATCCACATTTATTTTATAGAACAATCGGCTATCAAATCGTAAACTCCTATTGTTACTGACGCCCTGGTAGGTTTTGTTTCGTATTTTTGCTAATGTGAGCAAAACTTAAGCATAATATTATAGCGAGTGTGATGCCCTAGTTTCTACCGTTAATCATGAATCATTAACTTTTGTGACAAAATCATCATCATCATCATCATTTTCCTGGCCTCATCCCAATTAATTTGGGGTCGATGCAGTATGTCTTCTTCTTCCATACACCTCATGAGACACCTCATGGACACTGTTTAAAATCAATATTTTTTAACAAATGATTGATGTAAGAGGCGAAGGGACAAGAAACTCCATGGATACTTCCATGGAATTTCTTACCCCTTATTCTCCATGGAGATCTACGCTTTGGAATGAGTAACTACAGTACTTCTTTCACAAGTTATTATGCCTTGTGTTGTGACTGTAGCTTCGTTTACTTTGTTTTTGTGATATTCAAAAGTGCCTGTAATATGGTTCTATATTTCCTGCCACCCATTGAAAAAGGCCTCAGTTTACGTATTTGCGTATATCGTAGTCCTAGAGTTTGAGTCATAGTAGACAGTTCGGTAGAGAATGAATCTCTACTATGCTGTCAATCAAGGCGCATTCTGTACATCGATTTAAGTAAGTCTACACAAAAAATATTGATGGAAAATTATTTTTATTTTGGGGTGAAAATTCACGTTTTACAGTAAAATTCAATGTAACGCAGGTTAAGTTACAACTAAACTTTAGAAAAATACGAAATTTGGATCCCGATTATCCCCTCCAGTATTTATAAGATTCTGAGAAAAGTGATTGCAATGACGGGGAGAAAAATCTTCTTTCGACTTTGTTAAGGGTATTTCTATACCAATTTTAAACTTGATTATTCTGGTGCGAAGAGTAATTAAGTAAAAAGATAATTAAAAAGTTAGAAGCGGTCCGTTCGTCGCACCTTGGAGACGGATATCCCGGAAACATAAACTCGTTGAAAAAAACTGGTCCACTTTTTAGTTTTAAACTAAAACCAGATTATAACATCATTTCCTTTAGTGCGAGCACCAACATTTTTAATCCACCTTTTTTTAATGCACAAAATCATGTTTTGTTGCAATTGCATCCTTCTTATATGCAGTCTTGGTACCTCCGTTGCGGATGCGCTCGTTTATATACAAGTTATGTACAACAAATATACATTGTTTAAAGGTATATGTGAATGTAAGCCAATGCTCAATGATATATCATTAGGCAATCGCAAATATCGGTCGAATTCATTTACCGAGTAGCGGCTACGTGTGGCTACGCGGTATTGAATCGATTGCAATGAGAATTCTCAAATATTTTTGTGCTGGCCAGAATATTTTACATGAATTGTGTTTAGGATTAGTTTATTTTTAAACTTTTTTTCTTCCTCGTTGTTCTAGTGTCGAGGTTTTTTCCAACAGGAATTTCTCAGCAGCGGCCACCGTGTCTTTATTTGTCCCAATAGGCTCTCAATAGGTTAATGCCAATAAGCTCTCGTCCTATTAGATGGGACTTAATATAACTGACAATTGCGTAACCCTTCGCGAATTACAAGCGTGATGTTAGGTTATTTATTAAGAAACTGGTTTATAGGTATCGTAATTATCTTGATGGAGTAATTATAGTTCTTAATATTTACTTATTACTGTTATAGTACTGTCTTGTATCTTATACATGAGTCGCGAGGCTGCATTTTCTGTAGCTTTCTTTTTTAATAATTTTATAGTTTATACCTGTGGCCTTGCCCGCGTAGATTTTGTTGACCTACGGAATCATACTACCGGGATAAAAATTATCCTATGTGATAATCCAGGTTATAAACTATCTGTGTGCTAAATTCCATCCAAATGTTTCAGGTCTTTTTGTGCGAAAGAGTAACAAACATCCATCAATCCTCACAAACTTTCGCATTAAGGTGGATGTTCCTGGTTAGAACTGTCAAGAATGACCTTACCTTTTGATGAAATACTCATTCTTGACAGTTACATGAACTTGGAGGGTTGTAATGTTGATTTTGATGATTATAATTCCGTCACTGCATACGTCTTAGGCTGAGTTGCACCAAAAAAGTAGTTAAAGTTAAAGTTTGTGTCAAATGGCACGTCAAACAAACATCAAAACTTCAGTTTTGTATCGGTTATGCCAACAATGAGTTGCGCGATTTGACAAATAGTTAAATGACGTCATAACTTTAACGGTAACTGCAACCGCTCACTTTCCGCTGGTTAGTGTTATAGTTTGTGTTAAATTTTCTGTCAATTTTATTGTCAAACGCGTTGAATATAACCTTTAGACATCATGTCCCTGCTCCAAGAAATACTCGCAGAAACCAGTTCTGATGACGAAAGCGATGAAAAGAAAAGTGTGATTACCAGAGCCGATAGTTTTTCCACATGGAACGACGAATGTTTCTTGCCAAGATTTCGAGTCTCTAAAAACGTAGCTTGGTGGCTGACTATACGATTGCATTGCTTAAGGCGTAACAAGGATATTCATCGTAGGTAATTGTTTAACTAAAAAATAATACGTGCTATAGACAGAGCAATAAATATAATAGGTACTTACTTTGTTTGAATGTTTGCAAAAAAAAATTTGTTTATATAATTTTTCTATACCCCATAAAGTACTGTCAAATTTGACAAAAACTAACTTTAACGACTTTTTCGGTGCAACTCAGCCTTACAGCCGCAAATCATATTTTCACTAACATACAACCTAGCACTGGCCTGCAAATCGCTAAAAACGTAAGAAAATTTGAATTTCCAGGGTACTGGAACATCAACCTTAATAACATTAATTAATTATTTATAGTTAAAGTAGGATTTTCATGGTTCATTGGTAAAAGAAATAAACTTCAAAATGGAGAATCAATATTCAATTTATTTTCACAAAGAAAATAATATCAGTAACATCTTGTGGGGTAAACTTCCCAGTTGTCGGTACTCAATTTAACATTAAATCAAATAAACAATTGCATATTTTCCAAATAAGTAGGGTGAGTCATCCAATTATCGGTTGTGTGAAAATAATTTTATACAATTCCCAGCTGCTTCGTGCTGGCCGCAGTAAGTTTTTTTCACCACTTTTTGATATAAAGATACACACCCATACATAAACTTCATGATAAACATCGTAAACATTTATGCAAGTAGGATAAAAAAGTCATACTTTTTTGGTATTTTTTCTTAGAATCATTTTAAACGATCCAAATTGGATAAATTATGCTTTTAAAAGAAGTTCAAAAAAGTGTTTCGTTCCTCCGCAAAAGGACTGCGTATTCAAGGCAAGTTACAAATTGGTTAATAATTGATGACAAGCTTAGATTAAACTCCGTGGCTCACTGCCCAAAACAGTTTTGGCAAAACGCAGAATTATTAAATTTTCACCGTAAATCGATGTTTTGGTGTATAAGAGCAACTTTATTTGCGTGAAATGCATATTTATTTTAAGAATTTAGTGGTTTTTAAAATAGACAAACAGCTAGGTATTTTACCAATATGTATACACGAATTAACATTTTAAAAGTGATTTTCTTCTACTGTGTTGATAACGTGATACATTTTCACGAACGCCTTTTGGAAGTCATAGTTTTACGAAATAGGTCTTATCTTGAACAAAATAGCTTTTGAATTTTGCTGTTCATAGGTAGGTACATATTGGTGATCGTGTATTCGTGTACACTCAAGATCTTCCAGGCAGCCTTAGGATAGTCTGAACGATCTCAAAATAAAACGTAGACGACTTCATAAGACGAAATAAAGAGCAGTTCAGTTTACATCAACAGTTTTGTCCAAAACCAACTCAAAAGAGTTTTCAAAGTGGTTTAAAGCAAGTGGACGCCTCTAAGATTCGAACACAAACACCAACTGTTTCGGTCCTAGTCATGAGGATCGTTTGAATTAGCTCTCTCCACGTTCCACGAGCGGCTACGAGCGGCCCTTCGGTCAAAACGTACACAAAGAGAACACGACGATTGTTAGCCAAAACGAAACAATAAAAAGTTGTTTCGACGAGGCTCTGTTTAACCAAATGGGAATTGGGCTGTAGAGGACGAGGGAGCCAGTTATACCATTATACTATAACTATTATTACTCTGGACGAGATTGTAAAACCAGATATACGTTCAGCGTGATGGGTAAACGACCTCGAAAGGATCGCGGTAAAGACCTAGTTGGAATGGAGGTAAGGGCGATGAATGTGCGTACTAAGAGCAATGGTTTGTGGTTTAAAGGGTAAGATATCCGTCTTTCTCCTGTGGAACATAATTAAAGACCCACATTGGGGTAAGTAGTTTCGATTACTGGGTCTTTGAAATGTTTTGTTCATGCGTGCAAAGGGTACGTCAACATAATATGATGTGCAGACCCCAAAAGGGCTTATACGGGGTAGATTAACATCGCGAATGCAAAAATGAATAGGAATACATAAATTGCAGACGGCGGGCGCACGAATCGTTGCCCAACCGCAGTGCTCTAACGATTTGCTCTGGCACAACTAAGTTAAGCCCTGTGTAGCTGAGCTATGCGGTTGGCGCAACAGGAAGCTGCCGTGTTTACAGCGACGCGACGTGCCCGACACGAGCTCGACGCGACGCGCTTCCCAGAACAGCCGGCACGACACCACACATCGATCCGTGCGAAACGACGTATTGACAGAAGGGGACCGTTCCACACCAATTCATGACAAGGTGCAAACCAAACAGTCACCAAGTTCGATCAGAAATTGAAGCAACAGTTTTCTCTCACGTTTCTCGTGTTTTCGCAACACAAAGCAATCAGAATCGATCTCCGTTTTGACTTGAACTCAGCCCTGACACGAGCGAATCGATTGTCTCGATCAGACGGCAATTGAACGGAATTTAATACTATTTTTAGTAGACGGTAGCTTCCGATGCAATTGGTTTAGATATCGAGGTGGAGATGAGATGCCATCGGCACGAGCGAGCGCCGGACATCGCTAGGAGCGGAATATTCACATTAAGATCACTCGGAACACAGTAATGGTTGGTTGGTAGTGAGAAAAAAATATAGAGCGGCGACGTTGTATCGACGTTTCATTCGTCGGTCGCTGGAGCGTTACTGGACAGACGCACTGTCGCGGCTGCGGCGCGCCCGCCGTACATAACAACACTTTATAGGCATTTTTTATGGCTTCGGCAAAAACTAAGAACACTGGCACTTGAACACAAGGAGCGGTGGTCGCATTCACCGCGCACACACTGACCTGAGCCTCACGGGCGGCGGGATGTTGAACGCCGGGTACAGTTTCGCGTTGGGACTCTCAAACAGCATCGCGATTGTTTTTTTCACCGTGCACGCATCGTGCATCCGTCCGCGCAAGTTAGCGGCCGGCCGTACACTGCCGGCGCTGCGCCGCGCCACCCCGCTCCTCCCCTCCGCGCCGCGGTGCCCCGCGCCCCCGTGACGTCACGCCCGGAACGCTAAGCTAGGCTTCTTCGTGTCAATCGTAGCGCCCCGTCCCACTCGCGCGCCCCTATCGCGAGCGGGACGCAGCATAGTCTTACAAAGGATATTGCGTCGATGCGTATTAGCAGCTCGGGCTGCCGAGTGCGGGCTGGCGTTGGCAGCCCCTCGGTAGGGCTTCGCGGCGGATGTGGAGCACAGGCAGCTCGCAGACTATTTTATTTAAGCTCGTGTGACCTCCACGCGCGGGGCTCATGAAATATGGACATGGATCCGCCTAAGGGTGATGTAGATCAGCTGTGTGTACATACGCCCCTCGCTGCCGCACGGAGCAAGGTCGAGGGTACCGTGGTGCTTGCAGCGCCACGAGCGGACAACACACGCAACACTGACCATTCGATCAACTTAGAATAAGTTTCAAACATTTCATATCTTGAAACTGGATTGCCTCTTCAGCAAAAACTGTAAACGTGCAAGTCATGGCCACAGTATAAATATCTCATGGCAGTCCTCGAACAGAATAAAGTCCGTAACAACGTCGTGGGCGGACAGCACTCGACTGTACTTCCATAATGAGATACTGTAACTTCTGGAGCAACTTTGGAGAGGCCTATACGTATTGCGGACGACTGTAAAAGCCTTTACTCACAATTATATATTTAAAAGAGTCTCGTATCGTATTCTCGCGAGCACTGTTGACGATGTCATTTTTATTTCTCAAGCACGAGTTCAAAAATCTCGTCATAATCGAAAATATTGACAGTTAATTTGACCTATTATTACAACTTTTGATTTTACCTATTACTATTACGGCAGATACTAAGATGCAACTAGGTACTCCCCAGACGCAGTCTCTTAGCCATTATTTATGATACACACGTATGAAAAGGGCAGCGTGTACTCATTCAAAACGTCATCATGAAAAACTCGGTAGTTTCTACGGTAGGTAGATAAGTGAGAAGTTTGCCCTACAACTCTGCTCACCCTCTCTTCTAAACATAGCCATAGCAGGAAATATCCATGACCGTGAGCAATCAGCGCCGCGGGACGTCATCTGTCTAATGACACATGATTGTTTTCAATCTTACTAGGTATTTGCAACGTAAACAAACCGATATAATGGCTCTGAAAGGTTATTGTGAAGTCCGTGAGAAGCTATCGAACAATAACACTATAATAAGAAGAATATGTCAATGACACAAGCATTATATTTGCAAAATAAATATTTTAATTAAGTACTTATAATAGTTATTTTTTTAATTGTGAGACGAGAATTGGTGTTGTCACCCTACCATTGTTTGTTAGAAAATATTTGGCAGCCATTTTTATTTGTGATTGGACTTTGTACAAATAATACGTATTTAGTTTTTTCTTAATCGTAGTACCCAGCTTTCTGTTTAAATTGTGGTAATATCTAAAAGTACCTACTTAATCATAATATTATACCCAGGAAATACCTACCCGAAGTTAATTTATAAATAAACCTTGCATGTCTACTTAAGATAGATATTAAAAGATTGATATACACTAGACATGCACAAATGACGTAGGTACACAATATTAACCGACTTCAAAAAAGGAGGAGGTTCTCATTTCGTCGGAATCCTTTTTAAGTAGGTACACCGATGACTCGAAGATGCAACTGATTTGGAAAATGATTTTTTTGTTTCAAAGGGTATTTTTCGGGTTTCCAGGAGGTCGTTCGTCGGTTAGCGAAATAGGTCGAGGAATTCTAAAAATTGTATGGAGGGTAAGCGCGAAATATTGGTAAGAATGTTTTGCACTTTATTTTTAAAGGATATTACAAATGAAAAGGGAAAAATTACTTTTTTTTTTAAACTGACTTCAAAACCACATTATTATAAATTAATTAGTATGTACCTAGGTACCTAAATACAAACGTTTAAATATTCGTAAAAACTCTAATTAATATTTCAATGATTATGCGTGTTTTGTGTAAGAACATAAACAATGTAGGCGTTTGTATGAATATGTGAACGAATACTTACAGTATTAACTGAGTTAAGAGGTCAGAGGCAGTATTAGGCAGTAGCTCCATGTAAAATAACTACGACAAAAAATCGACGCTGAAAAAGTATGAAACAAGATTTTCAGGATAGAACAAAAAGAAAAGCCGTAGTCACACAGTATTAAAGTGTTTAGGTTGGTACCTATAACGTGTGTCTACGGCTTTTCTTTTTGTTCTATCCTGGAAATCTTGTTTCATACTTTTACAGCGTCGTTTTTTTATCGTAGTCGGGTTTTAGTTTTTTACTTTGTTTTTGTTTAAACAATTTTGGTGTTATTTTTTTTTATCTTTACTTTTTGTCCACTAGAGGGCATGATTTTAAATTTCAGCAATATTTTGGAAATGTACAAGTGATGCCCTTTCAAATGATACCAAACACGGCGTATTTATCTTCATTTTTATTTTTTAATCCTTACTTCTTGTCGCTAGATGGCGCCAAATCGCTTTTTGAGACACGTCACGTAGCCTTTGTTCAGCGGAAAATTAAGACAGTTCTAACGATACCTCATATGTCGAGTTCCGATAAGTAGATTAGAAGCTATGAGGGAACAGATGAAGATACTCACATACATACATACATAGCCAGTCAAAATCATAACCCTCCTTTGGCTTTGCCGTAGTCGGGTAAAAAAAAAAGGATGGTAAGGTCCGGTAAGACTGGAAGTCAATCCCAACATAGTTGGGTACAAGCAGATGATGATGTATGAATACGTTAAGCCACAGGTTCTTTCCTCTGATCGTTACTTATTCCAGAATAGTACGTGAAGCGGTTGAAATCAGGAAATATAAAAATTTCAACAGAGAGGATGGATACCGACTGCCTACAACTTGGAATCCAGTCATTAGCAAGTGCAAGCAACGCCGGTCGTCCGACGAGGTCCGCCAGTGTGTAGACGTCCTTATTGTGTGTAGAAGTACCGACAGTGATATTTATAAAAATTGTGAAGACCAAGTGAGGGTAGATGCACAGACCCGCACTTTACGAAGACGTCGCTGAGCTGTCATCAGTCCTCCCGTGCCACGATCGCTGCAAGGCGGACGAAACGTCGGGAAACAAGTAGGTACCTGTTTACCTCGTTAAAAAGAATATCGCGATAAGACCCGCAGTGCAAGTACGAACTTTGCATCGATAAGACATCGAGATCGTTATCGTTGTCAGTTTTATCGAGCTTGTTATCGAATTTGGAAGTACGTAACACGCGTCGACAAGATTTATCGTGGGCGGAATGTCAAACTGTCAAAATGTCGTTTCGTACTTGCATTTTCGATAAAATCGTTTAAATTTTAGAGTTCTCTACCGATCGCTAAAATATTATTTACGTACTTGCGACATCGATTCGATTCGATAAAAGCTCATTTTATCGAGAATAACTGTCAGATTTATCGAATCGAAGCGAATCGAGTGCTACGTACTTGCACTGCTGTTTCGATAGTGTTTTATTTATTCAGATCGTCAAGTTATTCAACAATAAACCTGACATTTTAATTGTATGATTTATTACTTCGAGTACCAGGGGCCGTATTTTTGAATCAATAGAATTCCAAATCGTGTACGAAATCGCAGAATTCGTATGCGAATCCGTACGAAATCGCTATATTTGAATATTCATACCCGTGAATTTTGCAACGAGTGGTCCGACCCACTCGTTTCCGATATTCTACCAGTAGAAATGACGGAAATGACGTGATGAATTCTGCGATTTCGTACACGATTTGGAATTCTATTGATTCAAAAATACGGCCCCAGGCACACATAAAATGAAGGGATACTCCGTGTTGCGTGCTCGCCGTTGTCCCTAGCAACCACATCTCAAAGATGGCGGTGATAACTTCAACACAAACAGCCTTCCAACCTACCTACCAACCCTTCTACCCTCCCTTTCAGTGTTCCAACCTACCTCTGTTTACACCAATCATTTTCTTAAAATAAATAGAGAGTAGCGGACACCCAAAAATAGGGAATTTAAAGATTTAAACGTTAAAATTATAAAATACTAGCTTATGCCCGGGGCTTTGCCCGCGTGGTGTTCGGTAATAGGGGATCGGACTGGGTCAAAATAATATGATTCTGTTTAGTCCGTAAGTGAGATTATCGAAAAATATTGAATACGTGTTTTTTGTTTTAAGAAATCAATAAAAAATGACGAAGATAAAACGCGTCAAAGATCTTGGAGTGGGGCTTGAAACGTCACTTGTGTCGTCAAAATGTAATATCATAATAATATGACGTCACACGAGTTTTCGAAGCACTGTATCGTCTTCATTTTAAGTTTACGTGAAAAAAGAAAAAATACTAGGACTAATTGGTTTTTTTTTGTCCGATCCCCTATTGTCCCACGGGATCGTACTACTGAGATAAAAAGTATCCTATGTGTTAATAATAAGTTATAAACTGAAAGTGCCTTTCATCCAAATCCGATCAGCAGTTTTTGCGTGAAAGAGTTACAAACATCAATCCATCCTCACAAACTTTCGCATTTATAATAATTAGTAGGATTTATAATACCTATTTAATGTCAGAAAAACAACAAAAAAGTGAAGCCAGTCAAAGTCACAAGACATAATCACTTGTGAAAGTACTGTAGTTGCCCATTCCAAAGCGTAGATTTCTATGGAGAAGAATGGGCAAGAGACTCCATGGACACTTTTGATTCAGAAATCTGAATCGATCGAAAAAAGTTTTAGTTTCCTAGGTGATCGGAAAGTGCCTCAAAAATCATTGACAAAAAGATGTTATTTTTCATTGTTACACATTTTTCGGTTTAGAGTTAGACCCTCGGCCCGCAAACAAAATCAAAACGATAACTTGCGCTAAGAAACTCCGTTCTAAAACGTAAAACAAGATTATAATAATATCCGTGGCTGGCGTGAATATGTTGATAAGTCTAAAACTGCAATTTGTCAGGACGGCCATTTAAAGGGTTTGACGTCTTCTGGTAAATCGGTAAATTAGTTTAACATAAATGTTGTAGTTGTTGTAAAGGTTATTTTATGCCCTCTTTTCAATGATGACAGTAAATAATCGAAATTCCCCATAGATTGCATAATAATAGACTTGTCAATTCGTTCACCAACGACTTATCAACTTATGCACCGACTTATCCACTTATTCACAGCGTTATCAACGTATTAACCAACAGTTATCAACTTATTCACCTACTTAATAGGGAGTATTAATAGGTAAACAATGTTATTTGAATGAAAAACCCATTATTAGTATTGGAATAGTTTGTGCCCGTGGCTTCGCCCGCGTGAATGTCGGTTAAACTACAAAGATGACGATTTTCCATACAAACTTTCGTCCCCTATTTTGACTAGGAATAAGGTTGAATTTCCAAAAATTTTCCTTATTCCTAGTCTACATTATAAAGGGAACCTCTGTGCCGAAAATCAGCATTCTAGGTCCAAGGGTTTGGGCTGGGCGTTGATGAGTCAGTCAGTAAGCCAGGACTGTTCTTTTAATTTATATAGATAGATAGTAAACAGATAAAAAACAAAAAAGAAACTGGCCAAGTGCAAATCAGACTTGCACATGCAGAAGTCCGGACCATCGTAGTAGGGAAACCCCCTGCAATTTGTATTATTTCTTATTTTAGGGGGGACAGAAATATTTATTTTGTGATAAGTTTGTTTTTCATATTGTTTGTATGAATGACAAAGTTATATTTGCGGTTTTTTAAATGTGCTATATATAAAAAACTACTTACTATATCTCGTTCAAACAAATTTTGGTTGAAAGTTATCATTGCGATTTATAGCATATATTTTTTTTAGATTTTTTTCTTTCTTTATTTAGAAGTTAGAGGGGGGACGACACTCATTTTACCCCTTTAGAAGTGTTTATCTTTCAAACGATCAAATTTGAGAAAAAATTATTTCAGAAACCTCAGTGTCATTTTTAAAGACCTATCTTTAGATACCCCACACGAATAGATTTGATGAAAAAAGTTTTTTTTGTTTCAGTTCCATGTATGGAGAGCCCCCCTTAATCTTGTATTCTTTTTTAGTTTTGTATAAAAACCCTATAGCGATTTAAAGACTACGTCTACATACCAAGTTTCAACTGTGTAGTCTCAATAGTTTCCGAATAAAGTGGCTGTGACATACGGACGGACAGACATGACGAATCTTTAGGGGTTTTTTTATATTAAACTAGTTGATGCCCGCGTCTTCACCCGCGTGGATGTCGTTCAAATTATATACTAAAACCTTCCTCTTGAATCACTCTATCTATTAAAAAAAACCGCATCAAAATCCGTTGCGTAGTTTTAAAGATTTAAGCATACAGACAAACAGACAAAAATAGCGACTTTGTTACTATGTAAGGATAAGGATGGGCTTACTCTTGACCTCAATCTCCGTTTTTTCCCATTTTAAAATACACGTATGTGTACTACAAATTAAATTTCAAAAATTAAGCATTAAATAATTAATAAGAACCACAATTAGATGATTGTCTTGAGGTCAAGCCAAATCTCTTTTGCCAATCAGTGAAGAGAAAAAAACAATAAAGAACACTGTTTTATTGGACCACAAATTAATTTATAGACACAAGATACAAGATAACATAAAGATACACGTGTGTTTAGAACAAATTCAAATTTTAAAAATTAATAAAAAAGTAAAATTAGTAAGAACCAATCAGTGAACAGAAAAAAAAGATTTTATTGGACCTCAAAGTCTGCTTCGTCTGGGTTGTCCTCGTCCAAATCTGGATCAGTAGATGCAGAGATGTCTCTGCATCTACTGATCCAGATTTGACACCGACAGTTTTTATATTTTTTTCTATAAAACTCTTTAATAGAGTCGTCAATCAAGTCAATCATGTCCATCAAATCTTTTTTTTCTCTGCACTAATTGGCAAACTTATATTGGAGTAATAAATCAATCAATAGATACACTCGAAAACAAACGAAATCAATTTTATAAGCACCCGCAATTGTTCCCGGATCGCGAACGCGTGGCTTCTGAACTCTGAATTGACGTTTGTTTACCAACAGACGAGCGAGGGATGTGCACGGTGTGCACCGATATAAGTTGTTAACTAAACATATTCATTTAGCTTTAACTTTTTTGTAACGGACTTATAGTGATAACTATATTTATTACATTTAGGGTTGAGAACTTCGTTGGTCGTAACTGGACATCTCATTATATCACAATTTAAACAGAAATACTTCGGTCGGCCATAACTTGATAAGTCGATTTGTCAATTTAAAATTCGCGCCTATAGAAAACTCATAAGTGTATAAGTTGAGATATCATATAACGAATATTCATTTGGGTACTGAGTATAGGTTGATATATCAACATATCAATGTTTGATCAGAAAAACATGAGAATGCATAATTGGACATGTGGACTTGTAAGTTTAGACACGTCAAAATGAGAGTTGTCAACTTACGACCAAGGTCGATTTCTCCAAAATGTATGGATATTTTGAGCTGTCGATTTTTTTCATATAAGATCCCAATGCCTAGGATGTATTAAGCCAATAAAAAAAAAATCATGGAAGTCGACTTATCAATGTATTCACGCCAGCCACGGATATAATGAACGAACAGCGATCAACAAAAGGTTGTTGTCATGGTAACGACAACGGGGGGAACAGATACCTACTTATATAAAATACCTAACCAAAAACATTTTCAAGTAAAATGTCGTCAAAACGAAACCATTTGTGGCTCACACTATCAATCAGATCTTATGTAGAGCCAAGCTTGTGACTCTACACGCCTTAACTGATTAAGTAAGCTTTTTTTTTGGAAGGTGGGGAAATCATCAAATGACGACGCCCGGAGCGTCTCCCATGGCGGCAGGGACGAGAGGTTCTCTCCCTCTCACGATCCACCACCTCTTTAGCCAGCATCACTCTCTCTTCTCATCTTCTTATCTTCTATACGTCAGTACCTACTTATTATCATCGGCACGATTCTCGAGCGCTGACGCAAAAGTGAGTTATTGGGTCGCTTTGGTGGTATGAAGTGAGACGCGGGGCGGGGAAAGTGCAGTGATTGGCCCGTAGCGCATCGCGTCATAGCCGTCACTCGGGATTTGTTCTTTACTCCTGCTGCACTTACCTCACGACCAATAAATAATAAACGGGTGTGTGTTTTATTTGTCATAAAGTGTACGATGCGCACAGCGATCCCCACTCTTCCACCGAGCGCTTAAGAACCGTGCCGGTATCTGTATTACTTGTCATCTAATCAGGCACCTCATTTCTAGCCATTAGGTATCATCATTCACACAGTTCACACTTCATCTAATCTTCTTCTTCTTAGCGTGTCGATGACAAAATTAATTGAGTCTAATCTACTGTTATAGGTATTCATCTACATTCATAATCAAAACTTTCCTCACGACATTTTCCTCATTCTTTCGTGTCTGTTAACAAATAATTTTCATAAAATATACGTTTAAAAGACGTTATAGAATATTAACAAAAGGCTGTTGTCATGGTTACGCTGGGGGAGCCCAAGGACAAACAATCTTATTGATGTTACTACTTGTGTGCGTTCACTGATGTCCTTGGATAGCTCAGGTGCGTGGCATAGTACGAACTACTATTTATAAACGCCATTATCTGAAGATGTTACCTACTATGATATGGAAAGAAGTGGGCGATGCAAAGGATTGTAGAAACGCAGAATTCCTGAATATAGATTTCCTGAATGAATTAGTCAGGTTGGTACCCCTTTTAGTTTTCAAAACCAAATCATTTGTTAACGAGTAGGTTACAGGCACTTTTGAATAGTCGCAAAAGCAAGTAAGCTACAAAATAAGTCCCAGTCACAAGGTATTATAACTGTGAATGTGCTGTACTTGCCCATTCCAAAGCGGAGATCTCTATGCGAGAAGAACGAACAAGAAACTCCATGGATACTCCTCGTACATTTGTGGAGTGGACCATTTAGTGCAGTTTTGATTTAATCGGTCCAGCGTATTGGTGGTCTACAGTTTTGCCCTGAACCACGAGTCGCTCCACAGACGTGTGCACGCCTTCTCTATCTTGGGTTTTTTTCAAGCCGGTTCTCTATGAGCTGTAATCCATGAAATAATGCGCTGCCCTCAACGCGTTAGTTAGGGCAGGTCCCACCGCTCCACATTTCACCTCCAGTGGGTCAGTTTGAGTCCGATATGACGAGTGTTACGCAACGCGCTATAAATCTGACGAAACATATCGGTAATATTGACGATAAACAGCTGATATCCTCATAAATACAGAGCGTGTGTGTCCCTGGAGGTAGGCAGTGGTTTATGTAACCGTTTCACTCGCGGCCCGCCCTGTGGTGCAGATTAATGCTAGAAATAGAGAGGTGTGTTATGGACACCCATGGGAAACCCGGTTGGAATAGAGCTCCTTTTACTATGTTTTATTATTATTTATATTAATGAAAAAGAGTATTTAAATACGTTATAAAATTATAAAATAATTTTGCATATTCTCATAAATGACGGCAATCTAAATCGATTGGAAAAAGTTTTAGTTTCCTAGGTGATCGGGAAGTGCCTCTAAAATCACTGCAAAAAGATGTCGGGTTTTGGAACGTTTTTCATTGTTACACATTTTTCGGTCTACCACTAAATCAGAACGATAACGTGCGATAAGTAACTCCATTCCAAAAGTAAAAGCATGTACTTTAATTAAAATAGACTAGTTTAGCACACGAAATTACTGAAGCCAGACGCCTGAAATTATTGCAGTCAGACGCCTGAAACTACTGTAGCCAGATGCCTGAAAGAACTGTAACCAGACACCTAAAAGTACTGTAGATAGACGCCTGAAAGTACTGTGGCCAGTCGCCTGAAAGTATTAATGTTAAACGCCTGAACGTACTGTAGTCAGACGCCTGAAACTAACGTAGCCACACGCCTGAAATTACCGTAGCCAGAAGCCTGAAAGTACTAATAGTAGCCAGACGCCTGAAAGTTTTACAAACTGACCAACATTGTTTGTACTTGTTCTGTGAGAGGATGCATGAAAGATGAGTTTTTCTTGTTGTAGCCTGACGGAATTTATCCTGACAATTGGACACAATATGTCATAGATTTCTATTCTCACTCTAGAATTGTAAGGATATCTTGTGTAAATGTCAATGCTTCGTCTTTTGGTACCTACGTCTGGTCATAAGGTCAGAGTATGTCCTTCTAGGGCGTCCCCCGCACTTCATTGATTCTTATATCATTAGGGTTCTGTACCTCAAAAACAAAAACAGGACTCTTAGGGGATCACTTTATTATCTGTCAGTCTGTCAAACAAGACAATTATTATATTTTCAACACACTTGCTCATAAAGTGGCTAAAATTTCACCGCAATTAGTCACATAATGACACCTATAATCAAACTGTGAATTTTTCATTACTATTATTCACTAGTGAGTTATAGGTTTTTTTTTTAAATTTAATTGGTTGAGTTGCTATGTTCTTAAAAAAGTTTCGATACCAAAAAGATCGTGTTCAATAGTAAAAATTAATTAATGTACCTAGTGCTTGCTCATTTCATGAAACTTTGTATATAGATAGATAATTTAAACTTAGTACGTTTTTAATAAATAAAACTTTCACTCAAATATATTTTTTTGTTTTCTCTGTGATAAATAAAAATTTTAATTCCCCATTTTGTACGTGGCTCCAAACACTATCCACGACAATAAAAAAAAAAAAAAACCTCTTTTAGTCTATGGCTGATCGCTTATAAAAAAACAAAATATTTTCCCGCTACTGCGAAAAAAATACACAACTCGTTTTCACTGTTATTATAGTTACTTTATTAGTTAAAATGTCTAGTTTAGAAGAAAATGATTCACGTTGTACAGTCAACAGCAAAAGTAGATGATCAAAATCAGAAATTCAATACTAATGAACGGAGTTCGCATCAGAACTGTGTGGCGTCGAAGTGATTCCAAAGTATGTGAATGTAAATTATGCCAAACAAATGTTTGGCATAATTTACATTCACATTCACATTTGTTTTACTACTAGTACAACTGCCATATATTCGTGATCTGCCATATATTAGTATTGAATTTCTGATTTTGATCATCTACTTTTGATGTTGACTGTACACCGCCCGATGTAAGATTGAAAATTTGCTACCCGAAAACTCCAAGGAGAAATATCTATTAGCGTACCAAAATTTCAAGCAGTGGCAAAACACCAAGAAAATCTAACGATGTTGAAAAATTTATAAAAGATGCTCCAGATAACCAATATCTGGTTACTAAGGTTAGTTAAACTAATTTTAAATATCTATCTACGTGACTTCAGCTTCAGCGTGTTGTATGTTAAACTTAATAATTATTTTTTTCAGGTTGTTTTAATATTTGGTGTAACTGTAGGATACAAGAATTAACAAATATAACTGTAAAAGACATACAGAACCATGGCCAGTAATCTATCTGAAGAGATCGCTACGCCATCAAAAACAATTAATTACAATTAATAAATGTGCAGTTAGTAAAACTGCACATTTATTAATTGTTTCTTTAAATAAACTTTTTATCTACTAAATAAAATGTTTTTTCTTTTATTAATAAGCTATTGCATAGCTTCTATCGCGGGCCTTGAGCGTGGAGAGTGAATCCAGAAATTCCGAAACGAAAAAATTTCAACCAGGTTGCTATGGTTACGGAAAATAACAAGGTTGTCAACTGAGGTTGTCAAATTAAATAATTGATAAAAAATGCTATGCAATAGCTTTACCGCGGCAGTTTCCGAGTGCCACACGTTTTTTTTTATTCGCAAGTGTGTTGAAAAACGTCGTATGATACACGTGTGTATTGATGATTACCGTCCTCGGCTTTCTTAAGACCCTCACCTGACGGCTCGGGTCTCAATGCCGCCTCAGCGGTAATCACCAACGTTACACACTTATACCATAATGTACTATTATCTTGGGAATGCGTGTAGCTAACGAGTTGAAATTAAATCCATACACTATCAAAATTCTAAAACGTAAGAAGTCGTTTATATACCGCAAACCGTACCGTTTAACATAAATAAACCGTATCTTCTGAGTTCGGACGGTATATAATAATTATGTATGGTCATTGGACTTTCAGGAAACTGATTAATTGTAAAGACTGTCAAATATCTACAAATGACAGCCGGGAACAACGGCTTAACATGCTTTCCAAGCCACGGAGGAAACTCGGTATGTAATGGGTCACCCACCCACAACCCACCAACCTAGAAAAGCACGGCTTAAGGTTAATATTCCAGGGTAGCCCGCGAAATTCAATTTTTCTTAAGTTTTTTGTAATTTGCAGGCCAGTGAAAGGTTGTATGTTGATGAACATTTGATTCGCGGCTGTAAGACGTATATAGTTACAGAATTATAATCATCAAAACCATTAATACAACCCTCCGAGCTCATAAAGGTTTAAAAATGATTTTTTACAAGGTCAAAGCCATTCCGGAACCTTTATGAGCAACACATCGCGGGCTGGTTGGAGGATTCACCTTAACCTAAAAATTGGCCAGAGCGGCTATGATTATTAAGCCACGAGCTTCAAAAATAAAGAATATAATGTTAAAAATTGAAGGACTCTTTACACATTCTCTTTGTCATGCGAGTCCAACTCGCACTTGACCAGTTTTCTGAAGTTTCCCTCACAGGTACTTTGTGTGCCGCGTGACTTGATAGAATTGCGTCAAAACAAAATACATATTACAGGGCAGTGGTCACGTGGACTCATTTCCAGCTATGAGCTTCTTGCGAAACAGTTCGGCTGAGTTTCAATTTCAAAACATACTTTTACAGTCTTCACCAACTGACGAGCGCTTTGTACTCTTATCCTAGTAGCAGAGGTAGACATTTTAATTTGGATTATTCCTAACCTGACCCGAAATCCTAACCCGGTAGTTAGGAACTTTTTATTCCTAACTTTTAACCATATTCCTAACCTGACCCGATGTATCGTTCCTAACCTAACCTAACCTAACCCGAATTGTGATATGGTAGGTTTCCCGCTCCTCTTTCTCAGAATAAAAGGTAAGTACCTATAATAACAAATCAGAGTTTAATATTTACAAAGTACCAGGAGACCAGAAAATATACAATAATCAAAAAAAAGGACGTACATTCAGCAGCTCCAATACGTACACACTTAGCTTCATCATCATTTCAGCCGAAAGAAGAGAGTCTAACCGGATGCAGCTATTTTTCGTGGAGCGACATCCTATCTGACCTCCACAACCCAGTTAGAGTCTGTCAAGCGAGTCTAGTCCCATGAAAAAGGCGGCAAATTCAAAAATCACTGATATAAAACACTGATATAGCACGCTGAAAACTTATTGATAGAAGTCTGTCAAGCGAGTCGAGTCCACAACCCTTTTACTTTAAAATTCAAGTATCAATAAGTTTTCAGCGTGCTATATCAGTGTTTTATATCAGTGATTTTTGAATTTGCCGCCTTTTTCATGGGACTAGACTCGCTTGACAGACTCTAGTACTGGGTAATGGGTTTAGTTTAGTTTAGTTAATTATAGGTAATTAGGGTAATGGGTTATAATTAATACGATAGCATTTGTTAAGACAGGTTGACAGACTTTCGAGCCATAGTGATTCAAAGATCTACAGGTGTCCAACGGACCTTAACGTGTTTTCTGAGACAAAAATCCCTTTGTATAGGTACCTAGGTACATCATCATCAGCCTATTAATGTTCCCACTGCTGGGACATGCACATTTCGGTTCTAGGACATGTCGTTTTCCTCACGATGGTTTCCTTCACCGTTTTTGAGAGCAGTGGTGATGAAGTACCTAAATCACACAATGTAATGCGCCTGTCTGGGTTTGAACCATAGAGTTGTGGCGACTAGCGACATCTATCGCAACACCTGCGTACATAAACATAACAACGATCGACAGAAATCCTACATCGCGCTATCAACATTATCCGCGGCATCCATACTTCCATACTATTAATATTATAAATGCGAAAGTAACTCTGTCTGTCTGTTACTCTTTCACGCCTAAACGGCTGAACGGATTTTGATGAAATTTGGTACAGACATAGTTTGGAACTTGAGAAAGGACATAGGATAGCTTTTTTTTTTTTCGCGAGATAAACCAAAAATCTGCCGGAAGTCACTATTCCACGCGAACGAAGTCGCGGGCAAAAGCTAGTAAGCCTATAAAGGAGTTCCCGACTTACATTATGTCGGGCAGTTATGAGTTAGCCCCACAGAAGAGATAAAAGAGGTTAGAAAGGAAATAGTTCCTGATTTGTATTAGAACGCGTGTCGCCGCTTGTCTCCCACTCTCTGTAACCACTACATGCAAGACACTAATAAGTACGCGAATTATGCACACAAATAAACCGCACTCACTTAGATCGCGAGCTTGCTACTGGTTGTCACACTAGCGCAAACATTGCGTTTGACGTACACTCACACTTGCGTATATTTCTCATACATGTTACGGTGACCAAAAGGTCGATAATGTATATCGATAAAATTACTTGAGTTTTGTTACTTTAAGTTTTGTAGTTTTTGCTTTAATTTCGGGACGGGACAGAAAGAAAGAAAATAAGAAAGCAAAAATATTTATTGGTCTCTCACACATAAAAAATTAAAGATAAAAAGTAAACATAAAAGATTTTTTTCAAATATTGAACATTAAGTACTTGAAATTCAATTTCAATTCAGATTTTATTATTGTCTTGAAATAAAACGTATTTATTAAGTAGCAATAGCATGCGCTTGCTATCTTTCAAATTCGAATTTTTCAGAATAAAATGCAATCTCACACTAATATTTTTCTAAAATAGCTTTAGTCAGGTCTGTAACATATCTGGATCTGTTGGAAACCTAAAAATAAAATTTAAAATGTAAGTTTCGATATATAAATGGCTAACCTCAAAACAAATTTTAGATGAAAAACAATCAATAAACAATAATAAGGTATTGATTGTATGGGATAAACAAAAGTTATTTTAATCATAACATAATAATCATTTGAATGCATTCACACATACTAAATATCGACATTATTTACAACTTGGTACAACACTATCGAAACGCAAAGAGTAGGCAGAATTTAAGCTTTGGCTCGTCGCACGCGACGTTCGCAGTGAACGAAATGCATTGCGCTATCGCCCACGTAGTACAAGATGGTACCCACGTATTGCAAGCAATGTACATAATTTCGTTTCTGCTTGCGATTGTATCATTTTTGTCTGCGAACTACATAATACTATTGTAATAATTACAAATATCACTTGTATTTTAAGGTTTTTAGACTTACCGATGAAGAGAAATCCCTTCTCGAGTCACACTGCACACCTGGCTTCTTTTCCGACACGTAATAATCGCGCAACACGGCATAATTCTTTTTTTTTCGCGGAGCTCCGTTCGCTGTCACAATATGAGCGCGATTGTTGGTCAGTAAATCAAATTTTGTCGACATAAGATCGTCTGATCATATATGCGGCGCGCGTGCCCCGCCCACATGGCCTTTCTAACCTCTTTTATCTCTTCTGTGGTTAGCCCACCGGACACAACACCCGTCCGGTCGGAGGATCCTCCCTTTTCAATGGGGGATGAGGAACTTTACACCCTGTTCCTCTACCCCCCAAATTGAACCCACGACTTACGATTGTAAGTCGTGGCCGCCCTTAAGTCTCTGCTCTCTTGCATATACCTCTACCTACCTAAAGGATGCTATGGATCACCCATCCACGGCAAGTGCGGAACCTGGAAGTTCAGCCTCAGCGACTGTTGTTATAAAACCACTAAACCGCGAGCTGCAAGCATTACAACATGAGACATAAAATATACCTGTCTAGCAAACTAGTTTGTTTCAGTAATAAGTAACACCTACTGCGATCGCATGATTAATTTATAGCTTCATTTGTTGTTGCACTCGCTAATTGATTGCGGGCTTGTTGAGTATTGGACGTTACTCAGTTGCGTTAAGGTTGGTAGTAGGTAATAGTCCACTGAAAAGTTACATTTGTTAGAGGATGCAATTTAATTTTTTTACATCTCTCTTATTCGGTAAGTAGGTCCTTATTACCCCCAAATGGGGCTTGTAGGTGACCAATTAGCGCTCTAGGGTATTAATGTAGCAAAAAAAGCCCTAGGGTGGTAAGTAATTAAAAAAAAACACTTCACTCTTTCAAAAAGTTCGCGTAAAAGACCATCATACTGGCAATAGACATCATGCATTCAGCCCAATGACAAAAGAGGTCGCTTCGCTATGCAGCCTTGTCTTCGTATGATAACACCTCCCCTACACAGGAGCGTTTTTGCGTTTCTGCGTTTTCGCGTTTCTGCGTCCCAATATGCAGAAACGCGAAAACTATGTAAAAAAAAAAAAAAAAACTAAAAAAAAAAAAAACTTTCTATGCCCTTAGGGCAAGATTGAAGTCATGAGCAAGCCCATTTATAATAAAAAAAAAAAAAAAAAAACAATACCAAATGTTCTAAGAACTCATCACAGATATGAGTTCTTAGAACATTTGGTATTGGGACGCAAAACGCGAAAACGCACCTGGAGGCTTAATAGTCATCAATTTTAAATATCGAACGGCGAAGCTCAAATTCGTTCTTGAAAAAAAAAATAAAAAAAAAAAACCGGCCAAGAGCGTGTCGGGCCACGCTCAGTGTAGGGTTCCGTAGTCCTACTTAGGCGTAGTGATAGATAATAACTTTAACTGGAGAAGTCATGTTGATTCGGTATGCAGTAAACTACGGGCCCTATTGGCGAAACTATCTATACCTACTTAGATATAAGCTCCCCTACCACACACTACGAACAATGTACTTGGCGTTAGCAGATTCCGTAGTGTCATATGGTTTAAGTAGTTATGGGCGAAGTTATAAAACGTACATAGAAGATATTTATAAGCTCCAGCTGTCTATATTAAAGACCATTGTACCTCCTAAAATAAAAAATATGTATTGTAACGATTACGGTAAAATATTTGAATTCTGTAAAGTGATGAATGTTTTCGATAAACTAAAATTAATGTTAATAAGCGAGGAATTCATCAACTTAGGTTCTATTACTGAGAATTCGAGACCAGGTAATCTACGCAACCTTACATATTTACCAACATATAGGTTACCAACATACACAAACGTATATGGACAACGAACGAGACACTATATGTTACCGTCCATACTAAACAACCTCCCAAAAGAACTAGTACAACAATTAAAAAATTGTAAAAATGTAAAACAACTTAAAAATACATTAAAATTGTTTTTCCTAAAGATAAAGAAATAACCGTTAATTAAGGAGATATGTGTTCAAGAAACAATTATTATATTATAGTACGTTTCAATGAAGAAGGTAGGCGTCAATGACTTTTATCGGTCACTGTCACATGAAAATAACTTTTAGCATTGAAATACTTGTGCAAAATAACTTTTAATAGCATAGGTATTTTATCTTTTTTACCTTATTGGAGTTATTTTAAAATTAAACTTTTTATAGTATATAGAAGCGAATATATGTATGTCAAAAAGCTTGAACAAAGTCACAACAAACCTTCCTTCTTACATGAAACCATGCATGAAACGCATAGTATGTAAGATTATTTTTTACGTACAAAAATAAAGTGCGATAAGCGACTCAAGCCGTCTACACATAAACCCAATGTACGGGATTTTAGTAGGCTGGTTATATGTTTAAGTAATTTATGTAAAACTTTGTATTGGATAATAAAAAAAAAAAAAAAAAAAAAAGTAATAATTCTTTTTTTGTTTGAAATACGGGCCAATGAAACTTGACCTCTGGATTGTATAGGCGCTCATACGATTCAGGGACCAAATTATATTGGTTAACTGCAGTTTCCATCTGTTGTTTCCATCCAAGTTCAAAATAATTTTCCTAGAAAGTCCTTATAAAGTTCTACTTTTCAGATTTTTTTCGTATTTTCTAAACTTATGGTTCAAAAGTTAGAGGGGGGAGGACGCTTTGTTTTTTACTTTTGGAGCGATTATTTCCGAAATTATTGACATTATCAAAAAATGATTTTAGTAAACCCCTATTCATTTTTAAATACCTTTCCAACAATATATCACACGTTAGGGTTAAAATTAAAAAAAAAATCACTTCCCACTTTACATATAGGGGGGCTACCCTAATAAAACATTTTTTTCCAATTTTTATTTTAGCACTTTGTCGGCGTGATTGATACACATATTGGTACCAAATTTCAGCTTTCTAGTGCTAACGGTCACAGAGATTAAGCGAGGACGGACAGACGGACAGACAGACAGACATGGCGAAACTATAAGGGTTCCAGTTAGGGCTTTCAATCCGGAGTTCCGGAGTTTCGTAACTCCGGAGTTTCGGAGCGATTTTAAGCATTTTTCAAATCCGGAGTTGAAATAGAACACCGGAGTTGAAACCGGTTTTCAAATGCCATGAAACATTATTAACAAAACCACGAAAACTTGCAATTTGATTGTAACTTGCCAAACAATTAATGTTTATTTTTTATTATTGTTGATTGTTTTAATATTTTATAATGCGTATTAGTTGTCTGACACCCTGGTTCTTCAGCGAATTTGTCTCTGTGCCATATGTCATCACTGGCAACACACACTGGGTTGTACACCCTCGTCTTAAGACACTGCGGAACTTTGGACGAAAAGATGTCGCGTAGTTTTCCGAACGCTGTCCATCCGAGTTGGATGCTTCGGGTGACCTCTTTGTCGAAGTTAGATCTACCTAGTTCCTAGTTTAATAGTTTGTCCAAGGTAGACATAACTATCGACAACTTCGAGAGTATCGTTCCCAACAATTACCGGTACGGGTGGAACACGGACATTCGACATAACTTTCGTGTTGTCCACGTTCATTTTAAGACCCACCTGTTGAGAAATGATACAGAGGTCCCTGAGCATTGTGTTAATATCCTCCAGCGATTCAGCCATGATGACTATATCATCGGCAAAACGAAGGTGAGTGATTATTTACCATTGATGTTGATGCCAAATCCGTCCCAGTTCAAGAGCATGAAAACACCCTCCAATGCGTTCGTGAACAGTTTCGGAGAAATAACATTCCCTGTCTCACGCCTCTTTGCAATTGGATTGGTTTCGTGATCTCGTCCTGTAATCGGATCGGCATAGTGGCGTTTCTAAACGCTGTAACACCGCCGCTGTAACAACGACTGTACCACCGCCCAGGTTTCGATTGAATCGAAGGCTTTTTCATAGTCCACGACATAATGGCCGATTATACTCCTTAGTTTTCTGTATCATCTGGCGGAGCGTATGGATGTGGTCCATGGTGCCTTTTCGAAAACCAGATTGTTCAAGAGACTGGAAGTCATGAAACCTGCATTCGAGACGGTTCATAATGACCCTCGAGAACAGCTACACAAGGCTCAGGAGTAAGATGGGTCTATAATTCTTTAATAGGGTGTTGTCACTTTTTTTGAAGAAGAGCACCACCACACTCCTGTGCCATGCTTCTGGCGACCTTCGCGTATCATCATTTCAGCCAAAAGACGTCCACTGCTGGACATAGGCCTCCCCCAGGCGTCGCCACATTGACCGGTCCCGTGCGTCTCTCATCCAGCGGGTTCCTGCAACCTTGACCAGGTCATCGGTTCACCTAGTGGGAGGCCTTCCAACGCAACGTCTTCCGGTTCGCGGTCGCCATTCCAGAACTTTTCGGCCCCATCGGCCATCCGTTCTGCAAGCAATGTGCCCTGCCCATTGCCACTTAAGTCTGGCGATTCTTCGGGCTACGTCGGTAACCTTGGTTCTCATGCGGATGTCCTCATTTCTGATTCGACCTTCGCGTATGACGGAGTTAAACAACTTCTGGAGGACTAAAATCCGACATAGCTCTCAGAATATGCAAGTTGAAGTGGCAATGGGTAGGCCACACCACTCGAAGATCCGACAACCGATGGGAAAGAAAGGTTCTCGAATATGGCAACCAGGAACGGAAGACGCAGCGTTGGTAAGCCTACCAGCCCTACCAGGTGGACCGACGACATCGTGAGAGTTGCGAACAACCGGTGGATGTAAGCGGCAGGCTGCCGTTCTGTATGGCGTTCTATGGGGGGTAGCCTTTGTCCAGCAGTCGACGCCTTATGGCTGATGATGATTATTAATTGTCTATTAAAACGTCGGTCTGACATTTAATATTTAAACAAAAAGTTTATTTTTTATTAATCAATAATAAGTATTCTTGTCAAACAAAATATGTTTATTATTAATTATGGTTTTCATATTTTATAATGCGTATTAGTTGTCTATTATAACTTCTGTCTGTCAGACAGTAATTTTTTAAACAAAAACACAGATTCCTTAACAAATAAAACCTTTTTCGATTAAAATAAAGGGCCTTTTTATTAATTTCTAAAAAAGCTGTCAACTCCGGAGCCAACTCCGGAGTTCCGGATTTGGTTGCTCAACATCGTAACTAGCTCCGGAGTTGATAACTATCCGAGTTTGAAAGCCCTAGTTCCAGTTGACTACGGAACCCTAAAAAGAGAGGAAAAAAAGGCGGTAATAGAAAATTTACTAGTATTGTTTGTTTTTGGGATTTTTTTATAATTACGTGTTATTTAGGAAAAAAACATGAGTTCTGCAAATGATGAAGATGCTGCACTCCCGATTCAATGAAAATGGAAGCTGAAGCAGCAATTAACAATATTTTCCCTGAAAGTTCTAAAGAGAGATATTTGAAAACTGTATTCTTGTAATGCCGTTTTTTTCTTCTTACCTCATAATCGAGATGTAAAGCAGAGTAGTTAGCTCGGGTGTAAGCATCAATTGCACCCTCGAACTATTGGCGCCCTCGCTGTGCTCGTGCGCCTAAATATCTCGGGCTGCAATTGATGCCTTACAGCCCTTGGCCTAATCTACTATTCACTCCTCTTGCTCAAAAATAACGTCATAATAGCATACCAGCGGGCGTAAAATTGCATATATTGCCCTAGGGCTAAAAGTAAATCTCGTACGACAACTTGTTCAGCCAGCTGGTGCGTGATTTAGTTTCAAGTAAAAAAAATGTTTTACATCTCTCATATTCGGTAAGTAGGTCCTTATTACCCCCAAATGGGGCTTGTAGGTGACCAATTAGCGCTCTAGGGTATTAATGTAGCAAGAAGAGCCCTAGGGCGGTAAGTAATTAAAAAAAAACACTTCACTCTTTCAAAAAGTTCACGTGCATCTAACCATCATACTGGCAATAGACATCATGCATTCAGCCCAATGACAAAAGAGGTCGCTTCGCTATTCAGCCTTGTCTTCGTACGAGTATAACGCCTCCCCCACACAGGGCTTAATAGTCATCAATTTTAAATATCGAACGGCGAAGCTCAATTTCGTTCTTGAAAAAAAAAAAAAAACCGGCCAAGAGCGTGTCGGGCCACGCTCAGTGTAGGGTTCCGTAGTAATAATTCTTTTTTTGTTTGAAATACGGGCCAATGAAACTTGACCTCTGGATTGTATAGGCGCTCATACGATTCAGGGACCAAATTATATTGGTTAACTGCAGTTTCCATCTGTTGTTTCCATCCAAGTTCAAAATAATTTTCCTAGAAAGTCCTTATAAAGTTCTACTTTTCAGATTTTTTTCGTATTTTCTAAACTTATGGTTCAAAAGTTAGAGGGGGGGGGACGCTTTGTTTTTTACTTTTGGAGCGATTATTTCCGAAATTATTGACATTATCAAAAAATTATTTTAGTAAACCCCTATTCATTTTTAAATACCTTTCCAACAATATATCACACGTTAGGGTTAAAATAAAATAAAAAATCACTTCCCACTTTACATATAGGGGGGCTACCCTAATAAAACATTTTTTTCCAATTTTTATTTTAGCACTTTGTCGGCGTGATTGATACACATATTGGTACCAAATTTCAGCTTTCTAGTGCTAACGGTCACAGAGATTAAGCGAGGACGGACAGACGGACAGACAGACAGACATGGCGAAACTATAAGGGTTCCTAGTTGACTACGGAACCCTAAAAAGAGATGAAAAAGGCGGTGATAGAAAACTTTTTTTTTTTACTTTATATATTGTATGTTTGTGGGATTTTTTATAATTACGTGCTAATTAGGAAAAAAACATGAGTTCTGCAAGTGATGAAGATATAAGCTGCACTCCCGATTCAATGAAAATGGAAGCTGAAGCAGCAATTAACAATATTTTGCCTGAAAGTTTTAAACAGAGATATTTGAAAACTTTATTCTTGTAATGCCGGTTTTTTTCTTCTTACCTCATAATCGAGATGTAAAGCAGAGTAGTTAGCTCGGGTGTAAGCATCAATTGCACCCTCGAACTATTGGCGCCCTCGCTGCGCTCGTGCGCCTAAATATCTCGGGCTGCAATTGATGCCTTACAGCCCTTGGCTACTAATCTACTATTAGTTTTAAAAATGGAACTAAACGCGCTGAATGCCGAACTCTTTGGTAGAATGTGTGCGTTGCCTAAAGTTGCATTGCAGCTACAGAAGAAATAAAAAAAGGCATTGGCGCGAAATTTTTGGAATTGTAATAATAAATTTAATTTAATTTTTAATAAAATAAACTCATATTGAACATGGTTATTTTATTTTCTCGCAATCGTAGTGAAAAGTACAGTGTAACACACGGCGCTAAAATCCCATTATAACTCGGTTCCTATTTACTACCTCGCTAAAGCTTGGTAGTAAAACTACCTCGTATCTATTGGGTCATTTAAGACCCTTGTATTACACTAGACTATTAGATATCAAGGGTTGCAACCAGCAACCCTTGTCTCACGGCCGGCATCTTGGAAAAAGGGGTGGTTCAAATGATTTTCATGGTTTATCTCACAAAAATAATTGTCAGCATTTTTTGTTGCAAATAAGATTAAGTATCTACAACTTTTGTTTTTGTTAGGTAACTTCTTCTTTTCGAGTCGACAACTGATATTTTGTCCATCTAGTACGTAGCGACCTGGACAGCTCTTTCGTTGGCTTCTTCCAAGTTAAGTAACTTTTAGTCGTTGAACCAATAATATTATTACCGGCACGGTTCTTGAGCGCTCGGCGGAAGAGTGGGGATCGCTGTGCGCATCGTACACTTTATGACAAATAAACACACACCCGTTTATTATTTATTGGTCGTGAGGTAAGTGCAGCAGGAGTAAAGAACAAATCCCGAGTGACGGCTATGACGCGATGCGCTACGGGCCAATCACTGCACTTTCCCCGCCCCGCGTCTCACTTCATACCACCAAAGGGACCCAATAACTCACTTTTGCGCCAGCGCTCAAGAATCGTGCCGATGATAATAATAATGATAAATAAATACAATAATCGACGTGTCTCACCGCCAAACAGTATTCTTTCTCCTCCTCGTACATAAGGAACATCAAGAAAACAACAAAATAGTGAAACCAATTAATATTTATTTAATTAAAACGTGGTCGTTTGACCTACAACATATAACACTAACACTAAGCACAATTATATAGTACCTGAGATAATCACAATAATAGTATATTATTATAAACTTCACCTTTATTATTTATTACAACAAATTGATGGAATATCTAGGTTGTTTTTCTATTAAGCACAATGATACGAAATAGTAGAAATATGAGACGCTATTTTGATAACAATAATTATAGGATGAATTTTTATGGCATTATGAATGTAGACGAGGCAAAAGGAGTATGTTCAAAACCATGCATGTAAGAAACCCGTTCACCAAGAGCTTAGTTCAAAAGTGTCAAACAAACTCTGACAAGAGTTGTTTTTTGCCTAACTAGATGGCGTTGACGTCGAATTAGAAGTCGCTATTAAGATTCTCCGCCATTTAGTTAGGCTCCCTGTCTTTAGGGTTCAAGTTCTGAGCAAAAAACACCAGAACAAAAATATTAGTTCAAATAGATCAGTATACAGTTATACGTGTTTCATTGTATATTCGACACCTTACTGGTATACGCATAAAGCTCAATTTTAACACAAGTACCGGGTGACCATCCTCGGCGTCCGGTACTAAACATTGGTCCTACGAGCCGGACAAAGTTCCGCATTTTTGAGTTCACGCCCGGGTACTCGCAGTGGATCGCTGCAGCAAGAGTACTCGGCCCCCTGCAGCATCAGCTGCAGCAGGAAAGTGGTGCCCAGAGGGAGTTCCACCTGCATCCAGGTCAACGTGTCGTCCCAAGAAGGACGTCACACCCCAGTTCAACGTGACTTCAGAAGACTGTCACAGCCAAGAGTTCACCGTGTCGCCGCCAGGGCGCGCCAGAATCTTCGTGTTGTGTGAGTGAAGTGCAAATTATTGTGAGTACATTTTATTTATAAACAAAGGAAGTTAATGTCAAGCAATTTTGAATTCTATTTCTTCGATGAAATTAACTTGGACATTTCTGAAGAATTTTTAGACTTAGAATATTTCTGCTTAGATTTTAATAACTTGTATTATAATGTGTAAATTAGTTTAGGACTTAGAATAGTTTCTGAAAAAACGACGGAACGGGGAACCTATGCCCGATTTCCGCCAGATTGTATAAATGTTAAAAACACTTGTAAAATTTTGAGAAACTATTAGGACTTAGTGTACATTTTTGAATTGATTTTATTTAACTTGTTGTGCGTTAATAATTGTCTTAAAGATGGAGGGATTAATTAACGTATTAAAGGGTTCTCAAAATGTAATTATCAAAGGATTTACAAATTTTAAAAAGAGTCCTAAAGAAAGATTAACGTGTGAATATGTAGAAACAAGACAAGAATTGTTAGAACAGGATTGGGATTCGTTTAAAGAAACCAATACTAAAATTTATCAAAACTATAAATTAGATGATAAAGATCAAAGGGTGGTTGACATTTATGATGCAACCGAGGACACTTATGTAATGTATAAAAGTTTATTAAAAGCAACACTTAATAAAATTAGGCCAAGGGAACCAGTACAACTCAGTGATGGTTCTCCCAACAGTTCATTTAAGTCAGCAAGTTCATTTGTTAAATTACCAAAGATCACCATTCCTATATTCTCTGGGAAATATGGAGAATGGACAACATTTCGTGATTTGTTTACATCATTAGTCCATAAAAACGAGTCACTAGATAATGTACAAAAGCTACACTATTTAAAAAGTCATCTTTCGGGAGAAGCTGATCAATTGGTACGGAATATTCCAATAACTGATGTGAATTACAGTCGATGCTGGGATTTGTTACATAAGAGGTACAGCAATAAAAGATATCTCGCTGATTGCATATTCAAAAGGTTATTTGGTTTAAAACGTATGCAATATGAGTCGGCAACTTCACTGAAAGAACTTTTAGATACCACCACTGATTGTTTAAGTGCGTTCTCAAACTTAGGCTTAAATGTGAGTTCATGGGATCTTATCATTATACACATTGTAACGTTTAAACTAGATGCTGAAACCCGTAAACAATGGGAAATAAATCTCAGCAGTAGCATTTCCGATGATTTTCCTACCATAGAACAGTTCAAATTATTTTTAGAACAACGTTTTCGCGCTTTAGAGTTCATAGAACCAAAAAAGGCTTCATCAGGTCACCAGATCAATCATAATAGTTCAAACCATCATACGCCTAAGGCAATGCTTGTCACAAACGCATCATCATCATCACATATGAAGTGCGAATTATGTTCTGAAGTCCACAAACTTTGTTTTTGCAAACAGTTTGCAAAGCAATCACTCGAAGCTAGACGTGATTTTGTGTGCAAGAACAGAATATGCGTTAACTGTTTAGGAAGTAACCACACGATTAAAAGCTGTAAAAAGGACACCAGGTGTAGAGTTTGCCAAAAGCGCCACCATTCGCTGTTACATTTGAACAATGAGTCGGCAAATGAAGTTCAAAATGATATCAATATCAAAATGATATGAATGAAATGATATCACTCTAGAGACTTCACGTGGCCTTTTAAATTCTAAAAACGAAGTTGCTCAAGAATTTGTAGATTTCTTCACTAGTATCCCACTTAAGACTACTGAAACCTTAAATTCATCACCCTTGCTTTCTATGGAGTTACTTAGAGCGAACGTTTCAGCCTGCCCGGTTGAGTTTCAATTTAAACATATAAACCCCATAGCAGTCATTAAAGCTTTTAAGGAAATTAAAGTAAAATTAACCGAAGATCTATGGGGACTGTCGATTAAAGTTTGTCAAGCTATTATTGAGACTGTAGCTCCGTATTTAGCCTTAATATTTAATTTGTGTGTGGACCAGGGAGTCTTCCCGGACCTTATGAAATACAGCAAGGTAATACCACTTTTCAAATCCGGTGACAGTAAAGACACTAATAACTATAGACCCGTATCCGTTTTACCAGTTTTCAGCAAGGTGTTTGAAAAGGTAATGCTTAATCAAATGCTCATCCACTTTAACACCAATAAAATCTTACATGAGAAACAGTATGGTTTCACCAAAGGACGTTGTACGACTGACGCCGGTGTCACCTTATTAAAACATATATTTACTGCTTGGGAAGAGTCACAAGATGCCATAGGGATCTTCTGTGACCTCTCGAAAGCATTTGATTGCGTCAACCACGAAACCCTTCTCAAAAAGCTTGAACATTACGGTTTAGGGAAACTTGCGCTCAGTTTAATGAAATCGTATTTAAACGATAGACATCAGCAAGTACAAATAAATGGTGTCAATTCAACGGGCTTAAAAGTAAGTATGGGTGTGCCACAAGGTTCGATATTAGGTCCCTTTCTCTTTTTAGTCTATATTAATGATCTACCCCATTTATTTAAAAACCAACCTGAAATGGTATTGTTTGCCGACGATACTTCTTTAATATTTAAGGTAAACAGACGTGCCGCAAATCTTGATGACGTAAATAACGCCCTACTGCAGGTTCATAATTGGTTCACTGTCAATAATTTGGTCTTGAATGGGAAAAAAACGAAGTGCATAAGATTTGCTCTACCAAATGTTAAAAGTACTGATTGTGGCATAGTATTGAATCAAGAGACACTAGAATTTGTCGATGAAACTGTTTTCTTGGGGATAACGATTGACTCGAGGCTACAGTGGGGTCCGCATTTAACATCTCTTGCAGGACGGCTGAGTTCAGCAGCATATGCTGTTAGGAAAATCCGCCAATTTACTGACGTAGATACCGCGAGACTAGTCTATTTTAGCTATTTTCATAGTGTTATGTCATACGGTATTTTACTATGGGGACGGGCTGCAGACATCGAGTCTATATTTATTCTGCAGAAAAGAGCTATTAGAGCCATATATGGTCTACGAAGGCGCGATTCTCTGAGAGAGCTGTTTAAGGAAATTAACATCATGACAGTACCTTGTCAATACATCTATGAAAACATCATGTACGTTAGGAAAAATCTGCATTTGTTTAGTAAAAGAGGTGATAGACACCACTATAATACGAGAAATAGGGACCAACTAGTTCAGCCAGGTTTCAGGCTAGCTAAAGTAGACTCATCTTTCATGGGGTACTGTTTAAAATGTTACAATAAAATACCCCCTCACATTCTTCAACTGAGTGAGACGAAATTTAAAACTTGTGTAAAACGCACACTATGTAGGCAAGCATACTATAAGTTGGGGGATTACATTGATGATAAAAATGCTTGGCTCAATGCTTGTCCTGCTCCACAACCTTAGGGGCAATTATATCGACTATCATGTGAAGTTAGTGTAGAGGCTGCAGAAGATTGTAAAAATATCTTTGCATTGTATAGATTCAATGTCTTAATATTGTATAATTGCATGGCACATGTGTGAGTACTATGTACTATAAAGCCACTTTTTACATTTAGTTATATTTTAGTGACGTTACCCTGGTGGCTGGGAGTATGTCATGCTCACTCAAATGTCTCGCTGATGGTGGCGGGTGTGTCGGATCATTTAGTTCCCTTCAAAATGGTTGAGTTAGATGGTGCTGATCCATGCGTCATGTTCGTGAACGGGCGCTGTCAGTGGAGACTGGTCATCTCTTAGCTGCCATGGTTTATATATTTTTCTTTGATTTGTTTTTTATATCTTTTTACTCTGGACGCTCTTAACTTGCACGTCTTGCTACATAGTTCTCACATAATATACCATCTCAACATGAATGATATAATGTACCAAGATTTTGTAACAAATTCTGTTTTAAAAGAGTGTCCATGGAGTTTCTTGCCCGTTCTTCTTCATGAGATCTACGTTAGGGAACTGGCAACTACAGTACTTTCACAAGTTATTATGCCTTGTGATTGTGACTGTAGCGTAGGAGTGCAATGCGTCGTTTCGGGAGTTGCTGCGTCGGGCTGCGCGGCGCCGGATGTTACCGGCGGCGAGTGCTGTGGGTGCGGGGGCGCGCGGCGGCGTGTGCCGTGGCGGCGGGTGTGCGGGGCTCCGGGTCGCGGGGCGGCGGTTGCACGTTGCGGCGTGCATTCGTTGTTCCGTGATTCGGGGTCTCGAGCATTCGTTGTTGCGGTTTGCGTCGCTGCGTGCTTTTGTGCTCGCAGTGTTCGTTGTTGCGGGCATTCGGTGGCGTGTGGTTCGGCGTGGTGACTTTCGGAATGACGTATTGCACTCGTAGTTTCGTTCTTCTTCCGTCCTTCTGACATTCAAAAGTGCCTGTAATGGCTTAATTGAAATAAAATATTTGAGTTTGAGTTTGAGTTTGAAAAACCCTGAAGCAAAAGCTACGACTGATAGTGCTAGTCCTTCGACTGGTGCTAATCAGATAGTAACTTGTTTGTCTACAGGGAAGGTACCCAAACCCAAACAAGTTTTATTATCCACTGCGCTACTAAAAGCTGAGTCAAAGACAGGTGGATACGAATCAGTTCGAGCCTTACTCGATCAAGGTTCGCAGAGTTGTTTCATTACAGAAGCAGCAGTTCAACATCTTAACCTGAAAAAGGTTCCTATTCAAGGGTTTGCTTTAGGATTAGGAGGCAATAGGTCAACCATGACAAAGTACATGGTTCAAATAACGGTAAAGTCTCGCGTCGATGATAGATTTAAGTTCACGTTTAATGCTTACGTTGTAAGCAAGATCACCTCTTATTTACCACAGCGAAGCTTAAGCACGGATGCTTTCGATTGGTTAGAGGTCAATAATCTGTGTTTAGCAGATCCAGAGTTCAACAGGCCTGACAAAATTGACATTCTGTTGGGAGCTGATGTTTATAGCTGCATTATTAAGGAAGGTTTAGTTAAGAGTCCTTCTGGTAGTCTTGTAGCACAGAACACTAGATTAGGTTGGGTCCTGTCAGGTGCAGTGGGTCCTGAAACTAATAGTCTATTACAATAGTATTATAAGAGGTCAACTTTGTGTTTTACCAGTTGCAGTCTACTGAATTTATGTTTTTTTAAGATCAATTTTACACATTGTTATTTTAAGTTTAGTCCAATAAGTAGTTTTAGATTTTGAAATGTTAGATACTAAGATGTAAAATAGTCCAATTTCTTAGATTAAGATTTTAGTCAAAACCTGAGATCAAATTGTCAGATCCGGGATATAGTTCATGAAGGTCATTCCTTCAGTAATGTCCTTGGTGGGCGGTATGTTCAAAACCATGCATGTAAGAAATCCGTTCACCAAGAGCTTAGTTCAAAAGTGTCAAACAAACTCTGACAAGAGTTGTTTTTTGCCTAACTAGATGGCGTTGACGTCGAATTAGAAGTCGCTATTAAGATTCTCCGCCATTTAGTTAGGCTCCCTGTCTTTAGGGTTCAAGTTCTGAGCAAAAAACACCAGAACAAAAATATTAGTTCAAATAGATCAGTATACAGTTATACGTGTTTCATTGTATATTCGACACCTTACTGGTATACGCATAAAGCTCAATTTTAACACAAGTACCGGGTGACCATCCTCGGCGTCCGGTACTAAACAGAGTATAATTATGATCGTAGCAAGTGGCGTTGTGTGGTTTCTGCCTACCCCTATGGGAAAAGGGCGTGAGTTTATGTATATGTATTATGATAAAACTTGTCATGAAAGAGTTTATGAAAATAAAAACACGAATAGAGACCTCCTCCTTTTTGGAAGTCGGTTAAAAAGAGATCTTTCACTGTCACTCAAGCGAAAAATCATGGACTTGTGCTTCTGCCCATTTTGACCAATGAACAACAACTTTTAGAAATCATTCAGACCACCAAAATAAGAATAATTTAGTAAAAAAACCGAATTAGATACTTACTTGGAAGAAAAAAAATCAACTAACAAAAATATTTTAGGCCAAAATAAGATCACTCTAATCAGTGTTTTTTTGCTTAGATATTGGTTAGACATACTGAACGCTGTGCTAAAATTTATCTATCTATTTTAATGGGACCTATTCTTGATGGATTGTTCGTGAATGTTCCATGGATGGATGTTGAAGTCCCGGTGTGTATGATGTCTGGATGTTGGTGGATGTCTACCGGCCGCAGCCTCCACCCCCGCACTTGGACTTCTTGGGTGGACGGTAGGACGAGGTGGACGCGCCCGCGCTCAGCGGCATGTAGTCTGTTGACAAATAATCTTTATTTATTTACGGTAACTATTATTGACCTCAGTACCGTAAAAAGTTCACACGGATCAGCCTGGATGAGAATCGGACCCGTAATTAGGCGGCGCCCTTTACCCTTTCTAAACTGCGTTCTACATTGCTTGGTATGGTATATCCTCAAACCTTTTTTTTTTTTTTTGGTGGGTGGAAAATCTTCAGATAATTTTCAGGCAGAGCGAAAGGGAGTGTCAGACTTCTACTGACTAAAAACCAACCCATGTTCCTTCTTCGCCCTTGTGTCGGAGCCGCGTTAACCTTTCGACGAACCACAGCCCCGACGGGGTTAGTATGCCCCTTACTTGTCTATTCAAAAGACGCTGTATTGTCACTTGGTGTGCGACACATCAATTCATTGCGTATATTTCCTCCATTGGCCGATAGTTTAGTCGGGTTGAGCTTGTAGAGTGTACAATAAGTCACTAACGCCAAAATACTCAAACGTCACTCAATTTTAAGTTGCACTTAAATCCCGTGCTGTCTTTGTTACTTTAACGCAGAGTGACAGAGATAGCACGAGTTTTGAGGGTTACTTATAATTGAGTGACGTTTGAGTATTTGGGCGTTAGACTCTGCATTCTTATGGGGTAAAGTCAACTCATCTCGAACACAGCTCAAAAATGGATCACGACAGAGGCTGCATTGATACTTCATCGTTCACCCTCCAGGACTTGAACAAGGCAACTGACAGAGTTATTCAAGCACTAATAACTGGTCGGGTTAAGGCTAAGTCATCGATTCAAGAAGAACATTAGATTACCGTCATCCTTCTCTCCGCTACCGAGCCTGTTCCCACCAGCAGCTGCGCCATACTTCTCCAGACGTTCCGCCATCTCTGCACGCTTGCGCTCTTCACGCTGTAACAAAGTAATACGTTTTCTTAGGTAGGAGGTAACTTGTGCTTTAGTAAATAAATCATAAGGTTTGATATTCAATGCCAACGCCACGAGCGCATAAGGCCATGTGCAGACTACAAGGTCACCCTTAACCAAGTCATCAGAGATGAACAATACCCAATTCCTATAATAGGGGATCGAACAAAAAAAAACGAATTAGTCCGTCAGATAGATTTCCAAAAATTATTGGACACGTATTTTTTCTTTTTTCACGTTAACTTAAAATGAAGACGATACAGTGCCTCGAAAACTCGTGTGACGTCATAAGATAGTACATTTTGACGACACAAGTGACGTTTCAAGCCCCACTCCAAGATCTTTGAGGCGTTTTATCTTCGTCATTTTTTATTGATTTGATAAAACAAAAAACACGTATTCAATATTTTTCGATAATCTAACTTACGGACTAAACAAAATCATATTATTTTGACCCAGTCCGATCCCCTATTGAGGATATATTTGCAGAAATGAACGGAGGCAAATACTTCTGCACTTTAGACATTACCCAAGCCTATCTTATATGGTCATGGATGAAGAAAGCGCCCTTTTACAAACATTATGACATTGAGCACTTGTTTGGCACACACACAAGTGCAAACCTAATAATCACATTTTAAGCATCACAGCAAGGAAAACTTGTTCAGGTGGAGATTCATAAATGACTCTGCCCTGATGTGTTGTTGCTCCACAAACGATGGGGCACCTGATACCGTGTCCTGCCTGTTCTTTTGCTAGTACATCACAACAGCTGATGGACGCTACTGAAAGTGCCAAACTCGGTTGGACCGATGCAATTTAGACGTTACAACGAAAAATCTCATTTTTTTATTAATGCATTATGGTGTTCTATTTATCTTCGGGGACGCCGGCAGACACCAGACGGGCGATCAGTCCTTTCGTTGTGGATTATTTCGCCCAGTTCCCCATTGGCGCCATTATGGTGTTAGAGAATGTATACCTGACTGGTGGTTCAGGACCAAGCGGAGGGCAAGATATCACGTAACCGATCACCAACTCGATGGACTGACCTGATAAAGAAAGCTACTGAGTTCACCATGGTCCAGTGCACTCGCAACATCTTGAACCGGCAGAAATGGAAGCACATTGCTGACAGAGCAGTCCTCAGGGAAGTCAACGACCCAACAAACATCTCGCAACCACAACCACACAGACAAGAGTGTATCGACTAAGAAGAAGAAGAATGTTACCTCTTTCTGCGCTTCGAGAGCTCTCTCCGAGGCCTCGATAAGTTTCTGCTGCTGCAGCTCCCGTGCGCGCTGCACCGCCTCCATGCGCGCTAGTGCCATGTCCGGGTCTGGAATACATACAAGCTGTATCAGCTAGTGGAACACTGCAGACGTCCCGTATTTCTATAATAAGATACTAGCAGCCCGTCCCGGCTTCGAATGGACATTTCATTTTTGAACTAGTAATAAATGTAGTATTCTAGTAATGGTGAAAGAATTTTTGAAATTGGTCCTTTAGTTTTTTAGTTTATTTGTTCCAACAAACAAGCCTTTCCTCTTGATAAAATTAGTGTAAAAAACAAAAACAGCAATAAAATTGAAGGTTTAGGTTCAAATTGGGTCAATGACTGGCCTGTTGGTCTAGTGGTTAGTGACCCTAACTGCTATGCCGGAGGTCGTGGGTTCGATTCCCACCCAGGACAAATGTTTGTGTGATGAGCACGATCATTTGTTCTGTGTCTGGGTGTAATTTATCTATAATATGTATGTATTTAGAAATATATAAGTATGTTTATCAGTTGTCTAGTACCCATAACACAAGCTCTGCTTAGCTTGGGACTAGATGGCGTTGTGTGATAGTTGTGGAATATTATTATTATATTATTATTATAATTTAGTTGGTTTACAAACAATAGGGACTTGTTTAACCTTTTGAGCACCACAGTCTATACGTGTATAGACGACAAGCCAAACAAGCAAAAAAGTGCCTTAAGTCTGTAGAATTAAGGTACTTTTTGGCTTGCCATCTTACTTGACTGTGGCGGTCAAAATGTTAAAATATGCAACTTTATTACTGACTACAATATTGAATAACCATGTTTGTTCTTTCTTTACCATGTGGTTATTACCTGCCTATGTCGGTTTTTCCGAGTTCATATAACCCTAATCTATTTAAGTCGCAAGTAAACAGGCTTCTACTGGGTAAGCTCGTTCCATCGTCGACATCATCTCTCTGGACTTCAATCTTGCCCTAAGGCAAGATTGAAGTCCAGAGCAAGCCAATTTATAATAAAAAAAAACCTGGTGTCAGCGTTTTATGCCACCCATGGCCTCGGACTTTGCTTGACATGCGGTCAAGATTTTTTTTTAATTTTTTTTTTTAAAAAACGTTGACCCACACTAGGAATTTCTCCTGTATCGTGGGTGCGTTCACAAACATTAAACTCACATGCACAAACACACCCAGACCCGAAACAACTATCGGTTGGCCATACAGATATTTGTTCCGTGCAGGGATCGAACCCGCGACACGCAGCGCAGCAGTCCAATCGCTCAGCCACTGCGCCAACCGTGCCGTCATTTTTAACTCTCAGGCATGCTTAGTTTTCTCACAATGTTTGCCTTCACCAAAGCATCATCATCTGAATAGCCTTTTCCCAACTATATTGGGGTCGGCTTCCAGTCTAACCGGATGCAGCTGAATACCAGTATTTTACATGGAGCGACTGCCTATCTGACCACCACAACCCAGTTAATACTAGGTAATACAATACCCTTTGGTAAGACTGGATTTGGTCAGAATTTCAGGTCACTGACTACCTGTAACGACTGCCAAAGATCTATTTATTATTCTTGCCTTCACCAACGCAAGTGATAATTATTCAATATGCACATGAAACTGAAAAATCAGAGAAGCGAGTCTTAGGTTCAAACTCCAGCAATATAACTTGACAATCCGATGATCCCACCACTACACTATCACTGCCACAAACTAGATCGACTAGATACTGATGAACTTACTCTTGTGGTACTCAGCATCCTCCCTGGCTTGCTGCCACTTGTTGTACAAGGGCCGCAGTCTGCGCATGAGGTACATCACGACTGCTATGCATCCCACAATCACCCAGCCATACGTCGCCAGGAACTTCAGCACTGAAATTGTAGGAAAATATATCATTGATAAGCATTTGTGCCAATTTATTAAACCAAATGGTTGAATAAATGTCTTCTTCAAGGGCAACTTCTCTTTGTCAATGAGTTGCCCAGTTAGACAAAAAAGTTACAGCTGTTGCTCATTTTAAACCATAGATCTCTCGTCACCCATCCACATATTCTATTGCAAAATAAACCTCATTTATAAGTATCTAGTCATGTTTTGTGTTCATGTTCAGTGTAGAATGTGTAGATGACTCACACTTGGTTATTACGAACATGGTTTTCTATATTATAAGGAAACACATTTTGGACAATGCTAACTAGTTACCCCAGATTTCAATGTTAATAGAGAAGAGAGTTTTGTATGTTGTCAATAGGCACACATACAACAAATACCACCTTCTTAACTTCCAATAATCTGTTATTCTTGAACATGAATAAAACTTGAACTGATAAAAGGAATAAATCAATAAACACACATCACACATCAATAAATGTAATAAATTGAACCAGAACTAAAACCTTCAATTAACTATTAACTTGATGAACTATGTCACAACTTTGAAGCCACAGTCCTAGATATCCCCAGATTACCAGGTTACTATTGCAGTAAGCATATTTAATTAAAACAACAATGTTACACCGTTACAAGTTATGGTAATTATTCCGTTTGCAGTGTTTATTAAGGTGAACTTAAAAAAGTAATCAATTTTGTACAGTAATTTGTATACTAACTAAATAGTTTCAAAATCGTTTTCATATGGATCGTGGTACTTGCATTATCTAGGTATGTTTATATTTGTGTACATACTACATAGAGCATTGTTGAGGAGGAAACATGATGAAATAGGTATAATATAAAGTTAGTATGAGGACTTACTGAAGGTGAGTGGGTTGATGAAGGTGAACGACGACTTCTCCTCTTCTGCCATTATCTCTTCCTCGATCAGCGGATCCATGTCAGCGATAAAACCTTCTCTTTCGCACTAAACAGGATATTTCACAATATCAACACCCACTCTAAATGTGTGCCGTATTGCAATAACTACGGTTCAGTTAGTAACCATGTAAATGAGAATAACAAATGAGATTCTACACGTAGTAAATACAATGATATAGGTACTTTAAAAGTAATCAAATAAACTTTTACTGAAGAAATTCTAGAAATTAGAATAATTTCCAAAGTTTGATCGCAAAATGATCGCAAACGAAGAAACGTTTGCGATCAAAATGACGTGTGTCATGTCATTGTTGGACAATGTTGGACCGCTTTTGACTAGCTGTCAGTCAACTGTCAAAATTAACCTTTAGCATGGTTACGTGTTCGAGCTTGATACGGAGCTTTTGAGCTTCGTACATTGCTGCACTTATGTACTGGAGTCTGGAAATATGCTTTCAGGCTTAGCTGCAAGCTTTAGGGGGCACACAAGGTGCTGTCCAAATATTCTAATAAAACCGTTAGAGGCACCGACGCCTTTTAGTGCTGCTTATACATTTTTTTCGTAAGCACTCGCGCATTTTCTTTAATTTTTCTGAAAATATACGAAGAATACGACCTAACCACCACTTTAACAGGGGCAGGTGGTCATCCTTTATTTATTTATTTAGGTAACCAACAGCGATACATAAATATATTACAAAATATGCTTGTTACAGTTTCTATGGCCAATTATAGGTTACCCTGTATTACTGGATATAATGTAAGACATGCGAACGGACTAACAAAAAAAACAAAATAAAAATGCAATACAATTCAAAATTACACAAAATAATTTTGCACTAAAAAGATAAAAGAAGAAGACGAAGAATGGTTGTCTGTCATTTACCTCCGTTTATAGCCTTCATGATTCGTTTTTTGAAGGTAAGTTTATTACAACTAAACAAATCAATTTCAGAAAATTCCATGTTATAAATTCGAGCAATGCGAGTCAGTACACAGTTCTGGGCATAGTTAGTGGAGTGCCGGGGAACACGCAACATCGGCGTGTGACGAGTGCGCCGTAGGGGAGTGTTAAACGTTATCTGTGCGACCAACTCCGGACAATCAAGCAGTGTTGCCAACTTAGTGGATTATCCACTAAATCTGGTGGTTTTGACTTACCTTTTAGCGGACAAAAATCGGTTTTAGTGGCTAGTGGATTTTTCTAGTGGAATTAATTGGTACCAAAGAGTCGTATCAGTCCGACATTAACGATGATGATACGGACGGAAACTACTCATCTGAAGATAACTTAAGGTTGATGTTCCAGGGTAGCCCGCGTAATTCAAATTTTTTTACGTTTTTAGCGATTTGAGGGCCAGTGCTAGGTTGTATGTTACTGAAAATATGATTCGCGGCTGTAAGACGTATGTAGTTACAGAATTATAATCATCAAAAGGTCATTCTTGACAGTGACATCCACCTTAATAATATAATTTGATTGACATCTTTTAAAAAAATAGGTTTTATTAAGTATTTTGTTCTTCGACAAAAGTCATGAATTAATAGAGAGTTGAAGTTGAAGTTTTTTGTTACATTATAATATGTAATTTTCATGTTATTGCTTTAATAAACGTTTCAATAAAATATTATTTCCTTTAGCAAAGACCAAAAATCTGCCAGAAATAAAGTTAGTGGAAAATTTAGCGATTTTTTAAGAAGGTGCGATTTTTTTAGTGGATTTCTGGTGGTTTTAGAGGTCGATTCTGGTGGGGAGCTTGAAACTTCGATGGCAACACTGCAATCAAGGCGTCCATTGAGAATGTCATACAGCAAACACATGTCCATCACTTTACGCCTTTCTTCCAGTGTTAGAAGACCATAGGTTCGACAGCTATCTTCGTAGGACATCGGAGGTTTACGGAGGCGATAATTAAGATGGTTGATATTTTTTTTTTGAATCCTTTCTATTTGGGTCTTATAAATTATTTAGTGGGGGTTCCATATTTGACACGCATATTCCAAAACGCTGCGCACATAAGCGAAATATACAGATTTTAGAGCTCCAATATTTTTAAATACCTGACATGACCTAAGAACAAATCCCAGGTTCTTATAAGCTTTTGTGCTAATAAGATCTATGTGATCTGAGAACATTAATTTACCGTCAAACACAACTCCCAAATCCCTCACCATCTGTACTCTACTCATGACAATTCCATTAAAATTATATGAGTAAACAATCGGGTTCCTCTTACGTGTGTAACTGATACATTGACACTTTGCAGGGCGTTTTTCAAAAAAAGTGTCCGTTACGTAGTGGATTTCCACCGAGAAAATAAATGATTTAATTATAAATATGTGTTTATTAGACATCATAATTAATATTTACAAAAAATAAAAAAATTGTATCGTATAATTAACGAGAAATTTATGTTTTCACAGAATAGGTCAGCTGAAAAGTTCCATTACATCACGAAGTTTGGATAACTATTAAAACATATAGGTCTTCCAAAAACATTATAATTATTATCAAAACATTTTTCAACATAATCAGTCTTCTTAATCACAAGCTTATAATTAGTAATTTTCAAATATAATAAGGTTTTTTCTATGTAAACGATTCCTATACGTTACTTTATGGTAGGTTTTATTGCACAATCTTTACATTACTTTGGAATTTTGTTTTAATAAGATATTCAAATTAATTTTAGAAAATCCTTAATGTAAGTATATATTTATTTTTAATTTAATTGAGACAATATTGGTACCCAGAATTATGAAATTAAATCTAAATATCACAAAAATAATAGGACACGTTACGTTACGTCGCGTTGAGGAACTATAAGGCATGGCTTACATAAATTATATTTAAGTAATCAAATTAAAGCTTAGTAGCTTAACTATGTAAATTTGAATCTATAATGTACAGGGTGCAAGCATTATGCAGGTACATCAAAATAAGCAACCCTACGCAAAAAACATTGCTAGGAAACAACTTTTTTGGAGTAAAAATCACGTGTTATTGCATGTAGTACACTTAAAACATTGTGCTAATGGATGCTTTGAATAGTGAGGCAATTAAAGTAAAGTAATTACCTTAAAAACTGAAATATAAACAAAACCATGTGAAAAATTCGGAACCTATCAATATCTACATAACTAGAAGGTTCCCGGGAATGGTGTAGAACAAAAAAATATCGTAATGACTGGGAGAACTAGTACTTTCAGCTTCGTTAAGGGTACTGTTACACCCTTTATATTGTAAGTTTGAATGAACAACTACATTTTTATTTTCTAGATAATAAAATCTATTTGATAAAATATTAATTTAGACCCCAAAATCATCATAAATAATCACTTTGACAAAAACTTCAAAATAAAGAAGGAACAATGTAAACCATGCTTAAGAATTCCACTACGTCACATTTGTTGTTCCGCTTATACGATACGTTGCGTAGATGACGTGATGGATGACGCCAGCACAGAAACAAACAGTAAAATTCAATAGTTTCGATGTAATTTTAGTTGATATCACTTTCAATTCAGATTTGTTAACACTTTTTTAAATTAATTGTCAAAATTTCTAACTAAAAATGTCGTTACTTAGCTCAAATAATCAAGTTCGTAGTGGAACGACGAAACAAGACAACGTGACGCCCAACCACTCACTTACACTTTGCAAACGCCACAGCTATCAAATATCTAATATAACGACCGTTTTCACGTTTAAATGCTGCCATAAGACAAAAACAAAACTCAGTTTATTATTTTTTTGCATTTTAAGTCGAAATTCGACGTTGCGTAGATGGAACTTTCCACCAATGACGGTTTTTAAGGACAAGTTAAAATGAATATTTTATACTATTTTGAGGTGTAAAACCCAATAAATAAGGCATTTTATCGAATTTAGATCACATTATCCTACCAAATTACAAACTATGTTGAAGATAAAGGTAGGATAATACTGATATTTTTCGTTCTGAACTTTACGAAACGAGGGTGGGACAGTACAAAAATCACCTTTTTAATTTCTTATATTGATTGTATTAATTTAAATATGTAGATTTAAGTAGTTTTGACGACATCAATAAACAGTTTTGAAGTTATTGTATCGTATCTAAGCAGAAAAAAAAAGTTATGAAACACGTAGCTCACAGAATATTAGTCTAAAGTCATGGGACACGTCATTTTCGGGTGGACAAATTTTTTGAAAAACGCCCTGCAACGTTTACAGTGATCTTGTTTTCTGAGTAATAATTATTATTTAAATTATTAAGGTCCTTTTGAAGGGCCTGACAATCATCGGGTGATGTTATTTTATAAAATACTTTTTTGTCATCAGCGTACATTAAATGATCAGAGTGTTCAAAACAATCGGTGATGTCAAAAAAATAAAACACAAAAAAGTGAAAAATAAAAAATCAGCTTCTGAAGTCGGTGACTTTTGTTTGTTTGATTTCATGTTTTTGCCACCGACTTCTGAAGCTGATTTTTTATTTTTCACTTTTTTGTGTTTTATTTTTGTCGAAGTCGGTTTTATTTTTTGTAAAAAAGTTTTTATTTTTCACTTTTTAGTGGTTCTCATGTGCTTACCCCTTCACAACGTACCGGCGTGATGTTATGTTATGAACTGGTGTAAACAATAGACAGTCATGAGATTTCAGCAATCCCAGTCCATTTGCTATCATTAATTGAGGAGTTCCGTTGCCTATCTCCGAAGTTCTTCATCACCTTTGTAGTGAGTACAGGCGTGATATTATAGCAACAATCGCGGTTAATCTGCTGTTATTTATTGAAGAGTTCCCCCGATTTCTACAAGATCCCATCATCAGATATTGAAATGGTGACAATGGGACCCCACGGGAAGCACCAGCTTTCAAATGAAAAAAGAATTATGAAAATCAGTTCACCCAGTCGCAAGTAATGAGCTAACAAACATAAAAAAAAAAAAAAATACAGTCGAATTGATAACCTCCTCCTTTTTTTGAAGTCGGTTAAAAATAGATATGCATTGTAAAAAAGAGGTCCCAAATGAGATCCCTGGGGAACACCGCTAGGGATTTCAATAAAGTTTGAACGGTAACCACCTAGAACGACAGCTTGAGAGCGTTTAAATAAATATGATTGTACCCATCGTAAAAGATCCCCGCGTATACCCAGTCTATACAGCTTTCTGAGCAAGATGACGTGATCCACACGATCAAAAGCTTTTTCGAAATCCGTGTAAATCACGTCAACCTGCCCCCCGCTATCTGTATTCTCAAGAACAAAGTTAGAGAAACTGGGCCCCTACTATGACGTCTTAAAACATTCCTAACTTACTCCTAATCCATTGTGGAAACGTGACAGAACTATACAGGGTGTCTAGCGCCATCTCTTTTCCACACTGGATTAAGAATAAGTTAGGAATGTTTTAAGACGTCATAGTAGGGCCCCTGGCCAAATTAGAGACAGTCGAGCGTTTCTTTAAAAAACCATGTTGTTTACCAGAGATTCCTCTGAGTATATATGGATAGATAGCGTCGTATACTAGTTTTTCAAATACTTTACCAATTGTATTCAGTATAGAAATACCCCTATAATTTCCTATCATTGACCGCGAACCTTTTTTATGAATTGGAACGATGAGAGCTCTTTTCCATTCACTTGGGAAGACGCCTTCCTTTAAAGAAATATTAAAAATAGTACTAATTGGACGAGCCAAAGACATTGCACAGTTCTTCCAAAATAGTGGGGGTATACCGTCACATCCAGGGCCCTTATCCACGCCTAATGCACTCAACGACCTCTCCACCGTTGACGAAGTGAATTGTAACTTGGAAATTATGTCAGGACAGCTATCTTTCTCGTCCGTTGTCAATGAATTAGCAAGGCTATAGTCAGAGGGTTCACCAAATACGCCGTGGAAGAAGTCATTAAAAGCTTCACAAATCTCTCGACCTTCAGAATAATTGTTATTATTATGAGATAACATTTTTGGATAATTGGAGCCTCCACACATGTTTTTTATGTAGGTCCAAAACTTTTTAGGGTCCTTTTTTAAATTGCGTTCCATTTCCTGCAAGTGTTTAATAAAACAAATCTCGTGGACTTGTCGCTCCCTATCTCTTAATAATGCGAATTCGTCTTATTCTATTAAATTACGATACCGTTTCCATCGCGAGTGTGCCTTACTTTTTTCTTTAATAATTTTAATTAAAGAGTTGCTATACCAGACAGGATATTTACGTGATCCCGATCTTTGATTAAAAGGTACATATTTATCAACTCCTGTTTGAATTATTTCATAGAATGTTTCCACGGCAGTATTTGTTGATGTGTTGTCTAAAACTGAGCGCCAATCAAGTTCAGAAAAATAACTATTTAACAGTTCGAAGTCAGCTTTACGGTAATTATGTCTACGAGTGGACAACTCACGGAGTGGAGAAACTGTAAGGTCAGATATTTCGATAGTAATTACTGGATGAGGTAGGTCACTCTTCACAAGGGGTGACAGACACTCGGTTATTTCAAGTGGCAAGTTGGAGAATGCCAGATCAAGAGTATGCCCTTTGTGGTTGGGAAGTGTATTGTACTGTGTTACTCCTGAAAAAGACAATTCATTAACTAAGCGCGCGGCAGCGTTCTGCACCTCGACGGCACCTTGTCTCAAAAAAGTCGGTCCACTTAAATTCCATTGTATACATGGAAGATTGAAATCACCCACAAGTAAGCAATTACACATATTAGTGCTGTGAGTAAATGCCTTCGCTACACTTTGCAAAACGTAGTCAATATCCGAGGGTATCCGATGAGTATCCGGCGGGACGTAGGCAGCGCTTACGCAAAGATCAGCTGTCGCCGACAATGCGCGAGCCGATAGTACTATGGTCAACAATTCCGTAGCAATCGCATTTTGTACGTGCTCAACGCACCACGCACCTAGTTCGTGTCGCACGAGTATCATCACACCGCCACCTAAAGATTTGCCAGTCGCGCCTAAATCACGGTCTTTACGAAACACGTCATATCTATCGTCACTCAATTCCCCATCAAAAATGCCGCTGTGTAACCATGTTTCCGTTATAATTATTATATCATAGCAATTACACATAACGTTTTGTTGGAATTGTACAGTTTTAGTCCTTAAACCACGACAGTTTTGATAGTAAACGTTTAGCATTCGGGGCTTCATTGTAAAAGGTTTTTTCTACTGAAAGTACATACAGGGAAAGTTACAAACAACAGACGATTAGACAAAAACTGAGCAAACATAACGAGCCACTCGTGGGTAGAATAATCATAATTGGTGGTAATCCGGTCTTGCAACGGCATTACTACCGGGGAGGAGTGACCCAATTCCAACGCATGACAATTTACAATAAAGTTTGTTTGCGTTATCTTCAAATAATCACTACATACGTTTAGTTTTAATAATAAACAAATTACCATTGCTACATAAAGTGGGTAAGTTGCTAAAAAGTTACAAAAGTACATTGTGAGATAGCTAACTCGTAAAACACATGCGCCACGCATAGGTGCGTCCCGAAACAGCGCGACTAAAGCAGTAATGATTGTATAATATTCTAGGATAGTCGTATGAGTATGCAGAATGCCTAACCTAAAATTCAACGTTAGTTCCATATAATTGTAACGAAAGCGATAACATGTAACTGTGTATCCTAAAATATATATATATATTTCATAAAAGTTTTTTGAATTATTAGTTTAGATATAACATTGAAATACCATTTAAATATTCTTTTGAACATCGTATTTTCGTTCCTATAATAATCGAGCCCATGAGCGACCAACTCAAATATATAAATATGAAGCATGCATACTTCAATCGACGCACTCTCACTAAGCGCGTTTCCTTTACACGAACCAACTGCCACAACTACCGCACATTGCTCGAACAAAACACAGAACACGGTAAACACAGACTTGGCAAAAACGAATGACAAACAACCAACCTCGTTCACATAAATGTTAGGTAAACAATCCTGCAAAAGATTACAATTAAACACATAATGACAAAATAAAATATTACAAACAATGACCAGAAGACTTGCCCGAAAAGTTAAACGATTTTTTTCAGATCCTCTTCGTCCATGATAAATATCGGAGCAACTGTAGCTGCTTTCCTCACGTGGATTTTGCAGTTTTTTGTCCACGTGAACTGGTACTCCTTAAATTTGGCCATCTCTTTAGTTTTTTTTTAGAAGACTTTTATTGTATACTGTTAAGTGCTCGTTAACATAGACAGGAACACCTTTGCCCTGGATTTGTAGGTCCTTAGTTGCAGGGGCGTATTTACCCTAGGGCCATCCGGGCCATGGCCCGGGGCGCCAGAAAGCCAGGGGCGGCGTAGCCGCCTAGCCGCCCCTGGCCGATTGCATTTTGTTTTGATTTTGGCACCATTCTTTCCACTTTTATTTCTTCCTTTTTTATATTTTCTTAACAATTTCAATTCACAATTAACATAACAAAACCAGGCGGCAACGTCAGGTCATGGTTTTCAGATCGGATAATTGCAAAACTATTGACTACTTTGTAAAAATAAGGACAACCAAGCAAAGGCGTATTTTCCTCGCCGCAGCCGCCGCCTTGGGGCGGTTTTTCGTACTAGTCTTATGTATATTCCAGAATTCCAGTCTGCCGTATGCCGCCCCAAAAATCAAGTGAACAAGCACTATCCTTCCAATCTGCCGCCTACCGCTTGCTATTCACAGTAAAAAGACAATCTAACCTATCTGGATTGCTAAAATTTTCTTGCTTACTACGCTCGCATGGTAGTAACATTGGGATCAGTGTATATTTTTTTTAATGATAAAAAGAAAATCAGTTACTTTTCCGAGCCAGGGAGCAAAAATTTTCGGGCTCGCTTCGCTCGCTTTTGCATTTGCCCTCAAGTCTAAATAATGCATAAAAAAATATCTATCTGTATGATTGTTGAAACTACATGTAATTTATCTGATTTGGCAAAAAAAATTTGAGCTCGTTCGCTTTTTTTTGTGAATTTTCGGAACGGCAAACCCTAACACACTATTAATATTGACAATTATAAGCAAAAAAAATTTCAAAAAAATTATTTGACTTTCAAAAATAAAACCCGAAGTCATCATCATCATCATCATCAGCCTATAATGTTCCCACTGCAGGGACTCAGGCCTCCTCTCTAGGAGAGGGATGGGCTATAATCCACCACGCGGGCCCAGTGCGGATGGCAGATGTCACATGTCAAACCCGAAGTGTAACATTTTAAATAATTAAAAAAGTATTTTGACTTTTAGCTAGTTTTCTTTGCTAATGATGAAAAGGAGGGGGCGGCCAAATTAGGGTGGGCCCCTCGGCGGCAAAAACGCACGCCACTACAATCGGGTCAACACAGACGTTGTTGAGGTCGTTTTCAAGTTTTCATTGATTTATTACTTACCTACTCGTTTGTAGCAAATAAAAGAGACTGCTTTTCAAATTTTTCTTGACTTCTGGGGCGGCAAAAGTTATTGGCCCGGGGCGCCAAATTTCAAAATACGCCCCTGCTTAGTTGACAGGCGACGTTTACGTGCTTGAGAAATAATGTTATCTTTCAACTGACGAGTGCGTAGTTTCGCAACTATATTTCTTGGCCTACCTTGAATCTTAGACTTTGCAGTCACTCGGTTCACTTGGAGAATATCATCCTTTGTTACTTCTATATCAGTATGTTTACCTATCTGTAAGATGATTTCATTCAAGTTTTCTTCTTTATGTTCAGGTATGCCCACAATTTCAATATTCAATTGCCTTTCACGTTGCTCGTTAGCGTTTACGTCAGATCTCAGTTTCCTATTCTGTTCCTTGATCTCCGCCAATTCAATTTTAAGAGTATCTAAATTCTTCAATTCTTTAGTGTGAACCTCGAGTTTCTTCTTTACGTCTTCATATTCGTTGCTGTGGAATTGCATCGACTCTTGAAGTGACTCGAGTCCCTCTGCCATCTTAGTCTGTCTAGTTTCCAAACTATGAATGGTACTTTTCATCTTTATATATTCTTCTCTGATACCGGCTAATTCTGTCTTTAATTCTTGGGTGCTTTGATTGAGATTCTTCATGGTAATACCGATCTCTGATATATCCCGTCCGAAATCCTTTTTCCAATCGTTTAGTATTGTAGATATTTTATTGGTGTACTCCTCAAAACGCAGGTCACATTCGGCATCATGTCCACGCTTATACGTGCGGCGCTGTGTGATATTTTCCTGTGATCCTTCAGCTATTTGGTTCACCGAGAGATCCGGGAGTGAATGCGCCAATGTCTTTGGTGAGTCCGACATCTTGACAACCTGACTGTCTATCCGTTCACAGGTCTGTGGCCAGAGCGACAAGACAGCAATATGACGTCGCGCGACAACTTTGCGCTTTCGGTACACGACAATAGTGTCCAATTCAAAGTGTAGATAATAATTAAAACTTGTTAAATTTTTGTTTAACGTGAAGTAAAGAGTGAGCGCGTCCGTTCGCAGCGGCTCGAGCGCGCGGTATGATGATGAATGATTATGAGGACAAGGCTGCCCAGTATGATGTCATCCTGAAAGAAAGAAAGAAAGAAAAAGAAAGAAAAAATATTTATTGCCGCAGAATTATACACATACAATAAAAAAGCAGTAAACACAACTTACAACTAAAAAACAAAATTGGTACAAAAAAGAAAAAAAAAAAGTTTTAGTTTACAACATAACAATAAAAAAAAACAACTGCGACAAATGGGTTACCACTCAGCATGGTGCTGCGCTATGGGGTCCCACAGCACAGCGCTGGTTTTCAGTGGTAACCCTTGAAACAAAAACGACACACATTTGAGACAGATATAACCGTAATGTAACATAAATAGAACATAAAATGAAGCTCGCCTTTGTACATAAGCTTTGTAATTTATGTTTATTTTTGTTATTTTATGTGTGCAATAAAGAATAAGAATAAGAACCTTTATTACAATTAAAAACCAAATATAATATTATGGAACACAATAATCTTTACAAACAAAAAACAAACCTAAATAAATATAATATTAAATATGTTGTCTCGCTCCCCTCCCAACCCTACCTGGTCCTGCTTGGTGGCGTCCGTCAACGGCAGCTGTTCGCAAACACGCTCAGCTCGCAAACAGCAATGCTTGCTTGAAACGATGTTTGTGCAGTGTTTTTTTTTTTTAATACTTCAATCTTTTGTGGCACCATTTCACGCAAGAAGTCCGTGGAACTAAATTTGACAGATGGGGAGATCGGTGAGAGAGAGAGAGAGCAACATTATGTCGCGGGAACCAGCAATGCCCAACACAGGAATGCACGACACGAGAACGCGCGACATAGGACTAAAGGTAAGTGTTTTGAATTCCAATGTTGTACATTGTCATGTCGTGCATTTTCGGCCCGAACCTCGATTGTCCGGGCAAGAATGTACAGCACGAGAATTGGAATCAAAACAAACAGTGACGTCACATTAAAAAAGTAAAAAGCCATGTGACAATAGGGACGGGTGATACAATAAAATACTGGAAAATTCCGTGGTTCCTTCTTTTTTTCTTCGTGTTCCTATAATACGACCGTCTCGCGACCTTTACGGGCGGCATGGGCACCGGGCCGTAGGCCGGCGGAGGCCCGGCACTTCGGGGACAGAAGATATTAGTGTTTTTAAAATAAATATGCGAGCGTAGCGAGCGCACGTCATGGAGTACAATTTAATTTGGCAGCACTACCTAGCTCAATTACCTAGTATCCAAGTCCCAAAATTTCGAGTTGCCCAACTAGTCGGCCAACCAATCGCGCGATGTCGCCGATTACTGCCGCTAGGTAGGTAATATGTGTTCTGTGGATTACTGTGTCGTACACATTCCTGGGCCGGACCAAATTACTGTGTCGTACACTCGTGTCGTGCATTGCTGGTATGTGCATTACTGAGACGGGCAATAAAGGGACTCATCTCTACCAAAAAATGTCGAATTGAGCAGAATAAATTAATTCTTCAGTCAAAATAGAAATACATGTCACGAAAATGTCGAGTCTAGTGATGTTACCATTACGTTCCGTTTTAGGTAGCTATGAAACGCTAACTAAACTAATTATTTAAGTATAAAACGAAACGTTTGGTGTAAAAATAATCAGTTTGACAACTTTGACAGTTGACTGTCTGTCAGTGACTCAAATAAAAATATAATCTTAGAATGAAAAGAAAAGTAAAAATGACTTTTTACAAAGTCAAAGTCATTCCTGAACCTTTATGAGCTCGGAGGGTTGTATTAATGATTTTGATGATTATAATTCTGTAACTACATACGTCTTACAGCCGCGAATCAAATGTTCATCAACATACAACCTATCACTGCAAATTGCAAAAAACTCAAGAAAATTTGAATTTCGCGGGCTGGTTGGAGGATTCAAATTTCCTTCAATTATTATCTGCCATCTCATGGTCACATATTATGCCTTTGCGATAGAACTCTGGGGACAATGTGAAAATTCGAAGGGAGCACGTCGACCTCAATAAAATCATCACAATCTGAATTATTGGTATGACATGGTTAATTTTATTATAATTAACTAGCTGATGCCCGCAGCTTCACCCGCGTGGATGTCGTTCAAATTATATACTAAAACCTTCCTCTTGAATCCCTCTATCTATTAAAAAAAACCGCATCAAAATCCGTTGCGTAGTTTTAAAGATTTAAGCATACAGACAAACAAACAAACAAACAGACGCGACTTTGTTTTATACTATGTAAGGATGCCCGGTTTCTGAGGCACTTTATCTGTGGTTTATCTATTCTTAAGCGTACATTTGAATAGATAAACCACAGATAAAGTGCCTCAGAAACCGGGCATAAGTCAGGTTATTGCTCGGGCTATATTCTTTCCTCCATTATTTCAACAGATGGCAGCACCAGCGAGTTTTACAACGCCATCTAGGAGTTCGCGTTTCGTGTTATGTAGTTCCGGAACTTCTGGGTTCAGTAAAATGAGAAAAATATGTAATTATTTCGATTAGAAATGTTAAAAGATTTGTTATATTTCTATACACAGTAATACAATATACTTTTTAATGTTTAAATTTAACTAAAATTATACAACAGTTACGATTGTGGTTATAATATTGTATGTGGCAAATTGAGTAAAACGCCATCTATTGCAAACAGCTCTAGAAAAAATTATTTACAGATGGCTTACTATTGACAACTTTATCAAATTATGGGTACGAACGAATTGAAGTTTTGTTGACATAACGTATTAAAAGAGTGTAAATAGATAGATAAGCGTTAAACATGGAACTTTTGATTTTTGCTAATCTTATTTCGTCCGAAATCTACCGTATTACGCATTTAAGCGATTGTTAATCATGTTGTTTGTTGTTTTAGCGATTGCTGCCATCTATTGTTTTTTTTTTCAAGACTAATTATAATTTATTCGAGTTGAGACCCCATGAAGCTTATGAAAGACCTAAGTGGTGTCAAGTGTTTGTCTGTATTTCGTTTGTAATTTATTAACATTGACTACCTATTGTTGAAAAAAACATGATGTGAACTTTAAAAAAAATAGGTAAAAAAACTTTTTAAGTTAAACGGTTTTATGTTAAACATACATTGCAATGTTTAAGATAAATGTACTAAAAACCAAAAAATAATAAAATAGAAAACCTTGGGGCACGTCAATTGTCTACAAATTATCGACTTAATTATTATTATTATGATTTTAAATTAATTAATTATATCTCTTTATTTCAAGTAACATTGACTCATTGTGTTAGTAACAATTTTCCTTATTTCTATGTTAGTAATCCTATTCTAATCGCTTAACCTAAAACCATGAATACATGTGAGTCACTGCCACACACATATCACAGATGTGGACAGCTTGCAGCAGCGACAACAACCAACCAACAACAATCAACGATTAATCAACGATTGTTGACAATTGACGTGCCCCACGGTTTTCTATTTTATTATTTTTTGGTTTTTAGTACATTTATCTTAAACATTGCAATGTATGAACATAAAACCGTTTAACTTAAAAAGTTTTTTTACCTATTTTTTATTTTCTAGTTTTGTTTTTATTTCGCATTCCGTTTAAAGGGGCCGCCATCTTGGATTTTAATTTTATATAGTATATTGTATTATACTGGTTGAGCACTTTCATTTGATACCCATATTGATGGGATCGATAAAACCTACGTTATCCGCCATTTTGTAGCGGCCGCCATCTTGTATTTAATTTTTTTATAGTATATTGTATTCTGCTTGTTGAGCCCTTTCATTTGATACCCATATTGATGGGATTGATAAAACCTACGTTATCCGCCATTTTGTAGCGGCCGCCATCTTGGATTTCAATTTTTTATAGTATATTGTATTCTGCTTGTTGAGCCCTTTCATTTGATACCCATATTGATGGGATTAATAAAACATAAATAAATTATCCGCCATTTTGTAGCGGCCGCCATCTTGGATTTCAATTTTTTATAGTATATTGTATTCTACTTGTTGAGCCCTTTCATTTGATACCCATATTGATGGGATTAATAAAACATAAATTATCCGCCATTTTGTAGCGGCGGCCATCTTGAATTTATAATGATAATGAATAAACATAATTGTATTGTCACCAAAATCCAATGTGTATACAAAATTTCAGATTAATCGGTTGACTGGAAGTGGGTGAAATTTGAATTACTAAATTTGATCCAAGAAAAAAACAAACGGGGTGAGCTAAATAAAACCGTTTAAAAATTATTACTTATTTCGAAAAGTAAATCGATAGGTACCATATATATTTTACTAGCTGATGCCCGCGGCTTCACCCGCGTGGATGTCGTTCAAATTATATACTAAAACCTTCCTCTTGAATCAAATCTATTAAAAAAAAACCGCATCAAAATCCGTTGCGTAGTTTTAAAGATTTAAGCTTATAGACAAACAAACAGACAAAAATAGCGACTTTGTTTTATACTATGTAAGGATGTGTTTTATTGGTTGAAGAGTTCTATTTACGTACGATAAAATAATAAAAAACATACCTCATAGCATAAAAATATTTATTTACAGGCATTAGCCGGCCAGGTTTTGTTGATCACTTAAATTAAATAATTTATTACAACTATAATCTTTCACTTAAATTAAAAATATTGGTACTATCTGAAAGAGAATGTAATAATGTAACTTACATGTAAGTTTTATGCTGCTAGGTTTATACAATACAGTAAAATATGGAATTGAATGAAGGAATTCCCACTTACGTAAAAACGCACTCGACATTGTTTGACAATTTTTGTTCAGTGAAGTTTGAGTAAACAAAATACTTACATTAAATGCTACTGTTTTCTACAAGAAATACCCTTTTCAATGATGTATCACACTTGGTATTCAATAGCCATCGAAAAAAAAAATGCAAGTAAAATAATAACACAAGGCGGAAGAATGGACGAAACACATGTGCAATAAGGCCGGGGTTACATGAAGTGCATACCCGGGTGTAAAATTTGAGTACATTATGGTTTATGTGTGTAATGTTGGTGATTACCGCCGAGGCGCCATTGAGACCCGAGCCGTCAGGTGAGGGTCTTAAAGCCGAGGACGGTAATCATCAATACACACGTGTATCATACGACGTTTTTCAACGCACTTGTGAAGAAAATAATACTAAAAAGTCATCTTCAACAGTTAGAGCGAGTTCTGAAATTTTTTTCACAATGGCGGGAAAAAATTATCGGTTTTCCTATGCGCGCGCATCTTCAGTTCGACCAACTTATCTGTGCAGGCGGGAAAACACGGAACTAAAATAAATGTACTAAGTTTGACGTAGCGATGCATATTTCTTGACCAGTGGCGCCACCATGAAATTCAAACTTAAAATGGTTATACTGTAACAATGACGATCGACCATAGACTAAAAGAATGAGGTTAATTTATTAAAAAAAAAAAGTTTTATTTATAATATTACAAAAGTTATATTATTTGAGTGAAAGTTTCATTTATTAAAAACGTACCAGTTAAATTTATCTATTTAAATTCAAAGTTGCATGAAATGAGCAAGCACTAGGTACCTACATTAATTTATTTTTACTATTGAACACGATCTTTTTCGTATCGAAACTTTTTTTAAGAACATAGCAACTCAACTAATAAAATTAAAAAAAAAAACGTCTTGTAACCAAGCCAGTGGCATAGCCACAATTTTTTTTAAAAAAAAACGTTATTACCCGGTTAAATTGAAAATGCTCTGTTTACTCGCATAAAATTTGCAGTAAGGTACTAACTTTACTTTGTAGTGATAATTCTATTATGCACTAGTGTATAATATTATTATGCACGTGTTAGTTATAGTTCGGTTTATGGCCCTAAGAACGATGTAATAAGGCTCACTTTACGAGCAAGTGTGTTGAAAATTATTTCATATTTGTTTTTACGTGTGATAAAAACAAGTATAAATACATAGGCCCCAATCAAAGAATAGCATAATGATTTTTATTACCCGACTGGCAAAAAAAAGAGGGTAATGTTTTTTGATTTGTTTTTACGTGTGATAAAAACAAATATAAATACCCCTCCCCGAAGGCCCCAATCCCTGTGGCCTGTAGCATAATGGTTTTTATTACCCGACTGCCGAAAAAAAGAGGGTAATGTTTTTCGAATGTTTGTACGTAATATTCGTTATTGATAAAAATCGGTGCAACTAATGTGTACATTTGTGGTATTAAATTCTGAAAAGATGACAATAATATGTTTTGAAAATTATAATATATTAATAAGTCACTAATTGACATCCAATGCCAAGTCTGATATATGTCACTGATAAATGATATGTCGTGATATTTATTTACGTAGCTAAATGTAACTTTTATTAATTACAGGTAAATTCTATTAATTAAGTAAAATGAAAAACATTAGGGCAGAATTTAGGCGCCGCATAGAGAGCTAAAAAAAAAACAGAACCTATCGAGTTTGGTATCAAATTAAATGGATTATTGGCAGTCGGGGAAAAAAAATGGTTGCTTTAGAGATTATCAGTTGACCTTTCCCCCAGCCATGTGATATTCTCTAAAGCAACCGATTATGCACAGGCTCACGTCGCAAGTGTCGCACTTATAAGCTGTGCAAGCAACAACTTTTTTAAGTGCGCACCACTTGCAACGTGATTTCTTGAAATTGTTTTTAGTGGGGAAGTGGCCGGTGGCGATCGGGGGTGCTATTTGTAGCGGACTAAATCTTTTGACGATTTCGTCCACTAATAGCACCCGGAACTGCCGCTGCGCCATTTTAGCCGTCCCTGACATCGCGGACATGACGAACGCGTTGTGGACGGACACGTTGAGAAGCCGGCGGAAAAGCTTCTTATACCAGACCAGATTACGAATCCTTTCTATGGGAAACGCCTGCAAAAGTTGGTCCTTTTTGTCGACGCCTCCCATAGAAAGGTTGTAATCCAGTACTACTTTCGGTTTGTACCGGAAGTAGCCGTACTTTTCTTTTCCGCCGACTTCTACTTTGTGGTACGTGGATATGAGTGATACCACATTCGCGTCCTTCCACACGGTAATGGTCATGTCCCGTGTCTGGCTAAATACCACTTCACCAGTCCGCATGTTCGCCTTATTTTTGTCGCGCAAACTCTCAGGCACGAACTCCCGGTTCAGACGCATGGTCCCCACCACATCTGTCTTCTGAGCCTTGAGGGTGCGGGTCAGCAAAGGACTGTTATAAAAGCTGTCCATAACTAAAGTATGTCCCTTGTTTAGCAGCGGACGAACTAACTTTAAAACAGTCTTTGATGTCGCATTCTCAGGCTCAGCCGGGTTTTCGCTGGCCTCGACATTATGCCGTTCTCCTTTGCCCGTATAAATAATCATCTGCCAGAGATATCCCGTCTTGGACTCGCAAAGCTCATAACTCTTTATACCTACCTGAGCAGCTTTCGTCGCTATTAACTGTGCAAACGACAGCCTGCCCTTCCACAGCAATAGCGACTCGTCAATAGCTATTTCCTGCGCAGGTAGGTATAAAGAGCTAAATTTATTGTTCAGGTGGTCGACAATGGGCTGGATTTTCGTCAACTTAGACGGGATCCCTCTAGCAGACAAGACGTTGTCCACAAAATGTAGACAACGTTTTATAACGGCAAACCTGTGAAACGACATAATTTCGTTGAATTTGCCCACCCTTATATAAGACAAACATGGGTTCCAATACTCCTTCTCCACAGGGAGTGGGGCAATGCTTTGCAGCATTAGGATGCCGAAGAACGTCCACAATTCTTGTGGCGTTATTGGCACCCACTTCCTCAAGCGGGAATGTTGAGCCAGCTGTGGGGTCAGGAGGTTTGCTGCATATTTATTGGTCTCAGTAACAATAAGGTCGAATATGTCTTCGTCCCAAATCTTCGAAAAGATTTGAAACGGAGTCATACCCTTGACCGGAAAAGTTGGCCCTGCTGGTCCGGTAAACTTTTCCCGCTCCCCAGTAAAAACCTGGGGATCGTGAGACCAATCAAATTGCTGCAAATCCTCCTGACAGGAATCTTGCAGAGCACGATCGTCCTGAGCGTCGATGGACCCCAACATCTCGCGGAGTTCGCTGGGCAACTCTTCCACGGCGAATTCTCCAGCGTGCCTCCTGCGATGGAATTCATCGTCCACGGCATCCTCATCTTCTAGATCGCTGCCAGGATTCAGACCTGCAGATGGTTCCAACTGCAGAATTTCGTCCTCCGGTTCCGCTTCGCAAATCGAAGGTTCTAAAACAAAATTATATTATTAATTTGACTTGACCGTTATTCGAAGCTTATTTAATTGAGATAGGCCCTGCGTTTCCCGCTGTTCGTATTTCTATATATCTGTCTCTTTCTGGTACGTCACTTCCGCTTGGCAGGGTAGGGAGGCTCGATAAGGTTGATGTTCCAGGGTAGCCCGCGAAAGTCAAATTTTCTTACGTTTTTAGCGATTTGCAGGCCAGGGCCTGCAGTCTCTACACTAATAACAGCGCTACGAATGTCTCTACGTCGTATAGATGTCAAATTTCTTTAATAGATTTTCAGCTTTATTTCAACAGCATAAGGTTGAAAATCGATTAAAGTTTTCGATTTTTCGACTTAACGACATTCGTAGCGCTGTTATTAGTGTAGAGACTGCAGGCCCAGTGCTAGGTTGTATGTTAGTGAAAATATGATTTGCGGCTGTAAGACGTATGCAGTTACAGAATTATAATCATCAAAATCATCATTACAACCCTTCCAAGTTCATGTAACTGTCATGACAGTTTTACAGCCGCGAATCATATTTTCACCGCCACTGACAGTGGCGCCGCGCGTCTGATAGAAACGACGATTTCTCCAAAACTACAGTACTTACCTCGCTACCAGTTCTATCATTGAAATTGTTATTAAATTAGCTAACATAATATTATGTATAAGTTTAGTGTAGTTTTGCCTTGTAATGTATTAGTTATTATAATGTATGTTCAGTGTGAGAGAATGTTTACCAGTTTCTTGTATAAAGGTACTTAATTATAATTAAAAAAATAAACCAATATTTCAATAAGTTATTATTTTATTTCCACGAATACACATTAGTACACGTAAATGAAACAAAAGAACAGACGTCGTAATAATAATTCTCATCTTACAAGCTTTACAATAACATGACGTCATTTAAGAGTTCGGCGTTCGAAACAAAAGAACGACTTTGTTTACATTACAACTCTGAGAACAATAAACGTCTAGTGGGTTGAGTTATATTTTATTATTAATGTTTGGTTCCCATACTTAACACCGACAGCGTTTCAGCTCTCTCTTACTAGGTATTCATTAGTATAAAAAATCCAAAGCAGACACTTAAAAACAGGCGTAAAAAACTCCTACTCACAACTTTGCATCACACTTAAAATTCTGTGGTCTCATTTGAAATCTAATTTAGCATTCTACATGTTGAATATATTTACAAACCGATAGGCAAATAAAAAAGCCATGCTGCCTAAGAAAAACATTACACAAATCAACAATCAAAAATAACAATTTCACAAAAAAATCACATACAAAACACAAGTACATGAACATAGAACAAATGGATACGGCCAATACTATCACATGAAACAAGAAAAAATTTAATTGAAATCAAAAATATATTACATAATGTATATTATGTATACATAATGTATAAAAAAAAAACATTAAAATGAAGCAGCATTGCAATAGACGAGAATCTTTTGGAAAATAAAAATAAAAAAAATTTAAAAAAAAAGCAAAAAAAGGAATCAACATCACCACCGCGTCAGAAGAAGAACCATTAGAAAACACGCTACACCGTCATAAATTAAAAAAAAAGATGTACAATAATAAAATTTAAAAAAGACCCAAGGTCAGAAATAAAGGATACAACTGCAGATGAACAATAACACTATTCGCACAGTCAACAAAACGAACAGGGTGTGGTACAAAAAATTGTTTTATAAATACATACAATGAAACATACATAGATACATACAAAGAGAAAGAATATATATTTATAAATAAATTACACAAATTAATGAATGGGTGGGTGGCGTGCGACAAAACAGTCGTCCATACAAAGGGTTACATTGCAACCAACACAGAACGTACTGATAAGTTTTCTGCATTGAACGCAAAGTCGTCGGCGACGGTTTGACTTGCCGTTCGAATGCCGAACCATTTCGTACTCCGAGATCCGATGTATCGCTGCCTCGAATGGTAATCCATCGCGCGGCAGCGATACACCGAATCGGCGCTTCTGTGTGGTTGCAATGGGAATCTCAATGTGGGGACGATGACGGGAAAGAAGTGATTTAATAAGGCTGATACGAAAGTTGCGGTGAGATAGAGGAGAAGAAGATTTAGATTGACGATGAATGATAAATGAGTTTAAAACTGAAATATTTAAAATTCTCTGAAACAATTTTTTATACCACACCATTGTCCGTTTCCGCTCGACCGGATACATGGCCAGGAGTTGGTCTTTTTTGTCCACCCCACCCATCATGATATTGTAGTCCAATATCAGGATGGGTTTGATGGAACCCCGGGATTCTTGGACGGCGGGGCCATGGTACGTAGAGATCGTCGCCACTCGGTTATGATCTCTCCATACCATGACATCGACGTCCCCCGAGGTAAGACCAGCTATTTCTCCCTCGGTCATGTTCTGCTTGGTCAGACGGTGCAGGGCCTGCGGAACAAACTTACGATCGGTCCGCAGGGTCCCCACACAATCGAAGCCCAAGGACTTCAGTCGTCGAGCGAGACATGGCGAATTGTAGTAATTGTCCATCCACAATGTGTATCCCTTGTGCTCCAGACCTTGGGTCAGCCGCAGCACTATTGACGGCGTAGGTGCCTCCATAGGATCTTCCAACTGCTGCGGTGGCAAGAGACTTTTTTTATGAGCGTGAACCTCAAACCGCCATAGATAGCCGGTTTGAGATTCACAAAGCTCGTAAGTCTTGATTCCTCTTTTTGCTTTTTTATTGGGAATGAGCTGGCCGATATCCAGCCAGCCCTTCCACATTAAAAGACTCTCGTCTACGGCAATGTTCTGCGATGGAGTGTAAAGATCCTGAAATTTCTTGTTTACATGGTCCACTATTGGCTGTATCTTAAAAAGTTTAGCCTGGGACCTGGTCAGCTTTAGCCCAGACATGCCACTGACGTCGTTGAAATGTATGAAACGGGACAACAACAAAAAACGATCAATTGGCATGTGTGCGCTAAAACCTGGCGTACAAAATATGTCAGAGGAAGCAGACCAATACTCTTCTAGCCGCGACTTGACCACCACCCCCATCGCTAACAAAAGCCCGAAGAAAGTATACAACTCATCGGGAGTTGTATCTTTCTTCCAGCGATTGATACGGCTGTTCGGATGGAGGTGGCCGTCGATATCGCCGCTGATTTTCTTGGCTGCTACCTGCTGAACATACTTGTTCGTCTCACAGGCTATGTGCTCCATAATTGGACGATCCCATATGTCAAGGAAAATGGCATATGGGTCATCCCGTGGAGTAGTCGGACCAACATTAATTTGGGAAAAAGTTTCCCTCCTCGATTCAGGTTGAACCGGGGGATTCGGAAACTCTTCCCACTCAAAATCAAACCACCTCCTAGGCTGGTCCGTCGCCATAAGAGGGATATCTGCGGCAGGCACTCCGGGCTCGGCGGCGTCAGCGTCATCATCACCACCGTCTCCAAAGTCCGTGTCCAAGGGCGTATCTAAAATTATTTGCACGGTTCTAGCCCTAGGCAACACCCTTGGCCTCGCCTCGTCGTCGCCGCTGTCGTCAGAATCTGGTTCGCTTCCTGTAACAAATGATAGATTGGTTTAAAATCAGGTTGACAACAAGCCCCCACAGCCCCAAACCAAACTAAAATCACCAAGTACTTACCATAATGGAGGTAGTCCATTTCTTCGGCATCCCGCAGATTCTGACGTGGACGTGGTGCTGGAGCTGGTGGAGTGCCCGTTTCACACTCAATTAATCTGGAACAAATGCAGTGTTGTAATCTTCGATCAATAATAGTACTAGATTAAGCATCAGGAACAAAACTAAGTCGCTCAAGTGGCCACGTTTGCACACACGTAAACATCTACATAGCATCTTAGAAAAAAGTTCAATATTATTAACAACTTCAGATGATTATAAACCTTAACACTTAAACATAACGTTTAATTATCATTGTAAAGTATATTTATTTAAGTCCTTTCATCGGAGAAAGATTAGAAGCAAAACATTTTAAATGTCGCTCCAAAGTAAAAAGTCATCAGTACAAAAATATTCATTCTAAAATGAAACTTAAGCTCTAAGCAATACGGTTAAAAGCATTTTGTGTACAATGTCGTGCTTATTCTATTGCGGAACTAGCGTTCCCTGTTCAAGAACATGATACAATAGTTGGTGCGTTGTAGCAAACATTGGCCAAACAATTATAATATTCGCTGATTTAATTATATTTACAGTTTAATTATGTTTAAATATTATGAAAAAGCACATAATGATATTAAATTACCGAAAAAAGATATTCCTTCCAAAACCTTGGTGTTACGGTGGTTATTTACGCAGTTTTTGAACGCTTAGTGCGGTATTTTGACGTCTTAATGTTGGCTATGATTGGACCATACTGATTTGAAATAAGACCACAAATACGTTTGTGGTCTTATATTTCGGGCCGTTTTTGAAGCGCTTATCGGGAATCTAGTACATTATTGATCGAAGGTTGTAATACACACATAGGTTTAGAGATAAATAGAAAAATTTGTAAGCAACTTACAAAGCCGGCGAGGGCTCCATCGCCCTCGATGTTGAAGGCTGCTGCTCCTGCTCGTCTGAACTGAAAATGGACATTTAAAAGATGTTAAAACTTGCTTGCGAGTAAGTATCACAACTAACATACACAAGTAGAACTACTTACGGTTCCCGCGTGCGCTTCTTTCTTCTTGGGTGCAGGGGCGTCTCCAAACCTGTGTCCCATATGGAAAATCCATGTGAAAACGCCGATAATAATATAATCAAGATAATCAATTATGCAACAAATTACATTGATTAGTGATGTGCTTCCAGGACCTTGCTCGGTCAAGGAGTTCCAGTAATAGCTCCTCGTTAAGCGGAGGCAACCCAAAGAGAAGTCGCCGCAACACGAAAAGGGGAGCAAACACAAGCGGCGTTCTAAACGTAAGGTTCAAAAATTAGCCAAAGAGGTCGCCTTCGACGGCAAATGGTTTGCAAAGGCACCGGTCAACACGTGGGTACTGATTTGGATTATGATGCTATCTCACTATTGTCAGGTGTTAGTGAAAGTCGTTACGAACGAATGCTTGATGTTGTGCACGTGGTGATCAAGAATTTACCTTAACTTTTGAAACTAAGCTTAAGGAGCCTACGGTGTAGGGTTCATTCCCGGGAATTCTCGGCTCGAGAAAAGTCGAGAACTCGAGAAATCAAAACCTACATAAATAGAAATAAAATCGCCGTTTGTTGTGTTGCGTACTTGCGTGGCTATATTATGTTTTGAATATAATCAATAAAAAAATTATAATTAACTAGCTGACCCACGCAACTTTGTCTGCGTTACAATAATTATATAGCTTTAAATAACCTTGCTCGATAAATTGACTATCCAACATAGAAATATTTTTTCAATTCGCGCGTTCAACCAAACAAACTCCTCAGCATTAAAATTTTATTCGTTCGCTTATATTTTGAAAATATAATAGCCTATGTTACTCGGTAAAGGTGTACCTTTCTAATGTTGAGAGAATTTTCAAAGTTGGCAAAGTAATTTTTGAGTTAAATCGTAACAAACAAAAAATCGAATCTTTCCTCTCTACAGTGGGATTCTTTATAATGTGCATATATCGAAATGCGGGAATCTATGCTTAATTTTATCGACGGCAAAAATATTTAAAAAAAAAGATTTTTTTTTATGGAATTTTTAAAAAATTTGATCGCTACTGTGACCCCAGTGTAAACAAAACAGTGTAACTTTTAAGCTGAATGATCTATCACGATGAAACAAACTCCGAATGATTGGAAGTAATTAGGCATCCTCATAAAATGAAAATTGTGGAAAAAAACTACCCTCAATAGAAAATAAACCTGTTTTTTTTATCTATACTAATAATATAATATCTATACTAATATTATAAAGAGGTAAAGTTTGTTGTATATTTGTTAAATTGTAAGGGGTAATCTCGGGATCTACTGAACCGATTTTAAAAATTCTTTAACCAATAGAAAGCCACATTATTGCTGAGTGTCATAGGCTACTTTTTATTCCTGTATTCCCACGGGAACGGGATCTACGCGGGTGAAACCGCGGGACGTCCGCTAGTAGATTATAAAGAAGTAAAGTTTGTGTGTTTGTATATTTGTTAAATTGTAAGGGGTAATCTCGGGATCTACTGAACCGATTTTAAAAATTCTATAACCAATAGAAAGCCACATTATTGCTGAGTGTCATAGGCTACTTTTTATTCCTGTATTCCCACGGGAACGGGATCTACGCGGGTGAAACCGCGGGACGTCCGCTAGTAGATTATAAAGAAGTAAAGTTTGTGTGTTTGTATATTTGTTAAATTGTAAGGGGTAATCTCGGGATCTACTGAACCGATTTTAAAAATTATTTCACCAATAGAAAGCCACATTATTGCTGAGTGTCATAGGCTACTTTTTATCCCTGTATTCCCACGGGAACGGGATCTACGCGGGTGAAACCGCGGGACGTCCGCTAGTAGATTATAAAGAAGTAAAGTTTGTGTGTTTGTATATTTGTTAAATTGTAAGGGGTAATCTCGGGATCTACTGAACCGATTTTAAAAATTATTTCACCAATAGAAAGCCACATTATTGCTGAGTGTCATAGGCTACTTTTTATCCCTGTATTCCCACGGGAACGGGATCTACGCGTGTGAAACCGAAAAAAACAATTTTTTTTTAGTTTTTTTTTTTTAATATTTTTGCCGTCGATAAAATTAAGCATAGATCATTTCGATATGTGCACATTATAAAGAATCACACTGTATAATATTAGTTTAGATTTTAATAGTAAAAATGATTACAGTGAGTCAATCTTAAAAGATAGACATGCTGTCCCGGACTTTTTTTTAGAACTTTTAAAGAGGAACAATTCTTTCGTACATGATATTTGCATAACTCAAACCATTTTTGCAGCGCACGCAACGGTAGACCTCAAAAAGGAATATCTTTTCCCGTTTTTGCAACATTTTTCATTTATGCTTCGCTCCTATTAGTCGTAGCGTGATGTTAAATAGCCTAAAACCTTCCTCGATAAATGGACTATCGAACAAAAACAGAATTTTTCAATTCCAACCATTATTCCCTGAGTTTATCGCGTTCAAACAAACAAACACACTCTTCAGCTTCATAATATTAGTATAGATTTGATACTTTTATTTGAGAGGAAAACCACTGAATTTGTTGACGTTATTGGAACCAAATACTATGAGAAAACGTACGTAAATGTAAATTGTAACTGCACTACACTGTAACGTGCACTGTAAACCATATTTCTGTAACCGCTTTATGTAATCCAGTTGATTAGAAATGATGTCTTCATAAATAAAGACCTGATTTTACTGTTATTATTACCTAAGAGGTGTTTTTGTTTCGATCAAATATATTAAACTGTCTTTATTTTAAATAAATAAATGTCTACAAATCTCTGTATGCATTTTAGATACAAGTAACTGTTTTTACTAAATCATATCTACAGTACATTTTATTAATAATCATACTAGCTCACATTGGCGTCTTCGTCACTTCCACCAGGCGATAACAAACACGTCTCAATTAAATAAGCTTCGAATAACGGTCAAGTCAAATGAATAGAAGCGTTTTACCTCACAATAAAACGCATATTAATTTACTTATCTTATTCGAAGCTTATGTTCAAGCTCTGCCTGGTAATTAGACTCAATGAATTCAAAATGGCGCGTCTCGCTTAACGAGCCTCCCTAACACTGCCAAGCGGAAGTGACGTACCAGAAAGAGACAGATATCACAGATATATAGAAATACGAACAGCGGGAAATGCAGGGCCTATCTCAATTAAATAAGCTTCGAATAAGGTAAGTAAATTAATATGCGTTTTATTGTGAGGTAAAACGCTTCTATTATGAACTTATATTTAACTATCAGCTGCTTTGAACCCGGGGATCCAGAGTATCATCACAAACGAGAAGTAAACATAAAAAATACCTTGTCTTGAGGTCGATGGACCTGGCGAGACAATCTGCAGTGTGGAACTCTCTGCAGAGAACGATGTGCCCGGCTCGAACCCAACCAGCTCAATACTTGCGTTCACCACAAGTGTTTCATCCACCTCTTCCGCTATAATTACCGGCGTGGACGAGGTAATTATTAACTGATTTTCCCTGTGAAATAACATATTATAACATTTGGATTTCTTTTGAATGTTTTTATATCATTAAGACAGAGATTAAGTTCAAACTTACATCGAGGGAGGCGGCGTGGCTGCATCTTCTTCTAACACCACCTTGGAAGGCCCATCCAGCATTCCTTCTCGTGCTAGATAGAAAGTAATTAAATATGTTAGGTGTTTTTATTTACAACATTTAAAAACTACTATTTACAGAACTAAGATAAAAATAAAATATACATACAAGTTTAGTATCAAAAAGGGGAAGTAATTACAGGGCGTCAAAAAATTCGTCCACACCGCTGTCAACAGGAAAAGTGCCCAGAAGGCTGGCAGCATTGCCACGTTGGATGGCAATGCTGATTCGTTGCCCAAAAAATATTCCAGCCCTCCGGTCCCGTGAAGAGTCGACCAAATGCTTGGAAATTTCCTGATAAATTAAGTGGGCACTCAGACCCCATGGCCCCAGTGTTTTCAACCCCAAACGGCTCAAACACATAACTACCAATTAAGTTATTGTATTTGCGCCGTTTGAGGTTTTCAGCACCAGTTAGGTTGGATCAGTAAATATGACTAAAGATATCTAGCAGACAATTAACACACCTAACTTCTCCAATTCCCACGGTTGACGAATACGCAGGGGCGGCTTTTCTGGAGTGCCCGGTACCAAAGGGCACGGCACTCTAACGGGCGAAATAGTTCTGGAAATACAGAAATGAATAAAATATTTGTGACCATAAAATGTATTAGTAGTACAGTGCGATCAAATTATCTTGGCAGCTCTGAACATAGCCTTTGCGAAATTTTACGCATGTAAACTTGGGAATAAAACTGTTATTTCCAGATAAACCAATACTTAAACGATTAGAAAATATCTATTTTAAACAGTGAGAAATACAAATAAAATAAATATCATAACACTTTTATACATTCGTAGTAACAAAATGACCTGCACTTCGGAGCTGCCAAGATAATTTGATCGCAGTGTACTTAGATTATTATTTTTCTAAATATCTCTTTACCTCCGCTTTTTGTTAGGAGGAGCGTCAGGCATCAAAAAATGCCCTACCTGCTTCCTGTCTCGCTCCTCCTGAAGCCGTGCTTTTTGCTCATCATTTAAACGGGACATGAACATATTGTTTTTCTTGTTCGGCGACCGCTTGTTTTTCTTGTTCGGTGACCGCATGTTTTTCTTGTTCGGTGACTGCATGTTTTTCTTGTTCGGTGACTGCATGTTTTTCTTGTTCGATGACCGCATGTTTTTCTTGTTCGGTGGTGGCATCTTTTTTATTTATTTTCGCTCTTCTGCAAAATCATTAGAAGGAAAATGAAGAAAAAAAAACACTTGGATAAAATATTGTTGGTTGTAAAGTAGTGATTAAATTCTGCTGCTTCCATATTCTAAACTAGCTTTTGCCCACGGCTTCGCCCGCGTGGATGTCGGTTCAACTACAAAAGTGACGATTTTTCATACAAACTTTCATCCCCTTAACCTTTTTAGCGCCACAGTCACGTATAGACGACAAGCCGAACAAGCAAAAAAGTGCCCTAAGTCTGTCGACTTAAGGTACTTTTTGGCTTGTCATCTTACTTGACCGTGGCGGTCAATGGGTTAAAGGTTAAATTTCCAAAAGCCCCTTCTTAGTGCTCCCCTACATTATAATAGGAAGCGTGTGCTAAATTTCACATTCCTAGCCCCAGTAGTTTCGGCTGTACGTTGATAGGTATGTCAGTCAGTCAGTTCTCCTTTTATACAAATAGATTGTTAAAAGTAAAAATCAAAATCTCTAAAATAAAAAATAAATTAGTTGTCTGTAAAGTCGGTTTACGGACGATAGTTTAACGTGACAACGTTTTAGCAACTGGAAGAAGTTAATTAATTATAAAATACAATATTTGAGCTAACATATTAGAAAATTCCCACAGGGAAAAGAAATGTAGGAAGACCGTTTAAGAGATGGAAGGACGACAGTTGAAACAGCAGGGAAAGACTGGCTGCTCAAGGCAAAGGACAGAGGAAAATGTGACAAGCTGGAGGAGGCCTTCACCCTAAGAGGGGTCCAACTTAAAGATCGACTTGACTAACATTACTAACAACTAGCCTATAAAAAGACCACTAACAATCTTACTAACGACATTTGAATTGTAAAATAAGTTAACAAGTTGGAATAAATGGCTTTATTAATATTATTATTTATTAGAAAATTATTAAAGAATTTAAATTATATAAATCAAACGAAACCTTCACAATGAATAGACTCGACTGGGCGTTAAATGAAAAGAGTAGTGGACTGTATAAAAATTGGTGTAATACCATAACAGTATCAAAATTAAATGTAATACAAAGAAATGCCCGCCGCGCTAAGCCAGTAAGAAACTATGACAGAAAAATTAAAAGAAAAAGTATTGACAGACTTACGCAGTAATATATAAGTCTATGGACAGACTGCACTTGCGTTGCTATAAACAAAAAATTGACACGCCGTTGCTATGGAACGCCGCAGAGCGAGGTAACGGCACATGACGTCATCTTTTTTCGTGCGTGCACCCGGCCATCGAATTATAAATTTATAAGACGTTAACACGTCAAAAAAACAATAACTCAAAAAGTCATGCAAATTGAAAATTATTAAAAGTAAGTTAGACCACCCGGCGTATAAATTGAACATGCGCAGTAGGTAGTCGTTTTTTAAACGTCCCCCGTCCCATACAAATCAAGCAAGGAACCTGCGCAGTACTGCGCACTCTGCGCAGAACGACGCCATTTTGTTTCAACTTATTTGCCGGGGAGTCTACATAATTTACAGATATTTCAAAGTAACAAAAACTAATAAAATAGGTAGGTAAAACAAGAAATTAATTTAAAAAAAGTTAAGTAAGTAATTTCAATTTCGACCGGCAAAAGATTCATTTCTACTTTGTTTATGTAGGTACCAAGCTACCTACATTGAACTACAACGCGGGCCGCCATTTTTGTTTGTCAATTTTACTTTTTTTGTTTTTTTCGAGGTTAGCTTGTACAAAACATGAGATAAATTTACTATCTTTTGTATATGTTTTGGCTGAAAACTATTGTCGAGTAAATATTCAATGCGTTATCTATTACTTTGGATACAGAACTGGTCTTACAATTTTATAAATTACGAAAGCATTCTGACAAAATTCTAACACCGTTACAAGCACACGTAAAAACTTAAATACAACCCGGTTTCACACACAATACTCTGTATTATAATTTCAAAAATACTCACCCAAAACCAATAAATTACTTGAAAATAATCTGAGGCACTTTTAAACGCGCGCAAGAGATGTATTATGACGACAAAACGAAACAATACAAGCAGTGTTGCAAAAGTGAAAATTTAAAAATCGGGTAATATTCCAGGTAATAATCGGGAGAAATCGGGAGATTTTTTTGGCAAAATAAAACAACAGTATTTTAAGCTATTAATTAAAATGATTTATTAAAAATATGAAAGGTACAGTGATTACTGATTATTCATTTTCATACCACTTCTTGCTTGCTATTTTATTAAACATTTTTTGGTCAATATTAAAATTATAACAAGTTTGATTATTTTCTCCTATACATCTTTTTGTGTGCAGAAGATCAATAATTGATTCAGTGGATAGTTTGTTGCGCTGTTTAGTTTTCATTAGATTGATTGACGAAAATATTCGTTCGACGTTTGCAGATGAGTGTGGTAAACTCAGAATATTAAAAACAAACGAATAAATATTTTCAAACATTCGTGAACCATCGCCGCATTTCATGCTGCTAACGCTTGCCCAAAACTCTTCAGTGGTTACACTAAACGACGTAATTTCTTTCGTATTCCGAAGCAAACGCCATTCTGTGTCAATAGTTTGATAATTTTTGCCGTCTAATAAATTTGGAAATTGTCTACATAATGGTACTATTGACGACAGTTTACCTTTTTTGACATTTTCCAGAGAGAAAGCCCCCAAATCCTTTAAAGGATTATTTTTAATCGGAAATCGGGAGACAGGGTCGCTAAATCGGGATATCGGGAGGGAAAAGTCAAAATCAGTAGATCTCCCGATTAATCGGGAACTTTTGCACCACTGAATACAAGGGCTCAGCTCAACTCAATCAACGTTAAAAACGAAAAGGAGGGACAAAAGTCACCACTTCAATCCAGTCCCTATAATGTCCGTCACAGTAATGCACATACCAGCAATGCACGACACTGGAATGTACAACACAGTCAGTGTCTCGTCTTGGTCTCGTCTCCATGTAAATCGAGAGTTACCGTGTTGCTAGGGTAAAAATACGGTGTTTCTCGACCAAATTACGGTGTATTTACTAAAAGTATACCGTGTAAATTACCGTGTATTTTTTCAAAGGATAATATAACAACATTATATGAAATGAATCAAAACACTAGATATATAATTTTGCTCTTAGATAAGTAAAAAAAAAAAAAAACACGTGAAACATGCAAAATTCAACATTTAATATTAGATTAATGTTGAAATTTGCATGTTTCACAACGTTAGTTTGCCTGAAATCAACACAGTTTTTTCCATTTCTATTCCTTTTTACCCGACTGCAAGGAAAGGGATAATATTGTTTTGGTTAGAAGTTTGTTTCCACAGACTACTTATAGATACTATTTGTTTCTTTCGACCCTCGGCAGTGTTGCCTTTACAAAATTGTTAATTTGACTGACGTGAAATTCGTTGGAGGACTTTTAAGCAGTACACGGTGAAATATATACAATAAAATAATTCATACTGGTAATACGGTGATTTATGACACGGTAATACATTATTACCTTGACCGTAGATAATGCCTTGATTACGGTGCATCTACGGTAATTACCGTGTATATGGAGACACTGCGTAGTGGCGACATCGCGATGTCGCCAATTACTGGGGTGTACCTTGCTGGTCCGGCCCAAGGAGTTGAGGAGTGTACGACGTGTACGACACAGTAATCGGCTACATCGTGCGATTGGTTGGCCGACTAGTTGGGCAACTCGAAATTTTGAAACTTGGATACTAGGTAATTGAGCTAGGTAGTGCTGCCGAATTAAATTGTACTCCATGACGTGCGCTCGCTACGCTCGCATATTTAAAAACACTAATATCTTTTGTCCCCGAAGTGCCGGGCCTCCGCCGGCCTCCTTCGTCGGCCTACGGCCCGGTGCCCATGCCGCCCATAAAGGATAGTTACTGTCGCGAGACGGTCGTATTATAGGAACACGAAGAAAAAAAGAAGGAACCACGAAATTTTTCAGTATTTTATTGTATCACCCGTCCCTATTGTCACATGGCTTTTTACTTTTTTAATGTGACGTCACTGTTTGTTTTGATTCCAATTCTCGTGCTGGGCAAGGGCAATGTCCGGGCAAGAATGTATCTTGCCCGGACAATCGAGGTTCGGGCCGAGAATGCACGACATGACAAAGTACAATACAACATTGGAATTCAAAACACTTTACATTCATTCATAGTCGCGCGTTCTCGTGTCGTGCATTCCTGTGTTGGGCATTGCTGGTTCCCCTTCAATCAAGTCATGAAGGCAGTGTTGCCAACCCTAATTTCAGAAAATTAAATATGTGCCAAAAATCGGTAGTAAAGGTGAACGCAGACTTGGCCGCACCACACGCACCGCAGTCGCCGCATTCGAATTCTTTGCATGAAGTTCTATGCAACCTCGCACCGCAGTCGCCGCAGTACCTGAAACGGCCAAATTCCCCAATCCGCAGCTGATGACGTCATCAGCGCCGGCCGTCCGCATCGGACGCTGCGGCTGGCGCGGTGTAGCTTTCATCATGCTAGGATGCTAGGTTATTAGTATTCTGTGGTCAGTTCTACTTATATGAAAATATTTGAAAAACCGCTTTTTATGATTTAATAAATCTGAAAATAATTATAAAACTCCCCAAAAAGCGGCCGTTTTAAGTTGATGCTATGAATCCACATTTTTAACAAATAATTATTCGTCAAGAGCCATATTGTAATACACCCCCATAAAGAAAATGCTTAAATTGGAAACTGAATGAAAGAAATTCAGTGCGTTGCGTGAGTTGCATGCTCGCTAGAGTATTAATTATCTGTGGTGCGATGCGATGCGAGCGGCGAAAGGAACGACTGCAGGCCAGCGCGGACAAGATACAATGCAAGATATAACCCGGTTCATTATAGAAAGGAATCTAAAATGGCGGTTTTTATCACACATGACATGCCATGTGTTGCCATTTTAGATTCCTTTCTTTAATGAACCGGGTTATACGTAGTATCTCTAAGTAGTCTGTGCGGACAAGTGTGCGAGGCCATAGACAAATGCGATGACTGCGGCGACTGCGGTGCGTGCGGTGCTCCTAGAGTATATATGTTCTGTGGTGCGGTGCGGCCAAGTCTGCGTTCACCTTTAATCACTAGTTTAAATCTTTCCAGATAAAACTACCAAAATGACTGGACTAACCACAGATAGTCAGGTCGATAGTTGTTTTTGGGTCGTCCTTTTTAGCGCGCAGTAACGAAATAAGTAAGGCTCAGTGTTTGACTGGCGTAGATACACTTGACGTTTGTAACATGGACCTATAAAAAAAAAGACCTAGACCTTTTTGATGTATAGGTCCATGGTTTGTAAGTGTTCAGATATTTTTGGTTAGTTGTTTGTATTGAAATTATTGACAAGTCTGTTATTTGATCTGAGTTGACAAGCAACTGCTCAGATAGTAATTAATGTTCAGATATTAATGGTAACTTGTAGTGTATGGAACTTAGGCTAGTCACTAAAACGCCTGCATGGTTCTAGGATGTTGTAATTTTTATTGTAGGTTCCTACTAATATAAGAAGACGATTTGCAAAGTTTCATCCGTCGGGGACGAATAGTTTCGGAGATATTAATTGTCAAATTATTGATGGAATTGTATTGAAAACACGACATTTTATGACATTTCATCATACCATAGACTATTTTGGTTCAAACCACAGACTATTTTGCCACAGAGTATAACAAATGTGTGAAATGTTCAGTGAAAAAACCAAAAAAAAAAAAAAAAACTGTTATCTGGCCACCTACAATGGACACCTGTCATGATGATGACTAATGACATGGTTCTTTGATTGTCAAATTTATTAAATACACATATTCATTGGGAGAGGAGCAACCTTACAGATAAGCTCTTTGTGCTGAAAACTCGGCTTAGACGCACTCCAAACCAGGATGGACATACTCCCTATGGACTGATGTTCAGTCGGGACGTTAGAACAAAGCTGCACGTTATGTTCAGAGACTCAACTGCCCCGACAGCATTGAGATCAGAGCACACTCCGCCTCTCGTTAGAGCTTATTCCGTAGGTGATCGAGTGCAGGCCAGAGCCTACTCCGACCAGAGACAAAGATGGGAGTTCGGCACGATTATGCGTCGCCTGGGTAATCTACACTATGAAGTGAGAACCGACGGTGGCGCTATATGGCGCAGACACTTGGAGCAGTTGCTGCCGGCCCCGGGAGTACGGCAGCCAGGAATAGCGGCGGAGGACTGTTATATACTGGCCACCTACAATGGACACCTGTCATGATGATGACTAATGACATGGTTCTTTGATTGTCAAACTTATTAGATATTATATTCTTCTACAATTGTTATATATGTGTGTGTGAACATTGTGTATGTGTGCGTGGGCTGCGTCCCTGCCAGTGTTTCCACAACGAGGGGAAATTTCCCTTTTGAGGGGAAATTAGAGTCTCGAGGGGAAGAAAAAGGGGAAAGAGATAAAAAGGGAAAATCGAGGTAAATCATAGATAAAGCCTAACCGAATGTATTGCGGAAAATTTCAGAACTAATTTTTGTATGGAATAAACTAGTGTTATAGTATAAACAGTGGCGAAATCAGTGCATGTTTTATATATTTCTGGTCAGGTTATAAATAATAAGACGAAATAATGTTGAAATTATACTTAATAATGCTTAGTCTATTTTTTTTGGATTCGCTTGTAGCATTGGCCTATACGGCAGCATTGGAAAAAGACAGTGACAGTGACTACTAAGCTATTATTGTGGAATAATAAATTATTATAATGACCCAATGATAAGTGACCATTCAACAGTCACCGTTGAGCAGATTTTTACTACTTTCTAGTGAAAAAACTACAGTAGAATAATTTTTGAGGGGAAAAAGGTCCTGAAAAGGGGAAATCTCAATTGAGGCGTGGGGAAAGGAAATCATTAAAGTGGAAACACTGGTCCCTGCACCGGCGTTTCTAACCTACAAATAAACCAGTGTGCTTATAGCTGTCAGTAGTATCACTTGTGTCCATGCGTACTTACATACCTAACAGTGGCGACGAGTTTACCCTTAATCGTAAAATAAATCGTTTGTTAAAAATGGCTCAGTCATTTTGTGGGATTTTATCGACTTTCGATCATAATGTCAATGATTGGAAGACATACAAAGGTCGGATTACGCAGTGGTTCATCGCAAATAACATCGATGCGAAAAATGATTTGGCGGGAACCAGGAGGCGAGCTATACTACTCAGCGCACTCAATGACAGTACCTACAAGTTGGCAGCAGACCTATCGCTGCCCAAAGACGTACAAGAGGTGCCATATGAAGATCTAGTTGCGTTATTGGATAACCATTTCACTCCAAAACGTTGCGGGTTCAGCGAGCGGTACAACTTTTACGCAGCTTCGCAGCAGCCGGGCGAGACATATACGCAATGGGCAGCAAGATTACGTGGACTGACGGTGCATTGCGGATTCAGCAATGTTGAGGAGGCGTTGCGTGATCGATTTGTGATGGGGATGGCAGCGGGTCCTGAACGGGAGAAACTGTTCGCACGTGACTTGGAGACCTTAACCTTGGCGAAGGCGGTGGAGCTAGCAGAGAGCATAAGATGCGCGCGCGCGGGCGCTGCTGCTACTGTTTCTTCATCAGCAGATCAAGTGCAAGTGTTCAAGATCGCGAAAGGACAAAAAAGTGCCAACCCGATTAATAGTGCCGAGAAAGAGAAGTGTTCGGTGTGCGGTCGTGCTAATCATAAGTCGTCGGAATGTCGGTTCGCTAAGTATAAGTGTAAAAAGTGCAACAAAACAGGTCACTTGCGTAGGATGTGCGTAAACTACGTTTTAACGGGGGATGTGAGCGAGGACGACGATGGTAAGTCGCTTTACAACATAAGTTCAGCTCGGGGGGAACCCATGACAGAAACGGTCACAATAAACGGCCAGAATTTAGAATTTCAACTAGATAGTGGATCAGCTGTGACAGTCATATCTGAGGGCACCTACAAAAAGTTGTTTGCGAGTATCCCATTGCACACGTCTCACAAAGAATTTTATAGTTACACGGGAAACAAGATGCAGTGTGTAGGTTATGTGCGTTTAGCAATAACATATACGCAACGCACTCACACACTTGATGTATTTGTGATACGTCACGGCGGGCCACCGCTACTAGGCCGCGACTTTATATCAACATTTAAATTAAAATTAACTCGAGTTAATTTTCTTAACGACGGTCAAAGCATTATTGAGCGGTTACAAATACAGTTTCCAGAAGTATTTTCAGACAAGCTGGGGGCTTTCAAAAACTATAAAGTAAAACTAAAACTAAATAATGATGCAAAACCGGTATTCTATAAAGCGCGTCCCATTGCGTTTGCTTTGCGCGACAAAGTCGATAAGGAAATAGAAAGATTGGTAAATCTAGGAGTGTTAAAACCGGTTAAACATTCAGACTACGCATCACCTATTGTTCCCGTACTAAAACGTGATGGTTCTGTCAGATTATGTGCGGATTATTCTGTAACCATTAACAAACAATTAGTAATAGAACAATATCCATTGCCGACCATTCACGAATTATTTTCAAAATTACATGGTGGCCAGCAATTTTCGAAAATTGATCTATCCATGGCCTACAATCAATTTAAACTCGACGACGAGTCACAAAACATAACCTGTATTAACACCCCCCGGGGTTTGTTCAACTATACACGTCTTGTATTCGGCTTGTCGAGCGCACCGTCTATTTTCCAGCGCGCAATGGAAACCATTTTGTCAGGATTAGACGGAGTGTTATGCCTGTTAGATGACGTGTTGATAACAGCAAAGACTGAAGATTTGCATATGGAAAAACTACGTATTGTTCTCAAAAGACTTCAGGACGCGGGACTGACTTTGCGAAGAGACAAATGTGAATTTTTCAAAGACGAAATAAATTACTTAGGGTATGTCATTAGCAAGGACGGATTAAAGAAAGATCCGTCTAAAGTAAAGGCCATTGTAGACGCTCCCGTTCCTGCTAACGTCAACACCTTACAATCATTTTTAGGACTAGTTAATTACTATCGAAATTTCGTTCCTCAAGCATCAAGCATACTTAGTCCTTTGTATGATCTATTAAAGAAAGGAGTTAAGTGGCATTGGACAGCAATTCATCAGGGTGCATTCAATGAAATAAAAAAATGCTTAACGTCGGAACAAGTGTTAACACATTTTGATCAAAACTCCAAAATAATATTGACGGTGGATGCTTCTCCACACGGGTTAGGCGCTATTTTATCGCAAGTAGGTAACGACGGGTTAGAACGGCCCATATCATTCGCGTCCCGCACGCTCTCGTCAGCTGAAAAACGATACTCGCAAATACAGAAAGAAGCCACAGCGATTATATTTGGTATAAAGCGTTTCCACCAATATTTATATGGCAGGTCCGTACCTTTTATACTACGTACCGACCACAAACCCTTGATATCTATTTTTGGTCCATATAAGGGCATACCAGAGGTATCGGCGAACAGGCTACAAAGATACGCAATGTTTTTAAGCGCGTATAATTACTCGATTGAGTACGTTCGGAGTGCCGATAATAGCGCAGATTATTTGTCACGAGCTAGCTTGCACCACGAGCGGGAACAGGCAGAGGAGCGTGGGGATAGCGGCGCTCACGCGGCAGCAGCCGCGGCGCCGATAGACCGGGCTACTTATGTTAACTTTGTGGTGGAAGGCAGCATGCCAGTGACACTGGATGAATTGCGCAAAGAGACTGCGAAAGATATCACTTTAGCAAAAGTAATTAATTACATTGATCAAGGTTGGCCTAGACAATTATTGTCGGATTTATGTATTAAGCCATATTATTTGTGTAGGACACAATTATCAAATGAAAATGGTTGTCTTATGAGAGGACATAAGGTGGTTATTCCGGAATCGTTGCGTTCAAAACTTTTACACGAGTTACATAATTCACATTTAGGCATTGTGAAAACCAAAGCTGAGGCTAGAGCACGATTTTGGTTCCCAGGTGTTGACGCAGCGTTGGAGGCAATGATCAACTCGTGTGACATCTGTCAACAGTTGCGTCCGTCCCCACCGCGAACGCCGATTTCTCCGTGGCGGTACCCGCCAGTGCCATTCCACAGGATACACATAGATTTCCTGGGTCCGTTAAATAATCAGATGTTTTTCGTGGTTGTAGACGCGCACACCAAATGGGTGGAGTTGTACGATGTTACTATGTCTACAACTTCCACAAACGTCATAGAAAAACTTTACGATTTTATGTCCAAGTACGGATTACCACATACGATAGTAAGTGACAATGGGACCGCGTTTACGTCATTTGAATTTAGGGACTTTTGTTCAAGAAACGGCATCGAACATTTGACATCACCAGCCTACAATCCAGAAAGCAACGGGCAAGCGGAAAGTTTTGTCAAAATTGTAAAAAAAGGCATTAAATCCTGTGTTATCTCATCGCGCAATAAAAGTGATTGCAAGTTAAAAATATTTAAACACCTTTTTGATTATCGGAATTCTGTCCATTCTGTCACAGGGTTCTCACCAGCTGAGCTAGTGTTTGGCCGCAAGTTGAGGTCACGCTTAGATTTAATCGATCCAAAAACGCCGGCGGTCTCTCTCACAACCCCCACTAATAATGTTTATCGTCAACAGTGTTCGCAAATTAAAACATGTGGACGAAAAAATAAACAAGTGTTTAACCAAGGCGATGAGATCATGTACAAAAAGTTTTTAAATAATGTTAAGTTCCAATGGTGCAGAGGTATTATTAAAAAGAGACTGGGTAAAGTGCTTTACCTTATTCAGGATTTGAGTTCGTCGGGTGATGTAAAAAAACATAAGAACCAAATTATTTTATATAAAGGTGGCAAGGGTAATGCTTCACAACAGCCGGTACACCATTATGACTTTGACGACTTCAACACCAGTCATAGCGAGCCATCAGCTGGCAATCCTCAGGTTCAGACACCCGCTGGGGAGGAAACTGACGAGGCAAACCTGCAGTCACCACCTTCTGCAGACGCAGATACAGTGCCGGATCCGGTTTCAAGGAATCCAAACAGACTGTTGAGAAACATTCCCAGGGTAGATTATAAACATTTAAGTAACTTTGGTATTTAGTTAATTATCTTGTATTTTGGTCAAATAAGGGGAGGAAATGTTATATATGTGTGTGTGAACATTGTGTATGTGTGCGTGGGCTGCGTCCCTGCACCGGCGTTTCTAACCTACAAATAAACCAGTGTGCTTATAGCTGTCAGTAGTATCACTTGTGTCCATGCGTACTTACATACCTAACAACAATGAATATGTGTATTTAATAAAAACAAACGTCTATTTTGTGAGTTTTTGACAGCGCTCAGCCGCTCATTCATCGTCTGCATCTCGACACTATAGAATTGGTCTGTAAATGTGGCCTTACAACAAACTTGAATTCAGAATCGACTTTGTCAACCCCGACTCTCCGTCTGCCCTACCCCTAGAGTGTTTTTAATAGCCCGGAGGCACGGAGGGATGGCAGCCCCCGCCTTTTTTTTTTTTTTTTTTTTTGGTGGGTGGAAAATCATCGAATGACCCCCCCCGCTCTTGGGCAGAGCGAAGGGGAGTGTCAGACTTCTACTGACTAAAAACCGAACCCATGTTCCTTCTTTGCCCTTGCGCCGAGGCCACGTAATCTAGTACAAATACCGCGGCCCCGACGGGCATGGCAGCCCCCGCCTGCCGTGACAAAGTCGCAGGCATCACGCAACCCGTAGCGACCGAGGCTGGTCGCCGCCAGAGGTGGCGACCAACAAGCCGAAGGTGCGGAGGGGAGCGTGATCGCCTGTGACTTTGTCACGCAAAGGCGAAGGGGCTGCTATTCCCGCAGTGCCGGAGATAAGGCAGAAAGGACTTGGGGCACCCCGACTCGGATAGGTTAGGTTAGAATATAAAAAAAGAAATAACCATTTCATAACCTAACATACCAAGATTTTGTAACAAATTCTGATTTAAAAGAGTGTCCATGGAGTTTCTTGCCCGTTCTTCTTCATGAGATCTACGTTAGGGAACTGGCAACTGCAGTACTTTCACAAGTTATTATGCCTTGTGATTGTGACTGTAGCGTAGGAGTGCAATGCGTCGTTTCGGGAGTTGCTGCGTCGGGCTGCGCGGCGCCGGATGTTACCGCCGGCGAGTGCTGTGGGTGCGGGGGCGCGCGGCGGCGCGTGCCGTGGCGGCGGGTGCGCGGCGGCGCGTGCCGTGGCGGCGGGTGCGCGGGGTTCCGGGTCGCGGAGGGGCGGTTGCACGTTGCGGCGTGCATTTGTTGTTCCGTGATTCGGGGTCTCGAGCATTCGCTGTTGCGGTTTGCGTCGCTGCGTGCTTTCGTGCTTGCAGTGTTCGTTGTTGCGGGCATTCGGTGGCGTGTGGTTCGGCGTGGTGGCTTTCGGAATGACGTATTGCACTCGTAGTTTCGTTTTTTTTTTTGTGAAATGTTCTTCTGACATTCAAAAGTGCCTGTAATGGCTTAATTGAAATAAAGAATTTGAGTTTGAGTTTGAGTTAACCTTGGGGCTCCGCGGGGTGGGGATGATACATGGGGGTAGCACCCTAACACCCCTTCTCCTCCACCCCTCCCCGCCACATAAATCGACGGTTAAAAATGGAAATTTTGATCATAAATATTACGATTTTCAAAAATTCATAAAAAAAAACTATGAGTCGCCGACGAATTCCCCCCCCCCCTAGGGGGGTTACTATACTCCCCCCTCCCCCCAAACCCCTACCTACATGCAGGCGTTTTAGTGACCTTCCGGAACTTATTGACATTTTAAATTGTTCAGAAGTATTTGGTCACCTTGTCTGCTACAATATATCTGACGGCGACTGTACTTCCCTACTGAGAGCCAGGTGTTTTTGAGGCTTCAAGAAGTCGTTCGGTTAGCTCGCTCCATCGTCGAACTCATCTCTGCCCTTAGGACAAGATTGAGATCAAGAGTAGGCGCACCTCATAAAAAATGAAGTAGTGAGCGGGTAGGGGGCTAAATACTTCATTATGTGATACTAGCTTTTGCCAGCGGCTTCGCCCGCGTGAAATTGACGATTTTCCATACAAACTGTCTTCCCCTATTTAACTCGCTTAGGCCCGGTTTCTGAGCACCTTTATCGGTGGTTTATCTATTCATATGAACAAGCCAAAAAGTGCCTTACGTCGATCGACTTAAGGTACTTTTTGGCTTGTTCATATGAATAGATAAACCACCGATAAAGGTGCTCAGAAACCGGGCATTAGGGGTTGAATTTCGAAAAATCCTTCCTTATTCCCTGTCTACATTATAAAGGGAACCTCTGTGCAAAATTTCAGCTTTCTAGGTCCAAGGGTTTGGGCTGGGCGTTGATGAGTCAGTCAGTCAGGACTTCTCTTTTTATTTATATAGATAGATCAATAAATAAAACAGCGTTTATTCTCCAAAATATTAATTTAATTCTGTTTGGTATCTCGTGAGCGGCACTGGACGGCGCACGTTCTCTCACACGTTTATTTATATACAAAGGTACAATGTACAGCTACTCCTTACATATTATCTAACGTCATTCACAGTACTTTCACTTATCCTACCTCTGACATCAGCAAGGTGACAGCAACCTTATTGAGAGGCAAATAAAGTCCACTGTCATTTTATTTTCTTAACAGTTATACAAAATCAGAGGTAGCATAATTTGAAAGTACTGTAGTATCGAGTACAGCTGAGCTGTGGAGCACACTTAAACTGTTTTTCATCCCTTCAATTCGAAAAGTGTCGTTTTGTTCCTCTATAAGTGCGAGCAAAGTAGCTCTTTTCTCCATTAGACTTTTTAGCGGGCAGTAATGAGATTTGAATTTAGAACATGAATCGTTCATTGAAATTGAACGCAAATAGGGAATATGCATAAAATTTGAAATGACCTAAAATATTTTTTTCTCGAATACTTATTATCGTAATATTATAATGAAAAGGATTTTTTTTTATTTACTTATTATTTAAACCCCTAAAATAATATTCAAAAAGTGCAAAATAAGGGAGCGAAATTCAAACTTCCAAAACGCGCCACCATTGTTCGAACGAAATGTGACGTCATCTGACACGATATGGTATACAAATGTTCTGTGAAACACCCACTGGACGTGTCATGTGACGTCACGCGGAGCGCGCGCGAAATGGCGGCGTTTGAACTGCTTACATTTTATAAAAGTTTTAAATTTGATTTTTTAAAATATCTAGAGTATTTTGAAGCCCATTAATATTTTTTTCTACGTTATAAAATAGTAAACTATTAATTTAAGACAAAAAAGAAAAACATGAATATTCCCTATTATATTGTGTTGGCTGTACGGTGCGAGGAGACGCGGTAACTAAATTAAAAAAAAAAAACAAAAGCGCGCGATTTACTTCCCTGTTCTAATAATCGGTACGGACTTTATTGTATTTTGTGCAAAAAAAATGAGCTCTACGTCGAGTTCTGAAAGTTAATATTAACTCCTGAAACAATAAAAATAGAAGCTAATAACGTCAAAACTTAATCCCTACGAAATCCCGGGAGAAATATTTAAAGGTACGACAATTTCTTAATATGGAGTAGAAGGTTGTTTAGTAACGTGTTGTCTTAATAAGGACGTAAAACTGGACACATATTCGTAATTAATATGTCTGATGGATTTAAACGTGTCGTCACTCTATTTTTATTAAGTAATAATATTACAATAAAATATGTGGCGCCTTTTATTTTCTCATAGAGGGTGATGAAAAGTCGAGTGTATCACTCGGGTGCAAAATATATTTTGGGCTCGGGCGACGTACTTTGAATCCCTCGCTACATTCAGGATTCTACTAAAGAATCCCTCACTACGTTCGGGATTCTACTCTAGAATCCCTCACTTCGCTCTGGATTCAAAAAAGCGCCCTCGCCGTAAAAATATTATTTTGCTCCCTTATGATACAATCTACTATTAAACAAAGTCACTTGTTATAAAACATTGTCTGTACACAAATACATAGTTTTAGGTATAAAATTGTAACTAAATATTCACTATTTAGAAGTATTGCAATAACAAAGTTAGTTAACAAGTTTATTGTAGTAAGTCTATGGTTTATCCTTCATACTGGCAACACAAAGCTTAGAATTGAAGTGGACACTAAAATGTAAGCTCTGGACACAGCTTTGTGTTGCCAGATGTAAGTTGTAACTGCAAACGTAGACGAGGCAAATTGTTATGTTTTATAATATTTTGTGCGATATTGTGCTTTGTTGATACATGTCACATATTTAATGATTTCATTACATAATATATTATGATACATGTTACTAAGGTCACTCCACGCTGCTCGATGCATATCACAATAACGAAATAATAATAACTATTAATAATTGAGTTGTTACATTAAATACAAAAATATTCGCATCATTATATTATTGTAAACAGTGTTGTCATAAAATAAAAACCCGAGTGAGGTGTTGCCATTTCATGACAAATGTTGCAATTATTCTTATTAAAATTATTGAGATAATTATATTATATTATACATAGTTATGGCTATAAGTTACAAGATATTACTGACCGGAACATTTCGTTCCTGTTCGTTGTAAAAGGACTTATTGAATTAGCTGGTGTATGTACACTGTACAGTCAGCTGCACCAATATGTATACACTTAGTAACTTTTAGAAATTATCGCCTACTGATAACCTATTGATTTCATTTTTAACCGACTTCAAAAAAAGGAGGAGGTTATCAATTCGACTGTATTTTTTTTTTTTTTTTTATGTTTGTTACCTCATAACTCCGTCGCTTGCTAACCGATTTGAAAAATTCTTTTTTTGTTGGAAAGGATATACTTCCCAAGTGGTCCCATGATCACCAAGTCAGGATCTGATGATGGGATCCTGGAGAAATAGAGGGAACTCTTCAAATTTTATAGGCACACTTGAAGTGATTTGAGTAGTTTTTGGAAGAGTACTTTCTCGGAGTGGTTCCATTTCAATTTAGTGAAGATCTGATGAAGAACTTCGGAGATAGGCAACGGAACTCCTCAACGAATGATAGCAAATGGACTGGGATTGCTGAAATGTCATGTCTGTCTATTGTTTAGACCAGATCATAACATAACTTCACGCCAGTACGCTGTGAAGGGGTAAGCACATGTGAACCACTAAAAAGTGAAAAATAAAAACTTTTTTACAAAAAATTAAACCGACTTCAACAAAAAATCAAACACAAAAAAGTGAAAAATAAACTTAAGAAGAAAATCAGCTTCGGAAGTCGGTGGCAAAATCATGAAATAAATCAAACAAAAGTCACCGACTTCAGAAGCTGATTTTCTTCTTAAGTTTATTTTTCACTTTTTTGTGTTTGATTTTTTGTTGAAGTCGGTTTAATTTTTTGTAAAAAAGTTTTTTTGTGTAACGTAACGAAAGTAATATTTAAAAAAAAATAGATCATAATTTTCATCATCATCATCAGCCTATAATGTTCCCACTGCAGGGACTCAGGCCTCCTCTCTAGGAGAGGGATGGGTTATAATCCACCACGCGGGCCCAGTGCGGGTTGGTAGATGTCACATGTCTTCGAATATTTGGTTCTAAGACAAGCCGGTTTCCTCACGATGTTTTCCTTCACCGTTTTGAGAGCAGCGGTGATGAAATAAATTACACAAAGTAATGCGCCTGCAGAGGGTAACAGTATTACCCTCTGCGGTCTATGTCATAATTATTTGTAATTCATTTCATTCAATTCATATTTAATTGTAAAATTATGTTCAAATCATTAGATATCGGTGCTTCGTTAAGCTAATTCAACATGTCCCTGTACGTTTATGAAGAAACACTTAAATTAAAGATTGATCTACTATTACACACGCAGTAAGTGAACTGTTTCAGCGAATTCACTTATAAATAAACCATAGACACATAAAAAGACGTTTTGTTCTCCCCTCTCTTTCCAACACCACTCGCTAGAAAGAGACGGCGTTACTTTGAGCTTGGTACCATTGAACACAATTACAAATTATATTAACTTAAATTAAATTAATTTAAAAACAATGTCTACATAATTAAAATGATAATTTCTGATCACATTTCGTCAAAAAATGTTTTCTATTTAATAAGTATTATACTTAAGTACAATGTAGGTACATACATGACAACATAGTTGTTTAAAATGCGTTCATTATGAGCACATACGCAATAGGGTAGTTAAAAAAAAAAACTAATTAGTCCGTCAGATAGATTTCCAAAAAATATTGGACACTTATTTTTTCTTTTTTCACGTAAACAAACAATGAATACGATACACTGGTACGAAAAGTCATGTGACGTCACCGTTTGGTACATTTTTTTTTCCGAAAAATATCTTCTTTGTCAATTTTTATTAATTTAATAAAACAAAAACACGTATCAATATCTTTCGATAATCTAACAGACAATTTTTTTTTATGAGGAAACTTCTCTATTAGCAGGTGTTTGGGAGACGAACAGATACAAAATGGTGGACACACCGAACTACTTTTATAAATTGTTTTACTGTCCATCACTGATGGACAAGTGACATTTTATAAATATCAGCGCTATCCACTGGACACCGAGAATATTTTCTAGAAATTATTGCGTCGATCCTTCTACCAAACACATCTACAAGATGCAGTTTTGCATCTTCGTCTAAATTCAGGACATCAAGTATGGTATACTCCTACGCAAATAACTTGACACAAAATGGCGTCGTTCTGCGCAGGTTCTCTGCTTGACTTGTATGGGACGTCGAAAAAACGACTACTAGCTTCAACTTATATGCCGCGTGGTATACCTGGTCGGACATCAAGTATGGTACCTGGTCAATATTAATATACAATGTTATTTAACTTGTTAAACATTTACCCGTATTTCAGAATTACCCCCGTGCCATGGTTTAGGAAATAAACAATAATCACGCTGTTAGAGTGCAAGAATCAGACGGGCCGCGTTTTTACACGGGCTGTTCACACTTACCGATATCCGTTTTTTAGAGAAAAAATAACCTACATATTTTAATATTGATTCGGATCGAAAATCATTGGTATTTGAATTTGCCGAAGATACAAAACTACGCGTTTTATATAAAGCAATAAATTAATATAATATTACAAAGAATACATACAAGTAAACATAATGCAGGTACACCAGTACGCTCGGCCGCACCAATATGCATACACTTAGCAACATTTTCTAGCTATATTCCACTTTTTATTGCGGATCGGAAATCATCAAATGACCCCACTCTGGGTGGAGTGTCAGACTTGTACTGACTTCCTTGTTCCTTCTTAACCCATTCCGCCTTATTACAAAAGGTAGTTAAACCTGGTTTATCTCGCATGCTGTCACTTTCTTTTGAATATTATTGAAGTGAGACGTCATGCGAGATAAACCAATATATTGTATTTTTTATTGTAAAACATGAGTATACATCAAATAATATGTGCAAGGTCTAAGTCCAAGTCCAAGTCCAAGACCAAGTCTAAGTTAAACCAGGTTTAACTACGTTTTGTAATAAGGCGGTTTGTGTTCTGGGGCCGCGGTGTCTCTTTCGAACAGTACCGAAGCCCCGATAGGCGTCGGCCTGTCGTCGTCATAACACGGACGGACGGTGAGCCCATTCCGCAGGCCCACGCCTACCGTGGCCGGAAACGATAGCTATTTCCGCCGACTGTATTGATTTCATTTTCATGTAACGTAACGAAACTAATATTTTCGAACTCATACTTTCATAAATTAGGTTTTCGTACCACTTGCTCAAAAAAGTGACATTCTATGCCACAAAAAGCGAACATAACAATAATCATTTTTAATCCGTTAAAAACAGGGAAGAAAATTGTACTGAATTTCATTCACCTCTAGGGGGAGAATGTGATTTCTATCAATAATTGGACCAATGTTTCGAATGTTAACTTTTACTTTTAATTGTCACTATTTTTAATAAATGCTTATCTCATATTATTATTGTGTTAATTTTTTCGCAAATGGTACGAAAAGTAGAGTATTTTCCTCGGTTGTAAAGCTGTCTTAGTCTTGGGTGAACTTAAATCCCTCGCTACACTCTCGATTTAAATCGTCACCCGCGACAGAAGACACTGCTTTATCCCCTTGGTTAATAATCTACTATTTAAGTCTAAGTGGCAATCGTTATTTAACTGTAAACTCGCGTTAGAACTTTGCCAAGTGTATACATATTATTGCTAGCGACAATACATACTTCACAACATATATAAAACTAAGTTAAAGCGCGTCTGTTGTTATTAAGCACATTCCACTCACATACAAATATACCGCTGGAGTTGCAACGCTCCGTTCAGTACCGAAGGTTGATATTACAATAGCGCGAAAACCTTGTGAAAACGCAAGTCAGCAAGGAAAACCTGGGGGTCTAAAACGGCCACTTTGGCAGATCATAATATGAATTGCGTTAAAAATCGTAAAATGGACCTTAATAGTAACTGCTTCTGTGACCATTTAGAAAAATAGATCATAATAGGAAAATAATATGAATTGCGTAATTACTATTATGAATGGTTCATTTTACGATTTTTAACGCAATTCATATTATGATCTGCTAAAGTGGCCGTTTTAGATGCCCTGTTCAGGTGGAGATTCATAGATGACTCTGCCCTGTAGTGTGAATGTGTGCTTGCCCCACAAACTCAAATTCAAATTATTTATTAATTACCAAGTACATAAACATACAAATTGAAACGGTGATCCCCAAACTCTACGCTGTGACATTGACATCCATACTTAATATTATAAATGCGAAAGTAACTCTGTCTGTCTGTCTTTGCTTCACGCCTAAAGTACTGAACCGATTTGTGTGAAATTTGGTACATAGTTTGGAACTTGAGAAAGGACATAGGATAGTTTTTTTTTTTTCGCGAGATAAACCAAAAATCTGCCGGAAGTCACTATTCCACGCGAACGAAGTCGCGGACAAAAGCTAGTCTGTCATAAATGTCACAGCACCATGCTGAGATAGTGGCCCTTTAGCCTCGTACAGGACTGAATTAATTTATTATGTTTTAAGGCTTATTGTCAATTGTGTTTTCTGTGTTACTGTTTTTTATCAAATTGTGTTGTCCTGTGTGAGACTAATAAATACATTTTCTTTCTTTCTTTAAACTAGACGTAGTCTGTATCTAACTATGGGATAATTGTTATGGTGTCCTGTCTGTCCTGTTACTAGCTCATCATAGGAGCTGATATACACTATTGAAAGCCCATACTCGACGCAGCTTTGGGCTGCAGCAATTTAAATTGTCATCGACAGGTATTATTCGCGGCATATAAGTTGAACCTGCACAGTAGTCGTTTTTAGACGTCCCATACAAATCAAGCAGAGAACCTGCGCAGAACGACGCCATTTTGGGTCAAGTAATTTGCCTAGGAGTATACTGTCACGCGCTTTTAACATCACAACTACGAAAACAACTCTTAATGTGACGAAATAAACGTGCTTTCAATGAGATATTGTAGACCGTGGCTATTTAGTTATCGTGCTTATAGACGAGGAATCGATTTGATTCGCTCAGAAAGAGCTACAAAAAGTGAAAAATATGACATTTATCTCGTTTCGTTGAACGTTGGACTAAATGTGGCGATACGTCATAAGTTCAAGAAGATTCTGCGTTGTAAAATGAGTATTGGCTCGATTGTAATCACACTCAGATAACCGCATAGCAGTAACGTTACAAATGAACAAACAAGTGCTGTACAATACACCATACACTGATGAGAGCTCCCATACAACTACGACGTACAGTAATATCACAAGACGCACGCGACCCAGTCGCGCTATCGATACACGCAACACTACACGCAAGCTTATCGATAACTATGTACAACACTAGTACACTTTAGCTGAAAATACAGGACACACAAATATTGTGTTCTTTTGTTCATAAACAGTAAATCAAGGTACACAGTAACACTGCATTATAGACACACGGAGTTGCGTACTAAACACTCGAAGTCGTGAACTATGGACACACGTAGTTGTGTACTATTTCCACACGGAGTTGTGTACTACCGTCTCTCGAAGTCGTGTACTATTCACGCATGGAGTTGTGTACTATTGACACTTGCAGCCGTGCACAATAGACACTCGAAGTCTGTGCATTGAGTATGATAAACATTTGATCTGCGTTGTATCAGTCGCGGTATGGGCCGGTCAGACCGTTCACATCACAAGTAAGTACCAGTGCGTGACACTATAAGTACCATGTGCAGTGAGTAGAGTGGTAGCTCCGGCGGGAGCGGGCCCTGGCTCAGTCGCGCAGTAACCCGCGCGCCTTGGCCGTCAGCTTGCGCACGCGCCCGCGGGACGAGATGGACACGGCCCCGGCCGCGCCCAACTGCGACCCACTCGACCCGCCCGACCCTTCTACTGCGCTACCTGGAATGTAACATATTGTCCTTATATTTTTTCTGTATGCGGTGTTTACCTTTTGAACGCATGAGTGTAAATGTATCGGCGTCTTCTCCCACATAAAGCGACTCTAATCTACAAAAATAATATTCCAAAATCTTATCGATATTTTTCGCCCTATATTTAAGTAAAAACAACTGAAGATGCTACTGGATAGTTAGACTATCCAATAGATTGTTGAAATCATAATTAGGAGTTCTTTGAGCTTTCATCTATTTCCTATATTGGACCAATTTAAAAGATATTCCAAAAAGAAGGATATTACTGTGTTTCTATGTTTTTTTTCCATTAATAATTGTTAAATTTGTACACTAGGCCTCTGTTGAAAGTGGTCTAATTAGGCAAGTTTGGTCATTTTGAACGAGTTCTATAGCTTACAAAGATTTTGTATCATCAAAAAAGCAAACATAGGAACATACCAGAGGTTGACATTCATATTACTGGTAAATAGCACTCGTATTTCGTCTTAAATGCGGTAGAAAGCAATATGTTAGCAGTATATTGTGTAATATCACGTACCGTTCCCATTCGTGCGATGCGCGTCATGCGTGCGTGGCGGCGCGTGCGTGCGCGACGTGTGCGCGCTGTGGGACGCGTGCGGCGCGTGTGTGTCGTGCGTGTCGTGCTCCGAGTGCGCGTCGTGCGCAGAGTGCGAGCTGTGCGCAGAGTGTGAGCTGTGCGCGGAGTGCGACGCGTGCCCGTTGAAGTAGTTGTGGTCGTTGGTGTGCGCGCGAGCGCTGCCCTCCGCGTTCGCGCTCTGCAAAACACATTAACTAACATTATCGACGTCCGAAGACACTTCTTGTTTTCGTCATTGAATCGAACGGATACCCTTTATATCAGCACTAGCTGACCCACGCAGCTTCGACTACGTCACATAAATATAGCTTATAAGCTTTCTCGATAAATCGATTATGCAACATAAATTAAGTTAAATCGTAACAAATAAAAAATCTTACCTTTCCTTAAAATATTAGTTTAGCCGCAACGCGCGTCGTCCAGTCAATTATTTTGCCGCGCAGGTATTTTTACATTGCGATATCTTTTAAGATACTTATTTAAACTATATGAACTACTGCTAGCCTGATGCGCGTGGTGCGTGCGTGCATGCGCGTGGTGCTGCAGGCGCTTGCTGATGGCACATTACCTGTTGCGCATGGTGTCGTCTCCTGCTAGCCTGATGCGCGTGGTGCGTGCGTGCATGCGCGTGGTGCTGCAGGCGCTTGCTGATGGCACATTACCTGTTGCGCATGGTGTCGTCTCCTGCTAGCCTGATGCGCGTGGTGCGTGCGTGCATGCGCGTGGTGCTGCAGGCGCTTGCTGATGGCACATTACCTGTTGCGCATGGTGTCGTCTCCTGCTAGCCTGATGCGCGTGGTGCGTGCGTGCATGCGCGTGGTGCTGCAGGCGCTTGCTGATGGCACATTACCTGTTGCGCATGGTGTCGTCTCCTGCTAGCCTGATGCGCGTGGTGCGTGCGTGCATGCGCGTGGTGCTGCAGGCGCTTGCTGATGGCACATTACCTGTTGCGCATGGTGTCGTCTCCTGCTAGCCTGATGCGCGTGGTGCGTGCGTGCATGCGCGTGGTGCTGCAGGCGCTTGCTGATGGCACATTACCTGTTGCGCATGGTGTCGTCTCCTGCTAGCCTGATGCGCGTGGTGCGTGCGTGCATGCGCGTGGTGCTGCAGGCGCTTGCTGATGGCACATTACCTGTTGCGCATGGTGTCGTCTCCTGCTAGCCTGATGCGCGTGGTGCGTGCGTGCATGCGCGTGGTGCTGCAGGCGCTTGCTGATGGCACATTACCTGTTGCGCATGGTGTCGTCTCCTGCTAGCCTGATGCGCGTGGTGCGTGCGTGCATGCGCGTGGTGCTGCAGGCGCTTGCTGATGGCACATTACCTGTTGCGCATGGTGTCGTCTCCTGCTAGCCTGATGCGCGTGGTGCGTGCGTGCATGCGCGTGGTGCTGCAGGCGCTTGCTGATGGCACATTACCTGTTGCGCATGGTGTCGTCTCCTGCTAGCCTGATGCGCGTGGTGCGTGCGTGCATGCGCGTGGTGCTGCAGGCGCTTGCTGATGGCACATTACCTGTTGCGCATGGTGTCGTCTCCTGCTAGCCTGATGCGCGTGGTGCGTGCGTGCATGCGCGTGGTGCTGCAGGCGCTTGCTGATGGCACATTACCTGTTGCGCATGGTGTCGTCTCCTGCTAGCCTGATGCGCGTGGTGCGTGCGTGCATGCGCGTGGTGCTGCAGGCGCTTGCTGATGGCACATTACCTGTTGCGCATGGTGTCGTCTCCTGCTAGCCTGATGCGCGTGGTGCGTGCGTGCATGCGCGTGGTGCTGCAGGCGCTTGCTGATGGCACATTACCTGTTGCGCATGGTGTCGTCTCCTGCTAGCCTGATGCGCGTGGTGCGTGCGTGCATGCGCGTGGTGCTGCAGGCGCTTGCTGATGGCACATTACCTGTTGCGCATGGTGTCGTCTCCTGCTAGCCTGATGCGCGTGGTGCGTGCGTGCATGCGCGTGGTGCTGCAGGCGCTTGCTGATGGCACATTACCTGTTGCGCATGGTGTCGTCTCCTGCTAGCCTGATGCGCGTGGTGCGTGCGTGCATGCGCGTGGTGCTGCAGGCGCTTGCTGATGGCACATTACCTGTTGCGCATGGTGTCGTCTCCTGCTAGCCTGATGCGCGTGGTGCGTGCGTGCATGCGCGTGGTGCTGCAGGCGCTTGCTGATGGCACATTACCTGTTGCGCATGGTGTCGTCTCCTGCTAGCCTGATGCGCGTGGTGCGTGCGTGCATGCGCGTGGTGCTGCAGGCGCTTGCTGATGGCACATTACCTGTTGCGCATGGTGTCGTCTCCTGCTAGCCTGATGCGCGTGGTGCGTGCGTGCATGCGCGTGGTGCTGCAGGCGCTTGCTGATGGCACATTACCTGTTGCGCATGGTGTCGTCTCCTGCTAGCCTGATGCGCGTGGTGCGTGCGTGCATGCGCGTGGTGCTGCAGGCGCTTGCTGATGGCACATTACCTGTTGCGCATGGTGTCGTCTCCTGCTAGCCTGATGCGCGTGGTGCGTGCGTGCATGCGCGTGGTGCTGCAGGCGCTTGCTGATGGCACATTACCTGTTGCGCATGGTGTCGTCTCCTGCTAGCCTGATGCGCGTGGTGCGTGCGTGCATGCGCGTGGTGCTGCAGGCGCTTGCTGATGGCACATTACCTGTTGCGCATGGTGTCGTCTCCTGCTAGCCTGATGCGCGTGGTGCGTGCGTGCATGCGCGTGGTGCTGCAGGCGCTTGCTGATGGCACATTACCTGTTATGCATGGTGTCGTCTCCTGCTAGCCTGATGCGCGTGGTGCGTGCGTGCATGCGCGTGGTGCTGCAGGCGCTTGCTGATGGCACATTACCTGTTGCGCATGGTTACGTCTCCTGCTAGCCTGATGCGCGTGGTGCGTGCGTGCATGCGCGTGGTGCTGCAGGCGCTTGCTGATGGCACATTACCTGTTGCGCATGGTGTCGTCTCCTGCTAGCCTGATGCGCGTGGTGCGTGCGTGCATGCGCTTGCTGATGGCACATTACCTGTTGCGCATGGTGTCGTCTCCTGCTAGCCTGATGCGCGTGGTGCGTGCGTGCATGCGCGTGGTGCTGCAGGCGCTTGCTGATGGCACATTACCTGTTGCGCATGGTGTCGTCTCCTGCTAGCCTGATGCGCGTGGTGCGTGCGTGCATGCGCGTGGTGCTGCAGGCGCTTGCTGATGGCACATTACCTGTTGCGCATGGTGTCGTCTCCTGCTAGCCTGATGCGCGTGGTGCGTGCGTGCATGCGCGTGGTGCTGCAGGCGCTTGCTGATGGCACATTACCTGTTGCGCATGGTGTCGTCTCCTGCTAGCCTGATGCGCGTGGTGCGTGCGTGCATGCGCGTGGTGCTGCAGGCGCTTGCTGATGGCACATTACCTGTTGCGCATGGTGTCGTCTCCTGCTAGCCTGATGCGCGTGGTGCGTGCGTGCATGCGCGTGGTGCTGCAGGCGCTTGCTGATGGCACATTACCTGTTGCGCATGGTGTCGTCTCCTGCTAGCCTGATGCGCGTGGTGCGTGCGTGCATGCGCGTGGTGCTGCAGGCGCTTGCTGATGGCACATTACCTGTTGCGCATGGTGTCGTCTCCTGCTAGCCTGATGCGCGTGGTGCGTGCGTGCATGCGCGTGGTGCTGCAGGCGCTTGCTGATGGCACATTACCTGTTGCGCATGGTGTCGTCTCCTGCTAGCCTGATGCGCGTGGTGCGTGCGTGCATGCGCGTGGTGCTGCAGGCGCTTGCTGATGGCACATTACCTGTTGCGCATGGTGTCGTCTCCTGCTAGCCTGATGCGCGTGGTGCGTGCGTGCATGCGCGTGGTGCTGCAGGCGCTTGCTGATGGCACATTACCTGTTGCGCATGGTGTCGTCTCCTGCTAGCCTGATGCGCGTGGTGCGTGCGTGCATGCGCGTGGTGCTGCAGGCGCTTGCTGATGGCACATTACCTGTTGCGCATGGTGTCGTCTCCTGCTAGCCTGATGCGCGTGGTGCGTGCGTGCATGCGCGTGGTGCTGCAGGCGCTTGCTGATGGCGGCTACAGAGTCCTCCTCGCTGTCTTCGTTGTACTGCCGCGAGCCACGTCGCGCGCGGAGAGACACGCCGCTGCCCTGTGGGGAGACCGAGGAATTAACATTTGACTACTAATGATGAACACTTATGTGGAGTCTATTTTTGAACTTGGTCAATTCTCATTGAATTCTCAATAACAACAGAGAGTCTTTGCACTGCAAATCAATCCTAGATTGGCGCGTCGTCGTCGGTGGAGTAGCGCGGCCGGTACGAGCGGTCCTACAGATGATGGTCATGTAACTCACAGTACGCCTGGGGTGCGTGAGTGGCGCGGGTCGGTCTCGCTCGGCGCTGGGCTGGCGCGTGCGGTACAGGTGCAGCGGCGCGTCGTCGTCGGTGGAGTAGCGCGGCCGGTACGAGCGGTCCTACAGATGATGGTCATGTAACTCACAGTACGCCTGGGGTGCGTGAGTGGCGCGGGTCGGTCTCGCTCGGCGCTGGGCTGGCGCGTGCGGTACAGGTGCAGCGTCGGTGGAGTAGCGCGGCCGGTACGAGCGGTCCTACAGATGATGGTCATGTAACTCACAGTACGCCTGGGGTGCGTGAGTGGCGCGGGTCGGTCTCGCTCGGCGCTGGGCTGGCGCGTGCGGTACAGGTGCAGCGGCGCGTCGTCGTCGGTGGAGTAGCGCGGCCGGTACGAGCGGTCCTACAGATGATGGTCATGTAACTCACAGTACGCCTGGGGTGCGTGAGTGGCGCGGGTCGGTCTCGCTCGGCGCTGGGCTGGCGCGTGCGGTACAGGTGCAGCGTCGGTGGAGTAGCGCGGCCGGTACGAGCGGTCCTACAGATGATGGTCATGTAACTCACAGTACGCCTGGGGTGCGTGAGTGGCGCGGGTCGGTCTCGCTCGGCGCTGGGCTGGCGCGTGCGGTACAGGTGCAGCGTCGGTGGAGTAGCGCGGCCGGTACGAGCGGTCCTACAGATGATGGTCATGTAACTCACAGTACGCCTGGGGTGCGTGAGTGGCGCGGGTCGGTCTCGCTCGGCGCTGGGCTGGCGCGTGCGGTACAGGTGCAGCGTCGGTGGAGTAGCGCGGCCGGTACGAGCGGTCCTACAGATGATGGTCATGTAACTCACAGTACGCCTGGGGTGCGTGAGTGGCGCGGGTCGGTCTCGCTCGGCGCTGGGCTGGCGCGTGCGGTACAGGTGCAGCGTCGGTGGAGTAGCGCGGCCGGTACGAGCGGTCCTACAGATGATGGTCATGTAACTCACAGTACGCCTGGGGTGCGTGAGTGGCGCGGGTCGGTCTCGCTCGGCGCTGGGCTGGCGCGTGCGGTACAGGTGCAGCGTCGGTGGAGTAGCGCGGCCGGTACGAGCGGTCCTACAGATGATGGTCATGTAACTCACAGTACGCCTGGGGTGCGTGAGTGGCGCGGGTCGGTCTCGCTCGGCGCTGGGCTGGCGCGTGCGGTACAGGTGCAGCGTCGGTGGAGTAGCGCGGCCGGTACGAGCGGTCCTACAGATGATGGTCATGTAACTCACAGTACGCCTGGGGTGCGTGAGTGGCGCGGGTCGGTCTCGCTCGGCGCTGGGCTGGCGCGTGCGGTACAGGTGCAGCGTCGGTGGAGTAGCGCGGCCGGTACGAGCGGTCCTACAGATGATGGTCATGTAACTCACAGTACGCCTGGGGTGCGTGAGTGGCGCGGGTCGGTCTCGCTCGGCGCTGGGCTGGCGCGTGCGGTACAGGTGCAGCGGCGCGTCGTCGTCGGTGGAGTAGCGCGGCCGGTACGAGCGGTCCTACAGATGATGGTCATGTAACTCACAGTACGCCTGGGGTGCGTGAGTGGCGCGGGTCGGTCTCGCTCGGCGCTGGGCTGGCGCGTGCGGTACAGGTGCAGCGTCGGTGGAGTAGCGCGGCCGGTACGAGCGGTCCTACAGATGATGGTCATGTAACTCACAGTACGCCTGGGGTGCGTGAGTGGCGCGGGTCGGTCTCGCTCGGCGCTGGGCTGGCGCGTGCGGTACAGGTGCAGCGTCGGTGGAGTAGCGCGGCCGGTACGAGCGGTCCTACAGATGATGGTCATGTAACTCACAGTACGCCTGGGGTGCGTGAGTGGCGCGGGTCGGTCTCGCTCGGCGCTGGGCTGGCGCGTGCGGTACAGGTGCAGCGGCGCGTCGTCGTCGGTGGAGTAGCGCGGCCGGTACGAGCGGTCCTACAGATGATGGTCATGTAACTCACAGTACGCCTGGGGTGCGTGAGTGGCGCGGGTCGGTCTCGCTCGGCGCTGGGCTGGCGCGTGCGGTACAGGTGCAGCGTCGGTGGAGTAGCGCGGCCGGTACGAGCGGTCCTACAGATGATGGTCATGTAACTCACAGTACGCCTGGGGTGCGTGAGTGGCGCGGGTCGGTCTCGCTCGGCGCTGGGCTGGCGCGTGCGGTACAGGTGCAGCGGCGCGTCGTCGTCGGTGGAGTAGCGCGGCCGGTACGAGCGGTCCTACAGATGATGGTCATGTAACTCACAGTACGCCTGGGGTGCGTGAGTGGCGCGGGTCGGTCTCGCTCGGCGCTGGGCTGGCGCGTGCGGTACAGGTGCAGCGTCGGTGGAGTAGCGCGGCCGGTACGAGCGGTCCTACAGATGATGGTCATGTAACTCACAGTACGCCTGGGGTGCGTGAGTGGCGCGGGTCGGTCTCGCTCGGCGCTGGGCTGGCGCGTGCGGTACAGGTGCAGCGGCGCGTCGTCGTCGGTGGAGTAGCGCGGCCGGTACGAGCGGTCCTACAGATGATGGTCATGTAACTCACAGTACGCCTGGGGTGCGTGAGTGGCGCGGGTCGGTCTCGCTCGGCGCTGGGCTGGCGCGTGCGGTACAGGTGCAGCGTCGGTGGAGTAGCGCGGCCGGTACGAGCGGTCCTACAGATGATGGTCATGTAACTCACAGTACGCCTGGGGTGCGTGAGTGGCGCGGGTCGGTCTCGCTCGGCGCTGGGCCGGCGCGTGCGGTACAGGTGCAGCGGCGCGTCGTCGTCGGTGGAGTAGCGCGGCCGGTACGAGCGGTCCTACAGATGATGGTCATGTAACTCACAGTACGCCTGGGGTGCGTGAGTGGCGCGGGTCGGTCTCGCTCGGCGCTGGGCTGGCGCGTGCGGTACAGGTGCAGCGTCGGTGGAGTAGCGCGGCCGGTACGAGCGGTCCTACAGATGATGGTCATGTAACTCACAGTACGCCTGGGGTGCGTGAGTGGCGCGGGTCGGTCTCGCTCGGCGCTGGGCTGGCGCGTGCGGTACAGGTGCAGCGGCGCGTCGTCGTCGGTGGAGTAGCGCGGCCGGTACGAGCGGTCCTACAGATGATGGTCATGTAACTCACAGTACGCCTGGGGTGCGTGAGTGGCGCGGGTCGGTCTCGCTCGGCGCTGGGCTGGCGCGTGCGGTACAGGTGCAGCGGCGCGTCGTCGTCGGTGGAGTAGCGCGGCCGGTACGAGCGGTCCTACAGATGATGGTCATGTAACTCACAGTACGCCTGGGGTGCGTGAGTGGCGCGGGTCGGTCTCGCTCGGCGCTGGGCTGGCGCGTGCGGTACAGGTGCAGCGGCGCGTCGTCGTCGGTGGAGTAGCGCGGCCGGTACGAGCGGTCCTACAGATGATGGTCATGTAACTCACAGTACGCCTGGGGTGCGTGAGTGGCGCGGGTCGGTCTCGCTCGGCGCTGGGCTGGCGCGTGCGGTACAGGTGCAGCGTCGGTGGAGTAGCGCGGCCGGTACGAGCGGTCCTACAGATGATGGTCATGTAACTCACAGTACGCCTGGGGTGCGTGAGTGGCGCGGGTCGGTCTCGCTCGGCGCTGGGCTGGCGCGTGCGGTACAGGTGCAGCGGCGCGTCGTCGTCGGTACGAGCGGTCGTCGGAGCGGTCCTACAGATGATGGTCATGTAACTCACAGTACGCCTGGGGTGCGTGAGTGGCGCGGGTCGGTCTCGCTCGGCGCTGGGCTGGCGCGTGCGGTACAGGTGCAGCGGCGCGTCGTCGTCGGTGGAGTAGAGCGGCCGGTACGAGCGGTCCTACAGATGATGGTCATGTAACTCACAGTACGCCTGGGGTGCGTGAGTGGCGCGGGTCGGTCTCGCTCGGCGCTGGGCTGGCGCGTGCGGTACAGATGCAGCGTCGGTGGAGTAGCGCGGCCGGTACGAGCGGTCCTACAGATGATGGTCATGTAACTCACAGTACGCCTGGGGTGCGTGAGTGGCGCGGGTCGGTCTCGCTCGGCGCTGGGCTGGCACGTGCGGTACAGGTGCAGCGTCGGTGGAGTAGCGCGGCCGGTACGAGCGGTCCTACAGATGATGGTCATGTAACTCACAGTACGCCTGGGGTGCGTGAGTGGCGCGGGTCGGTCTCGCTCGGCGCTGGGCTGGCGCGTGCGGTACAGGTGCAGCGGCGCGTCGTCGTCGGTGGAGTAGCGCGGCCGGTACGAGCGGTCCTACAGATGATGGTCATGTAACTCACAGTACGCCTGGGGTGCGTGAGTGGCGCGGGTCGGTCTCGCTCGGCGCTGGGCTGGCGCGTGCGGTACAGGTGCAGCGGCGCGTCGTCGTCGGTGGAGTAGCGCGGCCGGTACGAGCGGTCCTACAGATGATGGTCATGTAACTCACAGTACGCCTGGGGTGCGTGAGTGGCGCGGGTCGGTCTCGCTCGGCGCTGGGCTGGCGCGTGCGGTACAGGTGCAGCGGCGCGTCGTCGTCGGTGGAGTAGCGCGGCCGGTACGAGCGGTCCTACAGATGATGGTCATGTAACTCACAGTACGCCTGGGGTGCGTGAGTGGCGCGGGTCGGTCTCGCTCGGCGCTGGGCTGGCACGTGCGGTACAGGTGCAGCGTCGGTGGAGTAGCGCGGCCGGTACGAGCGGTCCTACAGATGATGGTCATGTAACTCACAGTACGCCTGGGGTGCGTGAGTGGCGCGGGTCGGTCTCGCTCGGCGCTGGGCTGGCGCGTGCGGTACAGGTGCAGCGGCGCGTCGTCGTCGGTGGAGTAGCGCGGCCGGTACGAGCGGTCCTACAGATGATGGTCATGTAACTCACAGTACGCCTGGGGTGCGTGAGTGGCGCGGGTCGGTCTCGCTCGGCGCTGGGCTGGCGCGTGCGGTACAGGTGCAGCGGCGCGTCGTCGTCGGTGGAGTAGCGCGGCCGGTACGAGCGGTCCTACAGATGATGGTCATGTAACTCACAGTACGCCTGGGGTGCGTGAGTGGCGCGGGTCGGTCTCGCTCGGCGCTGGGCTGGCGCGTGCGGTACAGGTGCAGCGTCGGTGGAGTAGCGCGGCCGGTACGAGCGGTCCTACAGATGATGGTCATGTAACTCACAGTACGCCTGGGGTGCGTGAGTGGCGCGGGTCGGTCTCGCTCGGCGCTGGGCTGGCGCGTGCGGTACAGGTGCAGCGGCGCGTCGTCGTCGGTGGAGTAGCGCGGCCGGTACGAGCGGTCCTACAGATGATGGTCATGTAACTCACAGTACGCCTGGGGTGCGTGAGTGGCGCGGGTCGGTCTCGCTCGGCGCTGGGCTGGCGCGTGCGGTACAGGTGCAGCGTCGGTGGAGTAGCGCGGCCGGTACGAGCGGTCCTACAGATGATGGTCATGTAACTCACAGTACGCCTGGGGTGCGTGAGTGGCGCGGGTCGGTCTCGCTCGGCGCTGGGCTGGCGCGTGCGGTACAGGTGCAGCGTCGGTGGAGTAGCGCGGCCGGTACGAGCGGTCCTACAGATGATGGTCATGTAACTCACAGTACGCCTGGGGTGCGTGAGTGGCGCGGGTCGGTCTCGCTCGGCGCTGGGCTGGCGCGTGCGGTACAGGTGCAGCGGCGCGTCGTCGTCGGTGGAGTAGCGCGGCCGGTACGAGCGGTCCTACAGATGATGGTCATGTAACTCACAGTACGCCTGGGGTGCGTGAGTGGCGCGGGTCGGTCTCGCTCGGCGCTGGGCTGGCGCGTGCGGTACAGGTGCAGCGTCGGTGGAGTAGCGCGGCCGGTACGAGCGGTCCTACAGATGATGGTCATGTAACTCACAGTACGCCTGGGGTGCGTGAGTGGCGCGGGTCGGTCTCGCTCGGCGCTGGGCTGGCGCGTGCGGTACAGGTGCAGCGGCGCGTCGTCGTCGGTGGAGTAGCGCGGCCGGTACGAGCGGTCCTACAGATGATGGTCATGTAACTCACAGTACGCCTGGGGTGCGTGAGTGGCGCGGGTCGGTCTCGCTCGGCGCTGGGCTGGCGCGTGCGGTACAGGTGCAGCGTCGGTGGAGTAGCGCGGCCGGTACGAGCGGTCCTACAGATGATGGTCATGTAACTCACAGTACGCCTGGGGTGCGTGAGTGGCGCGGGTCGGTCTCGCTCGGCGCTGGGCTGGCGCGTGCGGTACAGGTGCAGCGTCGGTGGAGTAGCGCGGCCGGTACGAGCGGTCCTACAGATGATGGTCATGTAACTCACAGTACGCCTGGGGTGCGTGAGTGGCGCGGGTCGGTCTCGCTCGGCGCTGGGCTGGCGCGTGCGGTACAGGTGCAGCGGCGCGTCGTCGTCGGTGGAGTAGCGCGGCCGGTACGAGCGGTCCTACAGATGATGGTCATGTAACTCACAGTACGCCTGGGGTGCGTGAGTGGCGCGGGTCGGTCTCGCTCGGCGCTGGGCTGGCGCGTGCGGTACAGGTGCAGCGGCGCGTCGTCGTCGGTGGAGTAGCGCGGCCGGTACGAGCGGTCCTACAGATGATGGTCATGTAACTCACAGTACGCCTGGGGTGCGTGAGTGGCGCGGGTCGGTCTCGCTCGGCGCTGGGCTGGCGCGTGCGGTACAGGTGCAGCGTCGGTGGAGTAGCGCGGCCGGTACGAGCGGTCCTACAGATGATGGTCATGTAACTCACAGTACGCCTGGGGTGCGTGAGTGGCGCGGGTCGGTCTCGCTCGGCGCTGGGCTGGCGCGTGCGGTACAGGTGCAGCCGTCGGTGGAGTAGCGCGGCCGGTACGAGCGGTCCTACAGATGATGGTCATGTAACTCACAGTACGCCTGGGGTGCGTGAGTGGCGCGGGTCGGTCTCGCTCGGCGCTGGGCTGGCGCGTGCGGTACAGGTGCAGCGGCGCGTCGTCGTCGGTGGAGTAGCGCGGCCGGTACGAGCGGTCCTACAGATGATGGTCATGTAACTCACAGTACGCCTGGGGTGCGTGAGTGGCGCGGGTCGGTCTCGCTCGGCGCTGGGCTGGCGCGTGCGGTACAGGTGCAGCGTCGGTGGAGTAGCGCGGCCGGTACGAGCGGTCCTACAGATGATGGTCATGTAACTCACAGTACGCCTGGGGTGCGTGAGTGGCGCGGGTCGGTCTCGCTCGGCGCTGGGCTGGCGCGTGCGGTACAGGTGCAGCGGCGCGTCGTCGTCGGTGGAGTAGCGCGGCCGGTACGAGCGGTCCTACAGATGATGGTCATGTAACTCACAGTACGCCTGGGGTGCGTGAGTGGCGCGGGTCGGTCTCGCTCGGCGCTGGGCTGGCGCGTGCGGTACAGGTGCAGCGTCGGTGGAGTAGCGCGGCCGGTACGAGCGGTCCTACAGATGATGGTCATGTAACTCACAGTACGCCTGGGGTGCGTGAGTGGCGCGGGTCGGTCTCGCTCGGCGCTGGGCTGGCGCGTGCGGTACAGGTGCAGCGTCGGTGGAGTAGCGCGGCCGGTACGAGCGGTCCTACAGATGATGGTCATGTAACTCACAGTACGCCTGGGGTGCGTGAGTGGCGCGGGTCGGTCTCGCTCGGCGCTGGGCTGGCGCGTGCGGTACAGGTGCAGCGGCGCGTCGTCGTCGGTGGAGTAGCGCGGCCGGTACGAGCGGTCCTACAGATGATGGTCATGTAACTCACAGTACGCCTGGGGTGCGTGAGTGGCGCGGGTCGGTCTCGCTCGGCGCTGGGCTGGCGCGTGCGGTACAGGTGCAGCGGCGCGTCGTCGTCGGTGGAGTAGCGCGGCCGGTACGAGCGGTCCTACAGATGATGGTCATGTAACTCACAGTACGCCTGGGGTGCGTGAGTGGCGCGGGTCGGTCTCGCTCGGCGCTGGGCTGGCGCGTGCGGTACAGGTGCAGCGTCGGTGGAGTAGCGCGGCCGGTACGAGCGGTCCTACAGATGATGGTCATGTAACTCACAGTACGCCTGGGGTGCGTGAGTGGCGCGGGTCGGTCTCGCTCGGCGCTGGGCTGGCGCGTGCGGTACAGGTGCAGCGTCGGTGGAGTAGCGCGGCCGGTACGAGCGGTCCTACAGATGATGGTCATGTAACTCACAGTACGCCTGGGGTGCGTGAGTGGCGCGGGTCGGTCTCGCTCGGCGCTGGGCTGGCGCGTGCGGTACAGGTGCAGCGTCGGTGGAGTAGCGCGGCCGGTACGAGCGGTCCTACAGATGATGGTCATGTAACTCACAGTACGCCTGGGGTGCGTGAGTGGCGCGGGTCGGTCTCGCTCGGCGCTGGGCTGGCGCGTGCGGTACAGGTGCAGCGTCGGTGGAGTAGCGCGGCCGGTACGAGCGGTCCTACAGATGATGGTCATGTAACTCACAGTACGCCTGGGGTGCGTGAGTGGCGCGGGTCGGTCTCGCTCGGCGCTGGGCTGGCGCGTGCGGTACAGGTGCAGCGGCGCGTCGTCGTCGGTGGAGTAGCGCGGCCGGTACGAGCGGTCCTACAGATGATGGTCATGTAACTCACAGTACGCCTGGGGTGCGTGAGTGGCGCGGGTCGGTCTCGCTCGGCGCTGGGCTGGCGCGTGCGGTACAGGTGCAGCGTCGGTGGAGTAGCGCGGCCGGTACGAGCGGTCCTACAGATGATGGTCATGTAACTCACAGTACGCCTGGGGTGCGTGAGTGGCGCGGGTCGGTCTCGCTCGGCGCTGGGCTGGCGCGTGCGGTACAGGTGCAGCGGCGCGTCGTCGTCGGTGGAGTAGCGCGGCCGGTACGAGCGGTCCTACAGATGATGGTCATGTAACTCACAGTACGCCTGGGGTGCGTGAGTGGCGCGGGTCGGTCTCGCTCGGCGCTGGGCTGGCGCGTGCGGTACAGGTGCAGCGGCGCGTCGTCGTCGGTGGAGTAGCGCGGCCGGTACGAGCGGTCCTACAGATGATGGTCATGTAACTCACAGTACGCCTGGGGTGCGTGAGTGGCGCGGGTCGGTCTCGCTCGGCGCTGGGCTGGCGCGTGCGGTACAGGTGCAGCGTCGGTGGAGTAGCGCGGCCGGTACGAGCGGTCCTACAGATGATGGTCATGTAACTCACAGTACGCCTGGGGTGCGTGAGTGGCGCGGGTCGGTCTCGCTCGGCGCTGGGCTGGCGCGTGCGGTACAGGTGCAGCGTCGGTGGAGTAGCGCGGCCGGTACGAGCGGTCCTACAGATGATGGTCATGTAACTCACAGTACGCCTGGGGTGCGTGAGTGGCGCGGGTCGGTCTCGCTCGGCGCTGGGCTGGCGCGTGCGGTACAGGTGCAGCCGTCGGTGGAGTAGCGCGGCCGGTACGAGCGGTCCTACAGATGATGGTCATGTAACTCACAGTACGCCTGGGGTGCGTGAGTGGCGCGGGTCGGTCTCGCTCGGCGCTGGGCTGGCGCGTGCGGTACAGGTGCAGCGTCGGTGGAGTAGCGCGGCCGGTACGAGCGGTCCTACAGATGATGGTCATGTAACTCACAGTACGCCTGGGGTGCGTGAGTGGCGCGGGTCGGTCTCGCTCGGCGCTGGGCTGGCGCGTGCGGTACAGGTGCAGCGTCGGTGGAGTAGCGCGGCCGGTACGAGCGGTCCTACAGATGATGGTCATGTAACTCACAGTACGCCTGGGGTGCGTGAGTGGCGCGGGTCGGTCTCGCTCGGCGCTGGGCTGGCGCGTGCGGTACAGGTGCAGCGGCGCGTCGTCGTCGGTGGAGTAGCGCGGCCGGTACGAGCGGTCCTACAGATGATGGTCATGTAACTCACAGTACGCCTGGGGTGCGTGAGTGGCGCGGGTCGGTCTCGCTCGGCGCTGGGCTGGCGCGTGCGGTACAGGTGCAGCGGCGCGTCGTCGTCGGTGGAGTAGCGCGGCCGGTACGAGCGGTCCTACAGATGATGGTCATGTAACTCACAGTACGCCTGGGGTGCGTGAGTGGCGCGGGTCGGTCTCGCTCGGCGCTGGGCTGGCGCGTGCGGTACAGGTGCAGCGTCGGTGGAGTAGCGCGGCCGGTACGAGCGGTCCTACAGATGATGGTCATGTAACTCACAGTACGCCTGGGGTGCGTGAGTGGCGCGGGTCGGTCTCGCTCGGCGCTGGGCTGGCGCGTGCGGTACAGGTGCAGCGGCGCGTCGTCGTCGGTGGAGTAGCGCGGCCGGTACGAGCGGTCCTACAGATGATGGTCATGTAACTCACAGTACGCCTGGGGTGCGTGAGTGGCGCGGGTCGGTCTCGCTCGGCGCTGGGCTGGCGCGTGCGGTACAGGTGCAGCGGCGTCGTCGTCGGTGGAGTAGCGCGGCCGGTACGAGCGGTCCTACAGATGATGGTCATGTAACTCACAGTACGCCTGGGGTGCGTGAGTGGCGCGGGTCGGTCTCGCTCGGCGCTGGGCTGGCGCGTGCGGTACAGGTGCAGCGGCGCGTCGTCGTCGGTGGAGTAGCGCGGCCGGTACGAGCGGTCCTACAGATGATGGTCATGTAACTCACAGTACGCCTGGGGTGCGTGAGTGGCGCGGGTCGGTCTCGCTCGGCGCTGGGCTGGCGCGTGCGGTACAGGTGCAGCGTCGGTGGAGTAGCGCGGCCGGTACGAGCGGTCCTACAGATGATGGTCATGTAACTCACAGTACGCCTGGGGTGCGTGAGTGGCGCGGGTCGGTCTCGCTCGGCGCTGGGCTGGCGCGTGCGGTACAGGTGCAGGCGTCGCGTGGAGTAGCGCGGCCGGTACGAGCGGTCCTACAGATGATGGTCATGTAACTCACAGTACGCCTGGGGTGCGTGAGTGGCGCGGGTCGGTCTCGCTCGGCGCTGGGCTGGCGCGTGCGGTACAGGTGCAGGGCGCGTCGTCGGTGGAGTAGCGCGGCCGGTACGAGCGGTCCTACAGATGATGGTCATGTAACTCACAGTACGCCTGGGGTGCGTGAGTGGCGCGGGTCGGTCTCGCTCGGCGCTGGGCTGGCCGTGCGGTACAGGTGCAGCGTCGGTGGAGTAGCGCGGCCGGTACGAGCGGTCCTACAGATGATGGTCATGTAACTCACAGTACGCCTGGGGTGCGTGAGTGGCGCGGGTCGGTCTCGCTCGGCGCTGGGCTGGCGCGTGCGGTACAGGTGCAGCGTCGGTGGAGTAGCGCGGCCGGTACGAGCGGTCCTACAGATGATGGTCATGTAACTCACAGTACGCCTGGGGTGCGTGAGTGGCGCGGGTCGGTCTCGCTCGGCGCTGGGCTGGCGCGTGCGGTACAGGTGCAGCGGCGCGTCGTCGTCGGTGGAGTAGCGCGGCCGGTACGAGCGGTCCTACAGATGATGGTCATGTAACTCACAGTACGCCTGGGGTGCGTGAGTGGCGCGGGTCGGTCTCGCTCGGCGCTGGGCTGGCGCGTGCGGTACAGGTGCAGCGGCGCGTCGTCGTCGGTGGAGTAGCGCGGCCGGTACGAGCGGTCCTACAGATGATGGTCATGTAACTCACAGTACGCCTGGGGTGCGTGAGTGGCGCGGGTCGGTCTCGCTCGGCGCTGGGCTGGCGCGTGCGGTACAGGTGCAGCGTCGGTGGAGTAGCGCGGCCGGTACGAGCGGTCCTACAGATGATGGTCATGTAACTCACAGTACGCTGGGGTGCGTGAGTGGCGCGGGTCGGTCTCGCTCGGCGCTGGGCTGGCGCGTGCGGTACAGGTGCAGCGGCGCGTCGTCGTCGGTGGAGTAGCGCGGCCGGTACGAGCGGTCCTACAGATGATGGTCATGTAACTCACAGTACGCCTGGGGTGCGTGAGTGGCGCGGGTCGGTCTCGCTCGGCGCTGGGCTGGCGCGTGCGGTACAGGTGCAGCGTCGGTGGAGTAGCGCGGCCGGTACGAGCGGTCCTACAGATGATGGTCATGTAACTCACAGTACGCCTGGGGTGCGTGAGTGGCGCGGGTCGGTCTCGCTCGGCGCTGGGCTGGCGCGTGCGGTACAGGTGCAGCGGCGCGTCGTCGTCGGTGGAGTAGCGCGGCCGGTACGAGCGGTCCTACAGATGATGGTCATGTAACTCACAGTACGCCTGGGGTGCGTGAGTGGCGCGGGTCGGTCTCGCTCGGCGCTGGGCTGGCGCGTGCGGTACAGGTGCAGCGGCGCGTCGTCGTCGGTGGAGTAGCGCGGCCGGTACGAGCGGTCCTACAGATGATGGTCATGTAACTCACAGTACGCCTGGGGTGCGTGAGTGGCGCGGGTCGGTCTCGCTCGGCGCTGGGCTGGCGCGTGCGGTACAGGTGCAGCGTCAGCGTCGGTGGAGTAGCGCGGCCGGTACGAGCGGTCCTACAGATGATGGTCATGTAACTCACAGTACGCCTGGGGTGCGTGAGTGGCGCGGGTCGGTCTCGCTCGGCGCTGGGCTGGCGCGTGCGGTACAGGTGCAGCGGCGCGTCGTCGTCGGTGGAGTAGCGCGGCCGGTACGAGCGGTCCTACAGATGATGGTCATGTAACTCACAGTACGCCTGGGGTGCGTGAGTGGCGCGGGTCGGTCTCGCTCGGCGCTGGGCTGGCGCGTGCGGTACAGGTGCAGCGTCGGTGGAGTAGCGCGGCCGGTACGAGCGGTCCTACAGATGATGGTCATGTAACTCACAGTACGCCTGGGGTGCGTGAGTGGCGCGGGTCGGTCTCGCTCGGCGCTGGGCTGGCGCGTGCGGTACAGGTGCAGCGTCGGTGGAGTAGCGCGGCCGGTACGAGCGGTCCTACAGATGATGGTCATGTAACTCACAGTACGCCTGGGGTGCGTGAGTGGCGCGGGTCGGTCTCGCTCGGCGCTGGGCTGGCGCGTGCGGTACAGGTGCAGCGTCGGTGGAGTAGCGCGGCCGGTACGAGCGGTCCTACAGATGATGGTCATGTAACTCACAGTACGCCTGGGGTGCGTGAGTGGCGCGGGTCGGTCTCGCTCGGCGCTGGGCTGGCGCGTGCGGTACAGGTGCAGCGTCGGTGGAGTAGCGCGGCCGGTACGAGCGGTCCTACAGATGATGGTCATGTAACTCACAGTACGCCTGGGGTGCGTGAGTGGCGCGGGTCGGTCTCGCTCGGCGCTGGGCTGGCGCGTGCGGTACAGGTGCAGCGTCGGTGGAGTAGCGCGGCCGGTACGAGCGGTCCTACAGATGATGGTCATGTAACTCACAGTACGCCTGGGGTGCGTGAGTGGCGCGGGTCGGTCTCGCTCGGCGCTGGGCTGGCGCGTGCGGTACAGGTGCAGCGTCGGTGGAGTAGCGCGGCCGGTACGAGCGGTCCTACAGATGATGGTCATGTAACTCACAGTACGCCTGGGGTGCGTGAGTGGCGCGGGTCGGTCTCGCTCGGCGCTGGGCTGGCGCGTGCGGTACAGGTGCAGCGTCGGTGGAGTAGCGCGGCCGGTACGAGCGGTCCTACAGATGATGGTCATGTAACTCACAGTACGCCTGGGGTGCGTGAGTGGCGCGGGTCGGTCTCGCTCGGCGCTGGGCTGGCGCGTGCGGTACAGGTGCAGCGTCGGTGGAGTAGCGCGGCCGGTACGAGCGGTCCTACAGATGATGGTCATGTAACTCACAGTACGCCTGGGGTGCGTGAGTGGCGCGGGTCGGTCTCGCTCGGCGCTGGGCTGGCGCGTGCGGTACAGGTGCAGCGGCGCGTCGTCGTCGGTGGAGTAGCGCGGCCGGTACGAGCGGTCCTACAGATGATGGTCATGTAACTCACAGTACGCCTGGGGTGCGTGAGTGGCGCGGGTCGGTCTCGCTCGGCGCTGGGCTGGCGCGTGCGGTACAGGTGCAGCGGCGCGTCGTCGTCGGTGGAGTAGCGCGGCCGGTACGAGCGGTCCTACAGATGATGGTCATGTAACTCACAGTACGCCTGGGGTGCGTGAGTGGCGCGGGTCGGTCTCGCTCGGCGCTGGGCTGGCGCGTGCGGTACAGGTGCAGCGGCGCGTCGTCGTCGGTGGAGTAGCGCGGCCGGTACGAGCGGTCAGACTCGTAGCGCCGCGCTGAGCCCGCTGATGAGCCGCTGCTGACTGACGATGATGATGATGTTGCTTCCGTGAAGCGCTCGCGGGTCCTGCTGACACAAACAGGGTCAGTATGTAGAGGCCTGGGTGCCACCATCAATGTTTATTCAATATATACAGACATGTCAAAGGCGTTCGATCTTGTAGATCATAACATTTCACGGCCAAAATTACATGTTTATGGTGTAAGAGGGAACGTCCTTTAACTTTTATAATCATACATGACTCTCACTGTACGCAAATCTAGAATGTCCTACAACTAAATTAGGAACTTGCAGAATTACCTACGAATCAAAGTACATAAAATATGGCGTGCCTAAAGGTAGCGTTCTGGGGCCACCGCTATTCTTGGTATATAGTAACGATCTCAACGAATGAGCAACAGTCGTGTAGGAGTACTCACCGCTTGTGTCGATGTCGTGCGGTGCGGTGCGGGGTGCCGACGCTGGCGCTGCTGGCGGAGCGCGCTCGGCGTCGCTTGCGGGCGCGCGCTGCCGTCTGCAATGTGACAACACGTGAGTAGGGGGGAAGTTCATAGATTCAATTCCATCAGATGTCGAAACGTTTTAGACGTGATAGCTACAAGTTACTTGAAATATCAATTTTATTGTATTCAGTTCAAAATTTCAAATGTGTTCACGATTGTGTTTCGACTGCAACATGTATGAAAGCACAATGCAATTCCACATTTTAACCGATTTTCAAAAAGGAGGAGGTTCGCAATTCGATTCTTCTTTTTTGTGTTTGTTTCGGCATAACTCCGTCATTTAAGAACCGATCAAACATTTTTTTTTTATTCGAAAGAGTAAACTCCCGAGATGGTTCCATTGTTACCATGTCAGTGATCTAATGACGAGATTCCAGAGAAATCGAGGGCAACCCTCAAATTTTATCACAGGTTACGTTTTTCATGTATTTTCTCCTATTTAAAGTCGCGATGTGACAAGCTTGCTCGTCGCTGCACTCACCTCATAAGTGAGTTCCACCTCGTCGTCCCTGAGTTCCTCCTCCAGTACATGTATGGTGTCTTGTTCGCTGGACGAGGAGCTGACGCTGGGTGGCAGGCGGGAGGGCCGGGGGGGCAGCGAGTCCTCCTCCGACCTCTCGGGGGAGCAGGAGGACGCCGCGTCGTGCGACCCGTTCACTGCCTCGTACGACTCTGTACGGGACAGTTCAACATTATAGCACTCATAGTCAAGAGGTGTGGCCGTCCCACTGCCAAGACATACATTCCGCCGCATTAGACATGTTGACATTGTTTTGACATAAACACGCACTTTTCAACACAGAATGACATTATGGACATCTTTAACATTGATTAAAGCAGAATGTAACTATGGGTTTGACAAGGATGGCTGATGTAGGAGGCAGGCAACCTTATTCGAAGAATCCTCAATTGCAGCCAAGAAATTCTTCTGTCTCCCCAAGTTTAAAAATGGACTTAGTCGGCACTATAAACATGATTGTGTGATAGGTGTCGAGTTTGAACCCAAGATTAGAATTATTATTATTATTTATTTATTATAAATGGGCTTGCTCTTGACTTCAATCTTGCCCTAAGGGCAGAGAGGACGTCGACGATGGAACGAGCTTACCCAGAAGAAGCCTGTTTACTCGCGACTTAAACAGATTATGGTTATATGAACTCGGAAAAACCGACGCAGGCAGGGAACATCTGATTTTCGGCTTCATGTTCGTATTATTTAATGATTACTTAATTCGATAAAAAAAAAACATCGTGAGGAAACCAGCATGCCTGAGAGATACGATATAGAAAGAAAGATGTCCAAGAGTCTGGTCACCAATGCAACTCATTTTGAACAATTTTATCCACTCTAAACTGTATGGTTCCATCCTCAAACGAACATCTCATAGACTAATATACATGGTTGTGTAGACTTACGTATGGTGTGCGCGCGACTGGTGGAGGGGCCGGGCTCGGCGCTGCCGCTGCTGCGCTTGCTCTTCTTGCCCACGCCTTTACCTGCGGACGACAACACATACACTTCGGCTGTCACACTACAACTACTGCCATAGCGATCTCTCGAAAGCATTTGATTGCGTAAACTACGAAACACTTCTTTTTAAACTTGAACATTACGGTTTAGGCAAACTTGCGCCTTAGTTTAGTGAAATCGTATATAAACGATAGATCATCATCAAATACAAATAAATGGTGTCAATTCTATGGGTTCAAAAGTAAGAATGGGTGTACCGCAAGGTTCGATATTAGGTCCTTTACTGTTTTAAACGATACTTGTTGAATATACGTTAGGTTACCTTTCCGATGCACATGCAGCGGCGCGTCGCTGTCGGAGGAGTCGTGCTGCGCGTGCACGCGGCGCGACGTGGCCGCTAACGTCTCCGAGTCTGAGCTGCCTGACTCCGCGGCCAGGTGGGACGTGCCGTTGTTGAATATACGTTAGGTTACCTTTCCGATGCACATGCAGCGGCGCGTCGCTGTCGGAGGAGTCGTGCTGCGCGTGCACGCGGCGCGACGTGGCCGCTAACGTCTCCGAGTCTGAGCTGCCTGACTCCGCGGCCAGGTGGGACGTGCCGTTGTTGAATATACGTTAGGTTACCTTTCCGATGCACATGCAGCGGCGCGTCGCTGTCGGAGGAGTCGTGCTGCGCGTGCACGCGGCGCGACGTGGCCGCTAACGTCTCCGAGTCTGAGCTGCCTGACTCCGCGGCCAGGTGGGACGTGCCGTTGTTGAATATACGTTAGGTTACCTTTCCGATGCACATGCAGCGGCGCGTCGCTGTCGGAGGAGTCGTGCTGCGCGTGCACGCGGCGCGAGGTGGCCGCTAACGTCTCCGAGTCTGAGCTGCCTGACTCCGCGGCCAGGTGGGACGTGCCGTTGTTGAATATACGTTAGGTTACCTTTCCGATGCACATGCAGCGGCGCGTCGCTGTCGGAGGAGTCGTGCTGCGCGTGCACGCGGCGCGAGGTGGCCGCTAACGTCTCCGAGTCTGAGCTGCCTGACTCCGCGGCCAGGTGGGACGTGCCGTTGTTGAATATACGTTAGGTTACCTTTCCGATGCACATGCAGCGGCGCGTCGCTGTCGGAGGAGTCGTGCTGCGCGTGCACGCGGCGCGACGTGGCCGCTAACGTCTCCGAGTCTGAGCTGCCTGACTCCGCGGCCAGGTGGGACGTGCCGTTGTTGAATATACGTTAGGTTACCTTTCCGATGCACATGCAGCGGCGCGTCGCTGTCGGAGGAGTCGTGCTGCGCGTGCACGCGGCGCGACGTGGCCGCTAACGTCTCCGAGTCTGAGCTGCCTGACTCCGCGGCCAGGTGGGACGTGCCGTTGTTGAATATACGTTAGGTTACCTTTCCGATGCACATGCAGCGGCGCGTCGCTGTCGGAGGAGTCGTGCTGCGCGTGCACGCGGCGCGACGTGGCCGCTAACGTCTCCGAGTCTGAGCTGCCTGACTCCGCGGCCAGGTGGGACGTGCCGTTGTTGAATATACGTTAGGTTACCTTTCCGATGCACATGCAGCGGCGCGTCGCTGTCGGAGGAGTCGTGCTGCGCGTGCACGCGGCGCGACGTGGCCGCTAACGTCTCCGAGTCTGAGCTGCCTGACTCCGCGGCCAGGTGGGACGTGCCGTTGTTGAATATACGTTAGGTTACCTTTCCGATGCACATGCAGCGGCGCGTCGCTGTCGGAGGAGTCGTGCTGCGCGTGCACGCGGCGCGACGTGGCCGCTAACGTCTCCGAGTCTGAGCTGCCTGACTCCGCGGCCAGGTGGGACGTGCCGTTGTTGAATATACGTTAGGTTACCTTTCCGATGCACATGCAGCGGCGCGTCGCTGTCGGAGGAGTCGTGCTGCGCGTGCACGCGGCGCGACGTGGCCGCTAACGTCTCCGAGTCTGAGCTGCCTGACTCCGCGGCCAGGTGGGACGTGCCGTTGTTGAATATACGTTAGGTTACCTTTCCGATGCACATGCAGCGGCGCGTCGCTGTCGGAGGAGTCGTGCTGCGCGTGCACGCGGCGCGACGTGGCCGCTAACGTCTCCGAGTCTGAGCTGCCTGACTCCGCGGCCAGGTGGGACGTGCCGTTGTTGAATATACGTTAGGTTACCTTTCCGATGCACATGCAGCGGCGCGTCGCTGTCGGAGGAGTCGTGCTGCGCGTGCACGCGGCGCGAGGTGGCCGCTAACGTCTCCGAGTCTGAGCTGCCTGACTCCGCGGCCAGGTGGGACGTGCCGTTCACGCGCTCCTCTGGGAATGCAGAATGGATTATTCATTTAGAGAATACAGCCTACGAGTTCACATAGAGACTTTTTGTTGAGGAGACTGCTTCGTGGGTCATAGTTTGGAATTGTGACGAAAATTGTAGAATCTTCATAAATCAGAATTTTATTTGTTTAATAGAAGACTTCATGGTGCAGACTAACACCAATTTAGCAAAAGCGAGAGGCTTAACCTTTTGACCGCCACGGTCAAGTAAGACGACAAGCCAAAAAGTACCTTAAATCGACAGACTTAAGGCACTTTTTTGCTTTTTGGCTTGTCGTCTATACGTGACTGTAGCTCTAAAAAGATTAAATGGAAGTAGAAGTCGCTACTAACTACTGCAACGACCTCACTAACAGTATATCTTGCTAAGAAAAACTGATTAGTCCGTCAGATAGATTTCCAGAAAATATTGGACACATATTTTTTCTTTTTTCACGTAAACAAACAATGAAGACTATACAGTGCTTTGAAAACTCGTGTGACGTCATATTCTAAGACATTAGTGTGACGTCACCAAATCTTTGACGTGTTTTATCTTCGTCAATTTTTATTGATTTAAAAATACGTGTCCAATATTTTTGAATAAACTAAGAGACGGACTAATTAGAATCATATTTTTTTTTAGTTAGTAAACGTCCCTATTGAAATCGCGGCCAAATTCCCGAGGACCTCGTCGTTGCCTGACAGAAACATCAGACTCGATTTCAAAGACCTGTACAGACTGCTATAGTGTGAGCTGCGGGTTTTTCGAAAGAGATATCGCGGCCTCGACACAAAGGGCTAAGAAGGAACATGAGTGGTTTTTAGTCAGTAGAAGTCTGACACTCCCTACCGCTCTGCCCAGCCCCCCTATTGCGTATCTTTATAACGTCAGTGGCTATCAGAAATGTCCATAGATTAACTGTAAATTGGTTATGGTTTGGTACATTTTTTTCTTAAAAACTCACCATTTGACAGTTATTTGATAGACATTATAAGTTATCCACTGTCACTAAAATATACACAATAGCCCTGCTGAGCAGGAGTCATTTTCCAACCCTACAAAAAAAAAAAAACAGTCTGCTACAGTGTACTCACTGTTGGCGGAGCGTCGCGTGGCACGTCTGGGACGACGTTGTCTTCGTGCCGGCGTGCTCGTGAAGCGCGTCCACAGCGCCTCGAACAGAGCCGACAGACGCACCGTCATCGAGTAGATCTGCGGAACGTGGGATTCAACTTTAGGCTTGCAATATTCAGAAGAAATTCACGACTAATAATAATAATAATATCGTTTTACTTGGGACAACATAAGATCCATTTTTGTTAGTAAATGACTTATACACTAGGATTAGTAACAAATTTTATCGGATACTCGTATAATTTAGTGAGTCATGTACTTACGAGGCATTTCACAAAACACGCTACTTTTTGCAAGCACTTATTCGATTTTCACATTTTTTACTCCATTGAGCGAGCGAAGAGAGCGAATAGACCCCGCCTCGTCTTTCTACTTTGATTGTTGGGCGGTCACTGATGAAATATATTTAACTAGCTTTTGCCAGCGGCTTCGCCCGCGTGAAAATGACGGTTTTCCATACTTTCATCCTCTATTTGAGTCCCTTAGGGATTGAATTTCGAAAAATCCTTCCTTATTCCTTGTCTACATTATAAAGGGAACCTCTGTGCAAAATTTCAGCTTTCTAGGTCCAAGGGTTTGGGCTGGGCGTTGATGAGTCAGTCAATCAGGACATCTCTTTTTATTTATATAGATTTTGGCTTATAGCAGCTCAATCTGAAAATCAACCCGAGCGGCTGTTATGAATACGTACCCGGCTGCGCTTGTTGGTGTTGTAAAGGCGACTGTTGGCGAACACGAGACGCACGTCGGCCGCGAACTGGTCAGCGCTGGTGTAGGTGTGCAGGCGGTCGCGCACCGTGCCCAGGTCCAGGGGCCGCGCCACCACCCGGCAGTAGTCCGGCGCCTGCGACGGGGACACCGGCTGCCGGAACGGGGACGCGTCTGCTGACGCCATCAGCTCCGTCAGCACGTGCGTGCACGACGCGCGCCACGAACCGCGAGCGCCGACCTGTGCGGGAGAGTAAAATAATATAACGTCGAGAATAGGTGTGCGGTTCGGGTTGGTGGTTTCTTTTGGAGGAAAAACTGGTATGAAACTTCAATCTCTCGTCGTCCTCGCTGTGGTAGGCTCTGGCCAGCGCGTGGTACTGCGCCAGCACGTCCGCATCCCGCCAGTGCGCGATGATGTACAGCAGCAGGTCGGTGACGAGTGGTGTGTGGTGATGGTGAGGCAGTAGTCTGTTACCTTGGCGGGCGCTCGCAGCGGCTCGTCGTCCTCGCTGTGGTAGGCTCTGGCCAGCGCGTGGTACTGCGCCAGCACGTCCGCATCCCGCCAGTGCGCGATGATGTACAGCAGCAGGTCGGTGACGAGTGGTGTGTGGTGATGGTGAGGCAGTAGTCTGTTACCTTGGCGGGCGCTCGCAGCGGCTCGTCGTCCTCGCTGTGGTAGGCTCTGGCCAGCGCGTGGTACTGCGCCAGCACGTCCGCATCCCGCCAGTGCGCGATGATGTACAGCAGCAGGTCGGTGACGAGTGGTGTGTGGTGATGGTGAGGCAGTAGTCTGTTACCTTGGCGGGCGCTCGCAGCGGCTCGTCGTCCTCGCTGTGGTAGGCTCTGGCCAGCGCGTGGTACTGCGCCAGCACGTCCGCATCCCGCCAGTGCGCGATGATGTACAGCAGCAGGTCGGTGACGAGTGGTGTGTGGTGATGGTGAGGCAGTAGTCTGTTACCTTGGCGGGCGCTCGCAGCGGCTCGTCGTCCTCGCTGTGGTAGGCTCTGGCCAGCGCGTGGTACTGCGCCAGCACGTCCGCATCCCGCCAGTGCGCGATGATGTACAGCAGCAGGTCGGTGACGAGTGGTGTGTGGTGATGGTGAGGCAGTAGTCTGTTACCTTGGCGGGCGCTCGCAGCGGCTCGTCGTCCTCGCTGTGGTAGGCTCTGGCCAGCGCGTGGTACTGCGCCAGCACGTCCGCATCCCGCCAGTGCGCGATGATGTACAGCAGCAGGTCGGTGACGAGTGGTGTGTGGTGATGGTGAGGCAGTAGTCTGTTACCTTGGCGGGCGCTCGCAGCGGCTCGTCGTCCTCGCTGTGGTAGGCTCTGGCCAGCGCGTGGTACTGCGCCAGCACGTCCGCATCCCGCCAGTGCGCGATGATGTACAGCAGCAGGTCGGTGACGAGGCGCGCTTGTCGTACGATGGGCGAGTGCGCCTCGTTGAACTGCTCCGCGTTGCTGGCCAGGTAGCGCACGTCGAACTGCGCCGCGGCCGGCCGTCTGACACAAACATACAATATACTTGAACATATCTGAATTAATCAAAAGCTACCATCATCTGCATGTCTTAGATCAGCTTTTAGTCCAAACGGATTCAAGGTAGCATTCTATACGAAAGCGCACATCCACCTAGTCACTTCCATGAATTAGAAACACTGTGACATTAGCGAATGTAATGATTTTGCAATTTATTAGGGACAGACTAGAAAGAGAGTGGGCCCTAGGACACTGCCCTGAGGAACTCCATAGATGAGAAACTGCTCTTCACTTGTGGGTTTATCGAATTTTACAACTTGAGAGCGGTGATTAAGGTATCTGTTTAAAATATTCAAGACTAACCCTTTTACCCCAATTTGAAACCATCTCGTGAGTAAAAAGGGACAGAGACGGTGTCAAACGCCTTCGAGAGGTCTAGAATAAAGAGACAGAAGTTCATTGGAAGGAGTTCCGTTGCTTTTAGTTATGTAGTTTTGATAACATTCCAGGAAGCTTTTAGATGTTTACGGTGTTTCAGGAATTTCGATTTTTCATACTATCTTTTCAGTTTGTTTCAGTAAATAATTGAAAAAAAAAAACTACTGTCTATAACGTGTGTACGTTATTTTAAGAATGTCATTATAAGAATCTCACCTACACGTCTGAGTTAAGTTATCGTTTATTTAAACCTTACTTTGTAAATGCAAAAGTTTGTCTGGATGGATGGCTGTTTGTTACTCTTTCACGCAAAATCAATACAGATAGATAATTTGGATTAACATAAAGGTAAACTTTTATCCAGGTAGTAAGATGCCGTGGAATACTTATCGAACTGTACGCGGGCGGCATAAGCCAGTGGAATATAGTCTAAAGCCTTCTTCGATAAATGGACTATCCAATACAAAAATAATTTGTCGATCCCGACCAGAATTTCCTGAGATAAGCGCATTCAACCAAACAAACAAACTTTTACACTTTATAATATTAGTATAAGTATGTAACTAACCTGTAAAACAGATTATCAAAGCGCGCCCGTATGGTATCCAAGTCAATGGGGTAAGGCACGACCCTGGCGTAGGCAGGGTATTGCTGCAGGTCGACGGGCGCGGCGAAGGGCTCTGCGGCCGCCAGCCCCATGACGGCCCCGATGTGGCCCGCGATGGTGCGGCATGCGGCGCGGGGCCACTCGGCTGCCTCGGGTGGTGGCGACGAGTCTGGGGAGATCGGCTCCAGGTCCCATGGGGATAGACGCTCCACCTGGAGATTGTATATAGTCAAACTATTGTCTATGTAAGCCGATGTAGTCGTGTCATCGTTGCATCGATTAGGCCTAAAACTGCGTCAAGCGGAGACCGGATTATTTTATTTACGCTGTGTGTTCTTGTGTGGAAATAATTATTTCTGGTTTCCTTGATTATCTCAAGTCTGTGTGTATCACATAGCTATTGAATAATTCGTGCGGAGTGCAACGGAGTACTTTTGTATACATCCAGCACAGGCGTCCACTTCACGCAGTTTCAGGCCTTATTTTTATTTTATTTTGTTTGAGAATGTTATAGCTTATACAAACAGTATTCTTAAACAATATGTATTTGAAGGGCATTTACAAGTTTTCACTGATAAAAAAAGATAACAAAAAAAAGTAATTACAAAACAGTTACAACACAACTTTGATCAAGCACGATTGATCATCATCGTCACCCGGCGGCACGTGCCCACGTCGCGGCCGCGTCACCTGTCAGACCCTCTGCTGACGCGCTGTATGTTTATAGTAGAGTTGTGTACATACCTCGGAGTTGTCCCAGCGCACTCTGAGCGACAGGAAGTGCGCGGCGGCGGCACGTGCCCACGTCGCGGCCGCGTCACCTGTCAGACCCTCTGCTGACGCGCTGTATGTTTATAGTAGAGTTGTGTACATACCTCGGAGTTGTCCCAGCGCACTCTGAGCGACAGGAAGTGCGCGGCGGCGGCACGTGCCCACGTCGCGGCCGCGTCACCTGTCAGACCCTCTGCTGACGCGCTGTATGTTTATAGTAGAGTTGTGTACATACCTCGGAGTTGTCCCAGCGCACTCTGAGCGACAGGAAGTGCGCGGCGGCGGCACGTGCCCACGTCGCGGCCGCGTCACCTGTCAGACCCTCTGCTGACGCGCTGTATGTTTATAGTAGAGTTGTGTACATACCTCGGAGTTGTCCCAGCGCACTCTGAGCGACAGGAAGTGCGCGGCGGCGGCACGTGCCCACGTCGCGGCCGCGTCACCTGTCAGACCCTCTGCTGACGCGCTGTATGTTTATAGTAGAGTTGTGTACATACCTCGGAGTTGTCCCAGCGCACTCTGAGCGACAGGAAGTGCGCGGCGGCGGCACGTGCCCACGTCGCGGCCGCGTCACCTGTCAGACCCTCTGCTGACGCGCTGTATGTTTATAGTAGAGTTGTGTACATACCTCGGAGTTGTCCCAGCGCACTCTGAGCGACAGGAAGTGCGCGGCGGCGGCACGTGCCCACGTCGCGGCCGCGTCACCTGTCAGACCCTCTGCTGACGCGCTGTATGTTTATAGTAGAGTTGTGTACATACCTCGGAGTTGTCCCAGCGCACTCTGAGCGACAGGAAGTGCGCGGCGGCGGCACGTGCCCACGTCGCGGCCGCGTCACCTGTCAGACCCTCTGCTGACGCGCTGTATGTTTATAGTAGAGTTGTGTACATACCTCGGAGTTGTCCCAGCGCACTCTGAGCGACAGGAAGTGCGCGGCGGCGGCACGTGCCCACGTCGCGGCCGCGTCACCTGTCAGACCCTCTGCTGACGCGCTGTATGTTTATAGTAGAGTTGTGTACATACCTCGGAGTTGTCCCAGCGCACTCTGAGCGACAGGAAGTGCGCGGCGGCGGCACGTGCCCACGTCGCGGCCGCGTCACCTGTCAGACCCTCTGCTGACGCGCTGTATGTTTATAGTAGAGTTGTGTACATACCTCGGAGTTGTCCCAGCGCACTCTGAGCGACAGGAAGTGCGCGGCGGCGGCACGTGCCCACGTCGCGGCCGCGTCACCTGTCAGACCCTCTGCTGACGCGCTGTATGTTTATAGTAGAGTTGTGTACATACCTCGGAGTTGTCCCAGCGCACTCTGAGCGACAGGAAGTGCGCGGCGGCGGCACGTGCCCACGTCGCGGCCGCGTCACCTGTCAGACCCTCTGCTGACGCGCTGTATGTTTATAGTAGAGTTGTGTACATACCTCGGAGTTGTCCCAGCGCACTCTGAGCGACAGGAAGTGCGCGGCGGCGGCACGTGCCCACGTCGCGGCCGCGTCACCTGTCAGACCCTCTGCTGACGCGCTGTATGTTTATAGTAGAGTTGTGTACATACCTCGGAGTTGTCCCAGCGCACTCTGAGCGACAGGAAGTGCGCGGCGGCGGCACGTGCCCACGTCGCGGCCGCGTCACCTGTCAGACCCTCTGCTGACGCGCTGTATGTTTATAGTAGAGTTGTGTACATACCTCGGAGTTGTCCCAGCGCACTCTGAGCGACAGGAAGTGCGCGGCGGCGGCACGTGCCCACGTCGCGGCCGCGTCACCTGTCAGACCCTCTGCTGACGCGCTGTATGTTTATAGTAGAGTTGTGTACATACCTCGGAGTTGTCCCAGCGCACTCTGAGCGACAGGAAGTGCGCGGCGGCGGCACGTGCCCACGTCGCGGCCGCGTCACCTGTCAGACCCTCTGCTGACGCGCTGTATGTTTATAGTAGAGTTGTGTACATACCTCGGAGTTGTCCCAGCGCACTCTGAGCGACAGGAAGTGCGCGGCGGCGGCACGTGCCCACGTCGCGGCCGCGTCACCTGTCAGACCCTCTGCTGACGCGCTGTATGTTTATAGTAGAGTTGTGTACATACCTCGGAGTTGTCCCAGCGCACTCTGAGCGACAGGAAGTGCGCGGCGGCGGCACGTGCCCACGTCGCGGCCGCGTCACCTGTCAGACCCTCTGCTGACGCGCTGTATGTTTATAGTAGAGTTGTGTACATACCTCGGAGTTGTCCCAGCGCACTCTGAGCGACAGGAAGTGCGCGGCGGCGGCACGTGCCCACGTCGCGGCCGCGTCACCTGTCAGACCCTCTGCTGACGCGCTGTATGTTTATAGTAGAGTTGTGTACATACCTCGGAGTTGTCCCAGCGCACTCTGAGCGACAGGAAGTGCGCGGCGGCGGCACGTGCCCACGTCGCGGCCGCGTCACCTGTCAGACCCTCTGCTGACGCGCTGTATGTTTATAGTAGAGTTGTGTACATACCTCGGAGTTGTCCCAGCGCACTCTGAGCGACAGGAAGTGCGCGGCGGCGGCACGTGCCCACGTCGCGGCCGCGTCACCTGTCAGACCCTCTGCTGACGCGCTGTATGTTTATAGTAGAGTTGTGTACATACCTCGGAGTTGTCCCAGCGCACTCTGAGCGACAGGAAGTGCGCGGCGGCGGCACGTGCCCACGTCGCGGCCGCGTCACCTGTCAGACCCTCTGCTGACGCGCTGTATGTTTATAGTAGAGTTGTGTACATACCTCGGAGTTGTCCCAGCGCACTCTGAGCGACAGGAAGTGCGCGGCGGCGGCACGTGCCCACGTCGCGGCCGCGTCACCTGTCAGACCCTCTGCTGACGCGCTGTATGTTTATAGTAGAGTTGTGTACATACCTCGGAGTTGTCCCAGCGCACTCTGAGCGACAGGAAGTGCGCGGCGGCGGCACGTGCCCACGTCGCGGCCGCGTCACCTGTCAGACCCTCTGCTGACGCGCTGTATGTTTATAGTAGAGTTGTGTACATACCTCGGAGTTGTCCCAGCGCACTCTGAGCGACAGGAAGTGCGCGGCGGCGGCACGTGCCCACGTCGCGGCCGCGTCACCTGTCAGACCCTCTGCTGACGCGCTGTATGTTTATAGTAGAGTTGTGTACATACCTCGGAGTTGTCCCAGCGCACTCTGAGCGACAGGAAGTGCGCGGCGGCGGCACGTGCCCACGTCGCGGCCGCGTCACCTGTCAGACCCTCTGCTGACGCGCTGTATGTTTATAGTAGAGTTGTGTACATACCTCGGAGTTGTCCCAGCGCACTCTGAGCGACAGGAAGTGCGCGGCGGCGGCACGTGCCCACGTCGCGGCCGCGTCACCTGTCAGACCCTCTGCTGACGCGCTGTATGTTTATAGTAGAGTTGTGTACATACCTCGGAGTTGTCCCAGCGCACTCTGAGCGACAGGAAGTGCGCGGCGGCGGCACGTGCCCACGTCGCGGCCGCGTCACCTGTCAGACCCTCTGCTGACGCGCTGTATGTTTATAGTAGAGTTGTGTACATACCTCGGAGTTGTCCCAGCGCACTCTGAGCGACAGGAAGTGCGCGGCGGCGGCACGTGCCCACGTCGCGGCCGCGTCACCTGTCAGACCCTCTGCTGACGCGCTGTATGTTTATAGTAGAGTTGTGTACATACCTCGGAGTTGTCCCAGCGCACTCTGAGCGACAGGAAGTGCGCGGCGGCGGCACGTGCCCACGTCGCGGCCGCGTCACCTGTCAGACCCTCTGCTGACGCGCTGTATGTTTATAGTAGAGTTGTGTACATACCTCGGAGTTGTCCCAGCGCACTCTGAGCGACAGGAAGTGCGCGGCGGCGGCACGTGCCCACGTCGCGGCCGCGTCACCTGTCAGACCCTCTGCTGACGCGCTGTATGTTTATAGTAGAGTTGTGTACATACCTCGGAGTTGTCCCAGCGCACTCTGAGCGACAGGAAGTGCGCGGCGGCGGCACGTGCCCACGTCGCGGCCGCGTCACCTGTCAGACCCTCTGCTGACGCGCTGTATGTTTATAGTAGAGTTGTGTACATACCTCGGAGTTGTCCCAGCGCACTCTGAGCGACAGGAAGTGCGCGGCGGCGGCACGTGCCCACGTCGCGGCCGCGTCACCTGTCAGACCCTCTGCTGACGCGCTGTCTGCTGCTGACGCGTTGCCGCCTGGGGGGACAGTATTGCTATACAATAGAGCCGCAGGAGAAATTGTTGTGAAGCCGACAACTGCAATAACATTGCAATACACTTTCAAACATTACTTTTGCCATGTTGAAAGCAAAGGTATGAAGCCGCTATGCAAAAAATAAGGTTCCAGCGAATTGAAAACCTCCTCTTTTTTGAAGTTGGTTAAAAATAAAGTTCACTTTGTTATTTATTCCTTCGAAAGTGTATTGAAAAAGCTTGTTTGATACATGTGGGCAGTAGTGTGTAAAGTTCTCGGCTCCACAACAATATCGCCTAGCGGAACGGTTGTGAATTCAGCCACAAATGCAATTATCAACTTTATTTTCTTTGATTGCCATAAGAGTATGAGAGTAAATGAACAGTGTCCTTTCCAATGAGATGGAGTGTCAAGATTATAACGTAGTACTCACTGGTGTTCTCGAGCACCTGTCCAGTCCACCAGCAGTCGTCGATCATGCACCGGAAGCGATCCCCGGCCCCCCAGCGGCGCTGCACGGCGGCGTCGTACTGCGCGCGCAGCACCAGGAAGTCGATGACGTCGGGCATGTCGTGGTAGCGCACGGTCAGCGAGCGCGAGCCCAGCGAGCGCCCGCCCAGCGCGCACGCCAGGCGCAGGCACGCCACGCGCGGCGGCTTGATCACGTACTTGATGCCGACTACCTTCACTAGCTCGCACTCCTGGAATACACAGCGGGTCAGTCGTCTGCAAGACGTAGCCCAGTGCTACGGAGGCGTAGCCAAGTGCTACGGTAGAGTATAGCCAAATGCTACAGGAGCGTAGCCAGATGCTACAGAAGCGTAGCCAGGTGCTACGGAAATGTAACAAGTGCTACGGAAGCGTAGCCAGATGCTACAGAAGCGTAGCCAGGTGCTACAGAAATGTAACAAGTGCTACGGAAGCGTAGCCAAATGTTACGAAAGTGTAGCCATATGCTACGGAATAGTAGTCCAGTGCTACGAAAGCGTAGTCCAGTGCTACGGAAATGTAACAAGTGCTACGGAAGCGTAGCCAGATGCTACAGAAGCGTAGCCAGGTGCTACAGAAATGTAACAAGTGCTACGGAAGCGTAGCCAAATGTTACGAAAGTGTAGCCATATGCTACGGAATAGTAGTCCAGTGCTACGAAAGCGTAGTCCAGTGCTACGGAAATGTAACAAGTGCTACGGAAGCGTAGCCAGATGCTACAGAAGCGTAGCCAGGTGCTACAGAAATGTAACAAGTGCTACGGAAGCGTAGCCAAATGTTACGAAAGTGTAGCCATATGCTACGGAATAGTAGTCCAGTGCTACGAAAGCATAGACAAGTGCTACAGAAGCGTAGCCTAGTGCTACGGAAGCGTAACTCAGTGCTACGGAAGCGTAGCCAAGTGCAAGTCAAAGAAACAATTTAACTGTCTTGGATCTTGCCAAGAAATTTATCAGATAAGAAGATCAGCAGAATAAAACAAGGTCAAGACGTGTTACTTACATAGACATGCGACCTCTCCCACGGCTTGTCGCGCGGATTTACTTTGTACACGTCCTTCTCAGACACCGCCTCGAAGTACCGCTGGTGACCCTGCAACATATACCACAGCTTAGCTCATGTAACATCACGCTTGTAATGTCCGAACGGTTAGGTAGGGGTGTACTTTATAGTACATCCACATTTCGACAGTTGGCTTTATTCGATCGTTAAAAATATACCAAAAATGTTATATTATTTCAAAGAACTAACAAAAATAACCCGATGTGTGCAAAAAGTAATAAAATCGATAGAAAAATGGAGTAGCTACATGCTTTAGAAGTTTTTGTAGGGAGCATTTTCTATCCCTGTCGCGCGAAACGACCATTTGTATTACATAAACATATAACGTAATTGACCCTATTGTTGTTATAAACCTATCTACTGTGTCTACCTAGCTGTAAGTTTTCCAAAAATAATAAAATAAAATAACTATGGCGGTATGACATATATGACAATTTCGTGGATTTTTAACAGTTGCAGTAGTTAAGGCGACATTAGCTGCCCGCGACCTTGAGCGCGCGTTTAACTCATCGCCTAAACAAATAAGGTTGAAAATGGCGATGCGTTTGATGCTCGTGACTGCCAAAATGAACGATAGTTCGCAGATTTAATTTATTAAAAAAAAAATACGCTGTAATGTTAAAATATTTTTACATATGTCTTTAGTTGGTTAAATTTACTTTCTGATAGTAAAAAAATAAATAACAGTTGTCACTCAAAATATTGAGCATTTCGAGACGAAAAAGTTTTTTCGTGTGATTTTTTTGTGATTTTGTGATTTTTTTTTTCGAGGTTCTTGATTACTTTTAGAAAATATTTTTGCATAAGTCTTTTACCTATACATTTGACTATACACTGTATTTTTTTTGGAATTGTAATAAGTAGCAATACGGCTAACTCTGCGACGAAAAACAGGTCGTTTTTACGGTTCCCCCGTTAACTGCGCCTTAAATAGCCAGTTATGTTCAAGTCCCATGTAATAGGGGGCGCGCCTATTGCCATCAACCGGGTTCAAATCAGTGGCTACTACCGAGAAGTTCCTTATAGAGCCCCTTGTATAACCCTCCTTATACACTATCCATAGGTCGCTGGGTAATCCGGCTCGAAGGACCATTTTATGTGGCAGTCGCTGGTACTAAAACCACATAAATTGGAAGTATATAGTGGACTGTATTTAAAATTATGCACAAGGTACAATAATAAATAAAGATAATGACATGTGTTACACCGGCAGGTTGTGAACGGTGAATGATCTAGTTTCATTCACATGAACGGAACGAGTGAATTATTCTAAAGTTTGCTTCATACAGCACTCACTACTAAAATAACCTGATATAATGATATTGATTTAATAGTAATACTCACAAGTCTAAAGTACAGACACTGGTCTCCCATCTGCGGATGGTAGGGCGCCTTGCGCGGAGCCACGGCCGTCAGCCACTCGCCCGGCCGGTACGCGTCCGGCAGCTCGGGGGCGGGGGCGGGGCCGGGCTCGGGGGCGGGGGCGGGGCCGGGCTCGGGCTCCGGCTCGGGGTCAGCCCCGGGCGAGGACGGCGCGGGGCGGGGCGGCGCGCGCTTGGCCGTCACCGTGCTGGGGCTGTAACTGGACAAGTGCGCAACTAATGGACCGGCGATACAGCGTACTACGTCAACTATATACTATTGAGTACGCAACGACTTTAATATATAGTGTGTGAATATGCAAGTTGAAGTAGCAATGGGCAGGCCACGTCGCTCGAAGAACCGACAACCGATGAGGTAGGAAGGTTCTCGAATGGCGACGAACTGGAAGACGCAGCGTTGGTAGGCCTCCCACCAGGTGGACCGACGACATCGTGAGAGTCGCCCGCAACCACGCGTTCTATGGGGTAGGCCTTTGTACAGCAGTGGACGTCTTATGGCTGATGATGATATGATATGGATAGTGTGTTTAGCACGTACCGGTTGGTAGGCACAGGCCGGCGACGCGCTCGTGCGGGCGGTGCCAGCGCGGCGCCTGCCTCCCAGTCCGAGTACGCTGATGATGACGAGCTGCGGACACGGGAGGGGGGGGGGGGGGGGGGGGTTACTGTATGTGTTCACTAATATACAACATTAATCAGTGTGTCGGGTGATCGGTTTATAGCTCTAAGCCCATGAGAAACAAAATATCTACAGTACTTAATAAAGTTGCAAGACCAGGTGGCGCAGTGGCTAAGCGATTGGACTGCTGCGCTGCGTGTCGCGGGTACGATCCCCGCACGGAACAAATATCTGTATGGCCTGCAGATAGTTGTTTCGGGTCTGGGTATTTGTGTATGTGACTTTCTATGTTTGTGAACGCACCCACGATACAGGAGAAATTCCTAGTGTGATCGTTTAAAAAAAAAAAAAAAACAAAAATGGATGACCAACCATTACATACAGAGTTTGATCCATGCCTCGGAAAGCACAAACCATTGGGCCTGGCTGCCATATAAAATAAATGATGTTTATTTTAAAGCTCAGTTTCCACCGCGAGCGAACCCATTAATGACTTATTTTACCTCCTAAGAGAAAACTGATTCCATTGTGTCTAACTACAGGGACTCGAGCGGAAATGACTCAGCGGGCAAAAAGAGTAAAAATGAGCTCACTCTGATCTTGTTTCATTTCTCTTTTGCGGTGAGAACCAGACGACTAAACACTTTCTTAATGGAAACGCAAGCCTATTTCATGAAAACAAAGTCCGTTTCGCTTAGCCATTTCCAGCTAATGAGCCAAAGAGCTAAAGTAAGCTGAGTTAATGGGCTTAAGAGCGTATGCTACCTCAGATTAGCAACCCTATTTGTGGTGGTTCAAACTTCGCTTGAAATACTGTTAGAATAAAGTTCAAATCAGCTTGCACTACAAAGCGGTTGTTACGTCTTTCGCTGCGGTCGAATAGTGCGAAATTAGTGGTATTTTGCGATTTACAAAAAAACTATTGATTGGACTAAAAAAGTAAAACACTATGACTTTAGTATGTTGCTTGTAGAATTATTTGGCAAAAAAATCAGAACGATGACATGTATTTTAGTATGGTTTTTACTCGTTAAAAGAAATTTTTAGAGGTATCTTCGCGATTTTTTTCTATCGAGCAAAGTTAGTTGTATTATGTTTTCACAACACTATGGCACTAGCATATATCCTGAAGAATATCATATATTTTTCTGATGTTGATTACTGCAGTGAATCATATACTTTTACGCATTATAACACTCGCGTTTGAGGTACCATAAGCTCTTAAGAGTAATGTCTGTTTCGCGGTGTAACCGTACTGAAGGTATACCAATCACCCGTCACACTTGTACTAGTATGTTCGCTACAGCTAGTGCACCAACCTGTCGCTCCTACTCTTACTCCTGCACGAGTGTTGCGAGCTGCCGTGAACCACAACCACACCATTACTTATACGTTACTTACACAAGCAAATGAGATTTATGATCGTTATTCAATACTATTAGTAGTTATACAGTCTGTTAGATGAAACGAGGGACATATTCAAAGACACAATATGCTTACATGATACTTATAAAAATATGAACATTTGGGGGTATGAGGAACAGGGTGTAAAGTTCCTCATCCCCCATTGAAAGGGAGGATCCTCCGACCGGACGGGTGTTGTGTCCGGCGGGCTAACTGCCCGTCCGGTCGGAGGATCCTCCCTTTTCAATGGGGGATGAGGAACTTTACACCCTGTTCCTCATACTCCCCCAAAAACATACCAAATTTTACGGAAAAGTCTCGCAACCCTTGCACTTTTAGGTAAAATCCATTTTCCCTTCATATTTTAAAACAGCCGTAGGAGGTAGGATAATAGCGAAAAAGAATATTTAGAACGAAAATCTGAATAACCTCCTTCAATGTGCGTCTGATCATTATGTGATATGGCAAGAAAGGAGGTGTTTGATGACAAGTATGACAACATGAGTAATGGACAAGTATGGAGACCTGTAATTGGCTTTCAGACTATTGTACTGTCCTTTATCTGTTTGTTTTAGCTGTAAGTCTCCCATGTTAACTAAATAAATAAAATAAATAAATAAGACATTCAGTGACGGTCACAAATAAAACATTGGTTGCATGTAACAAAGAGTTGTATGACAATGTTGTTAGTAGCAAGTTTTGCAAATAGGTTTGTAGATCTCACCGTATAATAGGATAGTTCAAAAAAGAATATTAATTAGTCCGTCAGATTGATTTTCAAAAAATATAGGACACGTATTTTTTCTTTTTCCACGTAAATAATAAATGAAGACGAGTCAGTGCTGAGAAAAGTCGCGCGACGTCACAGTTTGGTACATTTTTTATTCTGGTAAAAAATATGTGACGTCACCAGCCCCCACTCATGATCTTTGACACGTTTTATTTTTTATTTATTTATTTATTTATTTAGTACCTGGAGGACTTACAGCTAATAAAAACGAACAAAAAGAAGAAACCATAGTCACCAGAAAGCCAATTACAAGTCCTCACGTATAGCAATATAATACAATGGTTTATGGTATGAGCACAAAACAAAAAAACGCCTTATGTAAAACAAATACAATATAAAAAAAAAAACTTAGATCGCAACGCATGTTTTTACATGCAATTACAACAACAACAGATAATTTAACCTACTGCTACTTGAAAAATTTGAGGCTTAAGCACCTTCTGGCCGAATTCACACTAGTTGTGAATGGATCTAAGTCATATTCCTTGCATATGTCGTTGAAATGTCTGCTTGCACGCACAATATAGCTGTTCTGCCTATAATTCGAAGATGTGTGAGGTACACGTATGGGTGGTGGTTACGCTTCGTAACTTATAGTTTTTCTTATATTTTTTCTACATCACCTAATGATGATTGAAAGGCATTGGTTTACTGTTCTAATTCATTTAATCTGTGCCATATCTCGTTGATTAGGTGATTTCCTCGTGCCTTGCAGCGCGCGCGCAATGTCGCGCCGCGCCGTCATTGGCAGTCTCGCTCTAACCTTGGGATAGTGTGGATGCGCATGCTATGTTTGACACTGATTAGTCCCATCGCGCCCTAAAACCCCTGAACTGAACCTATATAAACTGTTATCAGCCTACCCCAGACCTATGATAGTGTGTTGTGTATTGCTGGCCAGCGTAGTGTATCCAGAAAAGATCTGTGAGCTGTTCATCCCGAAAACGAACACGTTGCCGCCGCCTGCGCGCGCTTGGGATCGCTGGTCAAGGTATGTGGTACAATTAATGAATTGAACGATCTCCTGTGCCTTTCTTCCCGATTGCGTATTTTTTTGCCTTCAACTTCTTATGACAGAATCAGCAATTATAGCCTAGATTGCTCTAATAATCTAGGCTCAATCCGCGTGTGATTTTAGCGGAAATTTACAACTTCTGCAGGTTATACGCTCCATTTTGGTCCTTCGTCCCGGACAAATTAATTTTGGGCCTTTTTACGGCCTATTTTTAAGTCCTAAAAGTCTGATTTTGAGCAAAAAACTTAGGAATTTTCAATGTTAATTGCATATCATCACACAACTCTCAACTCTATTGCTATAGTAATAAGGTTCAAACTGCCTTGCGTTTGCAATAGGTCAACCGTCAAATTAATTCTTAATTCAAATCTTTAAATTCACTATATAAAGCTCCGAAAAATACATTTAATTGAATATCAACGTTAATTCATATCGCTAAATACGTTTATTTAATAAATCAGTTAGTTTTCGGCGTAATACATATTTTTTTGTTCGGTTATAAATATTGTGGGTAGTGGGTATAAATCGTCGTACGTTGACTGTGGAATGTTCCAGTTCTGAACTTTGTTCGCGTACCCATGATTAAATTTAGTTACGCATTAGAAACTTTTACATACTTATTATGTTGGTACTAATCGAAATTGCTAAATAAATAACATTGATTGTTATTGTAAGATACACTTGTATTGGTTCGTTAGGTTTACGCCTGTTATATTCGTATTGCACGAGCAGGTATGCTTTATATAGCGAGACTCAACCGCATATGATTAGTTATTGCAATTAACCATATTATCATCGCGTCGCTTGTTATTTTGTTTTGTAAGGTAACTTGATTTCTTGACAGAAACCTTCAGGTAAAATAACAGATGTGTATAAACTTTACGCGTTAATTCTCCTCATTGGAAATAGCCGTATATTTATACATATCACACCCGCACTTCACGTTTGCAAACGTAGTATGTACTTACTAGATAACTTATTTCAAACAGTCATCTACGCGTCTGTACTCGTGAGGAAATTTACTGTTTCTTACGAAGTTATTTCGTTATGAATACACTCGCATCGCTTACGAAAATAAGTTTACACTTTTTTCTAAGTTCAACACTTAACTTATTATTAGTTAAGAATCTGTACCTTCATAATACTTGTATTGAGTAAGTTAATCTCATTCAAGTAGAAGTTAGTGCAGACAAGTTAATCGCGTCGCATCCGACATAAATGCTATTATCGGGTTGTAGGTATATCTGAGCTAATCATAAATAGTATATAGATGGGTACGTTCATAAGATATTTGGCGTGCTTACTATTTTAATTTATATTAGGTTTTGTTACGTGCACTCGGTTAAAGCGTTGGTAGTTTATATTTGTTTACCTTTCAATTTAATATTGTTAGGGTTTCGCGTGTACGGAAAGTTCGTTCCGTACTATTATCTTAAGTTATAATATCTTTAATTGAGTTATCGGTTTAATTTGCCCCTAACCTCACTCACTGGGGTTCCGTAGAAGATAAAGGTTGATTTAATATTATTATTTTTGTGTCATATTTAACTTCTGTTCACAATGAGTGACAAGGTTAAACTTAGATTATTAGAAAGTAAACGTGACGCATATTTTGCGCGGGTTCAAAGGATTTTGGATTCAACTAAATCTTTAACTACCGAAAGATTACGCAACGCTTTCATCGCTCAGGCAAAACAAATTGATGGATTGCGTAGTGAATTCAATGGACTAATGGACGAGATAAATATGCTCAATTTGACATTGGATCCAACCTGTGAAGTAAGCTATGGCGCATTGCATTCATTTGATGAGTTGGTCGGCGAAATAAAGTTTAGTTTATCTTCATTAACTGAGTCAAGTGATTTCCAGAAACCTAGCCCGTCAGCGAGCCCTAATGCTCACCATATACAGGTTCCTAAAATCGAGCTGCCTACCTTTGACGGTGATATTCAGAGCTTTCCGTTCTTTTATGAGACGTTTAAACGTATTATACATACTAACGCAGATCTATCAGATTCGGATCGCATTCACTATCTGTTGAGTTGTTTGAAGGGAAAGGCTAGGAATGTGGCCGAAGGTATTGTACCTTCTGGCGATAATTACCTTGTTGTCTGGGAGGCGCTTCTCGCCAAGTACCTAGACACTCGCGCGCTCGCTACTAATTATCTAAATCAGCTGTTCTCATTGAAATCGTTCGGATCGACTCCCGCTAATATTGAAAAGGGTTTCGATAAATTAACTTCTACGGTTGCGGGACTCAAACAATTGAAAATACATAACTTAGATGATTTTATATTTATTCATTGGGGTCTTAAGTTAATAGACTCTGATACCGCAAAACATTTTGAAATGTCGCTTCGTAATCAACAGGAGTTAGATTATGATTATTTCGTAAAGTTTGTTCGTGAACAAGTTAAAATCTTGTATCGTTCCTCTCCGGCGGCTAGTAAGTCCGCCACCGCAGGTAGCCCCCGCGCCTCATCTAAGGAATCGCAGGTGTTTGTGGCTACTGAATCTAAATGTTCACTTTGTCACTCCACGCATAAAAACTTGTTTATGTGCAAAGCGTTTCAAAAGTTGAGCGTTGATAATAGATTTAAGTTTATAAAAGACAATAACAGATGTGGTAATTGCCTAAGTAGCCAACATACTGTCTCTAAGTGCCTATCGAAGTCAACATGTAAGAAATGCAACGGTAAGCATCATTCCTTATTGCATTTCGAGAAATCGACGCAAGCCCCTGCGCCGACGCCCGCTAGCGCCCCCACCTCCGCTTCTGCGGCCGACCCAGCTGCTTCCGATGGTGTGGCGTTGTGTACGCATTCTTCTGCTCAAGTCCAGGCCACACGTAGTACGGAAGTGCTGGCTACTGCCAAGGTGCTGGTGGCGGGTAGGAAGGGTAAGGCCGTGGTGGTTAGGTGTCTCTTGGACCCTGGGTCACAAAAGAATTATATGACATCGCGTTGCTGCCGTATGCTCGGTCTAACTATACATACTGACTCGATAACTACCGTTCGTGGTATTGGTGGCACGTCGCAGCCCGTTCGCGGCTCGGTGAATCTTTCGTTCAGCTCACGGTTTTGCTCGCAGCCTAAGTATGAAATAGACGCTTTAGTTTTGGATCAAATAACCGGACAGCTGCCACTGGGTGCTATAGATACGTCCGTATTAAATCATATTGATCCTAAACTATTCGCGGATGACAGCTGGGGTGTGCCAGGTAATATTGATATGTTACTTGGGGTCAAGTTGTTCGCTAAGTTATTGCGACCCGGTCACGTGACCAGCGTACCCGGTTGTCCCGACGCATTGGAGACTGTGCTCGGCTACATACTTCTAGGAGAAGCACCTATCATCGAACCTCCAACTGACACTCTGTCTTTCTTTGCGAGTTCGTTCGATAACTTCGATCTTCGTAAGTTTTGGGAGATTGAAGATGTTACTGCTTCATCCATTGGGAGTGTGGATGATAAACATTGTGAAGAGTTTTATTGTAGCACAATTACCCGCGCTCCAAATGGCAAGTATGTTGCAGCTTTACCACTGAAAACAGACGCGTCAGCTTTGGGAAATTCTTTTAATATGGCTCGCAAGAGGTTCTATAGTCTTGAACGTAAACTTAAGTCACTTCCTAACGTCAAACTTCTTTATGATGACGTCATACGGGATTATCTAAAAAACAATTATATTTCTTTGGTGCAGAATATCTTACCTGAATGTATGTTGCCCAAACGAAATTGTAAGGAGCGAGAAATGGAATACTATATTCCTCACCATGCTGTCATTCGAGAGGATAAGGTGACCACCAAATTGCGTGTAGTCCTAGACGCCAGTGCATGTACAGATAACGGTACCTCGCTAAATGATATCCTGTACGCAGGTCCAGTCCTTCAGGCTGACCTTTTCAACATTTTATTAAATTTTAGGCTTTTTAGTGTCGCTATTTCCGCAGATGTCAAATCTATGTACCTACGTATAGGTATACGCTCACAAGATCGTTCATTACAACGTATCTTATATCGATTTAACGAGGAAGAAGAACTTCAAATTTATCAGTTTTCAGTGCTTCCCTTTGGTTTAAAGTGTAGTCCTTTTATAGCAATTCGCACTATCCAACAGTTATGTCAGGATGAAGGAACACAGTTACCTCTCGCCAGGGACATTCTGCAGCGAGATATTTATATGGATGACATAGTTAGTTCTATACCTAGCACTGCGCTAGCTATAGACTCGGCTCGTGAACTAATAGAAATATTCTCTCGCGGCGATTTTCAACTGACGAAGTGGTCTAGCAACAGTGTCGATGTTCTTCGGACTATTCCAGAGTCATTACGACTTTCACAGAGCGTGGACCTAAGTAAAGACCCGAACCAGAAAATACTGGGACTTCGTTGGTTCCCTGACGAGGATTGTTTCGTATTCCAGGTTAACCCTGATGTCCGCACTTGCACTAAACGGAATATTCTTTCTTCCATCGCACGTCTTTTCGACGTTTTAGGTCTCGTTGCACCGATAATTTTATATGCCAAGCTTCTTATAAAAGAGCTTTGGCTTGTCAAACTTGGATGGGATGACGTCCCACCACCTCGCATTGTTCGTCTGTGGGAACAGTTTCAATCTGAACTGCCAATCATCTCTGAATTGAGATTTTTGCGACATGTCGGCGTCGTAGAACGCTGTAGACTCTCACTCGTCGGTTTTGCCGACGCTAGTGAGAAGGCTTACGGTGGTTCGGTTTATGCCCACGTTGTCAGACCTGACGGTAGTGTCGTGGTCTCGCTGGTGTGTGCGAAATCTAAAGTCGCGCCACTGAAAGTCGTTTCGCTAGCTCGTCTCGAGTTATGCGCCGCACTCCTCTTATCAACTGTGATAAAGCGAGTATATAATCTTTTCGCAGCTCGACACGCCATTGAGGTAGTCGTAGCTTTTTCGGATTCAACTGTAACTTTGAGTTGGATTCATTCCGCACCGCATCGATGGCACACCTTCGTAGCCAATCGTATTGCTAAGATTCATGAGAATCTTTCGGCAGATCACTTCTTCCATGTGAAAGGGTCTGAAAATCCCAGTGACTGCCTCTCTCGCGGTTTAACGCCTGCCCAATTAGTGCATCATCCGTTGTGGCTAAATGGGCCGCCATGGCTTAAACTTCCCCGCGCTGAATGGCCGATAAAACCATTCGTTTCAGGCGAGTCGCAAGAGCTTCCAGAAATGAAGCCCGTGGCTTTACCTGCTCTCTTGCACGAATGCTCTGACAGAAGTCCTCCTTCTGACAACATTTTGTACGTTCGCTCTACCAGGTTCTCGTCCTGGTTTAAATATTTAAAAACTATTTGCTTAGTTTATAAGTTCATCAAACGGCTCCCTAGAGGGCCCGTTACTGCGTCTGATTTAGAGTTCGCTGAATCTATTGTGTGGCGATCTGTGCAGAGGATTTACTTTGAATCTGATCTCGATCGTTTAGCCCGCAATGAGTTGTGCTCTAAGCCAGTACAACGGTTAAGTCCCTTCCTTCTCGAAGGACTTATCCACGTTGGAGGTCGCCTAGCAAACTCTGAGCTAGATTTTGACTCTCGTCATCAGATCCTCCTTCCGCGTCAAGATCACATAGTGGAACTTTTAGTTTCCCACTATCATGTGACAAATTTCCACACAGGTCCAACCTTGCTCGTATCGCTCTTGCGACAAAAGTATTGGATCCTGTCCGCGCGACGTATTGCACGTCACATTACCTTTAAATGTAACATTTGCTTTCGAGCAAAGCCACGACCTACCTTTCCTATAATGGCGGATTTACCACGTTGTCGCGTTGAGTCGGCTCCTAAGGCTTTCACTCATACAGGTTGCGACTACGCGGGACCCTTCTTGGTCACGCCGGTGCGTGCTAGAGGCCAGAGGGCCAGGAAAGCGTACATCTGCCTTTTTACATGCTTGACAACTCGCGCTCTGCATCTTGAGATTGCCTCAGATCTTAGCACTGCGAGCTTCCTGTCTGCGTTGAAACGCTTCCTGGCGCGTAGAGGTCCGGTTCAGTGTCTGTACACGGATAATGCTACCAATTTTATTGGAGCCAAATCCTATCTCCGAGATCTCTACCAATTCTTGGCTAAAGAGTATCACCCCTTGTGGGAAAGAGAACTTGCAGAGCATCGAATCACACTCAAAAACATCCCCTGTAGAGCTCCACATTTTGGTGGTTGTTGGGAAAGTGAAGTGAAGAGTGTCAAAACGCATCTCTACAAAGTCATCGGTCAGCAAATTCTTAGCTTTGAAGAGTTTAACACTATGCTAACTCAAGTAGAAGCTTTACTAAACTCGAGGCCTCTGTACGCGATCAGCTCAGATCCGTCAGAGCCCACTTCATTATCACCGGCGCACTTCTTGCATACGAAACCTCTTTTATTTCTGCCCGCTCGCGAAGTCAATGAAACGCGCTTACATCTTATTTCGCGATATGAATTGACTGATCAGATGGTTCAATCTTTTTGGAAGCGGTGGCGCCAAGAGTACTTGCACACCCTACAATCCAAACAAAAATGGAACACTCCTTCCAATCCAATACGGGTCGGTATGGTTGTCGTCTCCATGCAGGACAATGTGATGCCTCTGCATTGGCCGTTAGGAGTAATTCACGAAATATTTCCAGATAAAAACGGAGTTTGTAGAGTCGCATCTGTCAAGACTCAAAGCGGGATCCTTCAGAGTCGCCCGGTAGTAAAGTTGTGCCCTTTGCCAACGCAATAAGTTTAGTTACCTTAATATTAATTCTTACCTTGCACCAATGTGCAGTATTAGATTTAGTTACCGCGTAGAATAGTTAGTTAAGTATTCTTATTTGTTATATATAGAGTCGCAACTCTAGAGTTCTTATAGCTTTGTGGAGTTGTGATGATATGCAATTTTATTTACTTCTCCTTTGCGTTTCGAAAGTAGGAACTTTCAAGCCGGGGAAAATGGTTACGCTTCGTAACTTATAGTTTTTCTTATATTTTTTCTACATCACCTAATGATGATTGAAAGGCATTGGTTTACTGTTCTAATTCATTTAATCTGTGCCATATCTCGTTGATTAGGTGATTTCCTCGTGCCTTGCAGCGCGCGCGCAATGTCGCGCCGCGCCGTCATTGGCAGTCTCGCTCTAACCTTGGGATAGTGTGGATGCGCATGCTATGTTTGACACTGATTAGTCCCATCGCGCCCTAAAACCCCTGAACTGAACCTATATAAACTGTTATCAGCCTACCCCAGACCTATGATAGTGTGTTGTGTATTGCTGGCCAGCGTAGTGTATCCAGAAAAGATCTGTGAGCTGTTCATCCCGAAAACGAACACGTTGCCGCCGCCTGCGCGCGCTTGGGATCGCTGGTCAAGGTATGTGGTACAATTAATGAATTGAACGATCTCCTGTGCCTTTCTTCCCGATTGCGTATTTTTTTTCCTTCAACTTCTTATGACAGAATCAGCAATTATAGCCTAGATTGCTCTAATAATCTAGGCTCAATCCGCGTGTGATTTTAACGGAAATTTACAACTTCTGCAGGTTATACGCACCAGGTGGATTAAAACGAAATGTTTTACAAGGTACATTAAAATGAAATTTTGACAGTAACTCAGGGTTATCGATGTCGTTATTGAGGATTTTCAACAAAAATAAGCTGTCAGCAATTTTACGTCGTTCCACCAGTGGTAGTAGATGGAATTTCTTACAGAGTCCAAGGTAATTGGTTGACTGATATGGAATCCTTTGATGATAGCAAAGATACTTTATGAAACGCCTTTGGATGTTTTCAATGCGATCTATGTATTTGTGATAACGAGGATTCCATATCTGAGAGGCATACTCCAGCTGACTTCTTACAAAAGTGCAATATAAAATTTTTAGTGTTTTAGCGTTTGTAAAACACTTAGAGAGACGTGTTATAAACCCAAGTAGTTTAGAAGCTTTTTTGACAATTGAATCAATGTGTGTGTCAAAAACTAACTTACTGTCTTGATGGACGCCCAAGTCACGAATAGTGTTGCACCTTGGCAAGATCTGGCCCGCCAAGGTATAAGTAGTAGCCAAAACTGCTCGTTTCCTAGTGAAAGTGATCACCGAACACTTGGATGGGTTGAGATCTAGTCTATGAGCCCGGCAATACTCCTCAAGCCGATACAAATCAGCCTGAAGTGCTAGTCTGTCTTCAAGTGTAGAAACAGTGGCAAATATTTTCATGTCATCGGCAAAACATAATAGGTTGGATGAATGGAGGCACTGATCGATGTCATTCACATAGACTACAAATAAAAAGGGCCCCAACAACGATCCCTGAGGCACCCCACTGGGCACGTTTACCCAACTAGACATGTAATTGTTGAGGACTACGGCTTGTGACCTGTTGTCAATGTAAGAAGCGAACCACCTCAAGAGGTCCCCACGGATGCCCATGTAGCTCAGCTTCTTTATGAGGGTATCGTGGTCGATCCGATCAAATGCCTTGCTATAATCTGTATAAATCACATCGACCTGATTACCATTATCCATAGCATCCGTAATAAAATCATTAAATAAAATCAAATTAGAAGTGGTAGACCGTCCTTTTAAAAATCCGTGCTGAAATGAGCTGAATGAGCTAGCAAGGGCGGGATATAACTGGTTATAGACAATCCTCTCAAATATTTTAGCTATAATGCACAGCTTGGAAATAGGCCTATAATTAGTAATCTCGGTTTTAGACCCCTTCTTATGTACGGGTGTAACAAATGCAGATTTCCACACTTTGGGAACAACACCTTGAGTTAAAGACTTAGAAAACAATATTGATATGGGTAGGGCAATGGAAGACGCGCATTTAATCAGAAATTTAGATGATATACTATCAGGGCCCGCACCTTTAGTTGGATCCAGTTTACGAAGTAATCCGGTCACAACATCAACATTCACTTCAATGTGACAAATGTCAGATGTAGTTCTGTTAGTATCAGAAGGGAAAATAGGGGGTGGACTGGGATTATTAGATGAAGGGGGGTTGAGGAAAGTAGACATGAAATAAGACGAAAAAGCTTCACAAATAGAGTCTCCAGTGAGTAATGATTCATCGTTATAATTTAGAGTATTAGGTATTGAATTAGAGTTATAACGATTTTTAACAAAGGACCAAAAGTGTTTGGGGTTTTCTTTAATTGAGTTTTCGGTAAGGTTAAGGTATCTTTCATAACATGAAGCTTCCATAGTTTTGACTCTGTCACGCAAATATTTAAATGTTACCTCGTCAGATTTATTGCCGTAAATCTTGAATTTTTTTAGATATTTATATTTTTCTTTAATAGTATTGACGAGCGATGAGCTGTACCAGACTGGGTATTTTGTGTTACGTACTAACTTTTGTGGTATATATTTGTTTTGGAACTTTTTGATAGTATCTGTAAAGTACTGAACCGACTCATCCAGTGATCGGGTCGAAAACTCATGCTCCCAATTAGTTCCAGAAATCTCGTTATTAATCGAATCGAAATCACCTTTGCTATAGATATATCGCAACCGCGGCGCATGGTCAAGGGGAGGTATCTCAAAGATGTCCACACTGACCAACAGCGCAGGATGATATGGATCTATGGGCACAAGAGGGTCAACACACTCACTAACACAAGCTAACTTATTTGAGAGGACTAAGTCCAACAGTTTTCCATACCTATTAGCTACACCATTATACTGTCCAAAGTCCAGCGTACATAACTCGTCCGCGAACAAACACTCGTCACTAGTGGCGGGGTTCACTGGGACCAACGAAAGGTTATTAGATGGAGCCCACGAGATTCCACTCATATTAAAATCACCTAAAACTAGAAAGACATCCGAAGTCTTACTCAGAGCTATTTGGTTCAATTTGGACAAGAAGTTACCTAGTTGTTCCGAAAACGATAACCCTTTACTTTGTTTACAAAGGTAAATAGCACAAATATATAGGTTCACGCATTCTCGTGACTTCGAATTTTTAAGCCGTAAGTTGATCCAGAGGTCCTCAGCTGAGGAATGTAGAAGCGGTTGTGGACTGACAGGTAACTCCCTACGCGTCGCAATAAGCACACCACCTCCTCTCGTCTGTCCAGTCATAGCATAATCCCGGTCACGGCGCCACACTAAATAACGATCATCAAATAACTCTGAGTTTAACACGCCGTCTATTAACCAAGTCTCCGTTAAAACAATAATATCGTAGGAATTATGTAAAACCTGACGGTAGAACGAGTCAGTCTTTGTTCGCAATCCCCGTACGTTCTGATAAAAGACGGTCAGACACTGATCACTGTTGTTAGCCATCGCACATATATCTAACAATAATTAAATAAGCAACACAAATAATATTAGATAATAAAATTAGCCAATTCATTCCGAGACAATAATAATTAGTTACGTTTAAAAGAGGTATAAATGTGTAATGTGGGTAAAGGTGCAAACATTTCGCAAGAAAGTGTAAATCATCCGATGTTAGGCAGGACATGACTGTGCGAGCAAGCAAGCAGCAATACATCACACGCATATGCGTAAGCGAGACAAACATGTATTTAAGTATTGGTACTCGAAGGCGAACAGCGCGATAAGGAATATAATAGAAGCCCAGTAGCGGCGCAGAGGTGCTAAACCTTTTACTAAAACAAAGCAAATAACAAATGATATGCGAACTTTGATACATTTTAAAAATAGAAAAGCAATAAATCAATTTGATCTGTAAATAGAGGTGGTTTATACAATCTTGTTTAAATCAAATTCATTTCTTACTATAAATGTTTTGCAATTAACATCCTTGCGCACATGAATCTTACCATGCTTCACCCAAACGAATTCATGGCGTTTCTCTTTAGCGGCGATTTTCGTTATATTTAAAAGTTTCTTGGATTCCACACTCAAATGATCGTTGACATAAATACGTTGTGACGCTCCTTGAAAACCAATGTCCGATGTGGAGAGACCCTTATCAGCACGTGCAGCCGCAACAAAATCTTCTTTAATATATCTATTGAGGAAGCTCACTATCACCAATTTTTCTTTAGAATTATGTATAGGTACCCGCGAAATATAGTTAATCTGGGCCTTTGGACAATTGTAGTTGATTCTGCTGCTGATGGCGTCAACGATTGAGAATAAGTTCTCATCCTTCTTAACGGGGACACCCTTAATTTCTACATTGTTAAGCCTGGATCGCTGGTCAAACGAAGTAAGGTCAAGCTTTGTTGAGGCTAATGCTGTTTGCAGTGAAGAGACAGTGTTCTGAAGCTTCTCATACTCGGAGGCTTTGCTTTCAAGTTCTGCAAGTCTGGTATCGAATTCATCGAGTCTACCACTAGAGAAATCACAGCTTTTCTTAAGCTCGGTCAGCTCTTCTTTAATCGATTTTATGTCGTTGACTAAGGTTGGTAAGCTCTGCAGATGCTGCTTCATTTCGCGAATCTCACCCAGTACTGTATCCAAAGAGGCAGAAGGTTGCGGTGAGAGTGGAGCAGGCGACTTACAAGTAGGACATTTCCATTGTGCTCTTCGGTCAGTTCCCAGTTTTCTCCAACCCGCTTCAGACACATGCGCACAAGAGAAGTCCAGGAATTTTTTGCAGCTTCCACATTGCACCCCGTCGTTAAATTGATCATTGCAAATTGCACACGTCTTCATCATGAATAAAAATTATTAGGAAGTAATCACAACTTAATGGAATCGAAAAAAGGTTGACGATCTATTTATTTTAGCGTAAGCGTACTGTGCTTGTGCGTACTCACACGAGAATGATTTTCGTCAATTTTGAATCTATACTATCTATACTTCTATACTTATCTATACTAATATAATAAAGAGGTAAAGTTTGTTTGTATATTTGTGTAAGGGGTAATCTCGGGATCTACTGAACCGATTTTAAAAATTCTTTCACCAATAGAAAGCCACATTATTGCTGAGTGTCATAGGCTATATAAAAACCGAAAAATAAAAAGGCTTTTACGTGGTAGTCCGTTTTGCAAAGTGAATCGGAGAAAAAACCAAAGCAGCGGCGGGCGCGGGATGGTTTCGGGTTTAATTCGGTTCGCGTTCGTGCTCGCTCGGGAGAAAGGGGCGTGGCCTTTTACATCTGATCTGAGAGGTAGGTACCCGCGCGGCCCAGTCGCGTGGTCGGCTCCTTACGCAGCGGACGTCCCCGAAATAGAATTTTTCGAAACGTAATTAGCACACTTTCGACTAATTAGGCCCAACGAAGTGGGCACGGGTCAGCTAGTAATTTGATAAAACAAAAAACAAGTGTCCAATATTTTTCGATAATCTAACAGACGGACTATATAGATTTGTTTGATGAAATACCCTATTTATGGTGACACAGACATTCAATATTCTTGGCAAGCAGTAAGTAGCTAGAACATACCTGGTATCAGTATCGCTGAGAACATACCTGGTATCAGTATCGCTGAGCTCCAAACTGGAGTTCCTGGACTCGGGCGTGGAGCGATCCTGTCTCGGCACACGTTGCACCCACTCGTCACTTGTGTCACTACACGACGCTGACTCCGGGGACGGTGGCTCGGGGCGCAAGCGGGCCCGCTCGGCTCCCCGGGACCGCTCCGTGGGGCCCCGCGCGCGGTCAGCCGGGCCCCGCGCGCGGTCGGCCGGGCCCCGCGGCCGCCGCCCGGCCCGACGCCGCGGGCCCCCGGTCCCCTCGGTCGCGGTACTGATCATGACAGGACGGCGTCGCATCTCGCGCCGGTACCAACTTTGTTCTAAGGCGTTCAGTTCTGCGCTGTAATGGGAATGCTGTTGTGTTAATGTTGAGACGTGTATTGCAAGTTAAACATGTTTTTGACGACGCTGATGCCGATGAGAGATGAAAATTCAAAATGGCGGCTGCAAAAATGTTACCATGTCTTGTGTATGTGCTCTCTAGCGGCTGGCGCGAGCGGCTTGACTCGGGCGCGCTCGCTGTAAGGCACCAGCAGCGGGTCCCCGCGCTGCCAGGAGCCCGCAGTGTACCGCACTCCCTCCCCGCGCTACATGTACGTACCATGTCTTGTGTATGTGCTCTCTAGCGGCTGGCGCGAGCGGCTTGACTCGGGCGCGCTCGCTGTAAGGCACCAGCAGCGGGTCCCCGCGCTGCCAGGAGCCCGCAGTGTACCGCACTCCCTCCCCGCGCTACATGTACGTACCATGTCTTGTGTATGTGCTCTCTAGCGGCTGGCGCGAGCGGCTTGACTCGGGCGCGCTCGCTGTAAGGCACCAGCAGCGGGTCCCCGCGCTGCCAGGAGCCCGCAGTGTACCGCACTCCCTCCCCGCGCTACATGTACGTACCATGTCTTGTGTATGTGCTCTCTAGCGGCTGGCGCGAGCGGCTTGACTCGGGCGCGCTCGCTGTAAGGCACCAGCAGCGGGTCCCCGCGCTGCCAGGAGCCCGCAGTGTACCGCACTCCCTCCCCGCGCTACATGTACGTACCATGTCTTGTGTATGTGCTCTCTAGCGGCTGGCGCGAGCGGCTTGACTCGGGCGCGCTCGCTGTAAGGCACCAGCAGCGGGTCCCCGCGCTGCCAGGAGCCCGCAGTGTACCGCACTCCCTCCCCGCGCTACATGTACGTACCATGTCTTGTGTATGTGCTCTCTAGCGGCTGGCGCGAGCGGCTTGACTCGGGCGCGCTCGCTGTAAGGCACCAGCAGCGGGTCCCCGCGCTGCCAGGAGCCCGCAGTGTACCGCACTCCCTCCCCGCGCTACATGTACGTACCATGTCTTGTGTATGTGCTCTCTAGCGGCTGGCGCGAGCGGCTTGACTCGGGCGCGCTCGCTGTAAGGCACCAGCAGCGGGTCCCCGCGCTGCCAGGAGCCCGCAGTGTACCGCACTCCCTCCCCGCGCTACATGTACGTACCATGTCTTGTGTATGTGCTCTCTAGCGGCTGGCGCGAGCGGCTTGACTCGGGCGCGCTCGCTGTAAGGCACCAGCAGCGGGTCCCCGCGCTGCCAGGAGCCCGCAGTGTACCGCACTCCCTCCCCGCGCTACATGTACGTACCATGTCTTGTGTATGTGCTCTCTAGCGGCTGGCGCGAGCGGCTTGACTCGGGCGCGCTCGCTGTAAGGCACCAGCAGCGGGTCCCCGCGCTGCCAGGAGCCCGCAGTGTACCGCACTCCCTCCCCGCGCTACATGTACGTACCATGTCTTGTGTATGTGCTCTCTAGCGGCTGGCGCGAGCGGCTTGACTCGGGCGCGCTCGCTGTAAGGCACCAGCAGCGGGTCCCCGCGCTGCCAGGAGCCCGCAGTGTACCGCACTCCCTCCCCGCGCTACATGTACGTACCATGTCTTGTGTATGTGCTCTCTAGCGGCTGGCGCGAGCGGCTTGACTCGGGCGCGCTCGCTGTAAGGCACCAGCAGCGGGTCCCCGCGCTGCCAGGAGCCCGCAGTGTACCGCACTCCCTCCCCGCGCTACATGTACGTACCATGTCTTGTGTATGTGCTCTCTAGCGGCTGGCGCGAGCGGCTTGACTCGGGCGCGCTCGCTGTAAGGCACCAGCAGCGGGTCCCCGCGCTGCCAGGAGCCCGCAGTGTACCGCACTCCCTCCCCGCGCTACATGTACGTACCATGTCTTGTGTATGTGCTCTCTAGCGGCTGGCGCGAGCGGCTTGACTCGGGCGCGCTCGCTGTAAGGCACCAGCAGCGGGTCCCCGCGCTGCCAGGAGCCCGCAGTGTACCGCACTCCCTCCCCGCGCTACATGTACGTACCATGTCTTGTGTATGTGCTCTCTAGCGGCTGGCGCGAGCGGCTTGACTCGGGCGCGCTCGCTGTAAGGCACCAGCAGCGGGTCCCCGCGCTGCCAGGAGCCCGCAGTGTACCGCACTCCCTCCCCGCGCTACATGTACGTACCATGTCTTGTGTATGTGCTCTCTAGCGGCTGGCGCGAGCGGCTTGACTCGGGCGCGCTCGCTGTAAGGCACCAGCAGCGGGTCCCCGCGCTGCCAGGAGCCCGCAGTGTACCGCACTCCCTCCCCGCGCTACATGTACGTACCATGTCTTGTGTATGTGCTCTCTAGCGGCTGGCGCGAGCGGCTTGACTCGGGCGCGCTCGCTGTAAGGCACCAGCAGCGGGTCCCCGCGCTGCCAGGAGCCCGCAGTGTACCGCACTCCCTCCCCGCGCTACATGTACGTACCATGTCTTGTGTATGTGCTCTCTAGCGGCTGGCGCGAGCGGCTTGACTCGGGCGCGCTCGCTGTAAGGCACCAGCAGCGGGTCCCCGCGCTGCCAGGAGCCCGCAGTGTACCGCACTCCCTCCCCGCGCTACATGTACGTACCATGTCTTGTGTATGTGCTCTCTAGCGGCTGGCGCGAGCGGCTTGACTCGGGCGCGCTCGCTGTAAGGCACCAGCAGCGGGTCCCCGCGCTGCCAGGAGCCCGCAGTGTACCGCACTCCCTCCCCGCGCTACATGTACGTACCATGTCTTGTGTATGTGCTCTCTAGCGGCTGGCGCGAGCGGCTTGACTCGGGCGCGCTCGCTGTAAGGCACCAGCAGCGGGTCCCCGCGCTGCCAGGAGCCCGCAGTGTACCGCACTCCCTCCCCGCGCTACATGTACGTACCATGTCTTGTGTATGTGCTCTCTAGCGGCTGGCGCGAGCGGCTTGACTCGGGCGCGCTCGCTGTAAGGCACCAGCAGCGGGTCCCCGCGCTGCCAGGAGCCCGCAGTGTACCGCACTCCCTCCCCGCGCTACATGTACGTACCATGTCTTGTGTATGTGCTCTCTAGCGGCTGGCGCGAGCGGCTTGACTCGGGCGCGCTCGCTGTAAGGCACCAGCAGCGGGTCCCCGCGCTGCCAGGAGCCCGCAGTGTACCGCACTCCCTCCCCGCGCTACATGTACGTACCATGTCTTGTGTATGTGCTCTCTAGCGGCTGGCGCGAGCGGCTTGACTCGGGCGCGCTCGCTGTAAGGCACCAGCAGCGGGTCCCCGCGCTGCCAGGAGCCCGCAGTGTACCGCACTCCCTCCCCGCGCTACATGTACGTACCATGTCTTGTGTATGTGCTCTCTAGCGGCTGGCGCGAGCGGCTTGACTCGGGCGCGCTCGCTGTAAGGCACCAGCAGCGGGTCCCCGCGCTGCCAGGAGCCCGCAGTGTACCGCACTCCCTCCCCGCGCTACATGTACGTACCATGTCTTGTGTATGTGCTCTCTAGCGGCTGGCGCGAGCGGCTTGACTCGGGCGCGCTCGCTGTAAGGCACCAGCAGCGGGTCCCCGCGCTGCCAGGAGCCCGCAGTGTACCGCACTCCCTCCCCGCGCTACATGTACGTACCATGTCTTGTGTATGTGCTCTCTAGCGGCTGGCGCGAGCGGCTTGACTCGGGCGCGCTCGCTGTAAGGCACCAGCAGCGGGTCCCCGCGCTGCCAGGAGCCCGCAGTGTACCGCACTCCCTCCCCGCGCTACATGTACGTACCATGTCTTGTGTATGTGCTCTCTAGCGGCTGGCGCGAGCGGCTTGACTCGGGCGCGCTCGCTGTAAGGCACCAGCAGCGGGTCCCCGCGCTGCCAGGAGCCCGCAGTGTACCGCACTCCCTCCCCGCGCTACATGTACGTACCATGTCTTGTGTATGTGCTCTCTAGCGGCTGGCGCGAGCGGCTTGACTCGGGCGCGCTCGCTGTAAGGCACCAGCAGCGGGTCCCCGCGCTGCCAGGAGCCCGCAGTGTACCGCACTCCCTCCCCGCGCTACATGTACGTACCATGTCTTGTGTATGTGCTCTCTAGCGGCTGGCGCGAGCGGCTTGACTCGGGCGCGCTCGCTGTAAGGCACCAGCAGCGGGTCCCCGCGCTGCCAGGAGCCCGCAGTGTACCGCACTCCCTCCCCGCGCTACATGTACGTACCATGTCTTGTGTATGTGCTCTCTAGCGGCTGGCGCGAGCGGCTTGACTCGGGCGCGCTCGCTGTAAGGCACCAGCAGCGGGTCCCCGCGCTGCCAGGAGCCCGCAGTGTACCGCACTCCCTCCCCGCGCTACATGTACGTACCATGTCTTGTGTATGTGCTCTCTAGCGGCTGGCGCGAGCGGCTTGACTCGGGCGCGCTCGCTGTAAGGCACCAGCAGCGGGTCCCCGCGCTGCCAGGAGCCCGCAGTGTACCGCACTCCCTCCCCGCGCTACATGTACGTACCATGTCTTGTGTATGTGCTCTCTAGCGGCTGGCGCGAGCGGCTTGACTCGGGCGCGCTCGCTGTAAGGCACCAGCAGCGGGTCCCCGCGCTGCCAGGAGCCCGCAGTGTACCGCACTCCCTCCCCGCGCTACATGTACGTACCATGTCTTGTGTATGTGCTCTCTAGCGGCTGGCGCGAGCGGCTTGACTCGGGCGCGCTCGCTGTAAGGCACCAGCAGCGGGTCCCCGCGCTGCCAGGAGCCCGCAGTGTACCGCACTCCCTCCCCGCGCTACATGTACGTACCATGTCTTGTGTATGTGCTCTCTAGCGGCTGGCGCGAGCGGCTTGACTCGGGCGCGCTCGCTGTAAGGCACCAGCAGCGGGTCCCCGCGCTGCCAGGAGCCCGCAGTGTACCGCACTCCCTCCCCGCGCTACATGTACGTACCATGTCTTGTGTATGTGCTCTCTAGCGGCTGGCGCGAGCGGCTTGACTCGGGCGCGCTCGCTGTAAGGCACCAGCAGCGGGTCCCCGCGCTGCCAGGAGCCCGCAGTGTACCGCACTCCCTCCCCGCGCTACATGTACGTACCATGTCTTGTGTATGTGCTCTCTAGCGGCTGGCGCGAGCGGCTTGACTCGGGCGCGCTCGCTGTAAGGCACCAGCAGCGGGTCCCCGCGCTGCCAGGAGCCCGCAGTGTACCGCACTCCCTCCCCGCGCTACATGTACGTACCATGTCTTGTGTATGTGCTCTCTAGCGGCTGGCGCGAGCGGCTTGACTCGGGCGCGCTCGCTGTAAGGCACCAGCAGCGGGTCCCCGCGCTGCCAGGAGCCCGCAGTGTACCGCACTCCCTCCCCGCGCTACATGTACGTACCATGTCTTGTGTATGTGCTCTCTAGCGGCTGGCGCGAGCGGCTTGACTCGGGCGCGCTCGCTGTAAGGCACCAGCAGCGGGTCCCCGCGCTGCCAGGAGCCCGCAGTGTACCGCACTCCCTCCCCGCGCTACATGTACGTACCATGTCTTGTGTATGTGCTCTCTAGCGGCTGGCGCGAGCGGCTTGACTCGGGCGCGCTCGCTGTAAGGCACCAGCAGCGGGTCCCCGCGCTGCCAGGAGCCCGCAGTGTACCGCACTCCCTCCCCGCGCTACATGTACGTACCATGTCTTGTGTATGTGCTCTCTAGCGGCTGGCGCGAGCGGCTTGACTCGGGCGCGCTCGCTGTAAGGCACCAGCAGCGGGTCCCCGCGCTGCCAGGAGCCCGCAGTGTACCGCACTCCCTCCCCGCGCCACACACCCCGAGGGGACCTGCCTCCCGCCACAGCCAGCGCCTCGATCATGGCGTCAATGCGGGAGCGCGGCGCGTCTGCTGCCGGTATGAGCTGCGCCAGCGCCAGGTTCTCCCGCCCCGGCACCAGGCGCTGGTACTCGGGCGCGTGCGGGGCTCCCTCCACGTCCACGAGGAAGGGCGGCGGCAGCAGGTGCGGCGGCGTGTCGGTCTGCTCGTCGTGCGCACCGCCCGCCCCGTCCAGCACCACAGGCCGGTAGTCCGTGTGGAAGAACAGCTCGGGCGGCAGCGCACCGAACAGCCGGTGACCTCGGCCCAGCCCCAGCAGCAGCAGGTGTCCGTGCGAGTCTGTGGCGGCCACTGTGCTGCCCGAGCCCCACTTGGCGTCGAAGATGGCGCCGTCGCCGTGACCTGTCGGCAGATTGTGACACATTACATACAGAAGGAACATCGACTCGTTTACATGGTGTAAGGACCAGCTCTCCGCACGCCAGAAAACCACAGGCAGCAGGTTTTTTATTTTTACAAAATAAATAAATATATATTTTAATTTTTCATAGGTACTTGGAAAGTAGGTCTGTAATTGCCCGAGGAGCGGGTCGGGTTGAAAGTAATACTTTTCAGCCCTAGGGAGAATCACTTACAACTGACAGCTCTGTCAAATTATTGAAACACAACTAGTGTAATTGAGAGCAAGCCTATTGCCATCAACCGATGTAATTGGGAGCAAGGCTTTTAGTGTAGTGATAAGCACGAAGTGAACGGCAAGCGCTTGACAAGTTCAATGAACTCTATAGCTAGACAGGAAGTGAGTACGTACCATCGATCCTGTTGTGGAAGCTGGCGAGCGGCTGGTCGTGCATGGCGTCCCACACGAGCAGCTGTCCGTCGTGTCCGGCGGACAGGAACACGCCGCGCAGGAAGTGAGTACGTACCATCGATCCTGTTGTGGAAGCTGGCGAGCGGCTGGTCGTGCATGGCGTCCCACACGAGCAGCTGTCCGTCGTGTCCGGCGGACAGGAACACGCCGCGCAGGAAGTGAGTACGTACCATCGATCCTGTTGTGGAAGCTGGCGAGCGGCTGGTCGTGCATGGCGTCCCACACGAGCAGCTGTCCGTCGTGTCCGGCGGACAGGAACACGCCGCGCAGGAAGTGAGTACGTACCATCGATCCTGTTGTGGAAGCTGGCGAGCGGCTGGTCGTGCATGGCGTCCCACACGAGCAGCTGTCCGTCGTGTCCGGCGGACAGGAACACGCCGCGCAGGAAGTGAGTACGTACCATCGATCCTGTTGTGGAAGCTGGCGAGCGGCTGGTCGTGCATGGCGTCCCACACGAGCAGCTGTCCGTCGTGTCCGGCGGACAGGAACACGCCGCGCAGGAAGTGAGTACGTACCATCGATCCTGTTGTGGAAGCTGGCGAGCGGCTGGTCGTGCATGGCGTCCCACACGAGCAGCTGTCCGTCGTGTCCGGCGGACAGGAACACGCCGCGCAGGAAGTGAGTACGTACCATCGATCCTGTTGTGGAAGCTGGCGAGCGGCTGGTCGTGCATGGCGTCCCACACGAGCAGCTGTCCGTCGTGTCCGGCGGACAGGAACACGCCGCGCAGGAAGTGAGTACGTACCATCGATCCTGTTGTGGAAGCTGGCGAGCGGCTGGTCGTGCATGGCGTCCCACACGAGCAGCTGTCCGTCGTGTCCGGCGGACAGGAACACGCCGCGCAGGAAGTGAGTACGTACCATCGATCCTGTTGTGGAAGCTGGCGAGCGGCTGGTCGTGCATGGCGTCCCACACGAGCAGCTGTCCGTCGTGTCCGGCGGACAGGAACACGCCGCGCAGGAAGTGAGTACGTACCATCGATCCTGTTGTGGAAGCTGGCGAGCGGCTGGTCGTGCATGGCGTCCCACACGAGCAGCTGTCCGTCGTGTCCGGCGGACAGGAACACGCCGCGCAGGAAGTGAGTACGTACCATCGATCCTGTTGTGGAAGCTGGCGAGCGGCTGGTCGTGCATGGCGTCCCACACGAGCAGCTGTCCGTCGTGTCCGGCGGACAGGAACACGCCGCGCAGGAAGTGAGTACGTACCATCGATCCTGTTGTGGAAGCTGGCGAGCGGCTGGTCGTGCATGGCGTCCCACACGAGCAGCTGTCCGTCGTGTCCGGCGGACAGGAACACGCCGCGCAGGAAGTGAGTACGTACCATCGATCCTGTTGTGGAAGCTGGCGAGCGGCTGGTCGTGCATGGCGTCCCACACGAGCAGCTGTCCGTCGTGTCCGGCGGACAGGAACACGCCGCGCAGGAAGTGAGTACGTACCATCGATCCTGTTGTGGAAGCTGGCGAGCGGCTGGTCGTGCATGGCGTCCCACACGAGCAGCTGTCCGTCGTGTCCGGCGGACAGGAACACGCCGCGCAGGAAGTGAGTACGTACCATCGATCCTGTTGTGGAAGCTGGCGAGCGGCTGGTCGTGCATGGCGTCCCACACGAGCAGCTGTCCGTCGTGTCCGGCGGACAGGAACACGCCGCGCAGGAAGTGAGTACGTACCATCGATCCTGTTGTGGAAGCTGGCGAGCGGCTGGTCGTGCATGGCGTCCCACACGAGCAGCTGTCCGTCGTGTCCGGCGGACAGGAACACGCCGCGCAGGAAGTGAGTACGTACCATCGATCCTGTTGTGGAAGCTGGCGAGCGGCTGGTCGTGCATGGCGTCCCACACGAGCAGCTGTCCGTCGTGTCCGGCGGACAGGAACACGCCGCGCAGGAAGTGAGTACGTACCATCGATCCTGTTGTGGAAGCTGGCGAGCGGCTGGTCGTGCATGGCGTCCCACACGAGCAGCTGTCCGTCGTGTCCGGCGGACAGGAACACGCCGCGCAGGAAGTGAGTACGTACCATCGATCCTGTTGTGGAAGCTGGCGAGCGGCTGGTCGTGCATGGCGTCCCACACGAGCAGCTGTCCGTCGTGTCCGGCGGACAGGAACACGCCGCGCAGGAAGTGAGTACGTACCATCGATCCTGTTGTGGAAGCTGGCGAGCGGCTGGTCGTGCATGGCGTCCCACACGAGCAGCTGTCCGTCGTGTCCGGCGGACAGGAACACGCCGCGCAGGAAGTGAGTACGTACCATCGATCCTGTTGTGGAAGCTGGCGAGCGGCTGGTCGTGCATGGCGTCCCACACGAGCAGCTGTCCGTCGTGTCCGGCGGACAGGAACACGCCGCGCAGGAAGTGAGTACGTACCATCGATCCTGTTGTGGAAGCTGGCGAGCGGCTGGTCGTGCATGGCGTCCCACACGAGCAGCTGTCCGTCGTGTCCGGCGGACAGGAACACGCCGCGCAGGAAGTGAGTACGTACCATCGATCCTGTTGTGGAAGCTGGCGAGCGGCTGGTCGTGCATGGCGTCCCACACGAGCAGCTGTCCGTCGTGTCCGGCGGACAGGAACACGCCGCGCAGGAAGTGAGTACGTACCATCGATCCTGTTGTGGAAGCTGGCGAGCGGCTGGTCGTGCATGGCGTCCCACACGAGCAGCTGTCCGTCGTGTCCGGCGGACAGGAACACGCCGCGCAGGAAGTGAGTACGTACCATCGATCCTGTTGTGGAAGCTGGCGAGCGGCTGGTCGTGCATGGCGTCCCACACGAGCAGCTGTCCGTCGTGTCCGGCGGACAGGAACACGCCGCGCAGGAAGTGAGTACGTACCATCGATCCTGTTGTGGAAGCTGGCGAGCGGCTGGTCGTGCATGGCGTCCCACACGAGCAGCTGTCCGTCGTGTCCGGCGGACAGGAACACGCCGCGCAGGAAGTGAGTACGTACCATCGATCCTGTTGTGGAAGCTGGCGAGCGGCTGGTCGTGCATGGCGTCCCACACGAGCAGCTGTCCGTCGTGTCCGGCGGACAGGAACACGCCGCGCAGGAAGTGAGTACGTACCATCGATCCTGTTGTGGAAGCTGGCGAGCGGCTGGTCGTGCATGGCGTCCCACACGAGCAGCTGTCCGTCGTGTCCGGCGGACAGGAACACGCCGCGCAGGAAGTGAGTACGTACCATCGATCCTGTTGTGGAAGCTGGCGAGCGGCTGGTCGTGCATGGCGTCCCACACGAGCAGCTGTCCGTCGTGTCCGGCGGACAGGAACACGCCGCGCAGGAAGTGAGTACGTACCATCGATCCTGTTGTGGAAGCTGGCGAGCGGCTGGTCGTGCATGGCGTCCCACACGAGCAGCTGTCCGTCGTGTCCGGCGGACAGGAACACGCCGCGCAGGAAGTGAGTACGTACCATCGATCCTGTTGTGGAAGCTGGCGAGCGGCTGGTCGTGCATGGCGTCCCACACGAGCAGCTGTCCGTCGTGTCCGGCGGACAGGAACACGCCGCGCAGGAAGTGAGTACGTACCATCGATCCTGTTGTGGAAGCTGGCGAGCGGCTGGTCGTGCATGGCGTCCCACACGAGCAGCTGTCCGTCGTGTCCGGCGGACAGGAACACGCCGCGCAGGAAGTGAGTACGTACCATCGATCCTGTTGTGGAAGCTGGCGAGCGGCTGGTCGTGCATGGCGTCCCACACGAGCAGCTGTCCGTCGTGTCCGGCGGACAGGAACACGCCGCGCAGGAAGTGAGTACGTACCATCGATCCTGTTGTGGAAGCTGGCGAGCGGCTGGTCGTGCATGGCGTCCCACACGAGCAGCTGTCCGTCGTGTCCGGCGGACAGGAACACGCCGCGCAGGAAGTGAGTACGTACCATCGATCCTGTTGTGGAAGCTGGCGAGCGGCTGGTCGTGCATGGCGTCCCACACGAGCAGCTGTCCGTCGTGTCCGGCGGACAGGAACACGCCGCGCAGGAAGTGAGTACGTACCATCGATCCTGTTGTGGAAGCTGGCGAGCGGCTGGTCGTGCATGGCGTCCCACACGAGCAGCTGTCCGTCGTGTCCGGCGGACAGGAACACGCCGCGCAGGAAGTGAGTACGTACCATCGATCCTGTTGTGGAAGCTGGCGAGCGGCTGGTCGTGCATGGCGTCCCACACGAGCAGCTGTCCGTCGTGTCCGGCGGACAGGAACACGCCGCGCAGGAAGTGAGTACGTACCATCGATCCTGTTGTGGAAGCTGGCGAGCGGCTGGTCGTGCATGGCGTCCCACACGAGCAGCTGTCCGTCGTGTCCGGCGGACAGGAACACGCCGCGCAGGAAGTGAGTACGTACCATCGATCCTGTTGTGGAAGCTGGCGAGCGGCTGGTCGTGCATGGCGTCCCACACGAGCAGCTGTCCGTCGTGTCCGGCGGACAGGAACACGCCGCGCAGGAAGTGAGTACGTACCATCGATCCTGTTGTGGAAGCTGGCGAGCGGCTGGTCGTGCATGGCGTCCCACACGAGCAGCTGTCCGTCGTGTCCGGCGGACAGGAACACGCCGCGCAGGAAGTGAGTACGTACCATCGATCCTGTTGTGGAAGCTGGCGAGCGGCTGGTCGTGCATGGCGTCCCACACGAGCAGCTGTCCGTCGTGTCCGGCGGACAGGAACACGCCGCGCAGGAAGTGAGTACGTACCATCGATCCTGTTGTGGAAGCTGGCGAGCGGCTGGTCGTGCATGGCGTCCCACACGAGCAGCTGTCCGTCGTGTCCGGCGGACAGGAACACGCCGCGCAGGAAGTGAGTACGTACCATCGATCCTGTTGTGGAAGCTGGCGAGCGGCTGGTCGTGCATGGCGTCCCACACGAGCAGCTGTCCGTCGTGTCCGGCGGACAGGAACACGCCGCGCAGGAAGTGAGTACGTACCATCGATCCTGTTGTGGAAGCTGGCGAGCGGCTGGTCGTGCATGGCGTCCCACACGAGCAGCTGTCCGTCGTGTCCGGCGGACAGGAACACGCCGCGCAGGAAGTGAGTACGTACCATCGATCCTGTTGTGGAAGCTGGCGAGCGGCTGGTCGTGCATGGCGTCCCACACGAGCAGCTGTCCGTCGTGTCCGGCGGACAGGAACACGCCGCGCAGGAAGTGAGTACGTACCATCGATCCTGTTGTGGAAGCTGGCGAGCGGCTGGTCGTGCATGGCGTCCCACACGAGCAGCTGTCCGTCGTGTCCGGCGGACAGGAACACGCCGCGCAGGAAGTGAGTACGTACCATCGATCCTGTTGTGGAAGCTGGCGAGCGGCTGGTCGTGCATGGCGTCCCACACGAGCAGCTGTCCGTCGTGTCCGGCGGACAGGAACACGCCGCGCAGGAAGTGAGTACGTACCATCGATCCTGTTGTGGAAGCTGGCGAGCGGCTGGTCGTGCATGGCGTCCCACACGAGCAGCTGTCCGTCGTGTCCGGCGGACAGGAACACGCCGCGCAGGAAGTGAGTACGTACCATCGATCCTGTTGTGGAAGCTGGCGAGCGGCTGGTCGTGCATGGCGTCCCACACGAGCAGCTGTCCGTCGTGTCCGGCGGACAGGAACACGCCGCGCAGGAAGTGAGTACGTACCATCGATCCTGTTGTGGAAGCTGGCGAGCGGCTGGTCGTGCATGGCGTCCCACACGAGCAGCTGTCCGTCGTGTCCGGCGGACAGGAACACGCCGCGCAGGAAGTGAGTACGTACCATCGATCCTGTTGTGGAAGCTGGCGAGCGGCTGGTCGTGCATGGCGTCCCACACGAGCAGCTGTCCGTCGTGTCCGGCGGACAGGAACACGCCGCGCAGGAAGTGAGTACGTACCATCGATCCTGTTGTGGAAGCTGGCGAGCGGCTGGTCGTGCATGGCGTCCCACACGAGCAGCTGTCCGTCGTGTCCGGCGGACAGGAACACGCCGCGCAGGAAGTGAGTACGTACCATCGATCCTGTTGTGGAAGCTGGCGAGCGGCTGGTCGTGCATGGCGTCCCACACGAGCAGCTGTCCGTCGTGTCCGGCGGACAGGAACACGCCGCGCAGGAAGTGAGTACGTACCATCGATCCTGTTGTGGAAGCTGGCGAGCGGCTGGTCGTGCATGGCGTCCCACACGAGCAGCTGTCCGTCGTGTCCGGCGGACAGGAACACGCCGCGCAGGAAGTGAGTACGTACCATCGATCCTGTTGTGGAAGCTGGCGAGCGGCTGGTCGTGCATGGCGTCCCACACGAGCAGCTGTCCGTCGTGTCCGGCGGACAGGAACACGCCGCGCAGGAAGTGAGTACGTACCATCGATCCTGTTGTGGAAGCTGGCGAGCGGCTGGTCGTGCATGGCGTCCCACACGAGCAGCTGTCCGTCGTGTCCGGCGGACAGGAACACGCCGCGCAGGAAGTGAGTACGTACCATCGATCCTGTTGTGGAAGCTGGCGAGCGGCTGGTCGTGCATGGCGTCCCACACGAGCAGCTGTCCGTCGTGTCCGGCGGACAGGAACACGCCGCGCAGGAAGTGAGTACGTACCATCGATCCTGTTGTGGAAGCTGGCGAGCGGCTGGTCGTGCATGGCGTCCCACACGAGCAGCTGTCCGTCGTGTCCGGCGGACAGGAACACGCCGCGCAGGAAGTGAGTACGTACCATCGATCCTGTTGTGGAAGCTGGCGAGCGGCTGGTCGTGCATGGCGTCCCACACGAGCAGCTGTCCGTCGTGTCCGGCGGACAGGAACACGCCGCGCAGGAAGTGAGTACGTACCATCGATCCTGTTGTGGAAGCTGGCGAGCGGCTGGTCGTGCATGGCGTCCCACACGAGCAGCTGTCCGTCGTGTCCGGCGGACAGGAACACGCCGCGCAGGAAGTGAGTACGTACCATCGATCCTGTTGTGGAAGCTGGCGAGCGGCTGGTCGTGCATGGCGTCCCACACGAGCAGCTGTCCGTCGTGTCCGGCGGACAGGAACACGCCGCGCAGGAAGTGAGTACGTACCATCGATCCTGTTGTGGAAGCTGGCGAGCGGCTGGTCGTGCATGGCGTCCCACACGAGCAGCTGTCCGTCGTGTCCGGCGGACAGGAACACGCCGCGCAGGAAGTGAGTACGTACCATCGATCCTGTTGTGGAAGCTGGCGAGCGGCTGGTCGTGCATGGCGTCCCACACGAGCAGCTGTCCGTCGTGTCCGGCGGACAGGAACACGCCGCGCAGGAAGTGAGTACGTACCATCGATCCTGTTGTGGAAGCTGGCGAGCGGCTGGTCGTGCATGGCGTCCCACACGAGCAGCTGTCCGTCGTGTCCGGCGGACAGGAACACGCCGCGCAGGAAGTGAGTACGTACCATCGATCCTGTTGTGGAAGCTGGCGAGCGGCTGGTCGTGCATGGCGTCCCACACGAGCAGCTGTCCGTCGTGTCCGGCGGACAGGAACACGCCGCGCAGGAAGTGAGTACGTACCATCGATCCTGTTGTGGAAGCTGGCGAGCGGCTGGTCGTGCATGGCGTCCCACACGAGCAGCTGTCCGTCGTGTCCGGCGGACAGGAACACGCCGCGCAGGAAGTGAGTACGTACCATCGATCCTGTTGTGGAAGCTGGCGAGCGGCTGGTCGTGCATGGCGTCCCACACGAGCAGCTGTCCGTCGTGTCCGGCGGACAGGAACACGCCGCGCAGGAAGTGAGTACGTACCATCGATCCTGTTGTGGAAGCTGGCGAGCGGCTGGTCGTGCATGGCGTCCCACACGAGCAGCTGTCCGTCGTGTCCGGCGGACAGGAACACGCCGCGCAGGAAGTGAGTACGTACCATCGATCCTGTTGTGGAAGCTGGCGAGCGGCTGGTCGTGCATGGCGTCCCACACGAGCAGCTGTCCGTCGTGTCCGGCGGACAGGAACACGCCGCGCAGGAAGTGAGTACGTACCATCGATCCTGTTGTGAAAGCTGGCGAGCGGCTGGTCGTGCATGGCGTCCCACACGAGCAGCTGTCCGTCGTGTCCGGCGGACAGGAACACGCCGCGCAGGAAGGGGTGCGGCTCTAGCACGTAGGCCTCGTCCCGGTGTCCGCGCAGTGTCCGGACGGGCACGGCCCGCAGCGCGCACCACACGCGGACAGTGCAGTCGGACGCGGCCGTCAGCACGAACGCGTCGCTCGCGTCCCAGCACACCATCGTCATCTGTGGGGGAATGGGCACTTCATATAGTGTCCAGCAGGGCTAACATGCGCAAGTCGACATAATATGTCTTAAACGAGATGACAAATTTTGTCGTTCTCGATTCGTTTGTCACTTTTCCTAACATGCGCACCACGCTCGAGAAGATATAGACCAGGGTCGATAATTTTTGAAACCAAAAAAAATTACAGTAGGATGAAACCCATTAGAAAAGGAGGGGAATATGATCAAAAAGAAAGGAAAAATAAATTACGGTCGATCCGAGTTCGGGAAGTGGGGGTGGGGGGGGTTTTAAGGAGGGAAAGTGGTTTATCTCGATTTCCGGCAAAACTACAAGTCCTATGGAAAAAAGTTTAATGGCAAAGTTGTAGGTAATAAAAAGATCTACAACTTTTGTATTTGCAATTTTTTTACATAACCTCAAAATTTAGGTGAAAAATTCAAAAAACCAAGTTTTTGGTTTTTAATATTTATCTTTTACAAAAAACATTTTTTTTTTTCAAGAAATTTAGTGAAAACTTACATTTTTATGCCCTAAATACACTGTAATTTTTTTGATTAAAAATATTTATTTTTCACCTTATTATTGACTTAATATCGAAAAATCAGCCATATTTTCAATCGAAAATTCTGACGTCAAAATATCTGTTTTTTTTTTAAAGTTGGTGGGCGTTGTGTTCCTTATATTCTCTACTTTCTGATGATATATAAAAAATATACATTGCAATGGTAAATTTTCTCAGAAAATGCAAAGTCAGCTGCTACAAAATAACAGGTAGTAAGGGCCAAACCCTCTAGCCCCTTCCCCACTTCTCTGTGAAATACCTTTTGATGGGCCAAAATTTTCCGTAGGTCTCCACGATATATAAATTATCTTAAAATAACAATGAATAGGCATGAAACAGCAATAAATACGCTTATAATTTCTTGTCTAGGCCATTATTTGGTAGTGGGTATTATTTCGCAGCAGCTGACTTTGCATTTTCTGAGAAAATATACCATTGCAATGTATATTTTTTATACATCATCAGAAAGTAGAGATTATAAGGAACACAACGCCCACCGACTTTTTTAAAAAAGCAGATATTTTGACGTCAGAATTTTCGATTGAATATATGGCTGATTTTTCGATATTAAGTCAATAATAAGGTGAAAAATGAATATTTTTAATCAAAAAAATTACAGTGTATTTAAGGCATAAAAATGTAAGTTTTCACAAAATTTCGTGAAAAAAAAATGTTTTTTGTAAAAGATAAAAATTAAAAACCAAAAACTTGGTTTTTTGAATTTTTCACCTAAATTTTGAGGTTATGTGAAAAAATTGCAAATACAAAAGTTGTAGATCTTTTTATTACCTACAACTTTGCCATTTAACTTTTTTCCATAGGACTTGTAGTTTTGCCGGAAATCGAGATAAACCGCTTTCCCCCCTTAAGAACCCCCCCACCCCCACTTCCCGAACTCGGATCGACCGTAATTTATTTTTCCTTTCATTTTGATCATATTCCCCTCCCTTTCTAATGGGTTTCATCCTACTGTATTTTTTTTTCATTTTTTACCATTTTTGAAGGCTTCGGCACTGGTCTAATATGTCGTCGTGACTTCTCCTTCTCGACGCGAGATAACTGATGTTGCCATTTCATGAAAACATACCATAGTCTAGTTCATTAACGCCGGTTTCATTCGGTCAATATTGGTGGGAATTGCGTGAACGCTGCCATATTTGTGAACGCGACCTTAAAACTGTCTCTGACATTTTGTCAATTCAAAAATTTTGAATTTCAAAATTTGTTGTGATAGTTGTGGTTCACGCTAGATTAAATAATTATTTTCAATACTATTTGAAAAATTGTTGGTATGTTAGAAAGAAGATGGCTTTGGCATCAAAGAGATTGTAAGTATTAGATCAAAATCCCGGCACAGATGGCGGAGATGCATATTATAGTTTATTAGCAACTCTTTATTCAATGTTCTTTATTGACTTCCAAAATAAACCGTGTGAAGAATGCATTTTTCTACGAGATAGAAGATAATTGTAATCATAATATTATGTTACATTATTTATCTCGATGAAATGTATTAACTGTAATGTACAAAATACAACACACTATGCCATAAGTAAATCAATAGGTAAGTACTTAGTGAATGTTCACATTCAGCAAGTACCTACCAATGTTCTGCCATTGCTGTGAAACATTATTCGTTTCGTAATACGAACGAAAGTTTACTTGTCATGTGTGTACTGTACAATAATAGCGCCCTTAATAATTTGAAAGAGAGATTCATAGTTACAAATTGAACTGTAATGTTTCAGAATACGCAGTACAAAAGGCCATGCGAATATATGCATGAGCATGCAAACTTTGCGGCAGGAGATTTGAAAACTCCACAGGGTGCCGCTGAATATGAGCGGCAGTGGGAACATAATAATATAAATAAAACTAGCTGACCCGGCAAACGTTGTTTTGCCATATAAAAAATTTCAGAAAAAAAAAATAGATGTTGGCCTATTCTCATAGATACCGGATACGCACAAAAAATTTCATCAAAATCGGTCAAGCCGTTTCGGAGGAGTTTGGCATCGAAAACTGTGACACGAGAATTTTATATAAATAAAATATATAAATAGCCATAGGCTTTGTAATTCGCCAGAGAGACTGGAACTCGTTATCCCGTAAGTCGAATGGGTTGCAGACGTCTCGAATCACCTTCCGCTGTATTTTTCTTGCTTCCCTTTCCTCATACACAGTTAATAGATAATTATAGTACGGCACCGCCATTATACATAAATTGTTTAATTTCACAGAACACTGTTACCCCCCCTTTTCAGTTTTTTCTCTGTTTGTCGCGGTTTCTCGTCTACGAAAACCATCCACGAGAAACTTGTCATAGGAAAATGTCAAAATTCGACTAAATAAAGCGCGCATGTTAAGAGCCTGACGACAAAAAAAGGTTTGACAGAACGACATGAGTTCTTTAACAGAACGACACGAGAAAAAAGTGTCGCCATGTTAGCTCCAATCGACAAACAGACATATGTCGTCTCAGCACGACATAATGCGTCGACAAAATTTTGTCGACTTGCGCATGTTAGCCCTGCTGGTGCTTTATTTACTACTAGCGGACGTACCGCGGTTTCACCCGCGTAGATCCCGTTCCCGTGGGAATACAGGGATAAAAAGTAGCCTATGACACTCAGCAATAATGTGGCTTTCTAAATTGGTGAAAGAATTTTTAAAATCGGTTCAGTAGATCCCGAGATTACCCCTTACAATTTAACAAATATACAAACACACAAACTTTACTTCTTTATAATATTAGTATAGAAGTATAGATAGATAGGAACTGATGGACGTTGAACTTATCAGTTCAAACCCAAGACACGCACCTTTGTTTTATCGCAGTATTGTATAACTATCACTTCATTCGGTAAAGGAAAACATCGTGAGGAAACCAGCATAAAAATACAAAAAACTAAAAAAATTAACTAGCTAAAATACAAATTAAAAAAAACCAGCCAAGTACGAGTTGACTGGCACACCGAGAGTTTCATACTGTTTTTTTTTTATTTAGCTACATACGTATTTCTGGTTTTCAAATATTTTCCTGTCAAAATCAAAATTCGTATATTCAAAATAAGCTGATAATTATAATCTGTACATTTCAAACGTCAAATTTTACAAGCGATAGTCCCTCAAAACGCTTCCTAATATTTTATCTGAGCAGTAGAAGTCCCCGGCAACACATCTGTCTGTTAGGTTAGAAAAACCAGATTTTTTAAAACTAGGTTACCTTGAGTTTCTTTCCGTCTTGTTGTGTACTCTGTGGCTGTAACAGCACGTGTCTCCACTGTGTTGCGTGTAGGGTCCATAGTGCAGCGCTGCCGTCCTGACAATCAACACAATATCATTATATATCTCCCAACCACAACGAAGTACGGGTAACTCCTATATCCTCCCCCCTGAGGGAGAACGGAGGGGTCTGTCAGACTCTAACTGACTTAAAACCACCATCATATTCCCTTCTCACACTAGTACCGGGGCCGGGGAGGTAGTTAGGTGTAAAATTCCCTAAGTTACGTCTGAGAACGGCTTCTTCTTGGCTCCAGTCTGATGGTGGACGTTGAATGATCCCAATTCTGGACCACGACTGTCAGATTCTTTTGACCGTATTTAACGGTGATCACCCGTTAAATACGGAGGAAACTCAGTATTTAACGGGTGGTCACCAGCAACAGGGCCACAGTACCCTCCTCAGCCGGGTAAGACCGGCCGCAGTTGAGTGTACTGTAGTGGTCATACCTTGCTGCCGGACACAAAGCGCAGTCCGCGATGCGCCCACGCGATGCTGTCCACTGCGTCGTCGTGCACCGGCGTCTCCAACACCTGCACACAAATATGCCACATCAATCCTATTCGTCACATCGTCATGGTAATGCGACTGGTCGTGCTGACGTTGTTAAGTGCTCACCCGCTTGGGTCCGCCGGGCTCGTGCTCCACTGTATAGATGCGCACGTGATGGTCAGCTGAGCCAGCCGCCAGGAAGGCGCCGCCCGCAGACCAGGCCGCGCATATCATGTGGCACACGCCGGGCCGCATGCGCTCCACGTACTGCACCGGCTGCGACAGGAACTGCCCGTCGGGCGAGCACGTCCAGAACGCCACGCTGCAGTCCGTGCTGGTGCTGGCCAGCCAGCGCATGTCCTTGCGCGCCGGCGGGGCCCAGTGCACGGAGGTGATGGTGCCGGCGTGCGCGGCCAGCACGGCGCGCGGCTCGGGCGCGGCCAGCCCCCACACGCGCACCAGCCGGTCCACGGAGCCGCACGCCAGCAGTGCGCCGTCCGCAGACACGCAGATGTCTGTGATCTCCGCGCCCACGCCGCGCAGCGTCGCTAGCAGACGACCGTCTACCGCGCTCCACACCTGATGGAAACCACAACTATATCACCTCCCGGCTAATCGGATACACAGAAACCTCAGAATCTTCCAATTACTAAGACTTGGCCCAGCTTGCAGCACTGCAGAGTGCAGAGTATAGGGGCGTGTGGCTCACCTTGATGAGCATGTCGTCGGCGCCGGTCATGACGTAGCGGCCGGTGCAGTCGAACACGAGGCAGTACACGGCGGACAGGTGGCCCAGCGTGCGGCGCTGCAGCTGCAGGCCGGCCAGCATGCGCGGCGGGAACATGGCCTGGCCGCCGCGCCCGCCCGCCACGGCTGCCGCGCCCACGCCCAGCTCGCGCGACACCAGGCGCCGCACTGCACACACATATTATATTACATTACATCATAACTAGTACTACTGGACACAGTTACTTAGGTCTATAGATCAGATCTCTATGGAGAAAATCTGATAAGAAACTTTTTTTCATTTTTCATCTAAACCTTGGTTACATCATTCATGTTTAGATGGACAAAAGCGAATGCCCAACAAAGTAGTCATTTTTGTTTTTTTGGGTCATGGGAAATTATCAAATCACCCCTCCCGCTATGGGCGGAGCGGCAGGGAGTGTCAAACTTTACTACCTTTTTTTTTTTGGTGGGTGGAAAATCATCAAATGACCCCCCCCCCGCTCTTGGGCAGAGTGAAGGGGAGTTTTAGACTTCTACTGACTAAAAACCGAAACCATGTTCCTTCTTTGCCCTTGTGCCACGTCATCTATTACTAAAATCCGCGGCCCGAACTTGTACTAAAACCCTTTTCCTTCTAAGCCCTTTGTGGCCGGGCCGAGGTATCTGTTTCGAACAACCCGCAACCCCGGCAGGCATCGGCCCTTGTGAACCTCTTCCATTTGCTGACATCTCTCTAAGGAGCGCGTGGGACAAAAACGCGCTGTCGACACAGTCTATCGTCATAAGACGGACGGACAGCGGGCTAGCCCATTACTCACCGTCCACAGGCCCGCGCCAAAGGTGACCGGAAAGCATAACGTAGCCCCCGTTTTTCTCTCCCTCTCACGTTCGGCCACTTCCTTCGCTAGCATGATTTTGTAGCACTTACCTAAAGTATGATCTTGTTTATGCGAGGCGTAGAGCGGCTTGGGTCTGACCAGCGTCTCGCTGAGCAGTGAGAGGCGCGCGGCGAGGCGGTCCCCGTCGGGCGCGTCGGGCAGCGGCGCCGGGCCCGCGGTGGGCGCCAGTCGTGCCAGCGATACTGCACGCTCGCATACGGAGGCCAGACGCTGCCAGGACACGTCTGAATGCTGGGATGCCTGTACACACACGTGATTTACTAATAGCCACAGTAGGCTATAAAGGTATGATTAAAGGAAGACCAAGCAATGTTTATTCTTTTAACAAAAAAAGGAGGATTTTTATCCAAGGGCAATGCTAATAACATAAATCATCATCATCTGTGTGTAGAAAAGTAGAAAAATAATAAATAAATGATACCTTAACAGGTACCTATTTAACTATAAATGTAACCACCGCACCGGTGCAGCGGTGGTGTGGTATTCCTACTACTATTTTGATTAATTACATAAAGCAATATTAATGGTGGAATCAGGAATGTATAAATAGAAGGTATAGACAGGCCTCACATCAATAAGTTGACATGGTTTGCTTAATTAATGTCATTAGTACATGTTGTGTAGCTGTCATTGACATTAGACACGGTGATTACTACAATAAAAACCACATTCTAGGTATTCCAATAAGTCGTCTATGGTTACTTAGTTTGATGTAAGTACTGAATGTTGATTAACAGCTTCATGAATGGTATTTTAATTAAAGTAAATAAAAATAATTTCTTTATTTCACCAGTTCAGTTAATATGTACTAAGTACATCTAGTGTTTGAAGTGTGATGAATGACGGCAACAGAACATTAATTAACCAAGCCATGTCCACTCATTGATGGACGCCTGCCTAAGTCATACTTTGTATTCATACATTCCACCATTCATTTCCTAAGTAATTAATACCACACCCAAACTTATATCCTTTGTCTTAGCTGTCCAATTATGTTTTTATGGTCTTTTCTATCAGAAACATGTCTTGTGATGTATTTAATAATACCTAGATCGCTTTGGGATTATTATTGACCTTTTTCGTATGTATAATAGTACAACTCAAAGGCAATAACATTACAAGTTCACCTTTTGCGTAAAGAAAAGAAAAATACAAAACATGGCGCCATTGTACGTCACGCAGTACTCGTGACATTTCGGGCCGCAATCGGATTCTTGTCAGCCAATCGCGGCTCGAAGCTATAGCAGTCGATTGCTAGAACGAGACGGCACATGCGACGTTACCGCAAAATCGTGAGAAGAAACGAGATAGAAGCTCTTCTAATTACGACACGGCTCCTTCCCGATAGTGCATGATATAACAATTTTTTCGCAAATTAGCCAAAAACATTAATTTTATCACAGAAACACCACAAAAACATTTTTCACGATATTCCACCGTATTTTCATGATCAATTTAAGGCATAACACAATTTAAGATTTTTTGTCGTTTTCGCACAATTTCTGTATTTCTAATTGCTAAACAGTTATCAAAACGTAAATAAACAAAGTTTCGAGCGCAAAAGTCCGCTAAACTTACCAATTCATCGTAAGATTGGCCGTGCTCGCGTCCCTCCCAGTCGAGTCGACGGGGCAGCACCTGCAACAGCGCGAACTCTACAAAAACTTTTCAGCGAAGTTTCGGCGCGTTTGACAGCCGCAGCCACGTGCGTCCGCGACCAAAACAACAATATAAGCTCAAACCCGGCACTAGGAAAAGCTCAAACCTACCTCAATAGTCTCGAGCTCTTTTAGCAAAGTCTGCAACAGAAACGTTCACAATTAGCGCATTGAACTGTACAGGACAATAAATTGAACATATTCCGAGCTAATTTACCTTTGCAGTCTCTTTGAGGGGTCCGCCAGATAGGAATTTCGCTATCAGAAAGTAGAGCTCTGAAATCGGGAAAGCTAACATTACACGACCTCGCACGAAATACACTCACATTTTCGAGCATTAATTTCTAAGCACTGCACTTACCGGGAATGACCCGGAGCTCCTCGTTGGACTCCTCCATTACCCTAGTTTTTATTCCAAGGGTTAAAACTTCACTTCACATTACATTCACTATAAAAATCCAGCAAACATTTCTCTTTACATTGTTGACGAACAGATAATGCAACCTCCTGTAATAATAGCAAAATGGCGTTTAGCTGTCAGTCAAACAGTTCTGTGTAAATCCGTGTCGGTGCAACAGTTCTTCATGTAGTTCTGTAAGCTATGGTTAGATGTCACTGCAAATCAAGTTTAATTTCTTCAATCTAATCAAAAACAGAAAATACTTGCAGCAGTCTTGGTAAAATGAGACTGATAATAAATGTAATCATCATGGTATTCATGGCATGACTTTTACCGTGGCCCCGTTTCCAAGTCCTTGACCCCGGATCGCCAGGGACTGACCCAATTAAAATATTTAGACTGGCAATTTTAAAGTTGTCAAACGTCAAAGTGGAACGATACGAGAGTGTTGTTGAAAAATCGTAATAAAATGCATAAAATCGTATTTTTATACGATGGGGTTTGGGGTTGAGTCGTGTTTTGTGTGTGAAACGTCAAGTGTAAACTGTAGGACTAGTGAACAAGTGGGTTGGTGGCAGAGTTTCCCGCGGTTGAACCGGGACGGTGTCGAGGGCCTGGAGGCTCCGGTGCCGAGAGCGCCAACAGGCCGCAGGCGTGCAGTGCGCCCTAGCATGTCCACTTGGGCGTCGTGCTCAGCGCTCTCCACACTCACATGTACGTGTTGCTACCTCTGTTCGATATAGGTCAGGTGTTTAATTGAGCGTGTTATGATCGGCGGGTATCGCATCGATTGCTGGCTATAAATACACGCGTGCTGCTGTCCGCACACGGCTGGGGACGAGGTACATACTATACATGTTAGTTCCAGTGTTGGCACGGCCACTGCCCAAGTGTAATCACTTGGAACAAAGTGTTTCGGTCACAAACAATATTTTCTGCCAGGACCCAAAGAATGTGTGCTTTTTGAATATCTTGTGTAGCCATATCTTACTTAAGAAACCTCAGTGATTTTCATAATTTAAAAGTAAGGACTGCTAGGTGCTCAAAACTGCCAGATATTTATTTGCCGCAACTCATTTACTTTAAAATGTCACTGCTCCCTAAACTACTTCATCACTATGAGTAGGCATGCAATTAAAAAAACAAGTTTTCATATAGGTTTACTTTTATTTTTCCTTAATTTCATTATACTAACATGTATAATTGCATAAATTAATCTTATCTTTATTTACCTATCACTTCTTGTGTTGGAGCGGTGTAGGTACGTACTGGTCTAACACTATTTGATTGATTGAACACGTAAAGAAGAAGATCATTAAAAAATTGTGGACAATACCCTCGACCCCCATTACATATTCATCATTTCAGCCAAAAGACGTCCACTGCTGGACATAGGCCTAGGCCCATTACATATTATGGCACTTGAATATAAACAGGTGAAATGTGGGTGAACTATTAGGTACACCTCTGCCTAGGAGTGATGTTATGTTATACTAGATTTTGCCAGCGGCTTCGCCCGATTTTCCATACAAACTTTCATCTCCTATTTAACTCCCTTAGGGGTTGAATTTCGAAAAATCCTTCCTTATTCCTTGTCTACATTATAAAGGGAACCTCTGTGCAAAATTTCAGCTTTCTAGGTCAGATAAGCACAATACAGGGGCTGCTGACTGCCCTGCGAAAATAATGGCTGAAAAAAGGTACATCAATTCTGTAGATTATGGAGGCGCCTAAGAGCGCCGTTTATTAGTAATTCTTCTGTCCTTTTTTTCTTTAATTTTAAATTTTATTTTTAGTTACCATTATGATAAATAGTTTGATTAATGATTTAGATATTTTCTCTGTATCCGAGTCTAAAGTTTGTGAAGCAGAGAACTGTAAACAATATGTATCTGGCCACAAAACTTCACTTACTATATTAACACAAAATATTCGCAGTGTCTTTAAGAATTTTGATAGCTTTAGTACATTTCAACAGCGGCTTAACATAGATTGTGATGTCATTGTTTTAACTGAATGCTGGCTTGCCAAACAATATAACATACCACTAATCCCGGGATATAATATGTATAGAAGTACTATTAATTACAACCAAAATGATGGTGTGATAGTTTATGCAAGAAATCATCTAAATGTCTCTGTTGAGGAACCTAACATGAACGACTGTAACAGATTGTTAGTTAAAATTGGCTCTGATTTTGCGATATTAGCATTATATCGACCTCCATCTTTTAGAAATACTAGCACTTTTTCTGACTCCCTGAATGAGACCTTGCAAAGACTGTCATCCATTAAAAACACAATTGTAATTGGAGATATTAATATCAATATTCTTCCCGGAAGTGCTGATTCGGCTGCTCAGGACTACCTCAACTTATGCGCTTTCATGGCCTGCTCCCAGCACACAGCCTCCCTACACATAACAGTGGCTCCTGTTTGGATCATATTATGCTTAAATCGAATTTCCCTGCACTTGCACTTGTTGTTAACTCAACAATAACCGATCACAATGCTGCCCTACTAACCCTTAATTGTAAATTACCTAAACAAAGCACTCGAGAAATATCAAAACTAAATATAAATAAACTTGAACAAGATTTACGCGTCATCGATTTTGATCCAGTCTATAATTCCGCTGACCCACAGTTCTGCATGTCGTATGTTATTGAAAACGTACGAAATGCAATTCAGAAAAACACATTTTTATCCCAGTTGAACAACAAAAATCGCAACATAAAGCCCTGGATAACATCAGGCCTTATTCGCTGTATGAAACATAGGGATAAATTACATATGAAAGCGAAATCTAATCCAAACAATGCAGTATTACAAATTTCCTACAAAAGATATCGAAATTACTGTAATGATCTCCTTAAAAAAATTAAAAGTAACTACGACAAAATGACATTGGAAAAGGCTGGAACAAATAGTAAAAAGATATGGAAATTTATTAAAGACACAACGTATACGTCAAAACAATATGAGTCATCGTCAGGTTTATTACAAGCACACTCGTCACCGCTGGAATCCGCTAACATAGCAAATAATTTCTTCGTTAATGTTGGAAAGTGTCTGGCAGACAAAAATCTGGGTCAATCGCAAAACCTAACAAGCTCACCTATAACACGGAACACTACTTTAACATCCTTCGTGTTGCTAGACACTGATGAGACTGAGGTAGAGAGTATTATCATGTCCCTGAAAGAAGACTGTGCAGTTGGTTATGACAACATATCTAATAAAATTATTAAAAAATTTAGGGACATTTTGGTACCACCTCTGACCTATATTTTCCGCATTTGTTTATCTTCGGGTCATTTTCCGAAGTGTCTCAAAAAAGCTGTAATTGTCCCTGTCTATAAATCAGGCAGCAAAGATCAAGTGACAAATTACAGGCGTATTTCTTTATTGCCTTCTATGTCAAAAATACTGGAAAAAATTATAAACAAAAGGTTGTTGAAATATTTGGAAGATAAATCCATTCTGTCCGAACGGCAGTTTGGATTTAGATCTAAAGTCTCAACTGCCGATGCAGTACATCATCTGACTGACTATCTAGCGCACGAACTTGACAAGGGTAACCACACTGTAGGAATTTTCCTGGATCTCGCCAAAGCGTTTGACACAGTTTCCGTTCCAATACTGTTGCACAAGCTTGAGACCATAGGTGTCAGAGGAACTCAGCTGAAATTATTCAAAAGTTATCTAGAAGATCGTTCCCAGTGCGTAAAGATTGGCAATGTTCTCAGTTCTGTTCAAAAAAACACATTTTTTGGTGTTCCCCAAGGAAGTATTTTGGGGCCCACTCTTTTTTTGATCTACATAAATGACCTTTGCGATATTAAACTAGATCAGGGCACTATCATCACTTACGCTGACGATACTGCACTACTTTTTTCAGCTGACTCAGAAAATAAAGTCTACAATCTTGCGCAACACGGATTCAATATTGTAAATAAATGGCTTCAAAATAACTCACTAACTTTAAATGCAGAAAAGACACATTACATTAAGTTTTCGATGCGCAAGCAAATATCGACTGGACCCACAACATTGCATGCTCATTATTGCTTAATCCCTGCAAATAACCAATGTACGTGTCCTAATATTAAAAAGTCGGATAAAATAAGATACCTGGGTATTATATTAGATGAAACCCTTTCCTTTAAACAACACATAGAAGCTCTAAATAATAGAATTCGTAAGCTGATTTTCGTATTCAAAAAGCTACGATTTATTAAAGATTCAAAAATAATAAGGCAAGTATACTTTGCTCTTTGTCAGTCAATTTTGACTTACTGCATCACTTCATGGGGTGGGGCTGGTAAAACTTTGTTATTGACCATTGAAAGAGCCCAAAGAGCTATTCTCAAGGTGGCTACTTGCCGCCCCTTCCTTTTTCCCACTAACCTCCTGTATAAATCTTGTGATGTACTAACAGTTCGACAGTTATTTATAATGAGCACTGTACTAAAACAACACGCAGCACTTCCATACAGTACTGATTTTACTAAAAGGAGACGGAAAGATTTAGTTTGCTCACAAAAAAGTACAAAACATGCTTTTACAGCAAAATTTTATATGTACAACGGACCGCTTCTCTATAACAGGCTAAATAAAAAAGGTAACATCTTCTCCTTAAATTATAGTGACTGTAAAAAAAACCTTATGGAAGCTCTCCAAGCTATGTCGTATGAAGATACAGAGAAGTTATTACTTGTTTTAAAATAATATTAGTGTTTTGTTAAATTAGTTAACTAAGTTAAGATTAGTTTAACTTTAATTTTATACACTTGTTTACATACCAAATTGTAAGTTTAATATGATGTGATTATTTGTAAGATTAATGTTACCTCAAATCGCCTGAAACACAGGATCACCTAGTTCAGGCACAAATTCCGGGTGAACTTTATATAGATTTAAGGAAAATTGTATTTAACGATATACCTTATAATTATGAATAAAAATTTATTATTATTATATTATTATTTCTGACAACTCAAATGTATTAGATGTAAGTTTTCTTAAAATTAATAAAACTAACTGAATCATGTTGCTGTGTCCCCAGAGAGCTCCCCACAATGTCGGGCACCGCCGCGAGCGGCAGCGCGGGCGCAGGTGCTGCGGGCGCCGCGGGGGCAGGCGGAGTGGGCGCGCTGGGTGGGCTGGGCGGCTCGCTGGAGGACAAGGACTGCGACCTACTGTGCCCCGTCTGCTTCGAGCTCATTGATGAAGCCTACGTCACCAGATGCGGACACTCCTTCTGCTATGCCTGTATTAGTAAGGTAAGTCACTACCAACCCGTCGTCGGGGCTGTGGGTTGGTTCGAAGGAGAGACCGCGGCCTCGGCACAAGGGCTAAGAAGGAACATGGGTGGTTTTTAGTCAGTAGAAGTCTGACACTCCCCCGCTCTGGGCAGAGCGGGGGAGTGTTGGGTTATTTGATTTTCCATACCCAAAATAAAAAGTCACTACCAACTGCTTCTATCCCATACTCAAATTAATTGAGTAGATTAATTAGTATTGTTCTACTAGAACTGAAAGAACCACTTCATTTACCTATCCTAGTACAACGCAGCTCGAGTGGAAACGGCACTTGTGAATGTCACAGGCGACTGAAGGACTGTATTTGCCCATTCCAAAGCGTAGTTTTCTATGAAGAAGAATGGGCAAGAAAATTCATAGACACACTTTTAAATCAATATATTGTGACATTATCTTGATTACAACATTCATATCATCTTCAGATGCTAGCCAGCTTTATTATTATTATTAATTCATTTATTTCAGATAATAATCCATATAACACAATTAAAATACAAATTCGGATCAGATTTCATACAACAAAACTAAACTAAAACAAATGAAATTACCATCAAATTAAATTAAAACCGAAACAAAATCAAAATAAAGTCAAACCATTATACATAAAAATTAAATCAAAACTACTAACTACTACTACTATTAACTTTGGAGCTTCTTTTTTTCTTTTACTTGTTTTTATTAAAAACGTGATGTGGCAACCCACACTAAGAATTTCTCTTGTATCGTGGGTGCATTTACAAACATTTCAACTCACATACACAAACACCCAACCCTGGTACAACTATTTGTTGGCCATACAAATATTTATTCCCTGCGGAGATCGAACCCGCGACACGTAGCACAAGTCAATCGCTCAGCCACTGCGCCAACCGTGCCGACAGTTAGTTACTTTGTCTTGTCCCCAGGCGGTGGAGCTCCACCGACGCTGTCCGAAGTGCGGCGCCGCGCTCGCGTCCCGCGACCACATCTTCCCAAACTTCCTGCTGAACGAGCTGGTGGCTAGACGTCGCGTGCGCGCCCGGCACGAGACTGTCCCGGCGCCGCGCGGGCCCTGCGTGCGAGCCCTAGTCGCGGCTGAGGCACGGCGGCTACCTCTAGCCGATGTAGACGCCATGCTGGACCTGCTCACCCGACGCAAGCGGCTGCTGGAGGCCGAGTGCGCCGCAGCTCACCACAGGCTGCTGTACGAGTTCCTGGCGCAACTACACAAGCACCGCGCGCATCAGCTGGACCAGCTGGCGCGCGAGGCGGCGCTCGTGCGCAAGGATATGGACCACGTCGCCGCCGTGCTACGGGATACGGCGCAAGGTACGTGTGGACGAGCTCTCTATGCGTCATGACAGCCTGGTACTTTTAATCGCACATAAAATCGGTTGTCTGTAAAATCGGTTTACTGACGATAGTTGAACGTCGCGCCACGCACGTCACGCCGCGCACGTCACGCCGTTGCTATGGAAAAGAAAATAAAACAATTGACACGCCGTTGCCGCGTTGCTATGGAACGCCTCAAAGCGAGGTAACGCGGTATGACGTCATCTTTTTTCGTTCGTGCACCCGGCCATCAAAATAAAAGACGTTATCCCGTCAAAAATATGTTCAGTAAGCTCCTATTTCCTTACGTAAAATACTCACTTTTGACACCAGCCCGACAAGACATTCATCATCTCTACCTAGCCTTTTCTAAACTAGGTTGGAGTCGGCCCAGTATTTTACATTGAGCGACTGCCTATCTGACCTCCACAGGTACTACTGGGTAATACGATACTGGTAAGATTACATCAGCAACCACTATTACTACAATAATACTAGCCCACACACCACAACACTAACACTGCTTTTTAACTGCAGAAGTACATGTCGGTTTCTAAGTTTCACGGTACAAAGATCATCATCAATGAACACGTATGCGCTCTACAGGTGCGGCGGGTCTGGCGCGGCTGCCCGAGGCCGGCGACGGGCCCGACGCGGTGCCCGACGCGGCGGAGGGCGCGGACGCGGGCGACGCGGTGCGGGCCCTCAAGCGCGAGCTGGCTGAGCTGGCGGGCAGCGTGGGCGACGCGGCCGCCATGCCGCATGGCGACGGTACGTCTCCACAGCTCAACTCGCTCACCACTATAGGTAGGCAGTATTAAAGTACATTTATAATTGCTTTGTATTCGTCATTAGCAATATTTAACATAACATTACACCCGACGCTCAAAAGCGGTATCTCAAAAAAAAAAATTAAGTTACCTACCTAACCTAAACCAACCCTATAAAAAATACGCGTCTAATGAGCTAAACCAAATAGCTAATATGCGAAAAAAAACCGCATTATTGAATTTTCTCGAAACTAGTTTTTTTTGAGATAACGTTTTTACGCTTAGCACGGCAGTGACCTCAAAGGGTTTGGCAGAGGTGTTCTAATAATAATATAGTCCCCTGCAGATGAAATGAACAGAATCCTAATATTTGGGGTAAATTCCCCTTACTTAGATACCTTTGCCTTTTGACGCTACTCATTGACTTCGGAAACACCTCGGGATCTTCTTCTTCATAGAGTTGATATTAGTAAGAAAACATCTGCCGGATTTGCTGTTAGAATCCCTCAGGGCTCAATTCTTGGCCTATTTCTGTTTCATTTGTAGTTGGTTTACTTATTTTTGCAGACGACGCTTTTTCTTTTTTAATCTGCTATCGCGGGCCTTGAGCGTGGAGAGCGAATCCTGAAATTCCCTAACGAAACTATTCAGGATTCAGTACTTTTTGCTATGGTTACGGAAAATAACAAGGTTGTCAACTGAGGTTGTCAAATTAAATAATTAATTATTTGCTGTTGATAAAAAATGCTATGCAATAGCTTTACCGCGGCAGTCTCCGAGTGCCACATTTTTTTTTACTAAACGGTCAAACGTCTTCTTGTGTGGTATCGCTGTTATTATAACTGAGTAAGTTGTGTGTGTGTAGGAGGCAGCCTGGTGGGCGGCGCGGAGGAGGAGAGCTTCGCGGGCGGAGCGGTGGGGGGGGGGGACGCACTCGCCGCGCGCTGGAGACGTCTGCACGCGCACTTCGATGACTTCGTGCAGGTAACACTCATGTACCATCATCAGCCTATAATGTTCCCACTGCAGGGACTCAGGCCTCCTAGAGAGGAGAGGGATGGGCTATAATCCACCACGTGTGCCCCCAGTGCGGGTTGGGAGATGTCTTCGAATTTTTGGTTCTAGGACATGCCGTATTCCTCACCATGTTTTCCTTCACCATCTTTAGGGCAGTGGTGAGCCTAGATTCAATCCCACTACTGGGCCATCACTGCTCTACTCTTGTACCACTACATTGCAATGTAGATTTACACATCTTCACTTGTAGTACGTTTGTCCACAGTGTTACTTCGCACATCGGGCAGATGAGTTGTTCTTCCCCGGCTCGTCGGCCGTCACCCCCGCGCCCCCCGCCTTCCCCGCCGAGTGCCCCTCCAGCAGTGCGGTGAGCGCAGCGAGCGCGGCAAGCGCGGAGAGTACAGTCCCGGACGCGCGCGCGCTGTCCGGGCCCGCAGTGCCGGACGCGCGCCTGTCCGCACGCGACGCGCACGGCGACGACCAGCGCGCTCCCGACGAGCCGCCCGCCCTCAGCGACGTGTCCCGCGCAGCCCTGCGCCCGCGCGGCCTGGACGCCTTCCGCGAGGACCTGCTGGCCTTCACCCGCTACCGCGCGCTGCGGCCGCTGGCCACGCTGTCGTACTGCAGCGACGCCATCAACTACTCCACCATCGTGTCCACCATCGAGTTCGACAAGGACGACGAGTTCTTCGCCATCGCCGGCGTCACGAAGCGCATCAAGGTGTTCGAGTACGAGGCCGTGGTGCGCGACTGCGTGGACGTGCACTACCCGTGCGCAGAGATGCAGTGCTCGCACAAGATCTCGTGCGTGTCGTGGAACGCGTACCACAAGAACGTGATCGCCTCGTCCGACTACGAGGGCACGGTCAGCGTATGGGACGCGGGCACGGGCCAGCGCACGCGCGCACTGCACGAGCACGACAAGCGCTGCTGGTCCGTGCACTTCAACCGCGCCGACGTGCGCCTGCTGGCCTCGGGCTCGGACGACGCGCGCGTCAAGCTGTGGGCGCTCAACGCCGAGCGCTCCGTGGCCACGCTGGAGGCCAAGTTCAACGTGTGCTGCGTGCGCTTCAACCCGCGCTCGTCCTGCCACCTGGCCTTCGGCTCGGCCGACCACTGCGTGCACTACTACGACCTGCGCGCGCCCCGCGAGCCGCTGGCCGTGTTCCGCGACCACCGCAAGGCCGTGTCCTACGTCAAGTTCCTGGACGCGCGCACGCTGGTGTCCGCCAGCACGGACAGCGCGCTCAAGCTGTGGCGCGTGGAGTCGCCGCGCTGCGTGCGCTCCTTCACGGGCCACGCCAACGAGAAGAACTTCGTGGGGCTGGCCACGGACGGCAAGTACGTGGCGTGCGGCTCCGAGAACAACGCGCTGTACGTGTACTACGCGGGGCTGTCGCGGCCGCTGCTGGCGTACCGGTTCGACGCCGTGCGCGGCTTCCTGGAGCGCGAGCGGAGGGACGAGGAGCCCAGCGAGTTCGTGTCGGCCGTGTGCTGGCGCCGCGACCCGGAGCGCCATGTGCTGCTGGCTGCCAACTCGCAGGGCACCATCAAGGTCTTGGAGATGGTGTAAACGCATAGTGTTCCAGGTGCCGAGTGTAAGCATGTGCAGGCTGTGGTTCTGTGAATCCGACAAGGTAGCCCGCGAAATTCGAATTTACTTTCCGTAACAAATGTGACTAACGCCCAAATACTCAAACGTCACTCAATTTTAAGTTGCACTTAAATCTCGTGCTGTCTTTGTTACTTTAACGCAGAGTGACAGAGATAGCAAGAGTTTTGAGGGTTACTTATAATTGAGTGACGTTTGAGTATTTGGGCGTTAACTTTGTAATAATGATTAACATCGCCAATACAACCCTCTCAGTTCATATAACTTCCATGAATGCCTTTTTTATCAAATAGTCACTCAATGGAATTAAATCAACTCTGATTGTATTCATGATTTTAATGATTATACCTATCTCTATAAACACATACGTATTACATGCGCGAATCATATTTTAATCAACATAATATAATAACCTGACATTGATTTGCAAATTGGCAAAAACGATTCGAAAAAATTTGAATTTTTCGGGATACCAAGCATTCACCTTAGGTCATGTTTTATTTGATCAAAGTGCACAAGCCAAGTGTAACTCCGTTCAGTTTCAAAGTGCTAAAAACATTAAATTTTAACGAATAGTTAGAAGTGATTGTCTAAATAAACTTTGTGCAGTAGTAGACGTAAGATGGCTCTTGTACAGTAAACTATACCGTTCATTGACCTCAAGTGTGAGGATACGTTGCCGGAGTTACGGCAAGACCTTGTATGTAACGCTATGTAGGACTTGTGTATACACACAGATTGGTGGCGCTCCTACGACATTCTTAGAGAACCTTACTAGTTGATAAAAAAATCTAATTAGTCCGTCAGATAGATTTCCAAAAAATATTGGATGGAATATTAAACGAAAAAAGTCGATACAGACAAACTCGTGTGACGTCACATTTCACTAATTTTTTACCGAAAAGTGACGTCACCAGCCCCCACGTCATGATCTTTGACGCGTTTTACCTTACGGACAGAATCATATTTTTTTGTCAGGAAAGTAGCCAATAATGTTACTCACATAATGTGACTCCTAAAATCATAATCCTCCTTTTGGCTCTGCCACAGTCGGGTAAAACGATGACGTTATTTCTGAATGCTATACCTAAGTCCGCATTGCGTTATTTGACGGAAGTTTCAGAAATCACGAAATGTAGTTGTTGTACGTGAATTAGTTATGTTCATTTAATGTGGCATTTCTACTGTTCTTATAACTTGTGTTAATATCGGCAAAACATTATTTATTATAGCCTATGTTGCCCAGACTTAATACCTATACAACGAAAAAAAAACATTCAAATCCGTCAAGTAGTTCCGAAGATTAGCGTATACAAACATACAGACAAACAGACAGATTTTTTTTCGGATTCTTGCTCTATTACTATTTCTAAACCCCCCTCAATTTTTTTTTTTTAATATATTCAATGTTTTTTTTTTACTGTTTTATTATATGTATAGATAGATAATGTTTTGCCATCATAACATTTGTAAATAATAACATTGATTCCCACATACCTTACGAGTTGTCAAAGTTATGCCGGGTACACATTAGTGACACGTAACTTGAATCCCTTTGTTACATTTCATGTTGCATTGCATAAGTCTGGACGGCTCATTCTTGTTACATTACGCGTTACGTTACACCAATATCTCGCCGGTATTAGACGTTACAAAACTCCTTACAAACTGTGCTATGGCAGTTCAGATAGTGTAGCAGACGTGGGTCTAAAATGGCCACAGGCGCAGTTACCATTATTACATTTTACGAATTTTAACGCAAATTATATTATGATCTGCTACAGTGTCAATTTTAGACAGCCAGTTATGATATCACTTTATCATAACTGGCTTTTGACCGCCACAGTCAAGTAAGACGACAAGCCAAAAAGTGCCTTAAGTCGAAATACTTAAGGCACTTTTTTACTTGTTCGGCTTGTCATTAAAAAATATTGTTGAAAATGTCGTGCACCCGGTCGGTTCAGGAAAAGGAAAATAATGGAGTAACCATTTTATTTTATTGATTCGGATCGAGAATCATTAGTATTTTTTTATAGAATAGGTACTTTACCTCCTTGAATTTGCCGAGGATGCAAATAGACCTTCGTTTACGTAAAACTATTATAAAAGATATAACTATCCTATTACAATCGAATTTTGTTAAAAATATCAAGGGTTTTAATTTTTTTATAAACCCTATAGACCTTCTCTAAATAAAAGTTTGATATAAGAACCGTACTTATTATCATAAGTTGTTCTGATATTACAAGCAAACACTTCAATTGTATTTATTTGTATAAATAGATGAACTAAAATCATTCTGTATGTATGTATAAGGAATTGTATGTGATCAAAACGTCGGACACAGTTTTTGTCTGATTTTCAGGTACATTAGTGTTTAAGACAAAGCAGTGTGTGCTACAAGTGTATATTATTGTGAATGTTGTATCCGCTGTCATTCGATGACAAGCGACCTGCTGCGTCCACTGAGCCACTGTACCCACTTGTACAGTCAGCCTCAGATACATGTGTTATACCAGTGTTAGGACTCGTTTTATTGTCACATCTGAGGCTGACTGTACATACGGCCAGACGTGTGTTAGTCTAAGGCCGCAAATTCGTAGAGGCGGGGCGTGCAGCGTGTAGTTAAATGGAATTTCATTCAACTCCCAAAACACGCTTTAAAAACGCGTCTCCGAATTTGCGGCCTAAGACCGCTTTCACATTAGGACGTTAACAGCGCGCTATAAACACATAACAAATACTATCGAGTGGTCACAGCTGTTCTAATAAAATGTGAAGGAATGCGCTTCTGCCGCGCTGTTAACGTCCTAGTGTGAAAGCAGCCCAAGTGTATTGTGTATAATAAGTATTTAGCGTTAAATTGAGCAGTGATACAGACAATGTGCCAAACGTGTACGTGTTTACGTGCAGTACGTACGCGTACGTGCGTGTACGTGCAATGTACGTGCGCGTGCTATATAGTGAGTGTCTATCTATGTGTCCGAGACAGTAAAGTGTCCCTTACCACTCCCATGAGCGTTTCATTCTCCCCAACACCTGACAGCGATAACCAATATACACGGGTTCCGTTTTTTAATAATAATAATTCTTTATTTATCAGACAACGTGATCCATAGTGTTAGTAAACAATAAAATAACTTATATCATTCTTTTCTTGCCATTCGGCTATAGAATCCTAAAAAGTTCACATAGGTTTTTTCTCTGGAAACTGAAATTAACTGACCCTAAAATTGTGAGAAAGAATGATTGTGCGGGTGAAGCTGCGGAGCATAGCTAGAGAAACCGCTGTACTCCTCCACCATCATCAGCCTATAATGTTCCCACTGCAGGGACCCAGGCCTAGCCTCTCTAGGAGAGGGATGGGTCCACAACGCGGACCCAGTGCAGGCCCGTAGATGTCACATGTCTTCGAATTTTTTGATTCTAAGACATGCCGGTTTCCTCACGATGTTTTCCTTCACCTTTTTGAGGATGAAACAAAATCAAAATGAAACCACAAATTATGAAACGAAAAAAAAAACATTTTTATTTATAAAATATCTCATAATGTTAGAACATTAACTTACTAGGATACAATGCTCTGACAACAGAGATTCGCTTGTACATACACAACACCACACCCTGTGCTGCATCATGTTGTGAACTAACCAAACCTGTGTTATACACGTCTCGCCTATTTCTGAAGGGATAGGCAGCACAGACCACCAGTCGGAATAACACGCTATATTCAAAATATTAGGGAACGTAACCATACTACGTGCCCAATTAAAAAAAAAAATGACCCCCTCTCCCCCCGTGTGACCACCCGTAATATATGTCAAGACCCCCATACCTAGTGTCATCACGTAGTCATTCATAATTAGGGATTTAAATTGTTATTCACAAAAACAAGTCTTTTTTGTCAGGAATCTCGTCGACTTACTTTACAACAATTGCACTACAAAGTGTTAGTTTTCAAACACCTGACGCCCGTCATTGACTACGTGACGAAACTCTAACCCCTCCCCTCCCCGCCCGTGCCTCCTCTCTCCGGGTCACGTAGTATGGGTACGTTCTTACATGATATGCCAATGTACGGACTTAAATCTAGAATCAGCTCTTATCAACCGCGCGTCAAATTCAAGGAGTTATAATACTAATGATTCTCGATCCCAATCAATAATAAAATTGGTGGGTAATTTTTTCTTGGAAACTGAATCGGTAATAGGGGATCGGACGAAAAAAAAATCTAATTAGTCCTACAGATAATTTCCAAAAAATATTAAACACTTATTTTTCTTTTTTCGATACAGTGTTTCGAAAACGTTACATGTCAGCACATTTTTTACCTACAAGTGACGTCACGACGCATTTTATCTTCGTCAATTTGTATTAATTTTATTTAAAAAAAACACGTATCCAATATTTTTCGATAATCTAACTGACGGACTAAACAGAATCACATTTTATTGAGTCAGTCCGATCCCCTTTAATGTGAAACACCGTATTTTCGACATATATCCACGCTTACGAGACACAAACGCAAACGTTTGTTCCTTAATTTCTTATTCCCTAAACCAAGGTATTATTCTGAAACACATATTTTTAACAACTAAAAAAACAGCGTTTGCCCGCGGCTTCGCCCGCTTAGATGTCGGTTCCATATAAACTTTCATCCCCTGTTCATTCTTCAAAAATCCTTTCATAGTGGATGCCTATAGCTTAGCCTTTTATATTTATAGAAGATAGATTGATAAATTTTAGACCGTAATTGAATTTGACGCGGATGCAAAACTACAGTTAGGTAACAAGAAAACATACAGCACCGACCACGATTTAATTGGGGTAAGCGCTGGAGAATTATGATTAATTAATTAATCAACGTAATCTAATATTTATTTGCATTTTGTGTATGCAAAAAAATTAAATGCTTTTTTATAAATAAAGGAAGCATTTACTATGAAAAAAAAAAACATAATTGGCTATTTGACAACTGTTTAAAATTACTCGAAATAACAAGATTTGTGTGAAAAAGTCGAGTAGCTACCTACATGCTTTAAAAGTTTTAGTAAGGGCACTTTCTATATCCTTGGCGCGCGATACGGCCATTTGTACTACGTATTACGTAACTATGGCGGTATGACATATGACGTCACGTTTCTGTAGCGCTGTCTTTATCTACACGTCATTTAAAATCAGTTAAAACTAAGCCATTTTTTGTCGATTTTATTACTTTTATCACACATCGTGTTAGTTTTTTGAAATAAAATAACTTTTTCGTGATTTTTTAACAGTAATCAAATAGCCAATACGGACACAGAGCTCCCTGACTCGCTGGTCGTGATTCGTCACATCACATCAATCCGAGGTTATAATAGCTTTAGGGTTGAACAGCCGGCGCGAGCGCGGACCCTCCTTAGTCGGGGAGGGCTTGCGTGACGCCTCCTTACTCCAGGCCTTGCGTGTCCCCTCCTTACTTGGCGAGGGCTTGCGTGTCGCCTCTTTACTCGAGGTCTTGCGTGTCCCCTCCTTACTTGGCGAGGGTTTGCCTGTCGCCTCTTTACTCGAGGACTTGCGTGTTCCCTCCTTACTCGGGGAGGCCTTGCGTGTTCCCTCCTTACTCGGGGAGGCCTTGCGTGTCCTATCCTTAATCAGGGAGAGGGACTTGCGTGTCACCTCCTTACTCGGAGATGCCTTCCGTGGCCCCTCCTCATTCGGGGAGGGCTTGCGTACCAACGGCTTGCTGTCGGTTGCGTCACTGCTGGAGTCTGTGTTGGTCTCCAGCGCCTGGATGCGCAGCGAGCGACGAGCAACCAGCTTCGGGCGCGAGTGAGGCTTCGTCGGCGACGGATCTAGCGGAGAATAGTAAAGTTCATTTTAACATCAACTAACTGCCGTACTCACAGCTTTAATGGTTACCTTTGCCATCACTAAGTAAAGGTTTTGACAGTTTTTAACAGACTTCTATAAAAGAAGCAGGTTCTCAATTCGGATGTTTTTTTTTATGTTTGTTCGGGCATAACTCCGTCACTTGCTAACCGATTTGAAAAATTCTTTCTTTGTTGGAAAGGGTATACCAGCTACTTCCGAAATGGTCCCATATTTTTTTTATCGAAATCGGACAAGCGGTTTTTGAAAAATCAACAAAACTAAAAAAAAAACTACATTGTCCACAAAATAAAAACTTTTTAACAAAAAATAAAACCGACTTCAAAAAAAAAAACAAAAAAGTGAAAAATAAACTTTAGAAGAAAAATCAGTTTCTGAAGTCGGTGGCAAAAAAATGAAATCAAACAAACAAATGGCACCGACTTCAGAAACTGTTTTTTCTTCTAAAGTTTATTTTTCACTTTTTTGTTTTTTTTTTAAGTCGGTTTTATTTTTTGTTAAAAAGTTTATTTGTCTAAACTGTAGCGGGTAAGAGCCTTATCCCTTAGAAATCAGCCAAAATTCCGCTATGTCTGAAGTCCCGCCTCTATAACCAGTGTGTTCTGCCCACAATGACGTACGGTGCTGCAACATGGACGCTCACGCAGGAGACTGTACACATTGAGAGTGGCACAGAGAGTCATGGAGCGTTCCATGCTCGGCATAAAACTAGTAGATCGAGATCCTAACGTCGAAATCCGAAGACGTACAAAAGTTTTCGATATTGGGAATCGCGTTACGGAACTCAAAAGTCTTTTATTATGCAAGGAGTGGAATTCCCTGCCTGCGTCGGTTTTTCCGAGTTCATATAACCCTAATCTGTTTAAGTCGCGAGTAAACAGGCTTCTACTGGGTAAGCTCGTTCCATCGTCGACATCATCTCTGCCCTTAGGGCAAGATTGAAGTCAAGAGCAAGCCCATTTATAATAAAAAAAAAACAAAAAAACTGGAGTTGGGTAGGACACCTAGCAGGGCGCAGTGATGACAGGTGGACTAAAGCTGTCACTGAATGGCGTCCAAGAACTGGCAAAAAAAGTGTGGGTCGTCCGGCGGCAAGATAGGCAGACGACATAGTTGTCACCAGAGGAAAAACCAGGCTGAGGCTGGCACAGGACCGTGGAGAGTGGCACAAGAAGACAGAGGCCTATATCCAGCAGTGGGCGAGTTAGCGCTGTGGATGATGATGTGTTATAAAATAAAATAAGACTTTATTTGTAATCTCTGGTAATTACAATCTTACCTCATATTCTCCGCGACACGAAAATATATAAAGGGGTTTGAACTTTTTTGTATGGGAGCATTGGGAGCTGGCATATCGACCCACCGCCATTTTGATTTTTTTTCGAAATCGCGGCCCACGATGAATGTGGTATGTATGGATGGAGGACATATAGACGAACAAAAAATGTCACGAAATATGGTAGGTACCCCAAAGTGTCACATTACCGAGATATTTGAAGATTAAGATCGACATATAAGTACAATGGCCATATAAAAAACTAGCACTTTGCCCACGGCTTCGCCCGCGTGGATGTCGGTTCAACTACAAAAGTGACGATTTTCCATACAAACTTTCATCCCCCTTTTCACCCCCTTAAAGGATAAATTTCCAAAAACCCCTTCTTAGTGCTCCCCTACATATAATAGGAAGCCGTGTGCAAAATTTCACATTCCTAAACACAAGTAATAAGATTTTCCATACAAACTTTCATCCCCCTTTTCACCCCCTTAAAGGTTAAATTTCCAAAAACCCCTTCTTAGTGCTCCCCTACATATAATAGGAAGCCGTGTGCAAAATTTCACATTCCTAAACACAAGTAATAAGATTTTCCATACAAACTTTCATCCCCCTTTTCACCCCCTTAAAGGTTAAATTTCCAAAAACCCCTTCTTAGTGCTCCCCTACATATAATAGGAAGCCGTGTGTAAAATGTCACATTCCTAAACACAAGTAATAAGATTTTCCATACAAACTTTCATCCCCCTTTTCACCGGCGTATAATAATAATCAACCTGGGAACTATTATTTGGATACAATTTAACGCCTATACACGTAATAACGCTATTTTTTTTTAATATTTAATGATTGTCGTTGTACTCATTTGTCGATCTTTACCTTCAAATATCTCGGTAACGTGACACTTTGGGTACCGACCGTGCTAGACATTTTTACCCGACTGCGGCGAAGCCCAAAAGGAGGGTTATGTGTTTGACGTGTATGTATGTATGTCCGTTTCTTTGTTCCCTCATAACTCATAAACGTATGAACCGATTTGAATGAAATATACGTCGTTAGATTCATCTTGATGGCGCGAGTGTTATAGGCTACATTAAAATTAAAAAGCAAAGAAAAATTGTGGATTTTGGGGGCCAAATCGCGATGTGGGAGTTCAATTTTTTTTTTTTTCCAATACCATCGAGTAGGGTATCAAAAAAAAGGGTTTTGAAAGGAGATTACAAAAATAAATAACAATTATATGTTTAAAAGAAATTCAAAGTGAGAAATCCTATAAACAAGCACAAAAGTTAAATAAATCATCTGCGAAGAATTTTACGCGACCAACGAAAGAACAAACAAAATAACTAAAAAGTTGGAAATAAAAAAAGTAGTTAAAAACTAAAAAACCCGACTGAAAAAACTGAAAAGCAAAAAAACAAGCACATTTTAAATTAAACAAAACTTGGAAGCAGGCGGAGTTCATTTGAATATTAAATTATGAAAAGAAAAAATGAAAAAAATAGAATGGACCCCGCCGCTTGAGTTTTGTTTAATTTAAAATGTGCTTGTTTTTTTGCTTTTTAGTTTTTTCAGTCGGGTTTTTTAGTTTTTTAACTACTTTTTTTTTTGTTCGTCTAAATGTCCTCTATCCCTAAATACCTACCAATTTCATAGTGAGCCGGGATTTCGAAAAAAAATCAAAATGGCGGACAGGTTGATATGCCACATCGGTTCTATCCCCTTTTGTTGTTTACAAAAGGGGATTTGAAAAAAAAAATGTTTCAAGTCTCTTAACTTCCGAGATCCGCCTTACTACCTACCTACTACCTACCTACACCTACCTACCTACCTACCTACCACCTACCTACCTACCACCTACCTACCTACTACCTCCTACTACCACTAAAAAAACATTACCCTAAAGTTTGCTTGTCGTCGCCCCTGAGAAACGCTTCACCCACTCAACCTTCGTTACGCTAAGGAGGTCGCCGGGAGGGAACTTCTACTACGTTACGTAGCGACAATTAAGGATGATGGCACAGAATTCGTTCGAATGAAATATCATTTTGTGATACATGTTTAACACTTACCGTCACTGTTGTCTCTGGAAGGCTCGTTGTCGGCCTCCTCGTGTTTGGCTCGGCGATCGGATGGCCCGCGCGAGGAGGCGCCGCGCTCGGGCTCCTTGAACATGGGGTTCCGCCCCGGGACTGACACCGGCCGGTGCTTCATCTTAATACAGCCTATCGCACAAACACAAAGTTTTGTAACCAATAAGAATGTAATAATGTTAATTGTACAACGCGTGGAGACGGTTGGACGTACCGGTGGCGGCGGCAGCGCGCAGTCGCGCCACGTCGGCGGGCGGCAAGTGCAGCGCGCCCAGCGCCGGCAGGATGTAGCGCAGGTAGCGGTTGCGCAGCGAGTGCCACGAGCGCACTGCAACAACACACACACGTCACACCCGCTCACAGCACACACACACACACAGCGCGCCCAGCGCCGGCAGGATGTAGCGCAGGTAGCGGTTGCGCAGCGAGTGCCACGAGCGCACTGCAACAACACACACACGTCACACCCGCTCACAGCACACACACACACACAGCGCGCCCAGCGCCGGCAGGATGTAGCGCAGGTAGCGGTTGCGCAGCGAGTGCCACGAGCGCACTGCAACAACACACACACGTCACACCCGCTCACAGCACACACACACACACAGCGCGCCCAGCGCCGGCAGGATGTAGCGCAGGTAGCGGTTGCGCAGCGAGTGCCACGAGCGCACTGCAACAACACACACACGTCACACCCGCTCACAGCACACACACACACACAGCGCGCCCAGCGCCGGCAGGATGTAGCGCAGGTAGCGGTTGCGCAGCGAGTGCCACGAGCGCACTGCAACAACACACACACGTCACACCCGCTCACAGCACACACACACACACAGCGCGCCCAGCGCCGGCAGGATGTAGCGCAGGTAGCGGTTGCGCAGCGAGTGCCACGAGCGCACTGCAACAACACACACACGTCACACCCGCTCACAGCACACACACACACACACAGCGCGCCCAGCGCCGGCAGGATGTAGCGCAGGTAGCGGTTGCGCAGCGAGTGCCACGAGCGCACTGCAACAACACACACACGTCACACCCGCTCACAGCACACACACACACACAGCGCGCCCAGCGCCGGCAGGATGTAGCGCAGGTAGCGGTTGCGCAGCGAGTGCCACGAGCGCACTGCAACAACACACACACGTCACACCCGCTCACAGCACACACACACACACAGCGCGCCCAGCGCCGGCAGGATGTAGCGCAGGTAGCGGTTGCGCAGCGAGTGCCACGAGCGCACTGCAACAACACACACACGTCACACCCGCTCACAGCACACACACACACACAGCGCGCCCAGCGCCGGCAGGATGTAGCGCAGGTAGCGGTTGCGCAGCGAGTGCCACGAGCGCACTGCAACAACACACACACGTCACACCCGCTCACAGCACACACACACACACAGCGCGCCCAGCGCCGGCAGGATGTAGCGCAGGTAGCGGTTGCGCAGCGAGTGCCACGAGCGCACTGCAACAACACACACACGTCACACCCGCTCACAGCACACACACACACACAGCGCGCCCAGCGCCGGCAGGATGTAGCGCAGGTAGCGGTTGCGCAGCGAGTGCCACGAGCGCACTGCAACAACACACACACGTCACACCCGCTCACAGCACACACACACACACAGCGCGCCCAGCGCCGGCAGGATGTAGCGCAGGTAGCGGTTGCGCAGCGAGTGCCACGAGCGCACTGCAACAACACACACACGTCACACCCGCTCACAGCACACACACACACACAGCGCGCCCAGCGCCGGCAGGATGTAGCGCAGGTAGCGGTTGCGCAGCGAGTGCCACGAGCGCACTGCAACAACACACACACGTCACACCCGCTCACAGCACACACACACACACAGCGCGCCCAGCGCCGGCAGGATGTAGCGCAGGTAGCGGTTGCGCAGCGAGTGCCACGAGCGCACTGCAACAACACACACACGTCACACCCGCTCACCGCACACACACACACACAGCGCGCCCAGCGCCGGCAGGATGTAGCGCAGGTAGCGGTTGCGCAGCGAGTGCCACGAGCGCACTGCAACAACACACACACGTCACACCCGCTCACCGCACACACACACACACAGCGCGCCCAGCGCCGGCAGGATGTAGCGCAGGTAGCGGTTGCGCAGCGAGTGCCACGAGCGCACTGCAACAACACACACACGTCACACCCGCTCACCGCACACACACACACACAGCGCGCCCAGCGCCGGCAGGATGTAGCGCAGGTAGCGGTTGCGCAGCGAGTGCCACGAGCGCACTGCAACAACACACACACGTCACACCCGCTCACAGCACACACACGTCACACCCGCTCACAGCACACACACACACACAGCGCGCCCAGCGCCGGCAGGATGTAGCGCAGGTAGCGGTTGCGCAGCGAGTGCCACGAGCGCACTGCAACAACACACACACGTCACACCCGCTCACAGCACACACACACACACAGCGCGCCCAGCGCCGGCAGGATGTAGCGCAGGTAGCGGTTGCGCAGCGAGTGCCACGAGCGCACTGCAACAACACACACACGTCACACCCGCTCACAGCACACACACACACACAGCGCGCCCAGCGCCGGCAGGATGTAGCGCAGGTAGCGGTTGCGCAGCGAGTGCCACGAGCGCACTGCAACAACACACACACGTCACACCCGCTCACAGCACACACACACACACAGCGCGCCCAGCGCCGGCAGGATGTAGCGCAGGTAGCGGTTGCGCAGCGAGTGCCACGAGCGCACTGCAACAACACACACACGTCACACCCGCTCACAGCACACACACACACACAGCGCGCCCAGCGCCGGCAGGATGTAGCGCAGGTAGCGGTTGCGCAGCGAGTGCCACGAGCGCACTGCAACAACACACACACGTCACACCCGCTCACAGCACACACACACACACAGCGCGCCCAGCGCCGGCAGGATGTAGCGCAGGTAGCGGTTGCGCAGCGAGTGCCACGAGCGCACTGCAACAACACACACACGTCACACCCGCTCACAGCACACACACACACACAGCGCGCCCAGCGCCGGCAGGATGTAGCGCAGGTAGCGGTTGCGCAGCGAGTGCCACGAGCGCACTGCAACAACACACACACGTCACACCCGCTCACAGCACACACACACACACAGCGCGCCCAGCGCCGGCAGGATGTAGCGCAGGTAGCGGTTGCGCAGCGAGTGCCACGAGCGCACTGCAACAACACACACACGTCACACCCGCTCACAGCACACACACACACACAGCGCGCCCAGCGCCGGCAGGATGTAGCGCAGGTAGCGGTTGCGCAGCGAGTGCCACGAGCGCACTGCAACAACACACACACGTCACACCCGCTCACAGCACACACACACACACAGCGCGCCCAGCGCCGGCAGGATGTAGCGCAGGTAGCGGTTGCGCAGCGAGTGCCACGAGCGCACTGCAACAACACACACACGTCACACCCGCTCACAGCACACACACACACACAGCGCGCCCAGCGCCGGCAGGATGTAGCGCAGGTAGCGGTTGCGCAGCGAGTGCCACGAGCGCACTGCAACAACACACACACGTCACACCCGCTCACAGCACACACACGTCACACCCGCTCACAGCACACACACACACACAGCGCGCCCAGCGCCGGCAGGATGTAGCGCAGGTAGCGGTTGCGCAGCGAGTGCCACGAGCGCACTGCAACAACACACACACGTCACACCCGCTCACCGCACACACACACACACAGCGCGCCCAGCGCCGGCAGGATGTAGCGCAGGTAGCGGTTGCGCAGCGAGTGCCACGAGCGCACTGCAACAACACACACACGTCACACCCGCTCACAGCACACACACACACAGCGCGCCCAGCGCCGGCAGGATGTAGCGCAGGTAGCGGTTGCGCAGCGAGTGCCACGAGCGCACTGCAACAACACACACACGTCACACCCGCTCACCGCACACACACACACACAGCGCGCCCAGCGCCGGCAGGATGTAGCGCAGGTAGCGGTTGCGCAGCGAGTGCCACGAGCGCACTGCAACAACACACACACGTCACACCCGCTCACCGCACACACACACACACAGCGCGCCCAGCGCCGGCAGGATGTAGCGCAGGTAGCGGTTGCGCAGCGAGTGCCACGAGCGCACTGCAACAACACACACACGTCACACCCGCTCACCGCACACACACACACACAGCGCGCCCAGCGCCGGCAGGATGTAGCGCAGGTAGCGGTTGCGCAGCGAGTGCCACGAGCGCACTGCAACAACACACACACGTCACACCCGCTCACAGCACACACACGTCACACCCGCTCACAGCACACACACACACACAGCGCGCCCAGCGCCGGCAGGATGTAGCGCAGGTAGCAATTGCGCAGCGAGTGCCACGAGCGCACTGCAACAACACACACACGTCACACCCGCTCACCGCACACACACACACACAGCGCGCCCAGCGCCGGCAGGATGTAGCGCAGGTAGCGGTTGCGCAGCGAGTGCCACGAGCGCACTGCAACAACACACACACGTCACACCCGCTCACAGCACACACACGTCACACCCGCTCACAGCACACACACACACACAGCGCGCCCAGCGCCGGCAGGATGTAGCGCAGGTAGCAATTGCGCAGCGAGTGCCACGAGCGCACTGCAACAACACACACACGTCACACCCGCTCACAGCACACACACACACACACAGCGCGCCCAGCGCCGGCAGGATGTAGCGCAGGTAGCGGTTGCGCAGCGAGTGCCACGAGCGCACTGCAACAACACACACACGTCACACCCGCTCACAGCACACACACACACACAGCGCGCCCAGCGCCGGCAGGATGTAGCGCAGGTAGCGGTTGCGCAGCGAGTGCCACGAGCGCACTGCAACAACACACACACGTCACACCCGCTCACAGCACACACACACACACAGCGCGCCCAGCGCCGGCAGGATGTAGCGCAGGTAGCGGTTGCGCAGCGAGTGCCACGAGCGCACTGCAACAACACACACACGTCACACCCGCTCACAGCACACACACACACAGCGCGCCCAGCGCCGGCAGGATGTAGCGCAGGTAGCGGTTGCGCAGCGAGTGCCACGAGCGCACTGCAACAACACACACACGTCACACCCGCTCACCGCACACACACACACACAGCGCGCCCAGCGCCGGCAGGATGTAGCGCAGGTAGCGGTTGCGCAGCGAGTGCCACGAGCGCACTGCAACAACACACACACGTCACACCCGCTCACAGCACACACACACACACACAGCGCGCCCAGCGCCGGCAGGATGTAGCGCAGGTAGCGGTTGCGCAGCGAGTGCCACGAGCGCACTGCAACAACACACACACGTCACACCCGCTCACCGCACACACACACACACAGCGCGCCCAGCGCCGGCAGGATGTAGCGCAGGTAGCGGTTGCGCAGCGAGTGCCACGAGCGCACTGCAACAACACACACACGTCACACCCGCTCACAGCACACACACACACACACAGCGCGCCCAGCGCCGGCAGGATGTAGCGCAGGTAGCGGTTGCGCAGCGAGTGCCACGAGCGCACTGCAACAACACACACACGTCACACCCGCTCACAGCACACACACACACACAGCGCGCCCAGCGCCGGCAGGATGTAGCGCAGGTAGCGGTTGCGCAGCGAGTGCCACGAGCGCACTGCAACAACACACACACGTCACACCCGCTCACAGCACACACACACACACACAGCGCGCCCAGCGCCGGCAGGATGTAGCGCAGGTAGCGGTTGCGCAGCGAGTGCCACGAGCGCACTGCAACAACACACACACGTCACACCCGCTCACAGCACACACACACACACAGCGCGCCCAGCGCCGGCAGGATGTAGCGCAGGTAGCGGTTGCGCAGCGAGTGCCACGAGCGCACTGCAACAACACACACACGTCACACCCGCTCACAGCACACACACACACACACAGCGCGCCCAGCGCCGGCAGGATGTAGCGCAGGTAGCGGTTGCGCAGCGAGTGCCACGAGCGCACTGCAACAACACACACACGTCACACCCGCTCACCGCACACACACACACACAGCGCGCCCAGCGCCGGCAGGATGTAGCGCAGGTAGCGGTTGCGCAGCGAGTGCCACGAGCGCACTGCAACAACACACACACGTCACACCCGCTCACAGCACACACACACACACACAGCGCGCCCAGCGCCGGCAGGATGTAGCGCAGGTAGCGGTTGCGCAGCGAGTGCCACGAGCGCACTGCAACAACACACACACGTCACACCCGCTCACAGCACACACACACACACAGCGCGCCCAGCGCCGGCAGGATGTAGCGCAGGTAGCGGTTGCGCAGCGAGTGCCACGAGCGCACTGCAACAACACACACACGTCACACCCGCTCACCGCACACACACACACACACAGCGCGCCCAGCGCCGGCAGGATGTAGCGCAGGTAGCGGTTGCGCAGCGAGTACCACGAGCGCACTGCAACAACACACACACGTCACACCCGCTCACCGCACACACACACACACACAGCGCGCCCAGCGCCGGCAGGATGTAGCGCAGGTAGCGGTTGCGCAGCGAGTGCCACGAGCGCACTGCAACAACACACACACGTCACACCCGCTCACCGCACACACACACACACACACAGCGCGCCCAGCGCCGGCAGGATGTAGCGCAGGTAGCGGTTGCGCAGCGAGTGCCACGAGCGCACTGCAACAACACACACACGTCACACCCGCTCACAGCACACACACACACACAGCGCGCCCAGCGCCGGCAGGATGTAGCGCAGGTAGCGGTTGCGCAGCGAGTGCCACGAGCGCACTGCAACAACACACACACGTCACACCCGCTCACCGCACACACACACACACACAGCGCGCCCAGCGCCGGCAGGATGTAGCGCAGGTAGCGGTTGCGCAGCGAGTGCCACGAGCGCACTGCAACAACACACACACGTCACACCCGCTCACCGCACACACACACACACACAGCGCGCCCAGCGCCGGCAGGATGTAGCGCAGGTAGCGGTTGCGCAGCGAGTGCCACGAGCGCACTGCAACAACACACACACGTCACACCCGCTCACCGCACACACACACACACACAGCGCGCCCAGCGCCGGCAGGATGTAGCGCAGGTAGCGGTTGCGCAGCGAGTGCCACGAGCGCACTGCAACAACACACACACGTCACACCCGCTCACAGCACACACACACACACAGCGCGCCCAGCGCCGGCAGGATGTAGCGCAGGTAGCGGTTGCGCAGCGAGTGCCACGAGCGCACTGCAACAACACACACACGTCACACCCGCTCACCGCACACACACACACACACAGCGCGCCCAGCGCCGGCAGGATGTAGCGCAGGTAGCGGTTGCGCAGCGAGTGCCACGAGCGCACTGCAACAACACACACACGTCACACCCGCTCACCGCACACACACACACACAGCGCGCCCAGCGCCGGCAGGATGTAGCGCAGGTAGCGGTTGCGCAGCGAGTGCCACGAGCGCACTGCAACAACACACACACGTCACACCCGCTCACAGCACACACACACACACACAGCGCGCCCAGCGCCGGCAGGATGTAGCGCAGGTAGCGGTTGCGCAGCGAGTGCCACGAGCGCACTGCAACAACACACACACGTCACACCCGCTCACAGCACACACACACACACAGCGCGCCCAGCGCCGGCAGGATGTAGCGCAGGTAGCGGTTGCGCAGCGAGTGCCACGAGCGCACTGCAACAACACACACACGTCACACCCGCTCACAGCACACACACACACACACAGCGCGCCCAGCGCCGGCAGGATGTAGCGCAGGTAGCGGTTGCGCAGCGAGTGCCACGAGCGCACTGCAACAACACACACACGTCACACCCGCTCACCGCACACACACACACACACAGCGCGCCCAGCGCCGGCAGGATGTAGCGCAGGTAGCGGTTGCGCAGCGAGTGCCACGAGCGCACTGCAACAACACACACACGTCACACCCGCTCACCGCACACACACACACACACAGCGCGCCCAGCGCCGGCAGGATGTAGCGCAGGTAGCGGTTGCGCAGCGAGTGCCACGAGCGCACTGCAACAACACACACACGTCACACCCGCTCACCGCACACACACACACACACACAGCGCGCCCAGCGCCGGCAGGATGTAGCGCAGGTAGCGGTTGCGCAGCGAGTGCCACGAGCGCACTGCAACAACACACACACGTCACACCCGCTCACAGCACACACACACACACAGCGCGCCCAGCGCCGGCAGGATGTAGCGCAGGTAGCGGTTGCGCAGCGAGTGCCACGAGCGCACTGCAACAACACACACACGTCACACCCGCTCACCGCACACACACACACACACAGCGCGCCCAGCGCCGGCAGGATGTAGCGCAGGTAGCGGTTGCGCAGCGAGTGCCACGAGCGCACTGCAACAACACACACACGTCACACCCGCTCACCGCACACACACACACACACAGCGCGCCCAGCGCCGGCAGGATGTAGCGCAGGTAGCGGTTGCGCAGCGAGTGCCACGAGCGCACTGCAACAACACACACACGTCACACCCGCTCACCGCACACACACACACACACAGCGCGCCCAGCGCCGGCAGGATGTAGCGCAGGTAGCGGTTGCGCAGCGAGTGCCACGAGCGCACTGCAACAACACACACACGTCACACCCGCTCACCGCACACACACGGACACACAGCGCGCCCAGCGCCGGCAGGATGTAGCACAGGTAGCGGTTGCGCAGCGAGTGCCACGAGCGCACTGCAACAACACACACACGTCACACCCGCTCACCGCACACACACACACACACAGCGCGCCCAGCGCCGGCAGGATGTAGCGCAGGTAGCGGTTGCGCAGCGAGTGCCACGAGCGCACTGCAACAACACACACACGTCACACCCGCTCACCGCACACACACACACACAGCGCGCCCAGCGCCGGCAGGATGTAGCGCAGGTAGCGGTTGCGCAGCGAGTGCCACGAGCGCACTGCAACAACACACACACGTCACACCCGCTCACAGCACACACACACACCACACCGCGCCACAGACACTCACCGCGCCCCGTCAGCCGCTCGAACTGCTCCTGCAGCTCGCGCCAGATGACGTTCCCGTTCACCAGCGACGCGCGCCCGCCGCCGCTCACCCACGCCACGATCGCGTGGTCCTCCAGGTTCGAGTACTCCTTGGCGTTCGCCTGCGACGCGCTGCACACAACACGAAACTAAACAACGGCGGTCCCCGAGCACTACCCCAGGGTACTCCCGCGAGTATGACCAATTACATGCACTTAAAACTATAGTACAATTTAAAATAGATGAAGACTCATTAGCAAAACTTACAAAAGATCAGGAAAAACATGATTTGAGGTGGACTTAATTCACAGTAGTAAACATTTCGAGGTTGACTCTATCGAACGCTGCGTAAACATCACACGGTTACCTAAGTTCGCTGATGCAGCGGTAACTGGCAAATTATATGCTGACGGTTCAGAAAGGTACAAAATGATTAGTGATAAGTAGACATCGGATTATATACCTACACTACCACAATATGCATGCAAATATGCACTAAAAAAGGTCGAACTATAATATGCATAATCAAAATGCTATCTATACTAATATTATAAAGCTGAAGAGTTTGTTTGTTTGTTTGTTTGAACGCGATAAACTCTGGAACTACTGGTTGGATTTGAAAAATTCTTTTTGTGTTGGATAGTTCATTTATCGAGGAAGGTTATAGGCTATATAACATCACGCTACTACCAATAGGAGCGGAGCATAAATGAGAAATGTTGCAAAAACGGGAAAGGAAAATTCCTTTCTGAGAGCTTCCGTTGCGTGCGCTGCGAAAACGGTTTAAGTTACGAGAATATCATGTATGAAGTAATTATTCGTCTTTAAAAGTTCTAAAAAAAAGTCCGCGACAGCATCTGTCTATCTTTTAAGATTGACTCACTGTAACCATTTTTTACAATTAAAATGTTAGGTTAAAAAGAATTATTTTTTGCGAAGCTTATTTAACCCATATGGTATTAATCTATATCTAAATAAATGTGATCGTTAGAACGGAAATTTAATATAGAATATTTGTGCTCTTTACTATATACAGTTTAAACAAATATCTTAGAAGATATCGCAAAGTAAAAATACCCGCGCGGAAAAATAATTACGCGGGTTGCGTCGCAATGTATAGGTACGGGGGATTCTGGCTGGCCTCCGGGAAATTCAAATTCAAAATATTTACTGCATCATACATAATGTACAGTACAGAGTGTTATAGTATATTTAACAGTAAGAGATAGATTTTATAGTAATTCACACTTTAATATAATCTAAGCTAATCTAAACCATCTAAACTATTGTAATAAAGAGGAAAGATAAGATTTTTTGTTTGTTACAATTTAGCTTAATTAATAGATAGATTTATAGATAGTCGATATATCGAGAAAGGTTATAGCTATATTTATGTGACGCAGACGAAGTTGCGCGGGTCAGCTAGTTGTAATATGTAATTCTTGTGACAATACATTTTGATATAAGTGGGGAAACTCCATAACTGTATTCGAGGCCGGGCCCACACTGAGTAGACCCGAGTCGCCAGGCGAGGTTGTTATGGAGTCGAGACATGCAGTATGAAATCCCCACGCGCATCAAACGACGTTTTTTAATACATTTTCGAATAAGTATTCGTAAGTAAGCAGAAGAAATGGAGCGGACGTCTAACAAACTCTGGGAGATTATTCCGTGACGAGTCGGGTACTAGACATACCCTGGCCGACAGAAACAAGCAAAAATAACTAAAATGTGCAATACATCTACAAAAGTAGCGTTTTAAACATTTGCAAACATCTAAACTGAATGCGTAAATGATGTAAAATACCCTTAACGAAGCCGGGAGGTACTTCTTCTTTTCGACATTATCATTTTGTTATTCTGGATTATTGGAAATATTTGAGGTCCAAGATTTTTTGAATGCCCATACGCACAATGTATTGTATGAAAAAGAAGTCTGTACTCAGTAGTAATGCATACTGAATACATAATTATATGTTATAAATGGAAATTGGCTTTCTGGTGACAATGGTTTCTTCTTTTGTTTGTTTTTATTAGCTGTAAGTCCTCCAAGTACTAAATAAATAAATAAAGCTTGGTTGACGGCTTCGTGAAGGGTCCGTTTACACCGCGTAAGTATAATCCGATGTCTAGTGCTCAGTTAGTGAAATGCGGTATCTGCGTAAACCTACCGCTTGCTGATAACATGTATGCCAGGCGGCACTCGCTCGTCGCTCGCTCGCGTCGCCGCCTTCACTGTGCACGGGGACGCGGCGCTGGCCCCGCGCGCGGCCTTCGGAGCATCATTGCCGTCGACGTTAGTCTGGAGCGCTTTTCTCTTCACATCCTTTTTCTGTTTGTTGCTGCGTCCAGTGCGTTCAGATACTGCCTGGTGACCGGCGCGAGTGGGTAATGGCTCGCTAGCCGCTTGCGTGAGCCTCAGCTGTGGCAATTTCTTCACAACGTCGACAGGAGCACTTCGCATTTTATTCGGCGACGAATACTTATCCTTGTTCTCCTTAAAATAAAATTCTTTTTCTGTCATCCCTTTCTAACAATGTCGTATTTACAAGTGTATGTATCGCCATAGAAGGTATGTTGAGTCAATTCTAGGAACGCCATTGGTAGTGTTGTTACCTTATCGGTATCAGTGGAGATGCTGCGCTTGCTGCGCTCGCTCTGCTCCCTGCGCCTGCGGGCAGGTTGCGCGGTTGCGGAGAGCGGTCGGAGGGAGCGCGGCGTGAGGCCCAGGTGCGCGGCGAAGTGCTGCGCCAGCATGCGGTCGAGGCGGGGGCACCGCTCCAGCGTCACCAGCGGGTTGATGGAGTAGAACAGCCGGCGCATGTAGCGCTCGTCGCTGTCGAAGCGGCTCAGCGCGTGCGGGAAGCAGGCGCGCACGTACGCGCGCACGGCCGCCACGTCCGCCTCCGACACCAGCAGCTCCTTGCATGGCGGCGCAGAGCTGGACTGAGAGTCCGTGTCGTCGCCGGGAGCTGCTCGGGCTCGTCTCTTGGAGCGTCGTGTTTTGTCATCGCTGGAGGTATCCTTGCTGAGCGCAGGAGCGTGTCTCTCGAGTAGAGTGTTCAATTCGCTCGTGTCGGTGATGGGAGCGCTAGTGCCAGTGGCGGCGGTGGCGTGCGGCACGTTGATGGCGAGCGGGCGCGGCACAGACCTCGCGGGCGGCCTCGGTGGTGTCCCGACCGCCGTGACCGAGCGGGGCGGGGTGGGGGACGAGACACGCGGGGAGTTCTGCTTGTCGTTGTCGACGCATCTGTAATAATGTGGCGGATGGTACCTATAGCTCGCCACTCCGCTACTCTCAGCCTCTACTTCTATGAGTGCTTGGACTACCACACAAGAGAGCAAAACAAATTGAATAAATAAAGAGCACAAATAAAATGGATGGTTATCTAGGAGATACTGTGCCATGCATACTACAAGTGTGCTACAAACTAGACAAAACGAATGAAATCTATCAAACTGCCAAACAAAGAACAAACCTGCTCAAACAGCAGTGATGCTGTTGTACACACAGTGGTGTCGGGGGCTCTGCAGCCACTGGGGGTGCAGGGACCACAGCAACCACAGCTGGTGACTTCCGGCTGTGCTTGTAGCGGGGTTTCTTCTTGCTGTGGAAAATGCATTTTATAATAAACTGCTACAATTTGCCATGTTGCCAGAAAGTCGAATTTTGGATTTGTGAGGTTTAAAGTTTAATAGCATATAATAGAATAAGGGACCCACTAGCTAGATACTTCATAAAACGTCATTTAATGAAGAACTATTGTAATAAAAAAAATATCTTATTTATTTTCTTTAGGTACATAATAATGTCTTAATGAAAAGCTATCAACTGTAGATAAACCTCGTTGGGGCTGCTGTATCTACCACATAGACTCAAACAAGAGGCAGTCCTCCAAAATGCTCCCTCTTTGCCTTTCCACTGCAAGGAACCATTTTAGTACCAAATCAGGCCATGTTCATAATTCATTATAAAATGTATGGGAGAATGTAGTGTTAGTACGTATGTACTTTGCGTGTATGCAAACCTGCTAGCTTGGGTTGGCACAGTGACCAGTTGTCTGGTAACAGGTGCTAAAGGCAGGTAAAAGTAATACTCACTTTACTTACATTCCCAGTCTTGATTTTTGTATATATACTTACATATATGAATAGGGGGGGTTATAGATAAGGCACAACACCGGGAGAGCTGGAAAGAAATGAGGGAGGCCTTTGCCCAGCAGTGGGACACAATACGCTAATTTAAAAAAAAAAACATAATTATATGATACTAGCTGATGCCCGCGGCTTCACCCGCGTGGATGTCGTTCAAATTATATACTAAAACCTTCCTCTTGAATCACTCTATCTATTAAAAAAAACCGCATCAAAATCCGTTGCGTAGTTTTAAAGATTTAAGCATACAGACAAACAAACAAACAAACAAACAGACGCGACTTTGTTTTATACTATGTAAGGATACAGGGGACTATAATTTCAAGACATTTTGTAAGCAGCCAGACCAATCGGAGAGGCCAATCATATCCCCAGACACACAGAACGAGTTGTTATAGAGTATGAGTACAAGTGTGTTAACCCTGTTGTTCACGAATCGTTTTTCCAAATATTTTTTTTTATTCAACAGAGTATACTCCCGAGGAAAAAAAAAGTGTAAAAAGTACAATACTTGCCTATAAAATTTGTGGGTTGCCCTCGATTTCCCTGAGATTTCATCATTAGATCCCTTCATGGTTACAATGGGACCCACCTTGGGAGTATACTCTTTGGCAATTGTCAGAAAATATGTATTCATCAAAATGATCTTGACACATTCGATTTTTTGGTACTATCCAGTGAAAAATAAACATCAGAAAATATAAATGCTGTTGGTATTGTCAAAAGAATGATCATATTATTAATCACTGGTCTAATTTGACAGTGCTAAGCATCAAGAACAGGCTATTGTGGAACAGAGAATGTGCAAATGTTGCTTGATTATTAAAACTAATGTGTGAGCATACAACATTACTATCCGAGATGATGAATAATAGACAAGTATGAAAGAAGACATGCTGCGACAACCCCATAATAATATAAAGTAGCAGGCAATAGAATGATTACTACTCAGTTTTGGAATATAACTGACGTCAAGACTGCAGTAAACAAAACAATCAAAGGTCAGTGGGTCGTCTTAGGGGCGGTCAAATGTAATCTGATAAGATGTTGCTGATATACTTTATAAAAAGCATAATTATTATCTTACAAGTCAGTCCCTACAGTGGCCAGTTAGGGGTAAAGCAGTATGAACTGGTGCACGAGCAGTCTGTAGTTGTTGTCACCTGCGGTATGGGAGGCGCGGGCCGTCGGCGGCGGCACTGGGCGCGCCTACGACCAGTGCCTTCAGCGCGCGTATCACCGGCCGGTGCCGCGCCATATGAAGCTTGCCGCTCCGCTGGTACACGAAGCGCGCGCGTCCCCGCCAGCCCGAAATGCGCCCTGAAGTCAAGTCCAGCTCGCGCCACACGCCGTCGGCATACACGTAGTATTTTGCGGCCATCACTATGCACTACAAACACTGCTCTGCCATCATTTATTTATTTTTATCAGATGAACGGAACGCTCTCACGCAAATACACAATTTGACAGTTTGACCAAGTTTGACATTTGGTTTGACATTGGCTACGCTACGGTTCAAATTGTACGATCCTTTACAAACGTGCCAACGCTACAAACTAGCTGTTTAAATTGAATGTTTACCATCGGTACACTTTCAATTTGAACCAGTCAATAGCCCTGTAATGTCACTTCTGTCAAAAATTATAACCTCGGAACTAAGCCGAAAGCACAGAACATAATATTAAACCCCTCTCGGAATTATTTATTTACGTACTGCGACATTTTTCATTGAATAATATCTAAATAATGGTGCAACAACACACAACATCTAAAAGCAAAATAAAAACAAGTCAATTGCTTTCCTTGACACTTGTCAAATTCGAATTTGACGTCTCCGCACACACTGGCTGCGGTTTAAATTGTACGATGTGCACTATTGGTACAGTACGCTCAAATTATCTTGGCAGCTCTGAACATAGGCTTTGCGAAATTTTACGCATGTAAACTTGGGAATAAAACTGTTATTGCCAGATAAACCAATACTTAAACGATCAGAAAATATCTAATTTAAACAGTGAGAAATACAAATAAAGTAAATATCATAACACTTTAATACATTCGTTGTAACAAAATGACCTGCACGAAGTTCGGAGCTGCCAAGATAATTTGAGCGTACTGTACTGTGTTCGTGCATAAAATCGGTTTATTTTGTACAAACATGAGCTCTTCTTAGCAGTGTGACGTCATGATTGACGTCATCGATCGCTACCAACGGCGCACACAAAAATTTGGTAGTACAGTGTGTGCGGAGACGTCAAATTCGAATTTGACAAGTGTCAAGGAAAGCAATTGACTTGTTTTTATTTTGCTTTTAGATGTTGTGTGTTGTTGCACCATTATTTAGATATTATTCAATGAAAAATGTCGCAGTACGTAAATAAATAATTCCGAGAGGGGTTTAATATTATGTTCTGTGCTTTCGGCTTAGTTCCGAGGTTATAATTTTTGACAGAAGTGACATTACAGGGCTATTGACTGGTTCAAATTGAAAGTGTACCGATGGTAAACATTCAATTTAAACAGCTAGTTTGTAGCGTTGGCACGTTTGTAAAGGATCGTACAATTTGAACCGTAGCGACTGTACTACCAAATTTTTGTGTGCGCCGTTGGTAGCGATCGATGACGTCAATCATGACGTCACACTGCTAAGAAGAGCTCATGTTTGTACAAAATAAACCGATTTTATGCACGAACACAGTACCAATAGTGCACATCGTACAATTTAAACCGCAGCCTTTGACACAATGCCAAAGCCATACCGGTCGAATAGTTGCACTTTTTAATTTGTCCCATTTGGTAGGCTAAGATCTTTCACCATACCGCCTTGTTCTTGGTGTTTTATCATCCTTCTTGTCCAAAAGTAATTAAGACCGTGGTCAGTATAAACCTTGTTATACATTTAATTTAGGTCAGAGCCACGTCTTCGGTATTAAAATTTATCGTAGGTAGGTACCTAGTTAAATTATAATAAGTTAGTGCCATTTACATCGGATTCTGTTTCACGAGGAGCGTGTGGTTAAAAATAATAACAGCTGTGACCCGAGTACCTATTATATTTTATCTTCGGTTTAAGCCTCGCTTGCCTAGTTTGGCCCGCAGATCAGAGACCACTAACTGAGTTGTGGAGGTCAGCATATATTCATTCACAAACAATTGAATCGAATTTGACACTTTTTCGATTATCTGGTTTATAAATCGATGAATGGGTAAACCCGATCGATAAAGTACCTACGTATAGTACGTAGTGGTGTGGTGGTGGAAAAAGTAAGATATTATTAATGCCTCCAACTCTTGCAGCTATGCGGCTCGCCGCGCGCCGGTCCTTTGATGGCAGAACGCGTTACTCTATCTATAAGGTACCCTAATAATTCAACTCAAAGTAAATATTAATGCAATGTGAAAATAATATTTTCACATTGCATTAATATTTACTTTGAGTAGGTATATCTAATTTTTACATATTATGTAAAAATTATAAAATTGTGTAAACATGTACTTATGCAGAGGTCAAAACAATATTAACGCTTTACATACAATAATATTATTATGTATACTTACTTAGGATAAGGCTTAGATTAGTTAACAGCACTTTTATTTTTGTTTCGATAGCAAATACCTGTCGACAGGATTGATATTCAACTCGAATCACATGGCAATCTAATCGATTACTTGGCTTCGGTTTTGAGAACAGCGATTTTTAATCGATAGTATCGATTGGTTTGATATGATGGCCAACCGAGTGGTTTTGAATAGCCATGTCGGAACTTGGATGTAGACAAAAAAATATATAAAAAGCCGAGAAATGATGAAATGTGAATGGGGAATGACGGCGGGGAGGGGTCATCAAATTAATGATCGCTCACTCTTGCTTTCTCTTCATCTTGAAACTTGAAAATCCAACTCGCCTCCCGAAATCGAACAACTACAAAGAGATCAAATTATTCGAGGCGAAATGCAAAAATTTCGCTCGTTCCGCTCGCTAATTCATTCTACTATACTTCCTTAATGCTGGTAAATACAAGAGTTCCTCCTATTCTCATTCCTGTATAATTACCGAAAAGAAGACGATTTATTTGAGGACGTACGCAAAAAAATTCAAGCTCGCTTCGCTCGCTCTTGTAGTTTCTTAGTTCTACAGAGTTTTCCGCATTAGCTTTAAAACTCCTGTAATGTCTCCTGTATTCGGATTGGTTAAATTTTCTTTTGACCATGCAGGTCAAAAGAAAATTTAACCAATCCGATGTAGTACTAATAGTTTCGAACTCGCTCTGACATCCTGCATATTTTTCAGTTTTATGTTTAATTGATAGGTAGTTGATTAAAGTCTCTAGGTATTATAGAAACATAATATAAGTTTGTTTCATAGCTTCGGAAAAGTACTTTTTTTAAATTTAGGTATATTTTAATCGTTAGTGGACTTTACACGGCATGTCGAGGCATTTTCGACACAAACTGCCGCACTCAGAGAGCTTAATTAATGATTACTTAGGCCATCACTAAGCAAAACTGTCAAAGAGCTCTCTGAGTGCGGCAGAAAGTATTGATTTTTAAGAGACATGCACAATTTTTTAACAATAATGAGAAATGCCCATATTCGTAACGCAAGTTCTGATGAGGGGCGCTGATGAAGTGCCAGCCTAAGGCGCAGAGACACTTAATGCGCCTCTGCCTACGTTTATGTATTACAGCTTCAATTCTATAATCTAACAGGATGCCCACAGTTATACCACTAATATTCTTCTCTGTCGATTTATGCAATTTGACTTCTCGGCCGAAATAAAAGCGGTAGACCACCTTTGATCTTCTGAATGACGTTGGACTTGGGGTCTACGTCGGGACGCCTGACGCTCTGCTGCGCGGGCTCCACGGTGAACCTGGACAGCACTGCCGCCAGCCCCGCCAGTGACTGCATCAAGCCAAGACGTTCACCTGAAAACAACATCAAATATTTTGTAAACCTAGCATTCAAAGTTACAAGGGTTATTATGTATGTCTGATATAAACTCGTGCCCTTTTCCCATGGCAGGCAGAATCCGCAGAACGCCACCTGCTACGATCCATATATACTGCTTTTGTCTTGTCCTCGTCCCTCTCGGTGTTGCCACTCACACCTTTCGTTATTCGAGTTTCACTCATCCTCTCCACATGACCATATCATTCAAGCATACTCTTTTCAATTTTGTCACTACATCTACCTACTTTTAAATGGCGACATTCTCGTATAACTTTATTCCTCAGTTTATCATTAAGAGTTGCATCACACATGCTTCGCAAAGCACATCATCAATCCTACTTTCATGCCTCGTTTGCCATACCCAACATTCACTTCCATACTTAAGCAACAGCTAGCCGAGCCTTTTTTTTGACATCGACTGGTTGGTCACACACAACCGCGTGTAAAGCACCATTCACTTTATTTCCCGCGTTTACTCTCCTTTCCCTATCGGCATCAATCTTTCCATCTCTTGTAAACATACTTCCCAAATATAAAAACTCATTCACTTGTTCCACACTCTTGTCATTTTTTCCACATCACACCCCGATAGATTCTCATCTCTCTCATTTCTCACCAAATTGTTTACATTTACATTCATCGCTTTTCTCTTAAATGCTTCATTCATTATAGTTACCATATCTTGCAACTGTTTCGCTGACGCAAACCCAACTTTAACCGCCAACAACTATTCATATATACTTATATAACTATTTCATTGCAAAGGACTTATCATTGACACTGAATAGTTAAAAGTCAATAATATATCACGGGAAAACAACGAGATAGTCACCTATGCAAGCTCTAGGTCCAGCACCGAACGGCAAATAGAAATACTTGTTGCTGTTTTCATACGTTTGGGGATCAAACCTCTCCGGCTTGAACTCCGCAGGGTTGGGGAAGTACTTCGGATCATTGTGCAGCGACTGCACCGGTATCACCAGTCGCACCTCCTCGTCTATCGTTAAGTTCAACTCTGGGAAGGTAAACGCACGCGTACATTTACGTGTCAGGATCCCCACCGAAGGAAACATCCGCGAACTTTCTTTGAACACCATATCCAAGTAAATCATTTCTTTGATCGAGTCATACGATAGCTTTCCGCCGTATTTGGCTAAAACACGGTCGACTTCATGTTGCGCCTTTTTCTGTACGTCTTGGTTATATGCTAACTGATGGAGAGTGTAGCTGGTGGCTGACGACGATGTCTCGAAGCCAGCTGCGAAGAAGACAAACACTTGGGCAGCTATCAGGGCATCGGTGAACTCCAAAGTAACAATTTCGGGTGTACCATCGGGCTTCCTCTTCTGCGTGGAGTTGCCGGTTATAACCCCCTTCTCTTTGCACTCCAACATCAAATCTATGAAATCCCTTCGACTACTAGGTTTGTAGTTCCTCTTCCTGAGAATTTCCCCCACAAGCTCATTCATTTCTTTCTCTACATGTGTCCAAATCTTGAAGTTTTGAAACATTTCTGGGAACAGATTTTTAGCAATAACTATAACAATATCGCGGGGTCTTATTGTGAAAATATTGATGCCAAGTTGTCGGAACGCTGAATGCTCTTTATTTAGTGAGTCTGAATCTAGACCGAAGCCACAGGCTCCGATTAAGTCGGTAGTATACCTTGCCATGAGCTCGCGAGCGTCTATAGACTGTCCCTCAGCAGCCAATGCCAGCGCGCGAGTTGTCAGCCTCTCTGCTCTTTCAACTATTAAAGGGAACATGGCCTTCAACTTTCCACTCGTGAATGTAGGGGTCATTCTCTGTCTTAGCAGCTTCCAAAGGTCTCCTTCAGCAGTGAACAGATTCTTCATCAGAGGTTCAACCTCGCCACTCCTAAGAGAACAGACACCACGACTGTGGAAGTGGGTAAAGTCCGTGCTCAGAATCCGCTTTACGATTTGAGGATCTCGTATCAGCAAATCTGGACGTGAAAAGCTGTAGAATCCAACCACGCGCTCATGGGGGTAACTCCAGTACATCTCGTCGGCTACTTGTGTTCCGCTAAACTTATAAGAAACTACTTTCAAACTATTTCCCAAGAAAGGGAGTGGTTTGATAAACTTTATACCTCTGTCCTCCCAGTACTTGTAGTTCCTTGTTCCGTAAAAGTACAGTGTGATCAGAAGGAACACTACCAATGCCAAGGTTATCATACTGACTGATGCTGCTGTTAGGTACTTGAAGATTAACGAACTAGGGTCCACTTCACAGCTGTCTGGAAGAAAAGAATGTATTGATAAGATGTCTATCCGCCAGCGAATTTCTACTACCTACATACCGAGGTTTCTCCGCGCTTCGGAAAGCACGTTAAAGGTCGATTCACACGTCATTATCAGTGAAGCCATAGTTCCGACACAGTACCAGCACAGTGCCAAATAGTCTTTCATACATTGAACACTGATACTGAACTGAGCAAACACTTGCCGGAACTGTGATTTCACTGACAAGAGTGAATCGCCCTTAAGCAATTAATATTCTGCTGACATTTTAGATCTTTGACAGTCGTTACCGGCTGGTCAGCCAGTAGCAGACTGTGAGCTACAACCAGTTTTACCATGGAGCACCATACTACCCTGTACTGAGTTCATCATCATCATCATTTCAGCCAAAAGACGTCCATTGCTGGACATAGGCCTCCCCCAGGTGTCGCCACATTGACCGGTCCCGTGCGTCTCTCATCCAGCGGGTTCCTGCAACCTTGACCAGGTCATCGGTCCACCTAGTGGGAGGCCTTCCAACGCAACGTTTTCCGGTTCGCGGTCGCCATTCCAGAACTTTTCGGCCCCATCGGCCATCCGTTCTGCGAGCAATGTGCCCTGCCCATTGCCACTTAAGTCTGGCGATTCTTCGGGCTACGTCGTTAACCTTGGTTCTCAAGCGGATGTCCTCATTTCTGATTCGATCACGCACTAACTGAGTTGTTGGTGTCATAATATAGGCCGTCGCTCCGTGTAAAAAACTGATATTCCACTGTATCCGGTTAGACTGGATTGCGATCCTAACATAGTTGGGTCAAGATAGGCTACGTATTATGATGTTATTTCTTACAACGTTAATGTTATCAACATCTAGTTTTTTTAAAACCAATTACTCACCCAAAATATCTGGCACTGTCAATTTTGTTATTACTATGAAACTGCTACGTAATAGTCGCAAAAGTTCGCACAATACAAATGGAACACACAATGTGGGAATCCATTGCAGAATTTAGTTATCGGATATCGGCTAGTAAAGTACTAACCATTTACACAATACCAAAATTAAATCGTGTAACGAAATTAACTTGCGTTGATAATTACAAACAATGCATTTCTTTTATTCATGGCTACGGCGGCTTAACGTTCAGGCTTAAGTCTGTTCCTGACCTGTGGAAAGTTGCCGAAGTTATAATTATACCAAAGCCTGGTAAACCACCTCACGAAACGACATCATATAGGCCGATTTCGCTGCTACCTACCTCATCATCATCATCATTTCAGCCGAAAGACGTCCACTGCTGGACATAGGCCTCCCCTAAGTGTCGCCACATTGACCGGTCCCGTGCGTCTCGCATCCAGCGGATCCCCGCAACCTTCACCAGGTCATCGGTCCACCTAGTGGGAGGCCTTCCAACGCAACGTCTTCCGGTTCGCGGTCGCCACTCCAGAACCTTCCGGCCCCATCGGCCATCCGTCCTGCGAGCAATGTGCCCTGCCCACTGCCACTTAAGCTTGGCAATTCTTCGGGCTATGTCGGCAACCTTGGTTCTCATGCGGATGTCCTCAACCTACCTATCATGTCAAAATTATTTGAAAAGCTTCTCTTGAAACGGCTAAAACCCATCATAGAAGAAAGAAACTTGATCTCTGACTACCAATTTGGATTTAGGGAAAAACATTCGACAATAGATCAAGTACACAGGAATACCAACATTATAGAAAAGGCTTTAGAGGAAAACAAAGTTTGCTCAACGGTCTTCCTCGATGTAGCGCAAGCATTTGATAAGGTATGGCACAAAGGCCTCATTAACAAACTAAGAAATATGCTCCCTAAACAGTTTGCTGACATCTTAGAGTCCTATCACAGCGTATGTTCAGAGTAAGACAAGATGATGCACATTCGGAACTAAAACCGATAAAAGCTGGAGTACCGCAAGGAAGTCGCCTAGGTCCCGTCTTGTACTTATTGTACACTTACGATATTCCTGAATTAGAGAACAATACCATTGCCACATTTGCAGACGACACAGCTATAATGGCCACAGGCGTCACTCAAGAAGAAGCAGTGAAAAAAGTTCAAACAGCCGTCAATATCATCTTTGACTGGACAAAAAAATGGCGTGTGAAACTTAATGAAACAAAATCTGTTCATATAGACTTCACAAACAAAATGCAAAATTATCATTCGATAAACATAAACGGTCATGTCATACCATACGAAAATACAGCCAAATACTTAGGCATGACATTAGACGCAAAGCTTCGCTGAAAAGCTCATGTTAAAAAGAAACGCGACGAGCTAGAGCTTCGCTACAAGTCGATGTACTGGCTGATAGGAAAACATTCTTCGCTGTCAGTACACAACAAAGTACTTTTGTACAAACAAGTCCTCATGCCTGTATGGGGGTTTTCAGCTTTGGGGCCAAACAAAGTAACATCAAAATTATACAGCGTTTTCAAAACAAAGTACTCAGAGGTATCGTTAATTGCCCCCTGGTACATTCGAAATGACGACCTTCATCGAGACCTCAAAGTAAACCTCGTCATAGACATAATTAAAAAGAACGCCGAAGCTCATGAACGAAGGCTTCACCATCATGTGAACATCAAGGCTATCTATCCAGCTCCTCGACAACACGGACATAGTGAGAAGGCTAAAAAGGAGAAAACCTTTCGAGCAAATTTAGTGAAGTGTTAGTATAATGTAGTGAAGTGAGTGCTACCCATACAGAACACAAGAAAAAGTGTCTTCCCCTTAATAGAGACAATAAGAAAAGTGTTAGTGGACAAATTCTTAGTCGTAGTCTCGTCAAAATAGAATTACTCATTAATTAGCTTTATAGAGTAAGATCCCAGGGCCGCCAGACGTCACGTATTTTCTGACGAAGAAAATGTGGGCGATTGAGTAGTGTTAGTATGAACTAAGAACACACTACTACCAGCTAGCTTGCTTGGACGGCCAATTTTCAGGTATCAGGTCATCAAGGTACACAAAAATATTACTTACTTCACGTATTTTCTCCAATCTGATTTTTACATTATTGTAGGCAATAAATATCCTTAAAAATCGAAGGAGGATTTTTCGAAATTCAACCCCTCATCATCATCATCATCATTTCAGCCAAAAGACGTCCACTGCTGAACATAGGCCTCCCCCAGGCGTCGCCACATTGACCGGTCCCGTGCGTCTCTCATCCAGCGGTTTCCTGCAACCTTGACCAGGTCATCGGTCCACCTAGTGGGAGGCCTTCCAGCGCAACGTCTTCCGGTTCGCGGTCGCCATTCCAGAACTTTTCGGCCCCATCGGCCATCCGTTTCAACCCAATTCAACCCCTAAGGGAGTTAAATAGGGGATGAAAGTTTGTATGGAAAATCGACATTTTCCCGCGGGCGAAGCCGCTGGCAAAAGCTAGTACTAAATATTTACGTAAATATGAAGTTGCGGGACAAGAAAAGACACCAAATGTACACTTTTTCTGAGTGTGACCCAGTAGGTAGTTATATTGTGTGTGTGTAGCTGTGGGTGGTCTTCTCATTAACTCGTCTTTAGTTAAATTACTAACAATAGTTTTTAAGTGCCTATCCAACAAAAAATGATTTTTTTCAAATCGGTTAGCAGTTAGCAAGCGACGGAGTTAGGCCCGTAATCCACCAAAGCGGAGAGGAGCGGAGACGAGAGGAGATGTGCGGAAATCGGCCAATCATATTAGTTAAAATTTACATCTGGTCTTTCGCCCTTCCTGTGATTGGTCGAATTTGGCACATCTCCTCTCCGCTCTGCTCGTCTCCGCTTTGGTGGATTACGGGCCTTATGCCCAAACAAACATAAAAAAACTTTTTTACAAAAAATAAAACCGACTTCGACAAAAATAAAACACAAAAAAGTGAAAAATAAAAATCTGTTTGATTTCATGTTTTTGCCACCGACTTCAGAAGCTGATTTTTATTTTTCACTTTTTTGTGTTTTATTTTTGTCGAAGTCGGTTTTATCTTTTGTAAAAAAGTTTTTATTTTTCACTTTTTAGTGGTTCACATGTGCTTACCCCTTCACAACGTACCGGCGTGATGTTATAATAATAATAATAATGTAAAAAGTAGCGTGGGCGCTATGGTGACCCGACACTCCTTTTCCGTATTGGTAGTATGTGGTTTATGGTAGAAGTTAAAGTCTCGTATTGTATGTGAAATAGCTATATATTAAATCACTAAAACACTTATAAATAAGACAACACAACTGGTAAAAGTAATGGTAAATGGTTATGGTAAATAGTAATGGTAAATGGTAATGGTTGAGTACGAGGTGTCTCTAATGAGATCTAATCGCGAACTGGCCCACATTTAGGTGAACGAGCGAACGCGCATACTTGCATTCGATGCAATTATGCGTTTTCGCTGAGTGTTCGATTAAAACTCGAACATATTCCCGAGAGCGAGAAGAAATGCGGGATGATAGCTAAAAACTACACAATGATACATAATATGGTGCGTACAAATTATAAAACTACGTTAAACACATTCGTTTCTAGCAATCTTAACTGGTGAGTATACAAAATAATGATCAAACAAGGTATATTCAAAATATTAAAGTCTAACTAATTCTACTCAAATATTATTACATAATGTTAACACCGATTTATGGTTACTGTTAGAGGTTGTGTGGATCTTGAACTGTCAGCCGCGTGTCGAATGTCGTGAGCAGAGATGTTTTTAAAATAAATAAGTCGGGATTCAAGATTGCGTAATTAATTTACTCGGCGACACTAACACTTTACACAATACGATTATTCAGTATGATGTCATAGGATTAAAATATTATTTGGACAGCACAATAACAATACACGGCAGCCTTGGAACGGAACAAGTAAGAGAGCGACCGGCCAGAGACAAAAAACATAGAGTAAGGTATACAGACAACACAATTTGTCAATGTAATGCATAGACTATAAAATCTTAATTTCTAACACTCCTCCTTATGCATTACATGAGTTAACTAGTGGCTTTACATTGGCTCTACATACTCTAAGGATGACTCTATACAAAAAAAACAACTCTACATTCTTATTTAGTATGACTCTATACATTTAAATAAAGCACTATACCTATGAATAAATCCCACTCTACAATTATGTAAGGAAGGTACATTGCAAAATCTAAACAATGCACCCTAACTTAAGACTACTGACAAAATTACCATGCTTTTGACCACACAGTGGTTTGGTTAATATATCAGCTACCATCCGGTCTGTAGGCAGGTATTTAACATTAATTTGTTTTCCCTGTATTAAGTCCTTTACATAATGGTACCGCAAATCTATGTGCTTAGTTCTTTTATGGGAGTATTCTTTAACAAGTAAAAGCTTTTGAGCACTTTGGTTATCGTTAAATACAGTTACATCGAAGTTTTTGTCAATAATTTCTGATAAGAAATTCCTAACAAAACAGATGTCCTTGCATACATCACTAATAGCAAGATATTCTGCTTCAGTGCTAGATAAAGCCGTACAACGTTGCTTTCTAGCCTCCCAATTGATGACATTTTCACCAATTTTTACAACAAATCCAGTATATGATTTGCGGTCGGACAAATCATTGGCCCAATCTGCATCAGCATAAGCAATGATATCAAAAACATTGCCTTTGACAAAATGAAGACCATAATTTATGGTTCCTGCAAGATAGCGTAATACTCGCTTAGCAGCGCGCCAATGACTCATATCGTAACATGTACTGTACTGACTTAACTGACTACATGCGTATGAGATATCTGGACGTGTACATACAGATAGATACATTAGTGATCCTAACAATTGTCTATACTGATAAATATTATCATCTAAACAATCTTTGTCTGATTTGTCCAGTTTGCAGTTTACTGGTAGTGGGGTACATACAGTTTTACATTCAGTCATATTGTACTTAGCCAATAATCGCCTTATGTAATCAGATTGATCAAGAATAGTTACACCTTTCCTAGTTGAAACATTCATGCCTAAACAATTTTTCAATGTTCCTAAGTGACGGATTTCAAAATGTTCTTTTAAAAGTAACAGAATATTATCTATATACCCATTATGAAAAACATAAATATCATCAACATACAAGGCCAATATTATATATTCATTCTTGGTCTTTTTACAATACACACAAGGTTCACATTTACTCTGCATAAACCCATTTTTAGATAAAACATCATGGATTTTAATATTCCACATGCGACTTGCCTGCTTCAAGCCATAGATGCTCTTTTTCAGTAAACAAACTTTATTCTTTGCATCATCAGATTCGAAACCAGCGGGCTGTTCCATATGGATAACTTCATCTAACTCACCATTCAGAAAAGCTGTGGTGACATCTATGTGATCCATATGCAGATCCAACTGATTTGAAATGCTGAATAATATTCTAAGAGTCGAATGCCTAACAACAGGCGAAAAAGTATCAGCATAATCTATGCCTTGCTTTTGACTATAACCACAGGCAACTAATCTAGCTTTATATTTTATAAATTGACCTGTAGCATCAAACTTTTTCTTATAGACCCATTTATTTTTGACTATATTTAGACCCGTAGGTCGGTCAACCAACTCCCATACATTGTTTTTGATCAAGGAGTTGTACTCACCCTTCATAGCTTCGTACCATTCATCCTTCTCTGGTGAATTAATAGCATCACGAAGCGTTTGTGGTTCATCTAATGAACTTGCAGCTGCCAATAACGATGACAAATCATAGTCTCTTAATTTTATGGGTAAAATACCTCGAGTACTACGCAAAGGACGAGAGATAGACGCGTCGGACCTTTCCAACGTAATCAGCTCTCCTCCTCGAGATGAAGAGGCTGGCAGAGAAGAAACAGTGCCACAAGGGACATCATCTTCATCACCATCAACATCCTCAGAGACATCTTCATTAGTATGGTACAGCTCAGACAGTGGCGACCCCGTAGGTGGTGTATTGCCCACATCTGAAACTGAGAGATTCCCATTTGAAATATCTATAGACTTAACATTATCATTACTATTAAAACTAATATCACAGTGTATATTGCCATCATCAGCAGCTGATACATTTATATCATTATTATTTAAATTTTCAATAGAACCATTCTGATTATTATCATTATTAATAAAATTTATCTGGTCATGAAAAATAAAATGCTCTTTGCCCCGTTCACAATTGCTCTCCTTTCCAATAAACTTGTCCTCAAGAAAGGTAACAGTTCTAGAATAAACCACCTTTCGAGGATCAAGTGGATCGATAAATCGGTACCCCTTGCATGTTTCACCATAGCCTACAAAAATAAGCTTTCGTGCCTTGGCATCAAGCTTGCGTCTACGTTGTGCAGGTATGAGTGAATAAGCAACACAACCAAAAACGCGCAGATGACTGAGGTCAATATTTGACCCAGTCCATTCACACTCAGGTATTCTATCTGATAACGCAGAAGTAGGGGACCTATTTTTTAAGTAAATAGCCGTCATCACAGCTTCACCCCAAAAGCGATTACTCAGACACGATTCCTGCAACATGGCTCTAGCTTTTTCAATTACTGTACGATTGACGCGCTCTGATACGCCATTTTGCTGAGGGCAATAAGGTACAGATACCTCGTGAATAATGCCTTCTTGTTTTAAGAAGTGGGTTAAATACTTATTGCAATATTCAGTACCATTATCAGTACGCAAGATTTTAATTTGCAAACCAGTCTGTTTTTCTACCGTGTTTTTAAAGGTAACAAAATGGGAACTAACCTCTGATTTATTCTTCATAAGAAAGCCAAACGTCTTCCTCGTTTTATCATCAGTGAAAGTTAACAAGTAGCGCGCTCCACCCCAGCTGCTCACTTGCATCGGGCCACAGACATCAGAGTGGATCAGTTCCAGTGGAGCAGCAGCACGCCTCGTAGTTGCCCGGGGAAACGATGACTCATGCATCTTCCCCGTAAGACAAGAGACACAGCTGCCTGGCACGCCATCTTCCTGCTGAAAAACGACACCAACACACTGATTCCCTCCACCAAGTACAGACATACCTTTCTGACTAAGATGACCGAGACGCTTGTGCCATACACTCATAGGTACGCACGCTGCAGCATTGGCACTCTCTGTTCCCTGCATGGATGGAAGGGAAGGAGAATAACCTACCTCGGAGGTGGGCCGACCTTGCACTTTAAATTTGAATAGCCCATTACTTTTCCTAGCGGACAAAACCTGGTTGCCTGTGATTTTACAGTCACTATAAATCTTACATTCATTATTATGAAAGGTAACAACATAACCTTTATCAGTCATTGCACTTACTGACATTAAATTATTAGAAAGAGAAGGAACAAACAATACATTTTCTAAACTAACATTAGACTTAAGAGAAACCTTACCAAGACTTTCACTCATCAAATGCTCTCCATTAGCAACAGAAATAGTGCACTTCTTCTGTTTAGCGTTCTGAACAAGCTTAGAGTCTACACACATATGAGCCGTAGCGCCGCTGTCCACGATGAACTCATCAGAACTACAAGCTGAGTAGGCTGAAGCAAACAAAGAGTGTTCCTCTTGTTTTTCTCCTTTCTCTTCCCGTTTCTTCTTGAAGCACCGCTTGGCAATGTGACCACTCTTCTTACAGTATGAGCAGGTAAGCTTATTCGGTTTCTTCTTGTTAGCTAGGTGAGCCAAACCGTCTATGTTGTTGCTGTTACGACGATGATCCTCTTGTAGCAGTCGAGTGCGCACCACTTCACTGGTTAAATTGTTTGTCAAGCTCGCAGTTTCTAAACTTGAGACGAGCACATCATATTGTTCCGGTAGGCCAGAAAGTAAGATCTCAGCTATCTCACCATCTTCTATGACTTTACCTATGTCGGATAGTTGTGCGACAAGGCTCATGACACCCTCAATGTAATCTGACATGTTGGGGTATTGATTGTACTCAGTCCTGTGAAGCTGTCTCAGAAGCAATACTTTCCTGTAAAGACCTTTATCCTCGAACGTATCAGACAAACGTTTCCACGCTTCTTTTGAAGTTTTCGCGTCACGGACAAACTGGTAGAGGTTTGGCTGTATTGAAAGACAAATACGCGCCAGCGCACGACCATCGCGCGCAGCATCACTGTCCGTGCCATCGACACAATTCCATACACCATCCAGCGTAAGCAGCATCCGAATAGAAAATTTCCAATTTAGATAGTTCGTAATTCCTTGCAGTTTTTCAATATTGTTGTAGGTTATGTTGTTGGCATTGGAACTTGTGCCGCCATCCATTACATCACTCCGACGAATCTCATCAGCCAACGGCATTCTGGAGCTCAGAGATAATACTCTGGATTATAATCCAATGAACCCGCACACTGGGACCAGAACCTGTTAGAGGTTGTGTGGATCTTGAACTGTCAGCCGCGTGTCGAATGTCGTGAGCAGAGATGTTTTTAAAATAAATAAGTCGGGATTCAAGATTGCGTAATTAATTTACTCGGCGACACTAACACTTTACACAATACGATTATTCAGTATGATGTCATAGGATTAAAATATTATTTGGACAGCACAATAACAATACACGGCAGCCTTGGAACGGAACAAGTAAGAGAGCGACCGGCCAGAGACAAAAAACATAGAGTAAGGTATACAGACAACACAATTTGTCAATGTAATGCATAGACTATAAAATCTTAATTTCTAACAGTTACACTAGTGAGTCTTCCACAGTAAAAGCAATATTGTCATTGCCTGTGTTCATATTTTTGTCCCGTTTGATCGCACTATAGTTCGCGCTAGGCCAGCGTTTGGCATAGTTTTGTAAACGAAAACTAGTTTCACTTTTATCTTTAAGATCACTGGCACTGAGCACTTCACTATATAATTCGTGTCTTCTGGTTGGTTTCTTTGTCAGCGGAGCTGCTGCAAGCTCCTGTTTGCAGCAGCTCACGCTGCGTCGTCGAGGTATCGGGGGCGGTGGAGTCACCGTCTGCTGGCGGTGAGATCCCTCGCCACGCTGCCCAGCTGTGGCTTTGCAGCACAAGCGACAGCGCCTGGTCTGCCACAACCATACTGCTGCTACGCATAGAGCGATCGTCATCAATACGTAACACACCGCGTATTGGTGGATATCGTGTGGCGATATATCGTCTATTTCTGAATTGCTTTTCTTCAGTTCTTCTATCGCTTCCCCCAAACTGGTCATGGATATGGTTAGGTTTCCGTCGTCACCAGTCTGTCTTTCATCAGGGATTTCGATGTTGATCAAGTGGTTAATTTGGTCGAATTCAGGCACATAAATGCTTGGTGTAATGTTCATTTGGTTGGATTGATGCCGTATTGAATATAACGAGAAGTCCTTTCCTTTGATGACGCACTCTTGACCTATGGTAATGACTCCGGCTTGGCTCAGCTGACGAACTGTTACATGATCGCCGCATATTATTTTTATTGTGTAGGTGTCACAACAAAAGTAAAAATGCTGAGAACTCAAATGTAACTCAAGCCATACGTTGGTGCAGTTGGTTTTTTCTATTTTACATTTATTTGTTGCCGAGTTCTTGTTGCAAAAACTTTCGTCATTTTGCAGGTCTACTACTGGCTTTAGCAGCTGACACATGTAAGTAGTTCCGTGGTGCAGACATGCTGTTAGTTCCTGTGTGGACATGCTGAAGAAAGAATCCTTCTTTAGATTGACGGCTACGTATTCGGAGACCGGTAGGATGGTGGTCTTAATGGTGTTCGTTTGGTGCGGTACAGCAGGGCTATTGTCTATCTTTTCAAAAGTCAGTGAATAACAAGCACCAGTTGTCCACAGAACTTTGGTGTTAACTGCTAATGTCATAAAATTGGTATTGCGTATCTCATTGTGTGGATAACACGTGACAGTGATTATAGGGTGACTAACATCCCAGCAATTGACACCTCTATTTTTTATCGACTATTATACGGCCAAGTTAAGCAGGTACTGCTTGAACGTTACAATACTTGATTGAGGATATATTTTAGATTTAGCCTCTTTATGGCACCTGACATGTCAAATGGTTATTGTCAAAGAGATATAAAAGTAATATTTGAATGTCATTTTTGTTGTCAGCCAGTTAGAAATTGCTGTTGTACGTAGTACTAATTACTTTCATGTTTTGCATGGAAGAAGTAAAGACAAAAGGAAAATAAAATAAAATATTTTGCTCGAGATTACTAATTAAGTTTTAAAAATTAATGTCTATTGCTTATGTAAGACGATTTTGATGAAATAAACCCTAATTATTACTCAGAACATTGCAGGGCACGACACAAAAGGCCACAATGTTCACATATTCACAAAACAATACGTGAAATGAATCTATACAAAGGTAGGAAAATATTATATTCCCCGAAGGGTTAGACAGAGGTGTACCCATTATTACACTTCACCAACTACCTAAAGAATATTACAGATTGTCTCAAAAAACCATCATTGTAAAAACAAAATCCAAATTCAAGAAAAGACAGGTTTCTTTTACATAGTATTCACACAATATGAGCTATGCAATTATATCAAGGAATATATAATATTAAGGAGATTGAGTTTAGATAATGCAAATATAGTTATAAAATCTTTAGTAGCTCCAACAATACGGGACTTATAGAAACTAGTACCAGTATCAACCGTCATAAATCATCATAAAACACTACCCTTGAGAAGCGTCTTTCACGAAAGTCACTTTAAACTCTGTGTATAAACAATGTAATGTCAAATAAGCTTAGACAATCGCAATTTTAAAAATATCGATACAGAAACTTCTGTCAAAATGAGTTAAAGTGACTATCAACGACAATGGTCTCCGATGACGTCATACGCGTTGTACTACTGGTCATAGCCGATACCAAATTAACCTTTTGACAGTTAATGAAAGCACACAGAGCGAAAGTGATAATCAAAACAACTGTCAACAGAGATAGCCAATAGCCCTGCAGGTATTATCTTGTACAATTTGAAATTGTCTCTGGATACTAGTGGTATAGTAACTTCAATTATGACAAATTTTTGAGTCGCTCTGGCTTTGACTTTCAGTAGTTTGTAAAGATACTGAAGATCTGTGTCTAAATTGGTGATTGGTAAAGTGAGTTCGCTTGGCATCTGTCCGTATATGGTTTGGAGCTCACGTTTAAGTTGCGTTGGTGGCAGTAAATGTATGTTAATTTGACCATGGTAGATGTCTGTTAGTGCATTGAGCAACGTGTCTTGAAGTCGTCTTAAACCTTGCAGCAAGCTGTTTCCGGACATCGCTGACATTGTGAAGTCATTGACGTATGATATATTTTGTATTTCGCGTTGGAGAGTGCTCGCGTTTTCTTGCAAGTCTAAAAGCTTTTTGTTTATTATCTTGTGCTGTTTATTTACGGTGGTCTCCATCCTCTTCATAAGGTTGAACTCAGCTTCGATTATGGAGGTTTGGTTTTTCCATAGATTTGAAAGATGTTTTTCATTGTGGTGAATGGTTTCAATGTCTTTCTCGTACTGGTCAGCGAAACGTGAGTCTAACACACCAAATAAGTCATTCGCTAGATACCCGATACCGTTGATTAGACCTCGTCGGCGGCGGCGGCTGGTATTCCCTGCGACGCGACGCTGTCTGGCGTGGACATCAAAATGCTGTGTTAGCAAAAGTTCGTTGTAGTATTCGAGTTCCTGGTATTCGTGTCGGGCTTGCTGCACTATCATACTACAATGGCTTTGTGTTTCAATGGTTGTACACAATTGTTCTTGATAATTTGCTATTTTGTTATAGGTGGTTATGCCTGTCCAATAGGGTCCCATATCGTAATACATGACTAATGTCCATTTATCCCTGATCAATTGCACCTTTGAAATAGGGTCAAAATAAAGCGACTGGTTGTTTGGAAACGGTTTGACGTCATGTAAGGCGTAAGATGGAAAAATCTGCATAAAGAAACACAGGAGAACAGTTGCTATGGTTGCAATATTTGGTTTCTGTTTTCCTTTCCTTTGTGGCAATCTGGTTGTTTGCTTTGTATGTGTTGGTTTTGGTGTCGTCACATTATTTTGATTAACAGGCAAAACGGAGAGTTTCACAATAGGGCGTTTCATGATTCCGTTTTTGGTTTTTAACGAAACCGCTCTGGTTAGGCCATCATTTCCCGGGTGTGTGTCGACCACACGTCCAAGAGCCCATTTTCCTGGAGGCAGATTTTCATCATGAATTACCACTAGATCTCCAATTGCGATATTTTTTTGTGGGTTCATCCATTTTCCTCTTGATGAAAGTTGTGTCAAGTATTCGGTCTTCCATCGTTTCCAAAGATCTTGGAATAATTTGCTGGTTAGATGCCATCTGGTTCTAGCATATTGCTCTGTTTCAATAACAGTTGTTCCTGGTCTTCCCGATAAGAAATGAGCTGGTGTGAGGAAGTTCATGTCGTCTGGATCTTCAGATAAGGCGCAAAGAGGTCGCGAGTTGAGGCACGCTTCTATTTTAGCTAACAATGTAGTGTACTCCTCGAAGGTTAGTCTTTGTTGACCAATGACCCTCTTCAGATGATGTTTTAGACTGCGTACTGCGCGCTCCCATAAGCCGCCGGCGTTGGGCCAGCTAGGTACATTGAAGTGCCATTCTATGCCCAGTTCCGTTATTTCGGTTATGAAACTGTCACTGAAGCCCTTGTGCAGCTGGTTAATTTCTTCCTGTATCATCCTGTTTGCTCCCACGAAGTTAGTGCCGTTGTCACTATACATATGTCGTGGCGCCCCTTTTCTGGCTGCCATTCTGGTTAGAGCTGCCAAACAGGCGGAGCTGCTTAGGTCTGACACAAGTTCTAGGTGGACCGCTTTCGTGACCATACATATAAAAACAGCTATGTACCCTTTTGTGGTTTTGATACCCCTTCCTTTGTTTGCTTTCACCTCTACAAAGCCTGTGTAGTCTACGCCGCAGTTATAAAATGCATGTTCTGGATTCACTCTTGGTTCTGGTAAATCGCCCATAAGCTGGTGCTGTCGCACGGGATTTTGCTTTCTGCATATGACACATTTTCTTATAAGCTTTTTTGTAGCCATATATCCGCCGATAATCCAGTACTGTTGTCGTAGATTTGCCAACGTTAAGCGCGCTCCGCTGTGCAAAGTTAGTTTATGAGCTTGATCGATGAGTAACGTGGTAAGCTGATGGTTGTGAGGTAAGATGATGGGATGTTTCATCTCCGGACTCATGTGGGCATTTTCCAATCTCCCACCCACACGTAACATTCCACGTTCATCTATGGTTGGGTTTAGACTTAAAATCTTGCTTTTGCAGTGCACTCTTCCGTGTTTGTGTAATGCTTCTAGGTCATTTGCAAATTCTGCTTGCTGAACGTTTTTGATTATCAGCTGTTTTGCGTGACGTAGCTCGTGTAATTCGAGGTATGGTCGGTGTAGTTGTTTCTTCAAAGTAGGCATTCGCAAAATCCACGCAAAAATACGTACTATTTTTGTAATGGAGCTGTGTTTATTTATTAAGTCATTAATAATTGTAGTAGTCAGCGATTTTGTTGGTTGTTCAGTAACTACCGTGTTGATTTGGTTTAGTACGGACGGCTTTACTTCTAAATTCGTCTCAAAAATGGTATGGTGGTTTTCTTGGTTTGTGTATGATGGCAGCCATGACGGCCCTTGCCACCATAACTTGTGGTCTTTGAGTTGCTTGACAGTCAAACCACGACTTGCACAGTCCGCTGGATTATCTGTCGTCTTCACATATTGCCAATGTTTTGATGGTATGGTTTTGGTTATTGTTGTTACCCGATTTGCTACGAATGGTTTCCATCGGGCTGGATCTCCTTGTATCCACCCTAGTACTGCAGTTGAATCGGTCCAGCAGTAGACATCAGTGGGGTAATCTGATAAGCAGCCTTGAACTTTTTGCATTAGCTGGGCTAACAGATGTGCGCCCATTAGCTCAAGTCTCGGTATAGATAAGACTTTACTTATGGGTGCCAACCTGGCCTTCCCCGCAACTAATGTAATGGTTGTCCCTTCTTGGTTTGTTACCTTGCAATAGATGACACAAGCGTATGCTTTATTAGAGGCGTCGCAGAAACCGTACAATTCAATATGTTGGTTTTCTCCCATACCTAACCATCTCTTGATTTTTATGGTGTTTATGTCCGGAAGTTCTCGCTTTAATGTAGACCATTCTGAGTTCATTGCCTCTGGTAGGGCGTCGTCCCATTTTATGTTAGATAACCAGACATTTTGGAACAGGAGTTTCATGGTAGTGCTCAGGGGGGTTAACCACCCTAATGGATCGAACAGCTTGGAAATGTCGGAAAGTAGAGCTCTTTTGGTTATAGTTGCAGTTGATTCTGGTTCTATTTTTGAGTAGGTAAAATTATCTCTCTGTGGAGTCCAACGGAGACCCAATGTTTTGGTAGAATCGGTCTGCTTGAACTCGTATGTTGACTGCTCACATTGCTCTCTCTCCAAATCGGTTAACAGCTCTGGTTTATTCGAAGTCCATTTTCTAAGGTTGAATCCTCCCAATCGGCATAATTTTATTAGATCGGTTTTCAGTTGGTCTGCTGCTTCCATTGAAGGACGCCCTCCGCAAAAATCATCCATATAAAAACTTTCTTCGTTCTCCCAATATTTCGGTAGGTCTTCTGTGTTGTTGAGAATCACGTTACAATGGTAGTACGGTTTCATAGAACCACAGAGTAGCCATCCTAGTTGCGTCTGTTGAGCGATTGGTTGCTTGTCGTCGTCCCCTCTTAAGATTCCTCCTAGCATTATTTTGCTGTAAACATTTGCGCCGAGAAGTATATCTACAGGTCTGCTTATATGGTACTCTGGATCGGCCAATTGTATTCCTTGGATATGGTTCCACGATGTTGGTTTGGTAAACGTGTTGTTTGGTAGTCGCTTAATCAAGTTGTTCATGACAATAACGTTCGTGTCACAAGTAAACTCACTATTTATAGACTGTAGTGTCACCTGTAACATTCCCTTCGCATTGTTTTCTTTTTCACCAACACCATAGATTTGCCCTTTGAAGTGATCCCTCTTTATTCCCAATGTTTGCGCTGCGTTTTCGGTGATTAACGACAGTTGAGAACCCTGGTCAACTAATGCTCTCATCTTGTGCTGTGTTCCATCAGCTCCCTTAACTTTTATAATAGCGGTGGCTAAAAGTACCTCAGACATGTCATCCCAAGATACGTGAGATGACCTAGATGATGTTTTGGTTTCAACACTCTTGTTGGTGGTGTTATCTGCTGACGAAGTTGGACTTTGTTTTGCAAATGCTTCGTGAAGAAGTGTGTTGTGCGTGCCTAAGCATTTACGACACCGTTTGCTCGATTGACATGGTTTGTTGCTATGACTGCATAGACAATTTTGACAGTAATTAAGTTGCTCAATTTTATTTGCCTTTTGCTCATGCGTCATTTGCAAAAAATCAGGGCAACGCCACAATCCGTGCTCTGAATTACACAATGCACAGGTCATCGATTGCGACACATGTAGCGCGTTCATGTTAGACTTTGAATTGTCTTTGTTGCCTGATTGATGGTTATTGTTTTTATGAAAACTTTTCTTGTGGTTTGGGTTATGGTACTTGTTTGATTGATGCTGCGTGGTATTTTGGTTAGCTGGTTCCTGCTTGCGACGAGAAGCTTCTAAGGCTGTAAATTTCGTTTCCAAAAATTCCAGGAACTCTTGCAGTTCGGGTAGCTCTCTAGGATTTTTGACCGACTCTATATAATCGGTGAAGGTATCGCCATCTAGCTTTTGCGCTAAGAGGTGCACTAAAAGTGGATCCCAAGTTGTTATATCTACTCCCAGATTCTGTATAGCGTGCAACGTCTCCTTGGTAGTGTCATGCAGCTTCTTAATCGTGTTTAGCGACTGTTGTTGTATGTTGGGCAGTCCGAGCAGTATTTTAATATGGGTTGTGAAAATTAATTTCTTGTTGCCATACCTGTGGTTTAAAATCTTCCAACATACATGGTAATTGTCGGAGCTGATCTGTAAATGGTGAATCAGACGCTCTGCTTCTCCGGTCACCTTACTTTTAAGAACCTGCATTTTTTGAGCATTAGACATTGACGGGTTTTTGTCGACTGCTTCGCTAAACAAGTCTTTGAACGGAACCCATTGGTTATAAGTCCCATTGAACACGGGGATGTCCATTTTCGGAGCTGACTTTTCACGGTGCCTTACTGCCCACATCTTTTGGTTGATGTTGTTGGGAATCGAACCCAACAGTCACACGCAGACGGCACGCGCAGGCTGCGTGATCAACATGCGCGCGCGCATGGTAACCGAGCTGAGGTGCGGGGCGCTGCGCGACTGCCGGACACTCGCTTCTTCGGACCCACCCAAGACGGACGACCTTTTAAAACGTTTTATTTAATTTATCATTTGTTTGTCCGGGCAGTTATAACTGTAATTTTAATCGGCAATATACCAAGCTTTTTATACAGTCCGCTATTTTTCATTTACCACCACGAGCAAGTCGAACAGATGTCGTTTGTCAGCTCGTTGTACTTTTCCTCGTGCTTGCAGAATTCGGTTTGGTACGTAATATCGTCGCCTTCATCTTCACCTTCAATTTCCCAATGAAGCTTGTCGATCTCCCCCCATCGGCTGTCCAGTGATTTAAGAGCGTTCTCGAATTGCCATTGATTCTCAAAGCTATTCACATCGATATTACTCACGGTTCTCATGAACGCTTTGAAATTGATATTCTGCTTCTTTTTCAACCCGTTTAGCTTGCTGGAGTCTCTATATATATAAGGAAAAGTGTCTCGCCGTGAGAGCTCCTCATAGCGGGACGACGACATACCTGGTTGGGGCTGCGCCGCTTCTCCTTCCTGGTCTGCGCCTAGCTACTGTTTAGCCTGGTTACCTGGTAATGGTTGAACCTCTTCCGCTTTGTGTTTACGGGGAGTTCCATCTTTCAGCTGCGTCGCACCTAGTTGCGCCATGGTTTTGTCTAAAATTTCCTTAATTTTCAAATACACTCCCTGGGCTGTTTCGAAACAACCCTTTTTGAAGTAAATATGGTCGTAGTTTCCAAACTCGCATATTTTCTTATGGTTTTTCTGGTAATCGTGCCAGTATGCTTCTAACATGCCAGCCTTGCGTTTGTAATTATCGATGGTCTTCCTCTCAGCTCCATCTTTTTTAAGATTGGTCAAAAACTTGTTCAGGATTTCATAGAGCTCAGTTTGGTTCATGAACAGAGAATCGGAATCCATGTTTTAAGTTATCTTTTAATATATTTGGTAATGGTATAAATAAATGGTTCGATCTGACCTTATGTGCTCCAACTAACCGCCTCTGCAATCTCAGGTTCTTCAAATTGCAGCGATCTTCTGGTTCGCGTGGCACTGTTTCACTTGGTAGTCACTGGTAATTAAATGCTCGAAGGACCATGTAAAAAGTAGCGTGGGCGCTATGGTGACCCGACACTCCTTTTCCGTATTGGTAGTATGTGGTTTATGGTAGAAGTTAAAGTCTCGTATTGTATGTGAAATAGCTATATATTAAATCACTAAAACACTTATAAATAAGACAACACAACTGGTAAAAGTAATGGTAAATGGTTATGGTAAATAGTAATGGTAAATGGTAATGGTTGAGTACGAGGTGTCTCTAATGAGATCTAATCGCGAACTGGCCCACATTTAGGTGAACGAGCGAACGCGCATACTTGCATTCGATGCAATTATGCGTTTTCGCTGAGTGTTCGATTAAAACTCGAACAAATAATATAATAATATTCCACAACTATCACACAACGCCATCTAGTCCCAAGCTAAGCAGAGCTTGTGTTATGGGTACTAGACAACTGATAAACATACTTATATATTTCTAAATACATACATATTATAGATAATTTACACCCAGACACAGAACAAATGATCGTGCTCATCACACAAACATTTGTCCTGGGTGGGAATCGAACCCACGACCTCCGGCATAGCAGTTAGGGTCACTAACCACTAGACCAACAGGCCAGTCAATGTTATGAACTGGTGTAAACAAAAGACAGACATGAGATTTCAGCAATCCCAGTCCATTTGCTATCATTTATTGAGGAGTTCCGTTGTCTATCTCCGAAGTTTTTCATCAGAATATTATGTTCACCAAATAGTTTTTATAACTTTTGTAGTGAGTACGCGTGATATTATGTTGTGTGATGGCGTAAACAATGCTTAGATATGCTATAGCAACAATCGCGGTTAATCTGCTGTTATTTATTGAAGAGTTCCCCCGATTTCTACAAGATCCCATCATCAGATATTGAAATGGTGACAATGGGACCACACGGGAAGCACCAGCTTTCAAATGAAAAAAGAATCATGAAAATCAGTTCACCCAGTCGCAAGTTATGAGCTAACATAAAAAAAAAAAAATAAAGTCGTATTGATAACCTAATCCTTTTTTTGAAGTCGGTTAAAAAACAAACAAACATCCGAATTGAGAACCTCCTTCTTTTTTTAGAAGTCGGTTAAAAATAAGAATATCATTTTCGTATTACTTACTAAAAACAAAACAAAATTTCCGTATTACCTACTAAAAACTAAATAATAATATTATTTTATTATTTTTTTCACAACGTCGTATGATAAGCGAAAGAAGTAATAAAGTCGGAGTAGCGACATCTATTTGTTCATACACTAAATTTCGGGATCACTGTACTCATGAAGGCTTCTTAGACTCAAGTCGAACCAATTAAACTTTCTACTTAAACTTTCTTTTACCGATACCGCCTCAAGGGTCTCTGACATCCCTTCGCGGCTGCGTGTTGTTCGAAAGAGATACCACGGCCTCGACACAAAGGCCTAAGAAAGAACATGGGTGGGTGGAACTCAGTAGAAATCTGACACTCCCTACCGCTCAGCTCGAGCGGGAGGGCGGGATTTTAAAGTTTATTTCATACTTACTTTATGTTATTTAAATTTTACATAGGACTGTAATTGAGTGACTGTATAGAAAGTTGTATAAAATAGAACTATATAGTTTTTTATTAATACTTTGACAGCTGTCAGTTGAAAACGATTTTCCCTAGGGATGAAAAGTATTACTTTCAACCCGCTCCTCAGGCAAATTCAGACCCACTTTCCGAGTATGAGTAGGTAATGAAAAACACTTTTGCGCATATAAAGTGCAGTCATACAGAGGGGTACACAGAGAACTTGGGTTTGGTCACGACTGTTCCTGGGAAATTGATCTTCTCTTTGCGGAAATCATCTAAAATAGTTCCTGAAAAACATAACGGTTTCAAAAATATTATATGGGTGTCAATGTTAACATTTTATGAAATAGATTTCAAGGCATTCAAGGTTATGTCAATTGAATCAGGTAATAATATGAGATTGTTAACGAATTAGAGAGAGCCAGAACTTTTTTTACCTTTAAACTACAAATAATAATTCATTTACTTCACACATAGTCCTTAAATGATATAATAAATTAAATTAAAAGTAATATTACAATAGTCAATAAAAAATAAAATTAAAAAAAAGAACATTTCGTTGGTCCCAAAGAATTAGCATTGCCATTCAACGTGGGTATGCTGCCAGTCTTCTGGCCCTTCTGGGCACGTTCCCGGTTGTCAGCATGGGTACTGTTTAGTACCGGACGCCGAGGATGGTCTCACCCGGTACTTGTGTTAAAATTGAGCTTTATGTGTATACTAGTAAGGTGTCGAATGTACAATGAAACACGTAAATACTGTATACTGATCTATTTGAACTAATTTGAACTAGTATTTTTGTTCTAGTGTTTTTTGCTCTGAACTTGAACCCTAAAGACAGGGAGCCTAACTAAATGGCGGAGAATCTTAATAGCGACTTCTAATTCGACGTCAACGCCATCTAGTTAGGCAAAAAACAACTCTTGTAGGAGTTTGTTTTGACAGGTTGAACTAAGCTCTTGGTGAGCGGGTTTCTTACAAGCATGGTTTTGAACATACCGCCCACCAAGGACATTACTGAAGGAATGACCTTCATGAAATTTATCCCGGATCTGACAATTTGATCTCAGGTTATGACTAAAATCTTAATCTAAGAAATTGGACTATTTTACATCTTAGTATCTAACATTTCAAAATCTAAAACTACATAATGGACTAAACTTAAAATAACAATGTGTAAAATTGATCTTGTTGACCTCTTATAATACTATTGAAATGGACTATTAGTTTCAGGACCCACTGCACCTGACAGGACCCAACCTAATCTAGTGTTCTGTGCTACAAGACTACCAGAAGGACTCTTAACTAAACCTTCCATAATAATGCAGCTATAAACATCAGCTCCCAACAGAATGTCAATTTTGTCAGGCCTGTTGAACTCTGGATCTGCTAAACACAGATTATTGACCTCTAACCAATCGAAAGCATCCGTGCTTAAGCTTCGCTGTGGTAAATAAGAGGTGATCTTGCTTACAACGTAAGCATTAAACGTGAACTTAAAACTAAAATCGACGCGAGACTTTACCGTTATTTGAACCATGTACTTTGTCATGGTTGACCTATTGCCTCCTAATCCCAAAGCAAACCCTTGAATAGGAATCTTTTTCAGGTTAAGATGTTGAACTGCTGCTTCTGTAATGAAACAACTCTGCGAACCTTGATCGAGTAAGGCTCGAACTGATCGTATCCACCTGTCTTTGACTCAGCTTTTAGTAGCGCAGTGGATAATAAAACTTGTTTGGGTTTGGGTACCTTCCCTGTAGACAAACAAGTTACTATCTGATTAGCACCAGTCGAAGGACTAGCACTATCAGTCGTAGCTTTTGCTTCAGGGTTTAGAACTTCGTTTGCCGACTCATTGCAGTTCAAATGTAACAGCGAATGGTGGCGCTTTTGGCAAACTCTACACCTGGTATCCTTTTTGCAGCTCTTAACCGTGTGGTTACTTCCTAGACAGTTAAAGCATATTCTGTTTTTATTTACAAAATCACGTCTAGCTTTAAGAGATTGCTTTGCAAACTGTTTGCAAAAACAAAGTTTGTGAATTTCAGAACATAATTCGCACTTCATATGTGATGATGATGCGTTCGTGACAAGCATTGCTTTAGGCGTATGCTGGTTTGGACTATTATGGACCTGGTGACCTGAACCCTTTTTTGGTTCTATGAACTCTAAGGCGCGAAAACGTTGCTCTAGAAATAATTTGAACTGTTCTATGGTGGGAAAATCATCGGAAATGCTACTGCTGAGATTTATTTCCCATTGTTTACGAGTTTCAGCATCTAGTATAAACGTTACGATGTGTATAATGATAAGATCCCATGAACTCACATTTAAGCCTAAGTTTGAGAACGCACTTAAACAATCAGTGGTGGTATCTAAAAGCTCTTTTAATGAAGTCGCTGACTCAAACTGCATACGTTTCATACCGAATAACCTTTTGAATATGCAATTAGCGAGATATCTCTTGTTGCTGTACCTCTTATCTAATAAATCCCAGCATTGACCATAATTCGCATCAGTTATTGGTATATTCCGTACCAATTAATCAGCTTCACCCGAAAGATGACTTTTTAAATAGTGTAACCTTTGTACATTATCCAGTGATTCATTTTTATGGATTAAGGATATAAACAAATCACGGAATGTTGTCCATTCCCCATATTTCCCAGAGAATATAGGAATGGTGATCTTTGGTAATTTAACAAATGAACTTGCTGACTTAAATGAACTGTTGGAAGAACCATCACAGTGCTGTACTGGTTCCCTTGGTCTAATTTTATTAAGTGTTGTTTTTAATAAACTTTTATACATAACATAAGTGTCCTCGGTTGTATCATAAATATCAACCACCCTTTGATCTTTATCATCTAATTTATAATTTTGATGAATTTTAGTATTGGTTTCTTTAAACGAATCCCAATCCCTTTCTAATAGTTCTTGTCTTGTTTCTACATATTCGCACGTTAACCTTTCTTTAGGAGTCTTTTTGAAATTAGCGAATCCTTTCATAATAACATTTTGTTCGCGATGGAACAAAGAAACACGTTGGGTTGAGATTTCAATTTGATTTAATCGTTTAAGCAAGATGCAAACAGATTTTTGGAATAACTAATTTAAAAAAAGGGAGCAATTTAACATTAATTTCGATTGTTTTGGAACGATGCCGATGTGGCGTTGTATATGCTATTAAGTTAGTAAGTTAGAAAAAGTTCGGAGGTGTCGCTTGACAGCTGCGATCGCGTGATAATCCGTGGCGACGATTGGCTCTTGAAATGATGCTATATTCTTGAGCGGTCATTGGTCAACCGATGCGCCACAGACATGACGCTATTTCGAGCGCCGATGATTGGCTAAGCAGCGGCGTAGACATCCTCCCGGCCGTTGAAAGCTCTAGTTCTAGCTTTCAACAATCATTCATTTGTAGTTGGAAGTAAACAGAGGCGGTTGAGTGCTCGACGAATTGTACCCTTCGCTGTGTTGACATCGGCGACTCTGGCTATTCCATCGGAGCCAGGAAACAGTCTGCTAACTCGTCCTAGGCGCCAGCATAGAGGGGGCGTCTGGTCTTCCTTTATCAGCACCATATCGTCGAGCTGAAGGTCTCTGCGTTTTACTTGCCATTTGGTCCTTTGTTGGAGTTCAGAAATATATTCGGAGGCCCATCGATTCCAAAAGTGTTGCCTTGTTTGTTCGAGGCGCTGGAACCGGTCGAGGCGGTGCACGTTGGAGTCCACGAAGCTCGGCGTTGGAAGCGACGTTAGTGACCTACCGATTAAAAAGTGAGCTGGGGTAAGAGGTTGGAAATCGTTAGGTGAAGGGCTGAGAGGACAAAGGGGTCGGCTGTTTAGGATTGCCTCTATCTGAGCAAATACAGTGGTCAATTCCTCGAATGTGAGGTGAGACTGGCTTAAAATTCGGTGTAGGTGGAATTTTGCTGATTTCACGCCGGCCTCTGCCAGACCGTTGAAATGAGGAGCGTACGCAGGGGAGAAGCGAAATTCAATGCCCCGGCGAGCAGCAAAATCTCCAATAGGCTCAGTGTTTGAAATGAGAAAGCTACCAATTTCCTTTGCGGCAGCTACAAAATTACGACCATTGTCGCAATAAATAGTTTTAGGCAGTCCTCTACGAGCAATGAATCTATTGACGGTTTGTATGAACGCATCTTTAGTTAGGTCGCTTACGACTTCAAGGTGTAGGCATCTGTAACGGAGACAAACAAAAATGCAGAGATAACATTTTGTTATCTTGCATCCGCGACCTTTGCGATCTGTAATTAAAAAGGGCCCGGCAAAGTCAGTGCCAACAGTACTGAAAGGAAAATCAGGTTCAATGCGATCAGTCGGCAAATTACCCATAATATTAGACATAGTCTCTCCTTTAAATCTGCGGCACACAAAACAATTGCGTGCGACGTTGCGAGCTAGTTTCCTACCTCCTAAAGGCCAATAGCGCTCTCGAATAGAGGCTAAAAGATGCTGAGGCCCTGAGTGAAGTAGGCGTAAATGTTCGCTTTGAAAAATTAATTTAGTTAGGCTATGATCTGCCTTTAAGACAATAGGGTGCCTTTTGTCGTATGAGTACGAAGAATTATTAATGCGCCCTCCAACGCGAAGGAGGCCTTCGTCATCGAGGAATGGATTTAGAGAACTAATGTTAGTCTTAGCCTTTAATGGTTGGTTGGATTTTAATGAAGATATCTCTTTTGGAAAGGACTGATTTTGAGCTATTTTAGTGAGGATAGTCAAAGCCTTGTCAAGCTCTTGAGCTTGTAATGTTCCTGTAATTTTAACTGTAGGGTGTCGACTATTGTGTATAAATCTTATTACTGTAGCGTACACTCTTTGTAACGTGGAAAGTTTGGAAAATTGTTGAAAGTTTGGTATTGTAGGTGAATCTTTCGTCACTATGGCGGGCATTGCCTTTAGTTCGGGTAATTCTATATTTGAAACCGAGAGTATGGGCCATGTTGACTCTGGCTGTTTGAGAAAGGAGGGCCCAAACCACCACAAACTGGACTTGCTGACGTCTTGCGGATCTACGCCGCGAGAAGCGAGGTCCGCTGGATTTTCCGCGGTAGGGACGTGACGCCAAGCTGCGGAGTCGGTTGACTCAATTATGGCGGCAACCCTATTAGCGACGAACGTTTTAGTTTTGTCGGGAGACCTAAGCCAGCCTAGTACCACATTGGAGTCAGTCCAATAGACCTTACGTTTTAGGCCGCAACTTAGAGCCTCACTAACAGCGGAGCTCAACTCTGCGCCTAGTAAAGCGCCACAAAGCTCCAATCTAGGTATAGTGCAAGCTTTAATAGGAGCCACGCGTGCTTTAGCGCACAATAAATTGACTTGCACGTTTCCATCCCTATCGACGGATCGTAGGTAGACGCAGCTTCCGTAGGCTTGTTGAGAGGCGTCACAGAAACAGTGGAGCTCAGTAGAAACTAAGTTGTCGATGAGAACCTGTCTTGGGACTTTTAAAGACGACAAAACGTTGATCTGTTTAGAAAATTTGGTCCAAAAGATTTGAATGTCTTTAGGAACTGGCTCATCCCAGCCTAATTTCTCAATCCACAGCCTTTGAAGCAATATTTTTGCCTTGATTGTACATAGGGATAGGAGGCCCAGAGGATCAAATATTTTAAAAGTAGTTGACAAAATTATTCTTTTAGTATACGTAGGGTTATCGGAATTATTAATTGGGAAATGAATTTCATCGGTTGAAGGAGACCAGCCAATACCCAATGTACTTGTGGCATTACTAATAATAAGATTGGATTGTTCATTGTTTATAAGGTTTGGACATAATAGGTCGGGTAAATTGGATCGGTATTTCCTGAGAGGAAAACATCCTTTAGCTAGTTCCGTGGCGATTGAGCGCTGAATGTAACGTAATTCGTCACTTGTATCAGCACCTGTTAATAAATCGTCACAATAGAAATCCCTTTGTATTATATTTTTTATTATAGGATTGTCACATTCTTCGCCAATCTGCCAAATGCAGCGAGTGGTAAGGAAGCTTGCACTGGCAAAACCGTAGGTGACTGTGTTTAATTTTAGTGTGCGGAGAGGCTCATTTTCACTGTCGCGCCATAGAATGAGTTGTAAGTCACGATCAGCTTCTCTTAGCCGCACTTGTCGGAACATTTTTTCTATGTCCCCTGACAAAACATACTTGTATTGACGGAAACGTAATAAAATGTTGAACAATGAATCTTGTATTGTAGGTCCTACCATCTGGAGGTTATTAATGGAAAAGCCAGAGCTTGTGGGCTCAGAGGCGTTGAAAACAACTCTGAGCTTAGTGGACTCGCTCTTGTCCCTGAAAACAGGATGATGAGGAAGAAAATAGGAATTAGGTGGTTTTGGATCAGAAGATTCAGAGAGGTGACCACAGTCAGCGTACTCTTTAATAAATTGGGAGTATTGTTGTCTGAGCTCTGGATTTTTCCTTAGGCGAGACTCAAGACTGTAGAACCGTTTTTTGGCTATATAATAGGATTCTCCCAGACATTCTATTTCGTCTTTTAGTGGAAGACCTACAACGAAACGACCATCACTTTCACGAACAGTATTAGAAAGATAGTGCCTTTCACAAAAGGTTTCTTCTTCTGATCGTGGTTGAACTTGCGGGACGCTTTCCAAGTCCCAAAATTTGGTCAACTGTTGATCTATACCTGAAGATTGTTCTTCTTTAAGTAAAAAGTTACAAATAATTGGTTTATTAGATGTAGATTGAGTAGAAATAGGCATAGGACCTGCGATGAGCCATCCAAGTTTAGAGCTGCGAAGATTTGTTTTGCTTGCCCCTATGGAATGTTGTTTATTACCTATCAAATCCCAAAACAGGTCAGCACCAATAAGCATATCAATAGGGGATGGTTCATTGAAGCTAGGGTCCGCTAGCTCGAACTGACCGAGATTAAGATGATTAGTATCAAAAGGAATTTTAGGTATGTTTTCTGTGATAGTTTGCAAAACGAGGCAAATCATAGAAACTTTGAAAGAAGTGGTAGTGGATTGTAATTGGAGAGCGCAGCGTTCTGTGCTCAAGTTGAGTGGGTTGTTACCTATACCGACAATACCGACATTTGATGGCTGAGGAGTCAAATTGAGTCTTTGCTTTACACCTTCCGTGATAAAGGACGATTGACTCCCGCTGTCAAGTAACGCTCGGACAGTAATATTAGTGTTTGTGTGAGGGTTCAATAGGCGTACCCTAGCAGTACACAGTAGTATTTCAGGTGAAGACAGCGCAGACATGGATATTGACGTACCGCTAGGAGTACCAGATGATTGGGTAGTAGGCTGTAAGTGTAGCAAAGAATTATGTTTCTTTCCACATTGACGACAAGAGCCTGAAAGCTTACAAGCTTGACTATTATGGCCAGGCCTTAGACAGTTTTTGCACAAGTTCAAAGTTGTAACAACAGAGTTCCTATCTTCAGGTGTCTTTGATTTGAATGTCGGGCACTCGTAGAGGCGGTGACTGTCCTTGCACACGACACATTCAACTTTATGTTGTGAAGAAGGAGTAGTCTCCTTGGAAGTTACAACAAGCGATTTTGTTGTTGATGTGGTTTGTTTACTTTTATCGAACTTATCAGATTTATTACGATTGACTATTTCTAACACGTCAGCACGATTTTTCAAAAATGAAAAGAAATCTTCGAGTGTAAGTATATCAGGTAAAGTATTTCGGTGTTCTTCCCATTTGAAATTCGTACCGTTGTCTAACTTCGTCGATAGGATATGAATGACTAGGGCGTCCCATTGGTTTGTGGGTAGTCCAAGGGTGCTAAGGGCACGTAGGTTTTTGTTTACATGGTCAATAATAGACCTTAGGTATTTGTCTGTGTCTCGTACAGCCTCAATTTGAAAAAGTGACTTTAAATGGTTACTAATTAACTGCCTTTTATTGTCATAACGACTGCAGAGGATAGACCAAGCTTCATTATAATTTTTATCAGAAACTTCTAGGTTACTCAGTACTCGCGCAGCTTCACCCTCCAAATAGGATCCGAGATAGTGAAACTTATGTACATTCTTAATTTTAGGGTTATCGTGAATCAGAGAACCATAGATTTCTTTAAATTCCAACCATTTATAATACGTGCCATCGAATTTAGGAATGTGTATGATAGGTAATTTGAATCCGGGACTATTACAGTTACCATCATGACTATGTTGATGACACTCATTGGCATGAGAACAACTAGAAATGCGACTTTCTTCCTGTTTAGTGGGCAAGCTACGCGTTTGTATAAAGTTTTGGGCAAAAGAAATGCAATTATCAAATTCTTGTTCAATTAAATCCCGATTAGTCAATTCATTTGCTAGATTAGGCTCACTTTGAGCTTCTATTTGGTTTTGCAACTCGTCAAAGTCAATAAATAACGCCTCCATTCGCGATAACTTCATTGCAAGCTTACTGACTTCCTGAGGAGAAGCTGTTTCTAAAGTAATTAGTGTGTCTAAATAGGTTTTAAATTTAGTTACGCGGCCCTTAATAGCACCACGTTTAATAATTAAATCTTTAAGCTTTGTTTCAGAAGTCATCGCGATTAGTTATCTACGTAAATAAATAATAACGTAAGAATACGTTACGCTCCTCGTTTCGCAGTCCGTTGTGCAGCGGAGACCGGTTTCCGTCAGCGAAGACAGGGCGCACAGCTGATAGGCAAGTAGCGCGTAGACAATGGGTGACGTCGCGCGGCCGCCGATGTACTCAGCGCAGCGATCGTCTGGAATTTACAATAAACACTAACTAAACAGCTGACAGCGATAGACGTGCGAGTGGAGCGATGTGTGCTATAGTAGCTTATGGGTATAGGCAGTAGTTATAGCAGATTGCAAATGACAAGAAATAACGGGAAAAATAATGAAAGATATAGGTGGGTAGACTTAGCAAATTGACGTATTTAAATTGTAATATCGAAGAAAATGATGGGTAATTCGATGTAATTAGGTAAAAATGGATTTGAAATAGTTTAGATTTAGATTTAGTCACCAAACACTCGGCACTGAACCTAGTATGTAATAAGCTCAGATAGAAGAGGAGAGATCTAGGAAAATATGATAGGAACGGGCTCACAGTTAGGTCGGTAGGTCGTGCGAAGCAGGTAGCAATAGGCCCGCGGCGCGGTTCCAGGACGATGACGGCGAAGTCGTAGGCCGTTCCGGAATGTAGGCCGCTCCGGGGTGTAGGTACGCAGCTCCAACACACCCTTGGCTTGGTGATCCGCACCTTCCTTGTAGTTTTCACTAGCAGGTTGATTCCTCCTGGACAGAAACTAGGCGGACGGATTAGTGATCGTGTCCTGTCACGGTCGCCACTTTTGTTCGCGATGGAACAAAGAAACACGTTGGGTTGAGATTTCAATTTGATTTAATCGTTTAAGCAAGATGCAAACAGATTTTTGGAATAACTAATTTAAAAAAAGGGAGCAATTTAACATTAATTTCGATTGTTTTGGAACGATGCCGATGTGGCGTTGTATATGCTATTAAGTTAGTAAGTTAGAAAAAGTTCGGAGGTGTCGCTTGACAGCTGCGATCGCGTGATAATCCGTGGCGACGATTGGCTCTTGAAATGATGCTATATTCTTGAGCGGTCATTGGTCAACCGATGCGCCACAGACATGACGCTATTTCGAGCGCCGATGATTGGCTAAGCAGCGGCGTAGACACATTTTGAGAACCCTTCAGTACGTTAATTAGTCCCTCCATCTTCGAGACAATTATAACAGTAACACAAGTTAAATTAAATTAATTCAAAAATGTATACTAAGTACTAAAAAGTTTCTCAAAATTTTACAAGTGTTTTATACATAAATACAATCTGGCGGAAATCGGGCATAGGTTCCCCGTTCCGTCGTTTTTTCAGAAACTATTCTAAGTCCTAAACTAATTTACACATATTATAATACAAGTTATTAAAATCTAAGCAGAATTATTCTATGTCTAAAAATTTGTTATAAACGAAGGTGGGGGAGGATTTAAATAAGTCAACCGATACGTACAAGCTCATATATTGGACTGTCGCAGCAGTCGTTCGCTTAAAACTAAGTTCATTAATCTACCCTACTTATTTGATAATGATAAATAAGTAGGTACCCACATAACATCCCTCCACCTTTAATTAGAAAAACTTTGTATAATCTACTACAGTTCTATGCCGTTTTGATCGAGTGTCGGGCTCCAGTTCTACGGAAGGAGCTGGAATTTGTTCCCTTTCAGCGGATTGGTCACTCTGATGCAGCTCTGATGCAGGCATTCCGGACTCAACTGGTAGTTCTTCATCAGCCACTTCGGAAGGCAGTTGCTCGGAGCTAGTCGATTGTGATGGCATTACAAATGCCGGAACGATCTCTTCGCATGACCCATCTTCCTTCCCTCTAAATTTGAGCAACTGATTAGCGTGTCTTTTCACAGTTTGATCCGATTCGCATAGTTGTACTAAGAACATTGTTTTGCCAATATGTTTAATAATCTTGCCGCGTGACCAATAATGTTTTTGTTGATTATAAAGTTTCACTAAGACTTGGTCACCCACACTGAACGAAACTTTACGGCTACCACGATAATTGTCAATCTGCGAACACTGTTTAACTTTAACAGCTGTGTCGAGTGCTGCGTCGGATGGCGTCGTGGTGGTCGGTGTCAAGAGATCCAACCTACATCTCAACTTATGACCGAACAAAACTTCTGCTGGAGATCTGTCTGTGGTCGAATGTTTGGAATTCCTATAATTGAGCAAAAACTCTGATATTTTAATGTTTAAATCTTTCAAACATGAACCTGATAACAAATACGATTTAATTGCTTTTTTAATAATCTTAACATAACTCTCCGCTTGTCCGTTGCTAGCCGGATTATATGTTGGTGAAGTTAAATGTGAAATATTGTTGCGAGTGCAAAATTGTTTAAATTCATGAGAGCAAAATGAAGCGCCGTTATCTGAGCAAATTGTATGAAATAAGCCAAATCGTGACATTACTTCGCAAAGCTTTTCTATAACTACTCGCGTAGTACCACCCGATGAAACATCAAAACATTCCACCCATTTTGAATACGCGTCTACTATAATTAAAAAGGTTTTGCCGTTAATCGGCCCTAAAAAATCTATATGAACACGATGCCACGGCTGCGCAGGGAAGGGCCAAGGAGTGAGGGGGGTGCGCGGGGGCGAAGCGCGCTGCGACGTACAGACGCCGCACGCGCCGATGTGCTGCTCAATAGCGACAGACATACCCGGCCACCAAAATCTATTTCGTGCCTCTTCTTTCACTTTTGTGATTCCTAAGTGACCTAAGTGTAACTCGTTTAATACTTTGTATCGCAGACTTGTAGGAATGACTAATCTGTGACCCCGCATTAGACAACCATTTTCTACCGATAATTCCAATCGGTGGCTATAGTAATCCTTAATAAATGGTTCCTTAATTTTATTAGGCCAACCATTTGACACATAGTCTACGACGGTTGTCAAAACGGTATCTAGCTTAAGGCGACATTAGCTGCCCGCGACCTTGAGCGCGCGTTTAACTCATCGCCTAAACAAATAAGGTTGAAAATGGCGATGCGTTTGATGCTCGTGACTGCCAAAATGAACGATAGTTCGCAGATTTAATTTATTAAAAAAAAAATACGCTGTATTGTTAAAATATTTTTACATATGTCTTTAGTTGGTTAAATTTCCTTTCTGATAGTAAAAAAAAAAATAACAGTTGTCACTCAAAATATTGAGCATTTCGAGACGAAAAAGTTTTTTCGTGTGATTTTTTTGTGATTTTGTGATTTTTTTTTTCGAGGTTCTTGATTACTTTTAGAAAATATTTTTGCATAAGTCTTTTACCTATACATTTGACTATACACTGTATTTTTTTTTGGAATTGTAATAAGTAGCAATACGGCTAACTCTGCGACGAAAAACAGGTCGTTTTTACGGTGCCCCTTTGACTGCGTCTTAAGTGCATCTCTGATATCCGTGAGCGACAAAAATTTTTCACCTTCGTAAACAAAACGCACATAACTAGATTTGTCCACTAATGACTCATCACGTGCCGGGTGCGTGTCGGCCGTTTTAATCTCTGCTACCGATCGACTTAAAAAATCTGCACAATTACGAACACTGCTTACGTATTCTATATTATAATTGTATGCAGATAGAAAAATAGCATAACGCTGTAAACGATTTGCTGATATCTCGGGAATACCCTTACTCGGATTAAATATTGAAACGAGAGGTTTATGGTCAGTTCTTAAAATAAAAGGATTTATTCGACCATATAAGTATTGATGGAATTTCCTGATTCCAAATATTATAGCAGTAGCCTCTTTTTGAATTTGGCTGTAGCGTTTTTCTGCTGCATTCAGTGAACGGGAAACATACGAGATAGGTTTTTCTATACCATCTTCGACCTGCGATAACACGGCACCTAACCCGCTTGGTGACGCATCAACCGTTACAATTAACAATGCTTCCGGATTGAAATGTGCTAAGGTGGTATCAGAAACTAATTTCCGTTTAACTGATGATACTGCTTCGTCATGTTTCTTAGTCCATAACCAAGGTTCTTTTTTTTTAAGCAAATCATGTAGTGGACTTAAAATCGATGATGCGTTTTTAATAAAATTGCGGTAATAGTTGACCATGCCTAAAAATGATTTTAATTCTGTTGTATTGGTTGGAGTTCGACTTTGCAGAATTGCCTTTATTTTCTCCGGAGATTTGTGTATACCATTACGGTCAATGACAAAACCCAAGTAGGATACGGACTCTTGAAAGAAAGTGCATTTTTCTATGTTTAAAACTAAACCTGCTTCTTGTAACCTACGGAAAACTTCATTCAACCTACTCATCATCTGATTTTTGTCCGTCCCGCACACTAAAATATCATCAAGAAATAAAAGAGTAGGTACCATCTAGTCCTGATAGAAGCGCTTCCATGTTACGCTGAAAAATGGCTGGCGCACTAGCCAGACCAAACACTAAGCGAGTAAACTTATATAACCCTTTATGAGTGTTTATGCATGTCAGCATTTGTGACTTCTCATTTAGACATAACTGATTATATGCATGTGAAAGGTCTAATTTACTGAAAACTTTTCCACGCTTTCCCGGACAGCAAAAGGTAACGGCCTAGCCTTAAAAAAAATCGGCTTTGCGTCTGGTTTTAAAGCTAAATCCACCTTGACGCCCTTGAAACAACCTAATTTATTTCCAAACAGCTGTGGGTACTTAGAAGAATTAATTGTTAAAAAATCGTTGCAGTTATTCAATGAGCATATTTGTAAGTTAAAACGAGAAAAGAAATCTCTGCCTAATAGGGGTGGACCTCCGTTCCGCACGACATATACCCCTATTTTGAATGTTTTGTTATTATATGTGAACATGAGATTTATTTTACCTACAATGTGTAACTTATCGCCATTGTAACTATGCAAAATAAGGTCACTGGTTTCCAACGTTATATTTAAAAAGTGTTTATGATACAATTGCTCAGAAATGACGGTTACTGGTGAACCCGTGTCTATTTCAAAAATTTGCTCAATTCCATTAACACAAACAGATTCCCGCATCGGTTCTCCGCGAATAGTGCGGATATTATAGCACACATGCTTACCATCATCGTCTTCATCCCCACAGCACTCGACATAGTGTTGTTTACTTATAGTTTGTTTACACATTCGCTTAAGATGTCCTTGAACGCCGCACTTTTTGCACTTATATCTCACAAACCGACACGTCGATGCCTCGTGACCTGCGTAGCCGCAGGCTGTGCACCCGCTGCCGCTGCCGCCCGCGCCCCCTTGAGCGCGCTCGCCGCTAACCGTGGGTGTTGCTGCTCCTTGCACGTGGCGCGGCGCGCTTCTGCCGCGTGCTGTACCTGGCTGTGCTGCCGTGTCCATCCTCATCACTTGAAGTGGTGCACCCATGTCTGCTTGTCGAGTTGTTTCTTGTGCCCCCATACGCGCACTGCGTACTGCTTCAGCTATTTCCAAGGCCTTGCTAAGCGACAACTCCGACATCGCCTTGGTGAATAACTTATCTCTCTCAGGTCCAGGTGCCATACCCAGCACAAAACGGTCACGAAGCTGCTCATCAAGAGATAACGCCACGAACCCGCAGTGTATTGCTAAACCACGTACTCGTGCCGCCCATTCTGGCAATCCTTCGCCGACATGTTGCGTGGCACTGTGGAATTTATATCTTTCCGCGAACGTGCACTTTTTCAACTTGAAATGTCCATCCAATAAAGCTACTACTTCATCATAGCTCAAGGTACCGACCTGCCGCGGTAAAGCTAGATCACGAATCAATTTGTAACTTGATTCCGAGCAGTTGCTTAGCAGAATAGCTCGACGTTTACAACCGGCTTTATCCACGTCTGCCCCAATTTCGTTTGCAAGAAACCACTGCTCGAGTCTTTCTTTATACAGTTGCCATTCTTGATGCTCATGGTTGAATACTGTTAATGTGCCGACCGAAACTGTAGCGGATACTTTTGCCATTTTACGATATACGCGTAAATTGTACTTTGACCTCGTCGCCAACTGTTATAAACGAAGGTGGGGGAGGATTTAAATAAGTCAACCGATACGTACAAGCTCATATATTGGACTGTCGCAGCAGTCGTTCGCTTAAAACTAAGTTCATTAATCTACCCTACTTATTTGATAATGATAAATAAGTAGGTACCCACATAACAAAATTCTTCAGAAATGTCCAAGTTAATTTCTTCGAAGAAATAGAATTCAAAATTGCTTGACATTAACTTCCTTTGTTTATAAATAAAATGTACTCACAATTTGCACTTCACTCACACAACACGAAGATTCTGGCGCGCCCTGGCGGCGACACGGTGAACTCCTGGCTGTGACAGTCTTCTGAAGTCACGTTGAACTGGGGTGTGACGTCCTTCTTGGGACGACACGTTGACCTGGATGCAGGTGGAACTCCCTCTGGGCACCACTTTCCTGCTGCAGCTGAAGCTGCAGGGGGCCGAGTACTCTTGCTGCAGCGATCCACTGCGAGTACTCGGGCGTGAACTCAAAAATGCGGAACTTTATCCGGCTCGAAGGACCAATGTTTAGTACCGGACGCCGAGGATGGTCTCACCCGGTACTTGTGTTAAAATTGAGCTTTATGTGTATACTAGTAAGGTGTCGAATGTACAATGAAACACGTAAATACTGTATACTGATCTATTTGAACTAATTTGAACTAGTATTTTTGTTCTAGTGTTTTTTGCTCTGAACTTGAACCCTAAAGACAGGGAGCCTATCTATTTATCTTCGGGGACGCCGGCAGACACCAGACGGGCGATCAGTCCTTTCGTTGTGGATTATTTCGCCCAGTTCCCCATTTTGGTGGATCCCCTTCATGGGTTACTGGTGGTCGGCATCACGAATCTTCCTGTCGCCTTGCAGAAGCTCACCAGTTGTTCGGTAGAGATTTCTGCGAGCTTCTCTTCATTAATCTCATCTGTTCCTAGGATTTCCCATCTGAGTGGCCCATACATTGTGCATTCCGCCACAAGGTGGAAACTTGTTTCTTCTGCTTCTCCACATGCTGGGCATATGGGATCTTCCTTTACTTTCATAATCGTCAGGTGTCTATTGAGTCCACAGTGTCCTGTTGCGATCCCTACTACTAGTCTTATGTTTCCCCTGCTCATTCTGAGTAGTTTGTGGGATTTCTTTTCATCATATGACTTTAAGAAGATTTTCGATTGTCGACAACCTTCTGTTGCATTCCATCTTTTATTTGACTCTCCTGTGGTTATTCTATGGATGATTCCTTTTGTTATGTTATGTGGGATCGGTAGCCTGGGCTCTGGTCCCACAAAGGTTTCATCTGCTCCTTTTCTGGCTAACTCATCCGCTATCTCATTCCCTTCGTGTCCTTGATGACCAGGGACCCATGCGACTGTTACTTCTGCTCTTTCCGCTAGCTGGTTGAGTGCTTCCTTACACTCTTTAACCAGTGCAGATGTGACTTCCACTTTGTTCAGTGCTTTGAGTGCTGCTTGACTATCACTGGGAGCCTAACTAAATGGCGGAGAATCTTAATAGCGACTTCTAATTCGACGTCAACGCCATCTAGTTAGGCAAAAAACAACTCTTGTAGGAGTTTGTTTTGACAGGTTGAACTAAGCTCTTGGTGAGCGGGTTTCTTACAAGCATGGTTTTGAACAGGTACTTTGTGTCTTATTTTGTTGTTTTATAAAGACATGTAGGCATTTACTCTTAGTTTTAATGTTTAATTACTATTTTTGTTCTATTTAAAAAAAAATGTAAATATAAAGTATTTTTATTTCTCACCTATACACATCTTAAAAAAAACTATAATAATATAATATAATAATAATAAAAGTTTTATTCACAACCCTTATTACAATTTTGGTCTTATTCTAAGCCCTAAGGTGTACCTACATATTATAGTGACTTAACAAGAAGATTGGACATCGGATTACAATTTCTGGTTTAGTTACACGACGTACTGTAGGAGTTAAATAGGGGATGAAAGTTTGTATGAAAAATCGACATTTTTGTAGTTAAACCGACATCCACACAGGCGAAGCCGTGGGCAAAAACTAGTTAAGTAAATATAAATTAAAATAATTCACATTAAAAAGCATCAATAACTAAATTGAACGTACACAAAATAATCGTATGAGTACACAAATGTCAAATCCGAGGAGAGTTGTAACATAAAGCTCTCAGGAAACCCTCAGGAGACCATTACGATCACCATAAAATCATCGGTACGCGCCGCAGCAAACATAGTCGAAGCACTACAAACAAAGCCGTGAAAGCCATAACAGTATCCTGAACCATTGTTGTACTGCACGCGCAGTGCGCTGTACGCCCGCTGCGTAAAGTTGGTCCACAGGCTGCACGTGTAAAGCAGACAATATTTTCAGTAGACAATATGCACACACACCGTGCAAACCTGCGAGCCGACATTACACCGGACAGACAGGGCCCTGCGCTCCCTCTCAATATCCATATTGTCCCACAAGTCGTCAGAGACCCAGTGGCCCAGGTACTTGAAATGCTGCAATATTTTTAAAGGAATGCCACAGAGAGGACAGGAGTTACAGATCAGTAACATTTGGTATCGGCTTTAAAGATCATGAATATCAAGGGTATTATGAGTTCCCAAATTTTCTGCTGTTATAATGGTATTCGTATCGTCAGCAAAAAGAACCAGTTCAGTACCAGATTGTTTAAAAATATAGCAAATTAAAATATTGTTAAACAAGATGAAGAAGGTTGTGAGAGTCAAAATGGCGGGTGTACCATAGCGAATCAAATTATACTACTTACCATAAAAATCTACCTAATGTACTATTCTGTACCTAGCTCTGAAAAATCTGTACCTCCTTCAGAACGGAGTTATTTTAAAATTAAGATACACCCGCCATATTGACATCAAGATGGCGGGTGTTCTGTAATATTTTATTATTTAACTATTACTCATAAAATATAGTTACACCAAAAAATGTACCTATAAAGTTACCTCAAGTAAAAACAAAAATCCACTTGATCACTTGGATAGATCCTGAGAAATATTACAACCGTGTCTTGTGTTTATGTAAACGCGATAATAACATCATCATCAGCCTATAATGTTCCCACTGCAGGGACTCAGGCCTTCGCTCTAGAAGAGGGATGGGCTATGATCTACCACGCGGACCCAGTGCGGATTGGTAGATGTCACATGTCTTCGAATTTTTTGGTTCTAAGACATGCCGGTTTCCTCACGATGTTTTCCTTAACCGTTTTGAGAGTAGTGGTGATGAAATAAATTACACAAAGTAATGCGCCTGCCTGGGTTCGAACCCACGACTCTCTGTTCGTAAGTCGGGGCCGCTACCACAGAGCCACCACTGCTCTGCGATAATAACATAATATTTCAGTATTTCATGATAATTATAGTGTTACATAACTGCTGAAATGTGGCTGTACTATTAGGTACACATTTGCCTAACCCTTCGGGAATTACAGGTGTGATATTATGTTATTATCGTGTTTACATAAACACAAGACACGGTTGTAATATTTCTCAGGAACTATCCAGCTGATCAAGTGGATTTTTGTTTTTACTTGAAGTACTTTATAGGTACATTTTTTCAGTGTAATTATATTTTATGAGTAATTGTTAAATAATAAAATATTACAGAACACCCGCCATCTTGATGTCAATATGGCGGGTGTATTTTAATTTTGAAATAACTCCGTTCTGAAGGAGGTACAGATTTTTCAGAGCTAGGTACAGAATAGTACATTTTAGGTAGATTTTTATGGTAAGTAGTATAATTTAATTCGCTATGGTACACCCGTCATTTTGACTCTCACAGAAGGTTGGCCCTAATATTGAACCTTGTGGAACTCCTTGCCTTATTTGTTTAGTCCCGATTTGATGATTTACTGGCATTTTTTTCCACTAATTTCTACGTACCTGTGGACTGGCGACTAGCGACATCTATCGCAACACCTGCGTACTAACAACGATCGACAGAAATTCCTACATCGCGCTATCAACATTATCCGTGACATAAGCCTTTAAAGGAGTTCCCGACTTACATATTATGTCGGGCAGTTATCCCACCAGACACAACACTCGTCCGCGAGGAGGATCCTCCCTTTTCAATCGGGGATGAGGAACTTTACACCCTGTTCCTCATACCCCCCAAAGCCCCAAATACCTATTGCTTTATTCTAAGTAAGATTTAAATAAGTTTACTGGTAAATTTTGTTGACACCGTTCAAACGGACACAAGATGTTCCAATTCTACTTCCACGTACCCAAATTTCACTCTGCCACTCGCTTTGATATTCCTCTGTGATTCTTCTCTCATGTCATTTAAACTATTCCTGTCATCGTGTACTATTCGATCATCTCTTGTTCTGAAATATTTCTGTAATATTGTTTTATTCGAAGAGTTCGTTACAATTATAGTTCTTTTGCTTCTAACTGCTTCTGCAATGTTTTTTAACGTTGTTTTGCCATTATTCGGTATGTTGTTGCAAACAAAAATTAAAACATTTTCTGTATTTGTCAGTACTCTACGTAATGCGTTACGTTTTTTCGTTGGTAAATTTACAATAGTTTCAAGTTCAACATACGCCACGTGTTGTTCGTTCTGTAAAGATAAATGTTGTAACACTTTGGCAACAGTAAGTACGCTGTTCTCTGCAACGATGATGGTACTCGAAAGCAGATCTTTCAAGTTTAAGGACATCACTGCGTCTTCTGTGAACTTGTAATTATATTGTTGTATTCTTCGTATGTGATTGTCGCTTATGTCACTCATTAGTGGGTCTTCAGTAATATAGCCGGCGGTGCTTTGAAGTATTCCACTGTCTCTGTTAAGATAAGGTGCCTCTTTTTGTAACATCCACCATTTCTGTATTTCATCGTGATATTTAAGAAACATTGGCTCAGTCTTCGCTTGGAGAAAATCATTGAGATCTAGATGCTCTTCTATTTCATCTTTCAATTTGTCTTCCACAACTTTCTGTTCGGCTTGCCCAGAGTAAATTAACAATTTGCTTAAGAAATCTCTCGCTAAATGTTCTTCATACTCACCACATTCCAATAAAAGCTTAGGGCAGTTTTTAAATTTGAAACAAAATTTATATTCGGCCAAATCGGGTATTGTATCATTCAATCCCTTGTGTATGCCTTTGGCTAATGGTCCCAATGACTTCTCATCACTAGCAAGTTTCATCTGCTTAGGGTTATCGTCAAGCACAAATAAATTTCCAACGGTACCAGCTAGACCTCCTTGAAGCTTCAGGTTTCCTTTTCCCAAAGATTCATCTATAATTACAATTTTACTGCTTTTATACTTGTCTAATTGTTTAGTGATTTCTTTCACTAGATGATCGATTCTTTTCAATTTGTTCACTGTCAAATCTTTATTACCGAAAGCAGCCGGCACTTTTATGCCTAAAGATAATATTTCCTTTGCAGTCAGTTCTATTGCTTGCTTGACTGTTTCTGGAGAAACATCCACTTCATTCGATTGTCGTGGCGCGACATATTTCATGTATTGTTTGTCGATTTTCAACACGCCTTTGTGTGTGTTTGTTGGTTTTTTATATGTAACAATGGGTCCTATTAGTTTGCTTAGTATCTCGGCATCAGTGGGCTTAGCTAAGAATTCAGGCAGTAAAATCCTTATAATATCTATATGGTCTGGTTTCCTTTTCTTTACAATCTCTTCGTATAGCTTATCTTTAAATATAGTGAGATATTTATCATTGGTGTTAAAAAAGTCCTGACGAAAGGTAGCTATTCGATGTCCTTCCGACTGAATTTCGAAAACATCGACAACTTTTTGCCCCAGAACAACATGATAGCACATCATGAGCTCAGTAGTCAGCATTGTTTCGAACTTCTCTTCACCCATTACATACTTAGCTATCCGTTTTGCCAACAAAGTCATATTTTCTTCAATAGCTACTTCGAGTAGCTCCTCTGTAACTTCTCTTAGTTTGTACGGTTGCTTGGACATTCCGCCTGTGTCAATCAAATCATGCAGATTGGAGCTCAAGCTACTCTTATAGTCTGAGTCGTTACTAAATTCATCCTTCGCGGTTGTGTAAATAACAAAATAACTTTCGGTCTCATCGAATTTACATCCGAAAAACACGTCTTTATTACTTGAATCGAAATGTTGTTGGATTTTTAAGTAACTGCTGAAGTACGTTGACAAATCGATTTTAAAAGTTTGGTTTTTATTTTCCTTATGTTTAGCCTGTATGAAGAGACAGACAGGCATAAGATGTTCTTTTACTGTCGCTTTGAAGCAAATGTCATCAAAATTTCCGATTTTGTCGACGTTGGAAGCTAGCTGAAAGTTTTGAATCGTCTCGTCGTGAAACGCTCGTAAATATAATAAGCTGAGTAGCTTTGTTTCGTATAAGTGTCCGCATATCCCTGCCGTTCCTTCACGCCTCTTGAACACGCTGCCACTCATCGTTGCTCGAGGGTGGTGGGGGGATGCAAGCAGCGCTGAGACACGAGGAGCACCCAGCAGCACCAACTGGATCACCTGCAAGTAAAGGCATCTTACCAATGTGACAGAAATCTTGGAAGTGTCAGAGAGAGAATTAAGTCAACATTATGACTTGTTATGTTCTTAATAATAATATCAATTGTGACCGATCTTGCTGTGATTCCGCCACCCCACTCATCAGTGATGTAAGCAATATTGATGATATTACTAAATGATATATTTTACTTTTGGTGCGAAATCATCAAAAGGACTCCTCCCGCTCTGGGCCAAGCGGAAGGGAGCGTCAGACTTGTACTGACTATACACCACGCATGTTCCTTCATAGCCCTTTGTGTTCCGGGGCCGCGGTATCTCTTGCGAACAACCCGCAGCTCCGTCAAGCGTCGGCCCATTCAATGTTGCTAGCATCTATGTGAGGCGAGCATCGAACACGAACGCACCGCCGCCGTCGACACGACGGACGGTGAGCTAGCCCATTACCTACTGTCCACAGGCCCGCAGGCCGGAAGCTATCACGTGGCCCCCGACGAGATGGGACGAGAGGTTCTCTCCCTTTTACATTCCGCCACCTCCTTCACTATCATATATGACTGCTTCGCTGAAGGAGGCGACACGACGTCTCATACCCTCTATGACTACCGCACTCTAAGGGTGACAGATATCGCTGCGTTCCCTTCGCAAGACGTTGACAGTCTTTATTGAGGCTCATAAGGATAGATTTACATCAATTTTAGGCTTCTTTTTTTTATACTTTGCCCCACACTAGGAATTTCTCCTGTATCGTGGGTGCGTTCACAAACATTTAAACTCACATACACAAATACCCAGACCCGGAACAACTATCTGTAGGTCTTACAAATATTAATTGTTCCGTGCGGGTTTCGAACCCGCGACACGCAGCGCGCTGCGTGTCGCGGGTTCGAAACCCCGCAGGCGCAGAGGCTCCGTCCGTTGGCGCAGAGGCTCAAGCAATGGACTGCCGCGGCAGTCCATTGCTTGAGCCTCTGCGCCAACCGTGCCGTCTTCTGCTTATCGTGTGAGTAGTAAGGTCTAACGACCCCACATTTTGGGCTTGAAAGATAATTATAAAAAAAAAGACGGGTTGCACTCCGGGAGTGCCGGCAGAAGTGAAAACTTGATTATTAACGTTGAGCATGTTTGATATTTTGGAATGGTTAGGGAATAATTTTGCACCAATTGCTTTAACAGTATAAAAGTACTATCATTTATGTGGTAGAATACAATATTGATTTATTGCGCTATCGTACACAAACATGACAATTTATATTACATTAAAAATTTAACACTTTAAAACTATTACAATTATTTTACATTAAAAAGTTTATCTCTCCGAAAAATCAACTTTCATCCATAATTTCAACGACTTTTTCACCATCATCATTACCAGAACTATCATCGCCAATCTCTAAAACTGATACGATAGGTTTATGGTAGCTGAAGTAAGAAACGAACAGTTTTGATTCGAACCTATTTAAATGTCTAATAAAGACCGCATCAATAGTAGTTTTGTATTTCGTTGTGCTAAGATTGCGATCATTCGACATAGTTAAACCAAATTCATTATTTAAAAATTCAATTATTCCGCCATAACTATGCTAACCCATTTATTTTGTCTTTCCCTGTCCTCCGATCGGAACTCCGATTGGTAGGAGGAGCGGGAATATTTTTTCCCATGCCTCCGATTAAGCATCATAAAAACATTGTACAGTCTAGTTCAAAATAAATTATTTTTGTATTTTATTGACTGTACAGTCGACATCGTTAACGTTCAGGGTCAAAATGTCCAACTCCCACACGACTAGTCTAAGATCGATAGTTTCCGAGATATAGCCGTTTCAATTTTGACAGCTGTCATCCGAAATGTAGATCTCATTGAGATCTATCACTTGTCCCTACACACAACTAGTCTAAGGTCGATAGTTTCCGAGATATAGCTGTTTCAATTTTGACAGCTGTCATCCGAAATGTAGATCTCATTGAGACCTATCACTTGTCCCTACACACAACTAGTCTAAGGTCGATAGTTTCCGAGATATAGCCGTTTCAATTTTGACAGCTGTCATCCGAAATGTAGATCTCATTGAGACCTATCACTTGTCCCTACACACAACTAGTCTAAGGTCGATAGTTTCCGAGATATAGCCGTTTCAATTTTGACAGCTGTCATCCGAAATGTAGATCTCATTGAGACCTATCACTTGTCCCTACACACAACTAGTCTTAGGTCGATAGTTTCCGAGATATAGCCGTTTCAATTTTGACAGCTGTCATCCGAAATGTAGATCTCATTGAGACCTATCACTTGTCCCTACACACAACTAGTCTAAGGTCGATAGTTTCCGAGATATAGCTGTTTCAATTTTGACAGCTGTCATCCGAAATGTAGATCTCATTGAGACCTATCACTTGTCCCTACACACAACTAGTCTAAGGTCGATAGTTTCCGAGATATAGCCGTTTCAATTTTGACAGCTGTCATCTGAAATGTAGATCTCATTGAGACCTATCACTTGTCCCTACACACAACTAGTCTAAGGTCGATAGTTTCCGAGATATAGCCGTTTCAATTTTGACAGCTGTCATCCGAAATGTAGATCTCATTGAGACCTATCAATTGTCCCTACACACAACTAGTCTAAGGTCGATAGTTTCCGAGATATAGCTGTTTCAATTTTGACAGCTGTCATCATTATTATTATTATTATTATTAATTATTATTATTATTATTAATTATATTATTATTAATTATATTGTAGCGGATCATCATCCCTACAAATAAATATAGCACATAGGGTATTTGACAATATTTCATACAAACCAACCTTTTATATGTACCCACTATTTACTAACTTTTTGTTAAAGATTTTTGTATATAAGACATCCATTTCTAGAAAATAAATTCATTCCATATTAACCTACATCGTGTGTTTTACTCTTCATACCTGCGTACCTAACAGTGGTGACCCCGACTGAAGAAACTCCTAGAAGCAAAATGAACCCGAACCCGAGTACTTTGAAACCGACTGATAGAAGCGAAACTACAGAAACGCAAAAAGATTCGCACGAACTGTCAGCCGTCTCGTACAACCAACGGATACCGCCTCTATGGAGAAATAGAATAAAACTTTGGTTCCTGCAATTTGAAGCGATCGTCTCCGCCGGAAAACTAACCGACAAGGAACTATCTGAGCTGCTCATCCGCCAACTCGACCTGCAAGACCTAGATGAAATTCAAGACATCATGTTCGACACCAAGCACGCGCAAGAAAATAATAGGTACGCCACAATGAAGATGAGGCTCATACAAACCTACGACGAAAGCGACCACACTAAACTCGAGCGCCTATTGTCCAACGTAGAACTCGGAGATTTAAAACCATCGCAACTGCTACGCCGCATGCAAAACTTAGCCGGTAACAATATTGCAGAGAACACGCTGCGTGTTATATGGACGAAGCACCTACCGCCATCCGTACGCGCCATCCTAGCTGTGAGCGAAACTATAGCGAAGAAAACTGAACTAAACGAGTTAGCAATAATGGCCGACAAAATGCTAGAACAACTTCACAACCAAATATCAGCAGTACACAGCACGTCGTCACCGTCAACACCATCCACTCCACCTGTGCCTACAAATCATGAAAACGCATCACTTCACGCGAAGATCGACATGTTAGCGAAGGAAATCTCAGAATTAAAAACACACCACAGCCGCTACGGAAGACAGCGCGGGCGCAACTGGCGAGGCGCGCGTCATCGATCACGCAGTTCATACCGTTCGCCGCATGGTAACCGTCGCTCGGACTCAAATCAACAACACAGCGAGCACAACGACAATTCTGTTTGTTATTTTCACCGGAAGTTCGGCGGACAAGCGAGGAAATGTACTAGACCATGTACTTACGAAGAAAAGCACCCATCAAGCTCGGGAAACTTAAGCAGGTGTTAGCAGCAACGGAATCTAGCGCCTGGGAAAAATCACACCGTTTATTTCTGAAAGACAAGAAGACAAATCTAAGCTTTCTCATCGACACTGGTGCAAACATATCCGTAATTCCTGGAAAACGCTGTGAAATTCTCAAACCAACCGCATTCAAACTATATGCAGCTAACAACACAGAAATAGCTACCTACGGTGAGAAAACATTGGAGCTAGACTTCAACCTGAGACGACCATTCACATGGAAGTTCATAGTAGCAGCAGTCAGCAAGCCTATCATCGGCGCTGATTTTTTGAAGCACCATCACCTACTTGTCGACCTCGCTGGAAAATGTATAATCGACAAGATAACTAACTTGTCAGTGAAGACGCTTATCTGCAAATCATCAACACCAACCATCAGAACTATAGACCTGGAACAAAAATATCACGACATATTGGCGGAATTCCCCGATATTACAAGACTTTCCACTATGAAAAATACTCCGAAGCACAACGTCGAGCATCATATCGAAACAACAGGGCCGCCATTATATTGCAAAGCTCGCCCACTGCCACCACACCGTTACGAAGCTGTGAAGAAAGAATTTCAAACTATGATGGAACAGGGATTATGCCGACCAAGCAAGAGCCCCTGGGCCAGTCCACTCCACGTGGTACCCAAACCAAACGGAGATTTACGCGTATGTGGAGACTACAGAAGACTAAATGCCATAACCAAGCCAGACAGATATCCAGTCCCACGCTTGAAGGATTTCACTTACCAGTTGCACGGGAAGCAGATATTTTCAACGCTTGACCTAAACAGGGCATACCAACAATTGCCCGTTCTGGAAAATCACATCGAAAAAACTGCCATCATCACACCATTCGGGCTGTTCGAATTTCCCCGAATGTGCCCAGGACTGAAAAATGCTGGACAGACTTTCCAACGTTTTATTCATGAAGTACTCCACGGACTCGACTTCGCCTACCCATTTGTCGATGACGTCATCATAAGTTCCAGTTCAGAAAGCGAACACAGACAACATTTACGAACCGTACTACAACGACTGAACAAATACGGCATCACTATAAACCCATCGAAATGTGTACTAGGAAAGAAAGTGATCAAGTTCCTCGGACACACTGTCTCACAAGATGGCATCAAACCTCCAGCAGAAAAAGTAGAAGCAATCATCAATTTTCCACTACCCACAAACATTGAACAATTAAGAAGATTCCTTGGCACCGTCAACTTCTACAGAGATAGCATTTCAAAGGCAGCCGAAATACAAGCACCATTAAATGCATATTTGCACAATAGCAAGAAACGAGACAAAACAAAGATTGTATGGAACGACGAAGCCAAGAAGGCATTTGAGTTATGTAAAGCTGGCTTACAAAACGCAGCATTACTTGCTCACCCCTCACATACCGCACCGATAGCATTGATGACTGACGCCTCTGATAAATGCGCTGGTGCTGTACTACAACAATATGTACACAACAAATGGCAGCCACTAGGATATTTCTCAAAAACATTGTCAAGCGCGCAAGTCAAATATAGCACATACGACAGAGAACTGTTAGCTATATACATGGCCGTGAAACATTTTAGAAAAATGTTTGAAGGTAGACACTAGGGCATGAATATCGGAATCTCGGAATCTCGTAATATCGGAATCTCGGAGCGAAATTTCCGATATTACAATTCCGATATTGGATCACTCAATATCGGAATTGCAATATCGGACATATTTTTCTATATTTTGAGTTTTAAACTGAACCTGTATTTTAGATCCATGTGTAGCGCCGAGCGCGACAGCGCACTACCGTATCCCGGTTGCCAGTTCACTAATGATGCGATAGGAGAGCAATATAAGTCACGAGTGACATTGAAATATCAAAAAACAATTTAATCACTAGAGTCAAGGGTGTAAATGCCACAATTTTCATCAAAACATCTAGGGAGTTTAAGTCATAGAATCTCGTTGTTTCTAATTGTCATGGTCGCTTTCAATATAATTTAAGTCATTGATTTTGTCATGAATTTTGTGATTCCTCACTAATCAATATAGGGAGAGAACTTGTTATATAAATTAAAGAATAACACTGCATTTAGTGGTACAGTAGGTACTTACTACGATCTACAATTAAGTGTTTGAAGAATCATGAAAGTATGTTTAAGCAGTTTGGACAGAGTATAATATAAATACATAAAACACTATTACAGTCGGCAAAAATGTAGCTTACCTCTGTCATGAGTTGGTGACAGACGATGGCTTTCTAATAATCTGATAAGGCTGATGATGATCAGCCTATAATGTTCCCACTGCAGGGACTCAACCCTCCTCTTTAGGAGAGGGATGGACTATAATCCACCGCACGCGGGCCTAGTGGGGGTTGGCAGATGTCACATGTCTTCGAATTTTTTGGTTCTAAGACATGCCGGTTTCCTTACGTTGTTTTCCATAAACCGTTTTGAGAGCAGCAGTGATTAAATAAATTACACAAAGTAATGCGCCTGCCTGGGATCAAACCCACGACTAACTGTTCGTAAGTCGGGGCTGCCCCACCACTGGGCCATCATTTCAGCCAACTGGGCCATCGCTGCTGTTAATAATGCTTTAATGATATTCCTTCTTTTTATCAAAGAATCCAAGTTTTTTGTTTCGTATTATTCTTTTTTCAAAACTAAACCTAAATAAATTATTGCTAATACACATTATTACGAAGATACTCGGGTGGTTTTTATGTTAATTAGATTCAAGGCAAATCGCATTGAAACTTTTCTATAACACTATGGTGATACGGTAATTTTTAAATTTTGTGTGACACGATATACAGATTTGTATGTAGGATGACGTTGCGGTACCGCTCCGGCGCCGTACCGCACCGTTAACGCATTGAGTGGCCTCACTGTTGTCCTGTATGTCATTATTTTTTACAAGAAATCGTTTATAAAAAGTATATAGAAATCGAAATAGTACCTATTATAAAACTTTAACATTCAAAATAAAGTAATTTCAGTCTAAAAATGGCATTTACGACCTTTCTACGCCGAAGTAGCGCTATTTGATTTAATAAGTAAATAAATATTTTAAAACAACCAAAGTTTGAACCAAATGATATAATATATTATTCAAAAATGTTTTTTATTGCACTCAATCCAACCTCATACCGAATTTGTGCAAATAATAAATAAAATGTGCAATTTCAAATTAAATAACGTAATTCCGATATTAATATCGGAATTCCGATATTGAGATCTAATATCGAAACTCAGTATCGGAATTGAAAATCTTCCGATATTACATGCCCTAGTAGACACCTTATAATATTCACCGACCATAAGCCGCTAACCTACGCGATAAACAAAACATCGTCAGACAGCGAGACACCGCGCCGAGCCAGACAACTTATATACATAAGCGAATTCACAAACGATATTCGTCACATCAGCGGGCAAGAAAACATCGTCGCAGATTCATTATCACGCATCAACACAGAAACCATCACCTGTCCCACAAAAATCGACTACAAGCAACTAGCTACAGCGCAAGAAAGAGACAGCACTATACGTGATTTAATGAAGCAAAGCAACTTACAATTGAAGCGCATAGTACTACCAAACACAAGTTGCAAAATACTATGCGAAACATCAACCCAACATATACGTCCGTACCTACCAGAAACATTTCGTCGAGCTGCGTACGAGAGTGTACATAACCTCAGCCACCCCGGCACTCGCACTACAAGAAAAATACTTTGCGAAAAATACTTTTGGCCATCCATGAACGCTGACGCAGGACGATGGACGAAGACCTGTGAAGCTTGTCAAAAGTCAAAAGTAAACCGACATACAACGAGTCAAATCGCAACATTCCCGCCATCGGAACGATTCCAACATATCCATGTTGACATTGTCGGGCCCCTACCACCATCACAATATGGACACAAGTACCTGCTCACTATCATCGACCGGTACACGCGATGGCCTGAAGCAATACCTCTTCACGACATTACTGCAGAAACAATAGTCAAATGGATATATGAAGGCTGGATAACAAGATTTGGTTGTCCTAACACTATAACAAGCGACCAAGGACGTCAATTCGAGAGCCAACTATTCTCAGAATTAATGAAGTTAATGGGAATAAACAGAACGAGAACAACTGCATATCACCCACAATCAAACGGAATCATCGAACGCTGGCACCGCTCACTCAAAGCCGCACTTACCGCGCGCTGCACCACTAGCGCTAACGGAAAGTGGTTTGACGAGTTACCGACTGTACTACTCGGACTACGCGCGGCTACTCGCAGCGACACAGGGATTAGTCCTGCACAATATACATACGGAACATCACTGCGATTACCTGGAGATTTTTTTGTTGAAACAAAAGGAAGCCGAATGAGTCACGATTTCGTAGAACAGCTGCGACACACTATCAACGCATACCGACCAGCCGAGACCACGCATAGCAACAACAACATGTTTGTACATTCCGATCTACGTACCTGCAAAAACGTTTACCTACGCAGAGATTGCACGAAAAAACCACTACAACCGACATATGAAGGCCCATACCCCGTACTGGAAAGATGTGAGAAATACTACAAGCTACAACTACCATCAAGAATAACCAACGTCTCGATCGACCGACTGAAGCCTGCCTACACTATGAAGGAACAACAAGAAACCGATGACACACAGAGAACAACACGATCAGGAAGAATAGTGAAACCAGTTGTACGCTTCGCTTGAGGGGGTGTACTGTAGCGGATCATCATCCCTACAAATAAATATAGCACATAGGGTATTTGACAATATTTCATACAAACCAACCTTTTATATGTATTATGTACCCACTATTTACTAACTTTTTGTTAAAGATTTTTGTATATAAGACATCCATTTCTAGAAAATAAATTCATTCCATATTTAACCTACATCGTGTGTTTTACTCTTCATACCTGCGTACCTAACAATATTATTATTATTAATAATTTTATTATAATTATTATTATTATTAATTATTATTATTAATAATTATTATTAATTATTATTATTAATTATATTATTATTATTAATAATTTTATTATTATTATTATTAATTATATTATATTATTATTAATAATAATTATTATTATTATTAAGCGCCCTGCGCTGCCTAAACGAAACAGTAGGCCCAGGCATACATTTTCGCCGCGCCGTAGAGAGGGGATAGCTGTCTACTCTCCATCCGTCTTACGCTTTTTCGATCAGGGTCACGTGGTCACGTGTCCTGACGAATTTTCGATCAGGGTCACGTGGTCACGTATCCTGACGCGAGTTTAAGATTTTATACCCATCACAGAACAATTTCCCAAAGTGCTCAACGCCGCTAAAGAAGTTTTCACTTCAAAAAAAAAACAATAGTCAATAATATAACTTCAAAAAATTATATACTATGTAAAGAGAACGTGAATGTCGTTCCCTTTCTTTAGGGTTTATTTATCTATAGATTTATGATATGTCATGTCAATGCCACTGATTGATAAAATTGATTTAATTTTGAATGAGAATATGATATTTTAGAAAAGATAATTATTTTAAAAGTAAAGGCTTTAAATGTTGTTTTTTTATCATTTCAGAAAAACGCAATTGAGTCTTTATTTCACGAGCATAATAATATCATTATAAAACAACATTTTCTGCACACATTTCAAAAAGCATGGAGAGATTAAGATTTGATTTTTGTGTAAAATCATCATCAGATGGAAAATCGAATATAATTTGCGTAACATCAATAGGAACACCTGATGGTCAAACTTATGGGATACCAGCGGAGTACCAACCAGCAAGCTTACACCAATCTGTAACAAGTACTCCTAACTATGCCAAAATAAGAAAAACACTGATCAAAAGAAATCAGAATAGAAAAATATGGATAAATTTAACCAATGAAAATTAAATATCCAAGACATATTTAGATGGAGAAGGAAACATACAATTTAATGACTTCTACCTCGAAGAGAATGAAAACATAAATGATCAAAAATCTATAACTGGAAGCTCAAATGAAACACTGGAAAAACTATTAGAGAAATTACTTGAAGAAAAGCAAAGAAAATCTGAAACTCAAAATTTGGGGGAAATTGCAAAAGATTTTGTGATTGAAAAATTCACTGGTAGAAATGCAAATGCTCACCAATGGATTAAGGATTTCAACAAAGAATGTGAACGTTTCCATATTGATGAAGACAGGAAAAAAATTGAAATTTTAAAACAATTTTTAGAATTTTCTAGTGTGAATTGGTACAGTTGTATGCTATTGAAATTTACAGTGGAATCAGAGTGGATTAAATGGGAAAAGAACTTCTGTGAAACATTTGGAAACAAAGGTTGGTCACCAGTCAGATATGCTCTTGGATTTAAATATCAAACAGGTTCATTGCTTGAGTATGCATTGAAAAAAGAAAAATTGTTATTAGAGGTTAGGAAGACGATTGATACCGGTACTCTTATAGACCTTATAGCCGCAGGCATGCCAAATTATGTCACTGATAAAATTGATCGAGAGACATTACAAGAAACTGAAGATCTCTACAACCAGATAGGCAAATTGGAACATCTTGTTGGAAGAAACACATACGAAAAAAAGAACTTCAATAATCTATACTAATATTATAAAGCTGAAGAGTTTGTTTGTTTGTTTGTTTGTTTGAACGCGATAAACTCTGGAACTGCTGGTTGGATTTGAAAAATTCTTTTTGTGTTGGATAGTTCATTTATCGAGGAAGGTTATAGGCTATATAACATCACGCTACTACCAATAGGAGCGGAGCATAAATGAGAAATGTTGCAAAAACGGGAAAAGAACATTCCTTTCTGAGAGCTTCCGTTGCGTGCGCTGTGAAAACGGTTTAAGTTACGAGAATATCATGTATGAAGTAATTATTCGTCTTTAAAAGTTCTAAAAAAAAGTTTGCGACAGCATCTGTCTATCTTTTAAGATTGACTCACTGTAACCCTTTTTTACTATTAAAATGTTAGGTTAAAAAGAATTATTTTTTGCGAAGCTTATTTAACCCATATGGTATTAATCTATATCTAAATAAATGTGTTCGTTAGAACGGAAATTTAATATAGAATATTTGTGCTCTTTACTCTATACAGTTTAAACAAATATCTTAGAAGATATCGCAATGTAAAAATACCCGCGCGGAAAAATAATTACGCGGGTTGCGTCGCAATGTAGGTAGATACGGGGGATTCTGGCTGGCCTCCGGGAAATTCAAATTCAAACAAAATAATGTTTACAAGTACAGATTGTTATCGACATCGTATATTTAACAGTAAGAGATATTTATAGTAATTCTCATTTTAGTATAATCTTAACTAATATTATAAAGAGGAAAGATAAAAATTTTTGTTTGCATACGATTTAACTTAATAATTTTGGTTGGATAGTTGATTTATCGAGGAAAGTTATAAGTTATATATAGAGACGCAGACAAAGTTGCGTGGGTCAGCTAGTTCTGACATAAAACCAAAAAAAAATGAAGAAAAGAAACCATGCCAAATTTGTGTCAGTGAGAAAAAAGGAAAACGTTTTCATCCTGAGGAAACCTGCTGGTTTAATATGAAAAATCAAAAGTCAATTGTGAAAAGTGTGAATAACTCTGAATTAGAAATTGAACTAAATAAGGAGAATCCAAAAAACTAGAAGTACCACCAATAATAAAAGTAAAGTTATTATTAAATGACACTTTAAAAGTTAGCGCAATTTATGATTCTGGTTCAAATGTGTCGTTAATTAATGCAAAATTATTGAAAATACATGAAAAAGAAGAAGGCACACTTTATGAACAAACAGCAAACTTGAAAACTATTAATGGTGAGAAGAAAACAAAAGGAATGGTAACATTAAAAATAAAAATAGGTATATAACCTATATATTCCTTGGACAACTGTGTTGTACCTAAACTTTGGAAATCAGCTTTCATAACGCCTATTCACAAAAGAGGAGTCAAAACCGAAATAATTAACTACAGGCCGATATCCAAGCTCTGCATTGTGGCAAAAATCTTTGAAAGGATCATCTATAACCAGGTATATGGTGCTCTTAAAAACTCGTTTAGTTCCTTCCAACATGGTTTTCTGAAGGGTAAGTCTACGGTCACTAACTTAATTCTGCTGAATGATTTTATTACTGACGCGCCATGGATAACGGTAAGCAGGTTGATGTCGTTTATACAGATTATAGTAAGGCTTTTGATCGGATCGATCATGAGATCTTACTATCAAAGATATATAATATGGGAATACGAGGCGATTTACTGAGATGGTTTACTTCTTATCTGGAGAACAGGTCCCAAGCAGTAGTATTAAGCAATTATATGTCTAGTTGGGTGCCTGTCCCCAGTGGAGTCCCCCAGGGATCTTTACTCGGGCCTTTACTTTTCATTATATATATAAACGACATCAACTCTTGCTTGATCTCATCCAAACTGTTATGTTTTGCTGACGATATGAAAATCTATGCCAAAATATCGTCACATGCTGACGTTATTGCACTTCAGAATGATTTAGATCGTCTGGAGGCTTATTGTCGTGGTAGTAAGCTTGATCTAAACCCTACTAAATGTTCGGTTATGACATATTCTCGAAAGCGCTCAATTATACCTTCATCATATAGCTTGGGTAATCAGATACTTCCTAAAACAAACTGCATCCGAGATCTGGGAGTATATCACGATTCTAAGCTTACGTTTGAACGTCATGTCGATGCCATAGTCGCTAAAGCTTCTAAAGCACTGAGTTTTATAATGCGGCTCTCCAAGTGCTTCAGTCAAGCCAAAACTTTAAAAATTCTTTACTGTACTTTTGTTAGAAGCCACTTGGAATACGCGTCTGAAATCTGGAATCCTTGTTATCACAAGTACATTGATCGTATAGAGAGAATCCAGAAAAGATTCATCAAGTATTTGTGTTATCATCAGAAAGTGCCCTACCGGTCTGAAGATTACCTCAACCTCTGTAAGAAGTATCATATACTACCCTTAATTAATCGACGAGCAATTTGCGATTGCATTTTATTATTTAAAATATTCAATAATTCTTTTAACTCCGATATCCTATCCAAATTTTACTTTAACGTTCCCGGAAGGTCAAAGCGATGGAACGTGCCGTTGCGTGTTCCATTTACCTCTACGAATTACAGGCAAAATTCATTTATAGTGCGTGCAAGTAGAAACTTTAATAACATGTGCAAGCAGCATGATTTTGACACTTTCACAACAAGTGTGTCCTCCGCCAGAAAGTGCATGAGCCGTAGCTTTTTTAATTAAAATTTTGTTTTTTTTTTTTTCAGTTTTTTATTGTTGTAGGTACTGAATGTGAATTATAAAATGTGTATTTAGTTTAGGCTTGAATGTTATTCTGTATTTTTTTCTGTGGCTGTATTGTGTTGTTCACACTCTTTTTTAATAGTCTGTATTTAGAAGTGAGGACTTTTAATTGGCTGTCAGTCTCACATACTATTTCTTAATCTATTTGTCTTAGCTGTAAGTCTTCCATAGTTAATAAATAAATAAATAAATAACATTGAAAGAAAAATGAATATTTTTGTGATAGATAATGAAAATTTCCACTATGATTTTCTCATTGGTTTGGATTGCATAAAACAATTTAAATTAATTCAAAATGAAGAATTGAATATCATACAAGGTAATAATTCACAAAAAGAGAATAAAGACCAAAGAGAAGAGAATAAAAAAAATGAAGACTCCGAAAAGAGTATTTTAAATATAATGAAAGATGAAATTCCTGATGTACTAGGTGACAAAAATGAACAAGATGATTCTCTATACTCTGAGGTACGGAAACAAGAAATCAACAATATAAACAGATGTGAAGTAAATTTCAACGAACATATAAACGTCAATGAATTTGAAATTTCAGTTAACCACTTAGATTTATATAAACAAACTGAAATTGATAAATTGATAGAAAAATACAAACCAGTGTTTGCTAAGGACAAATACGATGTTGGTACGGTACGAGGTTATGAAGCTCACATAGACTTGGTAGCAGAAAAATATTGCTACAAGCGATACAGATGCACAGCTGATGATAGAAAAGAAATTGAAAACCAAATATCAAAACTATTGAAGAACAATTTAATTGAGGAATCATATAGCCCTTTTGCTGCTCCGGTTACCCTTGCATATAAGAAAGAAGATGGAAAAAGAACAAGACTGTGTATTGACTTCCGGGAATTAAATAAAATTGTTATCCCTCAATCACAGCCATTCCCCTTGATTGAAGACTTGATGGTAAAGACTGTACTATTCCACTTTTGATATAAATTCAGCATTTTGGTCCATTCCGTTGAAAATGGAAGATAGATATAAGAGTGCATTTGTCACGCAAGAGGGCCATTTTCAATGGACATGCCTCCCATTTGGTTTAAAGACAGCACCAGCTACACACATCAACACGGTCTAGGGATATTTCATACTCAATTAAATAACTCGAAAAGTACTGGCCGCATTGGAATCTTTAATACACCGATTTGTTTGTAATTTATCTCAGACTAATTCCAAATGCAAATTTTTGAAAATTCTTTTGTTTCGGTGGCATAAAAATGTCTTGATGTATAGGAGAGGGAATTTTCATTTGTGCGAAAGGTCATTGGGCGTAATCCGACCCGGTCGCGGACATGAATGAAAATGATTTAAAATGAAAGAGTATAAATTCACTTAACATTACGTATGGTTATTTTTTATTTAATCCATGGGAGAACAAAGTTTGAACTAAAAATACATTTACTTAAAAAATCGAATACTACTACTAAATATTAGTTGTCGTTCTGTTAAATAGCTACTAAAAGGTTTTCGCGAGTGCATGTGCGTCCCGTCATCCCGTGTGATGAAAACGGCAGGTATACGTTACAAATAAATAATAATAATAATAAATAAATAATACAGAAATAGCCGGAGGGAAGGTATATAAATATGTAAAGCCTTTTCTGGTTGTTTGCACCGATGGTTATATAATAGACGTTGTGGGCACGTTATATAATAGAATATAATATATAAGAGACGGTATATAATAGATGTATTATATATAATTAATATATTATATATTTATAAATATTATATTTATATTTATATATATTTATATAAATATAAGATGGGTGGCAAACCGGTCCTGAAGGCCCTACAGAAGCTGTTTGATTCCGTCATACTCGAGGGGAAAACGCCACAGGCTTGGTGCAGGGGTGTGGTGGTGCTCTTCTTCAAAAAAGGTGACAATGCCCGGTTGAAGAACTATAGGCATCTCACTTCTAAGCCATGTCTACAAGTTGTTTTCAAGAGTCATCACGAATCGTCTCGCACGCAGGTTTGACGATTTCCAGCCTCCCGAACAAGCCGGATTCCGAAAAGGCTTCAGTACCGGGTAGACCACATACATACGCTGCGGCAGGTTATACAGAAGACCGAAGAGTATAACCTGCCTCTCTGTTTAGCGTTTGTGGACTACGAGAAAGCCTTCGATTCGATCGAGACTTGGGCTGTGCTGCAGTCTCTCCAACGGTGCCAAATCGACTACCGGTACATCGAGGTGTTGAAGTGTTGTACAAAAACGCCACCATGTCAGTCCGACTTCAGGACCAGACCTCGGAACCTATCATTCTGCAGCGCGGTGTGAGACAGGGAGACGTCATATCTCCGAAACTGTTTACCGCTGCATCGGAGGATATCTTCAAGGTTCTGGATTGGAGAGGACTTGGCATCAACGTCAACGGCGAGTACATCACTCACCTTCGGTTTGCCGACGATATAGTGGTCATGGCTGAGACCATGGAAGACCTCAGTACAATGCTCGATGACCTCAGTAGAGCTTCCGAAAGAGTGGGTCTTAAAATGAACATGGACAAAACCAAGGTTATGTTGAATGTTCATGTAACAAACACCCACTCCTATCAAGATCGGAGACTCTACGCTCGAAGTTGTGGACGATTATGTCTACCTGGGACAAACGGTCCAGTTGGGTAGATCTAACCTCGAGAAAGAGGTCAATCGTCGAATCCGACTCGGCTGGGCAGCGTTCGGGAAGTTGCGCGGTATCTTCTCGTCCAACTTACCCCGGTGTCTCAAGACGAAAGTCTATGACCAGTATGTGTTGCCAGTGATTACATACGAGACCGAAACGTGGTCGCTCACAATGGGCCTCATCAGAAAACTCAAAGTCACCCAAAGGGCAATGGAGAGGGCTATGCTCGGAGTTTCCTTGCGTGATCGAATCAGAAATGAGGACATCCGCTTGAGAACTAAAGTTACCGACGTAGCCCGAAGAATCGCCACCACATAGCTCGCAGAACGGATGGCCGATGGGGCCGAAAAGTTCTGGAATGGCGACCGCGAACCGGAAGACGTTGCGCTGGAAGGCCTCCCACTAGGTGGACCGACGACCTGGTCAAGGTTGCAGGAAACCGCTGAATGAGAGACGCACGGGACCGGTCAATGTGGCGACGCCTGGGGGAGGCCTATGTTCAGCAGTGGACGTCTTTTGGCTGAATTGATGATGATGATATAAATATATAATATAATTATATATATAATTATATATAATATGCACCGACGGTTATATAATAGACGTTGTGGGCACGTTATATAATAGACGTTGTATACACGGCCGCCGCACCGTCGGGAGCTGCGCGCATATAGCCAGTATAGTTTATTTTTTATCCTGGGCTAGGCACCAACAACAAATTGAAGCCCCTGCGGTATTTTTAGATGATGTAACAGTAGATATTGATCACGCCGAATAAATAATTTGAAATATGTAAAAGTTTTTTTTTCTCTTTACTCCCACATCCCACAAGAAAGCGACCCTTACCATGATAACTAGATACATTTTATCTATTTAACTTCACAATTGCATTTCTGTCCGCCGTGGGTTTTTCTCCCATACTATTTGCCCATTGACCTTTAAAAAACAATACGAATTACGTTCAGTTACAGTTTTTTTTTCATTTTTAAACGTAAGATAAAGTTAAAATTGAGGTATTGTAGCCATGCAACGCCGACATTTAACGAGGGCGGAGATGTTACGAGCTGTGGGAATGCTGGAAGCTGGATCTGTTCAGCGTAATGTTGCTGAGGCCATAGGGACCCATCAAAATGTAATTTCAAGATTGTGGACACGCTATCGTGCCACAGGTGAAGTAGCGGAGAGGCACCGGGGGCCAAGTCGCATCACTACCCCCAGACAAGACCGATTTTTGCAAATTACTGCGCGAGCTCAACCAAATGCAACGGCGACTCAATTGGTCCAAAGGCTGCGAGTGGAACACCAAGTGCTTGTGAGTGACCAAACTGTAAGAAGGCGACTGCATGAAAGCAATCTACGCTCTCGTAGACCACTCCGGGTCCCACCTTTACGGAGAGGCAATCGTGGACGACGATTAGAATGGGTTCGGAACCACGTGGACTAGGGCCGTGAGCAATGGTCCAATGTGCTGTTCATGGATGAATCCAGGTTCGGCTTCCATCCAGATTCACGAAGGACGCGTGTTTGGCGAGTTCCTGGACGATGGAGCCGTCTCCAGAACCCTCAGGAAGTTCACCCATACCAAGGAGGAACAATTATGGTTTGGGCAGGAATTCGTCTTAGAGGACGGACGGATCACGTTTGGGTTCGGGGCAATATGACGGCAGAACGATACGTCCAACAGGTGCTGGGGCCCGTAATCTTGCCTCACAGAACACAAATGGGGCAAGATTTCCTGCTCATGCACGACAATGCCCGGGCACACACGGCGAGAACGGTAGCAGCTTGGTTACATACACATAATGTTAGGGCCTTAGACTGGCCTGCTCAATCGCCAGATCTAAATCCCATTGAGCATGCGTGGGATATGCTGCAAAGAAGAGCTCTGAAGGAAGTTCCTGAAAATTTGGCTACAGAAGATCAACTTTTTGCGCACCTCAGAAGGACATGGGACAATATTCCGCAGCAAAACATTGACAACCTTGTTCTGAGCATGCCGAATCGTTGCCGATGTGTTATGAACATCATGGGCGCTTTCTCAGACTACTAACTTCAAGTTTATAAACACAAATTAAATGATTTTTCTATTTTTTTCAGTTTTTACTCACAAATTAAAAGTTAATTCATATACGGTTTCCGTCTATGCTTCATTTTTTTTCCATAAAATCCTGAAATTTTAATCAGTACCTTAACCATTATTAAAAAATGGTAGAATATTAAATAACGTATATTTTAAATATATACATGTCATATAAATAATTAACACATTGATAGTAATTCGCTTTTTTAAAAATATCCCTAGACCGTGTTGATGTGTGTATTTTCCAAAGGATATTGCGAAACATAATAAGAAAATATAAACTCTCAGATTTTGCAGTGAATTTTATCGACGATATCCTAGTTTTTTCAAAAAGTTTTAAGGAACACATAATACATATATCAAAACTACTTGAAGCAATAAAAAAAGGTTTTAGACTAAAATTCTCGAAATGCAATTTTGCAAACAATCATGCCAAGTATTTGGGACACATAATAGAAAACAATTCAGTTAGACCTCTCAAAGATTACTTAACAGCTGTCAGAAACTTCCCCATTCCAGAAACAAGGAAAAATATACGCCAGTTCCTTGGAAAAGTTAACTTTTATCATAAATTTGTACCACACAATGCAATTATTCTGGATCCATTACACAATTTATTACGGAAAGATGTTAAATTTATATGGACCAAAGAATGCCAGAAATCATTTGATAAAATAAAGGAATTATTAGGCTCAAAACCAATTCTAAAAATATTTGACCCAGAACAACCAATAAAAATTTACACTGATGATGATGCTAGTATTAAGGCGCTGACAAGAGCCAAATAGGCTTGTATTAAACAATTTTTTAGCCAAATCTATACAGTTTGACACGGAGGAAAAAATATATGTTAATCTTGAACATATTTCTGATAATTTCGTTGTTTTCAAAACACGTTTTTGAAAAGTTTTCTCGATACAAAAAAATGGTAAACTAACCTCTTAAAATGATCTTCCAACAAAAATATCTGTATTACTGATCAACGTAAATTGGTAAAATTTATAATAATAACGTACCATATTTAAATACAAAATTTGGTTGTTTTTAATTTTTGATTATTTAATAAATTATTTTGATGTAATTAATCTTTATATGGTTTGTAAGAAGTTCGAGCGTTGCGTCATCGCGCTCTCTTTCTTACCTAAGCAATCCGACAGTGAGCGCTTAGGCGCGGTGCTAGACGGACGTATGTCACTTTGCGCCCCACTGACAGCTATCCGTTCATCTATAAATTATTATTGACCGCGTCACAATGTTAGTCCAGGATCCACGGTACATTTTTTCACTTGATTACTATCAAGCTAATTTTCCGTGAGCAGCTGCATTTTGATGAGACGCCAACATTACCCTATACGAAAACTCTCGATTGTGGTAGGTAATAGGGGCAGCAGGGATAAAATATATATTGATTATATATTATTATAATTATTTATTTGATGATTTTCAAAAATCTATTACTAACTATTTTATTTTTATCTGATGATCATTATCTAAATCCAACATGTATTGATAACGAGCTCATCAAAAATTACTACAAACCAGCTGTTTTTTAGGGGTCCGTAGCCGAATGGCAAAAAACGGAACCCTTATAGATTCGTCATGTCTGTTTGTCCGTCTGTCCACCCGTATGTCACAGCCACTTCATTCGGAAACTATTGAGACTACACAGTTGAAACTCTACAAGTATTCTGTGAACCGCTTTACGATTTTTATACAAAAATAAAAAAAAGGATTTAGGGGGTCGCCCCATACATGGAACTGAAACTATATTCTTTTTTTTCATCAAACCTATACCTACGTGTGGGGTGTCTATAGACATTAGACAGGTCTTTAAAAATGACATTGACGTTCCACAAACAATTTTTTCTCAAAGCCAATCGTTTGGAAGACAGACACTTCCAAATTTGTAAAATGGCGACCGGCCTCGCGGTCCCTTGCCTTCGGTATTGCCAACAATGACCAGCTTTTCAAGGCTGCTATCTCCTCTTTGCATTATGTGGCCGAAATAAGACAAAATACGCTGTAGGCAAACTGTTGACAATCGACTCTTGATATCGAGTTGGTAAAGGATAGACACATTTGTGCGTTTGGCCGTGCATGGAATTCGGAGAATCCGCCTAAAACACCACATTTCGAATGCGTCTATCCTCTGTCTTACTCTTGTTTGGATTGTCCATGTCTTAACTTGTGGGGAAAAATGCTCCTTCCGAGAAGCCTGTGCCTGAAAAGGAACCGATCCAGGCTGATGATGGTTTCGTGACGGTGTTGAGGAGGAAGCGCCGTCAGCGAACCATCAAGAACCGCTGCGGCACGGCTCCATCGGAGCCCAATGTGCATATTCGTGCCGCAAAGCCGAACACTCCTTTGTACCTCTCCCGTCTACATTACACCACTACGACGGAGGACATCGTGGAGTACGTGCGCCAGAAGATCAAGTACGTGGCGAGAGTGCAGCTGCTCGAGTCGCGCCGCAACGTCAACTTTAAGGCGTTTGTGGTGCGAGTACCGACATGCTACCTGCACCTCGTCTTGGAAGAGGACTTTTGGCCGCAGGGGGTGGTGTTTCGACGCTTCCGCGGGCAAGTGCCACATGATCGCACAGTGACGTAGTGCAACTGTAGTGATACTAATATAGTTTTAAGGTTTTGTTTACTAACACAAGCTGTCAATTATATCGTATGTATGTTAGTCTGTAAGGTATTTATCTATGGGCCAAAGTAGCTTGAAAATAAATAAATATTATTATTATTATTATTAACTCTATGGAGGAAAATCAGGAAAACTAGTGCTCTGACCAAACGGGCCTTCGTTTTAAAACATATACCACGTTTTTCCCAGATGTTCCGGGGGCGTAATATAGCATCTTTAGCCATGGCTATCCGCCGTTTTATTTCTGTGACGCAGCTACCTTCATTACTTATATTGGAGCCCAGTTAATCGAAGCTGTCCACAGTATAGATGCCTTAGATGTTATAGGCGCCCGATAGCTTTCCCGCACGATCTACCACCACCATAAGCTCACCACCACCATAAGCTTGGTTTTCTGCCTATTTATTGCAAACCCTACTTTGCCACTTTCCACTTCCAATCTGTGCCGTATCTCTTTCATGTTGCCAAATGTTGTAGCAAGGAGAACGGTGTCCCCGTCGGGGCCGCGGTATTTTGTACTAGATTACGTGGCCTCGGCGCAAGGGCAAAGAAGGAACATGGGTTCGGTTTTTAGTCAGTAGAAGTCTGACACTCCCCTTCGCTCTGCCCAAGAGCGGGGGGGGTCATTCGATGATTTTCCACCCACCAAAAAAAAAAAAAAAAGGAGAACGGTGTCATCAGTCTACCTCAGATTAGAAATCCACTTTCCACCAACAGTAAACCCCTTGTCCCAGCCCTAAAGAGTCTTGAATGATATTACTCTTCATACATATTGAAGAGCAGAGGTGAGAGGATGCATCCCTGCCTAACGCATTTGAACAGTCGGTGTCTATTTTGACGAAAGAGCGGTTGTTGATGTGTAGGTAGAGGCATCGGACTATGTCAATAAGATGTTGAGGCGTTCCCATGTCTTTAAGAACCCCCCACAGCTTGCCCCACTCCACGCAATCAAATGCTTTGGTATAATCTATGAAACATATCAATACAGGGCTGTTAAATTCCCGACTTTTCTCTATAATTTGGCGAACGTTCAGGATTTGTTCCCGCGTGTCTTTGCCTTTAACAAAACCTGCTTGCTCTTCTGGAATTTGTGGCTCCAGAAAGTGTATTAGCCTGTTGTTTATGATGTACAGGAGTATTGATGGTGCGTGGAGTAAGTGCCAAACACTTAATATAATTTCTAGAATCTTGTAGGCAACTTGTAAAGAGTGGGTTTAATAGAAAATATCCAATCCCCAAAACCCAGTTAGTAAGTAATCATTTTTAATGACTTCGTTATCGATACATATTGGAAGGAAGGAAGGGGACTCTTTGATCAAACCATACATTTTGTAGGACAAATATTTTTTCAAATAATTTAGATAATTATCATCAGATTTAACAAAACAAACCCAGCTTATGATTCTCAAAAGTGTTTGTACTTAACACTTTTGAGAATCATCAAACCAACATATTTTATCCCTGCTACCCCTATTACTTACCACAATCGAGAATTCGAGAGTTTCGTGCAGGAAATTGTTGGGCGTCTCGCCGTCTCATCAAAATTAGCTTGATAGTAATCAAGTGCAAAAATGGACCGCGGATCCTGGACTATTTGTTTCTTACTTGGTAGTATGGCGCTAGGGTATCGGAAAAATTGTGGGCGTGTCCAAAAATACTGAAACATCAGAAGTCAATAGCTATTGTCATCGTCCTAAAGGAGTGGGAGCTGTGTGCCTGTGTTAAAACAGGAAGATGAAAATGGAGTCAATAAACCTGTAGCTTACTTTTCAAAAAAATTGACAGAAACTCAAAAGAAGAAGAAGGCAATATATTTAGAATGCCTGGCAATTAAGGAAGCTGTAAAATATTGGCAACATTGGCTTATGAGTAAAGAATTTATAGTTTATTCAGACCATAAACCTTTGGAAAACATGAACATCAAGTCTAGAACTGATGAGGAACTGGGTGATTTAACATATTATTTATCCCAATATAACTTTAAGATAAAATATAACCCAGGACAGTCCAATCAAGAAGCAGACTGCCTAAGCAGAAATCCAGTACTAGATCCCCATGACAATACAGAAGATTTTTTAAAAGTTGTAAACTTCGTAAACATGAAAGATATAGAAAAGGACCAAAGCACTAATCTAACTATACAAGACGGAAAATCAAAGTTTATATTGGAGAATAACATTTATTAACCGACTTCTAAAAAAAGAAGGAGGTTCTCAATTCGGATGTTTGTTTTTTTTTTTTTATGTTTGTTCGGGCATAACTCCGTCACTTGCTAACCGATTTGAAAAATTCTTTTTTTGTTGGAAAGGGTATACTTCCCAAATGGTCCCATAATTTTTTTATCGAAATCAGACAAGCGGTTTTTGAAAAATCAACAAAACTCAAAAAAAATACTACATTGTCCACATTAGGTGAACCACTAAAAAGTGAAAAATAAAATCTTTTTAACAAAAAATAAAACCAACTTCAAAAAAAAAGTCAAAAATAAATCAGTTTCTGAAGTCGGTGACAAAAAATTAAATCAAACAAACAAAAGTCACCGACTTCAGAAACTGATTTATTTTTGACTTTTTTTTTGAAGTTGGTTTAATTTTTTGTTAAAAAGATTTTATTTTTCACTTTTTATTACAAAAAGAACAATAGAAGGAAAAAAATTATATTATCAGAAGCATTTAGTAAAACACTAATTAGAGATGTCCACAATACTTACTGTCACATTGGGAGAACCCAGATGATAAATAAAATAACCCCATTCTATACAGCAAAGAATATGATCACAAATATTAGGAAAATTTGTAATGAATGTGACATTTGCATAAAAAACAAATCAAGAAGAAATTCAAAATATGGTTTGATGTCCCATTTAGGCCCAGCAACACGCCCTTTTGAAATTATATCAATTGATACAATTGGAGGCTTCGGAGGATCACGGTCCACAAAAAAATACTTACATCTTCTGGTTGATCATTTTACACAATATGCTTATATTTTGACATCAAGAAACCAAAACTCCAATGATTTTATCAAACTGATAAAAAATGTGACACAAAGCAATCATATTGATATGGTACTGACAGACCAATACCCTGGCATTAATTCCAAAGAATTTAAAGATTTCCTGAAAAAGAAAAACATAACAATGGTATTCACTGCTGTGGACGCACCATTTTCAAATGGACTTAATGAAAGGCTAAATCAAACTTTAGTTAATAGGATAAGGTGCAAAATAAACGAAGGGGACAAGAAAACTGCATGGACAACTATTGCACAAAAATGTGTTGAAAAATATAACGAAACAGAACATACAGTCACTAAGTTTACTCCAAAATATCTTTTGGAAGGAGAGAAAATGGATATTTTGCCACTGGAATTGAAATCAAGATGCTCAAAAGAAGATCTAAAAAGAGACAGACAAATAGCATATGAAAATTCAATAAAATCTCACAACTATAATAAAAAAATATATGATCTACATAGAGAAGAATATAAATTTGATGTAGGCGATAGAGTATATGTAGAAAACGGAAATCGGCTAAATAGGAAGAAAATGGATGAATTAAGGATTGGACCATACAAGATCCTAAGGAAGATTTCAAATTCAATCTATGAAGTTGATACTGGACATAAGAAGGCGGAGTCCAACTACTACCATATTACCAAGTTATCTCCGGTAATGGTTGACTCTGAATCAAACAATCATATTGATTTGTTCTCTCCGAGGGTGGGAGATGTAAAGAGAATGTGAATGTCGTTCCCTTTCTTTATGGTTTATTTATCTATAGATTTATGATAGGTCATGTCAATGCCACTGATTGATAAAATTGATTTAATTTTGAATGAGAATATGATATTTTAGAAAAGATAATTAAGTATTTTAAAAGTAAAGGCTTTAAATGTTGTTTTTTTATCATTTCAGAAACACGAGCATAATAATATCATTATATACTATAAAATTAATTTACAAATTATCCTCTAGGCTCACAAATTGTGAGCGACCTCGGCAGATAACGGTTATCACCTGCGTGCTGGGTGCGGCCTTTACCTCATGTTATTTACGTAAAACATGTTTATTATATTGTTGCCAGTCAAACACATACCTATCGTTTTGCCAAAGGGCGATGGAACGAAGCGTATTGGGTGTTAAGCTCAGCGACATAATACGCACTACCACAATATGCGCAAGAACTGAATGTGATAATAAGACTGCTGGGCTGAAGTGGGTAGGGCATGGGCATGTCAGTAGGATGTATGAGATGGGCCAGAGTCGTCGCCGAGGGAGGCCTCGAAAACGCTGGCGTGGCGACTTAGAAGCGTTTGTGACAAATTGAACGGAGAGAACAGCACAGGGAGAAGAGTGGAAGACTAGGGGCTTTTGCCCAGCAGAGGAACAATATAGGCTAAGAAAAAACAAAAATACCTACCTACCTACCTTTACAGTCGTGATTTGGTGACGTGACGCACTAAGTAACACAATATTGTACCGGCTTTACCTATGTGTAAACTGTTCAAATAAATCAAAATGCTCCAATGTCGAGGCTCGGTACAATCACAGTACTTACAAGGCTTAGGTCCACCACGGACGGCTGTGCCACAGATTATACAACGAAACTACATAGATTATTCGATTCTGGTACAGAACAAGTTAGAATCGCTCGAATCATTATAAAATCGATTGAACGAAATATAAAGTTATCCAAGGGGTGACAGTTACTTGTTTAGTCCCGAGACGGGGTTTGGCGCCCGTAACGTAGTGAGGGTGCTAACAGTTCGAAGCCCGAAGTAAACACTGTGCTTTTCATAACAAATACGAGGAAAGTAAAAATAAGAACATTAATAATTATTAGCTTAAGAAAAAAATAGTGTTGATTGGATTGCCGCTTTCCCCCTTATTTTGTATTTTTGTGTCCTCTGCTCGTCCAGCTCTAACCCACTACCGGGTTAGGATTTCGGGTCATGTTGAGAATAATTCGTATTATTCATGTAAAAAAATGGCAAAGATTTTGCCGAAATCTATGTTATTTTAGAGACATGGTTAAAAAGAAATTAAATTAAAGTCATTATATGTTTAAGTTGACTGGCCTGTTGGTCTTTGACTGGCCTGTTGGTCTAGTGGTTAGTGACCCTAACTGCTATGCCGGAGGTCGTGGGTTCGATTCCCACCCAGGACAAATGTTTGTGTGATGAGCACGATCATTTGTTCTGTGTCTGGGTGTAATTTATCTATAATATGTATGTATTTAGAAATATATAAGTATGTTTATCAGTTGTCTAGTACCCATAACACAAGCTCTGCTTAGCTTGGGACTAGATGGCGTTGTGTGATAGTTGTGGAATATTATTATTATTATTAAGTTAACTTTATGTTATTTTATTTTTAAATTGCGCTGTAGTGGCTGCTTAGAAAGACAGAACATCGGTCAGTAAAAATGTGAAAATAGAAACAGCTGTCAGTTGAAAGCGATTCTCCCTAGGCCTGAAAGTAATACTTTCAACCCGATCCGCAGGCATGTTATGAGTAATGAAATATTATAGTATTCGTTTATTCCACCTATATTGTCTTTTAGAACATCGTTTAAACTTTTGAGCTCACTTCGTATTAGCCTCTGAGTAGATACATATCGAAATCAAACCGATTTAAATATTTTTCTAAAAAAAACCGCATATCGATTCGTGGTTCGTGTCAGTAGGTACTACACTATGCGTTCAGTACGTTATCGCGTCAGTGCGTCACATCACTCACACCTCTAAATACGTTCACATAATAATATCTGCGCAATTGACCGTGATAAAGTACTGACTCACTTGCACTAGTTGAGTGCTTTACCTATTGTCTCATGAAACTTCAGAGCAAAGAGCTTCAGAGCCAGTCAGTGTTGTGACTACAAGTGAGTCCAAATCGGCTGCGAGAAGTATTAAGACAAGGTAAGTCGAGCACAATTGGTATTATAGTTAATGTTGTGTGACTTGGCCGTTGTTCGTTTCGTTTAGTTCGGTCATTTTTCTTCTTGGCATCCAATTACCAATACCAGTATGGGTTATTATCTCGCTTAACAATCATAGGTAGTTACAACAGATACAACATTACGTATAAAGGAACTAAATTGACTTGTACCCACTAACGTATAAAGAATGTTCAACGGCCAAGACACACAACAATAACTATAATAATAAAGAAATTGCAATAAGGAACCTTAGACTTGGCACGACTTTGTCTAGATTTCATTACTTTTTAGAGATAAACAAGCAGCTCCATCGAGACTTGGCTAGTTTTTTACAGAATGTTTTTGTTGGGATTTCTTTTTTAATTTTTGTCTGTCTGTCTTTCTGTTTGTTTGTTCCGGCTATTCTCCAAAATGGCTGAAGGATATTTGACCAAATTGTCAGATATCTGATGCTGTATGGTCTAACATAGACTACTTTTTTATTTATTACTAGCGGACATCCCGCGGTTTTACCCGCGTAGTTCCCGTTCCCGTGGGAATACAGGAATAAAAAGTAGCCTATGTTACTCGTGGATAATGTAGCTTTCGAATTGTGAAAGAATTTTTAAAAACGGTCAAGTAGTTTTTAAGCCTATTCATTACAACCAAACAAACAAAGTTTTCCTCTTTATAATATTATTATTATTAGTGTAGATAGAAACATAATTAGGGTTCCGAACTTCCGAACAAACAAATTATCACCCTCGAAATTGGTAATAAAATCCAATTGAAATGGGGATGTAGGTAGGTAATATTTTGTTATATTGTTATAGTTTTAGGTACTTAATAGTTTTATAAGTTTTTATAATTATGTTTATTTTTAAATGTTTTGTTTTTTTGTTGTTTTTTTTTAAACGTTTTTGTTTTTAATAATATCACGCGAACTACGGTCGCGGGGTATTATTATTTAATCTCATGGCTTCTAAGTACCTACGGCTACGTTTATCTTCAAGTGTTGTGATTGTGTACTTAGCAAGTTAATCTTGGTATCTATACATCTATCTTCAAACTTATTTTATTTATTATACTTATCTACACAAATAAATAAAATTTCAATGTCTTTTTAGTAATATCAAAACAACATGTTTTTACTCAATACATAGTAAATTATAGGGTACCTACTTGTAACGAAACCACATATTTTTTAAAAACCCAACGTTTGTTCCGGCTAATCTCCGAAACGACTGCAGTAACTTTGACAGGAAAATAGAAATATAATTAGGGTTCCGTGCAAAAAGAAAACCCTTGAAATTGTTAACGAAATCCGATTCAAGCCCTAAAGGATCACGCGTGTGTCTGTCTGTCTGTCCAACCACACCGCCCCCTCTTATTTCCAAAATTACGAGCCTACAATTATGAAAAAAAAACACAGAAATTAGTTCAGCACTTATTAAATACAAGTTGGGCCAAAAGAAGTCATCCGATGTTGTTTGGCTCTCATTTTTTTTCTAAATGAAAAACTTCGTTTCTGATTTTTGATTATTTTATTTGAGCCTTTAGAATTTTATTGGTCAAGCCGAGAAGATGATATCGGCCGCCTTCAGAATATCGGTTGTGGCAGTCACACAACATTAACTATAATAATAAAGAAATCGCAGTAAGGAACCTTAGACTTGCACGACTTTGTCTAGATTTCATTACTTTTTAGAGATAAACAAGCAGCTCCATCGAGACTTGGCTAGTTTTTTACAGAATGTTTTTGGTGGAATTTCTTTTACAGCTTTCAAAAGAGAATAAAATAAATATTTAAGAGTGCTCCTATACAACAGACATGCGTTTTTTTTTTCCGTAGACAAATAGCAAAAACAGAACCCTTATAGATTCGTCATGTATGTCTGTCTGTCCGCCCGTAAGTCACAGTCACTTTATTCGGAAACAATTAAGACTACACAGTTGAAACTTGGGAGGTAGAATGATGTAATCAGCGAACCGCTTTACAAAGTCAATCGTTTAAAACAAAAGTAAAACACAAATAAGTGAAAAATAAAAAATCGGTGACTTTTGTTTGTTTGATTTCATGTTTTTGCCACCGACTTCTGAAGCTGATTTTTTATTTTTCACTTTTTTGTGTTTTATTTTTGTCGAAGTCGGTTTTGTTTTTTGTAAAAAAGTTTTTATTTTTCACTTTTTAGTGGTTCACAATTCACATGTGCTTACCCCTTCACAACGTACCGGCGTGATGTTATGTTATGAACTGGTGTAAACAAAAGACAGACATGAGATTTCAGCAATCCCAGTCCATTTGCTATCATATTATATTGAGGAGTTCCGTTGTCTATCTCCGAAGTTCTTCATCAGAATATGTTCACCAAATAGTTTTTATAACCTTTGTAGTGATTACAGGCGTATTATGTTGTGTGATGGCGTAAACAATGCTTAGATATGCTATAGCAACAATCGCGGTTAATCTGCTGTTATTTATTGAAGAGTTCCCCCGATTTCTACAAGATCCCATCATCAGATATTGAAATGGTGACAATGGGACCACACGGAAAGCACCAGCTTTCAAATGAAAAAAAGAATCATGAAAATCAGTTCACCCAGTCGCAAGTTATGAGCTAACAAACATAAAAAAAAAATACAGTCAAATTGATAACCTCCTCCTTTTTTTGAAGTCGGTTAAAAAGATAGACACTTCCAAAGTTTGTATCCCTCTAACATATCTAAGAAAGTGAAAATACTATAAAATATAATTATATTATAATTATGTTATTTGTATACGGCTAAAGGTGGGTGTGAACATAAACTTAGGAGGGCTTGAGGCGGTGGGAAGACACTTTATTTGAATGATTAGGTAGATATTGTTTTAAGTAATTAATATTTTGTAATTGTAATTTTGAATACCTACATAGATAAGTTACCGGCCAAACCCGATTTTAGGACAAACTAGTTTCACCTAAGCTCAACTAGTTCTTACTATACGCGATAGTGTGGGCCTGCTGACGGAAACGCTAACCCTAGACGGTCGACGTCAGGGGCACCCCGAGGTTCGGTTAGTCTGAATTTGTCCTACCCACAGAAAATAAAAAACAAAAAATATCTTGTCAGTTAAATATTCACGTCGCGAAAAATAAAAACACGGTAGTGATATCTAGTGAAGTTTGTTTTTCATGTTAAAAAATATTTGACAGCTCAATGGCAGGTTAGTTGTTCTGAAATGGCTTCTAGATGGAGATATACCCCGGAGTACACTTTGGCAAGTGTAACGACAGTGGTAAAAAATAAACAGGAACTGATTTATAACTTTATTCGGGCAGAGCTTCCCCTTACAACTATTACAATCGAGTGCGACAAGACCGCTAAAATGAGCTTGCAGGGCATTATAAAGCTTTATCCCCACCGGAGGCGTCCGGTAGTTATGGCTTGGCTCGGGTTGGCATGGCTATCGTTGGCGAGGCTCGCTGTCAGGTGGCTGTCAGATGGCTGTCAGATGACTGTCAGTAGGCTGTTGTAACATTCGGCCGTCCTGAAACAATTGCTCCCGCAATGGGAACCAGAAAACAACGATTACAAGTCAGCTCAAAAAAACCAAGTTAAAAATGGGACAATAAACTTTGATCTCTCAAGAAGATTTATGAAATCTTCGGTGTTCAATTGTTCATCCACACTACTGGTGCTATCAGACATATAAGCATCGCTACGATATAGTCATAAGGAATCAACGGATACTAAGCCTGTAAACCCGTTGTATCATAATTATTTTATGACCTTTTGTACTTCTTAGTTTATGTCAATCATTACCCAACTCCTCAATATCACTTAATGTGGGCCAGAATATAAATCCTCTAAGATACAAGAATTAACTTGGCAACAGGCTCGCCCCCTATTGCATGGGACTTAAACTTTACTGTATACTACTATGTGTGTGTACTCATGGGTACACCTCTACCTAACCCTTCGGGCATTACAAGCGTGATGTTATTAGCATTGACCTTGTTGCCGCTAGTAGTCAGCGCCTGGCGTAAATGTGCGTAATCACCGTTTTTTGTAATTTGTAAATCACACTATTATCAGCTATTATTATTTTTCGCCTTGTATCTAAGCTACGTCCCATTTTCTTTCCAGCTATTCAAATTCCAGTAGTAGATAACTCTATCGCTTCTAAATTGCACTGGTTCAGAAACCCGGTCTAGGATAAATCGTAAGGCTTATAGGTACCCTGTTGTATTATTAACAGTATTATTAAAACTCCAAATTATGTTTGGTAACCTATTGTCCCCATATTGAGTTGCTTCCTTAAGTTCCGTGAATTGTGCGATTAGTGCCTCCCACACTTCGACCTACTCATTAAACGTAGAATCAGAGACATTAAAAACATGAAACACTTTTCATATAAGAAAAGATAACAAAAAAAACTAAGTTTGCCAACCTATCGTATAAAGAAACTGAAGAAACAATTTAAGTTAACTATAAACCATACCAATATGACACACGCACACACACATGTTGGTACTAACACACATGCTTCTTAGCGTGTCGATGGCAAAACTTCATTACTTTTACACACAACACCATTTAACCCCATCAACACTAGATATTGCTCAACTCATCAACGCTAAGATAATGCTACTCTGGCCCCCAAGATACCTACAGGCGTAGCCTAGTTTCGAGACCTCGGTTTTATCACCATTTTCAAATTAAAATTAAACTTGCTACATGTATTATTAGCGCTAAGTTAGATTAACAAAAATGATTGTAAATAGACTTAATTAATATTATTCTTCTTAGCAAACCTAGGTAGGACACGCAATAGCTGTTAACAGTTAACGTATTTTTAAACTGCTGTTCCGTTACAAACTTCTTGAAATATCTACTCGTAAAGACCTTGCCATGGTCGGAAACAATGTGATCTGAATATTAATAATTGCGATCTAAACTAATTGTCACCACAGAATTATTGACATAGCGTTGGTTCAGAAACAACGAATTTAGTGAAAGCATGTATCAATATAAACATGTACCCACTGGTACTCCTTTTTTGTTTAGCCAGAAGGGCTCAAACTATCGATATTTACAATTTTCATTGGTTCAGTAAATTTAGGAATTGAATGTCATTGGCCCGCTTTCCTACCGTATCCGCTTTCCCGTAAGCACGATGTAAACATGACGTCACATAATAATGTTTACGTATAAATCGGGTAATTTATGGAAACCAGAAATTTTGTTCTTATTTATAAGTTCAGAACTTCGTTCTTTACGAACTTTACGCCTTGGCCAACATCGTCATGATGCATTTTGTAATATTTTCCATCGCGCGAAGTTTGACACAACTAATCGGGTACCGTAAAGATTTGTTTACGTTATAGGCTACTATAAATACTACAATTATTCACTATAGGTATAACTATCTGTACATCCACTTTGCAGCAAAACAATACAACTTTTTGGCTTTTCATCTTGTCATTGCACTGTACTGAACTAATCGTTAACCTCTAAATGGTACACATTAAACGGCATTCATCAAACGATCTACTTACATAAGGCTGAAGCAAAGGCAGGCATAGGCATAGAATTTAACTTTAGCTTCGGTTTTAGCTTGCTGGATTTTGCTTGGCTTTTGTTTGTAATATCGAGCAATGCATGGCATAAGATTACGTTTAGTCATTGTATCGCGCACTGCAGTACAGTCCGAAATTACATGGACATTTTTACATAACACATTTACGATAATATCTTCGCAACAACTTCATTACTGCAAGGGATTAAAGCCCAAAATCATGATTAACACTCTTTCCGACTGGTAACGCGATTAAACTAAAGGACTGGGCGCAAACTACCGTCAATCTGCTTTTATAAAAGATACCTTGCTGCATACGTGTGAATTTCTGTTGGGAAACTAGGATCGTTTATTATAATAATCACATTTTTTTTTTTGATTTATGTGACTTGCCTCATAGTCATACCCACATCGTATTATTTTTTGTTAGTTTGTTATACAATCGAGCTATTATTGCAAAGTTATTAATGAACTTTCTTACGAGCCTATACTACCTCAAATCAGCAACACCACTTGTGGCGGTTCAAACTTCGTTTGAAATACTGTTAGAATAAAGTTGCAATCAGCTTGCACCACAAAGCGGCTGTTACGTCTTTCGCTGCGGCCGAATAGTGCGAAATTAGTGGTATTTTGCGATCCACAACAAAACCATTGATTGAACTAAAAAAGCAAAACACTATGATTTTGTTTACTGCAGTGAATCATATACTTTTACGCATTATAAAACTCGCGTTTTACTCCTGTTGGCCTCATAAATAACTACATAGAACTAGATGGAATAAATTGACGCACTTCGTTTACATTACTCAAGACGGGAAATTAAGACACATGTATCAACTTAAATTCAACCGGTTGAATGCCATCACATGCTTATTTTACCTATGAAATATGTAAAAATTAACGGTTTCTCATATTTAATTTTAAGATCCTCGTTTGCAATTTGTCAAGAACTTTATGCAATAAGTTTATACCTGTTTGAATATCGACTGACGGTAGCAAGAGATTGCCTAGGAATGCTATAAACCACTGACAATAGTTCGATGAAATTATTGTAGTTATTTATATCTAAAGATTTACTTTGGAGTTGTTGGATAATCTAATGCGCACTTGAACTAAATAAAATATGTACATCTTAAGTTCTCAATTCCTTAGTACACAACTAGTAAAACCATTTTTGTACCGAGATAATATACTAATTAACTGACTATGATTAGATTTACTTATCGGGCCTACCAAATTACCTAATTTTGTCTACGATTGGCATAATTATTATCAACACATAGGGCACTTCATTGTAAAACACATTTGGCTAATATATTTGGCTAATGGCATTTGGCTAATATTTTGCAAATATCTGTTAACTGGCATGTTAACTGACCTTGTTATTTATGCATGGTTCCTGGCAGCTCTCAGCGTGAAGTAGGACGGTTCCTCCCTTCCATGTCCTTGGGCTCGCTGTTGACGACCTTGAGGTAGCCTTCATTTACCGTAGCAGCGTTACTGGCAGAGAAATGGATACTTCTTGTAACTCGAAGTGTCTCACAGGTGGTTACTGGCCGCAGTCTTCGTTTTCAGGGTCAAATTATGGAATCAATGATGCGGTACTGAGGGCAGGCGCTTCGTGTTCCATCCAGATCGTAGACTGCTTTTTCAATTTGTGCCTTGTGATTCTGGGATGGGCGACTCTTCAATATTTTCCTTGTAGGCGGTGTGCATCAACGTTCTTCGTTTGAATTTTCAGACCTCGTCCATTGTACTTGGTGACCGTTGACTTTTAAATGTATCAGAGCGTCGTTTAATCGTAGGTTTATTGTTTTCGATACCACTTCTGAGTGTAACGACAGTGGTAAAAAATAAACAGGAACTGATTTATAACTTTATTCGGGCAGAGCTTCCCCTTACAACTATTACAATCGAGTGCGACAAGACCGCTAAAATGAGCTTGCAGGGCATTATAAAGCTTTATCCCCACCGGAGGCGTCCGGTAGTTATGGCTTGGCTCGGGTTGGCATGGCTATCGTTGGCGAGGCTCGCTGTCAGGTGGCTGTCAGATGGCTGTCAGATGACTGTCAGTAGGCTGTTGTAACACAAGGGTAATTTCAATCCCACCAAAAACATTCAGTAAAAAACTAGCCAAGTCTCGATGGAGCTGCTTGTTTATCTCTAAAAAGTAATGAAATCTAGACAAAGTCGTGCCAAGTCTAAGGTTCCTTACTGCGATTTCTTTATTATTATAGTTAATGTTGTGTGACTTGGCCGTTGTACCCTTGTGTACCCACAAAAGGGTACAAAACCAGGTGCTCCATGACACCATTGCACCAATCTGTCGCCAGCTTACTGGATGACGAAAATTTCTGCGTTCTAGTCTTATCCGGGTGAATTGCCCAAGCAAAAAAAATACACGGCAAACCTGAGAACGGTAGTGCAATGTGCTAATTTTTAATTTTATATATTTTTTCTCAACAGCGTAAGTACTTCTCTACCTTGACAAAAAAAAAATTGATTTCTACCCATTAATATACGAAAAAAAAAATTACAAAGTGTTATTCTATCATCACAGTGGCCTGTCCTGAACCCAATTCCGCTCATAAAATACCTTCCCTTGCAAATACATTCGTAATATGGATTTAAATCGATTTTGTAATCATTAAATTATAATACATTCGATCAAATAAAACTATTTTTGTTTGTTTATCTTCTTTCTCATGGATTTGACAGGCAGTTAACTTTTGTCTGGAAAAAAGTTATCATTTCAGAGGATAGTAAGTTTTAGTAGAATAGCCATGTCAACATTGCGTTGTTACGCTCCCCTCACCTTTCCGAACGCGAACGCACCGGTCCCAACGTCTTGCGTCTTGCGGCCAAAAAAGTAAGTTTATCATTTCAGTGATATGAGGACAAAAATAATTTCATTTCGGTGGCTGTTATAACTCGTGTTAGATTAGTATGCACAGTATATCATTTCGGTGGTAATTTTTATCATTTCGGTAGACACTTTTCATTTCAGTGGACTCTTAAAAATTCATCCTTAAATATATATGTAACTTTTGATGATATTTGATGTCCACTCACGCACAATGTTATAAAATAGGCTAAAGTTTTATTTGTCATTAAAAATATGTAGATAGCATTGAAATAAAAAAAATCCACCGAAATGACACATAAAAATCTCTTGTTGAAATTCACCCATCCAGAGGTTCTTAAATAGGGGCCTGAAAATGTGGCGAAATGGTTCCAGTAAAGGATGGTACGGCAGTGTTTGCTTCGCGCTCGACTTGGCGGGGGCACTGCCATGCCCCCTGATTTCCTAGAATCTTATAAAAACGTCGCTATTGCTATCAATAGCTATGCAAATTACGTTTACGAATAGTAGATTTAGTCTGATTTATCGATATTCACTAGGATTTCACCATTATTTTGTTGTCATTGAAGATAAAAGTTTTATGTCCTGTATTTTATAGGAACCTTGCAGAGTACTACTGCTCAAATAACTGTTCTTATGTCCTCTGTGAAGGTACTTGTCAGTGAATAATGTAAATTATTTTTTTATTTTTGTTTTGACCTGTTCTGATGCAAAAATCTTAGTATTTCTGACGAAATGTTATGTCATTTTGTCAGCGATGAAGACTACCAAGACTACTTATTGTAAACCCTCCCAGGATTCACAAAAGGATAGATGGCATGAATCCAGTGAATACAATTTTGTGGATTGGTGTTTTATTAATTCAATTGATCGCCAGTACTTGTTCTGTAATACGAAAGACTTCTGGCTTTGGTTTACGGCGACGAAGATCTACTCGTCGTCCTCGAAGACCAGCTTAGCCAGACAGATTGCGATCTGTCTGGCTAAGCTGGTCTTCGACAAACACCATCTCAACATGATATTTTGAATTTATAACGTGGACATATTGATTCTCATGGAACTAATCTTCATGAACCAACATAAATGCCAAATTTCGATCATGGATAAACATCTGAACAGTTTTTTGAACGTTATAGAGATGACCAAATACATACGCGGATGGTTGAATGTACGGTCAGCATCAAAAGTAGCTGAACATTTCGGAATTTTAATTCTTTTATGTACAGGACTCTAGCTATTATTTTTAATGTTTCAGAAGATTATTCGTTAAAATTGTCCTTATACTCCAATAACATGTAGTAACGAGTAATATCTAACAAGTTTTTGTTAAAAAAACAGCTTCGAAAGAGTAATGTTAATATACTTCTGATGCTGGCCGTACAAACAGAACATTGTACATCTCCAAAGAAGATTCTCTTGGTCTTACAGTTGAGGAAATAAAAAATTATATTGAAGTGGCGGAAGTACGGAAGCACTTGCACCAGACCACACCACTTCTTTTCAGGGTTCCGTAGTCAACTAGGAACCCTTATAGTTTCGCCATGTCTGTCCGTCCGTCATCGCTTAATCTCTGTGACCGTTAGCACTAGAAAGCTGAAATTTGGTACCAATATGTGTATTAATCACGCCGACAAAGTGGTAAAAAATGTTTTATTAGGGTAGCCCCCCTATATGTAAAGTGGGAAGTTTTTTTAATTTCAACCTTAACGTGTGATATATTGTTGGAAAGGTATTTAAAAATGAATAGGGGTTTACTAAAACAATTTTTTGATAATGTCAATAATTTCGGAAATAATCGCTCCAAAAGTAAAAAACAATGTGTCCCCCCCCCTCTAACTTTTGAACCATACGTTTAGAAAATATGAAAAAAAATCTGAAAAGTAGAACTTTATAAGGACTTTCTAGGAAAAAATCATTTTGAACTTGGATGGAAACAACAGATGGAAACAGCAGTTAACCAATATAATTTGGTCCCTGAATCGTATGAGCGCCTATACAATCCAGAGGTCAAGTTTCATTGGTTAGTGGAAAAACATTTTGGAAAAAAAACCTTTAAACTCATAAGTGGGAACACTTCTTGTGAGTTTATTGTGACGGACGGGAAACTACGGAACCCTACACTGAGCGTGGCCCGACACGCTCTTGACCGGTTTTTATCGTTGTTTCACTACCATCAAATCGTATGATCCAATATTGAGCAAAGGGTTTCAAACTACATGGGCCACTATGGGAATCTGAATACCCAAAAAATGTGTATTAGAAGAAGATAAGTTTCATGTAAAATCCAAGGGATTATTGCAAAATAAAAGCACAAGCAGATGGCAATATAGCAGTCACATGTTGGATTTACAACAAGTCCGTGGTGTTGTTACATTAAAATGTCAAAACGCAATAAAAAATGGATTATTCTATGGGATAGTCTTATTTTAATCTAAAATAATATAAACTACTTGGCTGTAACTGTCTTGTATACAGTACATAGAACTCAGTAGCCTACCTCAGTAGCCTGCAACTGTCCTAATAGAAGGACATAAGAAAAAAGCCATTTTTTCAGGAATTGATTTTTTTCAGTATTTTTTCACTTCTAAAGTGCCCCATAGAGCTTAAATCCTGAATATGAATTAAATCTGACATAAAAAGTGGTTCCTGTAGTGAGCAGGTTAAACCCTGCAGACAGAAATAGGAGCCCCGCGCAGCGGGGCTTCGTCGACCTGCTGACGGAAACGTAGAACTAGTAAAAAATATTTTTTTTTAGTAAATGGTTTCGTGTCAAAATAGTAAATATTATTACATTGTTTCCTTTTTCATTTCCTTCTACATTTTTAGCTAAGGGCCTACAGTTACACTTTAGTTTAGCCGGCTAAAGATAGAAGAAAGTAACATTAACACCTCCTCGAAGTTAGACCTAAGTTTAGCCGGCTAATCTTAAGTTTATGTTTACACCCACTTTTAGCCGTAACATATTATAATATACTGTAGATCGCAATGAAAACTTTATTTTTGGTTTGATCGAAATATACCTCGTTAGCCGTTTTGATAGCACATTCATAAAACTAATTTACACCCTATTTTACACACATTTTTGTGGTGGGTGGAAAATCATCACGTACCCGCTCTTGGGCAGAGCGAAAGGGAGTGTCAGACTTCTGACTAAAAACCACCCATGTTCCTTCTTAGTCTATGTCGAGGCCGCGGTTTCTCTGAAGAACAACCCGCAGCCCCACCCCAACGGGCTATTCTACACCCTTTATTCACTAAAATGCTCTCTTTGTCCGCAGGTTCACGTCGACTGCCGGACATTTTACCATGGTGAGAGTGTATCTGTACCCGAGTTATAAAAAACCCTCGAAAGAAACGAGCAAAGGCATCAAGTACAGTAAGCGTACTGGCTTATCCGGTTCTCAAGGACAGCTGTACGTCACCAAGCTACTAAGGTTGTTATACTTTAGAGCTATTCACGACGACACTGTCCAAGAGCTTCAAGCAGCTACAGATATCGACAAGATCGGGGCATTCGATGATATTTGTTTCAAAGCTAAGGTAAAAGGTTATGACAAGCCTGTCGCTGTGTTCATTCAGGCTCAACATAAGACAGACAAGAGGCAGACGCTCAAAATTGATTTACCAACATACTTTGATAGTTATAACAAAATAAGCGAACATTTCGGTCAGATTTTTGGAGGTGAATTTAATGAAACGGAATGTTTATTCGTTATATTTACAAACGCAAATGTTGACTACTACGATGCCCCAACTACAAGTGGGCTTGTCACCAAACTAAATGATGTACTTGATACGGGAGGTGTGGTCAAGCAACCAAACAGTGAAGAGAATATAGAATATCTCACCAAAAAGATTGTGCAAGATGAAATAACCTCACTGGCGGAATGGGTTGTTAGGTTTATATACGATAAAAAGAATTTTCAATTTATACTATCGCATGAGCTCGTTCTACGATATCACGTAATTCTGGCTCAGAAAGTGTTCGAAGTTTCCGATATTCAACCACTAGAGAGTAATGATGCCCCGCGGTACCGCATCGCTTCGTTTCGACAAGATTTCTTTGATAACACCGAAGAATACATCATGCTATTCAGAGAGACGATGTACTTGGAGGTTATTAAGCGACGAAGAATAGAACCCGCTGAAATACGGTTGGGTCTGTCTGAATTCTTGGGTGATCCCACTGATGCTATACGACTGAGCAAGTTGATAGGAACCGTTGTAACATACAACAATGGACAGCTGGAATTTGATAAAAAATACACGATAGCATTCAGGCCCAATATAAAACTAATGGACGTTTCACGATCGAATGTTAACAAAGCAGTTGAACTAGCTGCAAGAGAAATGTTATCAGCAGTTAAGTTCAAAGTACCGGCCGCGTTCGGTAACATGGATTTAACGTTAAGCGGCAGTGACGCTAAGCTAGAGAAAAGAATTTGTCATTTAGCGTTGAAAATGAAAGATTTATTAAACAAGTGTGAATCCAGTAAGGTGGTAATTATTGATGAATCTGTGGATGCTGGATTCCTGCAGCTCAATGGAGGTATAGCTGGAACCGTTGGTAATATATTTGTGCTGGATGATAACACTAACTTGATGAGGATAACAGATAACTGCGAGACACTAGGAACTCGTGCAAAGAGTATGTATACAAAATTAAAAAGTGAAGTCCATAATTTGCACGAATATAAGTTTTGTTTTAAAATTTACAAGTTCCCAAAACTTTCATTCGCCTGCAGTCACTACGAAGAGAAATCGGCGAAAGATTTCCTGGACAAAATGCTAGTTTACTCTAACCAAGCTGACGAGACCGACCTAGAGGAAATATTCAAAAACGAAATAGCAGATATTCAGAGTAATCAACCAAACTACTTTCAAGCTAAAACTGACCTGATATTATCAAGATATTATGATGACATACGAACATCGTGTAAACGAGCACAGGACGCATCATACCTTACTCACAGAATCAACTTATTTCGGCAATTAATAGACGAAATTATTAAGGAGCCACTGATGAGCTCAATAAATAAAACGTATTATACGAGCAAAGTAAAACAGCATGATTACACATTCACTGAAGACGCAGTGAGGTCGTTAAACTTGACGGATCAGCTCTCGAATGTTATCATCGTTGCTGGCAACTGCTTACTGACTGTTGTCAAAGTGATGCAACATTTGAAGAGCAAACAAGTACAACATGTTGTGTTAGATCTTGAATATCTTACCAGACTTCCGACGAACGACCTGAATGCATTACGAGCAGAGTTGGTGAACACGAACAAAGATAAAGTCCTCATTTTAGTTTGCGATCAAACGAAGATCACAAAGAACATTGCAGAAGCAGTCAAAAACAAAACACATATTATTATTACGGACCAGAAGTCATTCGAAATATTACCAGTACATAAATATTTGCCAGAAGCAGATAAAATATTATATGACAAAAAGTTTAGTCTCAATGACGTATGTCCAGAATCACAGAGGAGTATACTTGAGTCTGCCACAGTGGTATTTCCAGGCGTAGAAATAAGATTGCAGCATCTTCTAAGGAGCTGGCCCAAGACAGGCGTCACGTAAGTGAACTTTGTATATATTATTGTAATAGCATATAGCCGTCTTTTAACGAGAAAGCGACAAGGTAGCCCGCGAAATTCGAATTGTCACACTTTTTGGAAAAAGAATAATTCCACAGAAAAGCAGTGTGGCTTTTCTGTGGAATTATTCTTTTCTTCGCTAAAAATACCTCCATGTGTCGATTATTTCCTGCTCTTTAACTAAATAAGTTATCTGATTTTTAGAAACAATGATTCGTGATTTTTTTTTCATTACCTCCAAAATAAATTACTACTGGAAGCCGACCTCAACATAGTTGGGAAAAGGCTATAATATTATCCCGAAAACTACTTTTTAGGATTAACGACTTTCTAACTAAAAATGATGGCAGTTAAAATAGACTTCTGCCTCTTCAGCTCAGCTAGTCAGTAGGTACATCTGTGTACCGTCCATCGGCTATCCGACGCACAGAGAGGTTTCGGAATGCAATGGTTACCCAACAACGAACCAACTCGTCTGTGAGCCTGCTTCGTTGTGCACGCATCGTTATGTCGGAGTAGTAACAGTGGTTATAATATCGTGTGCAGGTCGGCAGGTGAAACAGATACAGCAGCTGTAGTGGATGTCAGTGACAAGCTCACGGCAGAAAGTTCTCGCCCCTTCGGTACGTACCTATCTTCGTTATTGTACAACCTCTATTTACTTATCACAATAATATGTGAATGCCCTCTCTTATACTACTGAACCCATCATTACGTATGACTCACAGCAGTAGGACATGGCTACTTGTCATACTAAATGTTTGTTTAAACTTAGAAGACACGACAAAGTCACGGTAATATTATATTTTATTAATAGTAATATTAGTAATACTGTGCACGGCCGCGGCAGCCCGTTCTTTATGATTTCCAATAATTATAGCATTACTTATAGTCAATCTCTTTACTGTAAGCTTTATGGTGACGTTATTCTTGTTTAGATAATATTACACGTTTAACCAACAGGCGACGACCACCAGGACGCACAGAAGGTGGCGCGGAAAGGAAGCTCTTCGAAGACTGATACCCGTGATTACTCAGTCCAAGAGCTGAAGCGGAAGAGCGGTTGGTCTACCAGCAGCTCGGAAGATGAACAGTAGGTACCTTCCTGCAAGTGCAGAATCTAGTTTAGTGATGGTAGCCCTGGACTTACACCCGCCACCATGCAGCCATGAGCCACCAAATCGCGTCTAGCATCAGTCATGTCAGACAGATATGCAACATGTTAGCTAGGGGCCGGTTCCACCTGTTAGCTAGAGGGCCAGTTCAACGTGTTAGCTAGAGGGCCAGTTCAACGTGTTAGCTAGGGGCCGGTTCGACCTGTTAGCAAGAGCGCCAGTTCAACGTTTTAGCAGGAGCGCTAGTTCGACGTGTTAGCTGAGAGGTCAGCTCAACGTGTTAGCTAGGGGCCGGTTCAACCTGTTAGCTAGAGGGCCAGTTCAACGTATTAGCTAGAGGGCCAGTTCAACGTTTCAGTTAGAGGGCCAGGTCAACGTGTTAGCTAGGGGGCCAGTTCAACGTGTTAGCTAGAGAGCCAGTTCAACGTGTTAGCTAGGGGCCGGTTCGACCTGTTAGCTAGAGGGCCAGTTCGGCGTGTAAGCTAGAGGGCCAGTTCAACGTGTTAGTTAGAGGGTCAGTTCAACGTGTTAGCTAGAGGGCCAGTTCAACGTGTTAGCTAGAGGGCCAGTTCATTGTGTTAGCTAGGGGCCGGTTCGACCTGTTAGCTAGAGGGCCAGTTCAACGTGTTAGCTGAGAGGTCAGTTCAACGTTTTAGTTGGAGGGCCAGTTCAACGTTTTAGCTAGGGGCCGGTTCGTCCTGTTAGCTAGAGGGCCAGTTCAACGTGTTAGCTAGAGGGTCAGTTCAACGTGTAAGCTAGAGGGCCAGTTCAACGTGTTAGCTAGAGGGCCAGTTCAACGTGTTAGCTAGGGGCCGGTTCGACCTGTTAGCTAGAGGGCCAGCTCAACGTGTTAGCTGAGAGGTCAGTTCAACCTGTTAGGTGGAGGGCCAGTTCAACGTTTTAGCAGGGGCGCCAGTTCAACGTCAAGCAGTCAAAAACAAAACACATATTATTTTATTACGGACCAGAAGTCATTCGAAATATTAACAGTACATAAATATTTGCCAGAAGCAGATAAAATATTATATGACAAAAAGTTTAGTCTCAATGACGTATGTCCAGAATCTCAGAGGAGTATACTTGAGTCTGCCACAGTGGTATTTCCAGGCGTAGAAATAAGATTGCAGCATCTTCTAAGGAGCTGGCCCAAGACTGGCGTCACGTAAGTGAACTTTGTATATTATTGTAATAGCAGATAGCCGTCCTTTAACGTGAAAGCGACAAGGTAGCCCGCGAAATTCGAATTATCACATTTTTGAAATAAGAATAATTCCACAGAAAAGCCACACTTCATCGCTATATAAACGTTAAAATACCTCAATGTGTCGATTATTTCCTGCTCTTTTACTAAAACAACTTACTATACTGGAAGCCGACCTCAACATAGTTGGGAAAAGGCTATAATATTATCCCGAAAACTACTTTTTAGGATTAACGGCTTTCTAACTTAAAATGATGGCAGTTAAAATAGACTTCTGCCTCTTCAGCTCAGCTAGTCAGTAGGTACATCTGTGTACCGTCCATCGGCTATCCGACGCACAGAGAGGTTTCGGAATGCAATGGTTACCCAACAACGAACCAACTCGTCTGTGAGCCTGCTTCGTTGTGCACGCATCGTTATGTCGGAGTAGTAACAGTGGTTATAATATCGTGTGCAGGTCGGCAGGTGAAACAGATACAGCAGCTGTAGTGGATGTCAGTGACAAGCTCACGGCAGAAAGTTCTCGCCCCTTCGGTACGTACCTATCTTCGTTATTGTACAACCTCTATTTACTTATCACAATAATATGTGAATGCCCTCTCTTATACTACTGAACCCATCATTACGTATGACTCACAGCAGTAGGACATGGCTACTTGTCATACTAAATGTTTGTTTAAACTTAGAAGACACGACAAAGTCACGGTAATATTATATTTTATTAATAGTAATATTAGTAATACTGTGCACGGCCGCGGCAGCCCGTTCTTTATGATTTCCAATAATTATAGCATTACTTATAGTCAATCTCTTTACTGTAAGCTTTATGGTGACGTTAACGTTACGGTGACGTTATTTATTATTTTATTTTTACATTGTTTATTGTTATATATACTTTTGTTTATTACTGATTGTGTCTGTAGTAAATCTTAAATTTAACTCACACCTTGCTATTGCGATGTGTGCTGGGAAGTTTGTTCCGCCACTTCTTCTTTCCAGCTAAACACTAGGAAGTGTCGATGGGTGGGCGTTTTTGGGGGACTGTCTTATAAAAATGTAAATACAGTGAAACCTGGATAAATGTGTCTCAGTCTATATCCAAATCCGTCTCATGTCTCAGTATGAGTTCCAGTTATAGAGGTTTCTCACTTATCCAAGTCCCAGTTAACCAAGTTTCACTGTAGTAAAGTAAAGTAAATTTTGACCTTCGAAAAGTGCTGATTATCAGCCTAGTTTGAATAAATGAATTTTGACTTTTGACTTTGACTTTGACTAACGAATATTAACATTCTTGTTTAGATAATATTACACGTTTAACCAACAGGCGACGACCACCAGGGCGCACAGAAGGTGGCGCGGAAAGGAAGCTCTTCGAAGACTGATACCCGTGATTACTCAGTCCAAGAGCTGAAGGGAAAGAGCGGTTGTTCTACCAGCAGCTCGGAAGATGAACAGTAGGTACCTTCCTGCAAGTGCAGAATCTAGTTTAGTGATGGTAGCCCTGGACTTACACCCCAGCCACCATGCAGCCATGAGCCACCAAATCGCGTCTAGCATCAGTCATGTCAGACAGATATGCAACATGTTAGCTAGGGGCTGGCTAGAGGGCCAGTTCAACGTGTTAGTTAGAGGGCCAGTTCAACGTGTTAGCTAGAGGGCCAGTTCAACGTTTTAGTTAGAGGGCCAGGTCAACGTGTTAGCTAGAGGGTCAGTTCAACGTTTTAGCTAGAGGACCAGTTCAACGTGTTAGCTAGGGGCCGATTCGACCTGATAGCTAGAGGGCCAGTTCAACGTATTAGTTAGAGGGCCAGGTCAACGTGTTAGCTAGAGGGTCAGTTCAACGTTTTAGCTAGAGGACCAGTTCAACGTGTTAGCTAGGGGCCGATTCGACCTGATAGCTAGAGGGCCAGTTCAACGTTTTAGCAGGGGTGCTAGTTTGACGTGTTAGCTGAGAGGTCAGCTCAACGTGTTAGCTAGGGGCCGGTTCGACCTGTTAGCTAGAGGGCCCGTTCAACGTTTTAGCAGGGGCGCTAGTTCGACGTGTTAGCCGAGAGGTCAGCTCAACCTGTTAGCTAGGGGCCAGTTCAACGTGTTTTTTTTTTGTTTTGGCAGGAGTTGGAAATGTTGAATACCTCGAATAGGTACCTCACAGGCTGTGAGATAGTCGAGATAGTGCCGGACTCGAACCGGCTAAAACCAAACTCCTGCCCTACCAATGTCCCTCAGACCTGGTGATCCGAGCCCTTGTCTGCGGATATTTTGCCTTATGTATCATTCAAGTTCAGGAGGTCGAATAGGCTATGACGCTCTATTTTATTGTGTTTTTACCCGACTGCGGCGGAGCCCAAAAGGAGGGTTATGTGTTTGACGTGGGTGCGCCAAAGTTCACCTAAACCAACTCCTCGATAATTGGAAATCCGAAAATGTTCTTTCTAACATTTTTCATCCTAACAATCGCAATTCCTAACTACTCTGTCTCTAATGTTCATATTCTGAAGCATTCAACTTCATAATGTCAGTAACAATAAACATCTAATAAACTTTTTTAGTTTTCCTATATTTTCTCCACTTAACCATCTTTTACACTATTAAATTCAAAGTCATATCTTTTTTTTGTTAAGATTTCTTTTTATTCCTAATCAGTATTTTATAGGGTGTAAAAGTACCCTTAACGCAAACGAAGGGCACTTGATCTCCCCACCACTGCGATCACTTTTTAGGGTTCCGTAGTCAACTAGGAACCCTTATAGTTTCGCCATGTCTGTCTGTCTGTCTGTCTGTCTGTCTGTCTGTCTGTCTGTCTGTCTGTCCGTCTGTCCGTCCTCGCTTAATCTCTGTGACCGTTAGCACTAGAAAGCTGAAATTTGGTACCAATATGTGTATCAATCACGCCGACAAAGTGCTAAAATAAAAATTGGAAAAAAATGTTTTATTAGGGTAGCCCCCCTATATGTAAAGTGGGAAGTGATTTTTTTTTTAATTTTAACCCTAACGTGTGATATATTGTTGGAAAGGTATTTAAAAATGAATAGGGGTTTACTAAAATCATTTTTTGATAATGTCAATAATTTCGGAAATAATCGCTCCAAAAGTAAAAAACAAAGCGTCCCCCCCCCTCTAACTTTTGAACCATAAGTTTAGAAAATACGAAAAAAATCTGAAAAGTAGAACTTTATAAGGACTTTCTAGGAAAATTATTTTGAACTTGGATGGAAACAACAGATGGAAACTGCAGTGAACCAATATAATTTGGTCCCTGAATCGTATGAGCGCCTATACAATCCAGAGGTCAAGTTTCATTGGCCCGTATTTCAAACAAAAATAGAATTATTACTACGGAACCCTACACTGAGCGTGGCCCGACACGCTCTTGGCCGGTTTTTTTGTTCTAGACCATACCTGGGAACCCCCTAGTTTCGGAGATATCGGGGGTCAAAGTACCAAATTAACAGCTGTTTTTGTAAATACTAGTTTTTCAGGTCATAACTTTACTTAAATTACCTCCATGACCCATTTACTATTCAAAGCGTAAAATGTGATTTCTGACCCCAAAAAAAGGTCATTTCCCAGCAAAAAAATTTGCGTAGGGGTACTTAGTTTGATGTACATACCTACAGAATGCTTGGTTGACGGCTGTGTCATCAGTGCCGGATTAAGTATGCGCGGGGCCCGTAGCAAATTCTATCGAGGGGCCCTTGATCTGCCGGAGAGAGATTCAATTCCACTCATCTTCCAAGGAGACAAAGACGAAAAAGGAAGTATAGCGAGCGAAGCGAGCTCGAAAATTGTACTAATTGTCTGACGTAGAGTGTCTTTGTCGGAAAAGGTGTACTGTGTCAGTTTTGTGACATCAAGTTAATTCAATATACCACGTAAGGTCATGTAAGTTTCATTCAAATGATTACAACCTGATGGTGGTTGGATACGCGGGGCCCCAGTTTGCGCGGGGCCCGTAGCAATTGCTACTCTAGCTATATGGTTAATCCGGCACTGTGTGTCATGGGTTACAGTTACACCCTGTATACTATGCAAAGATAACCATAGGCCATAGGCCATAGGCCTAAAATATAATGTGACCAAAAGTCAATGCATGGTTTTTGAGACAAGTATTGCCAAATGCCCAGATACTATACCACCAGTTTGTCTCAATGATGTTCCCCTAGACTGGGTGAAACAATTTAAATAGGTACTTGGGACATTTGGTCACGGCTGACCTCAGGGATCACGCGGATATCGAACGGGAGCGGAGGGCATTGTCAACAAGGGCGAATATGTTGGCACGCAGGTTTGCACGCTGTTCTGATCAAGTTAAGATCACACTTTTTAAAGCATATTGCACATCTTTGTACACGTGCAGCCTGTGGGCGAGCTATACACAGGCCAGTTACAGTGCCCTCCGCGTCCAGTACAACAACGCGTTCAGGGCGGTATTGGGGCTGCCCCGCTTCTGTAGTGCCTCGGGCATGTTTGCGGAAGCGCGCACCGACTGTTTTCACACCACCATGCGCAAGCGGTGCGCGTCCTTGGTGCGCAGGGTGCGGGCCAGCTCCAATGCGGTCCTGGCGATGATTGCTGGACGATTAGACTGCCCTTATATTAGGAAGTGTTGCAGTAGGCATATAGCCAGAGCGTGTTAAGTTGTTATTTTTATTAATATTATTATTCTTGTTTATAAATTCAATTAAATTTTCGATTATTTTATGTGACTTTGACGATAATTAAAATTTTATTGACATTGTATTTCTGATTTGTTGACATTGTATTTATTTTCATTATTGTTTTTATTTTAATTTTCTGTTCAATTTATTTATATTTATCTCGTGTCTTGCAAGTTGTAACGTGTAATTTGAATATGGGGAAACCTGAAATAAATGGTTTTTTTTTTTTTTTTTTATAGGTTAGGTTAGAACTGTGACTCGAAATTGGTCGCGAAATTTTTCTGTTTTTTTTCATAGTGCCCCCAAGACGACACTCTGACCTGAGTTTAATTCATTTAAGACAAAAATCTGTGAAACGACCTTTAATTATTCTAAACAGTTGTATGAGTGAAAATATTATGGTAATTATGTTTATATAGGAATAAAAGCGTTAGCATAAAAAACAGTAGGAGTTTAAAATAATATTTACAATAATGATATTATGAATTCCAATTTTCGGAAACATGAGTGTTATGAACATCGCCTGTAGCACTACAAATTGGGGATTTTGGGGACCAAATCGCGGAGTTCAAACTTTTTTTTCCAATACCATCGAGTAGGGTATCAAAATAAAGGGTTTTAAAAGGAGATTACAAAAATGTATAACACTTATATGTTTAAAAGAAATTCAAAGTGACAAATCTTATAAACAAGCACAAAAGTTAAATCATAAGAACTAAAAAACCCGACTGAAAAAACTGAAAAGCAAAAAAACAAGCTCATTTTAAAATAAACAAAACTTGGAAGCGGGCGGGGTTCATTTAAATATTAAATTAATTATGAAATGAATAAAAAAAATAGAACTAAAATCGGGGGGCACGGGAGTGCCCCCGCCGAGTCGAGCGCGAAGCAAACACTGCCGTACCATCCTTTACTGGAACCATTTCGCCGCATTTTCAGGCCCCTATTTGAGAACCTCTGGATAAGACCAGAACGCTGAAATTTTCGTCATCCAGTAAGCTATACAATCACACTTAAAATAAAAAGTTTCAAGTCTGTAGGTCATTTAGTTCCGAAGTTAAGCGAAAGCAAAGTTTCGCATTTATGAAACTCACTCACTCGCTCACTCATGATCATCAAAATAGAACTAGTACTTCCCATAAACTCAGAGAGCTGAAATTTGGTACAGAGTTAGGGTTTAATGGCCACATAAAGGGAAAACTATAAAAACTAGGATAATCGAAAAAAAAAACTACTTAAAAAAATGTTTTCAATAAGAAAATCTAACAAAATAAATCAACCACGCCACGTTTCCACAAAAAGAAGTGAAATCCCAACAAAAACATTCTGTAAAAAACTAGCCAAGTCTCGATGGAGCTGCTTGTTTATCTCTAAAAAAACCGGCCAAGTGCGAGTCGGACTCGCGCACCGAGGGTTCCGTAAAAAAAATATATTATGTGATGTAACTAAAAATTTATGGTTTTCGTAATTTTTCCTTTATCTATGCTTTATGACGTTGCTTCGTACCAAATTTCAAGATTCTGAGTTCACGGGAAGTACCCTGTAGGTTTTGATTCCCTTGCGAGTGTCGAAAATTTGCGGCATAAACGGGAGTATCTTGATGTAACTAAAAATTTATGGTTTTCGTAATTATTCCTTTATCTATGCTATAAGACGTTGCTTCGTACCAAATTTCAAGATTCTGAGTTCACGGGAAGTACCCTGTAGGTTTTGATTCCCTTGCGAGTGTCGAAAATTTGCGGCATATAAACGGGAGTATCTTTTGATCGCGTTGACTTAGAAGTTTGATTTTTTCACAGCTCCAAGAGACCATAGACTTGAGTATTTGATATGAATTTCAGCTTGATACCTCCACGCGTTCCTGAGAAAAAAGGTCTTGACAGACAGACAGACAGACAGACGGACAACAAAGTGATCCTATAAGGGTTCCGTTTTTTCCTTTTGAGGTACGGAACCCTAAAAGTAATGAAATCTAGACAAAGTCGTGCCAAGGCTAAGGTTCCTTATTGCGATTTCTTTATTATAATAGTTAATGTTGTGTGACTTGGCCGTTGTTCGTTTCGTTTAGTTCTGCTACTTTTTCTTCTTGGCGTCCAATTACCAATACCAGTATGGGTTATTATCTCGCTTAACAATCATAGGTAGTTACAACAGATATAACATTACGTATAACTAAATTGACTTGTACCCAAACATTAGAATGTTCAACGGCCAAGACACACAACATTAACTATAATAATAAAGAAATCGCAATAAGGAACCTTAGACTTGGCACGACTTTGTCTAGATTTCATTACTTTTTAGAGATAAACAAGCAGCTCCATCGAGACTTGGCTAGTTTTTTACAGAATGTCTTTGTTGGGTAGAACCTACTTTTTTTACTTTTATATTTAAAATTGTTTATTTACTTATTATTACTTAAAATGTAATATCCTGAATACAACAAATTTTTCTTCACTTAATACAATAATAATACTTTCTTCTAATGCCTATGTCAATAAACTACTTGTTACTATTTGACCTACATAATAATATGTATTTTTATTATACCAACGATCTACCCTTGTGCTACGCTATAACTAATTAATTAATTCTACTTCAGGTTGGTCGGCAGGTCGGCAAGTGAACCAGATAAATCAACGCAAGCAGCTCGGGATGCACAAGTTTCTCGCGAATTGCGTAAGTACCCATTTTTTTTTGGTGGGTGGAAAATCATCAAATAACCCCCCCGCTCTTGGGCAGAGCGAAGGGGAGTGTCAGACTTCTACTGACTAAAAACCGAACCCATGTTCCTTCTTCGCCCTTGTGTGTGCCGAGCCCACGTCATTTCGTCATTTCGATAATCCGCAGCCCCGACGGGATAATCCGCAGCCCCGTTTACACCGACTTATAAAAGAAGTTTTCCAATGAGGGCTACCGTTTTTGTGCTCACCAGTTGGCGCCACTGGCGCGTGAGGTCCCGATCTAAAGAACTGTCAAAGTTTGATAGATAGTAATAAGTTGTTTTGGCATCAAAACAAAGTTTTCTTACAATTTAAAATGGGTGCTAATTAAACCGGCTTCTTTTTAATAGCATTATTTGCATCTAAAAATCTAACTTGCCTTCTAAATTACTAAGTCAGCCACAATTAACGAGCATCTAAATAATACTATCTTAGCCACAAGTTATCTTTTTTAAAGCCACTCTAAATACAACTCAGCATCGTGATTATTTTTAGCATCTAAATTTGTAACATGAATTCAAACAGTAAGCTTCTAAAATATTAATATATGGCATCAAAAAAATATTCAAGTAGCTTCTAATTTATTAACTCAGTACGTTTAAATAATAACTCATGCCACATTAACTGAGCATCAAAATTTAATTAAAATTGTCATCAAATATTATATTATAGCCACTATTACTACGTATAAAATCCTGTCGTGTCATCGAAAGGCTTAAATATAGAAGTTCAGAGTACACAATGACCTAAATATTGAAGTTCAGAGTATCGAATGTCCTAAAGATCGATTTTATTTACATGTTGTGCTACAAAAGTTATCGACAGAATCGCTTCAGAACTTCATTTTTATCGGAAAACTAGACAATAAATTGTGAAAACATTTCTGCAAGCAACTCGGAAGTAGCGCTCGCCGGCCGCTGCCGCGGCACCGCTCGCTTCGCTCGCTCGGCTCGCGCGCGTTTGGTCACAGTTTTAACCTAACCTAACCTATTTCCCTCAGTTTACAGTAACGTATCATACAGTCTGCCTGTGACTAGTCAATTAGACAATGGTAAAAACATTTCTGTAACTAATAGGTATTTTTAACGTAAATATAATAATCTAAAGTGTATCAAAAGTTGACATTTCATATATAATATACGTTGGCGCTTTCTGATTGGTGCAAATGGTCGGTCGCTGTCGTCTCGCGCGCTCGCGCCAAATCTTTCTGTTGCTATTTTCACGATAAAAGAATGTGATGTATTATTTTACATGCGAAGTTATAATAAATGATGTTGACTACGGTCGCTTCATTTAAAATTTTTTGAGGGCCTTGTGTTGAAGCTGTAAAATGTAAAATGGTGGTGAGATATAAATTCCGTGGCTGAGTTAGTAAATTAGGTGCCTATAATATGTATAAATAACAAGGACAAGTTAATATAAATGTTGATCGTCACTTGATGCTTTCTATAGAATATTTAGTGGGCGTTGTAAAGAAGACGAATTATTATTAGTATATTAGAGGCTATATAATTTTGCCGTGGCTTAGTTATAAAATTAGAAGTTTGATCCTGTGGCTAATTAAAAAAACTGTGGCTCGATTAATTATATCTCATTTAAAATAATTTAACGAGTATGCCGCAGTGTTGCGCGGTAATATTCACTAAGTATATCCAAATCAGGTAAAACACTTTTTGCCGTTACACTGTTGTACAAACTGTCTGCAGGCCACTCGATAGTATACAACTCAAAACTCAAACTCAAATAGTTTATTTCAATTAAGCCATTACAGGCACTTTTGAATGTCAGAAGGACGGAAGAAGAACGAAACTACGAGTAAATTAGAAACCATTTATGTATCAAAACCAAGACACGTTAAATATGGCATCCACAGGGTAGCGTACTGGGTCCGCCGCTTTTCCTGATATACATAAATTACCTACCGAAAGCAACAACCAAACAAATGGTTCTTTTCGCAGACGATAGTACAGCTATAATAAAATCTATTGATCCAAATAATTATGAAAATGAAATAAATACTTGTATAAATGACATCATAAATTGGCTAAATAATAATAATTTGATTATAAACCTGACTAAAACTAAAGTCATGCATTTTTATCAACGACGTAAAAATCCAATTATTGACATTTCCTACAATGGCTGTGCTATTGAAGAAGCTAATATAGCTAAGTTTTTGGGCATTACAATTGATAATCAACTTACATGGAAGCCTCATGTTGAAGAACTGTGTAAAAAACTTAGCAAATCCGCATACGCTCTATTTCAGCTCTCAAAGAAAGTGAACAGTCAGGCTCTTTTAGCAGCGTACCATGGACTGGTTGCCTCTGTACTACGGTATGGCATTATTTTCTGGGGCCAGTCTACTGATAGGGAACTGGCATTTAGATTGCAGAAGCGATGCATCAGGTCAATGTGTGGTCTTAAGACAACTGATAGCTGTGTGCCCTATTTTAGATCATTAAAAATTCTGACTTTACCTTCCTTGTTTATATTAGAAACTGCTCTGTTTGTGAAATCTAATCCACATCTATTTCAGAAATTGTCAGAGGTCAGAAAAAATCCAATGATACGGGCTCAATACGTCAATAAATTATGTCATGTGAAATGTAAAACTGCATTAATGCAAAAAAGCTTTTTTGGTATTGCCCCACGCATATATAATAAAGTACCTAATCCTATAAAAAATTTGACTTTGTTAAAATTTAAAAGGGCGCTAAGCGAAATTTTACTTGCAAAAAGCTATTACTTAATTGAAGAATTTCTTAATGATGAATCACTGACTGATTGATATGAAATGATTATATGACGTATTGTTATTGACTGATTTTAATATAATTGACATTATTGTTGTTTTAGTTGGCATAACTTTATTTTGACATTATTTTGGCTGTTTGACATGATTGATAGTAATTTTTATTGTGGCATTTTTTACGTAGACATTTTTAATTTAAATGGTTTTTCTTTTATTGTTTGTAATTTTAATGACATTTCTTATTTTATTTTATTTGACATGCCACTAACTTATTTTAAATTTATACTATTGTTAAACCAATTATTTGCATGCCCATGTGACGGTAATTTTAATGACATTTCTTATTTTATTTTATTTGACATGCCACTAACTTATTTTAAATTTATACTATTGTTAAACCAATTATTTGCATGCCCATGTGACGGTAAAATGTGGAGATCTATATTATAAATGAACATCTATGTACCTATTACCCATGTTTGCAAAGTAAAAAATAATTTGAATTTGAGTGCAATGCGTCATCCCGAAAGCCACCACGCCGAACCATCACGCCACCGAATGCCCGCAACCCCGAATGCAGCTGATTTTGCATTTTCTGAGAAAATTTACCATTGCAATGTATATTTTTTATACATCATCAGAAAGTAGAGATTAATAAGGAACACAACGCCCACCGACTTTTAAAAAAAAAGCAGATATTTAGACGTCAGAATTTTCGATTGAAAATATGGCTGATTTTTCGATATTAAGTCAATAATAAGGTGAAAAATAAATATTTTTAATCAAAAAAATTACAGTGTAAGTATTTAGGGCATAAAAATGTAAGTTTTCACTAAAGGAGATGGCACAAAATCCATACACTAAAAACCCAGAATCGACAGCAATGAAATGTTTACCAACGGGTTAATTATAATAGACATTTGATGATACCAAAGGGAAATCCCGGAAATCCGTGGGGTATAGGAGTAAACCTAACCTAACCTAACCTTTATTTTTTTGCGGGCGGAAAAAATGCATTACGCATACCCTCCCATCGGGGGATGGGGGGCTATGTGGGACTCCCCGGTCTGACCCGGTATACCCACTAAAACGACCCAGCGGCATTCCCGCTTCGTCTGAGTGGCGAGGGACTGGGAAACTGGCACAGCCTTAACGACCAGTCCTCCGCCGACGATTGCCCTTCAGGGCGGACCCCTCACGCCCTAACCCCACGCCCGTAGGGGGGGGGGGGGGGGGAGGACGGGTCCGGGAATGACTGACGAAGGTGGTGATGGGTGCAATGCGGGCGCAGGCACCCCCGTGCCTGCCACCCGCCCATCGCCACCATGAGGAGGGAGAGGACGGCGCCTTCTCCGACCCCTTCTTCATCTGCGGAGTGGCGCAGCGAGAGGGCCGTCCTCCCGCACGCGCTCCGCCTCCTCCTTTTGCGAGATTACATCTTCGCAAAAAGAAGGCAACCGCTGCCCAGGCCTCCTCGCTCCTGTCCTCGCGGCTGTGCCGTGTCCTCCGCCGCGCCACAGTCGTGGCACGCCGGGGTCTCCTCCCTCCCTAACCGGTGCAGGTACGATCCGAAACAGCCATGGCCGGACAACACCTGCACCAGACGGAACGAGAGGAAACCGTGGGACCGCTCGAGCCAGCCCTGCAGGACCGGACCGAGCGCGTCCCACGTCCGGTGGCCAAAAGCGGCTGCGGCGAGGTCCTCCGTCCAGTGGAGGACGATGGCATCCTTCGCCTCCCGCCGCACGGCCTCCCGCTCTTCGGTGACGGGGCGCTCCCCAAGCGCCCTCCGTTGCGCAGTGCACTCGTACACTCTGGCGAGCACCCAGGCCTCCGACTCCCAAGGAGGAGTGCCGGCCAGAGCGCACGCCGCCGAGAAGCCCACCGAGCGGTAGGCCCTTGCCACCCGCTGTGCAATGGCCCTTTGGGGCTTGCGGATGGCACTCGCATTCTCCCTCCTGTGAAGGGAGTCTGCCCAGATGGGGGCCCCGTATAGGGCCATGCTCCGCAGGATGGCCGGGATATAGGCGCCGGCATTTTGCCTTAGGCCCCCCTTAGGTTCGGGGGGAGCCATGAGAGGGCGTCCGCGGCTTTTAACAGGCGCGTCGACAGCCCGCTGAAATGCGGGCCGAAGCGCCACCTGTCGTCCAGCACCAGGCCCAGATATTTCATCTGGGGCTGGACCTCCACTCTGACGCCCTCCACGACAATGTGTGCGTCGGGAGGGCAGCGCTGCCGAGGCCCGCGAAAGAAAACGGCCTCGGTCTTGTGCAGCGCCACCTTCAATCCCAGGTGGCGGATCCTCTCTGCAACCAAGGACCCGCCAGCCGAGGCCAGACAGGCCGCGTCCCCAAAGTTCCTTCCCCGGGCAGTAAGGAGAGTGTCATCCGCGTAGCAGATGACACTCGTGCCCTGGAGGAGGGCTCCCCGTAAGAGCCAGTCGAACCCGATGTTCCACAGGGGGGGCCCCAGCACTGACCCCTGCGGAACACCGGACTCTGCACCGTACCGCCTCACTGTGGCCGTCTTGTCCACGAGGAGGACCTCTCGGCCCTCCAAGTAGCTGGCCAGGAGAACCTAACCTAACCTTTTTTTTTTTTTTTGCGCTGGGAAAATATGCATTACGCATACCCTCCCATCGGGGGATGGGGGGCTATGTGGGACTCCCCGGTCTGACCCGGTATACCCACTAAAAAGACCCAGCGGCATTCCCGCTTCGTCTGAGTGGCGAGGGACTGGGAAACTAGCTATTTATAGGCCTCCTTCTTACAACATTGACAGTTTTATAGACTCCCTTGATACAAACTTAAAAAACTTGACCACATTCAAAAACATAATACTAGTGGGCGATATCAACATTAACATTGCCTCCGAGAAACCCGATACCCATACACATAATTATCTAAATATTTGCTCATTTCATGGACTTTTGCCAGCTCATTATTACCCCACACATCAAAGCGGTTCTTGCCTAGATCATATCATTCTAAAATCAAAAAATCCATCCCAAACATTGGTTACTAACTCTACGCTTACCGATCATCAAGCCGTTTTACTAACAATGCAAATAAGTTCACCTAGAAAAAACTGCGAGCGTAGCTATACTAAACTTAATATGACAACACTGGAAAGCGACATTCGCAGCATTAATTTTGACCCTATTTACGATTCTGTTGATGCGAATACTTCGTTACAATATTTTATACATTCTGTACAATACGCAATAAGGAAAAACACTTTCACTAAGATAGTCCCTAGAAAGTACAGTTGCATTAAACCGTGGATCACACCCGGTCTCGTTCGTTGTATAAGACACAGAGACAAACTTCACCTAAAATCAAAACTTGCACCTGATGACGCAATACTTTCGGTTACCTATAAACGCTATCGAAACTTCTGTAATAGTCTCTTGAAAAAACTAAAAAACCAGTACGACAAAAATGAATTACAGAAGGCAGGGAAAAATAGTAAACTTGTATGGAATTTTGTAAAAACCTATACATTGAGGTCGAAAACTTCCGAACCTCCGCTTGATTTACTATCAACAGAAAGAAACCCATCCGAAGCAATAAATAAAGTAAACCACTTTTTTGTCAACGTTGGTAAAAACTTGGCTGAAAAATCTTTAAATATTAGTCACCCTCCCGTACAAAACACAGTTAGGACATTGTCCAAATTAAATTCTTTTGTTTTATTAGATACGGACGTCAATGAAGTAGTAAGTATAATAAACGGGTTAAAGGATGTCTGCGCAACTGGCTGGGATGGTATACCCAACAATGTACTTAAGAGATTTAAACACATACTTGCCCCTCCACTAACCCACATCTTTCAACTATGTTTATCTAACGGGATATTCCCAAAATCACTAAAAAAGTCTGTGGTCACACCTATTTTCAAGTCTGGAGACAAATTCAGTGTGAATAATTACAGACCCATTTCGGTACTAACGGGGCTTTCAAAAATATTAGAAAAAATGATTAACAGTAGACTAATAAAATATCTGGAAAATAACAGACTCCTTTCAGATAATCAATTTGGATTTCGGGCTAAAAAATCCTCTAGCCAAGCAGTAAACAAACTTACTAACTACATTAGTACAAATCTGGATAGTGGAATGCATACAGCTGGGATTTTTCTAGACCTCGCCAAGGCCTTTGACACCATTTCTTGCACGACTCTTTTGCAGAAGCTTGAAACACTCGGGATAAGAGGAGCACAGCTTCTACTACTTTCTGATTATCTCAGTGATCGTCAACAATGTGTAAAAATTGGTCCAAATACAAGTTCTGATCTTGCTAGTACTTGTTATGGAATTCCACAAGGCAGTATTTTGGGTCCTACATTGTTTTTAATCTATATTAATGACCTGTGCAGCTTGCCACTCCAAAATGGTGTTATAATATCTTATGCGGATGATACTGCCTTGTTGTTTGCAGCTAAATCAAGGGCAGAGGTCTATGAACTTGCACAGAATGGTTTCAACACTGTGTCAAATTGGCTCCAGAATAATCTCCTAACACTAAATGCTGATAAAACGAAATACATTTTATTTACAATGAGGAATACTAACACACCGCTTACTAACCTAAACATTTACGCGCATAGCTGTAACACGTACGCTGACTCTGCATGTTCTTGCCCTATTTTAGTTAAAGCTGACCATTTAAAATACCTAGGTGTCACCATTGACTCCAATCTAAATTTCCGTAAACATATCGATTTACTATGTACTAGAGTGCGCAAACTAATATATGTTTTTAAGAATTTACGGAATATAGCCGACTATAAATTAATAAAACAGATTTATTTGGCTTTGTGTCAGTCTATTCTAACCTATTGTATAACATCCTGGGGTGGCGCGGGAATTTCAATTCTGCTCCCTCTAGAACGAGCTCAAAGAGCAATTCTAAAGGTTGCTACCTTCCGTCCTTTCAGATTCCCTACACACCAGCTTTACAAAGCATGTAATGTACTCACGGTACGGCAATTATTTGTCCTTCATTTAATACTACACCAGCATGCTACACTTCCCTATGACCCAGTTCCTTCCGATAGGAGAAGGAAGGACCTGGTTTGTACAAAGCCTCAAACTAAGCATGCGTTTGCTGAGCGATTTGAAGTATTTTTAGGACCTTTTCTGTATAATAGACTCAACAAGACACTAAACTTCTATAGCTTAAGCTATAAAAAATGTAGTGTCATGATATCCGAACATTTGGCGTTACTCAATTACACAGACACAGAAAAACTTCTAGAAGTTGCCGTTTGATTATGTTTTACTTTGTATCTAATTGCACATAATATATAATTATAGTTAAGCTAGTTTTAGTGTTTTTATTTTTTTTTGTATCATTTTGAGATATTGTTCATAAAGTTGTTATTAGATTTATTTTATTTAGTAATTTTATTGTATTAAATAAATTATGCGACGTAAAGTGATGGCCTGAAACACAGGTTTAAATAAACCTAGATCGGGCAGGTCGCTATAATAATATAAAGATTACCACTAAATTACCACTTTTTGTAACTCTCATAAATATATTTTAGTAGTAGTTTACTTATAAGCACTAATTATAACTTTGTATGTGAAGCAACACTGTGCCTAAATGTACACTTTATTGTATTATCTTTTTTCTTAAATAAATTATTCTTATTCTTATTCTTATTAAACTGGCACAGCCTTAACCACCAGTCCTCCGCCGACGATTGCCCCTCAGGGCGGACCCCTCACGCCCTCACCCCACTCCCGTAGGGGGGGGCAGGACGGGTCCGGGAATGACTGACGAAAGTGGTGATGGGTGCAATGCGGGCGCAGGCACCCCCGTGCCTGCCACCCCCGTGCCTGCCACCCGCCCATCGCCACCATGAGGAGGGAGAGAACGGCGCCTTCTCCGACCCCTTCTTCGTCTGCGGAGTGGCGCAGCGAGAGGGTCGTCCTCCCGCGCGCGCTCCGCCTCCTCCTTTTGCGAGGATGTAATCTCGCAAAAGGAAAGGCAACCGCTGCCCAGGCCTCCTCGCTCCCCAGCATGGCGTTGACTACGCCGGGAAGTGAGAGGTCCTGTCCCACCACCGCGGTCAGACCGCGGCGCAGCTCGGACCAAGCCGGGCACACCTCGAGGGTGTGCTGTGCCGTGTCCTCCGCCGAGTCACAGTCGTGGCACGCCGGGGTCTCCTCCCTCCCTAACCGGTGCAGGTACGATCCGAAACAGCCATGGCCGGACAACACCTGCACCAGACGGAACGAGAGGAAACCGTGGGACCGCTCGAGCCAGCCCTGCAGGACCGGACCGAGCGCGTCTAACGTCCGGCGGCCAAAAGCGGCTGCGGCGAGGTCCTCCGTCCAGTGGAGGACGATGGCGTCCTTCGCCTCCCGCCGCACGGCCTCCCGCTCCTCGGTGACGGGGCGCTCCCCGAGCGCCTTCCGTTGCGCCGTCCACTCGTACACTCTGGCGAGCACCCAGGCCTCCAACTCCCAAGGAGGAGTGCCGGCCAGAGCGCACGCCGCCGAGAAGCCCACCGAGCGGTAGGCCCTTGCCACCCGCTGTGCAATGGCCCTTTGGGGCTTGCGGATGGCGGTTGCATTCTCCCTCCTGTGAAGGGAGTCTGCCCAGATGGGGGCCCCGTATAGGGCCATGCTCCGCAGGATGCCGGCATATAGGCGCCGGCATTTTGCCTTGGGCCCCCCAGGTTCGGGAGGAGCCATGAGAGAGCGTCCGCGCCTTTTAATAGGCGCGTCGACAGCCCGCTGAAATGCGGGCCGAAGCGCCACCTGTCGTCCAGCACCAGGCCCAGATACTTCATCTGAGGCTGGACCTCCACTCTGACGCCCTCCACGACAATGTGAGCATCGGGAGGGCAGCGCTGCCGAGGCCCGCGAAAGAACACGGCCTCGATCTTGTGCAGCGCCACCTTCAATCCCAGGTGGCGGATCCTTTCTGCAACCAAGGACCCGCCAGCCGAGGCCAGACATGCCGCATCTCCAAAGTTCCTCCCCCGGGCAGTGAGGAGAGTGTCATCCGCGTAGCAGATGACACTCGTGCCCTGGAGGAGGGCTCCCCGTAAGAGCCAGTCGAACCCGATGTTCCACAGGGGGGGCCCCAGCACTGACCCCTGCGGAACACCGGACTCTGCGCCGTACCGCCTCACTGTGGCCGTCTTGTCCACGAGGAGGACCTCTCGGCCCTCCAAGTAGCTGGCCAGGAGGTTCCGCAGGTATTGGGGCACTCCGTGATACCGGAGCGCCTCCAATATCGTCGAGTGGGGGACGGAGTTGAAGGCATTTGCAATGTCGAATGACACCGCCAGCACTCCGTCCCCCGCCTCCACAGCCTTCTTCACTTGGCCCTTGAGTAGGGCCAGCGCGTCGATTGTCGAACGCCCACGACGGAAACCAAATTGGGCATCCGACAGGTCCGGCCCTACCCCCCGCAAAAGGCTTTCAAGCCGGGAGGCGACAATCCCCTCGAACAATTTACCGACCTCATCGAGCAGGACGATGGGCCGGTATGCCGATGGGGAGTCCACCGGGCGTCCCTCCTTTCGGAGGAGGCATAGCTGCCCCTCCTTCCACAGTTTCGGGAACCTCCCAGCCGTAAAGCACGCGCTGAAGAGGTCCCGAAACCTGTCCTCCATTTGGGAGGCGGCGATCGCCACCACCCGTGCGGGGACGCCGTCTGGTCCAGGGGCCGTCTTCTTTGCGCGGAGGCTGAGAACCCCCGCGTAGAACTCCGCCGCCGTCACCGGGGGGACCTCCTCATCCGGCGAAGCCGCCCCTTGCGGGGGATCCATCGTTGGTGGAGTGAAGTCGGCCCTGCGCGGAAACAGCGACCGGACCACCCCGTCCAGCAACGCTGGCTCGAGGGTCTCCGTCAGTGGGGGACCATAAGGGCGTAGCTGGTTCCGCGCCGCCCTGTATGGTCTCCCATAAGGATCCCTGTCGAGACCCTCCAGCATCTCGGCCCTCGCCGAGTCTTTTGCAGTGCCCATTGCAGCTTTGAAGACCGTCGTCGCCTCTCGGTAAGAGGCGTATAGGAGGTCCTCTTCTGCCCGGACTCGGTTTTGGGCGCTGCGCCGTCGGCTCCGCGTGTAGGCCCTTCTGGCCGCCACGCAGGCGGCCCTGAGCCCCGCCAGCTCCTCCGTCCACCAATAGACGGCACGACGGGGAGGCGGACGGCGAGACCGAGGCATGCTGGAGTTGCACACCTCAGTCAGGGATTCCCTGAGCCGGACCGCTGCGGTGTCCACGTCCAGGACCTCGACGGGGGGCGACAGCCAGTCCTGAAGAAAGGCCGCCTCCTTAGCTGCCTCCCGGTCCAGGCGGGTGAGTGCCCACCGCGGGAAGGGAGATTGCACAGCGCGGGCCATTCCCCCTCCCCGGGTGGCGATGTCGAACCGCACATATCGGTGGTCCGACAAGGTCTCCACCGTCTCTACCCGCCAGTTGACGACGCGGGCGGCCAGCGCGGGGGTGGCAAATGAGACGTCCACCACCGACCCGCCCTGTTGCCGCACACACGTGTGGACCGCCCCCCTGTTGAGGAGGGACACACCGCTTGAGGCCGCCCAAAATTCGACGGCGCGACCCCGGACGTTGCACCCGGCGGCCAGGTTGCCCCAGGTCACCGACTTGGCGTTCAGGTCACCCAACACCACGACCTGGCGCGGCGCCGCCCTCCCTACGACTGCGGTGATGATTTCGAGAAAATCCTCGAAGTCCGAGAGAGGGCGGTTTGGAGAGAAATAGACCCCCACCAGGGCCATGTCTCCCCACGCGGCGGCCACGTATCCCGGTCCCCTCTCTAAGAGCGAGAGGAGAGGGGAGTCCGTGGAAACCTAACCTAACCTAACCTAACCCCCGCGCCGGGTCTAAGCCGCTGGGCGTAGGTAGGGAACAAATACTTTATCTCTTTCTAGCTTAAACAAAAACAAGGCTAACAGATCCAGATAAAAAACAACTGACTTCAAAAACACCAAAAAGTGAAAAATAAACTTCAGAAGAAAAATCAGCTTTTGAAGTCGGTGACATTTCTTTGTTTTATTTGGTTTTTTTGCCACCGACTTCAGAAGCTGATTTTTCTTCTGAAGTTTATTTTTCACTTTTTGGTGTTTTTGAAGTCGGTTGTTTTTTTTTGAAAAAGTTTTTTTTTTTTAATTTTTAGTTGTAATATCTTATAGAAATACTTACTATGACACCTAACCCTTAACCTTCAAGATTCCCTGATTATTGCTTTCAACTCCTAACCATTGAGGAGTAGTACCTACCTTCCATCGTAAGCTCATCAACATGAAGTGATGACTGCTAGATGCGAATACTTGCATAGCGTCAGAAAAAGCACGAAACACGTAATATGTGCCTATGAAATTTGAGGGTTGCCCTCGATTTCTCTGGGATTCCATCATCAGGTCCTGGTTTCCATATCATGGTGGCCCTTGAAGTATCTCCGTTCCAATAAAAAAAGAATCATCAAAATTGGTTCATAAACGACGAAGTTATTCGCGATACACAAAATCAGGTAACATACCTACTTACATAAAAAAATGTGTATTGTACACATCTGCATACCCCCTCAGAGCATCACGCCACGCCACGCCACGCCGCGCCACGCCTGTATAGGCGTGATGTTACGTCATGATAATGTATATTCAATAAACAACCAAGCGATTCCAGCAATTACGAAAGATTTGCCGTCTATTTTTGAAGAGTTCCATTGTATATCTCCGAAGATCAGCACCAGATCTTCACCAAATTAAAATGGGACCACCTCAGGAGTATACTCTTTCAAATAAAAAAAGAATTTTGAGAATCGGTCCACAAATGGGGCAGAAATCAGGTAACATACATAAAAAAAAAAAAAAAACATACACACGAACATATAACCTCCTTTTTTGAAGTCGGTTAAAAATAGTAGCTGTCTTTCAACGATACGTTATTAAATATCACTGTTTATTAACAAGGATTTGTAGTTATGATTTATTTAAAAAAAAAACTTAACCCCATAGTTTTTCGAGGAAATAAAAACATTTTTTTTATGTACACATTAAGCCCATTCAGACCGCACATAAGAAGTTTTTGTCCACTCTGGGTTTTTTTTGGGCCATCTCCTTTATAATTATTTGGAAAATTCAACATTCTTACAGAAGACCAGAAAGGTTTCCGCAAGAACAAAACAATAAACATGGCTATTTTTGATTTTATAAAAAACGTCATGGATAATGTGGATAAAAAGACTCTGGTATGTTCCATTTACTGCGATATGTCCCAGGCATTCGATTATGTTAATCATGACATTCTCCTCCGTAAACTGGAAGCTTATGGCATTAGAGGCAATGTACTTAATCTCATAGAATCCTATCTGAAAAATCGTAAACAATATACAGTAATTTCTAAAATAAACATTAATACTAAAAAAGAAGAAACATATGATGTTCTTCAGTCAACGTTTGGAAGCACCAAATATTACTGCTCAACACAAATTAACCGTTATAAAAAGGGTAGACACGGTTAAATTTTTAGGTGTAACCATTGACAAACGTCTGAACTGGAAAGCACAAAAAAAGTATGTTCTTCTGCCTATGCCCTCTATAAATTAAAACCTATTATAAGTACCAATGCGCTAATAACTGCCTACCATGGTATTGTCGGCTCCATATTGAGGTTTGGAGTTATATTTTGGGGAAACTCTACTAATAAAGAAATGATTTTTAAGTCACAAAAAAGGTGTATTAGGGCTATGTTTGGTTTGAAAATAACTGATAGTTGCAAACAGTATTTTATTAAATACTAGCGGACGTCCCGCGGTTTCACCCGCGTAGATCCCGTTCCCGTGGGAATACAGGGATAAAAAGTAGCCTATGTTACTCAGGGTGAATGTAGCTTTCCAAGGGTGAAAGAATTTTTGAAATCGGCCCAGTACTTTTTGAGCCTATTCATTACAAACATACAAACATACAAAAATAGGTAGGTACAAATCTTTCCTCTTTTTAATATTAGTGTAGATAGTGTAGATAACATTTTAAGCCTGCCTTGCTTATTTATTTATGAAATAGCTAAATACAAACCAATCCTAACCTATTTAAGAAACAATCAGACGTTTATATTCGTAATCGACGGGATAATAAGAAACTTTGCGTACCAAGATCAACCACAGCATTGATGCGTAAAAGTATTTTTTGTTTGGCACCAATCATTTATAATAAAATCCCAAAACCTATTAGACAAATGCCGACTGCTCTGTTTAAAATACATTTAAAAAAATACCTCATAAACAAGTGCTACTATACCATCAGAATTTTTAAACCCTATAATTACGACATTCTTCACAATTTGAGTCACTTTGTAAAAACAATACTTACTTTGTTTTATTAGGGTTCCGTACCTCAAAAGGAAAAAACGGAACCCTTATAGGATCACTTTGTTGTCCGTCTGTCCGTCCGTCCGTCCGTCTGTCAAGACCCTTTTTCTCAGGAACGCGTGGAGGTATGAAGCTGAAATTTATATCAATTACTCAAGTCTACTGTCCCTTGAAGCTGTGAAAAAATCAAACTTCTAAGCCAACGCAATCAAAAGATACAGCCGTTTATGCCGCAAATTTTCGACACTTGCAAGGGAATCAAAACCTACAGGGTGCTTCCCGTGAACTCAGAATCTTGAAATTTGGTACGAAGCAACGTCTTATAGCATAGATAAAGGAAAAATTACGAAAACCATAAATTTTTAGTTACATCACAAAATATACTTTTTTTACGGAACCCTCGGTGCGCGAGTCCGACTCGCACTTGGCCGGTTTTTTTTTTTTAATTAGCATTAGCAATCTTTTTTATTAATTTCATTGTTTGCTGTGTAGAGTCAAGTTATTTCTTATTTGTTTTATGGTTTATTCTAAACCAAAAAAAATATGTTATTTTGTACGCCATACATGGCAAAACATGCAGATCGACCTGTTTACTTTAAGACCTTGCACATATTATTTGATGTATACTCTTGTTTTACAATAAAAATACAATACAATACAATACAATACCACCACCACTCACTCTCGACTACCTTATCTTAGATTTTTTTTGTGTACTTCGTAATTGGCGTATTGTTTTGTTTAATATTTTAAGTTATTTTACTGTAAGCTGTGAAGCTACCTTGCATAAATAAATAAATAAATAATACGATGGTACGGAATAACGGAACCCTTCATGTGCAAGTCCGACTTGCACCTTGGCGAGTATATTTTTTATTGTGCGAAGGATTTCTAAACTTCTAATCAATCTCTTTACAGGCATGCTATATCGCAACATGGTGCAGCTGATTTTGAAGTTTGGCCGTCCACCAGATTTTGCAGATATGCTTCGAACAAATGAGGAGCTTCCCAAGCCGAGGTATAGAGAACGTAAATCCGGACATACACCCCCAGTTACCGTGATCACCCCGGACACGGTAACACGGGGGTGTATGTCCGGATTTACGTTAACCCACAAAAGCGTGCGTTTCGAGTTACTAACATAAGTTACATGCAATGCAACGTACTTATAACAACGCCGCACCTCAACGTGTCAGCTAGGGGCCAGTTCAACGTATTAGCTAGGGGCCAGTTCAACGTGTTAGCTGGGGGCCAGTTCAACGTGTTAGCTAGGGGCCAGTTCAACGTGTTAGCTGGGGGCCAGTTCAACGGGTTAGCTAGGGGCCAGTTCAACGTGTTAGTTGAGGTTATATCAACGTGTCAGCTAGGGGCCAGTTCAACGTATTAGCTAGGGGCCAGTTCAACGTGTTAGCTGGGGGCCAGTTCAACATGTTAGCTAGGGGCCAGTTCAACGTGTTAGCTGGGGGCCAGTTCAACGGGTTAGCTAGGGGCCAGTTCAACGTGTTAGTTGAGGTTATATCAATGTGTCAGCTAGGGGCCAGTTCAATGTGTTAGCTAGGGGCCAGTTCACCGTGCTAGCTTAGTTAGCTAGGGGCCAGTTCAACGTGTTAGCTAGGGGCCAGTTCAACGTGTTAGCTAGGGGCCAGTTCAGCGTGTTAGCTAGATGCCAGTTCAATTTGTTTACTATGGGGCCACTTCAACATAACAGCTAAGGAGCTAGCCGATTTAACGACGGCGATCAAAGATCTACAATTAACTGGGGCCACCATCATGTTTTTATTACTCTTCTGCTGTTTTTTCGTGATTAATTTTGTTGTGCGGAATCCAAGCCAGTCAATAGTTTCTCCAGGCAAGTTCGAGTTGTCTCGGAGCTTGTTTGGTGGTCGCTAGTCGCTCGCTACTGTTTATTCTGGTGCACAGAAGTTGCAGGGTTGGCTTGTTTATAAGAAAAGGTGAAACCATCGGCTATCTGATGCACGAAGAGCTTTTGGAATGTATTGATTATAATAATAATTACAATAAGATAATAGTTCAGTTACAATAGAGCACAGTTGATTTTTTGCCTGAACTAGGTTGAACCTGTGTTTCAGGCTACAAGGCATATATAAATATCTACTTAAAACAAATAAATTAACATTAATTCGTGTATAGTAAAATACTAAAATTAAAACTTATATGTTTAAACTATAGATAGAAACAGTGTGTAAGCAGTTTATTTGCAGACAACAAGTAGATTCTCTGTCTGTGCATACTTTAAAGGTTGTAAAAAGGTAAAAACGGATTTTTTACAACTAAAATAGTTTAACTTATCTATATAAATAAAGAAAGAAGTCCTGACTGACTGACTGCATGACTGACTGACTGATTGACTGACTGACTCATCAACGCCCAGCCCAAACCCTTGGACCTAGAAAGCTGAAATTTTGCACAGATGTTCCCTTTATAATGTAGACAAGGAATAAGGAAGGATTTTTCAAAATTCAACCCCTAAGGGAGTTAAATAGGGGATGAAAGTTTGTATGGAAAATCGTCATTTTCACGAGGGTGAAGCCGCTGGCAAAAGCTAGTACATACATAATTTTCTATTTAATCTATTGTACAAAAAAATATGTATCAAAAATATATATATTATTATTATAATCATCGGACCAACTCGTCTGCGTGCCTGCTTCATTGTGCAACCAACACCTTTATGTCGGAGTAATAATAACGGTTATAATGTTCTGCGCAGGTCAACAGGTGAACCAGATACAGCAGGTAAAGACAAAACTCAGATAAACCGAAAGTTCGTGGGAAGGATTTCCATCTCGCGACGTTACCAGTTGCTTATCCGCGGTACGTACCTATTTACTTGTTTCTGCTACCACTATTTACTTAGTTTAAGATAATAATAATTATGTGAAAGTCAAATCTGTTTGTCACCGTATAACACCTAAACATTTATGACTCCCAGGTGTAGGACATGACTACTTGTCATATTTGAAATGTTTGTTTAAACCAAATATTATATTATACAGAGGACGGCATAGTCGCGGGCAACAGCCAGTTGTTTATTATGGATAGCATTACTTAGAATCAATCTCTTTACTCTAGGCTTGAGAAACCTCATCGTGGTGGAATGGGAAAATGTTCCGCTTTCCTGCTCACTAGGAGATGAACAAGATGAAGAGACGTTTGGATTACCTGAAGACTATCACTATAGGTACTGTTAAAGAGGACGTACTTCCGAACACACGCAAAAGTTGCTGTAAACATGCGCACATTTTGTTCATGTTGACTTGAGCGACTTTACCGAAGAACACATTTGTGCTGCACACCGGTGGAGTTGCACCAATAGGCGCACAGCGCAGCCGTGTCGACGGCGCGTTCGTGTACCACGCGCGCCTCGAAGAGATGTCAGCAACATTGCAGGGGCCCGAGAGGGCCGACACCTGCCGGGGCTACGGGTTGTTCGAAAGAGATACCGCGGCTCCGGACACAAAGGACTAGGTACGAAGGAACACGGGTGGTTTGTCAGTAGAGGTCTGAAATCATCAAATGGCTCTTCCCACAGCGCAGCCATTTGATGATTTCCCGCAATCCAAAAAAAAAAGGCGCACAGTACACAATTACACATTTGCACACAAACAATAATGTATGCTATCTGCCAATGTTCTTTATTTGTCTCTCCGGACAATTAGGTCTTTGAATAATATTTTTTTATTTTATTTATGAGAAGATCATAACTTTCATAACACTTTCACTTTCATATTTTTTTATTTTTTCGCTTTAATTTAAAAGATAAATTAAATTGAAAATAAGTTTTTGAATCAGTACCGAAAACATGCCATCGGTTCCCGAATAAACCCGAGCGCGTGTGACGTCACAATAACAAAATATTCTTCATAGTAGCAAACAGGTGCAACGAAATTAATTGGAGAAAATTATCAGTGAAAATAAAATTTAAGAGTTTTTTGACAATTTGTGTTCAAATTAAATTAATTCCCAATTATGTCTTATAATAAATCCTTCTCGTTTTCCTGTATCATACCTACATAGCAACAAGGGCTACTTTGCTCAAGTATTTCCAAAAAAGGAAAATCATAAAAGAAAATCATTGCTTATATTACTTCGCTAAATAATTCACGCAGCGAGCCAATAAATCAGAGTCGAATGTCTGTGATATTTAGGTTTTAATAAAGCCTTGTTACACACACGCCTTGTTACATTTTTTGTTTAGTTGGCGAATTGGGAAAGGTGGTTCTGTACTAATTCAAAAACTTATTTTCAATTTGATATACTTAACTTTTAAATTAAAGCGAAAAATTAAAAACTTATTAAAGTGCTATGTGTTATGAAAGTTATGATCATCTCATAAATAAAATTAAAAAATTTGAAAAAAAACCCACAACGACGGTAAAAGTCTAATTGAAAAAGAATAAAATAACTTTAATGAATATCGATGTTTACAGCTTTTCCTAACGTGTCTGTTTCTCGAAGATATACTTAGATGTAGCAATAATAATTTTACCATAATACATAACTAAGGAATATCCGTCGGGGGCTGCCTTTTCTATATGAAACAACAAAAATTTAGTCATACTCATAAGTGTATTTTATGTCGTCGTTAAACATCTACAATTCTTCAATAATTGTATTCACGTCACTAGAGAACCTTTAGCTGGTTTAATGGCAGCCCCCGACGGATATTCCTTAGTTATGTATTATGGTAAAATTATTATTGCTACATCTAAGTATATAACTTTTTTCGTTTTTGAAGTCGGTTGTTTTTTTTTGCAAAAAAGATTTTTTTATTTTTTCATTTTTAGTTGTAAGTACCTATAATATCCTATAAAAATATTGACTATGCATTTAACATTCAACCAAGAAACCTAACCCTTAACCTTCAAGATTCCCCTATTTTTGCTTTCAACTCTTAACCGTTGAGGAGTAGTACCTTCCATTATCAGCTCATCAACATGAAGACAAGTGATGACTGCTAGATGCGAATACTTGAATAGCGTCAGAAAAAGCACGAAACACGTAATACGTGTCTATGAAATTCATATACTTATAACAACTAAAAAAATGTGTATTGTACACATCTGCATACCCCCTCAGAGCATATAGGCGTGATGTTACGTCATGATAATAATATAATGTACATTCAATAAACATCCAAGCGATTCCAGCAATTACGACAGATTTGCCGTCTATTTTTGAAGAGTTCCATTGTATATCTCCGAAGATCAGCACCAGATCTTCACCAAATTAAAATGGGACCACCTCACCTCATACTCTTTCAAATAAAAAAGAATTTTGGGAATCGGTCCACTCCACAAATGGGGGAGAAATCAGGTAACATACATAAAAAAAAATAAAAAAAAAAGACGGGTTGCACTCCGGGAGTGCCGGCAGAAGTGAAAACTTGATTATTAACGTTGAGCATGTTTGATATTTTGGAATGGTTAGGGAATAATTTTGCACCAATTGCTTTAACAGTATAAAAGTACTATCATTTATGTGGTAGAATACAATATTGATTTATTGCGCTATCGTACACAAACATGACAATTTATATTACATTAAAAATTTAACACTTTAAAACTATTACAATTATTTTACATTAAAAAGTTTATCTCTCCGAAAAATCAACTTTCATCCATAATTTCAACGACTTTTTCACCATCATCATTACCAGAACTATCATCGCCAATCTCTAAAACTGATACGATAGGTTTATGGTAGCTGAAGTAAGAAACGAACAGTTTTGATTCGAACCTATTAAAATGTCTAATAAAGACCGCATCAATAGTAGTTTTGTATTTCGTTGTGCTAAGATTGCGATCATTCGACATAGTTAAACCAAATTCATTATTTAAAAATTCAATTATTCCGCCATAACTATGCTAACCCATTTATTTTGTCTTTCCCTGTCCTCCGATCGGAACTCCGATTGGTAGGAGGAGCGGGAATATTTTTTCCCATGCCTCCGATTAAGCACCATAAAAACATTGTACAGTCTAGTTCAAAATAAATTATTTTTGTATTTTATTGACTGTACAGTCGACATCGTTAACGTTCAGGGTCAAAATGTCCAACTCCCACACGACTAGTCTAAGATCGATAGTTTCCGAGATATAGCCGTTTCAATTTTGACAGCTGTCATCCGAAATGTAGATCTCATTGAGATCTATCACTTGTCCCTACACACAACTAGTCTAAGGTCGATAGTTTCCGAGATATAGCGGTTTCAATTTTGACAGCTGTCATCCGAAATGTAGATCTCATTGAGACCTATCACTTGTCCCTACACACAACTAGTCTAAGGTCGATAGTTTCCGAGATATAGCCGTTTCAATTTTGACAGCTGTCATCTGAAATGTAGATCTCATTGAGACCTATCACTTGTCCCTACACACAACTAGTCTAAGGTCGATAGTTTCCGAGATATAGCCGTTTCAATTTTGACAGCTGTCATCCGAAATGTAGATCTCATTGAGACCTATCACTTGTCCCTACACACAACTAGTCTTAGGTCGATAGTTTCCGAGATATAGCCGTTTCAATTTTGACAGCTGTCATCCGAAATGTAGATCTCATTGAGACCTATCACTTGTCCCTACACACAACTAGTCTAAGGTCGATAGTTTCCGAGATATAGCTGTTTCAATTTTGACAGCTGTCATCCGAAATGTAGATCTCATTGAGACCTATCACTTGTCCCTACACACAACTAGTCTAAGGTCGATAGTTTCCGAGATATAGCCGTTTCAATTTTGACAGCTGTCATCCGAAATGTAGATCTCATTGAGACCTATCAATTGTCCCTACACACAACTAGTCTAAGGTCGATAGTTTCCGAGATATAGCTGTTTCAATTTTGACAGCTGTCATCATTATTATTATTATTATTATTAATTATTATTAATTATTATTATTATTATTAATTATATTATTATTATTAATAATTTTATTATTATTATTAATTATTATTAATTATATTATTATTATTAATAATTATATTATTATTATTAATAATTTTATTATTATTATTATTAATTATATTATTATTAATAATAATAATTATTATTATTAAGCGCCCTGCGCTGCCTAAACGAAACAGTAGGCCCAGGCATACATTTTCGCCGCGCCGTAGAGAGGGGATAGCTGTCTACTCTCCATCCGTCTTACGCTTTTTCGATCAGGGTCACGTGGTCACGTGTCCTGACGCGAGTTTAAGATTTTATACCCATCACAGAACAATTTCCCAAAGTGCTCAACGCCGCTAAAGAAGTTTTCACTTCAAAAATACATACCTACACACGAACATAGTAACCTCCTTTTTTGAAGTCGGTTAAAAACAAAGGGTCGTGGGTAATGATTTAAAGACCTAATTGTTTAGAATCTTCCTGCTGCAACACTGATATCCCAGCAGAATTTAACTTTTAGCGTTTATTCCACAATGATAGCACGCACTTTTGTTACACGACTGTTGCCCATCATGTCTATTAAAATACATATTACGCTTTAATATTAGTAAAACTCAAGCACACTTCATTCTAGAAGAGAATATGCCACTCGTGTAACGCACAGCATTGAAGCGATTTTCAGTAACGTTTAATAACTTTTCCGGATTTTGCTATAAGTTGTCGTTCTCCGCTGATGCCTACTAGCTCTTGCTTCTCTGCACTGCCCGCCGTCCTTCACACACAACATCATGTTTAGGGACACGCCGTCCTTCACATACAACATCATGTTGAGGGACACGCCGGTTCTCACACACAACATCATGTTGAGAGACACGCCGTCCTTCACACATAACATCATGTTGAGGGACACTTCGTCCTTCACACACAACATCATGTTGAGAGACACGCCGTCCTTCACACATAACATCATGTTGAGGGACACTCCGTCCTTCACACACAACATCATGTTGAGGGACACGCCGTCCTTCACACACAACATCATGTTTAGGGACACGCCGTCCTTCACACACAACATCATGTTGAGGGACACGCCGGTTCTCACACACAACATCATGTTGAGAGACACGCCATCCTTCACACACAATATCATGTTGAGGTACACGCCATCCTTCACACACAACATCATGTTGAGGGACACGCCGTCCTTCACACATAACATCATGTTGAGGGACACTTCGTCCTTCACACACAACATCATGTTGAGAGACACGCCGTCCTTCACACATAACATCATGTTGAGGGACACTCCGTCCTTCACACACAACATCATGTTGAGAGACACGCCGTCCTTCACACATAACATCATGTTGAGGGACACTCCGTCCTTCACACACAACATCATGTTGAGGGACACGCCGTCCTTCACACACAACATCATGTTTAGGGACACGCCGTCCTTCACACACAACATCATGTTGAGGGACACGCCGGTTCTCACACACAACATCATGTTGAGAGACACGCCATCCTTCACACACAATATCATGTTGAGGTACACGCCATCCTTCACACACAACATCATGTTGAGGGACACGCCGTCCTTCACACATAACATCATGTTGAGGGACACTTCGTCCTTCACACACAACATCATGTTGAGAGACACGCCGTCCTTCACACATAACATCATGTTGAGGGACACTCCGTCCTTCACACACAACATCATGTTGAGGGACACGCCGTCCTTCACACACAACATCATGTTGAGAGACACGCCATCCTTCACACACAATATCATGTTGAGGTACACGCCATCCTTCACACACAACATCATGTTGAGAGACACGCCGTCCTTCACACATAACATCATGTTGAGGGTCACGCCGTCCTTCACACATAACATTATTAAAAAATTATTATTAAAATTAAAAATTATTTATTCAGTAACCTTATAGAGTAACAACAAGTTGATGATTGGAGCCTCCTTTTAAGCAAATAAAAAGCCTGTATTAGGAGACTCCGCTCTTTCACAGTTAGGTATTTTTGAACATAACAGAAGGCATTTGAAAACATAACAGAACACATAACAGAAAAATAACAGAAAACATAGTAGAGAACATAGCAGAAAACATAGTGGAAAATATAACAGAAAACAGCAAATAACAACAGAAAAACATAGTAGAAGACAACAGACAACAGGGTAGAAAACATAGCAGAAAACATAACAGGGCACATAGTAGAAAACATATCAGAAAACATAACAGAAGACATAGCAGAAAAAATAACAGAACACATACTAGAAAACATAACAGAAGACATAGCAGAAAAAAATAACAGAAAACATAATAGAACACATAGCAGAAAGCATAACAGAAGACAACAGTAAACATAAACGAAAACATAACAGAAAGACAGAACAGTACACATAACACCTTTAATTTTTTACATATTCATGTGTTTTTTTTTTTTTTTTTTTTTTAGTGTTTGTTTTGTGCGTGCGTATGTAGGTGAACGGGTGTGTGTGTGTGTGAAATGGATGTCTTAAATTATATGTTGCAAAAGCGCCTCAGTATCAGCATAGGTAAATGGTTTTATCCAATTTGTTACCATTTTTTTACATTCATGTAGTGTTTTAGTGTATATGTATAGCTCCTTGTTTACTCTATTATAAAGCTGAGCAGAACGTTTGTTGTATTGTATCGCAGCGAAATGTGTTTTAGTTTGTGGAATTTGAGCAACTATGTCTTTCCGCCTCTTTGATAGTATGTTTGCATTATAAGGAAGTGTCTTATGTTTTTTTAAGACTAAGTTAGAGATATATAGTTTTCTAACAGAAAGCAGATCACTCAACTGGTATAGACTTTCAGTTGGGTATTTTATCTTTTTGAAGTACATTATGTAACATCATGTTGAGGGACACGCCGTCCTTCACACATAACATCATGTTGAGGTACACGCCATCCTTCACACACAACATCATGTTGAGAGACACGCCGTCCTTCACACATAACATCATGTTGAGGGACACGCCATCCTTCACACATAACATCATGTTGAGGTACACGCCATCCTTCACACACAACATCATGTTGAGAGACACGCCGTCCTTCACACATAACATCATGTTGAGGTACACGCCATCCTTCACACATAACATCATGTTGAGGTACACGCCATCCTTCACACACAACATCATGTTGAGGGACACGCCATCCTTCACACACAACATCATGTTGAGAGACACGCCGTCCTTCACACATAACATCATGTTGAGGGACACGCCGTCCTTCACACACAACATCATGTTGAGGGACACGTCGTCCTTCACACACAACATCATGTTGAGGGACACGCCGTCCTTCACACATAACATCATGTTGAGGTACACGCCATCCTTCACACACAACATCATGTTGAGGTACACGCCATCCTTCACACACAACATCATGTTGAGAGACACGCCGTCCTTCACACACAACATCATGTTGAGGGACACGCCGTCCTTCACACACAACATCATGTTGAGGGACACGCCGTCCTTCACACACAACATCATGTTGAGGGACACGCCGTCCTTCACACACAACATCATGTTGAGGGACACGCCGTCCTTCACACACAACATCATGTTGAGGTACACGCCATCCTTCACACACAACATCATGTTGAGAGACACGCCGTCCTTCACACACAACATCATGTTGAGGGACACGCCGTCCTTCACACACAACATCATGTTGAGGGACACGCCATCCTTCACACACAATATCATGTTGAGGGACACGCCATCCTTCACACACAACATCATGTTGAGAGACACGCCGTCCTTCACACATAACATCATGTTGAGGGACACGCCATCCTTCACACACAACATCATGTTGAGAGACACGCCGTCCTTCACACATAACATCATGTTGAGGTACACGCCATCCTTCACACACAACATCATGTTGAGAGACACGCCGTCCTTCACACATAACATCATGTTGAGGTACACGCCATCCTTCACACATAACATCATGTTGAGGTACACGCCATCCTTCACACACAATATCATGTTGAGGGACACGCCGTCCTTCACACATAACATTATGTTGAGGTACACGCCATCCTTCACACACAACATCATGTTGAGAGACACGCCGTCCTTCACACATAACATCATGTTGAGGTACACGCCATCCTTCACACATAACATCATGTTGAGGTACACGCCATCCTTCACACACAATATCATGTTGAGGGACACGCCGTCCTTCACACATAACATTATGTTGAGGGACACGTCGTCCTTCACACACAACATCATGTTGAGAGACACGCCGTCCTTCACACATAACATCATGTTGAGGGACACGCCATCCTTCACACATAACATTATGTTGAGGGACACGTCGTCCTTCACACACAACATCATGTTGAGGGACACGCCGTCCTTCACACATAACATCATGTTGAGGGACACGCCATCCTTCACACACAATATCATGTTGAGGGACACAGGCATCCTCTTCAGGACATTGTCATAAAATACATGAAAAGTAATTTAAATTACGGTACGGTAATTAATGTGATAAGCTGTTATTATAAATATTGTGGTTGTTATAATAGTAATTTATGCGACTGTGCATAATGAAGGGCATTACAACACAAGTGTGGGTTTAAGAAACGAGCCGAAGGCGAGTTTCTTAATAGCATCACACGAGTGTTGTAATGCCTAATAATGTATAGATGCATACACTAATTTATCTACCCGAATATCATAAGGGCTCTATGATGGGCTCAGGAACCATAGGGAAATGACCAGCATTGTTAGTTGTTACCAGTGTAATGCAATAAAAAATAAACAGGTTATTAGTTGCATTCGTCGCTGCATTTACGATATCTGGCGGAGTGTTCATGTTAATTTCTGAGTCACTATCACTCATTTTCAGAACTTATCAGAACTACTCACTGAAAGGGAATAAAAAGCTAACGAACAAATGACAGCTCGAAATGGCGGCGTTTCGGATATCTGTATTTTTTTTTAAATCGCAAACGAACAAAGTCACTATTCTTGTGTCACTCGAGATCAAAATGTCGTGCGATTTATAATTAAAACCATACTGAATTGGAGTTTCGTATCGATACTCGATAGGTATCTGTTTTAATGTAGATACTAGAATAGCACACTCACTTGAATTTGACACCTGTTAAACTCATAACCTACTGTTTTCAGTAGGATAAGAGCTCATTACAGTTAATTTCTGCTGGTTGGTAATGCTGGTCATTGCCTATGGTTTTTGAACGCATTAGAGAGGGTTTATGATATTTGGGTAGATAAAAACAGTTTTGCAGAATAGCCCCCGTGTCGTGGTTTAAGGAACAAGAAATTATCGAATGAACATTTGCGTTTGTTTGTGTTTGTGTGAAATAGGAATAGAATCATCTTAAAACGGGTGGTTCACACTAAACTTATTCAAATCACAAGAAAAAAACGAAATTACCAACCCATTTTACTTTTGATTCGGGTCGAGAATCATTATTACAGTAACTTCCTAGAATTTGACGAAGAAGCAAAACGACAGCCTGTATACCACCACCACCACCATCATTACCCTCATTACTCTTATTTTGCAGACCTTTCAATGGGCGTCATTTCTATAATGCCTTCAAGGATGCTGAGTTCCTGAAGATAGATCGCTATGTTGAGCGACTCCTGACGCAGGGGCACAAGCTGGAAATGATGCTCAAGACTTTGAAACATAAAGAAGCCATCTCAATAATAGGAATGAATATAGAACGAAAGTAAGTGTCCAGGAGGTTCTATCGAGGGAGAGTCTTTTCACGAAATATCGCCGGCACAAGTAGCCACAAATTCAAATGACACGGTTCAATTTGTTCACAAATTCACAAATTCAAATACACGTGTTTTTGGGCTTTTGAAGTAAAGGACTTAAACTGCTTCTATCACAAAATACCAATAAATGATAATGATCTGAAACACAATTGTTTTAGCAAATTAATGAAAACTTTCGTTTTTTGACTGGACTTTATGAAACTGGCCAAGTGCAAGTCCGACTTGCACTTGAAGGGTTCCGTTGCATTGGGAATGACCTACAGAATGGGACGCCCGTCGCCTCCTTCTGCAAGCAGTGATGCTAGCAAAGGAGGTGAGTTGAGGTGACAGAACCTGTGTGAGAGAGAACCTCTCGTCACAGTCGCACTCCCTTTCGCTCTGCCCAGAGCGGGAGGTTATTTGATGATTTCCCACACCACCCAAAATTAAAAAAAAAGGGTTCCGTACCCTTGTAGTAGATATTGAGAGATTTTCCACGTTATTTTAGCACCATAGATTTCTTATAGGTTTATCTGTAATCTGTAAGACGAGTTGAAATAATTTCTGTACTTTTTCTTAAATTTTAGGATCAGTAGTTTCCGAGAAAAAGGGGGGGGGGGAATCGTCGGACAGACAGACAGACACACGAGTGATCCTACGGAACCCAAAAACTATGAAGACCAACAAGAAGTCATAAACTCATAAAATGTTTAATTTTTATTATTTCAGGATTCCTTTGGTGATAAAGAATTTAATTAACTTGGCCTTCATAGAAGAATTCGACTTCACTTACAACCGTCTGGTTGGTCTCGCCACCGCGTACGTTTACGAGAATCGCCAGAACTTCCCGAACTTAGTGTTAAGCGAGGCCAAGGCTCTAGGCCTGGTGTGGGATCAGAGCGACGAGGACAAATGTAAGCTGTACCTGTCAACTGTGACTGACGCTCACTTTTTTATCGATCAGTTCTCATTCTGTCCTCTTCTGTGTGGACTGCGCAAGTACCAACTGAAGAGGTTACCCGAATACCTGGTTGTTTTGATGGGCCGCATCAAGAATGAGAACGGAGAGACTATGGCTACAGTTCTGAAGCGCAACCTGGTGGCAGCTGAAAAATTCTGGTTGATGTTCCCGGACACTTCACACGGGGATCTACAGACTCTAATCACCTCACCGAAATTTAACAAGCTGTTTGACTGTTGAATTTTTGTGTTTCATTTAGGATCTTAACTGACCGGTAGATTCCACAATTTGTATCATAGTCTGCCATCAACATTTTATGTTTTAATCTTATATAAAAAAAAATAAAAATACATACGAAAATGTACATACAATCGTTTCTTATTAAATAGATTTAAGAACGACTGATCCTTGTTTTTATTACACGACTGCCCCAAAAAAAAGAATGTTATGTTTTTAGCGTTCATGTATGTACTCAAGTATTTATGTACTAGCTGCTGCCCGCGACGTCGTCTGCGTGAACGCTATACAGTACCAAAAATACCTACGATTATACCTTTTAAAATAACATTAATTTACCCGTTTCTTCTTTACATTTCATATCTACAGAAAGTGCAGTAACAGAGGGAGACTGTCTCTTATAAAATTGTCCATCTAAAAGGGCTGATTTGCAGCCTGCTTTGAATAAATGACTTTATGGTGATTCTGCTGAATGAAGTCATAAGTTGTGATTGAAGCAGATGGAGAAAATAATAATAATAATAATAATAATTTGCTAATAATAAATTTTAATAATAATAATAATAACTTGCTTTTCCACCATGGCTGGAAAAGCAAGAGTTCGCATGAAATGGAGCAAAGATGTTAACACATTTATCATGCGAACTTACCTACACATTACTAAATTAGAAACAGATATGACAACCTACAGACAACAACTGCATGAACTCTTCACACGCCGATATCCAGAGATAACTGTTTCTGAACAAAGAATTTCGGATCAAAGAAGAGCTTAGTCAGGAATAAACTTTTGTCATTAGAAGAAATAGATAGGTTAAAAGTAGAAGTACGCACACAATTAGATCAAGAATCAGTAAATGATGAAGACACTAATAATATCACAGTAACTCAAAACATAATCGATAACACTCAACAAGTACAACCACAGTCGTACACTCTATCAGAACCTCACACACAATCGTATACACACTATCCGTCACAGACATATTCACAAATCACGCATACATCCACACAAACCGAAAATGAAACCATAATGGTAGAAAATGATATTGAGGTTCTTGCAAATATAGAGCAAAACCCGCCCATAGATTCACGTATTCAAGATATACACGATAAGTTTAAAACAGCTCTCACTCAATATTCCGGGATGGATCCGGCATCTCGACCGAAACTTCCAAAGCTTAGGTACTCACCAAAACTTGCTCAACTCGTTCATTTATTTAATCAAAATATTCTCACTCAGTATATTAGCGAAGAAACTCAACTCGTAGACGTACATACTCTGATATATTGTACAGCATTAGTTATTTCCGAAGAACTCAATTTCAAAATCACAGAATTCAGAGGCAATAGGAGACAATCAAATACTAAAAAGCCAGCGTGGCAACAGAGACTAGAAAAGGACATTGAAAAGCTTAGGGCAGACTGCAGTAGACTAACTCAATATATAAACAACAATCGATCAAATAAAGTAGTTAAAAGAGTAGAAGTAATATTCAAAAACATGGCTGTGCATACTAGACACGAAAGGCTCAATAAAGAACCGGAAGAATTCCTTTATACAATAAAACAGAAATTAGCAGTAAAAGTTCATAGGTTGAGAAGATATAAGAAAGCACAAGAACGTATAAATGACAACGCTTTGTTTGCTGCCAATGAAAAGAACTTTTACAGAAAAATACAGCAACCACAAATTGACACCGACACACCAACAACCGAAAACAACATAGAACTACCAATATCGCAACAATTAGAAACCTTTTGGGCTGGCATATGGGAAGAACAAGTACATCACAAAGAAACATCTGAATGGATTCAAGACGAAGAAACTAAATGGAGCTCACTTGAAGAAATGGAATTCATCGAGTTATCTGAGTCTGACATAACTAGTGTTACAGCGAGATTACACAATTGGAAATCTCCTGGCATTGATAAAATACACAATTATTGGTACAAAAAATTAGAATCATTGCACAAAATTTTAGCTAAAAATTTAACAGAAATAATTTTTGGAAAACAAAACATCCCGGAATTTATTGCTACAGGAATAACTTACATGTTGCCAAAAACTCAATACTCATCACAACCTTCCCAATACAGGCCGATTACATGCCTACCCACAATATACAAGATCTTAACGTCAGCAATCACTACAAAAATCAATAAACACGTAGAACACCACAACATAATAGCAGAGGAACAAAAGGGTTGCAGGCGAGGACACATGGGATGTAAGGAACAACTAGTTATCGATTCAATCATACACAAACATGCTGCCACAAAAAATAGAAATTTACACTGTACCTACATAGATTATAAAAAAGCTTTTGATAGCATTCCACACTCCTGGCTTATCCGAATATTACATATTTACAAAATAAATCCTACAATAATTGAATTCTTACGAAATATTATGTCCCGATGGAAAACTACGCTACAATTAAATTACCGTGATAACACAGTCACAACTCGCCAGATTGCTATTAAAAAAGGGATCTATCAGGGTGACTCCCTGAGTCCCTTATGGTTTTGCCTCGCTCTAAACCCCCTATCTCACCTACTACAGCGTTGTAAGGCCGGATATCGCCTTAAGCAAACAACAGAAGAAACCACTATCTCTCATCTTATTTATATGGACGACATTAAATTATATACAAAAACAGAAAAAGAGATGAAAAATCTAATAGATATCACGACAGAGTTTAGCAAAGACATAAACATGCAATTTGGACTAGATAAATGTAAAACAGTACACATAATAAGAGGCAAAATTAAACCTGGCGACTATACGATTAACAATAATGACACAATTACAGCTATGGAACCCACCGATTTATATAAATATTTAGGATACAGGCAGCTCAAAGGATTAGATCACACAACAATTAAACAAACATTGAACACAGAATACAAGAGAAGAGTGGTCGCAGTTTGTAAAACTCAACTCTCCGGAAAACATCTAATTAAGGCATTAAACACATACGCGATCCCAATACTAACATACTCGTTTGGAGTGATCAAATGGTCAAAAACTGACATCCAGCAAATCGAGAGAATGACACGCACCACACTTACTAAACACAATAATCTACACCCGAAGTCTGCAATAGAAAGATTAACTATCAGTCGTCAAAATGGAGGGAGAGGCCTAATTGATATCCATAATCTTTGGCAGAAACAAATAACTAGGTTAAAAACATTCTTTTACAAAAAATCTCATACAAGTAATATACATAAAGCTATAGTAATGAACGACAACAACTACACCCCACTTAACCTAAACGAACAAACAGATACACAAAACACTAACAATGAAGACCCACAAAAACAAAAGTTAGAAGATTGGAAGAAGAAAGTGTTGCATGGGCGACATCCCCATGATCTTGAACAACCTCATGTAGACACACTAGCATCAAATAAATGGCTTAAAATTGGTTCTTTGTTTCCGGAAACCGAGGGTTTTATTATCGCGATACAAGATCAGATCATAAATACTAAAAATTATAGGAAATTCATCATAAAAGACCCCACGATAATTAACGATAAATGCCGAAAATGTCACAGCCAACCAGAGACCATCCAACATATCACAGGAGCTTGCACAACACTCACACAAACAGATTATACCCACAGGCACAATCAGGTAGCAAACATCATCCATCAAAATCTGGCACTCAAACATAAGCTTATTGAAGACTCAAACACTCCTTATTACAAGTATGTACCGAAGCCATTTATAGAAAATACCACTCACAAAATCTTTTACGATCGCGGCATATTATCCGACAGGACTGTTCACTACAACAGACCGGACATAATCCTTCAAGACAAAGTAAATAAAATCACATACCTCATAGATATAGCAGTCCCGAACACGCATAACTTGCAAAAAACAATAGGTGAGAAAATTAGTAAATATGCAGATTTGAAAGAAGAGGTCACTAGAATGTGGAATCAAGAAAAAGTGTACGTGGTACCAATAGTAGTCTCCACCACGGGTGTTATACCCAACCACCTCCACCATAGCCTTAAACTAATAGACCTCAAAGACTCAATTTACATTACACTCCAAAAAGCCGCGATTTTGAACACCTGCAGAATAGTGAGGAAGTTCATGCAGATTGACGAAAATGAAATATTTCACAACACACACACACACACACGCTACGCTGACTTTGGCTAAGGCCCGTTAACGTAGCTTAAACTAGCCAACGAGCTATGAAACAGAACATGTTTTCCCTAAATAATAATAATAATAATATTTTATTCACCAACCAGTTACAGATCATCATCACGAAAACAATTAACAAATGTTGCAATTTCTGTACAGTAATTTATACAACCCTGCCCCTAGTTTTCGGCCGAGCAGTTCCTTAAACATTAGTTTACAACAGGTGAAGGTGCAAAGATTATTCATTATAATTGTTATAGATGTTACATAGATTGGTTGTGTGAAGTGTGAGTATGCGTGTGTGTGAGTGTGTGTGTTTGTGTGTGTGTGTGTTTGCGTGTGTGTGTGTGTGTGTGTGTGTGTGAATGTTTGTGCGTGTATGAAATGTAGTGCAAGCACGAGTTTTTGGTTGGGAGATATAGTAATGTATGTCCTTTTAATGTAAGTGTATGTTATGCAGTATGTTTCAATGTTATTACTTGATGTATGTGAGTAAAGACTCCGTGTAGGCATAGTCCTTTTGTAGTAGCCACTCCGTTACTTTGGGTTTTAGTTTGTTTGTGTTTAAATTTATGATATTTAATTGTGAATTAATTTGTTGGTAAATGTGTGTACTTAGTGTGTAGAATTGATGCGTTGCAAAGGTGGTTTTATACTGGGATCTTGGAAGAAGATTTACTCGCTTGTTTGGATTTGGCGGAGGCAGACACACATGTGTTCTAAGAAGTGTTCGGAGCACATAGAGTTGCCGTACTGTCAGAACTTTGCAGTCAGAGTACAATTCCGTAGTTGGGTATCTGTAGGGTTTTTTGATCATGACTTTGAGTATGGCTCTTTGCGCTCTTTCCACCTTCAAAACACCGGTTTTTATAGCACCGCCCCATGCAGTTATGCAGTAGCCCAGAACCGACTGACAAAGAGCACAATAAACCATCTTCAATGTGTCAAGATCAGCCGAATCTCTAAGGGACTTAAAGATGTGGATAAGGCGCATTGTTCTTGTGGTTACAGTTTCAATCTGTTTGTCCCATCTTAGGCCACTATCGATCTGCACTCCAAGATACTTTGTGCAGTCGGCTCTGGTGAGTGCTGAGCAGACACAGGGTCCAATTGAATTTGAGCAAGAATGAGCAACTATGGTGAAGCTATGAGAAGGTGCAGTGTTGCGTCGAATTGCGAAAGGGATGTAAGTTGTTTTGCCTAAGTTGAGTGTCAAGAGGTTTGAGTTAAGCCATGCCATTATTTTGCATAAGGCTTCTTCTGCAGTCGCCTTGACCATATCCCATGACGGTCCGTAAACAAGAATCGCGGTATCATCAGCATACGCATAGATGTTACAGTTGGTAAGGCACATCCTACACAAGTCGTTCACATATATTTGGAAAAATGTAGGACCAAGTATGCTTCCCTGAGGCACGCCATATGTTATTGGTTCTTCGTCGCTGTAATATGTGTCAATTTTGACCACTTGTGTTCGATTTTTGAGGTAGTTTTTGAACATCTCAAGCGGTACTCCACGTACACCGACCAGTTCCAGTTTATCGATAAGTTTGGGAACAGAAACGGTGTCAAATGCTTTAGCGAGGTCAAGGAAAATAGCGAGGCTTTTTGTTTTATTATCTAGCTTTCTAGCAACTTGCTGCGTGAGATCCAATACGGCATCTTCCGTCGACACACCTTGTCGGAATCCGTACTGATTCTCAGCAATTATTTTATTTTTATCTAGAAAGCTCTTCAGACGTTTGTTTAAGATCTTTTCAAGAATTTTGGAGAGGGCGGGTAAGACTGATATTGGTCTATAATTACTGACACCGGTTCTGCTCCCTCCCTTATGAATAGGGTGTATTATTGCCTTTTTTAGAGCATCCGGAAATACACCTGTTTGGAGGCAACGATTGCAGAGGTACGTCAATAATGGGACCAATACATGACGACATATCTTAAGTAATTTAGACGATATTCCGTCCCATCCCACAGCACAATCATCTCGCAACTGAAGCACAATAGACTCTATTTCTGCTTCATCAACCTCTAGTAATACAAGAGAGTCGACTGGGGAGTTTTGAGAATTATCCTGGACTGGGGTAGGAGGACAAGAATTACTGGTCGTAGTGGTAGTACGTGCCTGAGACATGATTTTGGCAGCCAAATCTTTGCCCACGCTACTAAAAAAGAGATTTACCTCATTTACTGAAGATTTTGGGTCGTCACGTAATTTAAGCAGCTCAGAAGCACTGGCATTTACCTTTTGTGTGTTGGTGATATTTTTTATGGTTTTCCACATACTTTTGGGGTTATTTTTAGCCTTTTCTAACTCACTCTTTTCGTGCGCTATTCTTAATTTCCTAAGTAAGTTATTGCAGAAATTCCTGTATCGAGTGTATGTGGTCTTCAAAATTAAATTATTTGGATCTATAATGAATAAGGAATACAGAATAGGGCAAAAAAAATACATACTTATAGGACTTCTCGATAAACAACATTAGTGGTTTGGCTCTCCGCATCCAAAATGTAAAGAGAGTCAGGACTACGTACAGCTGCCCGTGTGAGAAGCAGCACGTCCTCTCGTCGACACCCGCTGCCCTCAATGTCTGCCCCTGCGACTTAATGATGGTCATCGCGAAGCAAACACTCATGGGGAACTGTACGCGCTTGAACTGGAACGGGAAGTTATGAGGTATGAGGAGAATGCGTGGTATAAATACTGCATTGCCACAACCCGTAAGAATTTCCGCCTCAATGGTGTGTCTGTGTAGCGAGATGAGTTCAAGGCGGGTCCCGTTACACAACTTCGGAGAAGATAGGTTCCGAAGAAGCATAATCAGGACACCGTCCTTCACCTTGATGGTATGCGCAGAATTTCCACGGGATAATGTGTGGCGTTATCTTGCTCGACGACAGTGTTTATAGAGATGTAGACCACTTCATTCACCTCAATTTCCGAGAGAATGCATTCGTTAATTGCTGCAGCCTGATAATTTTTGGGCGTCAAAATAGCCCGCTCACACACCCAAGAATTCTGTTGCTGCGGTATATGACTGATGTCCCCGTACACACAGCGAATGAGTTCTTCTAAGCTGGATACAAATCTACCGAGAAACTCTGGAAGGACCACCTGTCCAACCCTCTCCTCTAGTAGAGTGCCTTCGCCAAGACTTAGAATGACGTTGGAGAATTCTTGAGCACGTGCATTGCCGCCGAGCCGAGCTCTCATCTAAATGGTCAAGCGTAGCGTACGAATTTGTGACCGCAACGAAGCATTCATCTCGTTAGCTCTCGATCCCCGCGTCACCACGGGAAGTGTTTGTCGGAAATCGCCACTGAACAGAACTGTGACACCACCCATCAAATGTTCGTTCCTGCGGATGTCCTGCAGGGTTCTGTCCACGGCCTCAACTGCCTTCCTATTGGCCATCGTACACTCATCTCATATGATCAAAGAGCAATCCTTGACCACAAACATGCGTTTCGGCTCTCTCTAAATCGATGGGAGTTTCAAACATGGCATGTGCTGTCTTGCCACCCGGAAGCAGTGTGGCAGCGATTCCCGACGACGCTACAGCAATGGCAATTTTGCCTTGCCTCCTGACCTCTGCAATTATGCCAGTGGTAACTAATGTTTTTCCTGTTCCACCAGGATCATCCAAGAAAAACTTTTTACAAAGGTGTCATAAATTAGTTTTTGCTCTTAAGAGAACAAAGCGACATGGTAATTTAGTTTGGTAGTCATTTCGCCCGGATCGTAAATTGTCTCAGCGTTATACTCCCGATTTCCACGGTCTTGATGCGGTGATGATTGGGGAGTTGGTAACCCAATTCGACCAGTGGATTGCCGCCGATAGCAATGACCACGTCTTGAAGTGAACTGTGAGACAGGTGTTCAGCACGCGTTCATCAGTTACTTCGACTTCGTCTCCAGTAGCACTCCCCAAAACTCGAAAAAAAACTTCAGACAGATGATGGCGATACTTCTCCCACAAAGCTACCGGGTTTGCAGTTCTTTTTGAGTTCTGTTTGTTATTATTACATAAAGACAAACTCGATGAATTTCATAAGACATAGATGAAGCAGCTTAAAACTTATATAAACACATTTTTTTAAATTGTATTGCTCATCTCTGAAACGAATTAACGATACAATTTTTAAGAAGAAAATGCACAACTCCATCTATGACTTTTATAAGCAACTATTAACCTCGCTAACAGTGTCAAATTTAAATTATTTGTATCCAAAAAGGGCTTACACATGTAATTCGACTTGATGTTTTTGAAATCTCATAGATGGCGCTGCTTTAAATATATTAATTTAATTTTAATTATGTTTATTGGCCTAAGTTACTTCCATTGCTTGATTTTTATATTGTAAAGCTAGCTAATAGCATGGTTAACATAATCACAACATTCAAATATTTCAAATATGGGCATTTCTCTACTAACTGGAAAATCGTCCATACAAGACTGTCCTAAGCAAACCGTGACAGGGGACTGTTTTTCTCTACTTTTGTACAGAAAAACAGGCCACTTATAATCAAAAATAATTGTTTTTAACAAGGATTTTGTTTGTTAAAGTAATTAGTCTTTATTTTTCTTTGTAGTTCGTAAAATATATTTTTTTTTCATTTTAAAAAATTACAGGGGACTGTTCACCAGAGGACTGTTTTTTTTACATGAATACTTAATAAAACAAAATCATTTAAACATATCAGATTAACCAAACAGATGTAGCTACATCCTAGATAATCAATTCTTTTTAACAATTTTTTATAATTTTAACTCTTAAAATAGTATAAAATAAGCTAGCCAGGGGACTGTTTACGTAACGGTCAAGACGTGTAGTTCACCTACAGACGCTGTCGTAGCACTAAAAAAAATGGCAGCTTCTCGCTTAGCTCCACAACCGCACAAAATTCACATCGATTACTTTCTTTATCACGATCTAAATGCATCACGCCAAAACAAAATTTGACTTCAGCGCGGTGTTCAAATTTTAACAGGGGACTGTTTCAATAATTTAAGGACAGCATTCGCACATAGATATTTTGATTTAATTTCAATCGTAAAAATATAATTGTTATGTATTAGATGCTTACTGTTATGTATTATGTATTTGGATATTTTTTATTCAGTTATCAACAGCAAAAAAATAATTATTTGTTACAAGATTTGTAATTCTGGAAAAGGGACGCACCAGGGGACTGTTTTTTGAGGTGTTTGAGGTTCATTTTCTCAAATAATACATTATTAAATTGCTGAATACGCAGTTGCATTCCAAGAATACGTAATACTATGTCGTTATTGATACAATAATCTGAGAAATATTACGTTTCACAACGTAAAATAAGCTTGGGACAGTGATTTTCCAGTTAGTGGAGAAATGCCCATATGCGTCGATAGATTACACGATGTTACAGAATGCGTTGAAGAAATAAAGCTTCACAGCTCGTTCCCCGTAGGTGATAGCGTGATAATATGTAGCCTATGTGTTGACCCGACTCCTAAGTAATATTCGTGCCTTTGAAGTAAATCCATGCAGTACTTTTTGAGTTTATCCCGGACAGACAAACAGACAAACAAACAAAAATTCTAAAAACTATATTTTTGACTTCGGTATCGATTATAGATCACACCCCAAGTATTCTTTTAAAAAAATATTCAATGTACAGTTTTGACTTTCCTACCATTTTATTATATGTATAGATGTTTGTCTGTGAGTTTCTTTATTCCACCATAACTTCTAAACGCCTTAACCGATTTTGTATGCGGTTTCATTATATTCTTTGCGTTATCCCGGGTGACGTAGCCTAGTGACTATTTGATGACTAAGAGCAAGGTCCCGTGATTATATTCAAAACTGGAAAACTGAAACCTAAAATTTTTAATGCAGTCGGGGGACTGTTCGGTAGATCACTTCTTTACAGGTCCCCCGACTGCAATAAAAAATTTAGTTGTCAGTTTTCCATTTTTGAATATGTGTGTATACGGGACCTTGCTCATCACTGAAATCTTTTGACTTATTTTTTTATTTTTTTCTTTACTTTTTGACTTGGCAGGAGTGTTACACATTCGACTCCACCCCCATTTCATAGAACTCATGTGCCATCCCGCCATACATATTGCAAGTGGACCCTCCAGGGGGGTCACTGGCATTACCTTTGGGAAAATGTGAGCCCTAAGTTATAAAACCAAAAAGTAAGTGGTGCTCAACCTTTTGTGGTTTTTTTTTAAATCTTGTAGAATCTTTCGTTGGTCTAGTGTTCACAACCGCGACTGGTGATCATGAGATTGTGGGTTCGATTCCCGGGTCGGGCAAAGTGTTATTGGGTTTTTCCATCAGGAATTTCTAGTAGCAGCCACGGAGTCTGGATTTGTGCCCGATTGATGGCAATAGGGTCGCCCCCTATTATGTGGGACTTAAACATAATTGGCAAAATGTGGGTGTACCTACTATTAGGACCAGACCAGTCTTACCTTTGGTAAGACTGGTTGCTGACCAGTCTTACCTTTGATAAAACTGGTAGCAGACCAGTACTACTAGTCTTACCTTCGGTTAGGTTAGGTTTTTATTTTTTTTTTGTTTTGGCAGGAGTGGGAAATCCCCACGGACACCTCGACTACCCCACAGGTTGTGAGATAGTCGAGGTAGTGCCGGACTCGAACCGGCTAAAACCCACTCCTGCCCCACCAGTGTTCCTCTGACTTTCCTCAGAGCGCGTCAGACTGCGTGTCTGTCTTATTTATGGTTTAGTGGCCGGAGAGGCCACGTTGTGAACGGTGGTTTTGCGTAGTTGTGTTTTGTGCTATTTGGAAAAGCGCAACCAAAAACTGTGTCATGCAAGCAATACTACTAAGTATTTGTTTTTACTATTTAATTATTGTCTACAAAATTTACTTAAACTATTTTTATCTTGTGTTTTAATAAAAAATTTAATGGGTAAATATTTTTATGACCTTTATTAATTCTACTTTGTATGCCCCTAAAATACAGCAATATATATTTTTACTAACTATTTTATGTAAGTACATACTTATTGAATGCGCGATGGTAGATTATAATTAAAACAATGCAAAATGAATATATAGGCACACACAAGAATCTGGCAAGTAGGAAAGTAATAGGAAAAAATGGTACCTAGGTACCTCGACCGTCGATCTTCTTGATGCCTGGTTTTTCGGGGCGCCCCTTTCTTCCACTAAATGATCACAAATTGTCTCCAAAAACTGATGATTGATATGCACACACGATTATTTGGTTTATTAACAGATTTTTGTATAGTTCCAAATAATTAGATACACTTTGAACGGTGATGCGAAACGAACTGATGCGTAATTGACAACTATGCATTGTCGTTGAGGTGCGAAAGGGAAGGAAAATAGAGTAAATGGGTGAGAGGGATAAGGATAGGAAGTTACCAACCAAAATGTGCAGTTTCTAACCCAATTTGAATTTAATGAACGATTTAGCGTTAACACTTATTATATTTTATTTCTATTTTTAATTTTTGTTTTAATTTGGTTCTTTACTACCCTAACTATATACTCAATATATCACCCAATCAACATATCACCCAATTTATAACTAATCTATTTATTTTAACTACTATATAACTAATTGCACGTGTTTTTATTTTAATATTTAGAAAATTACTGTAGTATGTAGGACCAAGTTCGACACAACATAGCAATTCCACCAGGGCTGACCCCCGGAGCTTAACTTGAGTCAGTTTCTCATGAAGCTGACTCCAGTTTCCATTTGTAATCTTGTCAGCTCTAGTGTTCCGCTCAATTGGTTGTGCCGAACTAACCTTGTGCCTGAACGTGGAAGTGGGCGCATCGACCACTTTAGCAGTAGGCTATTGCCGCTCTTGCGAATGCGTCCGACTTCCTACGCACTGGGCATTCATTACTGAATGCATTGTGTGAGTGCGTCTCCAGCTTGGCTCTGGTACAGTACGCACACCGCCGCCTCGCCGTTGTGTTTATCTGGACAGTCCACCCTGAGGTGCGGACCGCCACAGTGGCTGCATAGGTCAGCTGGCTCTGTACAGAGACGCTTGCCGTGACCGTATGCTAGGCAGCGGGTGCACTGCACCAGAGGCGTCTGATCTTCGACGCGCACTCTCTGGAGGTCAATTCTTACCTTGCCCCCTTCGAGTGCCCTTCTCCAGACTGCTTGGGACACACTCAACACAATGCTATTGGCATGAGGATTTCGCACTTTCCGCCTGAACTTAATCGCAACTCTTTGCTCCTCGTCACCGAGGCCGTGAAAAATCTCCCGGTTCTGGTTCTTAAGGGCTTTTAGAATGTCGTCGTCACTGTGTACTGACAACACGTCCCTAAGAACCAGAAGCGGGTTCCGGTTCGCCACGTCCTCGACGACGAGGTTCTCTCCGGCTGTCTTCAGTCGCTCTTTTAACTTTATCCTCTCCTCTTTTGATTCGCACCCCATAATTATCCTTGCGTCTTTGGCCTTCCTCACTCTCTCGACCCGCACCCATCCCTCCTTCGCGTCCACCGCCTTTCTGATCCTTTCTAGGATTTTCTCCCCGGTATCCGCTTCTTTGGTCGAGGAGACAACCACGGAGTGCAGCGTCGTGCGCTCCAGGGCTGGTGCCCCAGTATGGCACTTACTCACAGACGCGACACTCGCGTATGTTTTCTCCCCAACACATTCCTTGATAGCCAGACTGGCCCGCAGTTTTACCAATTCTTCAGAGTTCTCCTTTATTAGGGTCATGTGCTCTTTCATCGTTTTGGCGAGCTCAGTCTGGCTAGCAAGGTTTTCAAGATTGGGCCGGGGGTCGCAGTCAGCGGTGGGCGCGGTTTTCGGCACAGGTACAGGTGCGAGAGGGGCCCTATCTCGTTCAGACTCCTTCACCAGCTCAAAAAGCCTGTTTATGGCTTCAAGCACCGCAGCCTTTATGTCCGTCCTGAGGTTGCGAGAGTTGCCCAAATTCAGCTTGGCTTTGTTCAGGCAAGCTCTCGCCTCGTCAGTGCGACTGCGATACCCAGCTGCAGGCTTTTTGAGTTGGGTCTCGGCATCAACGGCGGCTCGGCGCGTCCCCGGTGTGACAAGGTCCCCCTGAGAAGCGGAAGAAGTGGCGTCTCCGAAGGAGATTCTCCTCCGCGCATTCGCAGGGGAGAGCCCCGCCTTCTCCGCGGATCGCGGCGAGCCACTGGAGCCTTGAGCCCTCACGGTGCTAGATGGGGTGCAAAACATTTTTCGGTCTTGGTACGGTAAGTAAGAACAGACCCCTGTAAAGAGGGGGTCAGAACCACTGTAACCGTTTGAGAGGAGAGAAAGGTGGACACCGGGAAAATTCAATTATGTGTCCCTGTAAAGAGGGGAGCACATAAATAAAATAAACAATAAAATCAAATAAGTATGGATAAAATCGTCAAATAATTAATTATAGTCATTCACTTGGAACGACTGTCACAAGCACAATTTTTAGTCAATTTTGTTAAAAATAAAAAATTTCTCACCCCCAAAACACGAGCAAAACGAATCACAAAAATAAAATTTTCAAGATTTTGCCGACCTCTCTCCGTTTCCCTCTACCTATAGCTATAGAACAGAGGGTGGGAGGGTGGGCAAAATTTTTTGCGAGCTAGACGCACGTGCCGCACGTCCAGAGAACGGGCTCCGCGCGGGCTAGCCGAAAATCGAATAAAATGTAGGTGGTTGGGAATAAAAATTTTGGGGCAAAAAATTTGGAAAAACACCCCCAATCTGAACCCAGGACCACGGAACGCGGCCAAAAGCGCAGGGATGGAGGGTGGGTGTGCCAGAAACTATTTAAAATTATTAGTGCAAATAAAACTTTAGATTTGAATTAATTATGAAATAATTTGATATAGAAATTTTGAAAATTTTCCTAAGTGTAGGAGGGAGAAAATTTTTCGGGCGTCAGGTCAACTTGATTTGTTCAGGGCGAAGCACCACTCCTGTCGATTGGTTAGGTTAGGTTAGGTTAGGTTTTTTTTTTTTTTTTTTTGTTTTGGCAGGAGTGGGAAATCCCCACGGACACCTCGACTACCTCACAGGCTGTGAGATAGTCGAGGTAGTGCCGGACTCGAACCGGCTAAAACCACACTCCTGCCCCACCAGTGTTCCTCTGACGTTCCGCAGAGCCCTTTTTTACTGGGATTTTTGCTTGGTTACGACTGGTTTATAAGCGGCCGAAAAGACCTCGCACAGTGCTGTCAAGTTCTGTCGAGTTTTACTTTAAATCTAGTTATGTAATTACTATTTATTTATTTAATATATATTATGCTTTATTTTACTTCTATGCTTTATGTGCTTTTTATATACTTCCACTATTTATTATGTACTTTAATTTACTTACAATGTATTTATTTTATAAACGATAAAGCTACTTTTTCCTGTCTTTTGGCTTTTATTAAATTTTTTACATTTACACTAACAACTTACTCCTATATTTAAGCCCTTTGTTGTTCTATTCCCTTCTGCTTCGTTTTCTTCAGCTTTTTGGTTTGATTTTCGTGATATCGACCCCATATCATTATAATATTTTAGCAATATCACAATTTTTGTGAAAAGCTTCATCACTAACACAATCGAACAAGATACAAAACAGATTTTCAACCGATTCGACACAACTTAACGATGCCACTAGAGTTGGCTTAAGGTACAACATAGATTGAGCCACTTTCTCAAGAAGGTGACACCAATTATCCCTCTCCATTAAGCCAACCCCAATGGCTCGCTTAATGCGTCTGCTATCTGGTTGTGTCGAACCAGTTGCATCCGTGTACGCGGAAGTGGGCGCATTGACCACTTTAGCAATATGCAATGGTTGCCCGTGCGAATGCGTCCCACTTCCGTCGCACTGGGCATAAACTACTGAATGCATTGTGCGAGTGCTCCTCCAGCTTGTCCCTGGTACAGTTGACGCACACCGCTGCTTCGCCTTTATGCTTATCTGGGCAGTCCGACCTAAGGTGCGGACCACCACAGTGGCTGCACAGGTCATCTGGCTCTGTGCATAGGCGTTTCCCATGGCCATACGCCAAGCAGCGGGTACACTGCACCAGAGGCGTCTGATCCTCGACGCGCACTCTCTGAAGATCAATACGGAGCTTGCCTTCAGAGAGTGCCCGCTTCCAGATTGCTGGGGAAACACTCAGCACAATGCAATTTACGTGAGGGTTTCTCGACTTTTTGCGAAACTTAACGTCCACTTTCCGTTCCTCGTCCCCGAGGCCGTGGAATATCTCCTGATTCTGATTCTTAAGGGCTTTCAGCACGTCCTCGTCACTGTGCATCAGCAACACGTCCCTATGAATCAGAAGCGGGTTCCGATTTTTCACGTCCTCGACGACGAGGTTCTCTCCAGCCGCCTCCAATCGTGCCTTGAGTTTGGCCCTCTCCTCTCTTGTAGCGCACCCCATAATAACCCTCTGGTCTTTTGCCTTCCTGACCCTCTCGACACGCACCCAGCCCTCCTTCGCGTCCACCGCTTTCCTCACTCTTTCGAGTACCTTGCCCGCCGAATCCGCCGCCTGTGTCGAGGAGACGACCACGGAGTGCAGCGTTGTTCGCTCCAGGGCTTGTGCCCCGGTGTGGCACTTATTGACGGCCGCTACACTCGCGTAGGTCGTCCCCTCCACACTTTCCCTACTGGCCAGACTGTCTCGGAGTTTGTCGAGTTTCTCGGAGTTGTCTTTCAACTCCGAGATGTGCTCCTTTAGGGTGTTTAAGAGCTCAGTCTGGCCAGCGACAACCTCGACAGAGGACGACGGGGGACAGCAGTCAGCAGTGGGTGCGGGTACCGGTACGGCTACGGGTACGGCTACGGGTGCGGCAGGGGTCTTGTCCAGCTCTGACTCCTTGACCAACTCATAGAGCCGGTTTATGGCTTCGAGCACTGCAGTCTTAATTTCGGCCTTGAGGTTGCGCGAGTTGCCCAAATTAATAAATTGCGGTGCTCGCCCTCCAGCTTCTTGAGCGGTCTTGGAGCATTGACAGGGGCTCGGCGCGTCGACGGGGTAGCAAGGCTCTCCTTGGACGCGAGGAGTGTTTCGTCTCCAAAATCAATTTGCCTCCTCGCGTCAAGAGTCGTGGGCCCCGCTTTCTCCGCCGATCGCGGCGAGCCGCTGGAGCACTGGGACCTCACGGTGCTGGACGGGGTGCGGAACATGTTAATAAACAGTAGCAGACACTGCTCGAGCGGACCCCTGTATATGGGAGATCAGTCTGACAGTGAATATTCGGGAGAAGAGTGAGTTTCTGGAACAAAGAGTGAGTTTTTTGGTAACCTTAAAATCCTTGTATCTTCCAAGTGGGTGATCCAATTTCGTCGATCGAGGTGTCAGGTGAATGGGTACGGCTTCCTGCGCCTATCCCCGTTTTCAGTTTTCCACTCTGACTGCTGGAAGTTGACCTCGTGGCCACGTGGATTTTCGAATTTTCCTAGTTTCTCGGCGAGTTTTCACGGGAAAAATCCCAAACTCAGCCAAGATGTGGTGCTTGTCCAGGTGCTTCGAATGGCACTCCAGAATCACTAGGTCACCGATCGAAATCGCGCAGCGTTTCACTTTTCCCACTTTTTCACTCACTTTGTAGGTTAAATTTTTAGTTTTTCGTCTCTAATTTCGCGAGTTTTCCACCGATTTGAAAAATTTTTTCACGGGCACTTATAACTTGCTAGCGCGCAACTTTTAGCAAAAACGCGGTTGTTTTTGCTCACTTTTGCTATTTTTAAGTATTTTTCGAGCGCGGAGCGGCTTAAAAGTGATCCGATCGCGGCGGGGGGCGCCGTGAGACTTGGGTTAGGTTAGGTTAGGTTAGGTTAGGTTGGGGGACCACCCCACAGTGCTTGCGTCCACGTCGCGTCCCCTGGAAACGACCCAGTTCTGACCACCGTAACGGAGTGGCAGACTGGGTTGGCCAAAGTGCACTGTGCTTTCGTAGTATTTATATTTGCCTTGTTGACTACGAACCTGCGGAAATGTCTAACTCTTTGCGGGATGCCTGCGGGCGATTTTTAAAACAAAAAGGCCCTTCTCAGGGCCAACCCAAAGGCCCTTCTCAGGGCCAACCCAAAGGCCCTTCTCAGGGCCAACCCAAAGGCCCTTCTCAGGGCCAACCCAAAGGCCCTTCTCAGGGCCAACCCAAAGGCCCTTCTCAGGGCCCACCCAAAGGCCCTTCTCAGGGCCAATCTGAGGGCGCATCGGCGTCGGAGGCTAGCCGCGCGGTGTCTGCGGCTAGCATCTATAGCTTAGCGGGCGAGTTGTTGGACTCCGACGACGAGTCCATTATTTGCGAGTCGGACGCAAGTTCGGGGATTGGTCGCCGGGAGCCGGAGAAGCGGGCCCGTCACAGTAATGGGTCCGGGGGTTCCTCGGACTCGAGGCGGCCATCCTACGCGAAGGCCAGGAAGCCGGTGTCGGACACCCACGACGTGGGTCTGGCAGAGGCCCAACACCAGTTGGACCTGTCTCGGCGGGCGCAGCTCCAGCAAGACCTGGAGGAGCGGGTTGCGGCCAAGGAGCAACGGACGCGCGCCGCCCGCGCCAAGTCCGGATACGGCGCGTCCCGCGTTCTCTATGCGGACCACTCACTGGTGGAGCTGGAGCGGATGGCTGAGGAGGACGAAGAGGAGATAGTGGAAGTCGCCTCTAAGTCCTCTAATTTAAAAGGGACTTTTCAAAAGTCCCTTAAATGCAGGGCCGCGAGCATGCGCGGCATCGTCGGGGAGCTGGTGCAGCGGAAGGCGACCGACGAAACGCGGCAACTGCAGGCGAAAGTTGATCGCCTGCAGTCAGAGGTCAGCCAGCTGCACCAGAAGCTGGCTGATGCCACGGCCCGGCCAAACCAAGCCGAGCCGAGACCAGCGGCTGAGGTCCCCCCCTCCAACCTTGAGGATATAATCCGCAAGGTCATCATGGAGGAGAGGGCCTTCACGAGAGCCTGTCTTGCGGGCATAGAGGACAGGCTCTTGCCTGAAAAGCGCCTCCGACCGCCGCTCGCGGCGGACAATAGGCCACGCGAGCTGGAGCCGGAACCTGCGCCTTTGGGAGGCCCGGCATCGGGTGCGCAGCCCCAGGCCTCGAAGCCCTCCAAGGGCAAAGGGAAGGGCAAGGGCAAGAGGACCGAGCCGAGGCCGCCGCTTGCGGCGAATAACAAGCAGTGCGAGCCGGAGCCGTCCTCCTCCCAGACGGAAGACGCCCAGCTTCCCTCAACCACCCCGTCCAACGAGTGGACAGAAGTGGTCCGTAAGGGGAAGGGCAAGAGTAAAAAGTCGGCTACCACCCCTCCCAGCCAATCGCAGAAGACTGGCAAGGGAAAGGGGAAAGGAAAGGGAAAGGGGAAGCTAGTCGCCCCAAAAACCGCGGCCGTCGTGGTGACGCTCACCGCGGAGGCTGCGGACCGAGGGGAGACTTACGAGTCAATTTTGGTGCGGGCGCGTCCCAATGCCGATCCAAACAAACTGGGGATCGGCACTGTGACTTGCCGGCGGACCCAAGCCGGGGCTCGAATATTCGAGTTCCCGGGGGCAGAGGCGAGTGCCCATGCGGACCTCTTTGCAGCGAAGCTCCAGGAGGTCATCGCGGATTCGGCCAAGGTGGCCCGGCCGGTCAAGTCGGCGGCCATAGAGGTGACGGACCTCGATGACTCCGTCACCAAGGAGGAGGTGTTGGCGGCGGTCGCAGCGATAGGGGGCTGTGGCGTCGCGGCGGTCCAAGGCCGGGACATAAGGCCCGGCCGCGGTGGCATGGGCACCATTCGCCTCGAGTGCCCAATAATAATAATAATAATGTATTTATTTCCAAGTATATGGTATTTTGAGATCTTATACACTAATAATGTTCCACATAATATACTACCATTGCTGGCGTAGAAATATAAAAAAAAAAAGCTAAGCACATTCAAAATTCAAATCATCACTAAATTAATTAAAATGTCAAAAAGTAAAATAAAGATTAATTTGTTGTGTCCAAAATACAAGTTCTAAAGTCAAAGTAATACATGCATATATTAAGATTAATTGCAATGTCAGAAAATATAAGCTCTATAGTAAAGTAATAATTATAGATATTATGCCAAAATACTAATAACATAGAATATTCATTACAATGTCAAAAATTATGATTTAAAAATTCATTAACTGAATAAAAGCACATCTCTAATAGCCAAGCAAACATTTTACATTTAAATTTATCTATTGGTAACATTCTGAACGTAGATGGTAATTTATTATAAATTTTGATCGTCATACAACTGGCATTTCTACTATAGAGATGCAGTCTCTGAGGAGGAACTAACAGTTTGCCAGCATTTTTTTTATTCAATCTTTCCGAGACTTGTTCATTCAATGAAAATAAATGAGGGTATTTTTTAACAAATAAACACACCTCAAAAATATACAGACACGGGAGTGGGAGAATTTTTAATTCTTTAAATAATGGTCTGCAATGGTCTAAATATTCTGCTCCACTCATGGCTCGGATACACTTTTTTTGTACTTTAAACGCTCTGTCGACGTCTACTGAATTACCCCATATAACTAGACCGTAACGTAATACTGATGAAACATAACCATGATATGCATTTAGGACTGTTTTTTTACTGGACACTAGTCTCAACTTGCGAAGAGCATATACAAACTTATCAAGCTTACTGCATACTCTTTCCACATGTTCCTTCCAATTCAGTTTGTTGTCAATTATTATACCCAAAAATAAAGCCGATGGTTCTGGTTGTAAAATTGTAGTGTCATGTCGAATTATTGTTGGTGTAGCTGACAAGTTGCTTGTTTGAAATTGTACTACTTTGGTTTTATTAACATTAACATGAAGATTATTGTCCGCTAACCAGTTTATTACATTAATTAATTCAATATTAGTGTCAATTTCTATGTCAGTTTTGTTGGAACATTTTATCGTCAATGTTGTATCGTCAGCAAATTGAATACATTCACATTTTAGGCATTTTAATCGCCGCTGCCAAAGCCGTCCTTGCCAAGGGACGGCTCACGGTAGGGTTCAGCTCGGGTGCAGTCCGGGCACTCGAGAACCAGCCTCTGCGGTGTTTCCGGTGTCTCGGCATCGGACACACCCGGCCCCTGTGTCCGTCCACAGTAGATAGGACGGACACATGCTACCGCTGCGGTAAGGAGGGCCACAAAGCCGCCTCCTGCGAGGTCACCAAGCCGCACTGCGCGGTGTGTGCCGCCAGTGGCTGCCCGGCAGACCACGTCATGAAGGGGAGGAACTGCAATCCTCCCCCTAAGCGGGGCAAAGCGCCGACATGGTCTGCTGCAGCAGCTAACACCGTCGTTCCTGCGGTGGCTGCGGAGGGAGGTGCGATGTCCGACTGATGGATAGAGTCGAACATCGCATCGTTTTACTCGGTCCCAGGCCGTTGGCTGGGCGACCGGGACGGCTTGGTGCCGTTGGTGTCGCGGTCTTCCACAGACTCCCCTCTCCTCTCGCTCTTAGAGAGGGGACCGGGATACGTGGCCGCCGCGTGGGAGACATGGCCCTGGTAGGTGTCATTCCGCAGTCGAAGAAGGGGTTGGAGAAGGCACCGTCCTCTCCCTCCTCTTGGTGGCGATGGGCGGGTGGCAGGCGCGGGGGCGCCTGCGCCCGCATTGCACCCATCACCACTTTCGTCGTTCATTCCCGGGCCCGTCCACCTCCCCACGGGGAAGGCGTGAGGGGTCCGCCCTGAAGGGTAATCGTCGGCGGGGGGCTGGTAGTTGAGGCTGTGCCAGTTTCCCGGTCCCTCGCCACTCAGACGAAGCGGGAGTGCCGCTGGGTCGTTTCTGGGTCGCTCCTCCCAGACGGAAGACGCCCTTCTCCCCTCAACCACCCCGTCCAACGAGTGGACAGAAGTGGTCCGAAAGGGGAAGGGCAAGGGGAAAAAGTCGGCGACCGCCGCCAAAAACCCTCCCAGCCAATCGCAGACGGCCGGCAAGGGTAAGGTGAAAGGAAAAGGGAGGGGAAAGGGTCAACTAGTCGCCCCAAAAACCGCGGCCGTCGTGGTGACACTCACCGCGGAGGCTGCGGAAAGAGGGGAGACTTACGAATCCGTTTTGGTGCGGGCGCGTCCCAATGCCGATCCAACCAAACTGGGGATCGGCACTGTGACTTGCCGGCGGACCCAAGCCGGAGCTCGTATTTTCGAGTTCCCGGGGGCAGATGCAAGTGCCCATGCGGACCTCTTTGCAGCGAAGCTGCAGGAGGTCATCGCGGATTCGGCCAAGGTGGCCCGACCGGTCAAGTCGGCGGCCATAGAGGTGACGGACCTCGATGACTCCGTCACCAAGGAGGAGGTTGTGGCGGCGGTCGCAGCGATAGGGGGCTGTGGCGTCGCAGCGGTCCAAGGCCGGGACATAAGGCCCGGCCGTGGCGGCATGGGCACCATTCGCCTCGAGTGCCCAATCGCCGCTGCCAAAGCCGTCCTTGCTAAGGGACGTCTCACGGTTGGGTTCAGCTCGGGCGCAGTTCGGGCACTCGAGGACCAGCCTCTGCGGTGTTTCCGGTGCCTCGGCATCGGACACACCCGGCCCCTGTGTCCGTCCACGGTGGACAGGACGGACACATGCTACCGCTGCGGCAAGGAGGGCCACAAAGCCGCCTCCTGCGAGGCCGCCAAGCCGCACTGCGCGGTGTGTGCCGCCAGTGGCTGCCCGGCAGACCATATTATGAAGGGGAGGAACTGCAATCCTCCCCCTAAGCGTGGCAAAGCGCAGGCGCCGACCGGGCCTGCTGCTACAGTTAGCACCGTCGCTCCTGCGGCGGCTGCGGAGGGGGGTGCGATGTCCGACTGATGGATAGAGTCGAACATCGCATCCTTCAGGCGAACACAAACCACTGCAGAGCAGCCCAGGATCTGCTGATGCAGACCATGGCTGAGTGGTTGGTGGACTTGGCGGTGGTCGCCGAGCCTTACTCGGTCCCTGGCCGTTGGCTGGGCGACCGGGACGGCTTGGTGGCGTTGGTGTCGCGGCCTTCCACGGACTCCCCTCCCCTCTCGCTCTTAGAGAGGGGACCGGGATACGTGGCCGCCGCGTGGGGAGACATGGCCCTGGTGGGGGTCTATTTCTCTCCAAACCGCCCTATCTCGGACTTCGAGGATTTTCTCGAAATCATCACCGCAGTCGTAGGGAGGGCGGCGCCGCGCCAGGTCGTGGTGTTGGGTGACCTGAACGCCAAGTCGGTGGCCTGGGGCAACCTGGCCGCCGGGTGCAACGTCCGGGGACGCGCCGTCGAGTTTTGGGCGGCCTCATGTGGTGTGTCCCTCCTCAACAGGGGGGCGGTCCACACGTGTGTGCGGCAACAGGGCGGGTCGGTGGTGGACGTCTCGTTTGCCACGCCCGTGCTGGCCGCCCGCGTCGTCAACTGGCGGGTAGAGATGGTGGAGACCTTGTCGGACCACCGATATGTGCGGTTCGACATCTCCATCCGGGGAGGGGGAATGGCCCGCGCTGTGCAATCTCCCTTCCCGCGGTGGGCACTCACCCGCCTGGACCGGGAGGCAGCTAAGGAGGCGGCCTTTCTTCAGGACTGGCTGTCGCCCCCCGTCGAGGTCCTGGACGTGGACGCCGCAGCGGTCCGGCTCAGGGAATCCCTGACAGAGGTGTGCAACTCCAGCATGCCTCGGTCTCGCCGTCCGCCTCCCCGTCGCGCCGTCTATTGGTGGACGGAGGAGCTGGCGGCGCTCAGGGCCGCCTGCGTGGCGGCCAGAAGGGCCTACACGCGGAGCCGACGACGCAGCGCCCAAAACCGAGTCCGGGCAGAGGAGGACCTCCTATACGCCTCTTACCGAGAGGCGACGACGGTCCTCAAAGCTGCAATGGGCGCTGCAAAAGACTCGGCGAGGGCCGAGATGCTGGAGGGTCTCGACAGGGATCCTTATGGGAGACCATACAGGGCGGCGCGGAACCAACTACGCCCTTATGGTCCCCCACTGACGGAGACGCTCGAGCCAGCGTTGCTGGACGGGGTGGTCCGGTCCCTGTTTCCGTGCAGGGCCGACTTCACCCCACCAACGATGGACCCCCCGCAAGGGGCGGCTTCGCCGGATGAGGAGGTCCCCCCGGTGACGGCGGCGGAGTTCTACGCGGGGGTTCTCAGCCTCCGCGCGAAGAAGACGGCCCCCGGACCAGACGGCGTCCCCGCACGGGTGGTGGCGATCGCCGCCTCCCAAATGGAGGACAGGTTTCGGGACCTCTTCAGCGCGTGCTTTACGGCTGGAAGGTTCCCGAAACTGTGGAAGGAGGGGCAGCTATGCCTCCTCCGAAAGGAGGGACGCCCGGTGGACTCCCCATCGGCATACCGGCCCATCGTCCTGCTCGATGAGGTCGGTAAATTGTTCGAGGGGATTGTCGCCTCCCGGCTTGAAAGCCTTTTGCAGGGGGTAGGGCCGGATCTGTCGGATGCCCAATTTGGTTTCCGTCGTGGGCGTTCGACGATCGACGCGCTGGCCCTACTCAAGGGTCAGGTGAAGGAGGCGGTGGAGGCGGGGGACGGAGTGCTGGCGGTGTCATTCGACATTGCAAACGCCTTCAACTCCGTCCCCCACTCGACGATATTGGAGGCGCTCCGGTATCACGGAGTGCCCCAATACCTGCGAAACCTCCTGGCCAGCTACTTGGAGGGCCGAGAGGTCCTCCTCGTGGACAAGACGGCCACAGTGAGGCGGTACGGCGCAGAGTCCGGTGTTCCGCAGGGGTCAGTGCTGGGGCCCCCCCTGTGGAACATCGGGTTTGACTGGCTCCTGCGGGGAGCCCTCCTCCAGGGCACGAGTGTCATCTGCTACGCGGATGACACTCTCCTCACTGCCCGGGGGAGGAACTTTGGGGACGCGGCCTGTCTGGCCTCGGCTGGCGGGTCCTTGGTTGCAGAGAGGATCCGCCACCTGGGATTGAAGGTGGCGCTGCACAAGACCGAGGCCGTGTTCTTTCGCGGGCCTCGGCAGCGCTGCCCTCCCGACGCTCACATTGTCGTGGAGGGCGTCAGAGTGGAGGTCCAGCCCCAGATGAAATATCTGGGCCTGGTGCTGGACGAGAGGTGGCGCTTCGGCCCGCATTTCAGCGGGCTGTCGACGCGCCTCTTAAAAGCCGCGGACGCCTTCTCATGGCTCCTCCCGAACCTGGGGGGGCCCAAGGCAAAATGCCGGCGCCTATATGCCGGCATCCTGCGGAGCATGGCCCTATACGGGGCCCCCATCTGGGCAGACTCCCTTCACAGGAGGGAGAATGCGACCGCCATCCGCAAGCCCCAAAGGGCCATTGCACAGCGGGTGGCAAGGGCCTACCGCTCGGTGGGCTTCTCGGCGGCGTGCGCTCTGGCCGGCACTCCTCCTTGGGAGTTGGAGGCCTGGGTGCTCGCCAGAGTGTACGAGTGGACTGCGCAACGGAAGGCGCTCGGGGAGCGCCCCGTCACCGAGGAGCGGGAGGCCGTGCGGCGGGAGGCGAAGGACGCCATCGTCCTCCACTGGACGGAGGACCTCGCCGCAGCCGCTTTTGGCCGCCGGACGTTGGACGCGCTCGGTCCGGTCCTGCAGGGCTGGCTCGAGCGGTCACACGGTTTCCTCTCGTTCCGTCTGGTGCAGGTGTTGTCCGGCCATGGCTGTTTCGGATCGTACCTGCACCGGTTAGGGAGGGAGGAGACCCCGGCGTGCCACGACTGTGGGGCGGCGGAGGACACGGCACAGCACACCCTCGAGGTGTGCCCGGCTTGGTCCGAGCTACGCCGCGGTCTGACTGCGGTGGTTGGACAGGACCTCTCGCTTCCCGGCGTAGTCAACGCCATGCTGGGGAGCGAGGAGGCCTGGGCAGCGGTTGCCTCCTTTTGCGAGGATGTAATCTCGCAAAAGGAGGAGGCGGAGCGCGCGCGGGAGGACGACCCTCTCGCTGCGCCACTCCGCAGACGAAGAAGGGGTCGGAGAAGGCGCTGTCCTCTCCCTCCTCATGGTGGCGATGGGCGGGTGGTAGGCACGGGGGTGCCTGCGCCCGCATTGCACCCATCACCACCTTCGTCAGTCATTCCCGGACCCGTCCTCCCCCCCCCTACGGGCGTGGGGTGAGGGCGTGATGGGTCCGCCCTGAAGGGCAATCGTCGGCGGAGGACTGGTCGTTAAGGCTGTGCCAGTTTCCCAGTCCCCCGCCACTCAGACGAAGCGGGAATGCCGCTGGGTCGTTTTAGTGGGTATACCGGGTCAGACCGGGGAGTCCCACATAGCCCCCCATCCCCCGATGGGAGGGTATGCGTAATGCATTTTTTCCCAGCGCAAAAAAAAAAAAAAAAAAGGTTAGGTTAGGTTAGGTTAGGTTTTTTTTTTTTTTTATAATGAGTATTTTTGCCGCAGACTTGATGGTCCGCGCCTTTGTTTAATACATATTAATTTGTTTGCTGGGTTTTTATCTTAATTATAAATATCGTACTCCTCTCCGGACACTTAAATTAATTTATCTTATATGATAACTTAAAATCTACGTGAGTCCATCACATTTTTTTTTTATTTTTTTATTTTTTTTTTTTTTTCTCCATGCTGTATATAATTATGTAGTCATGCATACAAAGAAATCGACAACCGCTACTTGACATTGAATAATAAAAATACACTAAAAAGAACTATATAATAAATGAATAAATATCTTCTTAAACATCTTGGTTTACATGCTTACATTACATGCTATACAATAATTTATAACTAATTGAATTTATTACTGAATACAAGAAATATAATACTATATATATAAAATATACTACTAAATATACATGCACTGTTTTTTTTTTTTTTTTTTTTTTTTATTACAAATATTAATTAATTGCTACTTTTTGTTTCACATTTTACTTAATTTAGCTTCTATTATGGTTTCACACGGGGGAAACGAGAGCTGCATGGCAATGTGAGTCGACCAGCACCGATCGACGGCGTCCGTTCACGAACATGACTCGCCCATCCGCGCCGTCCAGCTCAACCATATTTTAGGGAACCGAACGACCGGATGGGCAGCGCCACCATCGGCAGTGCTTTTAAGTGAGTATGACAGACCCACTTTGCCATGCAGCTTACAAAATTTGTTTACTCTAAGTTACGATACAGACAGACAAGCTAATAATATTTTTTGTTAGGGTTTGGGGTTTGGTTAGTATTGACGTAAGGTTCTATAGGGTTAGGGTTGGGATGGGGACCACTAAGGTAGAATTTGGGTGGGTTTTCTGACCAGGGATTTCGCCAGCCTGAGCAGGGCTTCCACAACTGCTGCGTCTCGATGCTGCATGGCCGTCCTCAAGTTGTAATCGACGACCGTTTTAGTAGGCGCATCCATCGCTCTCTTTGCGAACCGACCCGTGGCGTCATCGGCGTCGTCGGTATAATAGACGCAACTGACTGTGTGTCTCGACACCGCCACTACCGCGTGAGATACGCTATCGTGGATTGTGAGCCTCCTGGACTCGGTGTTGATAATAATCACGCTTTCGAAGGTTAGACCCTGAGCCTCGTGGATGGTTAGGACGCGCGACCCTACGCCGGACCCGTACCCCTGGCTAATAAGAGAAGCTTTCTCCTCTTGCGTATGAACCAGGAATAGGGTGTTTTGGGCGGTGCTCGGTATTTGCGCTCCTGTGTATCCTTTGACGCTCAGTGAATGAACTTGCGACAGCGACGACTTGGAGGAGTATATACCGGAGTATATCTCGCTCAGTGCCAAGGCTACATCCATAGGATTGCGGTGTGTGCAGAGCAGTTCCTGAGTGATGCCAGCCACCAGGTTTGGACGGGTATACCTTAATTCGAATAGGTTCTCTCTGTCCAAAAATGGTAGCTGGTTTATGTCTCCGATGAGGACAACCTCGCTTGCTCCTGACAACTTTACTGCCATAACTATAGCCCCAAAGTGGTTCATAAGGGCCTCGTCTACCGTTAGGCGGTAGCACTTCTCTTCCTTTTTGAACCCGTTTACTAAGATTGAGGCCATAGTGCGCACCTTTGTCTTTACCTTGTTCCCTAAGCGGTGCGCAAGCTTCTCTCTAAGATCTTTGGCAGCTTCGGTCGTCGTGGTGGCTACAACGTCCTTCTCCACGTCGAAGTGTTTGACCACCCAGGTTGTTTTGCCGCAGCCCGGAACTCCATTTACCCACCTGATATTGGGTACCGTCCAACTTTCCTGCGATGCTGAGTTCCCCAAGATGGATTGCGCCATTTCGAGGATCCTATCGTCCAGCATGATCTTGGTACATTTGGCGGTAACCACTATCGGGTCGTCATTAGGTGATTTAAATTTTAGTTTCCCTACACGCTCCGTTTCCTCCTCGTCCAGCGCCACAAAACCGTTCCTCGCGCTGTAGGCCGCCATGTACGACCCCGTCATTTCCCCTTTGATGACTAGGGATTTGACGTTGTCGTACACGGCCGCCTCAGCCTCCTCGAGCAGTACCCCTAACAGTCCTTCTGTGTTTCTTTGGAAGGTCTGCAGGATCTTCCTGCATGTCATGAGATTGACCTCTCGGGTCGCTCTCACGATTGCTACGTACTCGAGAAAGGCGCTTTTCACGTGGTCTGTGATGCCCGAGTTTACTACTAGGACAGGCGGGCTGACTTGCCCTTTGTCAGTTTAAAAGGTTTCCGCCAGCAGGTTGGCGGATTGTTCTGGACTGAGAGTCTCGCCTGCGCTGTTTCTCAGGAGCGCATCGTTCTGTCTTCTGGCTGTTTTCCTTAGTACCCTGTAGATGCCGTCCCACATGCTCTCTCGGTCTTGCTTCGTGCAGAACTCCTTCCAGTTGAGAGTGGCTGCCTCCGTTGCTGCTATGAGGTACGTGTTTTTGGCCTGTACGTATTTTTCGATGGTGAAATGTCTCCGGCTAGCGGCTGCGTTCCGGATCCTTCTCTTCTTTGTCATTGCGTCTTTTTGGAGACGATCTAGTGAAGGATTCCACCATGGGGGTTTTGCGTTGTTCTTGGGCGAACCCAATTTTGGGATCGCTACGTCGCATGAGCGGTGGATGTTTTGGATGTACGTTTCTATGAGTGATTCCAGATCCTTTGGGTGCAAGACGTTCGACACCCTGACTGGTGTAATGTCGTTCTCTGCTAGGCTGGCCTTGAAATGCGTGTTGAAGTCGGACCACTTTGCCTTCTTAGTGTTGTAGATGCGTGTCGATATTGGCCTTAGAGGTTCCAAGGCCTTCTCTAAGCGCATTGAGAAGGTAATTGCGTTATGATCTGAAGTTACTACACATCTATTCACCCGCCATTCTTCGACCTTGCCTAACAGCGACAGGCTGCATACCGTTACGTCGACGTTGCTTGTACACCACCTGTCGCCTCTGTAGGTCTCGAACGTTGGTGTAGTACCTGTGTTTAGGATCTGGAGATCCCGCTCATTGAGGAACGAGTTATACGCCGCCCCGCGATGGTTTTCGGAGACACTTCCCCACCATTGACTCCAGGCATTTACGTCTCCTCCCACTATGGTGTTCTGTGTGTGTAGTTTTTCTAGGGTTGTGTGTGTCTCTAACAGATACGGTTCTATGTCCTGGTCACCTTCAAAATAGACCGATAGCACCCCAAAGCTGAGCTGGCCCACCTTCAGCAAGACGGCAGAGATGTTTTCGGTCACAAGCTGGGGGTCGTGGACGACCTCCAGGTTGTCACCAAACACAACTATCGCCGCCTTCACTGGTTTTTGGCGGTTCAGGCTGCACTGGATGACTTGCGTGCCGGGGTATTGTTTCATTACACCTGTTCGTCCTACGTAGGGCTCTTGAACAAGTGCTACTGAAATTCCCTTTGCCTGAGCCGCCATGTGGAGTTCTTCTGTGGCCAGCTTGGAGCGCTGAAGATTTGCTTGAATGAAATTTAATCTTGCTTTCGGTGTTATTGAGTTTTGAAGGGTGACAGGTTGAGTGGTTGTTGGTGCCTCTTGGTCGCCCTTAGCAATAGGCCCTGAGGTTAGGGCGCGGGTTAGGTTAGGTTAGGTTAGGTTAGGTTAGGTTAGGTTAGGTTGGGGGACCACCCCACAGTGCTTGCGTCCACGTCGCGTCCCCTGGAAACGACCCAGTTCTGACCACCGTAACGGAGTGGCAGACTGGGTTGGCCAAAGTGCACTGTGCTTTCGTAGTATTTATATTTGCCTTGTTGACTACGAACCTGCGGAAATGTCTAACTCTTTGCGGGATGCCTGCGGGCGATTTTTAAAACAAAAAGGCCCTTCTCAGGGCCAACCCAAAGGCCCTTCTCAGGGCCAACCCAAAGGCCCTTCTCAGGGCCAACCCAAAGGCCCTTCTCAGGGCCAACCCAAAGGCCCTTCTCAGGGCCAACCCAAAGGCCCTTCTCAGGGCCCACCCAAAGGCCCTTCTCAGGGCCAATCTGAGGGCGCATCGGCGTCGGAGGCTAGCCGCGCGGTGTCTGCGGCTAGCATCTATAGCTTAGCGGGCGAGTTGTTGGACTCCGACGACGAGTCCATTATTTGCGAGTCGGACGCAAGTTCGGGGATTGGTCGCCGGGAGCCGGAGAAGCGGGCCCGTCACAGTAATGGGTCCGGGGGTTCCTCGGACTCGAGGCGGCCATCCTACGCGAAGGCCAGGAAGCCGGTGTCGGACACCCACGACGTGGGTCTGGCAGAGGCCCAACACCAGTTGGACCTGTCTCGGCGGGCGCAGCTCCAGCAAGACCTGGAGGAGCGGGTTGCGGCCAAGGAGCAACGGACGCGCGCCGCTCGCGCCAAGTCCGGATACGGCGCGTCCCGCGTTCTCTATGCGGACCACTCACTGGTGGAGCTGGAGCGGATGGCTGAGGAGGACGAAGAGGAGATAGTGGAAGTCGCCTCTAAGTCCTCTAATTTAAAAGGGACTTTTCAAAAGTCCCTTAAATGCAGGGCCGCGAGCATGCGCGGCATCGTCGGGGAGCTGGTGCAGCGGAAGGCGACCGACGAAACGCGGCAACTGCAGGCGAAAGTTGATCGCCTGCAGTCAGAGGTCAGCCAGCTGCACCAGAAGCTGGCTGATGCCACGGCCCGGCCAAACCAAGCCGAGCCGAGACCAGCGGCTGAGGTCCCCCCCTCCAACCTTGAGGATATAATCCGCAAGGTCATCATGGAGGAGAGGGCCTTCACGAGAGCCTGTCTTGCGGGCATAGAGGACAGGCTCTTGCCTGAAAAGCGCCTCCGACCGCCGCTCGCGGCGGACAATAGGCCACGCGAGCTGGAGCCGGAACCTGCGCCTTCGGGAGGCCCGGCATCGGGTGCGCAGCCCCAGGCCTCGAAGCCCTCCAAGGGCAAAGGGAAGGGCAAGGGCAAGAGGACCGAGGGGGCCTCTCAAACGCCCTCCACGAGCGCGGAGGCAGCGTCTGTCGCCCCAGCCGACCCCCGGAACTCGCAGGGGGAAGACGCCCTTCTTCCCTCCACCACCCCGTCCAACCAGCCCTGGACAAAAGTGGTCAAGGGGGGAAAGGGGAAAAAGCCCAAGCCCGCTGCGACTGCCCCAGCAGGCAAAAAGGCCCCAGCCGGCGGGAGGAAACTGGTCCCTCCCAAAACCGCGGCCGTCGTGGTGACCATCACCCCAGAGGCCGTGGAACGGGGGGAGACTTACGAGTCCGTTTTGGTGCGGGCGCGTCCCAATGCCGATCCAACCAAACTGGGGATCGGCACTGTGACTTGCCGGCGGACCCAAGCCGGGGCTCGAATATTCGAGTTCCCGGGGGCAGAGGCGAGTGCCCATGCGGACCTCTTTGCAGCGAAGCTCCTGGAGGTCATCGCGGATTCGGCCAAGGTGGCCCGGCCGGTCAAGTCGGCGGCCATAGAGGTGACGGACCTCGATGACTCCGTCACCAAGGAGGAGGTGGTGGCGGCGGTCGCAGCGATAGGGGGCTGTGGCGTCGCGGCGGTCCAAGGCCGGGACATAAGGCCCGGCCGCGGTGGCATGGGCACCATTCGCCTCGAGTGCCCAATCGCCGCTGCCAAAGCCGTCCTTGCCAAGGGACGGCTCACGGTAGGGTTCAGCTCGGGTGCAGTCCGGGCACTCGAGAACCAGCCTCTGCGGTGTTTCCGGTGCCTCTGCATCGGACACACCCGGCCTCTGTGTCCGTCCACGGTAGACAGGACGGACACATGCTACCGCTGCGGTAAGGAGGGCCACAAAGCCGCCTCCTGCGAGGTCGCCAAGCCGCACTGCGCGGTGTGTGCCGCCAGTGGCTGCCCGGCAGACCACGTCATGAAGGGGAGGAACTGCAATCCTCCCCCTAAGCGGGGCAAAGCGCCGACATGGTCTGCTGCAGCAGCTGGCACCGCCGTTCCTGCGGCGGCTGCGGAGGGAGGTGCGATGTCCGCCTGATGGATAGAGTCGAACATCGCATCGTCTTACTCGGTCCCAGGCCGTTGGCTGGGCGACCGGGACGGCTTGGTGCCATTGGTGTCGCGGTCTTCCACAGACTCCCCTCTCCTCTCGCTTTTAGAGAGGGGACCGGGATACGTGGCCGCCGCGTGCGAGACATGGCCCTAGTTGGTGTCAACTATGGCCCTGGTTGTGTAAGAAGGGGTTGGAGAAGGCACCGTCCTCTCCCTCCTCTTGGTGATGATGGGCGGGCGACAGGCGCGGGGGTGCCTGCGCCCGCATTGCACCCATCACCACTTTCGTCGTTCATTCCCGGGCCCGTCCACCTCCCCACGGGGAAGGCGTGAGGGGTCCGCCCTGAAGGGTAATCGTCGGCGGAGGGCAGGTAGTTGAGGCTGTGCCAGTTTCCCGGTCCTTCGCCACTCAGACGAAGCGGGAGTGCCGCTGGGTCGTTTTAGTGGGTATACCGGGTCAGACCGGGGAGTCCCACATAGCCCCCCATCCCCCGATGGGAGGGTATGCGTAATGCATTTTTTCCCAGCGCAAAAAAAAAAAAAAAAAAAAAAAAAAAAAAAAAGGTTAGGTTAGGTTAGGTTGGGGGACCACCCCACAGTGCTTGCGTCCACGTCGCGTCCCCTGGAAACGACCCAGTTCTGACCACCGTAACGGAGTGGGAGACTGGGTTGGCCAAAGTGCACTGTGCTTTCGTAGTATTTATATTTGCCTTGTTGACTACGAACCTGCGGAAATGTCTAACTCTTTGCGGGATGCCTGCGGGCGATTTTTAAAACAAAAAGGCCCTTCTCAGGGCCAACCCAAAGGCCCTTCTCAGGGCCAACCCAAAGGCCCTTCTCAGGGCCAACCCAAAGGCCCTTCTCAGGGCCCACCCAAAGGCCCTTCTCAGGGCCAATCTGAGGGCGCATCGGCGTCGGAGGCTAGCCGCGCGGTGTCTGCGGCTAGCATCTATAGCTTAGCGGGCGAGTTGTTGGACTCCGACGACGAGTCCATTATTTGCGAGTCGGACGCAAGTTCGGGGATTGGTCGCCGGGAGCCGGAGAAGCGGGCCCGTCACAGTAATGGGTCCGGGGGTTCCTCGGACTCGAGGCGGCCATCCTACGCGAAGGCCAGGAAGCCGGTGTCGGACACCCACGACGTGGGTCTGGCAGAGGCCCAACACCAGTTGGACCTGTCTCGGCGGGCGCAGCTCCAGCAAGACCTGGAGGAGCGGGTTGCGGCCAAGGAGCAACGGACGCGCGCCGCCCGCGCCAAGTCCGGATACGGCGCGTCCCGCGTTCTCTATGCGGACCACTCACTGGTGGAGCTGGAGCGGATGGCTGAGGAGGACGAAGAGGAGATAGTGGAAGTCGCCTCTAAGTCCTCTAATTTAAAAGGGATTTTTCAAAAGTCCCTTAAATGCAGGGCCGCGAGCATGCGCGGCATCGTCGGGGAGCTGGTGCAGCGGAAGGCGACCGACGAAACGCGGCAACTGCAGGCGAAAGTTGATCGCCTGCAGTCAGAGGTCAGCCAGCTGCACCAGAAGCTGGCTGATGCCACGGCCCGGCCAAACCAAGCCGAGCCGAGACCAGCGGCTGAGGTCCCCCCCTCCAACCTTGAGGATATAATCCGCAAGGTCATCATGGAGGAGAGGGCCTTCACGAGAGCCTGTCTTGCGGGCATAGAGGACAGGCTCTTGCCTGAAAAGCGCCTCCGACCGCCGCTCGCGGCGGACAATAGGCCACGCGAGCTGGAGCCGGAACCTGCGCCTTTGGGAGGCCCGGCATCGGGTGCGCAGCCCCAGGCCTCGAAGCCCTCCAAAGGCAAAGGGAAGGGCAAGGGCAAGAGGACCGAGCCGAGGCCGCCGCTTGCGGCGGATAACAAGCAGTGCGAGCCGGAGCCGTCCTCCTCCCAGATGGAAGACGCCCAGCTTCCCTCAACCACCCCGTCCAACGAGTGGACAGAAGTGGTCCGTAAGGGGAAGGGCAAGAGTAAAAAGTCGGCCACCACCCCTCCCAGCCAATCGCAGAAGACTGGCAAGGGAAAGGGGAAAGGAAAGGGAAAGGGGAAGCTAGTCGCCCCAAAAACCGCGGCCGTCGTGGTGACGCTCACCGCGGAGGCTGCGGACCGAGGGGAGACTTACGAGTCAATTTTGGTGCGGGCGCGTCCCAATGCCGATCCAACCAAACTGGGGATCGGCACTGTGACTTGCCGGCGGACCCAAGCCGGGGCTCGAATATTCGAGTTCCCGGGGGCAGAGGCGAGTGCCCATGCGGACCTCTTTGCAGCCAAGCTCAGGGAGGTCATCGCAGATTCGGCCAAGGTGGCCCGACCGGTCAAGTCGGCAGCCATAGAGGTGACGGACCTTGATGACTCCGTCACCAAGGAGGAGGTGTCGGCGGCGGTCGCAGCGATAGGGGGCTGTGACGTCGCGGCGGTCCAAGGCCGGGACATAAGGCCCGGCCGCGGCGGCATGGGCACCATTCGCCTCGAGTGCCCAATCGCCGCTGCCAAAGCCGTCCTTGCCAAGGGACGGCTCAAAGTTGGGTTTAGCTCGGGTGCAGTCCGGGCACTCGAGGACCAGCCTCTGCGGTGTTTCCGGTGCCTCGGCATCGGACACACCCGGCCCCTGTGTCCGTCCACGGTAGACAGGACGGACACATGCTACCGCTGCGGTAAGGAGGGCCACAAAGCCGCCTCCTGCGAGGTCGCCAAGCCGCACTGCGCGGTGTGTGCCGCGAGTGGCTGCCCGGCAAACCACGTCATGAAGGGGAGGAACTGCAATCCTCCCCCTAAGCGGGGCAAAGCGCCGACATGGTCTAGCACCGTCGCTCCTGCGGCGGCTGCAGAGGGAGATGCGATGTCCGACTGATGGATAGAGTCGAACATCGCATCGTCTTACTCGGTCCCAGGCCGTTGGCTGGGCGACCGAAACGGCTTGGTGCCGTTGGTGACGCGGTCTTCCACAGACTCCCCTCTCCTCTCGCTTTTAGAGAGGGGACCGGGATACGTGGCCGCCGCGTGGGAGACATGGCCCTGGTTGGTGTCACTCCGCAGATGAAGAAGGGGTTGGAGAAGGCACCGTCCTCTCCCTCCTCTTGGTGGTGATGGGCGGGCGACAGGCGCGGGGGTGCCTGCGCCCGCATTGCACCCATCACCACTTTCGTCGTTCATTCCCGGGCCCGTCCACCTCCCCACGGGGAAGGCGTGAGGGGTCCGCCCTGAAGGGCAATCGTCGGCGGGGGGCTGGTAGTTGAGGCTGTGCCAGTTTCCCAGTCCCTCGCCACTCAGACGAAGCGGGAATGCCGCTGGGTCTTTTTAGTGGGTATACCGGGTCAGACCGGGGAGTCCCACATAGCCCCCCATCCCCCGATGGGAGGGTATGCGTAATGCATTTTTTCCCAGCGCAAAAAAAAAAAAAAAAAAAAAAAAAAAAAAAAAAAAAAAAAAAAAAAAAGGTTAGGTTAGGTTGGGGGACCACCCCACAGTGCTTGCGTCCACGTCGCGTCCCCTGGAAACGACCCAGTTCTGACCACCGTAACGGAGTGGCAGACTGGGTTGGCCAAAGTGCACTGTGCTTTCGTAGTATTTATATTTGCCTTGTTGACTACGAACCTGCGGAACTATCATGTCTAACTCTTTGCGGGATGCCTGCGGGCGATTTTTAAAACAAAAAGGCCCTTCTCAGGGCCAACCCAAAGGCCCTTCTCAGGGCCAACCCAAAGGCCCTTCTCAGGGCCAACCCAAAGGCCCTTCTCAGGGCCAACCCAAAGGCCCTTCTCAGGGCCAACCCAAAGGCCCTTCTCAGGGCCCACCCAAAGGCCCTTCTCAGGGCCAATCTGAGGGCGCATCGGCGTCGGAGGCTAGCCGCGCGGTGTCTGCGGCTAGCATCTATAGCTTAGCGGGCGAGTTGTTGGACTCCGACGACGAGTCCATTATTTGCGAGTCGGACGCAAGTTCTGGGATTGGTCGCCGGGAGCCGGAGAAGCGGGCCCGTCACAGTAATGGGTCCGGGGGTTCCTCGGACTCGAGGCGGCCATCCTACGCGAAGGCCAGGAAGCCGGTGTCGGACACCCACGACGTGGGTCTGGCAGAGGCCCAACACCAGTTGGACCTGTCTCGGCGGGCGCAGCTCCAGCAAGACCTGGAGGAGCGGGTTGCGGCCAAGGAGCAACGGACGCGCGCCGCCCGCGCCAAGTCCGGATACGGCGCGTCCCGCGTTCTCTATGCGGACCACTCACTGGTGGAGCTGGAGCGGATGGCTGAGGAGGACGAAGAGGAGATCTAGTGGAAGTCGCCTCTAAGTCCTCTAATTTAAAAGGGACTTTTCAAAAGTCCCTTAAATGCAGGGCCGCGAGCATGCGCGGCATCGTCAGGGAGCTGGTGCAGCGGAAGGCGACCGACGAAACGCGGCAACTGCAGGCGAAAGTTGATCGCCTGCAGTCAGAGGTCAGCCAGCTGCACCAGAAACTGGCTGATGCCACGGCCCGGCCAAACCAAGCCGAGCCGAGACCAGCGGCTGAGGTCCCCCCCTCCAACCTTGAGGATATAATCCGCAAGGTCATCATGGAGGAGAGGGCCTTCACGAGAGCCTGTCTTGCGGGCATAGAGGACAGGCTCTTGCCTGAAAAGCGCCTCCGACCGCCGCTCGCGGCGGACAATAGGCCACGCGAGCTGGAGCCGGAACCTGCGCCTTTGGGAGGCCCGGCATCGGGTGCGCAGCCCCAGGCCTCGAAGCCCTCCAAGGGCAAAGGGAAGGGCAAGGGCAAGAGGACCGAGGGGGCCTCTCAAACGCCCTCCACGAGCGCGGAGGCAGCGTCTGTCGCCCCAGCCGACCCCCGGAACTCGCAGGGGGAAGACGCCCTTCTTCCCTCCACCACCCCGTCCAACCAGCCCTGGACAAAAGTGGTCAAGGGGGGAAAGGGGAAAAAGCCCAAGCCCGCTGCGACTGCCCCAGCAGGCAAAAAGGCCCCAGCCGGCGGGAGGAAACTGGTCCCTCCCAAAACCGCGGCCGTCGTGGTGACCATCACCCCGGAGGCCGTGGAACGGGGGGAGACTTACGAGTCCGTTTTGGTGCGGGCGCGTCCCAATGCCGATCCAACCAAACTGGGGATCGGCACTGTGACTTGCCGGCGGACCCAAGCCGGGGCTCGAATATTCGAGTTCCCGGGGGCAGAGGCGAGTGCCCATGCGGACCTCTTTGCAGCGAAGCTCCTGGAGGTCATCGCGGATTCGGCCAAGGTGGCCCGGCCGGTCAAGTCGGCGGCCATAGAGGTGACGGACCTCGATGACTCCGTCACCAAGGAGGAGGTGGTGGCGGCGGTCGCAGCGATAGGGGGCTGTGGCGTCGCGGCGGTCCAAGGCCGGGACATAAGGCCCGGCCGCGGTGGCATGGGCACCATTCGCCTCGAGTGCCCAATCACCGCTGCCAAAGCCGTCCTTGCCAAGGGACGGCTCACGGTAGGGTTCAGCTCGGGTGCAGTCCGGGCACTCGAGAACCAGCCTCTGCGGTGTTTCCGGTGCCTCTGCATCGGACACACCCGGCCCCTGTGTCCGTCCACGGTAGACAGGACGGACACATGCTACCGCTGCGGTAAGGAGGGCCACAAAGCCGCCTCCTGCGAGGTCGCCAAGCCGCACTGCGCGGTGTGTGCCGCCAGTGGCTGCCCGGCAGACCACGTCATGAAGGGGAGGAACTGCTATCCTCCCCCTAAGCGGGGCAAAGCGCCGACATGGTCTGCTGCAGCAGCTAGCACCGTCGTTCCTGCGGCGGCTGCGGAGGGAGGTGCGATGTCCGACTGATGGATAGAGTCGAACATCGCATCGTCTTACTCGGTCCCAGGCCGTTGGCTGGGCGACCGGGACGGCTTGGTGCCGTTGGTGTCGCGGTCTTCCACAGACTCCCCTCTCCTCTCGCTTTTAGAGAGGGGACCGGGATACGTGGCCGCCGCGTGCGAGACATGGCCCTAGTTGGTGTCAACTATGGCCCTGGTTGTGTAAGAAGGGGTTGGAGAAGGCACCGTCCTCTCCCTCCTCTTGGTGATGATGGGCGGGCGACAGGCGCGGGGGTGCCTGCGCCCGCATTGCACCCATCACCACTTTCGTCGTTCATTCCCGGGCCCGTCCACCTCCCCACGGGGAAGGCGTGAGGGGTCCGCCCTGAAGGGTAATCGTCGGCGGGGGGCTGGTAGTTGAGGCTGTGCCAGTTTCCCGGTCCCTCGCCACTCAGACGAAGCGGGAGTGCCGCTGGGTCGTTTTAGTGGGTATACCGGGTCAGACCGGGGAGTCCCACATAGCCCCCCATCCCCCGAAATGCATTTTTTCCCAGCGCAAAAAAAAAAAAAAAAAAAAAATAGGTTAGGTTGGGGGACCACCCCACAGTGCTTGCGTCCACGTCGCGTCCCCTGGAAACGACCCAGTTCTGACCACCGTAACGGAGTGGCAGACTGGGTTGGCCAAAGTGCACTGTGCTTTCGTAGTATTTATATTTGCCTTGTTGACTACGAACCTGCGGAAATGTCTAACTCTTTGCGGGATGCCTGCGGGCGATTTTTAAAACAAAAAGGCCCTTCTCAGGGCCAACCCAAAGGCCCTTCTCAGGGCCATCCCAAAGGCCCTTCTCAGGGCCAACCCAAAGGCCCTTCTCAGGGCCAACCCAAAGGCCCTTCTCAGGGCCAACACAAAGGCCCTTCTCAGGGCCAACCAAAAGGCCCTTCTCAGGGCCCACCTAAAGGCCCTTCTCAGGGCCAATCTGAGGGCGCATCGGCGTCGGAGGCTAGCCGCGCGGTATCTGCGGCTAGCATCTATAGCTTAGCGGGCGAGTTGTTGGACTCCGACGACGAGTCCATTATTTGCGAGTCGGACGCAAGTTCGGGGATTGGTCGCCGGGAGCCGGAGAAGCGGGCCCGTCACAGTAATGGGTCCGGGGGTTCCTCGGACTCGAGGCGGCCATCCTACGCGAAGGCCAGGAAGCCGGTGTCGGACACCCACGACGTGGGTCTGGCAGAGGCCCAACACCAGTTGGACCTTGTAACAAATCTACTGAATTTGGAGGAATAAAAGAGTTGAGACAGTAGACTTGAACATTATTATATTGAGGGGAAAGTAAAAAATACAAAACAGTTATAAAAAAGGGCACACTCTCAGAAGGGAGGAGGGAGGAGGTTTTAAAGAACTTTACGGTTGTGGTTATCCTTGGCTTAATGGTTCCACGGCAGTGCAGGTCACTCTGGTTGTGATTAAGATGGTCCTCTTTAGTGTCAGCGTCACCTTGAGTAGGAGGACCAGCAGCAGTATCAGCGTCACCTTGAGTAGGAGGACCAGCAGCAGTATCAGCGTCACCTTGAGTAGGAGGACCAGCAGCAACAATGAATCAGTGTAGTACTTAGAGTATTGGAGATGTTTCCTCGATCAGATTCAGATTAGCAGTCCCGCGTGTGAAATCATTTCAGCTTTTATAGATCCACAGCTTGTCATTTTCTTTTTCTTTTTCAGAAGTTTAAATTCGTGACTTCATATTGTCATAAAAATGCAACTTGCCAGTATTCAAAACAGCCAGTAATATTTAATCCAAAACCTTTACGTAGAATTCTGAGAGCGTGTTAATTAATTATTATAAAATACAATATTTATGCTAACATATTGATAAAAAGAATTTAAAATTATATAAATCAAAAGTAACCTTCATAGACTAAGCCAGTAAGAAACTATGACAGAAAAATTAAAAGAAAAAGTATTGACAGTTTGACAACCTGACGTATAGTGTCATAACAATGAAAAATATGAGAATTATTTACTTTATTTTAGATAAATAAACAAGAAAACGAATCGTTTTAGACCGATTCGAATTGGCTGTTGATTGTTTTTATGAAACTATATATAAAGTTATCAGGTCACATACTCCATTGACTCATACTAAAAACTCAAAATTTCCGATCTGGTTTTCACCTTCTCTAATAAAAACATTTAAAACTAAAGAACGTGCTTGGATTAAGTGGAAGACATATGGTAATCTCTCTGATTATGTACAATTTTCAAATTATCGCAAATTGTTTCATAGTGAGACCGCTAAATGTTATAAGAGATATATGACATCAGTTGAAGACAGTATTCCCAAATCTATTAAGTATTTTTGGTCGTATGTCTCTTCCAAAAAAGGCAAAGCTAAGTACCCTGCTAATATGTTTTATAAAAATGTTTCTTCCGACGACCCCAAGGAAATATGTAACTTGTTTTCGACTTTCTTTAGTTCAGTATATGAACCCTCTACCTTTGACCCAGACACATGGCAGCCGCCTAATTGCTATGAAAACAATTCACCATGTATCTCTGATATCTGCTTGTCAAAGGAATCAATACGTACAGCATTGAAATCACTAGATTCTTCTAAAGGAGCTGGACTTGATGGCATACCACCCTCCTTCTTCATAAGTACAGCTGACCACTTGTCTTCCGCCTTACATATAATTTTTAATAAATGTTTGAAGGAAGGAGTCTTTCCTGCAGTTTGGAAGCGAGCCTCTATTACCCCTGTGTACAAAAGTGGTGATAAAAATGATGTGGAGAATTATCGGCCTATTTCCATTCTTTCCACTTTGTCAAAGGTTTTTGAACGACTTGTGCACAGTGCACTATATCCTCACATCCGTCATCTTATCATACCCGAACAACATGGTTTTGTCAAATGTCGATCTACCACCACTAACCTCATGACCTTTGTAAACTATCTCTTTGAAAACATGGACCGCCGGGTACAGGTTGACGCTGTTTACACAGATTTTCAGAAGGCCTTTGACAAAGTGGACCACACCCTTCTCATGGAAAAAATTGCCTTTAATGGTATACGCGGCAATTTACTCAGATGGTTTGCTTCATATATTTTTAATAGGACTCAAAGGATCATCGTTAATGGGCATGAATCTGACTCTATAGTTGTTAAATCCGGGGTACCTCAGGGTTCAGTATTGGGTCCTTTTCTATTTGTATTGTTTATTAATGACATTAAACATTGTTTTGTCAACTCACATTTTTTGATGTATGCAGACGATATGAAAATTTATACCACCTGTAAAAACATTTGCGACTGTCGATATTTACAACAGGACCTTGATAGACTTTATGAATACTGCCTCAAAAATAAACTTTTTCTTAGCCTTCCCAAATGTTACGCAATTTCTTTCACTAAAAATAAAAATCAGATCAAATTTAATTACACTATAAACAATAGAAGTCTTAACGAAGTTCAATCTGTTCGTGACTTGGGTGTTACGCTTGATTCTAGTCTGCATTTTGATACTCATATCGACAATATAGTAAAAAAGGCCTTTCAAATGTATGGAATGGTGATGAGATTTTCAAGTAGCTTTGTGCGACCCTCTACATTCTTAATATTATATAAAACACTGATTCGGTCTCAACTAGAATACGCTGTCCAAATTTGGGATCCTCTATATGATAAGTACAAAGATAGGCTAGAAATTGTTCAGAGAAAGTATTTACGTGCTATGAATTATAGATGTTATCGTTCTAAAGTCTCCTATGAACAATTACTGAAACGATATAATATACTTAGTTTAGAGTCTAGAAGATTTCTTCTGGGAGTGATGATGCTGCATGGAATATGCAATGATAGATTCGACTGCATTCCTCTGACAAATAGTTTATATTATACAGTACCTAGATCTGTCATGCTTCGTGGGGTACGTGCGCCTCGCCTATTCCACACGAATTCGTGCAGGACTAACGCTGGGGAGCGCGTACCTCTTCGGCGCCTTGTTGATGCGTACAACGCACACTTTATGGAGCTTGACTTATTTACTCTTTCCAAAGATCGCTTCAAGGCAAGAGCAATAGAATTGCTAAATTCATAAGTTTCATTTTCTTCTTCTTCTTTTCTTTTCTTTCTTACTCCTTACTAATCTTTTATGACGGACACGATTTGTCTGTCTTCTGTAACTATTTTTTTTTGTGAATTCGTGGACAATGTTGTTGGTTACATGTGTAATAACATAAATATGTGAGATTGTGTAATTATGTATAAATGTATTTCTAAGTTGTGTTATTTTAAGAATCTTTAGTTAAGCTGGCATGTAACTGTTTTTTGTCCCTAACAAATAAAATAAAATAAAATAAAATAAAGATTCGCAGAATAGTAATGTAAAATCCATTAAAGCGTATGATAGATGTGAAGTGTAAGTATATAATGTAAAATGTAAATGTAAGTATTAAAGTGTGGATTAGATGAGAACACTACAGCTCACTCAGTGAAATAAATAAAATACGTGGTTTAGAATAGCGAAATACCACATTTCCCCAACAACCCCGGAAAATTTTCAACTCCAATGAAAATTTTGAAGGTTAAAATAAGTCTTTGATCTTATACACAACATCTTTCATGCTTTCATCAAACACTCAGTCAATCACACGTAGGAGATATGGTTCACATTCAATGACGCATACTCCAACAAAGAAATATTTATTGTAATTACGAAGGCTTTTTTTTTTTAATTAGGTGTCGTAACCCGCACCTGTTTGAAAACCCAATTTAGAAGAGGGCATTAAGGCTTATTTAACGAGTTGCTAATCCGCTCGATAAGGTATAAGAAAAACCTCCAGTTTAAGAGAAAACTTAAGTGTAAGAGACACTCAAGTTTCAAGAGACACAAGTTTTAGAGATACTTGAGTTTATAAGAGCTCAAGAGGAACTTGAGTTTAAGTTTAGAGGGTTTGAATACCTCTAAATAAAGATAATGCATTAGGGGCTTATTTAATGAGTTGCTACCGCTCAAAAAAAATAAAATAAAAAGGGGAACTAAATAAGCCAAAAGTTTTTAGGGAAAATAAAAACTGAAAGTCGAAAAGAACTATACAGTTAGAAGAAAGAAAGAAGATAGAGATGAGTCATGAGTAGTATATGAAGAATGAAATTATTTTACAAATATATACATTATTATATTTTAAAATCTTTAATATGCCATTTAGCTTGGTTGCCATTAGGATCCTCTAATATATAAACTAATGGGGATAGTTTCTGCAACACAGTGGACTTCACATATTTCGGCGCTAATTTTGCGCTGAAATAAGTCCCAGCCTGACTATTTACATAGTTTCTTCGCCAGACTGTATCTCCTACGTTATATTCTTTAAAAGAATGACTTTCGTTGTAACGAGAAGAGTTACGAGCATGAGCAATATGAAGGGCTGTCTGAACTTTATCAAAAGTTGCAGACAATAAACCTATGTTAGTAGCATATATATCCCTAGGTAAAAACACGATTTCGTCAAGATTATTAGTTGGCGTATAAAGTGAGCCAGAAGTAACTGTTTCTCGTCCAAAGAGCAAAAAGTTAGGAGAGAAACCAGTGGTAGTATTTATTGTACTATTCATAGCAAATTGGACTTTAGGTAGATGGATGTCCCAAGATCTATGATCTTCACCAACCAAAGATGACAAAGCTGTGATTATAGTACGATTGTATCTTTCAGTGGGATTTACTTGAGGGCAATAGTGAGGAGAGAAAAATATGAATGGTATGTTATATCCGTGGCTGGCGTGAATATGTTGATAAGTCTAAAACTGCAATTTGTCAGGACGGCCATTTAAAGGGTTTGACGTCTTCTGGTAAATCGGTAAATTAGTTTAACATAAATGTTGTAGTTGTTTTATAGGTTATTTTATGCCCTCTTTTCAATGATGACAGTAAATAATCGAAATTCCCCATAGATTGCATAATAATAGACTTGTCAATTCGTTCACCAACGACTTATCAACTTATGCACCGACTTATCCACTTATTCACAGCGTTATCAACGTATTAACCAACAGTTATCAACTTATTCACTTACTTAATAGGGAGTATTAATAGGTAAACAATGTTATTTGAATGAAAAACCCATTATTAGAATTGGAATAGTTTGTGCCCGTTGCTTCGCCCGCGTGAATGTCGGTTAAACTACAAAGATGACGATTTTCCATACAAAGTTTCGTCCCCTATTTTGACTAGGAATAAGGTTGAATTTCCAAAATTTTTCCTTATTCCTAGTCTACATTATAAAGGGAACCTCTGTGCCGAAAATCAGCATTCTAGGTCCAAGGGTTTGGGCTGGGCGTTGATGAGTCAGTCAGTAAGCCTGGACTGTTCTTTTAATTTATATAGATAGATAGTAAACAGATAAAAAACAAAAAAGAAACTGGCCAAGTGCAAATCAGACTTGCACATGAAGAAGTCCGGACCATCGTAGTAGGGAAACCCCCTTAAATTTGAATTATTTCTTATTTTAGGGGGGACAGAAATATTTATTTTGTGATAACTTTGTTTTTCATATTGTTTGTATGAATGACAAAGTTATATTTGCGGTTTTTTTAAATGTGCTATTATATATAAAAAACTACTTACTATATCTCGTTCAAACAAATTTTGGTTGAAAGTTATCATTGCGATTTATAGCATATATTTTTTTTAGATTTTTCTCTTTCTTTATTTAGAAGTTAGAGGGCGGGGAGGGACGACACTCATTTTACCCCTTTAGAAGTGTTTATCTTTCAAACGATCAAATTTGAGAAAAAATTATTTCAGAAACCTCAGTGTCATTTTTAAAGACCTATCTTTAGATACCCCACACGAATAGATTTGATGAAAAAAGTTTTTTTTTGTTTCAGTTCCATGTATGGAGAGCCCCCCTTAATCTTGTATTCTTTTTTAGTTTTGTATAAAAACCCTATAGCGATTTAAAGACTACATCTACATACCAAGTTTCAACTGTGTAGTCTCAATAGTTTCCGAATAAAGTGGCTGTGACATACGGACGGACAGACATGACGAATCTTTAGGGGTTTTTTTTATATTAAACTAGCTGATGCCCACGGCTTCACCCGCGTGGATGTCGTTCAAATTATATACTAAAACCTTCCTCTTGAATCACTCTACCTATTAAAAAAACCGCATCAAAATCCGTTGCGTAGTTTTAAAGATTTAAGCATACAGACAAACAGACAAAAATAGCGACTTTGTTACTATGTAAGGATAAGGATGGGCTTACTCTTGACCTCAATCTCCGTTTTTTCCCATTTTACTACGGAACTCTAAAAATATTTGATTCGCTAAAATACACGTATGTGTACTACAAATTAAATTTCAAAAATTAAGCATTATATAATTAATAAGAACCACAATTAGATGATTGTCTTGAGGTCAAGCCAAATCTCTTTTGCCAATCAGTGAAGAGAAAAAAATAATAAAGAACACTGTTTTATTGGACCACAAATTAATTTATAGACACAAGATACAAGATAACATAAAGATACACGTGTGTATAGAACAAATTCAAATTTTAAAAATTAATAAAAATTGAGCAAAGTAAAATTAGTAAGAACCAATCAGTGAACAGAAAAAAAAGATTTTATTGGACCTCAAAGTCTTCTTCGTCTGGGTTGTCCTCGTCCAAATCTGGATCAGTAGATGCAGAGATGTCTCTGCATCTACTGATCCAGATTTGACACCGACAGTTTTTATATTTTTTCTATAAAACTCTTTAATAGAGTCGTCAATCAAGTCAATCATGTCCATCAAATCTTTTTTTTCTCTGCACTAATTGGCAAACTTATATTGGAGTAATAAATCAATCAATAGATACACTCGAAAACAAACGAAATCAATTTTATAAGCACCCGCAATTGTTCCCGGATCGCGAGCGCGTGGCTTCTGTACTCTGAATTGGCGTTTGTTTACCAACAGACGAGCGAGGGATGTGCACGGTGTGCACCGATATAAGTTGTTAACTAAACATATTCATTTAGCTTTATCTTTTTTGTAACGGACTTATAGTGATAACTATATTTATTACATTTAGGGTTGAGAACTTCGTTGGTCGTAACTGGACATCTCATTATATCACAATTTAAACAGAAATACTTCGGTCGGCCATAACTTGATAAGTCGATTTGTCAATTTAAAATTCGTGCCTATAGAAAACTCATAAGTGTATAAGTTGAGATATCATATAACGAATATTCATTTGGGTACTGAGTATAGGTTGATATATCAACATATCAATGTTTGATCAGAAAAACATGAGAATGCATAATTGGACATGTGGACTTGTAAGTTTAGACACGTCAAAATGAGAGTTGTCAACTTACGACCAAGGTCGATTTCTCCAAAATGTATGGATATTTTGAGCTGTCGATTTTTTTCATATAAGATCCCAATGCCTAGGATGTATTAAGCCAATAAAAAAAAAATCATGGAAGTCGACTTATCAATGTATTCACGCCAGCCACGGATATCTGCCCAGGAAGTTGCGAAATTCTTGAGATTGGAATTGCGATCCATTGTCCATAATAATAGTCTGAGGTATTCCATGAGTTAGAAAAACAAAAATTTCTAAGTTCGAGATGATGTTAGCACTAGTAGCTCGTTTTAGTGGAAAGATCAGGGAATATTTAGTAAAACAACAGTTAAAATAAATTGATTTCTACGTCTAGTCATAGGTAGAGGACCCATTAGATCCAAAGAAATTGTTTGAAAGGGCCTGGAACAAATTTTTGGTTTACCCATAAGGCCAAAGGGAGAGTGATTTGCGTGTTTGTAAGTTAAGCAATTTTCACAGATTGAAATTATTTTAGCGATATCCTTAAACATAGCTGGCCAGTAATATAGAAGTGATAATTTTTTATAAGTTTTAAAAATTCCTAAATGAGGCTGATCTGGGGACCCGTGGTTATCTTTGACAAGGGTTTCCCGGAGATTAGGATGAGGAACTTCTTTCCACGCAAAATCTTCAGTTAACGCGTAGGGAGATTGAGAATAGCGGAATAATTTATTTTCGCGAATAGTATAATTGGGATATTGATCAGGATTATTACGACATTCCAAAAATAGTTTGTTATAGTGTTCCAATACTGGATTTTCGGGTTGGGAATTAAGTAAGATAGGATTAACACCAAGTGGACATGGTGTAGAATTACGAGAGAGTAAATCAGGGACTAAATTGTCTTTACCTCTTTTATGTTTTAGAATAAAATTAAAAGACGACAACCTGAGAGCCCACCGCGCGAGCCTACCGGATGGATTGGATAATTTTAGAAACCATTTAAGTGCTGCGTGATCTGTATAAACAGTGAATTGTTTACCATTATCGATATAACAACGCCAATGCTCTAAAGCTGAAATTACCGCAAGAGTTTCTCTTTCTGTAGTTGAGTAATTGCGCTCGTTTTTATTAAGAGATTTGCTCATATAAGCTATAACTACTTCTTTATCGTCCTTTATTTGTGTTAACATACCACCTATGCCAAAGTTAGAAGCATCGCAATGTACAGAGAAAGGAAGATTATAGTCAGGACAAGCTAGTATAGGAGTAGTAACAAGAGCTTCTTTTAGTTTATTAAAAGCTAGAGTAGCATCTTTATCCCAAATGAATTTAGGGGCGTTTTTACCGGAAGAAGTTAATTTATTAAGTGGAGTTGCAATTGTACTGAAGTTAGGAATAAAACGACGAAACCAGCTACAAGTTCCGATAAATTTCCTCACTTCTTTACGAGTAGTGGGAGTAGAAAATTCGAGTATTGCTTTAATTTTAGCCGGATCTGAGCGTAAACCGTTTTCATCAACAATGTAACCTAAGTATTTTAGTTAATTTTTAAAGAATTGACTTTTATCGAAGTTAATAGTTAATTTAGCAAACGTTAATTTCTCAAGAACTTTAACTAGATAAGAGATATGCTCTTCAAATGATTCAGAAATGATTATTATATCATCAAGATAACAAAAGACCTTATTGTCAAATTCAGGAGTAAAAAGCATGTCCATAAGTCTTTGCTGAGTAGCCGGAGCATTAGTTAAACCAAAGGGCATGATAACAAAGCGATACATGCCTCGACCAGGGACATAAAAAGCTGTTTTATCTTTATCTGCTTCTTCTTTCAAAGGAATTTCCCAAAATGCCTTAGCAATATCGATGCTTGAAAGAAATTTAGCGTTTTTAAGGTTATCTAAAATTTCATTAACAAATGGAAGGCTGTACGCGTCTCTACGAGTAACTGAGTTCAATTTACGACTATCAACACAGAAACGCCATTCGCCATTATTTTTAGGTGTAATGATAACCGGAGAAAGCCAAGGACTTTCGCATTTTTCAATAACACCCCATTCTAACATTTTATCGACTTCTATAATGAGAGCTTTTTGTTTTTCAGGAGAAAGACGATAACAACGTTGTTTTATAGGAGGAGTATCACCAGTATCGATATGGTGACTAATAAGATGAGTGCGGCCCAGTACTCCTCTACTTTCGAAAGATATAGCTTTAAATCGTTTAATCATGTCATCAGCGATAGTTTTTTGCTCTAAAGAGAGATTATTATAAGGAAGTACTTGTTTAGTAGTTTCAGTAACCACTGAGCATTTAGTATTTGTTTTAAAAGCTGAAGAAAGTATATGTGGAATAAGATTAAACTTTTTCCAAAAGTCGACTCCTAAGATAATTGAAGGAGATATATTTGGGAATACGAAGGCTTGGATTAGATGAGTTTGATTATTATATCTAATTGGAATGTCAATTGAGCCAAGGGATTTACTTTTATGATTACTGGCAGTAGTAATCGTCATTGAAACGGACTTGGATAACGTGAAGCCTAATTTTAAAATTTCTAGGTGGGAGTTATTACCAAGTATTGTAATAGAACTACCACTATCTAGTAAGCCGGAAAATATTTTGTTATTAATAGAAATATCAATAAAAGGACGATTAAAATCTTTTTCATTATCGTATAGTGAAGTTATTTTGTAACAATGAAAGAAATTTTTTATGATTTGTAACCAATCATGCCAGTCTGATTGATTAAAGTTTTTATTACCCAAGTCGTTGTTTAGTTTTTTGAATTATTAGTTTTATTACAATTAGGGCAATCAGTAGATTTAACATCTTTTAAACCACATTTAAAACAAATAATTAATGTACGAGGTTGCGAGCAATTAGTTAGTGTATGACCATTAGTGCGGCAGCGTACACAAAAAGCATTATTATTATCTTTATTAATTGTGTTAACTTGAGGTTTATTGTTAAAACGATTAAAATTTGTTTTAGGTGAAAACGCGTTAGAAGTTGAGCTAAAAGATTTATAGTTAAATTCGGCAGTTAAAGGATTATTTGTATTTTGAGGTTCACTGAAACGTTTCTCTTTGTCTAGGAATTCTTCATATTTTTGACAACATGAAATAAGCGCAAGAATAGAATTAATATTATTATTCGCGATATAAGGTGAGTAACAAGGTCGGATGTTACGAATAATAATTTGGAGTTTTTTCGTTTCCGTTAGTTTTTCTGAAAGTCTGGAAAACATGCCAGTTAGTATAGAAACAAAAATAACTATAGGTTCATCCTTGCCTTGAGTTCGTTTATTAATGGCTTCTAATAATTTATGGTCATAGTCAAAACCACCAAAGTCTGTTATCAAAGCTTCGCAAAGTTCGTCCCATGTTAACAAAGAGTCACGTTTAAAACGGTACCAGTGTAAAGCGTTATCGGTAAGTAATTCGAACGCATGATCCAATAATTTATTAGAAGTAATATTCCTAGAAATACTAAATTCCTGAATTTTCTGGATAAATGAGCGCGGACAAGAGTTTCCGTCGTATTTTATTCGTTTTAATTCGTTAAGGGAATTATTGGGAATAGAGTTTAGAGATTGAGACTGAATGTCGGGGAGCATAGTATGAAACATCGTCTCATTAGGGCTATTAGGAGTAGAAGAGGGACGGTTGACTACTATAGGTTGAGGGTTGATGTCGTTGGAAAAAGTTGTTAAAGAATTAAATTTTGATTCCAAGGTGAGAAATCTCTCTTTAGTTTTAGATAAACGATTTACCTCTGAGGGATCTGAATCAGTATCAATCCTCTCTAATCGATGAAATAGATGATTGTTAAAGCACCAGTCCCACCGTTGGCTCCAGTTAATTCGGCGCAACTCGTAGAAAATAAGAATTTAGCTATAAGTATTTTGTCAGGCGTTTACGGTTCTGTCCTTGCTATGTTTTTCAATGTCAAACTCAATAAATCTAAGTTGGCTCACTGCGTGCTACATCCTGAGTTTTTTAATTTCCAAAATCCCTGAGAAGTTCCTTCAGTTATTACACATGGTCCATCGAACGGATAATAATATTATCAACATACTAGCGAAGTGGAATAAGCTGAATTGGATAATTTGGAAATTTTATATCGAAAGAGTGCTGGAGTGACGAGGTTACAAACACGTGATTGGAAGAAGAGCGATTCGGACATTAAGTGAATTAAAACAGGAAGTGTTTAAGCATTATAATTTAATCAAATTCACCCAACACTCATTAATGTTAAAACAGGTAAAATAAAATATAGGAATTAAGTATTTATCAATAAGGTTAGTAACATAATTTATATTACATTTACAAAGTTATTTACTTATTTTTATTTGTTATTGTGTACATATTTACAAGGAATTATTTACAGAGCATTAGGTTAAATCAGATTTGTATAATCATAGTTAACACGTGCTTAAAATACAGTACAGTAGTGTTATTGTCAACCTACATTAGTTAGCTATTCAGTTTTCAATATACAAATACTATTTTCCAATTTAGACCTTTAAAATTAATTGTTGCTTTGTAAACCTTTTAAAAAAGTAGATAATTTGTTTTGTTTGTTACGTTATTTCTTTAGAATAGTAAATCTTACATACTTTCCTATGGTAGTTATTATTAGCAGTGATACTATACAACTAAGCCAACTTTGTACAATTAATAACTTAGCCTAATTTGTTTACAGTCTCATTAGTAATCACGATAGGTATTTTTGTTATTTAACATTTTCGTTATTTAACATTGTAATTGTGTAATTACAGGTCTACGACACTCACCTTTCAAAAATGACTGAAATTAAAGATCTTAAAAAGAAGCGAAGCAGTTATAAAGGAAGATTAACAGTATTTGGAACCTTCTTAAGTACCCTAAAAGATGATATAACCCCCTTTCAGGTAATGGAGTTGCAATTGCGAGTCAACAAATTAGAGGATCAGTTTAATGACTTTAACGAGGTTCAATTGAAAATAGAATGCATGTGTGAATCTATTGAAACTGAGACACTCGAAAGAACCGCAGTTGAATCACAATATTATGGGTTGCTAGCTCAGGCTAAAATTATGTTAACTAACTTTTCAAAATCTGAGCAAGATGAAGTAAAATCGAATTGCAGTAGTAGCAAGCGTCAGTTCGTCAAGTTACCTACAATCCAATTACCCAAATTTACGGGATCATATGATAACTGGCTTGAATTTCGCGATACTTTCGCAAGTCTCATACATGGCAATGACGAAATAGACGAGATTAATAAGTTTCATTACCTGAGGTCATCGTTAGAAGGATCAGCTGCTATAGTGATCCAGTCAATTGAGTTTTCTGCTCAAAACTACAATGTGTCATGGGAGCTTCTTTGTGAACGATTCGATAATGAACGGTTATTGATTGAAAATCACGTTACAGCGTTGTTCAATATCGAGTCAATCACTAAGGAGTCCTCAACTGCATTAAAAGGTATTGTAGACAATGTAAACAAAAATATTAGAGCGCTAAAAACATTAAACGAACCTGTTGATAGTTGGGACACGTTACTTATTTATGTAATTCGACAAAAACTTGACCCTAAAACGTTTCGAGAATGGGAGGAATTCAAAGGGCGTATCGATAAATCTAAACGAATCACTTTTAATCAGCTTATTGAATTTATGCGCAATCGCGCCGAGTTAATAGAAACACTGGAAAAGTCACGTCATTCAACAACTAATGTAAAACAGAACACTAAAATAAAGGCGTTTGTTACGACAGAAACCACCAGTAGTTCTTCATCACAAAGTTGTCCAAAATGTAAAGGTGATCACAACCTCAATTCATGTCCACAGTTTCTATCATTAAGCCTCAACGATAGAATGTCTTTACTACCTAGCTATAAGGTGTGCTATAATTGTTTACGTCACGGTCACTATCCCAATAATTGCAAGAAATCAGGGTGTAAAATATGTAAACGCAAGCACCACACGCTTATTCATAACACAGATTTCAAACCAAAACCTGTTTCAAGCAAATCAGCTGATGGTACGACCGATAAGGCTAAGGTTGAGTCATCCTCCACTGCCGACGACGCAAACAATAGTCACGTTGCGCTTTCAGCTAATATCTCTGCGCATTCGCATGCGACCGGCACAGGCGACATCCTGTTGTCAACTGCGTTGATCAGGTGCTACGATGTCAATAATAAAGAACACATCGTCCGAGCTCTGCTTGATTCTGGTAGTTCGTCGTGTTTGATGACAGAGAATTTATTTATTAAGTTAAATCTGCCTCATTTCAACACAGATAAATCCATACAAGGCATAAATAAGTCCATATCACTTGTGAAGAAAATGTGTCGTGTGCACATTAAATCGTTGCATGAATCTTACGCTAATGATTTAATATGTTTTGTCTTGCCCACAATCACTGATAACGTTCCCGCTAGACAGGTACATGTGAATATACCCTCAAATATTCACTTAGCTGATCCGTATTTCCACACACCCGCTTCTATTGATATTATTATAGGAGCCGACGTATTTTGGAGTTTATTAGGATCGAATAAGATATTACTAGGTGATGGGAAACCAACACTTTATCAAACTAGACTTGGTTGGCTAGTTTGTGGCCCAATTAACGGCGGCTGTAGTAATATTTCATCTCAATTTTCATCAATTAAATGTAATTTTACAAATATTACTGATCATTCTGAAAGTTCTTCCAGTTCGATTGAGTTAGATGACATCCGAAACCAGTTAACGCGTTTCTGGCAGCTCGAGGAAGTTTGTCATGAGTCATCGACTTATTCAGCTGAGGAGAAGATGTGTGAAGAACACTTTATCAAAAACACAACGCGCTTAGCAGATGGCCGCTTCAGCGTTAAATTACCGTTAAAGGAATCTTCTAATATTTTAGGCGATTCATATCATCGTGCAAAACGATGTTTTCTGTCATTGGAGCGCAGAAATCTCAGCCAACCCTCACTCGATAAAATGTACAAAGATTTTATGACTGAGTACATTTCTTTAGGCCATATGTCAGAGTGTAATATTCATGAAGATCAGCTGTCATATTTTATTCCTCATCACGGTGTACTGCGCGAGAGTAGTAGTACAACTAAATTACGGGTAGTATTTAATGCTAGTGCACCCACTACCTCAGGTGTTTCTTTAAATACAATACAGATGGTGGGGCCTACCGTCCAGGACGATCTGACTGCAATTATTCTTAGGTTTAGAATGCATAAGTACGTCCTCTCTGCTGACGTAGAGAAAATGTACAGGCAGGTGTCTGTACATTCATCAGATAGGCACCTGCAGCAAATTGTTTGGCGTGATGATGCTTCTAGTACTCTCAAGGTTTATCAATTGCACACAGTTACTTATGGTACGGCTAGTGCACCGTTTCTCGCTACTAGGTGCCTCAACCAGGTCGGTCTTGAATGTCAGGATCAAAAGGTCGCAGATGTTATTCTTCACGATTTTTACGTGGATGACCTTTTGACTGGTGCGGACGTGTTTGAGGAGGCTCAAATGTTGCGTCATAAGGTGACGGATGCTCTGGCTTCTGGTTGCATGCCTTTAAGGAAGTGGAAATCTAACGAACCCAGTTTAATTTCAGAATCATCTGGCGAGTCTTATGTTGATTTCCACAAGGAAAGTGATGTCGTTGAAAAGACACTTGGTCTTAGTTGGCGAACTGACACAGATGATCTGTGTTTTCCTATAAACGTTCCTGAAAGCATCGAAAATACTAAGCGTGGCATGTTAGCAGTAATCGCGCGAATTTTCGATCCTCTAGGGTTGTTAGCACCGTGTGTCGTGAGCATGAAGATGTTGCTTCAGAAACTTTGGCTGGACGGCATAAAGTGGGATGACCAGCTATCACCTGACGTTGGAGCAACATGGGCAAATATAATTAAATCCTTGCCGTGCCTTCATACTTTATGTGTTTCACGTCGTGTGGTCTGTGACGCATACAAACAGGTGGAATTCCACATTTTTACTGACGCTTCGGAGCGAGCTTACGGCGCTTGTTTGTATATTCGCAGCATCAATGACCAAGGTGACGTTGACGTGCGATTATTAATCGCTAAAAGTCGCGTAACTCCTATTAAACCATTGACAATACCGAGACTTGAGCTCTGTGCTGCTGTGCTTGGTGCACGTTTATATCAAAAGGTTGCTAAGTCCCTTCGCATCACACCATTTCGTGTAGTTTTTTGGACTGATTCCATGATAGTGCTGGGTTGGTTAAAAATGTTACCTATTAAATTAAATACTTTTGTTCGCAACCGTGTTGCCGAAATATTAGAATTATCCGGTGCAAGCACTTGGAGACATGTGTCGACACACGACAATCCAGCTGATTTAATAACCCGCGGAGCGGAACCTACCGCTATGCAATCACTGGATTTGTGGTGGTGCGGTCCACGATTCTTAAAGTGTGATAGTACTACATGGCCACCGCCTGCTATAAATCCAGGAATCTTGCCAGAAGTTAAATCTAGTATTTTAGTTAATTTAGCTCAAGATCATCATCGCGATTATTCATATAAATCATTCATCGAATTTAATCGTTTTTCCAATCTTAAGAGATTACAGCGTTCTATTTGTTACGTTTTACGTTTTATTAATGCATGTAGAAGGCGTTCATCAAATACATCTTATTTAAACTCTGAAGAATTACAAAATTCATTAAACTTTATTATTATTCAGTCGCAAAAAGAGTCTTTTCCTGAATATAAGTTACTATTAAATAATAAAAAATTACCACATAAAAATAAATTATTAAGCTTAAACGTGTTTCTAGACAAAAATAAAATCATTCGTGTGGGTGGTAGATTAACGAATTCCGACTACCCGTTTGAAAAGAAACACCCAATATTATTACAGTCCACTCATCACTTTGTAAAACTTTTATTTAGATTTGAGCATATCAGGTTAATGCACGCAGGTCCTCAGTTAATACTAAATACAATTAGAGAGACTTACTGGCCACTTGCTGGTCGCAATTTAGCCAGAGCCTGTTTTCGACAATGCGTTCGATGTCAGCGCCTAAAGCCACAAGCAGTTGTCCCTCAGATGGGTAATCTTCCATTAAATAGACTTTCACCAGCCGATTTTCCTTTTCAAAGCGTAGGGGTTGACTACGCAGGCCCGATAATCTCGTCTAGTCGTCAAGGTCGTGGATGTAGATTAGTTAAGGTATACATCGTTATTTTCGTATGCTTCACTACAAAGGCCATACATTTGGAGTTGGTGGGTGACTTGACGAGCAGTAATTACTTACAGGCTTTACGTCGGTTCATGTCTCGAAGAGGAAAACCCCTCAACATTTACTCCGATAACGGAACAACGTTTGTAGGAGCCTATAATGAGATTGCTGATTTTTTGAAACGCAATTGTGACTCCTTATCTGATAGTGCAGCTCAGGAGGGTATTAAATTTCATTTTATTCCTGCTTACGCTCCACATTTTGGCGGTCTTTGGGAGGCGGGTGTCAAATCGACCAAATTCCATTTGTTCCGAGTGTTGGGCAATTGTCATCTTACATACGAGGAGCTTAACTCCGTTTTGGTACAAATTGAAGGCATTTTAAATTCTCGGCCGCTCACTCCGTTATCGTCGAATCCAGAAGACCTATTGCCTCTCACTCCAGGTCACTTTTTAATTGGACGACCTCTCACCTCTCTTCCTGTAAAGGATATCCGGGACCACTCCACTCATCATTTGACGCGCCATCAACGTATTGAGCAGCTACGGCAACATTTTTGGTCAAGATGGAGCAAGGAGTATGTCTCCGAGCTTCAGCAGCGAGTAAAGTGGCGAACGGGCAATGACAGCCTGAACCTGGATTCCCTCGTTGTCATTAAGGAGGATAACCAGCCGCCGTTAAAGTGGAGGTTGGGCCGCGTTGTTGGTCTTCATCCTGGCACAGATGGCATAAGCAGAGTTGCCGATATCAGGACCTCAACTGGGACTATCAGGAGGGCCTTCTCCAAGATTTGCCCGTTATTGGAAGATAACAACTGTTGAAAGGCGAGCTTCCAACGGCCGGGGGCATGTTAAAGCACCAGTCCCACCGTTGGCTCCAGTTAATTCGGCGCAACTCGTAGAAAATAAGAATTTAGCTATAAGTATTTTGTCAGGCGTTTACGGTTCTGTCCTTGCTATGTTTTTCAATGTCAAACTCAATAAATCTTAGTTGGCTCACTGCGTGCTACATCCTATGTTTTTTAATTTCCAAAATCCCTGAGAAGTTCCTTCAGTTCTTATACAATGATTAATAAAAGTTTTAATTTTTTTGTTGAGTCTTTGGTTGCCCTGTTCTAATGATAATATTTTTGATTCGATATAATTTAGTGTAGTGGTAAGTTCGTCCAAATCAGTTTTAACTTCCAATATCGAGTCTAAAATATCTTCAGAGGGAGTAAGAGGTGCGAGTTGGAGAATTTGTTTTTTAAGCTGTATTACTGTATCTTTTGGTTCCTCTAATCTTATTTTGATTTCATATTCAAGCTCTGCTTTGTTTAAAAGTTCAAACAAAATAATTCTATCCATGATAAAAAGATGTTAAAGAGGATAAAAATGTTAAAGGGTGGTTAATGAGTGCTAAAGGCGACTCAAGAGAGTAGTGTTAAAGAGGTCAAGAGTTACAGAAAACTCAAGTTAAAGAGGTCAAGAGTTACAGAAAACTCAAGTTTAAGAGGTCAAGAGTGTTTAAGTGGACTCAAGAGGAGGACTTGAGTGTTTAAGAGGACTCAGAGTATTTAAGGAGTATTTAAGAGGACTCCCAGAGTGCATAAGAGGACTCCAGAGTGCATAAGAGGACCGAGTGTATAAGAGGAAAATTTTGTGTGTAGGGTAGTGAAGAGTATTGGAAATATTGTGAGTTTTGTATAAACAACTACAGAATATTGTCCTGTAGCCGTCGTGGAGTGTCCCAGCCCCCAACTTGTAAATGACCACGAGTGGTTTTAAAAACATTCACAAGCAAAGACTGGGTACGATTACCCGTGAGTAAACGTAGTGGTGTGCAAGTGTGTGGGGTGCAGAGTAGTGAGGTATAAGTAGAGAGTTAAGTTAGTAAGTAAGTGGTAAGTTGGTAACGACTATAGGATATTGTCCTACAGTACGTCGTAGAGTAAGCCAAACCCCAACTTGTAAGTGACCACGAATGGTTTTAAAAACACTCCCAAGCGAAGAATGGATGCCAATACCCAGTGGGTAAAGGAATGTGTGTGGGGGTGTAGAATAGTGAGATATGAAGAGTGTTGAGTAGTGTGAGTTGTTGAGTAGTACGAGTAGTCTTTAAGTAGAGTGCTGAAGAGGAAAAGAGTAAATTAATAAAGTTATAAAAAAGAGACTAAGCCAAATAAGAGTCCAAAAGATAATAAACTTAGATAGTTTGTTTTAGAATTTTGAAAAGAGGGAAAGCTTTGAATTTACTTTGGGCGCCAAACTGTAACAAATCTACTGAATTTGGAGGAATAAAAGAGTTGAGACAGTAGACTTGAACATTATTATATTGAGGGGAAAGTAAAAAATACAAAACAGTTATAAAAAAGGGCACACTCTCAGAAGGGAGGAGGGAGGAGGTTTTAAAGAACTTTACGGTTGTGGTTATCCTTGGCTTAATGGTTCCACGGCAGTGCAGGTCACTCTGGTTGTGATTAAGATGGTCCTCTTTAGTGTCAGCGTCACCTTGAGTAGGAGGACCAGCAGCAGTATCAGCGTCACCTTGAGTAGGAGGACCAGCAGCAGTATCAGCGTCACCTTGAGTAGGAGGACCAGCAGCAACAATGAATCAGTGTAGTACTTAGAGTATTGGAGATGTTTCCTCGATCAGATTCAGATTAGCAGTCCCGCGTGTGAAATCATTTCAGCTTTTATAGATCCACAGCTTGTCATTTTCTTTTTCTTTTTCAGAAGTTTAAATTCGTGACTTCATATTGTCATAAAAATGCAACTTGCCAGTATTCAAAACAGCCAGTAATATTTAATCCAAAACCTTTACGTAGAATTCTGAGAGCGTGTTAATTAATTATTATAAAATACAATATTTATGCTAACATATTGATAAAAAGAATTTAAAATTATATAAATCAAAAGTAACCTTCATAGACTAAGCCAGTAAGAAACTATGACAGAAAAATTAAAAGAAAAAGTATTGACAGTTTGACAACCTGACGTATAGTGTCATAACAATGAAAAATATGAGAATTATTTACTTTATTTTAGATAAATAAACAAGAAAACGAATCGTTTTAGACCGATTCGCAGAATAGTAATGTAAAATCCATTAAAGCGTATGATAGATGTGAAGTGTAAGTATATAATGTAAAATGTAAATGTAAGTATTAAAGTGTGGATTAGATGAGAACACTACAGCTCACTCAGTGAAATAAATAAAATACGTGGTTTAGAATAGCGAAATACCACATTCTGTCTCGGCGGGCGCAGCTCCAGCAAGACCTGGAGGAGCGGGTTGCGGCCAAGGAGCAACGGACGCGCGCCGCCCGCGCCAAGTCCGGATACGGCGCGTCCCGCGTTCTCTATGCGGACCACTCACTGGTGGAGCTGGAGCGGATGGCTGAGGAGGACGAAGAGGAGATAGTGGAAGTCGCCTCTAAGTCCTCTAATTTAAAAGGGACTTTTCAAAAGTCCCTTAAATGCAGGGCCGCGAGCATGCGCGGCATCGTCGGGGAGCTGGTGCAGCGGAAGGCGACCGACGAAACGCGGCAACTGCAGGCGAAAGTTGATCGCCTGCAGTCAGAGGTCAGCCAGCTGCACCAGAAGCTGGCTGATGCCACGGCCCGACCAAACCAAGCCGAGCCGAGACCAGCGGCTGAGGTCCCCCCCTCCAACCTTGAGGATATAATCCGCAAGGTCATCATGGAGGAGAGGGCCTTCACGAGAGCCTGTCTTGCGGGCATAGAGGACAGGCTCTTGCCTGAAAAGCGCCTCCGACCGCCGCTCGCGGCGGACAATAGGCCACGCGAGCTGGAGCCGGAACCTGCGCCTTTGGGAGGCCCGGCATCGGGTGCGCAGCCCCAGGCCTCGAAGCCCTCCAAGGGCAAAGGGAAGGGCAAGGGCAAGAGGACCGAGGGGGCCTCTCAAACGCCCTCAACGAGCGCGGAGGCAGCGTCTGACGCCCCAGCCGACCCCCGGAACTCGCAGGGGGAAGACGCCCTTCTTCCCTCTACCACCCCGTCCAACCAGCCCTGGACAAAAGTGGTCAAGGGGGGAAAGGGGAAAAAGCCCAAGCCCGCTGCGTCTGCCCCAGCAGGCAAAAAGGCTCCAGTCGGCGGGAGGAAACTGGTTCCTCCCAAAACCGCGGCCGTCGTGGTTACCATCACCCCGGAGGCCGTGGAACGGGGGGAGACTTACGAGTCCGTTTTGGTGCGGGCGCGTCCCAATGCCGATCCAAACAAACTGGGGATCGGCACTGTGACTTGCCGCCGGACGCAGGCCGGGGCTCGAATTTTCGAGTTCCCAGGGGCAGAGGCAAGTGCTCATGCGGACCTCTTTGCAGCGAAGCTCCAGGAGGTCATCGCGGATTCGGCAAAGGTGGCCCGACCGGTCAAGTCGGCGGCCATAGAGGTGACGGACCTCGATGACTCCGTCACCAAGGATGAGGTGGTGGCGGCGGTCGCAGCTATGGGGGGCTGTGGCGTCACAGCGGTGCAAGGTCGGGCCATCAGGCCCGGCCGCGGCGGCATGGGCACCATTCGCCTTGAGTGCCCAGTCGCCGCAGCTATAGCCGTCCTCGCCAAGGGACGGCTTGCTGTCGGATTCAGCTCGGGTGTAGTCCGGGCACTCGCAGCCAAGCCCCTGCGCTGCTATAAGTGCTTAGGAGTCGGACACACTCGGGCCCTTTGTCCGTCCGAGGTCGACAGGGCGGATAATTGTTTCCGATGTGGCAAGGACGGGCACAAGTCTGCCTCCTGCGAGCCCCTGCGCGGTGTGTGCCGCCAGTGGCTGCCCGGCGGGCCACGTGACGATGGGGATTAAGTGCAATCCCCCCCCAAAGAAGGGCAAAGCGCCGACATGGTCTGCTGCGGCGGCTAGCACCGTTGTTCCGGCGACGGCTGCGGAGGGGGGTGCGATGTCCGACTGATGTATCCATCAGTCGGGTCGAACATGTGTCGCGGTCTTCCACAGACTCCCCTCTCCTCTCGCTCTTAGAGAGGGGACCGGGATACGTGGCCGCCGCGTGGCGAGACATGACCCTGGTGGGGGTCACTCTGCGGACAAAGAAGGGTCGGAGAAGGCACCGTCCTCTCCCTCCTCTTGGTGGCGATGGGCGGGCGGCAGGTGCGGGGGTGCCTGCGCCCGCATTGCACCCATCACCACTTTCGTTAGTCATTCCCTGAAGGGCAATCGTCGGCGGAGGACTGGTAGTTGAGGCTGTGCCAGTTTCCCGGTCCTTCGCCACTCAGACGAAGCGGGAGTGCCGCTGGGTCGTTTTAGTGGGTATACCGGGTCAGACCGGGGAGTCCCACATAGCCCCCCATCCCCCGATGGGTGGGTATGCGTATTGCATTTTTTCCCAGCGTCAAAAAAAAAAAAAAAAAAAAAAAAAAAAAAGGTTAGGTTAGGTTAGGTTTTTTTTTTTTTTTTGTTTTTTGTTTTGGCAGGAGTTGGAAATCCCCACGGACACCTCGACTACCTCACAGGCTGTGAGATAGTCGAGGTAGTGCCGGACTCGAACCGGCTAAAACCACACTCCTGCTCTGCTCGTGTCCCCCTGGCTTGGACAGGGACCTTTCGAGACTGTTATATTGTTTCTTACTGCCTTTTATTTAATTTATGTTGGTTATTAATTTTGAAAATTTACTCTACATTTTATTTTATTGCGAATTTATTTATCTATTTATTTTCAATTATTTATCTAAAGTTTGGCTATTTTATAATAAAGTGCTTCATTCTTCTATCCTTTAATCCAAATATCTTTTCTTTTTAGGGAAACATTCATATTTAGAAAAGCATAGTAGGTACCTATCCAGTATTTTTATTTCGCAATATCACTTGAGATGCAGTTTTTATACAGTATTCTATGAAAGGTTTTCTTTGTTTTCTGTCTAATATTATGTTTTTTATGTTGTTTATGTTTATTCTTGTCTCCATTTTCCGCTCTACTTCATATCGGTCTATTTCGTGGACTGGACATTCTATTAGGATGTGGGCGACCGACTCCACTTTATCCGGCTCGCAGATGCACCATGGGTTCTCCTTACACTTGAAGCGGTGCAAGTATTCGGAGAACCCACCGTGTCCCGTCAAAATCTGTGTTAGTATTCCGGCCGGTTTCAATTTTAACACTATCCTGTGGGCGTCGATCGCATTGGGCAGGAACATTTTCGTGACGGAGGCTGTTTCGCCGTTCTGGTACCTCCGATTCCATTCGTCGAGCGATTTCATACGGATCTGCCGCTTGACGAATGAAACCGGGCAGCGGTCATAGTCCGGCCTCTTTCTGGACCGGAGTGCAGCTTCCTTTGCTAGGTGGTCCGCGCGTTCGTTGCCCTCTAATCCGGCGTGTGCCTTTATCCAGAACAAGGATATATCTTTGCTCTGGGATAAAGCCGCGCCCACGTTCGCTCTCGCCTCCACGGCCAGGGCGTGGAGGGAACCCTGGTTTGTGACTGATTGTAGTGCAGCCTTTGAGTCACTGTAGATACCGAAGGTTCCCTCTTTGCGCTTGAGGATTTCGCGCGTGGCTACGCATATGGCCAGGAGTTCCGCCTGGTATACCGTACAGTAGGACGGCAAGCTAAGCTTGACGGACTTGATCTCGGCCTCACCGTCCCAAAGTGACAGTGCAGCTCCGACCTTGCCCGCAATCTTACTGCCGTCCGTGAACACTCTCAGTGCTTGTGTGTTGTGGGTGTCCACACGCATCTGGTCTTCCAGGCACACGAATTCCATGGCCATATGTTTCGCCGGGTGTGGAGTTTCTGCAAATCCCACCACCCGCTCCACCTCCCTGCCCGCCAGTGCTGGCTGTGGCACACCCCTCTTTGCCTCGTACAGAGCGGCTGCTTCCTGTATTCGGAGGTCGAGTGGGAGTATCCCAGCCAGCACTAGGGATGCGTTCAGCGATACGGTGCGGTAGGATTTGCAGATCTTCTGCGCGAATCCTCGTTGGACCGTGTTGAGGCTTTTCTGCACTCCGATCTTCTTGGCCGCCGGCGCCCAAGCGCTCGCCGCGTACAAGATTACTGGCTCCACTGCTGCCGTGTAGATGGTGTGGATGATCTCCGGGTTAAGGCCCCAGCTCACTTTGGCCGCACGCGCCAGCTGTTTATAGATGTTTACAGCTTTTCTGCAAACGTTTGCGACATGGGTGTTGAAAGTGAGCTGGTGGTCGACGGTGAGCCCCAGTATTTTGATTTCCTTGGACATGCCAATGTCTACCCCGCCCATGCTCAGGAGCGGGACGTCAAACTTCAGTCTCTTTGTTATTAACATTGCACAAGTTTTGTGTGGTGCAAATTTCAACTTGTTTTTGATGCCCCACCCCCGAACATGCTCGAGGGCGGCATTGGCATGCCTCTGGATTTCCAAAGCTGTGTCACCGTCGAAGATCAACACAACATCGTCGGCGAAGGCCTGGCAGTGGACGCCACGCTCCTCCAATTCCTTCAGCAGTGGGTCTAGGACCAGGTTCCATAGGATCGGACCGCCAATGGACCCTTGTACACACCCCTTGTTCGTGTCCCTCTGACACTCGGCACCCGCGTATCGTACTACGACGCTCCTACCAGTCAGGTAGCTATCGATTAACCTTCTAATGTTCACCGGGCACTTTTCCTCCGCCAGTCTGGTTCTGATGGCCGGCCACCATGCGCTATCGAAGGCTCCCTCTATATCCAGTGACACAACAGTGATCAGCTTCTTTTCACTCAGCTTTGCTTTGATGTGTTGCATCATGGTGCAGAGGGAGTCCTCGGTGCTTTTCTGTGGCATAAAACCAAACTGGCGAGTACTAAACCGCGGGATCAGGTGCCACTTAAGCCTAGCTACGAGCATCTTCTCGAGGATTTTGCCTAGGACTGGTAGGAGGCCGATCGGCCTGAACGATTTAGGGGTGGTGTAGGAGTCCTTGCCAGGCTTTCGGAGGACTACCACTGTGGCCACCTTCCAAGCCCCGGGGAAGTGTCCGAGCTCCAGACACTTGTTGGCCAGTGCAAGGAACGTCCCCGGGTCCTGGGATATAGCCTGGGCACAGATGTCGGCTGTGAGACCGTCCGCTCCGGGTGCTTTCTTGGGGTTGAAACTTTCCACCGCCGTTTTCAGCTCCAAAAGTGTAAACGGTGGGTCATGTTGTTCATCATGCAACCACTCGTTTACACGACTGGCCGCTTCACGTGTTCGGCGGTGGTCAGCTGTTTCTCCCTCCTCTAGGTCTTCAGGGTAGAAGGTCTCGGCCAGCAGCGAAGCCGACTCCTGTGCGCTCAGTGGCACTCCGTCCTTCACCAACGGCAGGTCCTCTTGTCTCTTGGCGGTCCGTCCTATGACCCTGTAAATGCCCTCCCACATTCCTTCCCTGTCCTGTTTCTGACAGAAAGCCTTCCATCCTTCCGTCTGTGCCTTTTGGGCTAGGGACTCATATTTTTCTTTTGCTTGCAGGTACTCATCGACGACGTGTTGCCTCCGGATGGGTGCAGCGCACCTGATGCGGCGTCTCTTGGTGTTCACCTCCGACATCAGCTCAGCGAGCTCCTTGGACCACCACGGTACGGTAAGTTTTGTGTACGTTTTTATTTTGTTTAATGTGTCTTCACAGGTAAGTGTTAAGTTTGCCATATATTTATTTATTTTTACTTCTAAATCTGTTTTATTAATTATGTTTTGGAATCCACTCGAGTCTATATTTGTTTCTGCGTTTAATTGGGCCAATTTCGTACGAAATTGGCTCCAATTTGCCTTCTTTGTATTGTAGACTCTTGTGGTTCTTTTTATGTTACTACCTGTTGACTTAGTCAGATTAATTTTGAAAACAATACCGTTGTGGTCCGAGCTCGTGAGACCTTCCTCGACCCGCCAGTCCTCCACCAAGTTCAGCAGATCCGCTGAGCACGCTGTGACATCAACGAAGCTGCTGTACAAGGTGTTACCTCTGACGGTGTCGAAGGTCGGGGTGTTGCCGACGTTGAGTACATGCAAGCACATTTGATCCAGGGTTCCCGACATGTCCTCACCCTTGCTGTCGGTTACAAGGCTGCCCCACCAGGTGCTTTTGGCGTTGGCGTCGCCGCCAATTATAATCCTAGTGGGGCCTATTTCCTCGCGAATCTGCATGAGTTGGTCCAGGTATGGCTGTATGGGCTGGTCTGGTTCAAAGTAGAAGGAGACTACTGCAATTTCCCAGGCGCTGGTACGGACCCTTACCACCACGATGTTGTTGGTGGTGAGTTTCGGACACTGTGAGACGTCGAGATCGTGGTCGAAGACGACTATTGCCGCCTTCACAGTTCCACCTCCTTGTTCAGCGCACTGGTAGACTCTCGCTCCCCGGTAGTCTCGCATCCTCTTAACCCCGCCCACATACGGCTCCTGGAGCAATGCGAACGCAACCCTCCGCTCATTAGCCACGATCATGAGCTCTTGGGTTGCTAGGTTCTTTCTCTGCAGATTCGCTTGGATTACCCGGTAATTCTTGCGCGCGCTCGGGTGTGTTTGGGAATCCCTGGATGAGTCGCCTACTGTGTCCACTGGCTTGCCCTTAGCAATACGCCACCGACAGCCGCGCCAATGCGTCCCACTTAGCGCGAATTGGACACTCGCTGTCGAAGGCGTTGTGCTCGGTCTTCTCCAGCTTATTTGCCACGCAGTTTACACACTTCGGTGCTTCTAGAGCCAGCCGTGAGGGGCAGTCTGCTCTCATGTGGAGGCCGCCACAGTGTGTGCAGAGGTCGGCGGGTTCCGTGCACATTTTACGACCGTGGCCGAAGTGCAAGCAGCGAGTGCACTGTATTAGTGGTGATTGATCCAGTACACGCACCCGCTGCAAGTCGATGTGCACTCGACCCGCATTTGTCAGCCTCTGCCACACGGAGGGGGACACCTGCATGATGATGTGAGACATGTGGGTGTTCCTCGTCTTACGACGGTATTTCACCCCCATCCTCACATCATCCGCAGGTAAGTCCCCAATCAGATGGGTGTTTTGGCGTTTTATCGCCTCGGTGACCTCCACATCGGTGTGACAGGAGAGGACGTCCTTTAAGATTATAAGCGGATCTTTGTTTTTTATTTCCTCCACCACGAGGTCACCTGACTTCTTTATCCTCTCCGTCACCCGAGTCATCTCCTCCCTGGTCCTGAAACCGACCACTACCTTCCGGTCCCTCACTTTTCGCAATCTCTCCACCCTGGTTCCCTCGTTCCTGGCGTCTACTGCCGTCCTCAGCTTTTCAACAACCCCTTCCCCGGTGACTTTGTCATCGACTGACGACACGACCACCGAGTGAAGGGGCTCCTGGATATGCTGCTTCGGAGCGGCGGCCATCTCCGCAAACGAGGGTCCCTGCCCTGCGACATAGCGAGGTGCCTGTTGAAGGTGCTCCGACAGAGCTCGTGTGTGCAGCTGGCATTCCTCTAGCGCCTTGTTATGCTGTTGGAGGTTTTCCATAAGCTGCTTCATGAGCTCTGTCGGTGCAGCGGGGGCCGGTGTTAGGTCCTTGGGGGCGCTGTCAAGTCCGACCGCCTCCGCGGGTGCCTGCACTCTCTCCCTCTCCCCTTCCTTGACGAGCTGGTAAAGCCGGTCGACTGCTTTCACCAGCGCGTCCTTTATCTCCTTCTTAAGGTTACGGGAGCTGTCCATATTTAATTTAGCGCTGGAGAGACACGCCTTAGCCTCCGTGGTTCGGTTGATGTATCTCACGGGGGGCGTTTCTCGGGGCGAGCTCTCAAGCGCTTTCTCAGGCTGCTTGGTATTTGTTCTGGATTTATTTTTGGGGGGAGTGGGCACGAGTTTCTTCTTAGGGGGAGTGGTGACGGGTGTAGTTTTCGTAGGTGTAGGGGTTCTACGGGATGGCCCCGGTTTTAGCTTCTCCGCCTCCCACTCACCGTCACTGCGCCGCCCTGACGGGCTCGCTTGTGCTGGACATGCCCTCTCTTTGTCCATTCTCTCCTCCACTGGCCTCTCCTTCGTCACAGGGGTCCTGATGCCAACACCGAACATGACTCAGATAGGGTCGTCGGGGACACGATCTACGACTAAATCCCTGTAAAGGGGGGATTCAGTCAGTAATAAAATAAAAAATAATAATTGCTAATAATCAGAAAAAGGTATACATAAAACAGATAATTAATATTAATAAAAGTCAGGTACTTGTCGTAAAATAAAATAGATTAAATTGTGTCAATTAATATTAATAGTAAATAAAAGAATTATCTCCACTGCCTCAGGTTTTGGTCTTAGAGACCCGTCACAGAACAAATTTATGTAGGAAAAGGCAAAACCTACCGTTTGGCACCAAAAACAAAAAGAAGAATATTTTGACCGAACAAATTCTCCGTTCTCCCTTCGGCTATCGTCCAGAGGGCGGGTGGGTGGGCAAAATTTTTTGCGAGCTAGACGCACGTGCCGCACGTCCAGAGAACGGGCTCCGCGCGGGCTAGCTGAAAATCGAATAAAATGTAGGTGGTTGGAAAGAAAAATTTTGGGTTTTGCCCAAAAAACCAGTTTTTGGGGCAAAAAATTTGGAAAAACACCCCCAATCTGAACCCAGGACCACGGAACGCGGCCAAAAGCACAGGGATGGAGGGTGGGTGTGCCAGAAACTATTTAAAATTATTAGAGCAAATAAAACTTTATATTTGAATTAAATATGAATTAAATTGATATAGAAATTTTGAAAAATTTTACAAGTGTAGGAGGGAGAAAATTTTTTGGGCGTCAGGTCAATTTAATATGTTCAGGGAGCAGGCGAAGCACCACTCCTGTCGATTTATGCTGAAAACAGCTTGAAAAAGGCTTGTATACAACTAAAAATATCAACGTTTTGCTAAAATTTTCGTTGGTTAGGTTAGGTTTTTTTTTTTTTTTTTTTTTTTTTTTTTTTTTTTTTTTTTTTTTTTTTTTTGCTTTTCCCCGTTTCGAGATAACGAGATCTTATTATTCTAGGTACTCATTCATTCCAGTTCTATCATGTATTCCTCTCGCACTTTCAAGCTTCATACTTTATCTTTCTTTTACACACTCTTTCATTCTTAGCCGGGTGGGACTCCCGCATTCTATCTACTTCTTTATATGTAGTTTTCTTTATTTAGGGATATTAAACACAATAAGTTTTATTAACAATAGTGACTTTTACATATGGTTCTTTTTATATTCTATGTTCTTTATTTCTATACTTTCTTAACTATTTTTCTATATACTAAATTTTTATTTATTCTAAAACATCTGTGTATTGTTTTTGCACATCTTCTTTATGGACAATTTATCTTATAATTTCTATGTTGTTAATACAATCTGTGCAACTTACTTTTAATACATTTTTATTTCCTAATTAATATAACAAACTTATTTACTTACATCGCTAGTTTTACAATTAATTCCTTAATTTATGTGTATACAACAACAGGTTTATTCTGATACATTACTTTTCTAACATGGTATATTGGCTTATCTTCTTACTTTCTAATACAAAGAACTCAGTATTTAATAACACAATTTTCTGTATCTATTTTCGGTTTTGGACATATGGTTTGGATCAACTTGATTAGGACTATTCTAAGGTCTTGTGTAACTTCCTTCGCTTTGTTGCGTTTATTTACTTTCCTTACTGTTTGGCAATAATATAATATATACTGATTATGATATACATATTTATTGTCGATTCTTATCTGGGGTATTTTACTTTACTCAACGTTTTCAGGGGTTGTTTGAAGTGTGTGTTTTGTGTTGTGTGTGTGTGTTGATATACTTGTATATATTTACTATATATTTTATATATCTGTGTTTGTTTTTTGTGTGTGTTTTGTGATGTGTGTGTGTTTTGATATACTTGTATATAATATTTACTATATATTTTATATATCTGTGCTTGTTTTTGTTTTTCGGTTTCCATGTATATGTTCGTTTCATAGTTGTTGTCTATTTCGATGTACTCCCGGTTTGTGTCGCTGTCTTGGTGTGTTCCTGTATGTGTTCCTGTGTGTGTTCTGTGTGTTCCTGTGCGTGTTATGTGTGTTCTTGTGTATGTTGTGTGTGTTATGTGTGCCTTAGGGAGCAGTCTAGGCGTATGCCGTTGTCGTCCGAGCCAGGTAGTCCCATTTCTTGCGGACCGGGCACTCCACGCTGAAGGCGTTGTGGTCAGTCCTCGGATGCTTCGAGTGTGAGCAGTTGCAGCACTGCGGTTCCGTACCAGCAATAAATTCCACGCATTTTTCACGTAGATGCGGTCCTCCGCAGTGACTGCATCTGTCCACACTCTCAGTGCAAAATTTCCGGCCGTGTCCAAATGCTAGGCACTTCGTACATTGGATGAGCGGCGACTGATCTTCCACCCTTACCCTTTGCAGGTCCAGGTAAAGAGCCCCAGCCTCCGTCATCCTCTGCCATATTTTTGGACTGACCTGGATAACCACGTGCGCCGTCTTCGGGTTTCTAGTCCTCTTCTTGTACTTTACGGCCATTTCTTTGTCTTCTTGGTCTAAGTCCCTAAAGATGTTGTCGTTCTGGGAGTAGAGCGCCTTCACCATTTCGTCGTCTTCGCTGTCCAAAAAGACATCTTTTAGGACGACGAGCGGGTTCTTGTTCTTCATGGGCGCTACTATTAACCCTTTTCCTCGGCTCTCAATCCTGTCTTTTACTCTTTTGAGCTCTGCCTCTGTGTCACATCCCAGTATTAACGTCTGGTTTTTCGCTTTCCGGACTTTGTTTATTTTTAAGCCAGTTCCCCTGGGATCGACCGCCTCCTTCACCTTGGCGAGCAACTGGTCGGCTGTATCCAATTCTTCGGAGGTGACCGCCATCGAATGAAGGGCCGGCCGATGCCCGGGTTTGGCTGCCGTGACGGTGGCGTATGTCTGCGAGTCCGTTCTTGGCTCGCATGCCGCTTCTCTTATGGCCGCCTGTATTTTCTCCGAGCTGGTGGCGACATCACCGGCAACGCCACCGATTTTGTCCTCGAGAACAACCGCCGCACGACCTACGACATTCACCCCGTCTATCGTGCGGCTGATGTTCTCTTGGACTACATCGATCTTGGCGCTGACCAAGTCAATGTTATCGACGATCTTGTCGATGATGTCGGCACCGCCATCGTCATTGTACACGGCCATGTCCGCGAAGCCTTTTCCCACTTTCTCTTCTAAGTCCTTTAGCCGTCCGTTTATGTTGATCTCCACTTTCTCCAGCCTTTCTAGGATTCCCTCCGATGGCCCGAGGGAAGTTGGCGTGGTGTTGGCCTTTGTGGGCGGGGCCATTTTAGGCGCTGTTTCCAGGGCCTTCACCCGTCGACTGAGTTCGAAGAGGATCCGTAGGCTTTTGTCTGACTGCTTCTCCAGGAAGATCTTGATATCTTTCCTCATCTGAGGGTAGTCCTTGACTCTGGATGGTATATCCTCAAAAGTCTTCATAACATCCTGGAGAAGTCTGTCGTTTGACATGTCAGCGTAGGTATCCGGCTGACTTTTAAAAGCCTCCATGTTATCTACGGACCTTCTCTTTCGCTCTGGTCTCCGGATGAAAGTCCTGGCGGCGTCCAGCGCTTGTCCAGGCGGGCTCGCTGCTTTGGGAGTGGTGGTGGAAGCGGCGGCACCAGAGGTCCCTGCCGACGACGACAGCGGCGTTTCGACTGATTCCGCCACTGTTCCCCGAGCAGCATCCTTCTTGCCAAACGTCAGGGATAACCCTTTCGGCGCTTCGCGCGTTCCGGAGGGTCCCACATTTCCCGGTTGGGACGGTGACGTGGACTCCTGTGTTCCGCTGGCGCTGGCTGCTGGTACCTTCACAACGGGGGTGCGACCGAAAACCATTTTGTTAAGTGCGAGTACGTGTATGAGTTCCTACGTGTGATGTGGCTTGTGTGTATAGGGCACAGGCACAGCAAGGAAAACAGGGAAAATTGTCAAAATAAAAATTTTAAAAATAAAATTGTAAAAATAAAATAAAATATAAAAATATACTATTGTCCTACTGCTAAATTTGTACTGTGGCTTATAGTCAGATTTTAAATCCTGTAAAGGGGGAGTCAAAACCGACAGTACAATCCGCGGTCCAAATTAACCTATCTAACTTAGCTTCCGAGATACCGGTATTCTAGGATTTAAGGGATGGGGGAGGGTTAAATCGGGTGGGGGAGGGTACCTCTTGTGCGGCTTTAGCCGTGGTGTCCTCGACACCACAAAGGCTGATTTTGAGGTCTAAACTGTTCTAACTCCTCTCGTTCCCGAGTTATGGCCCTTTAAAGGATTAGGGATGAAATATAATAAATAAATAAATAGAAAAAAGGGGTGGGATGGATACCTCTGTGGCGGTTTTCACCTCGTGGTGTCTACGACACCACTCAAGGTTGAATTTGAGGTCGAAACTTTCCTAGCTCCTCTCGTTCCCAAGATATGGCCCTTTGAAATAAATAAATAAAGATAGAAAAAGATACCGCCGGGTAGATCTTCCAGTTGACCTAGCTGGGTCTACTCGGCTCCGATTTTGGCGTGAGTGGGCTCGTTTTTTTCGGTCTTTTTGGTACGTCAGGTTTCAGGATAAGGGATGGGAGAGGGGGTGGGGGGGGGGGGGGTTATTGGTGGTAGCAGTTTATATTATGGCTGAGGGCCTCTGTTTATTACTGTTTTGATTATGAATAGGAAAATAGATAAAGAATAAAATAAATAGATAAATTAAAATAAAAAAGGGGGGGGGGGGGTATCCCGGAAGTGTCAATTTGTGTAAACGATTCTAGGGCAAAAGGCCACTACTTAGGTGTTTACTGAGAACAACAATTGTTTACTGAGTTGAACAACAATCTTAATCACTAAACTAATCTACTTATCTTAACTAGGGGTCTAAGTGTTACCGCTGAACTTCTATGCTCCAGCGACGTCCGAAGTCTTCCCGGGGGTGCCTGCTCCAGGGCGCAGTGTTGACCGGAATGCAACCTGTGCTGGGCTGTAGGGTGGATGTTTCTTCAACTGCTGGCACAGGTGTGGTTCCGGTGGCTGCTGCGGTTGAGGAGTAATTCCCCTGGGGATGTGAAAATTTGACCCTGGCGAGCTGGGCAGAGGTTCGGAATTTATTTCTTCACACGTTCCAGCTTCTGGCAATCTCCTTGTACTCTTCGAATTCTGGAAGCTGGTGTATTACCGCTTCGAGTCTAGTCAGATTTCTAATTTTATTTTATCCTGCTTGTATTTGACAGTTGGTCAAAGTTTCAGGGATGAAACCACTTTCTGCAAAAAGGGTTTTCTGACTGATCAAGGTGGTGAAAAATTTGTTTTTGGCCAGATTTGTCTCAATCGTGGTCCGAGCAGCCTTGTCGAATTTTCCTGGATTTTTTATATTTATATTTAACTTTGTTTACTATTATAGGGAAATTTTTGAAAATGTGTAACTTGTTATTTAATAGTCCGAAAATTATAAAATTTTGCACTTTTGTTCCTTAATATATGCACTATTTTTTAAGTTCCAAAAAATATTAGATTATCGATTTAAATTTTGAGATAAATAGGGTTGAATATTAATAACTTTTTTACTTTTATTAGAAACCTTGTATCTTCCAGGTGGATGGTCCAAATTCGATGGTCAAGGTGTCGGATCAATGGGTATGGCTTCCTGCGCCTATCCCTGTCTCCAGTTTTCCCCTCCGACTGCTGGATCTCGACCTCGTGTCCACGTGGATTTTCCTGATGGTCCTGTAACTCGGCGAATTTTCACGGGAAAAATCCCAAACTCAGCCAGGATGTGGAGCTTGTCCAGGTGTTTCGAAGGGCAATCCAAAAACACAGGGTCACCGATCGAAATCGAGCAGCGTTTCACTTTTTCACTTTTTGTTTACACTTTTGGGGTTAAAATTTCGGTTTTTCGGTTATAACTCCGCGAGTTTTTCACCGATTTCCAAAAATTTTTCACTAACACTTGTAACTCGTTAGCGCGCAACTTTTAGCAAAAATACGGGAGTTTTTGCTCACTTTGACTATTTTTACTGATTTTTCGAGCGCGGAGCGGCTTAAAAGTGATCCGATCGCGGCGGGGGGCGCCGTGAGACTGGTTAGGTTTTTTTTTTTTTTTTTTTTTTTTTTTTTTTTTTTTAATACTTCTCCCTCTGATCTGACAGGTCAGAGCCTATTTTGACTATGCTACTCTTACATTCCAGTTCTATCAATTATTCTTCTCGCACTTTTATTCCGCATACTTTGTCTTTCTTTCATTCCATTTCTGTCATACTCTTTACCCGGTGGGATTCCGGTCTAAGCTCTCTCTACTCTAATCTATTTGTTTTTTATTTCTTTAATTAGGTTTCAGGGTAACAACATACACAATTTCTTTATTAACAATAACGGCAAACATTTAGCACGTTTTCTGAACAGCAAAATGTAGCTTTATATTCTTAATATCTAGTTTACATCTGGTACTTATTTTTATCTTATCATTATGCTTATATAACTAGTTCTTAATACAATTACGTAATTTATGGGATTCGGGTTTACATGCCCATTGTTTTCTTGAGCTTTTTTAGCCCAGTATTACACACAATTTTCTTACATTTTAATTTAGGTTCAATATTAATTTATAACTTAGACTAAGCTTATCCTAATTTTTATAGTCCTTATTTAATTTTGCGTATGATGTACAATATATTTCATAATACATGGTCATCATACTTTTATTGCTTATTTCTCTTTACGACTGCTTTTACTAGTTTTAGACAATAGTCCATGAACTTTTTTCTTCGTTTGTCCGTCATAATAAACTTTATGCTTTCCACAGTCAGTTTTGTGTCCAATATCTGTTCAATCTGATATCTTTCATATCCGAACACTGGGCATTCCAAGATAATGTGGGGAACGGACTCTTTTTCACTCGGGTCGCAAGTGCATGATGGACTCTCCTTGCATTTAAAGCGGCATAGGTATTCTGAGAATCCCCCATGGCCGGTCAGAAGTTGGGTGCTCAGGCATGACGGCTCGAACTTGCGGATCACTCCGTAAGCCGTTGTTACATCCGGAAAGAATATCTTTGTGATACCGGCGACTTCTCCGGATTTGTATCTCATGTCCCATTCGCGAATCGATTCCAGCCGGAGCTGTCGCTTCGCGAATGAGACGGGGAACAAATCATAGTCGGGTTTCCTCTTTCTCGGCGCGGAGGCGGCCTCTTTGGCAAGTTGGTCTGCCCTCTCATTTCCCTCCAATCCTGCGTGTGCTTTTATCCAGTACAAAGTCACAGCTTTGCTCTGTCGAGATGCGTTGGTAATGTTCTCGCGAGTTTCTACCGCTAGTGGATGGAGGGAGCCGAGATTCGTGACCGTTTGCAGCGCCGCCATTGAGTCGCTATATATTCCGAACGTGGGTGCTTTGTTCTTTTTTATTTGCCTCGTAGCTTCGCACACAGCCAGCAATTCCGCCTGATATACTGTGCAGTATGACGGCAAGCAAAGTTTGACGGCTTTGGTCTCCACTTCGCCTTCCCAAATCGACAGTGCTGCACCAACCCCTCCGCCGATCTTGCTGCCGTCTGTGAATATTTTCACTGCACAGCTGCTGTTGGCTTCCACGTCGCTCCGGTCCTTCAGGCATGTTAGCTCAAGGTCTACGACTGCTGCAGGGTGTGGCGCCATCGTTGCTGGCATTATTCGCTCGATCTCTCTGTCCCCCAGTCCCGGCAGGGCCGCCCCCTTCCTGATCCTGTATAGTGAGGCTACCTCACGTACACGAAGATCAAGCGGGAGCACTCCCGCCAGGACCAGTGCTGAGTTCAGGGAGACCGTGCGATAAGCCTTGCACATTTTTTGTGCGAAGCCCCTCTGCACAGTTCCGAGCTGTTTTCGCACTCCAAGTTTTTCGGCAGCTGGTGCCCAAACGCTCGCCGCATATAAAATGATGGGTTCGATGGTCGCAGTGTAGATGGTACGTATCACTTCGGGGTTGAGACCCCAGCTCGCCTTTGCCGCTCTTGCGAGTTGGCCGTAGATATTTATGGCCTTCCTACAGACATTTGCCACGTGTGCGTTGAAGGTGAGTTTTTCATCGAACGTCACACCCAACATCTTAATTTGTTTGGACATGCCGATGTCCACTCCCCCCATGCTCAAGTGTGGAGTATCGAACTTTAGCTTGCGCGTAATAACCATGGCATTTGTTTTATGGGGCGCGAATTTGAGCTTGTTTTCATCACCCCACGCCCGAACAAGCTCGAGAGCGGCGTTGGCGTTTCTTTGCACATGTTGTGCAGTCTGGCCATCAAACACCATGACGACGTCGTCCGCAAATGCTTGCACGTAGTGACCTGCGGCTTTAAGGGTATTCAGCAGGGGGTCCAGTAATGTGTTCCATAGAATGGGCCCACCTATAGATCCTTGGACGCACCCTTTGTTGGTCGCCTTTGTGTAGGTTTCCCCGTTGTATCTCACCGTGACCGTTCTTTGGTTAAGGTAGCTGTCAAACACCTTACGAATGTTTAGAGGACAGTTCGCATTTGCCAGTTGGACCCTGATCGCTGGCCACCATGCGCTGTCAAAGGCGCCCTCTATATCTAAAGACACGACGGTTATGATTTTCTTCTCGTCCAGTTTTGTTTTTACATGTTCCATAAATTTATAGAGGGCGTCTTCGCAGCTCTTTTGGGGCATGAATCCAAACTGGTTGGGGTTTAGCTTCGGTATCAGGTGGTGCTTGAGTCTGGCGACCAACATTTTCTCGTACACTTTGCCTAGCACCGGTAAGAGTCCTATAGGGCGGTACGATTTGGGAGTTGTGTACGATTCCTTTCCTGGTTTCCTCAACACTATCACCGTGGCTTCCTTCCAGACAATTGGGAAATAATGGAGCTCTAGACATTTGTTGAGTACTCCCAGAAAAAGTTTCGGGTCACTCTTTATGGCATGACTGCATATGTCAGCAGTGAAACCGTCGGCACCGGGCGCTTTCTTCGGATTTAAGGAGTCCAGAGCGGTGAGCATTTCCGTCGTTGTGAACAGAGGATCGTTTTGCCCCTCAGGTTCTTGTTCGTTAACTACCGATGCTCGGTCCCTTATTTCTTGGTGCGTCCGGTTTTCGTTCTCCCTTAGATCTTCCGGGTAGAAGGATTTTGCTAACAGCTCCACCGAACCTTTTGCATCCAAAGTGATGCCGCCTTCTTCCAAGGGTATGTCTTCCTCCCTTTTTGCCGTTCTCCCTATCACGCGGTATATACCCTCCCACAAGCTTTCCCTGTCTTGTTTGCTGCAGAACTCCTTCCAGCTCCCGATCAGGGCCTCCATGGCTCTGGCTTCATATTCGTCTCTAGCGACTTTGTAAGCGTCCACCACACCTTGTTTTCGTATCGGTGCGGCGTTCCTGATTCTGCGTTTCTTAGTGGTGACTTCCTGCTTCATCTTCGCGAGCTCCTCTGACCACCATGGTAGGGTAAGTGTCTCTGTGTTTTTCTTAAATGGAATTGAAACGTTGCTAGATTCTGTGATAGCTTTACTGTATTTTTTTATAAATGATTCTAATTTTTCGACTGTATTGATGGTTTTAATTTCCTGGATTTCTAAATTGTACTCTGATAATAATTGTTCAAATTTTTGATGAAAAGTTTCCCAATTTGCTTTCTTTGTATTATAAATTCTAGTTGTTCTTTTGACACTTACCCCAACCGATTTTTTAAGCTTGATATTAAAGCTAATACCACTGTGGTCAGCGCACGTGAGATTTACAACAACCTTCCAGTCCTCCACTAGGTCCAGCATATCAGTAGTGCAGGCCGTCACGTCAACAAAGCTGGTGTAGCGTTTTCCGCCACGAATGGTGTCAAAGGTTGGAGTGTCGCCCTTGTTAAGAATATGGAGGTCCATCTCGTGAAGCGTGCCAGCCATATCGTCTCCCCTGTGGTCGATTTCAGGGCTTCCCCACCAGGTGCTCTTAGCATTACAGTCGCCTCCAATAATGAGCCTCCGTGTTTTGGCTGTTACAATCTTTTTAATATGATCCAGGTACGGATCTATGGGTAGGTCGGGTTCAAAGTAGTATGAGGCCAATGTAACACTCCATTCTTTGGTGCTTACGCTCACCACGACGATGTTGTTGGTGGTGAGCTCCGGGTGTTGTGTGACGTCTAGATCGGGGTCAAATACAGCGATAGCTGCTTTGGACGTTCCTGCTCCGGTGTTTTGGTATATCCTAACACCGCGGTATGACCTCATATTTTCCGACCCACCCACGTAGGGTTCCTGAATCAACGCTATTGCAACCTTCCTCTCAGTTGCTTCAATCATTAGCTCTTCTGTAGCTAACTTCCTGCGTTGGAGGTTGGATTGGAGCACCCGGTACAGCTGTTTATCCACTTGGACGCCCTTAGCAGTACGCTATAGACATGCGAGCTATGGCGTCTCGCTTTCTCCGTATGGGACATTCTTGGCTGAAAGCGTTGTGCTCATTCCGGTCGAGCTTGGCCACTGTGCAGTTTCTGCAAGAGGGAACACCTCCCGCAAGCCACTCCGGGCATTGCGCCCTAAGGTGCGGTTCTCCGCAGTGACTGCAGAGGTCTGCTGGATCTGAGCAGAACTTCTTACTGTGACCGTATCCTAGACATCTCGAGCATTGAACAAGGGGTGATTGGTCAAACACCCGGATGCGTTGGAGGTCGATGTATACTGCACCAGCATCGGTCGCTCTCCTCCAAATGGCTGGCGATACACCAACAACGATGTGGCTCGTGTGCGGGTTTCTCGCTTTCCTTTTATATTTTATTTCAAGCCTGTCTTCGTTTTCCTTGAGGTCCTGGAAAATGTGCCGGTTTTGCTTCCTGAAAGCACTTAAGACTTCCTCATCGGTATTCACCGTGAGAACGTCCGCGAGCTTCAGGAGAGGGTCTCTATTTTTAACCTCTTCCACAAGCAGGTTCTTACCGGATTTTTCCAGCCTCTGCTTTACTTTTTGTCTGTCCTCTTCGGTATTACAGCTCATGATCACCTTCCTGTCCTTTCCTTTGCGAGTCCTCTCCACCCTGATCCACCCTTCCTTGGCATTCACTGCCTCTCTAACTTTTGTTAGCACCTGGTCTCCTGTGTCGCTTTCGTCCTGGGACGTGACGACTACTGAGTGCAGAGCGTTTTTCAGTGGTGACAAGTGCATAGCTGGTCGGACTGCCGCGGTCTCAGCGTAGGTTTTAATGCTCACGACCTGCTGGTGTTGCTGCTCCATAGTCTCCTTCAAGTCATCCATCTTCCTGCCGTTTTCTATTAGTAGACGGCTCTGCTCTTTCAGTTGCTCGATTATGAGACTGTCATTTTCGAGAGCCTCCTTGTGACTCATCTTGTCTGGTGTTGTCTCTGCTGGCCCGGGTTTAGATGTTCCTCCGGTCTTTTTGAGCCTTTTAATCTCGCTATCTGCGCCTTTTATTAACTGGAAGAGTTTGTCCACCGCCTCCAGCACATTTATTCTTAAGTCCCCCTTAAGGTTTCGCGAGCTGTTTACGTTGGTTTTTGCCTTTATTACGTTAGCTTTGGCTTCCGCCAAAAGACTAGACAAGACTTGTCTCGGTTGGACTGGGATTTCCAACTTGCTGGTAGACGGGGTCACGTTGTGTTGCGCAGATGAGGCCGCCTCCAGTGTCTCGACACTGCGTCTTACATTGGACGAGAGAGTCTGAGTCTTTGGCGGAGAATTTTTACTCGGGAGCTTTTGTTCTATAGGTGGTGACTTTTGTGACTCCATATCCTCAGAGGGTTTTGTTGGTGTTCTGGCAAGCATTGTCAGTGGAGTGCGTCAAATATTGGTGTAAAAGTAAATGTCGATGACGGCTTGCACACAGTGTAAAGATATGTGCAATCCAAATACAATAACAAATAAGAATAAAATAAAACAGTTAACAATAAATAACAACAGAAAGCAAGTAAAAATAAGAACCAAGAAAGCTTGGCAGTAGTTGCTAATCAGCGGTCGTAAAGAGAAACAAGTTAGGCTCAATAAAGCCTCCGTGATATTCCGTCCTATTGTAAAAGTGCGAAAATCGAATCTTGTCTCTACGTAGAGCGAGCCTCTGTCGGTGTCAAGTTGTTGTAATTAGGTTCTATCCTCACGAGCCAATTACTCGGGGTCAAGGGAAGTCAATTTCCAAAGAAAATTTTCTCCAGGTCCAAAAAACACTAGGTTTCTTGAAGAATCAAAAAGTCGCTCTATGTAGAGTCAATCCGTTGCGCCCGTCAGATAGATCTCCCCGAGCCCTACAAAACGATACCAAACACGGTGCCAGTAGCCTTAAGGGTTCCGGAGATAAAGGGGAACCAAATTTTGGGATATTCGACCAAATTTGTCGCCCCAATTGGGATAACCGCTGTATTTTCCGAACCCCTGGGCCGATTTGCTCCGTGTTCGGGCTTGGAGTGATGTGCTCGATGAGCTCTATCCGATGAGCGGATTTTCAGCGCTGAAAAATTTTTCGTCCTGAAAAGTCCTGAAATGACTTTTCAGGGATTGTCGAGGTCCAGCCAGGCGGCGCAAAAGAAACCCCAACTCTCTGCGACCCCCCGTTCCGGAGTTACGGGTGTTTGAATATTGCCAAAATGGCCGCCGTAAACGTCAAAGTCAGTCTTTGACCTGCGATAACTCCGGTCGTATGCGTCGCAGAAAGCCCGAGTTTGGACTCGCTTGCTTAGGCGTGACCTTCCCCAGCCGCTGAAAACAATTTCAGGATCCTGAAAATTTTTGCTGCCAAATCTCCTGAAACCAGGGGGGAGGGGAAGACGATGTATCCCTGAGCGTGAATTTGAAATCAGAATGCAAATATCCCTAAGGGTTCAGGAGATAGGGCAGGTTTAATTTTGCCAAGATGGCCGCCGAACTGTCAAACGTCCACTTCAACCGACGATAACTTCGCAACTATAGGTCGCAGCGAGCCCGGGTTTTGGACGGACAGGTTGGCCCCACTCTCTTTATCAGCTGATAACGGTTTCAGGCCTGAAAAAGTTTTCAGCCTGAAAAAGCCTGAATTTTGCAGGTATCGTTCCTCAAACTGTGCTCTATTGTAAACCGAAAACCGTGAGTCTGTAAGTCCCACGGTTCGGGAGCTATAATAAAAACAAACAATTATCCCAGTGGGACAAAATAGGCTATTTTTGTCAAAATCGGCAATTCCGGGGCTACCTGGCCCAAGTTGGGGCTTAAACTAGTCGCAATAGGTTGCCTAAACACAAATATACAATAAAAAAGTGATTTTATCCTATTATTTACAATTTATTGCATAAAATCGTTAAAAAATCTATATCTTCAAAACGGCTAAGCGGAAAATTATGAAAAAAATCTTAAAATGTGTAAAAAATAGGCGGCTATACTTTAAAATAATTTTGTAAAATTTTGTGTCTTATCCTATTATAAAAAATCCAAAATTGTGGTTTTTATGGTTTTTTAACGATTTTAAGAAAATGGCCAGTCCAAAAAATCTAAAAATTAAAACTTATGATCATCTAAGAAGCGCGCAACAGGCTGCAGTTGAAGATCTTCAAACTTCCTCTCCGTTCCGAAGATAGACTGGTCCAATTTTGCAACTTTTAATTTGCAATATAAAATCAGCCAGTTGCGATAAAATTATGATAATCGTTGCACTCGCCTTTACTGTCCAGGGTCCAAGTTTGCTCCAAGTTTTGCGCCGGTACCTCCAATATTTCTGCTCTTTCAGCGCACGTGGTTTTCAGTTTTTCCTGAATAACTCGCCCAGATGACGCGTCCGGATGTCCTGGAGTGGCCCAGATGGTAGGGGTCCAAGATGCTCACAGGATTTCAAGAAAAAATCTGGGGGTTGTCGATCTTGTTAAGACGGCGTAAGCGTTTTAAACTTTTGCACGTTTCACTTAACCTCTTAAAATAAGGTTTTTCGGGAATAACACTTTTTCCACTGAACACAGAAACGTTTGAAGCACGGCACTAGACGCGGCTTGATTTTCCGCATGCGGCGACACCTTTTACTTTGTAATACGAGCACAAAAACCAATTAAATCGTATTTTTAACTGCGGAGCACATGGGTTTTTGCTGCTTACTGCTCGGCAGACCGAGTGCAACTGGACTGGTTAGGTTAGGTTAGGTTAGGTTAGGTTAGGTTAGGTTAGGTTAGGTTAGGTTAGGTTAGGTTAGGTTAGGTTAGGTTAGGTTAGGTTAGGTTAGGTTAGGTTAGGTTAGGTTAGGTTAGGTTAGGTTAGGTTAGGTTAGGTTAGGTTAGGTTTTTTTTTTTTTTTTTTTTTTTTTTTTTTTTTAACCGGTGTTCCTCTGACAGGGTCAGAGCCGCTTCTTGGGCTTTTTAGTATATTGGTGACTTCTTATATTTGACAAACATGATTATAAATAAATGATTCCGGAGAGACAACATTCTCTCGGTACAACAGCTTTACTTATTAGAGACATATTATACTCTATACTTATAATAATCCTATTCTAGCTACAGCAACACTCCTGTTTTTTTTTTTTTTTTTTTTTTTTTTAATCTTTCTTTCCTTTTCTTTTCTTTTCGGTCTATTTGTTATTCATACTTTTTTTTTTTTTTTTTTTTTTTTTTTTTTTTTTTTTTTTTCTTCTTACTGTTTTTATTTAATTATTCTTATTGTGTTTACAATACTTAAAACTATATACTTATTATATAATTTAGTATTATTTTTACTTATGCTACTTATTTCTATTTATTACTATGTTTCCTATTTTTATACAATATTTTATAAATTTCTCGCGGGTTTTGTTGGTCGACATTATAGTTGGGAGATTATTTTCCACTAACTCAACACCAAGGTGTTGCTCTACCTCGAATCTGTCTTTTGCGGTTATAGGGCACTCTAGCAGTATATGGAGCACCGTTTCCTCCTTACCAGGCTCGCAGGCGCACGATGGGCTCTCTTTACACTTGAAGCGACTCAAGTATGCAGAGAACCCACCGTGCCCCGTTAGTATTTGCGTAGTGATGCTTGAGGGGACCATTTTACGCACTGTTTTGTACGCCGCAACAGCGTCCGGGAAAAAGAATTTCGTGCCCGAGGCAGTTTCACCCGATCCGTACCTCCCGTTCCATTCGTCGAGCGTCTCTGACCGGATTCTTCGCTTGACGAATGAAACGGGGCACAGATCGTAGTCCGGCTTCTTCTTCGACCTCAGTGCGGCCTCCTTCGCAAGCTGGTCGGCTCTTTCATTCCCCTCCAACCCGGCGTGGGCCTTTATCCAGAACAAGGAGACACTCTTGTTCTGGATCTTACAGCGTCGTATGGTGTCCCTGGTTTCCACGGCCAGGGGATGGGGGGAGCTTACGTTCGCGACCGACTGGAGGGCCGCCATGGAGTCGCTGAAGATGCCGAACGTGGTTTCACCGCTCTTGAGCACCTCTCCGGCCGCCCTTTGTAGGGCCAAAAGTTCCGCCTGGTAGACGGTGCAGTAGGACGGCAAAGCAAGCTTGAGGGCCTTAGTTTCATTAGCACCCTTCCACAGGGATAGCGCCGCCCCAACCTTGCCCTCAATCTTGCTGCCGTCAGTGAATATCCGCACAGCGAAATCGCTGTGGTTGTGATATTGTTCCTCGTCTACCAGGCTTCCGAACTCCAGATTTATTTGGTCCGCGGGGTGTGGAGCACTTATCGCTGGAGCCATCCGTTCGATCTCCCTGCCTCCTAGCACTGGCTGGGGCACCCCCCTCTTGGCTTCGTACAATGCAGCCGCTTCTCGGATGCGAAGATCGAGTGGGAGTATTCCAGCCAGCACCAGTGCCGAGTTTAGCGAGACCGTGCGGTAGGCTCTACAAAGCTTTTGGGCAAACCCCCTCTGGATCACGTTCAGCTGCTTTCTGATCCCCAACTTGTTGGCGGCCGGTGCCCATGCGCTTGCGGCGTACAAAACAGTAGGCTCTATTGCTGCGGTGTATATTGCCCTTATCACTTCCGGATGCAAGCCCCAACTGACCCGGGCCGCTCTAGCCAGCTGTTTATACATACCTATCGCCTTTTTACAGACGATAGCTACGTGACTGTTGAAAGTGAGTTTGGCGTCGATTGTCAGCCCCAATATCTTTACTTCTTGGGACAACCCAATGTCGATCCCACCCATGCTCAAGCGCGGCGTGTCATACTTCAGCCTTCGCGTTAGTACCATCGCACAGGTTTTGTGCGGTGCGAAGTTCAGCCGATTTCTGACACCCCACGCCCGAACATGTTCGAGAGCGGCATTGGCCTGTCCCTCGATTTCCAGCCCTGTGTCCCCGTCAAATACCAGCACCACATCGTCTGCGAATGCCTGGCAGTGGTCACCCCTGCTCTCCAGCTGTTTAAGGAGTGGGTCCAGTATAAGGTTCCAAAAGATGGGACCTCCTATCGAACCCTGGACGCATCCTTTGCTAGTTTTCCTGCGGCATTCTTCACCGGCGTATCTCACTGTGACCTCCCGGTCACTGAGGTAGCTGTCGACTACCCGTCTCAAGTTCACAGGACACTTTTCCTCAGCCAATCGTACTTTAATAACAGGCCACCATGCACTGTCGAAGGCTCCCTCTATGTCTAGCGACACAAGCGTGACAATTTTCTTTGCCGCCAGCTTAGTGCGGATGTGCTGCACAAGAGTATAAAGGGAGTCTTCCGTGCTTTTTTGGGGCATAAAGCCGTATTGACGAGTACTAATCCTGGGTAATAAGTAAAACTTGAGACGGGCAATCAACATCTTCTCGTACACTTTCCCTAGGACCGGCAATAGCCCAATCGGCCTGTACGACTTGGGTGCGGTGTACGAGTCTTTGCCCGGCTTTCTAAGCACCACCACTGTCGCTTCCTTCCAGATCTTTGGAAAGTGGTGCAGTGCCAGGCATTTATTCAACAGTGCCAGGAAGTATTCGCGGTCACAATTTACCGCCCAGCTGCAGATGTCAGCCGTGAAGCCGTCTGCACCCGGGGCCTTTTTAGGGTTGAAAGATCCCATGGACCTATCAAGCTCGCTTAGGGTAAACGGTGGGTCATGTTTTTCACCATGGCTCCACTCGTTTACCATTTTTGCCCGTTCCCTTATATGGCGATGGTCCATGGTATCCTCTTCCTCTCGGTCCTCGGGATAGAACGTCTCGGCCAACAGCTCTACGGAACCCTTCGCGTCCAGCGGTTTCCCTCCCATCTGAAGTGGCAGATCCTCCTCTCTTTTTCCTACCCTTCCCATCACCCTATAAATACCTTCCCAGACCCCCTCTCGATCCTGTTTCCCGCAAAACTCAATCCAGCTATCTGTTGCTGCTTTTATCACTGCTGTCTCATAATTCTCTTTCTCTTTCAGATACAGGTCCACAACCATCGCTCTCCGGACAGGCGCGGCATTCCTTACTCTGCGCCTCCTAGTGGCGACCAGCTTCTTCATCTCTGCGAGTTCCTCAGACCACCACGGCAAGGTAAGTGTTTCTGTGTGTTTTTTTGAAGGAATTGTGTGTTGGCATGCGTGTGTAATAGCTTGTGTGTATGTGTTTATTATGTCTTCCAAACTGTGTACGTCAGCAACATTTGAGAGGTCCACCAGGGTCAACCCCTTGTCCTGCATAATTTGTTTAAGTTTCTCACGAAACTTGCCCCAATTAGCCTTTTTCGTATTGTAGACCCTAGTGGTTCTCTCAATGCTAATGCCTTTTGATTTTTTAAGTTTAATGTCGAATGTAATGCCGTTATGGTCGGAACCCGTAAGACCCTCGTCGACCTGCCAGCCGTCCACCAGGTCCAGCATGTCCACCGAACAAGCCGTCACGTCCACGTGGCTGCAAAACCTGACACCTCCCCGAATGGTGTCAAAGGTGGGGATATCCCCAGTATTAAGGATCTGTAGCCCCAGCTCCCCCAGCGCTCCGCACATTTGCCCCCCTCTCACGTCTTCACTGCTGCTACCCCACCAGGTACTTTTCGCGTTCGCGTCTCCTCCAATAACCATCCTGCTAGAGCCCAGCTCTCGCTCTATGCGAAGGAGGTGCTCCAGGTATGGCTCCATGGGCTTGTCGGGCTCGAAGTAGAGGGACACCAGCGTGATCGTCCAGGCTCTGGTCCGGACTCTCACCACAACGATGTTGTTTGTGGTGAGTTGCGGGTACTGTAGGACATCTAAGTCTTGGTCAAAGACAGCTATTGCCGCCTTTACAGTCCCTTCTCCTTCCTCAGAGCTCTGGAAGACCCTTACGCCCCGATGACCTCTCATCCTTCTCACCCCACCCACGTAGGGCTCCTGGAGCAACGCTATGGCAAGTTTGCGCTTTGTCGCCTCCAGCAGCAGCTCATTTGTGGCTAGCTGGCTCCGTTGCAGGTTGGCCTGGACCATTTTATACCTAGTGGTGGTTTCGGGGGCGCCCTTAGCAGTACGCTATGGAAGCTCGGGCTAGTGCGTCCCACCTCCTACGCACGGGACAATCGTCACTGAACGCGTTGTGCCCACTGTTCCCCAGCTTGGACTTGGTGCAGTTTATGCACACCGCTGTTTCACCAGTCAAACGGTCAGGGCAGTCCGCTCTGAGATGTAGGCCGCCGCAGTGGCTACACAGATCGGCGGGCTCTTTACAGAGGCGTTTCCCATGGCCGTAACCCAAACAGCGGGTGCACTGCACCAGTGGCGTTTGGTCCTCAACGCGTATCCTCTGGAGGTCAATGCGGAGTCTCTCGGCGTCAATTGCCCGCCTCCAGATTGCTGGGGACACACTGAGCACAACGTGGTTCGTGTGCGGGTTGCGTGTCCTTCTCCTGTACTTGACTGACATCCGTTGGTCCGCGCCGCCGAGGTCGTGAAAGTGCTCCCGGTTCTGGTTCTTAAGGGCTTTTAGTATTTCGTCGTCGGTATGTACCGACAACACGTCCCTAAGGACCAGAAGCGGGTCCCGGTTCGTCACTTCCTCGACGACGAGGCTTCCTCCGGCTGCCGTCAATCGCTCCTTCAGTTTGGTGCGTTCTTCTTTTGTCTCGCATCCCATTATGATTTTTCTGTCTTTGGCCTTCCGCACTTTCTCGACCCGCACCCAGCCCTCCTTCGCGTCCACCACTTTCCTGATTCTTTCCAGGACCTCGTCCCCTGTATCCGCAACTTCCGTCGAGGAGACAACCACGGAGTGCAGTGTTCTTCGCTCCGGGGCTTGTGCCCCAGTGTGGCTTATATTCACAGACGCGGCACTCGCGTAGGTCTTCTCCCCGACGACGGGAGCGGTACACTCTTTGCTAGCCAGACTGTCTCGCAGCCTCACCAACTCTTCGGAGTTCTCCTTAATAAGAGTGATGTGCTCCTTCATGGTCTGTACGAGCTCAGTCTGGCTAACAAGGGCATCCAGGTGAGACCGGGGACCACTGTCAGCAGTGGACGCGGGTTCCGGTACGGGTACAGGTGCGGGAGGAGCCTTATCCTGCTCCGACTCCTTCACCAACTCGAAGAGACGGTTTATAGCCTCGAGCACCGCAGCCTTGATGTCGGCTCTGAGGTTGCGCGAGCTACCCAAATTGACCTTGGCCTTGTTTAGGCAAGCTCGCGCCTCCACAGTACGGCTGCGGTACCCGGGCCCCGGTTTCCTGAGCTGTGTGGTGGCGCTCGCAGGACCTCGGCGCGTCGCCGAAGTGGCAGGGTCCTCTTGAAGCGCGGACGGAGTTTCGTCTCCGAAGGAAATTCTCCTCCTCGCGCCATCTGGCATAGTTCCCGACTTGTCCGTCGATCGCGGCGAGCTTCCGGAGCCCGGCTTCATCATGGTAGCGGAGGGAGTGCAGAACATTTTAATTTTATGATTTAATAAATATTCTAAATTGACCCCTGTCTTAAGGTGGTCAGAAATGCCAATATTTGGGACGGAGAGGCTAAATTTGTCAGAGGACACCGGGTAATTCTGCGTCCCTGTAAAGGGGGGAACACAGAAAGTATAATAATAGAATAAATCGGACTACAATTAAAATAGTCAACAGTCACTTTGATTTGTGAGACTAAGTGAGCCTTTGCAGACTCAGTCAAATAAATAAAATAAAGTAAAATAAATTATCAAAATAAAGAAAATTGTGACGTTCTAAGATTAAAAAATCTTAAGCTTGTCTCTAATATAGTCTAGATAGAGTCTATCCTTTGTTCAACAAACGGTTCAAGCACTGAAAACAGTAGCGAGAAAGCTTCTAAAGTCAGAAAATGTGTTAAATAGAGTGACTCCTGGAAAGACTCTATGTAGAGTCGTTCTGTTAAGTCCAGTGGATAGCTCCCACCGAGCCCTCTCAGATGAACCCAAACTCGGTATGGTTACACCAAAGGGTTTCGGAGATATCCCAACCTGAAAAATCTGGTTTTTTGCCAAAATAAAAAACCGAAAATGGTTACAAGAGGATATCTCCGGAACCACCGGTCCAAAAACCCCGGTGTTTGGGCTTTCCGAGCTTGGCTCGGCGAGACCGATCCACCAGAGCGGTTTTCAGGCTGAAAAATCCTGATGTCCTGAAAACGCCTGAAAATAGTCCTATGCTATTTTCCAAGCCCTACTGGCCTTTCCAGCGAAAACCCCAGCCCTCTACGACTCTCCGTTAGGAAGCTATGGCCGTCTAAAGTTTTTACAAAATGGCCGCGGTGCTGTCAAGGTTGATTTTTGACAACGGATAACTTCCCTCTGAAAAGCCGCAGACACCCCGAGTTTGGGCTCTCCCAACTCGGCCCGAGCTCCGCTGTCCGCTGAAACCACTTTCAGAGTCCTGAAAATTTTCAGCCCCAAACCGCCTGAAATTGTGGGGTAAAAGGGACAAAAGGTCCCTGAGTACAGAACCAAAAACCGCAGTGTCCCACGACCTCTGGTTCAAGAGTTATGGCGGCTTGAAGCTAAACAAAATGGCCGCCGAGCTGTCAAAGTTCTCACTGAAACGTCCGTAACTTCAAAACCCTTCGTCACAGAAAGACGGGGTTTTGGACCCACAGCTTGGCGTCACTTCAGGTGTGTCCTGAAAGTGGTTTCAGCGGCAAAAAATGTATGGCCCTGAAACAGGCTGAAAACCTGAAAAACTTAAAGATAACAATATTCTAATGGCCGTACTGAAAAATCGGGTTCAATTGGGCCAGCGGTTCCCGAGATATCTTAATTTGAAAATAAAAACCTAAAAACCCAGATGGCTCAGATTTTCCAAAAATGCCAAATTGGGAGCAATGGGGCCCGTGTTTGGGCTTGAGGAGGTCAGAATGGGTGTATTGGACCCTATCCTGGCGTTAAATTTTTGAATTTACTATTTGTTTACTATTTATGACCAAAAAACATTAAAAAATCGATATCTCTGGAACCTTTTGTCACAAAATTATAGAAAAAATATGCTAAAATATCTTAAATATAGGGCTACAATAATCAATAATAAAATATTTTGGAATCTAAAAACTAAGTCAAAATTTTTTCAAAAATATGGTTTTTCAGCAATTTACTTTACAATTTAAAAACTAGTCAACCTAAAAATCTAAAACTTAAAATCTCTATTGAGCCGATGAGCGCGCAGCAGGCTGCAGTTGAAGATTTTCAAAATTTTGATTTGGGCCGAAGATAAACTGGTCCAAATTTTCCACTTTGTAACTGCTCTCAAAAATCGGGTATGGTAATAAAATCAAAAATTTTTGCAGTTACCGTCTAAACAATGAATGCGGATGTTGGCTGCAAAATTTCAGGCGTCTGGCTCTACGTCTTCGGTGTTTTCAGCACCACGTGGTTTTGATATTTCCTGAATAACTCCTGGAACTTTCGGTTTTCGGAGCTTATGGGTGGTCGAGGAGATGTGCGCAGGCAATCCCCACCTTTTCCTTCAATAAAAAAGGGGGGTCGTCGATCTGGTTTCGGCAGTGTGTGCAGTCGAAGTTTTTCCTTAACTGTTTAACCTCAAAATAATAAGGTTTTACAGCTATAGCTGTCACTGCACTGAAATCCGGGTAAAAACTTTCACTTGGGCTTGTAGCCAGCACTTAGCCCCACACTTAGACACCAAATTTGTTTAAATCGGACCACTTTTTACCACTTTTTTGATTTTTTATAGCCGGAGACGAGTAAAAAACGTGGCGTTCACGGCGGTGGTTGGAGCCAGACTGGTTAGGTTAGGTTAGGTTAGGTTAGGTTAGGTTAGGTTAGGTTAGGTTAGGTTAGGTTAGGTTAGGTTAGGTTAGGTTAGGTTAGGTTAGGTTAGGTTAGGTTAGGTTAGGTTAGGTTAGGTTGGGGGACCACCCCACAGTGCTTGCGTCCACGTCGCGTCCCCTGGAAACGACCCAGTTCTGACCACCGTAACGGAGTGGCAGACTGGGTTGGCCAAAGTGCACTGTGCTTTCGTAGTATTTATATTTGCCTTGTTGACTACGAACCTGCGGAACTATCATGTCCAACTCTTTGCGGGATGCCTGCGGGCGATTTTTAAAACAAAAAGGCCCTTCTCAGGGCCAACCCAAAGGCCCTTCTCAGGGCCAACCCAAAGGCCCTTCTCAGGGCCAACCCAAAGGCCCTTCTCAGGGCCAACCCAAAGGCCCTTCTCAGGGCCAACCCAAAGGCCCTTCTCAGGGCCAACCCAAAGGCCCTTCTCAGGGCCAACCCAAAGGCCCTTCTCAGGGCCCACCCAAAGGCCCTTCTCAGGGCCAATCTGAGGGCGCATCGGCGTCGGAGGCTAGCCGCGCGGTGTCTGCGGCTAGCATCTATAGCTTAGCGGGCGAGTTGTTGGACTCCGACGACGAGTCCATTATTTGCGAGTCGGACGCAAGTTCGGGGATTGGTCGCCGGGAGCCGGAGAAGCGGGCCCGTCACAGTAATGGGTCCGGGGGTTCCTCGGACTCGAGGCGGCCATCCTACGCGAAGGCCAGGAAGCCGGTGTCGGACACCCACGACGTGGGTCTGGCAGAGGCCCAACACCAGTTGGACCTGTCTCGGCGGGCGCAGCTCCAGCAAGACCTTGAGGAGCGGGTTGCGGCCAAGGAGCAACGGACGCGCGCCGCCCGCGCCAAGTCCGGATACGGCGCGTCCCGCGTTCTCTATGCGGACCACTCACTGGTGGAGCTGGAGCGGATGGCTGAGGAGGACGAAGAGGAGATAGTGGAAGTCGCCTCTAAGTCCTCTAATTTAAAAGGGACTTTTCAAAAGTCCCTTAAATGCAGGGCCGCGAGCATGCGCGGCATCGTCGGGGAGCTGGTGCAGCGGAAGGCGACCGACGAAACGCGGCAACTGCAGGCGAAAGTTGATCGCCTGCAGTCAGAGGTCAGCCAGCTGCACCAGAAGCTGGCTGATGCCACGGCCCGGCCAAACCAAGCCGAGCCGAGACCAGCGGCTGAGGTCCCCCCCTCCAACCTTGAGGATATAATCCGCAAGGTCATCATGGAGGAGAGGGCCTTCACGAGAGCCTGTCTTGCGGGCATAGAGGACAGGCTCTTGCCTGAAAAGCGTCTCCGACCGCCGCTCGCGGCGGACGATAGGCCACGCGAGCTGGAGCCGGAACCTGCGCCTTTGGGAGGCCCGGCATCGGGTGCGCAGCCCCAGGCCTCAAAGCCCTCCAAGGGCAAAGGGAAGGGCAAGGGCAAGAGGACCGAGGGGGCCTCTCAAACGCCCTCCACGAGCGCGGAGGCAGCGTCTGACGCCCCAGCCGACCCCCGGAACTCGCAGGGGGAAGACGCCCTTCTTCCCTCCACCACCCCGTCCAACCAGCCCTGGACAAAAGTGGTCAAGGGGGGAAAGGGGAAAAAGCCCAAGCCCGCTGCGACTGCTCCAGCAGGCAAAAAGGCTCCAGCCGGCGGGAGGAAACTGGTTCCTCCCAAAACCGCGGCCGTCGTGGTGACCATCACCCCGGAGGCCGTGGAACGGGGGGAGACTTACGAGTCCGTTTTGGTGCGGGCGCGTCCCAATGCCGATCCAACCAAACTAGGGATCGGCACTGTGACTTGCCGCCGGACCCAGGCCGGGGCTCGAATTTTCGAGTTCCCGGGGGCAGAGGCGAGTGCCCATGCGGACCTCTTTGCAGCGAAGCTCCTGGAGGTCATCGCGGATTCGGCCAAGGTGGCCCGGCCGGTCAAGTCGGCGGCCATAGAGGTGACGGACCTCGATGACTCCGTCACCAAGGAGGAGGTGTTGGCGGCGGTCGCAGCGATAGGGGGCTGTGGCGTCGCGGCGGTCCAAGGCCGGGACATAAGGCCCGGCCGCGGTGGCATGGGCACCATTCGCCTCGAGTGCCCAATCGCCGCTGCCAAAGCCGTCCTTGCCAAGGGACGGCTCACGGTAGGGTTCAGCTCGGGTGCAGTCCGGGCACTCGAGAACCAGCCTCTGCGGTGTTTCCGGTGCCTCGGCATCGGACACACCCGGCCCCTGTGTCCGTCCACAGTAGATAGGACGGACACATGCTACCGCTGCGGTAAGGAGGGCCACAAAGCCGCCTCCTGCGAGGTCACCAAGCCGCACTGCGCGGTGTGTGCCGCCAGTGGCTGCCCGGCAGACCACGTCATGAAGGGGAGGAACTGCAATCCTCCCCCTAAGCGGGGCAAAGCGCCGACATGGTCTAGCACCGTCGTTCCTGCGGCGGCTGCAGAGGGAGATGCGATGTCCGACTGATGGATAGAGTCGAACATCGCATCGTCTTACTCGGTCCCAGGCCGTTGGCTGGGCGACCGAAACGGCTTGGTGCCGTTGGTGACGCGGTCTTCCACAGACTCCCCTCTCCTCTCGCTCTTAGAGAGGGGACCGGGATACGTGGCCGCCGCGTGGGAGACATGGCCCTGGTTGGTGTCAATCCGCAGTCGAAGAAGGGGTTGGAGAAGGCACCGTCCTCGCCCTCCTCTTGGTGGCGATGGGCGGGTGGCAGGCGCGGGGGCGCCTGCGCCCGCATTGCACCCATCACCACTTTCGTCGTTCATTCCCGGGCCCGTCCACCTCCCCACGGGGAAGGCGTGAGGGGTCCGCCCTGAAGGGTAATCGTCGGCGGGGGGCTGGTAGTTGAGGCTGTGCCAGTTTCCCGGTCCCTCGCCACTCAGACGAAGCGGGAGTGACGCTGGGTCGTTTTAGTGGGTATACCGGGTCAGACCGGGGAGTCCCACATAGCCCCCCATCCCCCGATGGGAGGGTATGCGTAATGCATTTTTTCCCAGCGCAAAAAAAAAAAAAAAAAAAAAAAAAAAAGGTTAGGTTAGGTTGGGGGACCCCCCACAGTGCTTGCGTCCACGTCGCGTCCCCTGGAAACGACCCAGTTCTGACCACCGTAACGGAGTGGCAGACTGGGTTGGCCAAAGTGCACTGTGCATTCGTAGTACCATTTTATATTTGCGTTGTTTTCTACGAATTTGAGGAACTATCATGTCGAGCTCTACGCGGGATGCCTGCGGGCGATTTTTAAAACAAAAAGGCCCTTCTCAGGGCCAGCCAAAAGGCCCTTCTCAGGGCCAACCCAAGGGCCCTTCTCAGGGCCAACCCAAAGGCCCTTCTCAGGGCCAACCAAAAGGCCCTTCTCAGGGCCCACCCAAAGGCCCTTCTAAGGGCCAACCAAAAGGCCCTTCTCAGGGCCAATCTGAGGGCGCATCGGCGTCGGAGGCTAGCCGCGCGGTGTCTGCGGCTAGCATCTATAGCTTAGCGGACGAGTTGTTGGACTCCGACAACGAGTCCATTATTTGCGATTCGGACGCAAGTTCGGGGATTGGTCGCCGGGAGCCGGAGAAGCGGGCCCGTCACAGAAATGGGTCCGGGGGTTCCTCGGACTCGAGGCGGCCATCCTACGCGAAGGCCAGGAAGCCGGTGTCGGACACCCACGACGTGGGTCTGGCAGAGGCCCAACACCAGTTGGACCTGTCTCGGCGGGCGCAGCTCCAGCAAGACCTGGAGGAGCGGGTTGCGGCTAAGGAGCAACGGACGCGCGCCGCCCGGGCCAAGTCCGGATACGGCGCGTCCCGCGTTCTCTATGCGGACCACTCACTGGTGGAGCTGGAGCGGATGGCTGAGGAGGACGAAGAGGAGATAGTGGAAGTCGCCTCTAAATCCTCTAATTTAAAAGGGACTTTTCAAAAGTCCCTTAAATGCAGGGCCGCGAGCATGCGCGGCATCGTCGGGGAGCTGGTGCAGCGGAAGGCGACCGACGAAACGCGGCAACTGCAGGCGAAAGTCGATCGCCTGCAGTCAGAGGTCAGCCAGCTGCACCAGAAGCTGGCTGATGCCACGGCCCGGCCAAACCAAGCCGAGCCGAGACCAGCGGCTGAGGTTCCTCCCTCCAACCTTGAGGATATAATCCGCAAGGTCATCATGGAGGAGAGGGCCTTCACGAGAGCCTGTCTTGCGGGCATAGAGGACAGGCTCTTGCCTGAAAAGCGCCTCCGACCGCCGCTCGCGGCGGACAATAGGCCACGTGAGCTGGAGCCGGAACCTGCGCCTTTGGGAGGCCCAGCATCGGGTGCGCAGCCCCAGGCCTCGAAGCCCTCCAAGGGCAAAGGGAAGGGCAAGGGCAAGAGGACCAAGGAGGCCTCTCAAACGCCCTCCACGAGCGCGGAGGCAGCGTCTGACGCCCCAGCCGACCCCCGGAACTCGCAGGGGGAAGACGCCCTTCTTCCCTCCAACACCCCGTCCAACCAGCCCTGGACAAAAGTGGTCAAGGGGGGAAAGGGGAAAAAGCCCAAGCCCGCTGCGACTGCTCCAGCAGGCAAAAAGGCTCCAGCCGGCGGGAGAAAACTGGTTCCTCCCAAAACCGCGGCCGTCGTGGTGACCATCACCCCGGAGGCCGTGGAACGGGGGGAGACGTACGCGTCCGTAATGAAGCGGGCGCGTACCAACGCCGATCCTACCCAACTGGGGATCGGTACACCGTCGTGCCGCCGGACCCAGGCCGGGGCTCGAATTTTCGAGTTCCCGGGGGCTCAGGGCAGCGCCAACGCGGACCTCTTCGCAACCAAGTTGCAAGAGGTCATTGCGGACGTGGCAAAAGTCGCCAGGCCCGAGAAGTCTGTAGCCTTGGAGGTGACCGACCTCGACGACTCGGTCACAAAGGAGGAGGTGGTGGCGGCGGTCGCAGCTATGGGGGGCTGTGGCGTCACAGCGGTGCAAGGTCGGGCCATCAGGCCCGGCCGCGGCGGCATGGGCACCATTCGCCTTGAGTGCCCAGTCGCCGCAGCTATAGCCGTCCTCGCCAAGGGACGGCTTTCTGTCGGATTCAGCTCGGGTGTAGTCCGGGCACTCGCAGCCAAGCCCCTGCGCTGCTATAAGTGCTTAGGAGTCGGACACACTCGGGCCCTTTGTCCGTCCGAGGTCGACAGGGCGGATAATTGTTTCCGATGTGGCAAGGACGGGCACAAGTCCGCCTCCTGCGAGGCCGCCACGCCACACTGCGCGGTGTGTGCCGCCAGTGGCTGCCCGGCGGGCCACGTGACGATGGGGAGGAAGTGCAATCCCCCCCCAAAGAAGGGCAAAGTGCAGGCGTCGATCCGGCCTGTCGCTGCCGCCGCCATCCCTGAGGCTGGGACTTCGGCGGCCGTGGAGGGTGATGCGATGTCTGATTGATGGATAGGGTCAGACATCGCATCCTCCAGGTGAACACCAACCACTGCAGAGCAGCCCAGGATCTGCTGATGCAGACCATGGCTGAGTGGTTGGTGGACGTGGCGGTGGTTGCCGAGCCGTACTCGGTCCCTGGCCGTTGGCTGGGTGACCGGGATGGCTCGGTGGCATTGGTTGCGCGGTCTTCCACGGACTCCCCTCCCCTCTCGCTCTTAGAGAGGGGACCGGGATACGTGGCCGCCGCGTGGGCGGATGTGGCACTGGTGGGAGTATATTTCTCACCAAACCGCCCTCTCTCGGATTTCGAGAATTTTCTGGAAATCCTCACCGCAGTGGTCGGGAGGGCGGCGCCACGCCAGGTCGCAATATTGGGCGACCTGAACGCCAAGTCGACGGCCTGGGGCAACCCGGCCGTTTCCTGCAACGTCCGGGGTCGCGCCGTGGAATTTTGGGCGGCGTCGTGCGGTGTGTCCCTCTTAAACAGAGGGACCGTCCACACATGTGTGCGGCAGCGGGGAGGGTCGGTGGTCGACGTCTCGTTTGCCACCCCCGTGCTAGCCGCGCACGTCGCGAACTGGCGGGTGGAGATGGTGGAGACCTTGTCGGACCACCGATATGTGCGGTTCGACATCTCCACCCAGAGCTCCCTGGGGACGGTCCGCTCGGGCCAATCCAGGTTCCCACGGTGGGCTCTCACCCGCCTGGACCGAGAGGCTGCGGAGGAGGCGGCGTTCGTCCAAGACTGGCTCGCGCCTCCTGTCGAGGCCCTTGACGTGGACGCCGCGGCGATCCAGCTGAGGGGGTCCCTGACCGAGGTGTGCAACTCCAGCATGCCCCGGTCTCGCCGCCCACCTCCCCGCCGCGCCGTCTATTGGTGGTCGGAGGAACTGGCGGGGCTCCGATCCGCCTGCGTAGCGGCCAGGAGGGCCTACACGCGGAGTCGGAGGCGCAGGACCCGAGACCCCACCAACGAGGAGGGCCTCTATGCCTCTTACGTCGAGGCAAAGACGGTCCTCAAGGCGGCAATGCGCGCGGCCGAGGACTCGGCGAGAGCCGAGATGCTGGAGGGTCTCGACAGGGACCCCTATGGTAGACCATACAAGGCGGCGCGGAATAAACTGCGCCTCTGTGGTCCTCCACTGACGGAGTCCCTCGAGCCGGCATTGCTGGATGGGGTGGTCCGGTCCCTGTTCCCGCCCAGGGCCGACTTCGCCCCGCCAGCGATGGACCCTCCGCGGGAGGCGATTCCGCCGGAGGAAGCGGAGGAGGAGGTTCCCGCGGTTACGGCGTCGGAACTTTACGCGGGGACTCTCCGCCTCCGCGCTAAGAACACGGCCCCAGGGCCGGACGGCGTTCCCGCACGGGTGGTGGCTATCGCCGCCTCACTGATGGAGGAGAGGTTTCGGGACCTCTTTAGCGCGTGTTTCACGACTGGAAGGTTCCCGAAACCTTGGAAGGAGGGGCGGTTATGCCTCCTCCGGAAGGAGGGACGCCCGGCGGACTCCCCCTCGGCTTACCGGCCCATCGTTTTGCTCGACGAGGTCGGTAAGTTATTCGAGGGGATAATCGCCGACCGGCTGAATAGCCTGCTGGGGACGGTGGGGCCGGACCTGTCGGACGCCCAATTCGGGTTCCGACGGGGTCGTTCGACGGTCGACGCGTTGGCCCTACTCAAGGGCCAGGTGAGGGAGGCAGTCGAGGCGGGTGACGGAGTGTTGGCGGTGTCATTCGACATAGCAAACGCCTTCAACTCTGTCCCCCACTCGACAATCTTGGAGGCACTCCGGTACCACGGCGTGCCTCAGTACTTGCGCCAACTCTTGGCCAGCTACTTGGAGGACCGGGTGGTCCTCCTTGAGGACAAGACGGCCAGAGTGAGGCGATATGGCGCAGAGTCCGGTGTTCCACAGGGGTCGGTCTTAGGACCACCGCTGTGGAACATTGGATTCGACTGGCTCCTGCGGGGGAACCTCCTCCAAGGCACGAGCATCATTTGCTACGCAGATGATACCCTCCTCATTGCCCGGGGGAGGGACTTCAGGGAGGCGGCCAGTCTGGCCTCTGCTGGCGGATCCTTAGTGGCGGGAAGGATCCGCCGCCTTGGGCTGAAGGTTGCGCTGCACAAAACCGAGGCCGTGTACTTCCACGGGCCTCGGCAGCGCATCCCTCCTGACGGCCACATTGTGGTGGAGGGCGTCAGGATCGAGGTCAAGGCCCAGATGAAATATTTGGGCCTTGTACTCGACAGCAGGTGGCGCTTCGGCCCACACTTCAGCGGGCTGTCGACGCGCCTGCTGAAGACCGCGAACGCCCTGTCCTGGCTCCTCCCGAACCTGGGAGGTCCAAAGGCGCGATGCCGGCGCTTGTATGCCGGCATCCTTAAGAGCATGGCCCTTTACGGGGCCCCAATCTGGGCGGACTCCCTCCACAGGAGGGAGAACGCCACTGCCATCCGCAGGCCACAAAGGGCCATTGCACTGCGGGTGGCGAGGGCCTACCGATCGGTGGGGTTCTCGGCGGCGTGCGCTCTGGCCGGCACCCCTCCTTGGGAGCTCGAGGCATGGGTGCTGACCAGAGTGTACGAATGGAAGGCGCGGCGTAAGGCGCTCGGGGAGCTCCCCGCCGCAGAAGAGCGAGAGGCCGTGCGGCAAGAGGCGAAGGACGCAATCGTCCATCATTGGACGGAGGACCTCGCCTCTGCCGCTTTTGGTCGCCGAACTGTGGACGCGCTCGGGCCAGTCCTGAAGGATTGGCTTGAGCGGTCCCACGGTTTCCTCTCTTTCCGTCTGGTGCAGGTGTTATCCGGCCATGGCTGTTTCGGATCGTACCTGCACCGGTTAGGGAGGGAGGAGACCCCGGCGTGCCACGACTGTGGCGCGCCGGAGGACACGGCGCAGCACACCCTCGAGGTGTGCCCAGCTTGGTCCGAGCTGCGCCGCGGTCTGACCGCGGTGGTTGGACAGGACCTCTCACTTCCCGGCGTAGTCAACGCCATGCTGGGGAGCGAGGAGGCCTGGACAGCGGTTGCCTCCTTTTGCGAGGATGTAATCTCGCAAAAGGAGGAGGCGGAGCGCGCGCGGGAGGACGACCCTCTCGCTGCGCCACTCCGCAGACGAAGAAGGGGTCGGAGAAGGCGCCGTACTCTCCCTCCTCATGGTGGCGATGGGCGGGTGGCAGGCACGGGGGTGCCTGCGCCCGCATTGCACCCATCACCACCTTCGTCAGTCATTCCCGGACCCGTCCTCCCCCCCCCTACGGGCGTGGGGTGAGGGCGTGAGGGGTCCGCCCTGAGGGGCCATCGTCGGCGGGGTACTGGTCGTTAAGGCTGTGCCAGTTTCCCAGTCCCCCGCCACTCAGACGAAGCGGGAATGCCGCTGGGTCTTTTTAGTGGGTATACCGGAGCAGACCGGGGAGTCCCACATAGCCCCCCATCCCCCGATGGGAGGGTATGCGTAATGCATTTTTTCCCAGCGCAAAAAAAAAAAAAAAAAAAAAAAAAAAAAGGTTAGGTTAGGTTAGGTTAGGTTAGGTTAGGTTAGGTTGTCCGGTGTTCCGCAGGGGTCAGTGCTGGGGCCCCCCCTGTGGAACATCGGGTTCGACTGGCTCCTACGGGGAGCCCTCCTCCAGGGCACGAGTGTCATCTGCTACGCGGATGACACTCTCCTCACTGCCCGGGGGAGGAACTTTGGAGATGCGGCCTGTCTGGCCTCGGCTGGCGGGTCCTTGGTTGCGGAGAGGATCCGCCACCTGGGTTTGAAAGTGGCGCTGCACAAGACCGAGGCCGTGTTCTTTCGCGGGCCTCGGCAGCGCTGCCCTCCCGACGCTCACATTGTCGTGGAGGGCGTCAGAGTGGAGGTCCAGCCCCAGATGAAGTATCTGGGTCTGGTGCTGGACGACAGGTGGCGCTTCGGCCCGCATTTCAGCGGGCTGTCGACGCGCCTGTTGAAAGCCGCGGACGGCCTCTCATGGCTCCTCCCGAACCTAGGGGGGCCTAAGGCGAAATGCCGGCGCCTATATGCCGGCATTCTGCGGAGCATGGCCCTATACGGGGCCCCCATCTGGGCAGACTCCCTTTACAGGAGGGAAAATGCGACCGCCATCCGCAAGCCCCAAAGGGCCATTGCACAGCGGGTGGCAAGGGCCTACCGCTCGGTCGGCTTCTCGGCGGCGTGCGCTCTGGCCGGCACTCCTCCTTGGGAGTTGGAGGCCTGGGTGCTCGCCAGAGTGTACGAGTGGACGGCGCAACGGAAGGCGCTCGGCGAGCGCCCCGTCACCGAGGAGCGGGAGGCCGTGCGGCGGGAGGCGAAGGACGCCATCGTCCTCCACTGGACGGAGGACCTCGCCGCAGCCGCTTTTGGCCGCCGGACGTTAGACGCGCTCGGTCCGGTCCTGCAGGGCTGGCTCGAGCGGTCCCACGGTTTCCTCTCGTTCCGTCTGGTGCAGGTGTTATCCGGCCATGGCTGTTTCGGATCGTACCTGCACCGGTTAGGGAGGGAGGAGACCCCGGCGTGCCACGACTGTGGCGCGCCGGAGGACACGGCGCAGCACACCCTTGAGGTGTGCCCAGCTTGGTCCGAGCTGCGCCGCGGTCTGACCGCGGTGGTTGGACAGGACCTCTCACTTCCTGGCGTAGTCAACGCCATGCTGGGGAGCGAGGAGGCCTGGACAGCGGTTGCCTCCTTTTGCGAGGATGTAATCTCGCAAAAGGAGGAGGCGGAGCGCGCGCGGGAAGACGACCCTCTCGCTGCGCCACTCCGCAGACGAAGAAGGGGTCGGAGAAGGCGCCGTCCTCTCCCTCCTCATGGTGGCGATGGGCGGGTGGCAGGCACGGGGGTGCCTGCGCCCGCATTGCACCCATCACCACCTTCGTCAGTCATTCCCGGACCCGTCCTCCCCCCCCCTACGGGCGTGGGGTGAGGGCGCGAGGGGTCCGCCCTGAGGGGCCATCGTCGGCGGGGTACTGGTCGTTAAGGCTGTGCCAGTTTCCCAGTCCCCCGCCACTCAGACGAAGCGGGAATGCCGCTGGGTCTTTTTAGTGGGTATACCGGAGCAGACCGGGGAGTCCCACATAGCCCCCCATCCCCCGATGGGAGGGTATGCGTAATGCATTTTTTCCCAGCGCAAAAAAAAAAAAAAAAAAAAAAAAAAAAAAAAAAAAAAGGTTAGGTTAGGTTGGGGGACCACCCCACAGTGCTTGCGTCCACGTCGCGTCCCCTGGAAACGACCCAGTTCTGACCACCGTAACGGAGTGGCAGACTGGGTTGGCCAAAGTGCACTGTGCTTTCGTAGTATTTATATTTGCCTTGTTGACTACGAACCTGCGGAAATGTCTAACTCTTTGCGGGATGCCTGCGGGCGATTTTTAAAACAAAAAGGCCCTTCTCAGGGCCAACCCAAAGGCCCTTCTCAGGGCCAACCCAAAGGCCCTTCTCAGGGCCAACCCAAAGGCCCTTCTCAGGGCCAACCCAAAGGCCCTTCTCAGGGCCAACCCAAAGGCCCTTCTCAGGGCCAACCCAAAGGCCCTTCTCAGGGCCCACCCAAAGGCCCTTCTCAGGGCCAATCTGAGGGCGCATCGGCGTCGGAGGCTAGCCGCGCGGTGTCTGCGGCTAGCATCTATAGCTTAGCGGGCGAGTTGTTGGACTCCGACGACGAGTCCATTATTTGCGAGTCGGACGCAAGTTCGGGGATTGGTCGCCGGGAGCCGGAGAAGCGGGCCCGTCACAGTAATGGGTCCGGGGGTTCCTCGGACTCGAGGCGGCCATCCTACGCGAAGGCCAGGAAGCCGGTGTCGGACACCCACGACGTGGGTCTGGCAGAGGCCCAACACCAGTTGGACCTGTCTCGGCGGGCGCAGCTCCAGCAAGACCTGGAGGAGCGGGTTGCGGCCAAGGAGCAACGGACGCGCGCCGCCCGCGCCAAGTCCGGATACGGCGCGTCCCGCGTTCTCTATGCGGACCACTCACTGGTGGAGCTGGAGCGGATGGCTGAGGAGGACGAAGAGGAGATAGTGGAAGTCGCCTCTAAGTCCTCTAATTTAAAAGGGACTTTTCAAAAGTCCCTTAAATGCAGGGCCGCGAGCATGCGCGGCATCGTCGGGGAGCTGGTGCAGCGGAAGGCGACCGACGAAACGCGGCAACTGCAGGCGAAAGTTGATCGCCTGCAGTCAGAGGTCAGCCAGCTGCACCAGAAGCTGGCTGATGCCACGGCCCGGCCAAACCAAGCCGAGCCGAGACCAGCGGCTGAGGTCCCCCCCTCCAACCTTGAGGATATAATCCGCAAGGTCATCATGGAGGAGAGGGCCTTCACGAGAGCCTGTCTTGCGGGCATAGAGGACAGGCTCTTGCCTGAAAAGCACCTCCGACCGCCGCTCGCGGCGGACAATAGGCCACGCGAGCTGGAGCCGGAACCTGCGCCTTTGGGAGGCCCGGCATCGGGTGCGCAGCCCCAGGCCTCGAAGCCCTCCAAGGGCAAAGGGAAGGGCAAGGGCAAGAGGACCGAGGGGGCCTCTCAAACGCCCTCCACGAGCGCGGAGGCAGCGTCTGTCGCCCCAGCCGACCCCCGGAACTCGCAGGGGGAAGACGCCCTTCTTCCCTCCACCACCCCGTCCAACCAGCCCTGGACAAAAGTGGTCAAGGGGGGAAAGGGGAAAAAGCCCAAGCCCGCTGCGACTGCCCCAGCAGGCAAAAAGGCCCCAGCAGGCAAAAAGGCCCCAGCCGGCGGGAGGAAACTGGTTCCTCCCAAAACCGCGGCCGTCGTGGTGACCATCACCCCGGAGGCCGTGGAACGGGGGGAGACTTACGAGTCCGTTTTGAAGCGGGCGCGTCCCAATGCCGATCCAACCAAACTGGGGATCGGCACTGTGACTTGCCGGCGGACCCAAGCCGGGGCTCGAATATTCGAGTTCCCGGGGGCAGAGGCGAGTGCCCATGCGGACCTCTTTGCAGCGAAGCTCCTGGAGGTCATCGCGGATTCGGCCAAGGTGGCCCGGCCGGTCAAGTCGGCGGCCATAGAGGTGACGGACCTCGATGACTCCGTCACCAAGGAGGAGGTGGTGGCGGCGGTCGCAGCGATAGGGGGCTGTGGCGTCGCGGCGGTCCAAGGCCGGGACATAAGGCCCGGCCGCGGTGGCATGGGCACCATTCGCCTCGAGTGCCCAATCGCCGCTGCCAAAGCCGTCCTTGCCAAGGGACGGCTCACGGTAGGGTTCAGCTCGGGTGCAGTCCGGGCACTCGAGAACCAGCCTCTGCGGTGTTTCCGGTGCCTCTGCATCGGACACACCCGGCCCCTGTGTCCGTCCACGGTAGACAGGACGGACACATGCTACCGCTGCGGTAAGGAGGGCCACAAAGCCGCCTCCTGCGAGGTCGCCAAGCCGCACTGCGCGGTGTGTGCCGCCAGTGGCTGCCCGGCAGACCACGTCATGAAGGGGAGGAACTGCAATCCTCCCCCTAAGCGGGGCAAAGCGCCGACATGGTCTGCTGCAGCAGCTAGCACCGTCGTTCCTGCGGCGGCTGCGGAGGGAGGTGCGATGTCCGACTGATGGATAGAGTCGAACATCGCATCGTCTTACTCGGTCCCAGGCCGTTGGCTGGGCGACCGGGACGGCTTGGTGCCGTTGGTGCCGCGGTCTTCCACAGACTCCCCTCTCCTCTCGCTTTTAGAGAGGGGACCGGGATACGTGGCCGCCGCGTGCGAGACATGGCCCTAGTTGGTGTCAACTATGGCCCTGGTTGTGTAAGAAGGGGTTGGAGAAGGCACCGTCCTCTTCCTCCTCTTGGTGGTGATGGGCGGGCGACAGGCGCGGGGGTGCCTGCGCCCGCATTGCACCCATCACCACTCTTGTCGTTCATTCCCGGGCCCGTCCACCTCCCCACGGGGAAGGCGTGAGGGGTCCGCCCTGAAGGGTACTCGTCGGCGGAGGGCTGGTAGTTGAGGCTGTGCCAGTTTCCCGGTCCTTCGCCACTCAGACGAAGCGGGAGTGCCGCTGGGTCGTTTTAGTGGGTATACCGGGTCAGACCGGGGAGTCCCACATAGCCCCCCATCCCCCGATGGGAGGGTATGCGTAATGCATTTTTTCCCAGCGCAAAAAAAAAAAAAAAAAAAAAAAAAAAAAAAGGTTAGGTTAGGTTAGGTTAGGTTGCTGGAGGGTCTCGACAGGGATCCTTATGGGAGACCATACAGGGCGGCGCGGAACCAGCTACGCCCTTATGGTCCCCCACTGACGGAGACCCTCGAGCCAGCGTTGCTGGACGGGGTGGTCCGGTCGCTGTTTCCGCGCAGGGCCGACTTCACCCCACCAACGATGGATCCCCCGCAAGGGGCGGCTTCGCCGGATGAGGAGGTCCCCCCGGTGACGGCGGCGGAGTTCTACGCGGGGGTTCTCAGCCTCCGCGCGAAGAAGACGGCCCCTGGACCAGACGGCGTCCCCGCACGGGTTGTGGCGATCGCCGCCTCCCAAATGGAGGACAAGTTTCGGGACCTCTTCAGCGCGTGCTTTACGGCTAGGAGGTTCCCGAAACTGTGGAAGGAGGGGCAGCTATGCCTCCTCCGAAAGGAGGGACGCCCAGTGGACTCCCCATCGGCATACCGGCCCATCGTCCTGCTCGATGAGGTCGGTAAATTGTTCGAGGGGATTGTCGCCTCCCGGCTTGATAGCCTTTTGCGGGGGGTAGGGCCGGATTTGTCGGATGCCCAATTTGGTTTCCGTCGTGGGCGTTCGACAATCGACGCGCTGGCCCTACTCAAGGGCCAAGTGAAGGAGGCGGTGGAGGCGGGGGACGGAGTGCTGGCGGTGTCATTCGACATTGCAAACGCCTTCAACTCCGTCCCCCACTCGACGATATTGGAGGCACTCCGGTATCACGGAGTGCCCCAATACCTGCGGGACCTCCTGGCCAGCTACTTGGAGGGCCGAGAGGTCCTCCTCGTGGACAAAACGGCCACAGTGAGGCGGTACGGCGCAGAGTCCGGTGTTCCGCAAGGGTCAGTGCTGGGGCCCCCCCTGTGGAACATCGGGTTTGACTGGCTCCTACGGGGAGCCCTCCTCCAGGGCACGAGTGTCATCTGCTACGCGGATGACACTCTCCTCACTGCCCGGGGGAGGAACTTTGGGGACGCGGCTTGTCTGGCCTCGGCTGGCGGGTCCTTGGTTGCAGAGAGGATCCGCCACCTGGGATTGAAGGTGGCGCTGCACAAGACCGAGGCCGTGTTCTTTCGCGGGCCTCGGCAGCGCTGCCCTCCCGACGCTCACATTGTCGTGGAGGGCGTCAGAGTGGAGGTCCAGCCCCAGATGAAATATCTGGGCCTGGTGCTGGACGAGAGGTGGCGCTTCGGCCCGCATTTCAGCGGGCTGTCGACGCGCCTCTTAAAAGCCGCGGACGCCTTCTCATGGCTCCTCCCGAACCTGGGGGGGCCCAAGGCAAAATGCCGGCGCCTATATGCCGGCATCCTGCGGAGCATGGCCCTATACGGGGCCCCCATTTGGGCAGACTCCCTTCACAGGAGGGAGAATGCGTCCGCCATCCGCAAGCCCCAAAGGGCCATTGCACAGCGGGTGGCAAGGGCCTACCGCTCCGTGGGCTTCTCGGCGGCGTGCGCTCTGGCCGGCACTCCTCCTTGGGAGTTGGAGGCCTGGGTGCTCGCCAGAGTGTACGAGTGGACGGCGCAACGGAAGGCGCTCGGGGAGCGCCCCGTCACCGAGGAGCGGGAGGCCGTGCGGCGGGAGGCGAAGGACGCCATCGTCCTCCACTGGACGGAGGACCTCGCCGCAGCCGCTTTTGGCCGCCGGACATTAGACGCGCTCGGTCCGGTCCTGCAGGGCTGGCTCGAGCGGTCCCACGGTTTCCTCTCGTTCCGTCTGGTGCAGGTATTATCCGGCCATGGCTGTTTCGGATCGTACCTGCACCGGTTAGGGAGGGAGGAGACCCCGGCGTGCCACGACTGTGGCGCACCGGAGGACACGGCGCAGCACACCCTCGAGGTGTGCCCAGCTTGGTCCGAGCTGCGCCGCGGTCTGACCGCGGTGGTTGGACAGGACCTCTCACTTCCCGGCGTAGTCAACGCCATGCTGGGGAGCGAGGAGGCCTGGACAGCGGTTGCCTCGTTTTGCGAGGACGTCATCTTGCAAAAAGAGGAGGCGGAGCGCGCGCGGGAGGACGACCCTCTCGCTGCGCCACTCCGCAGACGAAGAAGGGGTCGGAGAAGGCGCCGTCCTCTCCCTCCTCATGGTGGCGATGGGCGGGTGGTCGGCACGGGGGTGCCTGCGCCCGCATTGCACCCATCACCACCTTCGTCAAGCATTCCCGGACCCGTCCTCCCCCCCCCTACGGGCGTGGGGTGAGGGCGTGAGGGGTCCGCCCTGAGGGGCCATCGTCGGCGGAGGACTGGTCGTTAAGGCTGTGCCAGTTTCCCAGTCCCTCGCCACTCAGACGAAGCGGGAATGCCGCTGGGTCTTTTTAGTGGGTATACCGGGTCAGACCGGGGAGTCCCACATAGCCCCCCATCCCCCGATGGGAGGGTATGCGTAATGCATTTTTTCCCAGCGCAAAAAAAAAAAAAAAAAAAAAAAAAAAGGTTAGGTTAGGTTTTTTTTTTTTTTTTTTTAAATGAGTATACACTGCCGCGGACTTGGAGGTCCGCGCCTTTTTTTTTATAGGTTTATTTGTTTGTTCGTTCATTACATTATCTTAAATATACAGTTTCAAACTCCCTCGGACACTTACTCTAGATCTTATAATACTATCTTATATCTACGTGAGTTCATCCTCATACATATGTTTTTTTTTTTTTATTTTTTTTTTTTTTTATTTTTTTTTTTTTATTATTATTATTTATACACATACATGCTCTTTTATAAATATATATATATCTTACATGGTTTTTTTTTTTTTTTTTTTTTTTTTTTTTTTTTTTTTTTTTTATAGATAAATACACAGGCATTACAATTTATTTTCAGATTACTTTTATTTTATTACATTTATTATGATTTTAGTTTCAATTAACTACACTTATTACTTTTTTTTTTTTTTTTTTTTTTTTTTTTTTTTTTTACACTTTCAATTACAAAATGTTACACTATGAAGTACACAAATATATTATATTATTTCAGAGGGGAAAACTGCATGGCAGTGCGAGCCGACCAGTCCCGGCCGACGGCTTCCGTTCACGGCCATGACGTACGCATCCGCGCCACCCTGCTCAACCATATTTTAGGGAACTGAGTGACCGGACGCGCAGCGCCACCATCGGCGGGACATTCACGTGAGTATGACAGACTCGCTCTGCCATGGAGCTTTACATGTTATTGTTATTTAAGTTACAGGTTTACTAAAGAGGGTTGGGATTTATTGGTTTGAGTTAGTTAGGAGTATGGACTTGGTATGGTTATTTGGAATGTTAATTCGGAAGGGGTTTCACGACCAGGGACTTCGCTAGCCTGAGCAAGGCCTCCGTCACGACTGCGTCTCGGTGCTGCATGGCCGTCTTCAAGTTGTACTCGACGACCATTTTAGTCGGCGCACCCATCGCCCTCTTCGCAAAGCGGCCCGTGGCGTCGTCGGCGTCATCGGAGTAATAGACGCAACTGACAGTATGTCGCGACACCGCCACTACCGCGTGGGAGATGCTGTCGTGGATTTGGAGTCTCCTGGACTTGGTGTTGATGATTATTACCCTGTCGCATTCTGCATACTTTGTCTTTCTATCATGCCATCTTCTTTCTGTCTCTAAGGGTAGGACGCCCTTCTACTTTCCCTATTCTGTACTCTACTTCATGTTCTTTCTTTTTATTTGGGGTGTAACGCAAGACAACTGTTTTTTATTATTCTTTACAGTGGTTTTTACATAAATTCTTACATTCTGTGTTGTTTTAGCATACAACAATCTTAATTCTATTCTTATTTCTATTACATGTTTCTTAGGTCTACTTTTATTTTCTATTCCTTATTTCTATTACATGTTTCTTAGGTCTACTTTTATTTTCTATTCCTTATTTCTACTTTAATTGTTGTTAACATTTTTACAACTTTCTTTGTTTATAATCTACCTTCAGATTTTTGATTTTCTCCGCCTCGGGGCGACAGGGGCGGAGGGAGAGAGGTCGAGCGCTGGGCTCGGCGTGAATAGTAGTTCGTATTGAGTCGCGCTGGGCGTCGAACGAATATTATAGTAGCCATAGAACGGGTGACAGCGCACGCGCATTGATTAAATCGACTTGTGGAGTCATTTCGCGGCACCCAATTATACTAGTTAAGCAGTACGGTTAGCGACGCTGTGAATGTCGAACGGGTTATTGATAATATCATTGGTTTGCCTTGTCACGGGAGTGCTATTGGGAAAGCACCGAGGCTTTTGTGGTTAGACTAATACGGAGTGAGTGTGGTGGCTCGCGTTAACGGCGTGGCTTGCAGCGACGTGGAAGAATCGTCCGGAACTACCAGCAAACCATCGCAAGGTCATATACACTCATTATACACATACACAGTTACACAACTTGCGAGGGGTCAAGGAAGTGAGACCGGCTCGAAGAAATGAGGTAAGGGTAGCTTTAAGTTCAGAAATTGTAATATTGTTCGGAGGCGCGTATCGCGTCTATTTGATCCCGTTAGGACGGCAGCTGTTCTGAGACCTGTCTCCCATGGGCCCGAGATAAGGTTCGGCTGAGTCCTGGCGCGATCAAAATCTGGTAGCAGAGCAGTGGTTATACCCACTTGTCGGAAGTGTGCGCCTTCTGTCGGAAGGAAGGGCACGGTCTCGCCGCATGCGCGGACTTTAAGGCGCAGCGGGTGCATAGACGAAGAGGGGTGGTCAAGCAGCGCTATTTGTGCTTCCGCTGCTTGGGGACTCACTTTGTACGTGAGTGCCACAGGACCACTAACTGTGGAACCTGCGGAGGAGCCCATCACGAGTTGCTATGCCTGGCGGAGAGTAGGGAGGTGCACGGAGCCTCGCCGGGAGGTCACCCCCCCTCTCCTAAGCCAGATTCGGGTGGTCGGTCACCCCCCCCTAGGGGGGGTGGGTCGGCCAGGAATCAGCGGTCGCCGCCCCCTCGGGGGGGTGGGCCAAGGGCTGATCCAGAGCACAACCCGATACCGTCGTCTTCCCCGCGGGGGGGGGATAGGCACCGAGACTCGGGCAGGGGCCCGGAGGTAGTACAGACGGGTTACGCGGCGTACTCGAATGCGTTGGGGGGCATGTTGCCACCCCCGAGTAGTCGCTTCTCCCCGCCTCTCGCAGAACGCCCTCGGCTGACGGCGCGCCCGCCACCGTTCGGAAGGATGCCAGTAGGCTACTTCCGACCGGCACGGATGTCACCGATGGGTCGGGAGGGTTACTACCCGGGTTGGGACCCGTATACTGGGACAGTATTTACTCCCCCTCCGGCAGGGGAGGAGGGAGGTGCCTCCTATTAGCAACTAGCAGCCTGTTCGTCAGTGGTGCCCACCCCGACAGTAACGGTATTATTACCGACGGCTAGGATTACTGTCAGGGGTACTGACGGACAGCCGGTGCACGTGCGAGCACTGTTAGATTCAGGGGCACAAGGTTGTATTGTGTCCAGCTGTTTAGTGAAAAAGCTGGGCCTTACATTAGAGCCATCACGAGATGGCGCCGTAGGTATAGGTGGCAATCGGGTGCCTCACCTCAGGGGTCAGACGACATTCCTGTTCGAGATGGGTGACACGGCATCGGTCACGCGGGTGAATGCCACGGCGATCGTTTTGGACGAAGTGGTTGGGGTCCTCCCTCAGACTCGGTTACCGTCTGCGGTAAAAGGGTTGACCAATGGATTGGAGTTAGCCGATCCCCACTTCGCGATCCCCGGACGGGTGGACGTCTTGCTTGGGTCTGACGTCCTCGGGAAGCTGCTCCGAAGCGGCAAACGGGAGCTGCAACCAAACGGGGTTGTGGCCATGCGTACCGCAGGTGGTTACGCGTTATTGGGCCCAGTACGGGAACCACAGCACTCAACGGATTATAGCTCCATATATTATGGCAGCGTGTTATCCGACGTCCTGCAACGGTTCTGGGCAACGGAAGAGCCACCCACCGCTCTTAGAAATAACCCACGTGATGAGGAGTGCGAAACATTCTATCGATTTAACACGGTGCGCCTCCCATCGGGTAGATTTATGACAAGGTTGCCATTTCTGTCAATTCGACCTCCGCTGGGGAGCTCATGGAGTCTGGCAGAAAAGCGGTTAGTGGCAATGGAAAGGCGCATGAAGCGGGACTCCAACTTCCGACAGAAGTATGTGGAGTTCATGCGCGAATACCTGACGTTGGGTCACATGTCGGTGTCCAGGGTTGACTATCGTCATGAGGAGCATTATGTGTTGCCTCATCATGCTGTTTTGAAGACACCTGACTCAAAGATTAGGGTCGTGTTCGACGGGAGCGCGGAGACGTCTAGCGGGGTGTCCCTGAATCAATGTCTCCATGCTGGTCCTAAGCTGACCAGAGACATTGCAGACATTCTCACGGACTTCAGGAGACACCAGGTTGTCTTCGTTACGGACGTACGGATGATGTTTCGTCAAACTGAGACTCATCCAGACGACCGTCGGTTCCAGCTGATATTGTGGCGAGAGAGCCCAGAAGAACCGATGGTCACGTACGAGCTCAACACAAACACGTACGGATTAAAGCCCAGCCCATATGTAGCCATGCGTACGCTACGAGAACTGGCTGATCAAGAACGGCTCCGCTTTCCCCGCGCGGCTGCTGTCATTGATAGGGACGTCTATGTAGACGACATTTGTACGGGCTCAGACAGTATTGAGCAGGCGCTCATCTTAAGGGATGAATTGGTGGCGCTCATGGCCTCCGGTGGCTATGAACTCAGGAAATGGCTGTCGAACTGCCCAGAGGTACTGGCAGGACTGCCAACTGAGTATCAACAAGACCCGCATTTGTTTGAGGATTCGGAGAATCTTCATGCGTTGGCCATTTTAGGGGTCCAGTATCGACCGAGTCAGGATGCCTTCACATACAGTTGTGAGGCCGAGTTGCTGTCGAAGACCTGGACCAAGCGATCGGTCCTTTCGACTATCGCACGAACGTTCGACCCAACCGGTTGGATCGCGCCGGTCACGTTCATGGGAAAGTGCTTCATTCAGAAGCTTTGGTTGGCTCAACTAGGTTGGGATGATCAGCTCACGGAGGAGCTGGCTCGGGAGTGGTCGGCATTCGTCACCACCTTACCACAGATCTCAGAGATTGAGATCCCGCGTAAACTGCTCCCGCAGGCAGGAGTCAAGGTCACCCTGCACGGGTTTTGTGATGCGTCGGAGAAGGGGTACGCGGCCGCAGTCTACCTGAGAACAGGTGAGACCGCTGATAGGGGAACGGTACGCTTGGTACTGGCCAAGAGCAAGGTTGCACCTGTTCGGACTCGTTGGACGATTCCGAAGATGGAACTGGCAGGTGCAGCCCTTCTGACGCGGCTCTTGAACCATGTGGTGCGGAATTTGCGTGGTACGGTGGCTCTGAACGAGACGGTCTATGCATGGACTGACAGCCGAATCGTGTTATGCTGGTTGCAGACTTCGGTCCACACGCTCGAGGTATTTGTGGCCAACCGAGTCTCACAAATAAATAGCTCAGAGACTCCTCTGGTCTGGAGACATGTTCCAGGTGAGATTAATCCGGCTGACTGCGCTTCACGCGGCTGTCCGGCGCCTGCTTTGGTTGAACATTCTCTTTGGTGGGGGCCACAATGGCTGGAACAGCCACATGCGGAGTGGCCATTTAATGAGTGCGGTCGACATTCATTACCCCCAGACCAAGGCTTGAGGCTGAATGTGACTACAGTGGAACCCGCCACCGTAGACCACACCCTCTTGGAACGATATAGTTCGTTAGGGAAGTTACTTAGAGTAACGGGATGGGTAATGAGATTTTGTCAAAATTGTCGTTGTCCTGTCGCGCAGCGAAACATGTCGCCTATAATGGGACCTGAAGAACAGCGAAAGGCTCTCTCACTCTGGGTGAGAGTCGTTCAGAGGAATGAGTTCCAGGACGAAATTAGGGTCTTGAAGACTGGCGCAGGTCGATTGAAAAAGGGTCTTGTCCGCCTCAACCCGTTCATTGATGAGCATGGAATGCTCCGGGTGGGAGGACGATTACGGAATGCCGACTTGCCCTATGCAGCGCGACATCCTCTAATTCTCCCCAAGAAGGGAGCTTTGGTGGAGTTGTTGGTTAGGGACCGTCACACCAAGAATTCACACGCAGGCTGTAACACCCTTCTGGGCATTTTGCAGCGTGAATTTTGGATTTTATCGGCCCGCAGAATCATACGGAGCGTTGTGTTTCGTTGCTTGCCTTGTTACCGACTCAAGGCAGCCACAATGCAGCCACAAATGGGAGATCTCCCGGCCGATCGAGTCACGGAGGCTCGGCCATTTGCTGGCGTAGGGACAGATTTCGCGGGGCCTTTCATGGTCAAGACATCGCACCTTCGCAACGCGAAGTCGGTTAAGGCATATCTGTGTGTCTTCGTGTGTCTGGCGACCAAGGCCGTTCATTTGGAATTGGTGGCCGATCTCTCTACGGAGGCCTTTCTGGCGGCGTTAGATCGATTTGTTTCTAGACGGGGAGTACCGTCACTGATTCGGTCGGACTGTGGTACCAACTTCAAGGGCGCCGACCGGTGCTTAAAGGAAATTGTATTGTTTTTAAGTCAGAATGAGCGAGAGATTGGCACGGGCCTCGCCAGTCGGGGCATTTCGTGGTATTTTAGTCCACCTGGATGCCCCCACTGGGGTGGAATTTTCGAGGCAGTAGTCAAGTCTTCCAAGACTCACTTGTATCGGGTCATCGGCTCAACGATTCTCACCTTTGAGGAGTTGTCAACGGTGTTTTGCAGAATTGAGGCGGTCTTAAACTCGCGACCTTTGTGCCCGTTGAGCGCTGACCCGAATGACCTTGAGGCCATGACCCCAGGTCATTTTTTGATTGGCCAACCACTTAACGCCTTGCCGGAATATCCGTATACTGATGTCAAGTTGTACCGGTTGTCACGGTATCAGATGTTACGGCAAATGAGCCAAAATTTTTGGAAGCGATGGTCGCTGGAGTATTTGCATATTCTACAGCAACGCGTTAAGTGGACGGACAGGACGACCCCACCCTGCGTTGGAGACCTCGTTCTGGTTAAGGATGCTAACCTATCACCGTTGTGTTGGCGACGGGGGCGCATTGTTAACCTGATTACGGGCAAGGATGGGTTTCCAAGGATCGCAGACGTCCAGGTGAGGGACTCGATCCTTAGACGGGCAGTTTCAACTTTATCTCGACTCCCGGGAGTTTGAGCGGACCGACAACGGGTCGGTCCGGGGGGGGTGATTGTTTATAATCTACCTTCAGATTTTTGATTTTCTCCGCCTCGGGGCGACAGGGGCGGAGGGAGAGAGGTCGAGCGCTGGGCTCGGCGTGAATAGTAGTTCGTATTGAGTCGCGCTGGGCGTCGAACGAATATTATAGTAGCCATAGAACGGGTGACAGCGCACGCGCATTGATTAAATCGACTTGTGGAGTCATTTCGCGGCACCCAATTATACTAGTTAAGCAGTACGGTTAGCGACGCTGTGAATGTCGAACGGGTTATTGATAATATCATTGGTTTGCCTTGTCACGGGAGTGCTATTGGGAAAGCACCGAGGCTTTTGTGGTTAGACTAATACGGAGTGAGTGTGGTGGCTCGCGTTAACGGCGTGGCTTGCAGCGACGTGGAAGAATCGTCCGGAACTACCAGCAAACCATCGCAAGGTCATATACACTCATTATACACATACACAGTTACACAACTTGCGAGGGGTCAAGGAAGTGAGACCGGCTCGAAGAAATGAGGTAAGGGTAGCTTTAAGTTCAGAAATTGTAATATTGTTCGGAGGCGCGTATCGCGTCTATTTGATCCCGTTAGGACGGCAGCTGTTCTGAGACCTGTCTCCCATGGGCCCGAGATAAGGTTCGGCTGAGTCCTGGCGCGATCATTCTTATATTCTATTCTTACCTCTATTTACATGGTTCTTACAAAAATCTTAATTGTATTCTTATTTCTATTACATGTTTCTTAAGTCTACTTTTATTTACCTTTCCTTTTTATTACTATTGCTTATTACTATTACAGATGTTCTTAACCCTTTTACAACTTTCTTATGTTCTATTCTTACCTCTATTTATTCTATGCCTTCTTATTTTTATTGCGGTTTTACGACTACTGACACTAGTTTTTGAGTATGGCAGCTTATTATTAATTAGACACATTTATTAATTTCCTGGCGTTTCTGAGCACATTTTATTATGTCTGTTTTCAATGCTTGACCCTAATATTCTATACAATATTATGTAAGCATCTTTTCTTATGCCGTTTTGTTTCTTTTTATCACTCTTTCACATATTTTAACGCAAAATTCCAGAAACGACTCCCTCTTTTTACTCTTCATAATGAGCCACACATTTTCGGGGTCTAATTTGGTGTCAAGTATATGCTCAGCCACAATTCTTTCCTGGTCGAATACGGGGCAATCGAACAATATATGTGGCACCGTCTCAGCAATGTTAGGATCGCAGATGCACGATGGGCTCTCCTTGCACTTGAAGCGATTCAAGTATTCCGAGAAACCACCGTGCCCCGTCATGATCTGAGTAGTAATGTTACTGATTTTTACTTTCCTGACTATCCCGTACGCCGCCACCGCATCCGGAAAGAATAATTTCGTCCCAGAAGCCGTTTCTCCTGCGCAGTATCTCTGGTTCCACACATCAAGCGTTGCCGTTCGGATGCATCGCTTGACGTATGAAATCGGACACAAGTCATAGTCGGGCTTTCGTTTGGAACCTTCAGCGGCCCTTTTGGCTAGTTCATCAGCCCTCTCATTTCCGTCCAGCCCCACGTGGGCTTTGATCCAAAACAAGGTAACAGCTTTGTTTTTGATCAATAGGGACCTAAGGTTGGCCCTTGTCTCTACTGCCAGGGGGTGGTGTCGATTGTAGTTCTGTATGGTTTGGAGGGCTGCCATGGAGTCGCTGAAAATTCCAAACGATTGAGCACTGTGCTTAAGGATCTCCCTGGTTGCAACGCATATTGCAAGAAGCTCAGCCTGGTAAACGGTGGAGTAGTGTGGGAGAGCGAGTTTGCGAGCTTTGGTTTCGGCGTCACCTCTCCAAATGGACAGGGCCGCTCCAACCTTGCCCCCAATCTTGCTCCCATCCGTAAAGATACGAACCTCAAGTTCGTTCTGGGCATCTAGTTGCTCTTGGTTTACCAGGCTTACAATCTCCAGCTCAGCGCGCTCTGCGGGATGTGGAGCCTCCATTGCCGAGGCGGTCTGCTCAACGCTCCTGTCGCCGAGTGCTGGCTGTGGTACTCCCCTTCTGGCCTCATACAGCGATGCCGCTTCGCGGACTCGCAGGTCGAGAGGTAGTATCCCAGCCAGCACCAGCGCAGAGTTTAAGGAGACCGTCCGGTATCCTTTGCACAACTTTTGTGCAATACCGCGCTGAACTGCTGCCAACTGCTTCTTTATTCCTAACTTTTCGACTGCCGGAGCCCATACGCTGGCGGCGTACAGGATGACTGGTTCGACGGTGGCCACATATATTATCCTAATAACTTCAGGGTGAAGCCCCCAGCTAGTCTTTGCTGCCCTGGTCAGCTGTTTGTGGATGCCTATTGCCTTTCTGCACACATTTGCGACGTGCGCGTTAAAGGTGAGCTGTTTGTCGATGGTGACACCCAGGATTTTGATCTCGTTGGACATGGCAATGTCGATTCCGCCCATGCTCAGGCGCGGGGTGTCGTATTTTAGTCTACGTGTTATGACCATCGCATTGGTTTTGTGCGGGGCAAATTTAAGCTTATTTTGAGCGCCCCACGCCTGAACATGCCCGAGAGCGGCATTGGCACGTCCCTCGATCTCCAACGCTGTGTCACCATCGAAAACCAGCACTACGTCGTCTGCAAACGCCTGGCAGTAGTCACCCCTGGCTTCCAAGCTCTTTAGGAGTGGGTCCAGCAATAGGTTCCAGAATATTGGTCCCGCAATGGAACCTTGGACACAGCCCTTGCTTGTGGCCTTGCAAGACTCTTCGCCTGCGTACCTGACCTTGACCCTTCGGTTTTCGAGATAGCTGTCGATGACCCTCCTCAAGCCGACCGGACACTTCTCCTCAGCCAGACGGACCCTTATGGCTGGCCACCATGCGCTGTCGAAGGCTCCCTCTATGTCCAATGATACTAGAACTACTATCTTCTTAAGTTTAAGTTTTCCACGTATATGTTGCATTAGCGCATAGAGGGAGTCCTCGGTACTCCTTTGGGGCATGAATCCGTACTGGCGAGTACTCATCCTTGGGATCAGATGAAACTTGAGGCGGGCCACCAACATCTTCTCGTAGATCTTCCCGAAAATTGGTAATAGGCCGATGGGTCTGTACGCCTTTGGAGAACTGTAATCGGTTTTACCAGGCTTCTTCAGAATTATCACTGTAGCTTCTTTCCAAATTTCAGGGAAGAGGTGGGTTCTCAGACAGCCATTCAGTAGAGCCAAAAATACCTCTGGGGCACCTCTAATGGCCTGGCAACAGATGTCGGCAGTGAAACCGTCGGCTCCTGGCGCTTTTTTGGCGTTAAATGACTCGCACGCTGCCCTTAGCTCAGCCATCGTGAATGGTGGCTCGCATGGTTCACCTTGCCCTCCAGCATTCACGACCTCGGCTTTTTCTCTGGTGAGACTGTGGCAGGTGCTGTCATTACCTGGGTGGTCCTCTGGGTAAAATGTCTTAGCCAGTAGTTCAACTGAACCTTTTGCGTCCAGAACCTCCCCGTCTTTCACTAGTGGCTGATCCACACCTCTTCCTTTGGTCCTTCCTATCACCCTGTAGATTCCTTCCCAAACCCCTTCTCTGTCCTGTCTTGAGCAGAAGTTTTTCCAACTCTCGACTTCGTCCTTGGCTGCTTCCGTCTCATACTCAACTTTCAATTTCAGGTACTCTTCGACGACTTTCGGTCTTCGGACCGGTGCAGCATTCCTTATTCTGTTTTTCAGGGTAGTGACCTTTTTCTTCAACCCCTCGAGTTTCTCGGACCACCACGGCAATGTAAACACTTCGTTTGTTTTCTTTTTTGGAATAGATGTAGTGCATGCGTCTCTAATTGAGTTTATGTATAATTTTGTAATTAAGTTTAATTGTTCGGCTGTATTTAATTTGTCAATTTCTAATTTATTTATTTTGTTTACCTGCATTAATTGGCCGAGTTTCTCACGAAACTCGGGCCAATTTGCTTTTTTTGTATTAAAAATTCTGGTTGTTCTACTGATTTGAATACCTTTAGATCTATTTACTTTGATGCTGAAAACAATGCCGTTGTGATCCGAGCTCGTGAGGCCCTCGTCTACCCTCCAGTCGTCTACCAGGTCTAAGATATCCGTCGAGCATGCCGTTAAGTCGACGTGGCTGCTGTATCTTATGCCTCCTCTGATCGTGTCGAAGGTCGGAATTTCCCCTCTGTTGAGTATGTTCAGGTCCAGCTCATCGAGAACTCCGGACATTTCTTCGCCTCTGCGGTCGATGGTCAGGCTTCCCCACCAGGTACTTTTAGCATTTGCGTCTCCTCCAAGAATCCACATTCTGGATCCTACCTCCTGCTCAACGCGTTTGAGGTGGTCGAGGTATGGTTCGATTGGCTGGTCTGGCTCGAAGTAAAAGGAGACTAGTGTGATCCTCCAGGCACTGGTTCGGATCCCCACCACGGTGATGTTGTTCGTGGTGAGTTTCGGGTATTGTTCGACGATGAGGTCTTGATCGAAGACCGCTATTGCGGCCTTGACAATCCCCTCTCCGGTTTTAGTGCTCTGGAAGATCCGAACGCCTCTATGACTCCTCATTACCTTGGCCCCGCCTACGTATGGTTCCTGGAGGAGAGCAATGGCGATCCCACGCTTTTCCGCTTCGATAAAAAGCTCGTTGGTCGCCAGTCTTTTCCGCTGGAGGTTGGCCTGTACCATTCTGTAGGGGTTTGGGTTTCCGTGGGTGCCCTTAGCAATACGCCACTGTAGCTCTTGCTATTTCATCCCATCTGTGGCGGGTTGGACATTCCGAGCTGAAGGCGTTGTGGCCAGCGTCCCCGAGCTTGGCTCTTGTGCAGTTCCGGCACTTTGGCATGACACCCGTTAGATAGTCGGCGCATTCCGATCTCAGGTGTGGCCCGCCGCAGTGGCTGCACAGGTCAGCCGTGTCCTTACAGTAGCGTTTTCCATGCCCGTAGCCTAGGCAGCGCGTGCACTGCACCAGTGGGGTCTGGTCTTCGACCATTACGCGCTGAAGGTCTACGTGCAGGTGCCCGAGTTCTATTGCCCGCTTCCAGATCGACGGCGAAACGCTGACCACGACGTGGCAGGTGTGTGGGTTCCTCGTCCTCCTTCGGAACTTCACCACCACCCTGTCCTCCTCCTTGTCGAGGTTGTGAAAAATTTCCTTGTTCTGGTTTCTCAGAGCTTTGAGAATGTCCTCGTCTGTATTGACTGAGAGGACGCTCCTGAGGATCAGCATGGGATCCTTGTTCTTCACCTCCTCGACATGGAGGTCCTTACTGTCCCTTGCCAGTCTTTCCTTTATTTTGTCCCTTTCTGCGGTAGTCTGAAAGCCCATAATTATCTTCCTATCTTTTGCTTTCCTCACCTTTTCGACCTTCACCCAGCCTTCCTTTGCGTCAGCCGCTTTTCGCACTTTCTCCAGGACTTCGTCTCCAGACTCTGCCTCGTCTGTGGAGGTAACCACTATAGAGTGGAGCGTACTTCGCGTCGGGTTTGCTTTTCCGGGTTAGGTTAGGTTAGGTTAGGTTAGGTTAGGTTAGGTTAGGTTAGGTTTTTTTTTTTTTTTTTTTTTTTTTTTTTTTTTTTTTTTTTTTTTTTTTTGCTTTTCCCCGTTTCGAGATAACGAGATCTTATTATTCTAGGTACTCATTCATTCCAGTTCTATCATGTATTCCTCTCGCACTTTCAAGCTTCATACTTTATCTTTCTTTTACACACTCTTTCATTCTTAGCCGGGTGGGACTCCCGCATTCTATCTACTTCTTTTTATGTAGTTTTCTTTATTTAGGGATATTAAACACAATAAGTTTTATTAACAATAGTGACTTTTACATATGGTTCTTTTTATATTCTATGTTCTTTATTTCTATACTTTCTTAACTATTTTTCTATATACTAAATTTTTATTTATTCTAAAACATCTGTGTATTGTTTTTGCACATCTTCTTTATGGACAATTTATCTTATAATTTCTATGTTGTTAATACAATCTGTGCAACTTACTTTTAATACATTTTTATTTCCTAATTAATATAACAAACTTATTTACTTACATCGCTAGTTTTACAATTAATTCCTTAATTTATGTGTATACAACAACAGGTTTATTCTGATACATTACTTTTCTAACATGGTATATTGGCTTATCTTCTTACTTTCTAATACAAAGAACTCAGTATTTAATAACACAATTTTCTGTATCTATTTTCGGTTTTGGACATATGGTTTGGATCAACTTGATTAGGACTATTCTAAGGTCTTGTGTAACTTCCTTCGCTTTGTTGCGTTTATTTACTTTCCTTACTGTTTGGCAATAATATAATATATACTGATTATGATATACATATTTATTGTCGATTCTTATCTGGGGTATTTTACTTTACTCAACGTTTTCAGGGGTTGTTTGAAGTGTGTGTTTTGTGTTGTGTGTGTGTGTTGATATACTTGTATATATTTACTATATATTTTATATATCTGTGTTTGTTTTTTGTGTGTGTTTTGTGATGTGTGTGTGTTTTGATATACTTGTATATAATATTTACTATATATTTTATATATCTGTGCTTGTTTTTGTTTTTCGGTTTCCATGTATATGTTCGTTTCATAGTTGTTGTCTATTTCGATGTACTCCCGGTTTGTGTCGCTGTCTTGGTGTGTTCCTGTATGTGTTCCTGTGTGTGTTCTGTGTGTTCCTGTGCGTGTTATGTGTGTTCTTGTGTATGTTGTGTGTGTTATGTGTGCCTTAGGGAGCAGTCTAGGCGTATGCCGTTGTCGTCCGAGCCAGGTAGTCCCATTTCTTGCGGACCGGGCACTCCACGCTGAAGGCGTTGTGGTCAGTCCTCGGATGCTTCGAGTGTGAGCAGTTGCAGCACTGCGGTTCCGTACCAGCAATAAATTCCACGCATTTTTCACGTAGATGCGGTCCTCCGCAGTGACTGCATCTGTCCACACTCTCAGTGCAAAATTTCCGGCCGTGTCCAAATGCTAGGCACTTCGTACATTGGATGAGCGGCGACTGATCTTCCACCCTTACCCTTTGCAGGTCCAGGTAAAGAGCCCCAGCCTCCGTCATCCTCTGCCATATTTTTGGACTGACCTGGATAACCACGTGCGCCGTCTTCGGGTTTCTAGTCCTCTTCTTGTACTTTACGGCCATTTCTTTGTCTTCTTGGTCTAAGTCCCTAAAGATGTTGTCGTTCTGGGAGTAGAGCGCCTTCACCATTTCGTCGTCTTCGCTGTCCAAAAAGACATCTTTTAGGACGACGAGCGGGTTCTTGTTCTTCATGGGCGCTACTATTAACCCTTTTCCTCGGCTCTCAATCCTGTCTTTTACTCTTTTGAGCTCTGCCTCTGTGTCACATCCCAGTATTAACGTCTGGTTTTTCGCTTTCCGGACTTTGTTTATTTTTAAGCCAGTTCCCCTGGGATCGACCGCCTCCTTCACCTTGGCGAGCAACTGGTCGGCTGTATCCAATTCTTCGGAGGTGACCGCCATCGAATGAAGGGCCGGCCGATGCCCGGGTTTGGCTGCCGTGACGGTGGCGTATGTCTGCGAGTCCGTTCTTGGCTCGCATGCCGCTTCTCTTATGGCCGCCTGTATTTTCTCCGAGCTGGTGGCGACATCACCGGCAACGCCACCGATTTTGTCCTCGAGAACAACCGCCGCACGACCTACGACATTCACCCCGTCTATCGTGCGGCTGATGTTCTCTTGGACTACATCGATCTTGGCGCTGACCAAGTCAATGTTATCGACGATCTTGTCGATGATGTCGGCACCGCCATCGTCATTGTACACGGCCATGTCCGCGAAGCCTTTTCCCACTTTCTCCTCTAATTCATTTAGCCGTGCATTAATGTTGTCCTCCACTTTCTCCAGCCTTTCTAGGATTCCCTCCTGTAGTTTGGGGGATGTTGGCGTGGTGTTGGCCTTAGTAGGAGGGACCGTTTTGGGCGCAGTTTCCAGGACCTTCACCCGTTTACTGAGCTCAAAGAGGATCCGCAGGCTCTTGTCCGACTGAGTCTCCAGGAAGATCCTTATGTCTCTCCTCATTTGAGGGTAATCCTTGACTCTGCTTGGAATGTCTTCGAAGGTCTTCATGACCTCCTGGAGAAGCCTGTCATTTGATAACACAGCGTAGGTGTCCGGCTGCTTTTTGTATGCCTCCATGTTATCTACGGACCTTCTCTTTCGCTCTGGTCTCCGGATGAAAGTCCTGGCGGCGTCCAGCGCTTGACCAGGTGGGCCCGCGGGGCTAGGAGTGGTGGTGGGAGCGACGGCCCCAGAGGTCCCTGCCGACGATGACAGCGGCGTTTCGGCTGATTCAGCCACTGTTCCTCGAGCAGCTTCCTTCTTGCCGAACGTCAGGGATATCCCTTTCGGCGCTTCGCGCGTTCCAGAGGGTCCCGCATTTCCCGGATGGGACGGTGACGTGGACTCCTGTGTTCCGCTGGTGCTGGCTGCTGGTACCTTCACAACGGGGGTGCGATGCCCGAAAACCATGTTTCGTTAGGTGCGAGTAGGCGTATGAGTTCCTAGCGTGTGATGTGGCGTGTGTGTAAAGGGCACAGTCACAGCAAAGGAAACAGGGAAAATTGTCAATGTAAATTTGTAAAAATAAATTTTTTTTTTAAAAATAAAATAAAATATAAAATATACCTAATTATCCTACTGCTAAATTTGTACTGTGGCTCACAGTCAGATTTTAAGTCCTGTAAAGGGGGAGTCAAAACCGACAGTACAATCCGCGGTCCAAATTATTCTATGTACCGTAACTTCCGAGATACCGATTTTTAAATATATAAGGGATGGGGGAGGGTCAAAACGGGTAGGGGAGGGAACCTCTTGTGCGACTTTAACCGTGGTCTAAACTGTTCTATCTCCTCTCGTTCCCGAGATATGGCCCGTGAAAGGATAAGGGATGAAATATAATAAATAAATAAATAGAAAAAAGGGGTGGGATGGATACCTCAGTGGTGGTTTCCACCTCGTGGTGTCTACGACACCACTCAAGGTTGAATTTGAGGTCGAAACTTTCCTAGCTCCTCTCGTTCCCAAGATATGGCCCTTTGAATAAATAAATAAAGATAGAAAAAGATACCGCCGGGTAGATCTTCCAGTTGACCTAGCTGGGTCTACTCGGCTCCGATTTTGGCGTGAGTGGGCTCGTTTATTTGGTCTTTTTGAGCTCTTTTCGGTACGTTAGGTTTCAGGATAAGGGATGGGGGAGGGGGTGGGGGGTATCCCGGAAGCGTCAATCTGGGTAAACGATTTTCTGGCTAAGGCCGCTACTTAGAGGTGTTTACCGAGAACTAAAATGTTTAAATTAAAAATAAAATAAAAAATTTCTACCCCTAAAGCTGACTTAACCCTAGAGGGTTGATATTTTGCCCAAAGGTTCGGGTGGTCCCTTATGGTTGAGTATTCAACCAGGGGGGGGGGGTCAGGGGGGGGGGCTTCGAAAAATGTGTTATTTTTCGTCTAGGACGCACCGTTTCAGAGTTACAGGCCTTTTTCAGTTTTGGTGCGGTTGGTAAACTATTTTCTCATTCCTGAAAGTTGAATAATTTAAGAACTATAAGTCCTAAAATTATTTTGGGAGTGGGCTCTCCTAGAGGAAGGTAAAACTGACGTCTGGCAGTTCTTAAAAGTTGAGCGTCTTCTGAAAGAAATGTGCTGTTGCCTTCTGAAAGTTTTTTATTTTTACCAAGAACTGCAAATGCCCGATTTTTGTTCGCCCAGATTTACTTACTTCGGGCTCTGTAACTCTGAGACGGGTTGTCCCCGGAGTCTGGTTCTTAATCCTAATCTTAAACACTAAACTAATCTACTTATTTATCTAAAGGTCCAAGCGTTACCGCTGATCTTCGCTGCTCCAGCGACGTCCGAAGTCTTCCCGGGGGTGCCTGCTCCAAGGGGTGGTGTTGACAGGAGAGTGACCTATGTCGGGTTGTAGGGCGGATGTTCCTCCAACTGCTGGCGCCGGTGTGGTTCCTGTTCCTGGAACGGTTCAGGAGATATTCCCCTGGGAAGGCGAAAATTTGACCCTGGCGAGCTGGTGGTTAAATGGCCAGGGTACTCGATAGCGAAATGCTTTCTCGTGAGAGAACCGATTTTTCCTTATTTTCGCGATCCGACGCTCCGTTCCAGGGTTACAGCCCCGACAAGGATAAGTTGTAATGGCGTTCCGGGTAGAGGTTCGGAATTAATTACGTAGTAATTCCCGTTTCAGTCCAGTCTCCCTACTCACTTCAGATTCTGGAAACCGGTGAAGTTCCGCTTCGAGTCTGTCCGGGTGCCTATTTATGTCGTGACCTGCTTATTTTTAGCAGGTGGTCAAACTGACAAGGGTGAAACCACTTTCTGCAAATAGGCGTTCCCGTCACATCCAGATAGTGGAAAATTTATTTCCGACCGGATTCGTGTTCCTCGTGGTCTGAACAGCCTTGTGAAATTTTTCTGGATTTTTTAATATTTATATTTAGCTTTGTTTACAATTATGGTAATTATTTGAAATTTTTATAACTTTTTATCTACAAATCCAAAAATTTTGAAATTTTGCAATTAGGTTCTTAACACTATACACTGTTTTTAAGAGTCCAAAAAATTTTATGTCGTCGATCTAAATTTTGAGTTATTATGGTTTGAAGTTTTTAAAATAATTTGTTAACCTTGAAAAATCTGTATCTTCCAGAAGGGTGGTCCGATTTCGCTGATCAAGGTGTCAGGTGAATGGGTACGGCTTCCTGCGCCTATCCCTGTCTCCAGTTTTCCCTTCCGACTGCTGGATCTTGACCTCGTGTCCACGTGGATTTTTCTGATGGTCCTGTATCTCGGCGAGTTTTCACGGGAAAAATCCCAAACTCAGCCAGGATGTGGAGCTTGTCCAGGTGTTCCGAAAGGCAATCCAAAAACACAAGGTCACCGATCAAAATCGAGCAGCGTTTCACTTTTTCACTTTTAGATGTCACTTTTGGGGTTAAAATTTCGGTTTTTTGTCTGTAACTTCGCGAAATTTTCACCGATTTTAAAACTTTTTTCACGAGCCGACGTAACTTTGCAGCGCGCAACTTTTAGCGAAAATTTGGGTATTTTTGCACACTTTAGCTATTTTTGAGGATTTTTCGAGCGCGGAGCGGCTTAAAAGTGATCCGATCGCGGCGGGGGGCGCCGTGAGACTGGGTTAGGTTAGGTTAGGTTAGGTTAGGTTAGGTTAGGTTAGGTTAGGTTAGGTTAGGTTAGGTTAGGTTTTTTTTTTTTTTTTTTTTTTTTTTTTTTTTTTTTTTTTTATACTTCTACCTCCGACACAACGGAGTCTATGTTAGGCTTTACGTTCATTCCAGTTCTCGCTTTTATTCCTCTCGTACTTTCATTCTGCATACTTTATCTTTCTTTCATTCATCATCATTTGGTCCATAAGGGTAGGACGCCCTTCTACTTGTCCCTAATCTGTATTTTATTCTTTTATTTATTTTTCGGGGATAACACGACAACACAATTTTTTATTTATTTTTAACAGCAGTACTTATTCTAGCTTATTTCTTTCATAATACTATTACATTTTTGTGGTTATACATGTTATTCTTAATCTATTCTTATTTCTATCAACAGGATTCTTATTATTTTATTTCTTAACTCTAGTTTTCTTATTAATAACAATAATATTCTTAAACATATTATTATACTACAGGTGGGATACATCAATCTTATACCTACTATTACATACAGCCATCTTAACTCTAATCTATATATCTGGGCTGGGCAGCTTATCTGTTAATTATCTATTTATTTATATTTGCTTACTTCCTAATATTCTTATCATCTATATCGTCCCCGTAGAGGGAAAATTAAATAACTCCGATTTTGGCGATATTGACTTTTCCCTATTTTCAAAACACCTAAAACATGCCGCATATTTTAGCCTTACAGGCATTTTCGTATCTTATTCCGTTCCAAAAATATAGTCATTTTTGTCGGAAAGATGGAATAATAAATATCTTCAGACAAACACTATTTTTTTGAAGGAAAAATAAATAACTCAGTAAATAAATCAATAACTGTGGTCAGTGATAATTTGAATGTCAAATAAATTAAATAACATGAGTTGTTGAATTTTTTCTCAACTTAAAAATTCTTTCACAAAGCTAACTAAGTTCTAGGAAAACTAAATAACTCTACTTATTTAATTCTGCTATTCAGAATTCTGATATAACGTACCTAATTTATAAATACTTGATGTTATCTATTTCTTCTACAACTAGATAATGATTAATTATAAGATGCTAGGCAAATAAAATTAATTAAATTAAGTTGTTTATATTTACCATAACACAAAATGCACCTGAGAAAAGTTGTTAACTCTTCTGCTTTCATTTGAATTTTGACTCTAACGTTGAAGTATTAAGGTTACTTTTAGCTTGTCACACAAATTGTTTTTTGTTAGGTATTTTCGTTAAACATTTTTTTAATAGTGAAACCACATACGGTACCTACGTTAAAATCAATTAGCGAATAATTTTCTGTAGTAATAGTGTAATTTTCAATTCTGCAGGGTTAAGTCCCTCGCCGCGGTGGTCCTCATGGAATTGTATTTTGTATTTCTTATCGAATACTTACTGTTTGGGTACTCGATCGTTAACAGCTTTCACCAGGGGGAGCTCACTTTGGATTCCTTCTAGTGCCACAGTATGCTGCGTGTACTTTTTACCCCAGAGTCTTAGCGTATTGAGGCGCACCGCCGTCATCGTTGCTTCCAGCAAAATGAACATGTGGAGCGGCGGAAGCCCCAGGATGGCTTCGAGGACTGCGGTCGGAGTAATACTCATGCAACGTGTGATCGCCATGCAGGCGAGCCTTTGCATACGTTGCAGCTTGCTTATGGCTGTTATTATTTTGGTGCGGGACCACCAGACCACTGCCCCGTAGGTGACCATGGGTCGAATTAACACGCAGTAAAGCCAAAGTATAATTTTAGGGGATAGACCATACTTCTTACCAATCATCCTCCTGCACTGCCAAAAGGTGATGCAGGCCCTCTTTAGCTTTTTATCAAGATACACACATACATACATAAACTCACGCCCTTTTCCCATGGGGGTAAGATGGCTGCTCTAATTTAACTTATTGTCCAGGATAGCTCCCAGGTATTTGACCTCGTTGGTTACCTGGAGCTCAGTATGTATCGAATAGCTTACGTAGGCGATGAGAGCCTAGCATTCGTTTTAGGGTAAACATGACAAGGTCAGTTTTTGTGGAGTTCGCTGAGAGGTCGAACTCAGCACACCATCGCTCAACTATGCGTAGCGCCTGCTAAGTGGTTACAGATTCTCCCTGTCACCTTTTTCGAGATGAGGATGGCGAGATCGTCTGCGTACCCAATAGCGTAAAAGTGGTTAGCATTGAGCTTCGCGATTAGGTCATTAATCACCAGATTCCAGAAGAGGGGCGACAGCACTCCTCCTTGGAGAAAGCCCCTGGCTATCACTGCTGACTGCTGCTTTGCACCAAGGCGGACGACTCGTTTGCTAAGCATATTGGTAATCTAGTCTATCAGTACCTGTTCCACCCCGTGTCGAGAGAGCGGCGCTGATGCTGGGGAAGTTTGTTTTGCCGAAGGCTCCTTCGATATCTATGAAAGTACCCAGGCATGTGCCCTTCTGATGTATCGCTTTTTCTATCGGGCCAACCACTACACGAAGAGCGGATTCAGTGGATTTACACGCGCTGTATGCGTATTGATTTGCGTGAAAAGGTATTGCTTTTAAAACGCCATCCCTCAGCTCTCTCTCGCATTTATCTTCTCCATGGCTTTCAGGAGAAAGGAGGTCAGGCTGATCTGGCTTAGGGATGAATATGACTTTCACTTGTCTCCAATTCTCCATCCTTTCGGGATGTGCCGAAAGGCCAGGTACGCCCACAATATGGGCACCAGTCTTTCAGCAACGGAGAGCACACCCCATTGCAGTAATGCAGGGAACACCCCGTCCGGACTGGACGCCTTGAAAGGATGGAAGCACCCGATCGCCCACTGGAATTCCTCCAGCGTGATGCATCATGGTGGGCATAATTCCAGTCGTTTCCTGTTGAAGTTTGGTTTACCTCAGTCCAGTCAATTGTGGGTGTGAAAACGCAACCTGGGAAGTGAGTATCAATAAGGACGCGCATCGCCTCTTCTGGAGTAAGTAGTGGTAAGCGTGTTGTCAGGTTTTCGGAGCACTGCAGGTCCAGCAGAATTCTGCTGTGCTAGTATTTTCCTTACCCTGTTTGCTTGTTGGCAGGATTCTTTTTTGAGTTTTATTTAAATTGTATTTTACTTACCTTATTACGAAATATTTTTAGTTGAATTGAGTTGTTTTAAAGTTTTATAATGATTGTTGTACCTTTGTTTTGCTGTTCATTTTTTAGTTGAGTACTGACCTATGGCTTAGGTGCAAACAATCTTAATTTTTTGAGTAGGATTATAGTACTGTTTTAATTATGTTTTGATTTGATACAAACTTATATTTTTTAGTTCTAATTGATACCTATTTTAAGTTAATTTGTTTCTACTTGTTATAATTGGTGTAATTTTGTTTATTTTTTTAAGTTTGTGGTAAGATAAGTATCTGATTACGGTACACTTATGCTTAATTTTATTCTACTTTTCTATTTCTTCCATAAAATAACTTTATTAATATCATAATACAGCTTTTATTTTATATGAGACCAATAATAGTTAAAAAAATAACAATGTAATAATAACGTACAAAGCCACAAAATTTTACATTTTAAAATATTTCGAGTTTGATAAATTCAATAACTGCATTTATTTCTCCAAATTTTACTCTACCAATATATTTAGCTTGTAGGAAAACTAAATAAATAGCCGAAATAAGTAGCTAACTGTAGTTACGTTATAAATAACAGTTGTGGGAAAATTAAACAACTTGATTTTTTATTTTTCATTAAATTATAGTTAAAGACAGAGTTCAGTTCGTTAAAGCATAATATAAAAGGTAATCAGGTCCACCAAATATAAAATTACCCACAGTAAAATTATCTCACATTTTTTAACAAATGTACATTAACTAAAAAAAAAACACTAAATCGCGTTTATCTCAAAACTACAAAATCAGAGTTATTTAATTTTCCCTCTACGGGGACGATATATTGTAATGCTAATCGTTAATATTATGCATAATATTATGTTAGCATTTTTACTTATGCACTTTTGTTTCTATTAATGACTTTGTTACATATTTTTACAGCGTAATCTAAAAACAGTTCTCTTTTCTTTCCCGCGATTGTTTGCCAAACGTTTTCGACGCCCAGTTTAACGTTGAGCAGTTGCTCAGCCTCATATCTCTCTCGGTCGAAGACTGGACAATTAAACAAAATGTGTGGCACTGTTTCTTCTGCTTCTGGGTCACAGATGCACGATGGGCTCTCCTTACACTTGAAACGGTTCAAGTATGCGGAGAACCCACCGTGTCCTGTCAAGATTTGGGTGACCACATTGTTCACTTGAAACTTTCGGACTATCCCGTACGCCGCCACCGCATCCGGAAGAAAGATTTTCGTCACTGACGCAGTTTCTCCGGAATTGTATCTCTGGTTCCACACGTCAAGCGTTGCCGAACGAATGCATCGCTTGACGTACGAAACCGGACACAGATCATAGTCGGGCTTTCGTTTGGAACCTTCAGCGGCACTCTTGGCTAGTTCATCGGCCCTCTCATTCCCCTCCAACCCCACATGGGCTTTGACCCAAAACAAAGTAACAGTCTTACTTTGGGTGGACAGGGACCGCAGGTTTGCCCTTACCTCTACTGCCAACGGGTGGTGTCGGTCGTAATTTTGGATGGTTTGGAGAGCCGCCATAGAGTCGCTGAAAATTCCAAACGAATGCGCACTGTGCTTTAGGATTTCCCTGGTTGCGACGCATATTGCCAGAAGCTCAGCCTGGTAAACAGTGGAGTAGTGTGGGAGAGCAAGCTTGCGAGTTTTGGTTTCGGTGTCGCCTCTCCACATAGAGAGCGCCGCTCCAACCTTGCCCCCAATCTTGCTCCCGTCCGTAAAGATACGAACTTCATGTTCGCTCTGGGCATCAAGTTGCTCTTGGTTTACCAGGCTTATGAGCTCCAGCTCAACGCGCTCCGCAGGGTGTGGGGCCTCCATTGCCGAAGCAGGCTGCTCGACTTTCCTGTCGCCGAGTGCTGGCTGAGGCACCCCCCTCCTGGCTTCGTACAGCGATGCCGCTTCGCGGACTCTGAGGTCGAGGGGTAGTATCCCAGCCAGCACTAGCGCAGAGTTTAAGGAGATCGTCCGGTATCCCTTGCACAGCTTTTGCGCAATGCCGCGCTGGACTGCGGCCAACTGTTTCATGACGCCCAGCTTTGCGGCGGCCGGGGCCCATACGCTGGCGGCGTACAGGATAATAGGCTCCACAACAGCCAAATAAATTATTTTTATTACTTCAGGACGTAGTCCCCAGGTGGTTTTTGCCGCTCGAGTCAGCTGTTTGTGGATATCTATTGCCTTTCTGCAGACGTTAGCGACGTGTGTGTTGAATGTCAACTGATTGTCGATGGTGACACCAAGAATTTTGATCTCCTTGGACATGGCAATGTCGACCCCGCCCATGCTCAGGCGTGGGGTGTCGTACTTGAGCTTGCGTGTAATAACCATCGCGTTGGTTTTGTGTGGCGCGAATTTAAGTTTATTTTGGCTCCCCCACGCCTGAATATGTTCGAGGGCGGCATTGGCACGTCCTTCGATCTCAAGCGCAGTGTCACCATCGAAGATCAGCACTACGTCATCTGCAAAAGCTTGGCAATAGGTCTCCTCAGCCTCCAGAATCTTAAGCAGTGGGTCCAGCACGAGGTTCCAGAGTATTGGTCCCCCTATGGAGCCCTGGACACAGCCCTTACTTGTTGATTTGCCGAACTCTTCACCGGCGTACCTGACCCTGACTCTACGGTTTTCAAGATAGCTGTCGATGACCCTCCTCAAGCCGATCGGGCATTTTTCTTCAGCCAGACGGACCCTTATGGCTGGCCACCAGGCGCTGTCGAAGGCTCCCTCTATGTCCAATGATACCAAGACTACTATTTTTTTGAGCTGTAGCTTGCCGCGTATGTGCTGCATTAGTGCATAGAGGGAGTCCTCGGTGCTCCTCTGGGGCATAAATCCATACTGGCGGGTGCTCATTTTCGGAATGAGATGAAACTTGAGGCGGGCCACCAACATCTTCTCGAAAATTTTACCTAGTATTGGCAATAGGCCGATGGGTCTATACGCCTTTGGTGTGCTGTAGTCTCCTTTCCCAGGCTTCTTCAGTACGATGACTGTCGCTTCCTTCCAAACTTCAGGGAACAGGTGGCATCTCAGGCAGCCGTTCAGAAGTGCTAAGGTCACCTCAGGGGCAACTGCAATAGCACGGCAGCAAATATCGGCAGTGAAACCGTCCGCACCTGGAGCTTTTTTGGGGTTAAAAGACTTGCAGGCTGCCATCAGTTCAGCCATCGTGAATGGTGGATCGCATGAAACATCTTGCCCTCCAGCATTCACGACTTCGGCCTGTTCTCTGACAAGGCAGTGGTAGGTGCTGTCGCTGTCCGTTATATCTTCTGGGTAGAAGGTGTTAGCCAGTAATTCAACCGAACCCTTTGTGTCAAGCACCTCCCCGTCCTTTACTAACGGCTGGTCTTCTCCCCTTCCCTTTGTCCTCCCTATAACCCGGTATATCCCTTCCCAAACCCCTTCAGTGTCTTGTTTGGCGCAGAAGTTCTTCCAGCTTTCAATTTCAGCTTCGGCTGCTGCCGTTTCATACTCCTCTTTCAGTTTCAGGTACTCTCCGACGACCTTTGATCTTCGGACAGGTGCAGCACACCTGATTCTGCGTTTCCTGGTGGCGACTTGCTTCCTCATCCTCTCGAGTTCCTCGGACCACCACGGCAAGGTAAGCACTTCTTTTATTTTCTTAATTGGCATTGAAGAAAGGCATGCATTTTTTATTATTTCTGTATATTTATTTGTTATTGTATTTAATTGGTTGACAGTATTTAATCTATCTATTTCTAATTTGTTTATTTGGTTCTCTTGCATTAATTGGCTGAGTTTCTCACGAAACTCAGGCCAATTTGCTTTTTTGGTATTGTAAATTCTAGTGGTTCTATTTATTTGCATGCCTTTGGATCTGTTTAATTTTAAGTTAAAAACAATGGCGTTATGGTCCGAGCTGGTGAAGCCTTCGTCTACCCTCCAGTCATCCACCAGGTCCAGGATATCCGTCGAGCATGCTGTGACGTCGACGTAGCTGCTGTATCGTATCCCGCCTCTGATCGTGTCGAAGGTCGGAATTTTCCCTCTGTTGAGTATGTTCATGCCTAGCTCGTCGAGAACTCCAGACACCTCCTCGCCTCTGCGATCGATGGTCAAGCTTCCCCACCAAGTACTTTTTGCGTTTGTGTCTCCTCCAAGAATCCACATTTTGGAACCTACTACTTCCTCAACGCGTTTGAGGTGCTCCAGATATGGTCCGATTGGCTGGTCCGGCTCAAAGTAAAAGGAGACTAGCGTGATCCTCCAGGCACTGGTTCGGATTCCCACCACGGTGATGTTGTTCGTGGTGAGTTTTGGGTACTGGTCGACTGTAAGGTTTTGATCAAACACCGCTATTGCTGCCTTAACCGTCCCATCTCCGATGTCAGTGCTCTGGAAGATCCGAACGCCCCTGCGGTTCCTCATTACCTTAGCCCCGCCCACGTATGGTTCCTGGAGGAGAGCAACGGCGACTCCTCGCTCCACCGCTTCAATCAGAAGCTCGTCCGTCGCAAGTCTCTTTCTCTGCAGGTTGGCTTGTATTAGTCTATAGGGGTTTGGGTTGCCTTGGGTGCCCTTAGCAGTATGCTACCGTCGATCTGGCGATCTCGTCCCATTTGCGGCGTGTCGGACATTCGAAACTAAAAGCATTGTGATCAACGTCCCCGAGCTTGGCTCTTGTGCAGTTCTGACATTTGGGTGGGACACCCGTTAGAAAGTCAGCACATTCTGATCTCAGATGTGGGCCACCGCAATGGCTGCACAAGTCGGCTGTTTCTTTACAGAATCGTCTGCCATGCCCGTAGCCTAAGCAACGTGTACATTGGACCAGCGGGGTTTGGTCTTCAACCCTTATGCGCTGGAGGTCCACGTGCAGGCATCCGAGTTCCGTTGCTCGTCTCCAGATGGTAGGTGAGACGCCGACCACAATGTGGCAAGTGTGAGGGTTCCTCGTTCGCCGCCGGAACTTCACCACCACCCTATCCTCCTCCTTGTCGAGGTTGTGGAAAACATCCTTGTTCTGATTCCTCAGCGCTACGAGGACGTCCTCGTCTGAATTGACGGAGAGCACGCTCTTGAGGATCAGCAGGGGGTCTTTGTTTTTCACCTCCTCGACAAGGAGGTCCTGCCTGTCTCTCGCCAGTTTACCTTTAATTTTGTCCCTCTCTTCTGTTGTTTGGAAGCCCATTATGATCTTTCTGTCCTTCGCCTTCCTCACCTTCTCCACCCTAACCCAGCCCTCCTTTGCGTCTACTGCCTTTCTCAATTTATCCAGGACCTCGTCTCCTGATTCTGTCTCGTCCTTAGAGGTAATCACTATGGAGTGAAGCGTACTACGCAATTGATTTGCTTTTCCGCTGTTTGACGCTGTTACCCCCGCGTATGACGGGGCTGCACTGTTCTCGACAAGCCCCGTGTGTTGCTCAATTGCTGCTTTCAGCTCCTCCATCCTCTTAGTGTGGCTTTCCAGCAGCATTGAGTGACATTTAATTTGAGCTTCAAGTTGGCTTTGGCTTGGCTCCGCCAGGGTTGTGAAGGTGAGGTCGGCGGCAGCGCCTTGAGATCGTGCGTTTTCGCTACCCACTTCTGTGCCCTTGGTTTTGGCAAGCTTTTCAGCTTCCTTCACCAGTTGGAGCAACCTATCTAGCACCTCAAATACGCTGGTTATTATTTCCTTTTTTGTATTCCTTGAGGTGTTGAGTAGTGACTTCGCTTTCTTTACGCAGGCCCTCGCCTCTGCCGATCGGTCCGCATATTTCTGTTTTGGCGGCGAGTGTACCTGTATCAGTTTGGAGGAATAAGAAACCGCTCCCGGTTTCTGAGTCTGTTTTGCAGGGCCGGCCTGCATCGTCTTAGTGGCAAGGGGGGGCGTTGAGTTAGCGCTAGAGGGCCCAACCGCCTCCTCTCCTTCAACGCTACGTGTCACGTTTGGCGGAGATGGTGTCGTTTTTGGCGATTTCTCGCCCTCAACCACATTCGCCTTTATTGGGGTCCTAAAAGCGATCATGTCGGAGGTTCGCGTCAAAGTGTAAAATTACTTAATAATAAAAACAAAAGTGTATAAGAATTTTTTAAGATAAAAATAAAATTATAAGTTTAGGATTTAAAAATCTTGTCCGTAAATAGATGCAACATACAAATATGCTCAGGATTTCAAAATCCTCAGCAGGTCCAGCCTTCGCTCAAAAGAGCGGGTCAGAAAATAGTCTGAGAACGACAATGTAACGATAAGGTTAAATTTACACTAATATGATATTCGTCTCTATGTAGAGACAGTCTCCACAACTTGTAGAGTTCCTACAAATTTTGTAGACCCTGTCCAAACAGTCTTGCCCCCCAAGAAAAACTGCTCCAGGGGTCTCAGTTCGCGGTTTACAGTCGAAAGACTTCTGTGCTCTATGTAGAGTCAATCTAGTGAACTCAACAGATAGATCTCCTCGAGCCCTCAAAAAAGACACCAAGCACGGTCCCGTAGCCCCAGGGGTTCCAGAGATACAGGTGTTTTAAATTTCCGGATACTTGGCAATATCACCAACAAAAAACCGGATACTTGCTGTATCTTCGAAACGCCCCGACCGAATTGTCCCGAGTTTGGGCTTAAAAGGAAGTGCTCAATGAGATCTACCCGATGCACTGATTTTCAGCACTGAAAAATTTTTTCTCCTGAAAACCCCTGAAACAGCTCCTCCCCGGTAGCGGACGTCCAGCTCTAGTCAGCCAAAGAAACCCCGGCCCTCTACGACCCACCGTTCCGGAGATATGGGTATTTTAAACTTTACAAAATGGCCGCCGTAGACGTCAAAGTCGATCTTTGACCTGTGATATCTCCGGTTATATGGGTCGCAGAAGACCCGAGTTTGGGCTCGTTCGTCTCAGTTCGACCTGTTCTAACAGCCGGGACC